>OX352764.1:93239057-94701737 GCA_947095585.1 Nephrocerus scutellatus
AACTGAGGCAAAAAATACTTTAATGTTCCAAAGGAAGTAAACATTTTTGGTCATTCGTGAAACGAATTAAAAATACTGCCTCGTCTTCAATTACAATGCTCATTCACAATGACATTCCAACTGTCAGCTAAATAGACAAGGCCAATCTTCTTGCTTCACATTTCACAACTAGGTCTACGCTACCAAGTAGCGCGTTTTCGACGCCGGTACTTGCAAGAGTCGAATCCTCTATGGGAAAGATCTACGCTGGTACTCGCCAAGTACGAATAGGTAGAGCCTGGGCCTGACGGTATTCCTGCTATAGTTTTGGAGCGGTGTTCTTCAACTTTATCAATGCCACTGTGCAGGCTTTTCCATTTATCTTATTCTTCTGTAGTCTTCCCATGGAATTGGAAAACAGCCTTTGTCCAGCCTGTTTCTAAATAAGGTGAACCGCCATCTCTTTCCTCATACCGACCGATTACATCATAGAAACGCTGATCAATCGTAAGCTTATGCAATAGCTTGAATCACATGCAAATGCTTAGCGATCAGCAGTACGGTTTTCGAAGGCAACATTCTTCAGGTGATCTAATGGCATATCTCATTGATTTGGTGAAAGTAAAGTTGTTGCACTCGATATTTTCAAGGCATTTGGCAGAGTCTGGCATCAAGCTCTTTTGTCAAAAATGAATGCCCATAGAATGGATAAGACCCTGGTTGTTTGGACTAGTAACTACCATTCTGGACGTATTGGACGGTTTCAAATCCAATGTTCACCGCATAAACGCCGGTGGTTCCTAGGCCCTCTGTTTTGTCTCCGACACTCTTTTTCATTTTCATTAACGATTTTCTATTCGTTACTTCAAATCCAATCCATTCTTTCGCTGACGAAAGCACTCCTAGCTTTTCATATGAGTTCGTGCTTTCTGCACGCCCCTCTTTTTTTTTTTTTTTTTTTTATATAGAGACTTATTGCCAAGGGATGACTCCCTGAATGACTTACGTCACGGCAATAAGTTGGGCTAAGCCCTTTATTAAATTCAAAATAAAATAAAAATCGAAAGAATGTGATTTACAATATATCACATTCCTCACGTTTGTAGCCGGTTTCAATTTATTTTCTCAGAATTCTCCCTGATTCATTGGAAAAGCAATACGAAAAACGAACACGAATTTAGAACGACGCGAGTCCAAATACTTTTATCAATGAATCATGGTCAGGGAAAACTACAAAAAAAACCTTGACCAAGAAAATATTACAAATTATAAAAATAATTTAAAAAATACTGATAAACAATTTTATTTTTTTTTTTTTTTTTTTTTTTTTTTTTTTTTTTTTTTTTTTATATTAAGAAACAACTTATGAATACTTTAACCATCATCCTTCAAGAACTTGTTAACGGCTAATTTGAACGCCTGCAGATTATAAGATTCTGGAAACACGTGTTCGACCAATTGATTCCACATCGAAGATACTCTAGGAAAAAAGGAGGATTTAAAGTGTTGGGTTCTACATGAAAAAAGTTTTAAGGCAAATCTATGTTGATTGCACCTTAAACGAGTGTTTACGTTACTGAGAAAAGGCCCAGGAACTAGAGAACGGGTTTCTAAAGAACATTTACCGTTGTAAAATTTATAGAAAACAGATAAAGCTCCTACATTTCGTCTGTGCTCCAAAGTATCAAGAGACGAAGTAATGGTTACATCGTTTATCAAACGGATACCATCAAGATGAACCAAATGCGATCTTGGAGCACCACCCCACACATATGAATTAAATTCTAAAATTGGTCTACCAAAGGGGAACTCGAACAACAACGTGTGCTAAGTACGTAAAATTTTGATATTGACAGTATAACGGGGTGGGCACTACACAATAGAGTAGAATTTAACGTTTCCAAAACCCAATGTTGTCTTCTGTCCTCGTAGCGTAATTTAAACCACCATCCCTAAATGAATCCTGCATCAAAGAAACTGAAAAACTTGCAAAACTCGGTATGTACGTCAACAACAAGCTTCGTTGGAATGATAATCCTTCCGGATTTGTGTGCCCAGTCGCGCCGCTTTTGGGACGGAAGCACGCAGCTCTAACTGCTGCATTTCTGCTGCCAGAACCGCAGTGACCAGCATGTCTAGTGGCGCTGCTTGTCGAAGTAGCCGGACCTGCTTTTTAGTCTTAGTTCCGGCACCGCTGTGATCAGCATGCCCAATGGCACTGATGATCGGGGAGGCTGTTCTCACGGTCTGCTTATCAGAGGCTTTTCCGGAACCGCAGGGATGCAGTCATGCCCAATGGCGCTGTTAGCCGAACTTCCGGAGGGACTTGCGACTTAGTGAAAATAAACCACGGACTATGTTTGGTTTTAGGAGGGATCCCTGTTCCGCCAGCGTCGCGTTCTCCTCTAAAATTCGAGTGCATCTACCCACCAGAGAAAAACTAGCCATCCTTATTTGAGATGCTAGCCTAATCTCAATTGAGATGTCTATAACCGCCTCTTGAAAAAGAGCCATTTGCTCATTTGTGAGTGGGTTAGTTGACAAGTCGCTCGGAAAAACACCCAACCTGACAGTGAGTCCTCCTGCCCTGGCCTTCTTGGCAGCAGATGCTGGTATTGTCTGGTCCTCCGACCTGACGTGCTTGGCTTCACGCTGAGTGGCAGGACGTCTTTGACAAAAGCAAGAGCACTCTCTCTCTATCTTGCCATGTGTAAGTCGCCTTCTCTCCAGCGAGCTGAATCGGTAGCTCATATAATGCCTCCGGATTTCTCCGAAATGACGGTACATGCATCAACGATTGTAGATGGGTCAGAATTAGAAGTGACTGATCCCATGTCCTCAGTACTGACGCCCTCCCGAGTTTCAGATGGTGGGGCCCGCTTGGCTAAGCCGTCTGAACTCTGAGTTCGGTTGGTCAACAGCAGTTGAGGCCACCATGGGGTTGGCTATCGACAACTCAACAGCTTCTCTAGATACAGCAGGTTGCTCAACAGCAGGACTAGTGATGAGCAAAATTGGTCTTGGTCTTGCAAAAAATGCAAGACCAAGACCAAGACCAACACTGAGTGTGCAAGACCAAGACCAAGACCAAGACCAAAAATATGTATGCAAGATGCCATACTGCAAGACTCTTGCATTTAAAATTACGTAATTTCTCTGTTGATATTTATTTTTTAAAACCTATATATGTCGTATGTTTATTTGTATACGAGTAGGTACATTTATAACAATACCAAATATAAAACCCCAGACAGAAGATCAGCGACTCTGTTGTGTTTTATAGTATTCACAGGCATATGTATGTATTTTCATACACACATAGATTGCTATTTCCTGATAATTTTATATATTTGGGTTTTTCTTGTTTTAGGTTTTTTCATGCTAGACAAGTCATATAAAAAAAAGACGTCAACAAAGACGTGTATGTCATGGCATCAGTTGCAAATAGAAATGTTGAAATTGACTGACTTCTTTTGACAGAATAAGTCTAGACTTTCTTGATTTTTTTTTTTTTCGAATTAACCGCTAAGCATAAATGTTAATAGTTTTGTGGGTATATAGGATGTCCCCTATTCGTGCACATTAGTTTGGGAAATGATTCTTAGGTGTATTCTAAGAAAGTAAGGGTCTATCTCCAATGTTGACATGATTTATCGGGGGTTTAAGAAAAAGCTTACTTTGGTGCACCCTGACCCATGTTAATGGAAATTGCTCTGTTAATACTTATGGTAGAAACTTCGTTTAGGTCTTTGTTTGTAGAAGAAATACTAGGCATTGTAACTACGTTTAAATAAAGTTGATATATTGTTTAAGTCTTCGGATATTCAAGTTCAATGCCTGTTCCAGTTTTCTTCCCCATGCTAATTTTTGATTTTGGGTCAATTTTCTCCAGAAAATGCTTAGATAATAAACATAACAGTAAGTAAAATAAATATATTATTTCACGTGTAATGCCCTAGAGAAAATATGGATGTCTAACAGTCACTAATAATATCAGCGATCTCAAAAACTATGGGATAACATCGGACTAACATCGGTTGTTCTAGATTATTTTTGCATATATTCCCCTCCCCACCAGCACTAATAGACGGTGTATTTTAAGTAATATATTTAGTTAATAAGTTTAGTTAAAATTGAGCAAGACGTTCCATAGTTATGCTAGAACAAAATTATGTACATACATACAACCATTTATACATACTTATATAGTTATTATTCAAAAAATACTTTATTCTGCAAGACCGCAAGACCAAGACCAAGACCAAGACCAAGACCAAGACCAAGACCAAGACCAAGACTCGACTTGCAAGACCAAGACCAAGACCAAGACCGAGATGAAATGGTCTTGGTCTTGCGTTTGCTCATCACTAAGCAGGACCCGAGGTTGATGGGCTTTGAGATGCATCGGTATCATAATTATTATTTTTAAGTGCTCTATATTAGCTTTGCGAGACCCCGTGGCTGGCTGGCTTGCTGGCTGGTCGGATTTTCTGATCAATTTTTAACCCATTTCCCAAAGCCCGATTTTATTGAAATTTCGCAGATATAACGGGTGTTTTTTTGGGAGGTTTGTTTTTCCGATAGATGTCGTTTTATTTTATGACAGTTGTTTTGACAGCTCAAAGTGGCATTTCTACTCAGTATTGTTTGGCAAATCATTATGAAAAAAAAAAAAAAAAAAAAAAAAAAAAAAAAAAAAAAATGACATTTGTGAAAAATAGTCGTGGTAGCCATATGCCAGAAATTGTATTTAAATGTTAAATGCCAAAAAATTATCTACCAAATAAAAAAAAATTTTGGTCATTTCATAATTTTATATGTGTTTTATGCAAAAAAAAAATCGGCAACCTCTTAAAAAAACACCCGTTAGATATAACGTGTTAATTTTGTTAGCTGTGTTGTTTAAGCAAACATTGCTGGGCTTAACATTTCTCGAGCAAATGTGCTCTATAACAAAAATATTAGGTAAATTTTATTGTCTGTCCTTCAACTGAGTAAACAGTTACATTTTGTTATCTGTGAATTCGTGAATGAATAAAAAACATCTTGCTGTGCAATAACTTGAGGTTACACTAACAACACAATAGATATTGTGTTGTTTTTGTACTAAACTCATGGCAATTGTTGTTGCATCTAGTTGTTAATTAAAATACGAAATCCTTAAGTGAAAATGCATTTCTAAAAATATCTTATCTACTGTTTTAGAGCTTGCGTACAACGGTTGTTGTTCATAGTTAAGCTGTCATTAGCTTTCGCTTCATAAAAAATTAATTAACTGCTTCTGCACGAGTAGTCGGGGGAAAGTTATATCGATGCCACTAATTATGAAATGCAGCATCATTCAAATGTCCACCACAGAAACGCCTGCACTTTTATATGGGGAAGTTGAAAGCCTTTTTTTACCTTTGCGGTGCCTCAAGAATTACATTTGTAAGTAAAGTAAAGTAAATCAAGAACCCAGTAAAACTAAAACCAAAACCGAACCAAAAAAAACACAAACTGCTTTCCAGTGACAGATTGTGAAAAAGTTTTATTAAAAACTAAAAATTCGAGAGTAGCTGAAAAGAGGATTTCTTCTTTAAACTTAAAAAACGTCATTTCTACACAATGTATTCCTGTAGATTTATTATGTATATGATAAATAAAATAAATTTATTACATAATAATCATTGAATGCATCTGATGATTCCTTTATGACTTAAGCAGCTTCTAGTGTTGCGAGAACTTTAATTCAATCTGTTGGCATCCTCAATCTTTGCATAATTCTTCACAACTTTTCATGGTAGAGAAACGGTTGCGATTGCCACCGCATCCGCCATATCTAAAGAAAACGCATTTGTTAGCAGCTGAATCGTACGACCAAGCATCCATATAGGCCATACAACCTATGGGACCGTCTCCGTCTACTGAATGTTCCTCTCCGCAAATTGCTAAATGACAATGGTTCTCAAAGTTACATGAATGTAATCAAAAACTTAAAATTTAATATTAGACTTACATGATTTCTGCGCTTCGGACAATGCAAAAAACCCAGTAACGGCTAAGAGCAATGCAATGCCGAAAAGTTTCATTTTTTGAGAGTGCGTTGGAAATAAGCAGTTAAGGAGCTAACGAAGCAAGCTTCTGAGTACGAATACCAGCCATGCAGAAAGTCACAGGTACTTATAGTGCTCTGTTTATCTATTTTTTCAAAGAACGTGTTCTAAGCAGTTTGAATAATCAACCAACAGTCTGATAAGCAGATAGGTATTTTTAAGTTCTCTATATTAACTTCACTTGCCCGTGGCTGGCTGGCTGGCTGGCCAAATCTTGTGATCAATTTTTAACCCACTTCCTACAGCCCTATTTTATTGAAATTTTGCACACATGTATATCTCCCAAGACAACACTTTCTATTAATTAATTTGAGGCCCCTCGGGCCGCGGGGTCGGGGGGCTCCCATACAAATATTTTACAAAATTTACCCGATTTTCTTTAAATTTTGTCTTTTTTTTGCCACAAAACGAGCACGCAGTGTGTGTGTGTGTGTGTGTGTGTATCCCCGATTAGAGAATTTACAAGAAAATTTTTAATTTTTATGGGTTGTTTTTTTTTACACTCTTTTTTAATTAATGTTAAACTAACAGTTTCCTTTAAAAAAGTTTAAAATAAGGAACTGCTGCTCTTTTGTTAAAACCATGATGGGACCGGACGTTGTTTTTGGAACATTCTGTTTTTTTAATGCGTATATCTCAGTTATTTCGACCTTTCTCTAAAATAATGGGACTCGTTCGTTTTTGTACCTATAGTGTAGTGGTAGACTGGGACTCCTACCTGTGATAAAATAGAAGGGGTCTCAAAGACCACTCGCCTTAGGAAGATTCTCTCCACTAACCCAACAAATCCCAGTTATCTAATAAAACCGGATGGTTCATGGACAACTTCGAGCAAGAAAACTCTTGAGCTTTTCCTAGAAACTCACTTTCCAGGATCGACAGAATCGAGGAATGAGTTAAAACTCAACACTCAGCATAGAACTCATAACATTTGCATGCACATGACATTGTTAGCTATAAGCGAATCAAGAGGGAAATTAGGGGATCCAAGCCTTATAAGGCAGCCGGTCCAGACAAAATTTTACCAGCAAAATTACAGAATAACTCAGAAATGATCCTTCCATGGTTAGAGGTGATTCTTAAAAGGGTGTCTGAAATTAATTCACATTCCGGTGATATGGACGGAAGTTAAAGTAGTGTTCATTCCAAAAGCAGGAAAAAGCTAAGACAAATAACTCTATCTTCCTTTCTTTTGATAACCTTGGAAAGGTTATTAGATGTTTACAAAAGAAACCAGGTCGGACCCTGCAAATGGGCTCAATTTCAATACGCTTACTGCAAAGCGAAGTCGGTTGAGATGGCGCTTCAGACGCTGGTGCGTACGATTGAAAAATCACTACACTCGTAGGGATACTCACTCGTAGTGTTCCTCGACATTGAAGGTGCCTTCAACAATGAAAAGAAAAGGAGGCTGTAATAAATAGCATGCATCTTCTGGGAATATATCATATAGTATGCAAGCTAATCAATCATATGCTCTTAAGCAGGATTGTTAATGCTGAGCTGAGTGGGTCAACCATTAGAAGGCATGTAGATAGAGTGACGCCGCAAGGAGGCGTTCTATCCTTTCTGCTCTGGAACATAGAAATTAACGGCCTGCTAAAGGAGCTAGAAAGGTGGAGCGTAGTTGTCTACGCTGATGATGTAGCCATAGTTGTGTCAGGTAAGTTCCTAATAACGACCATAGAGGTTATGCAAAATGCTCTCTCAATCGTCACAAAATGGGCCAAAAGCTGCGGACTGGGAGTAAGCCCGTCCAAAACTGAGCTGGTCCTCTTTTGAAATAAATACGAAATTCCAACAGTAACTCCACCCACTCTAAACGGTACTAGTCTAGTTTTCAAAGATAAGGCGACATTTCTGGGGACTATTCTGGATAAAAAACTAAGTTGGAAACCGAATATTTTAGAGAGATGCGGAAACACAGAAATCTCTGAATCGGTTGGTACGTCCGAAAATACGTCTAATGGTGGACCCGTGAGCTCGAGTTGAGGCACGGGTATTTCGGTTGGGTTGGAGGATGGGCGGTATGTATCTGGATATTTCTTTTGAACACCGCTTATGGAAAAATTGATAAAACAGTGACAAGTAGGAAACATTCCTACCATGTTCAAGCGATTCGATTGTATTCGCGCGGCTCTGAACTCTGTCGAATAGATGCAATGTGGTCTTGGGATCATCCACCCAAACAATACGGTTGCATTCAAGCATAGGGCGAATATATGCCTTGTAAATAGTAGCCAGTTCTGAAGTAGTGATGTACATCTTGCAACGTTGTAGAAACGTTGTAGAAAACCTAAACATTTCGCAGCATTCTTAGCGATAGCGAATATTTGGTCACTATAACGAAGCTTGTTGTTGACGTTCACACCGAGTATTGTGAGTTTTTCTGTTTTTCTATTGCAGGATCCATTCATGGGTAAAGGTTGGGGGTTTAAATTACGCTTACCCGACAAAAGACAGCATTGGGATTGGCAATCGTTAAATTCTAACCTCTTGTGGAGAAGAAAGTTAGATGTTAACGTGGTTCGTGGTTGGAGCGTTGTTGGTGTCTTTCTGGGATGCGAAATTCGAAAATCTCTCTCATTAGTCCAATCACAAGAGTCCACGTGTTTACCATAGTTCGCTAAATATTTAATAAATAAAACTTGAACAACACCGAATGTACCTCCTAATAGATAAGATATGGAAACAATTGTTTTTTTAATTTTTTCCACATTTTTGTTAACAACTGGTGCACAACAACACTTGGAATAGCTTTAGTCTTTTCAATAACAACCAAATGTCATATTGTTAGTGTTATCGAAGTTGTTCTCTTTGTTCACGTTAGCATGATAACACGATTTAGTAGTAGACCAACCACAAGAGTCCACGTGTTTGCCATTGTTCACTAAAATGTTAAAAGATAAGCGAATGTACCTCTCAAACCAAGTTATAATGAATTGTTTTTGTTTTGTATCGTTTATTGCTAAATTTTGTTGTTTTTTTTTTGGTCACGGGGAACAATTTCCGTGACTAAATAGTAAAAGTGCTAATTAGCATTATTCATATGTCAGGAAAACGTTTTCGTGACACAAAATATTGCAATTGCACTGATATGAAAGCATTTATAGGGGCAATGTTGCAAAAATTAGTCACGACAACAGCAATTGTTTTAACCCTTTGGATCCCCTTGTCCATGACAATGGAGATCAACTTTTCAACGCAATTCATCATCATATTTGGCTCTACAACTGGGGTCCGGTCCTGGCCTCCCGCAAAAAGTCTCTCCACCGGTCCCGATTTCGAGCCGATGTCATCCAGTTTGGCATCCCTAAACTCTGGGCGTCCTGGTCTACGCCATCCTTCCAGCGTAGGCTTGGCCGGCCTCGCTGTCATGCCCCATAAATCCTACCGCAAAGGACTTTCCGAGCAGAATCTCTACGCTCATGCGAGCTAGGTGTCCTGCACACCAGAGCCTACCGAGCTTAATTCTCTCCATGATGTCGTGGCAACACTTGTCGATTAGATCTCATCTTTAAAGAGTGCCCGGAATCGTCCTGCTTAACATATAGAGCCAACAATTATCCGCAAGACATTTCTCTCGAAAGCGGCTAAGAGGTCAGAATGCTTTTTGCTAAGCAGGATGCCTTTTCGCCAGTCTTCTGGCATCGCTTCTTCTTCGCTAGTTTATGAATTGCTTGGTGTATGGCGGAGTCTCCTGTTTTAATCAGTTCCGATGGGATACCATCAGATCCCGGAGCCTTATTAATTTTGAGCCAATTTATCGACGTTGTTGTAATGTAGTTATTTACGGACAGATCCAAGCTTTACGGTAAAATAGCTGGGATCTTCTTCTAAAAAATCTAGCGTAGCCACTTGACTGCCAGGCTATTGCAGAGCTTATCAGAGGCTGAGCTGGTAGCAATTGAGGAAGCACTGACCTGGCAGTCAATCGGAAATAAAATCGCTTTAATCAGTCTCACTGACGTTAGAGCTGGCGTTGAGCTGCCACACATATATTTCTTAATCAGATGAGTAAGTATTTAAACATCCGCATAGCTTGATGATTTGATTACTCTGACATTGTTGGGAACTGCAAGGCAGACGAGCTAGCTGCCTAGAAATGAAACAACTCTTCAAATGCTACCAGAAAAGGCAGATGTAGAAAGGCTATTAACAACGGTTAAGTTAAAGCTATATAAAGACGCGGAAACATTAGCAAATGAGAGGTGGATGTATGCCACCACATGTACTGTAGCAAAACAAGTTTTACCAGGGCTGGACTGTAGACTGTAGAGCACTGCACTGCAAATGATCGTAGAATTTCTAACAGGGCACTGTCATCTCGGAGTACATGTGAAAAGGATGGTTCTTGAATTCAATGACTTCTGTAGAAGATGTAATTATGTCGAGGATGAAGAAACAGTATAGTCAGCAGGCTTAAGGCTACTACAATTTGGACAACTTATCGGATTACGAAAACTGTAAAGCTGGAAACATCCTGAGATTTATTAAACTGTATTCCGTGAAAGTGGAAAGGTAATAATGATCCTGTGGTACCAAAATGAACCGTCACCGCTGTGGGAATCTAGCCACCGAACTTAGCCAAACATAACCTAAATGACCACGGAAGGGTTAAAAAAATTACCGATCATACAAAAACAATGAAATGCAACTGATTTGTGAAAAATGAAAAGTTTTATTGATAACGAGTATCTTCAAAATCAGCTTGCAAATTTATTCAGGGATTATAGGTAGGCTTCATTACCTGCCCGCAGAACAGCATCAATTTGGTCTCCTTATCGACAATCATATAGGCGAATGGTCGGTTAAATTCAACGACTGCAGGCGATATCCTTATCGTATATCCTATATTAGGTTCTCCATCCTCGTTGACAATAATTTTTGCATCTTGTTGCAGTTTTGAGATGATCATGGACGGATGAATATTTTCCAGATTTCCCGAAGTAAATATATCTTCAAGGCCCATCTACATATAGTTTTTTTTTGAACACTAGTTAGGACATATTCACTTTAAGTATAGGAACACAAGAAACATACATTTTGTAAAGTCATATTGGCTGTAAAACCGGATGACACAGAGAACTTGGGCAAACGTACTTCGACGGGAAACGCTGGATCGCTTTTCAAACTAGCGTCAAGTACCGCCAGAAGTCTCTCGACTCCAATGACTTTAAGATGTCCTAAAGCTTGCCTAACAGAGTTTCCTAAAAAGAAATTTGCCAAAACAGAACTGAAATATGTACAAGAATCGATTAACTGTTACTTACCATTTATGGGTAGCAGGAGTACCATCGAAAAACGGTCATCATTTCCATACGGCAGCTCAACAAAAATAATGTTAAATTCAGATATTGGTAAATAGGCCAAAGGAAGTACATTTGTCATCATAGAGACTTTAGAAATTTCTTTGCCGGCCTCATTATAAAAAGCTTGGCCATCTAGCGTTTTAGTTTTATCAAAAGCAAACTGACAAATCACAACACAGTTAATATTAGCGCTATGTTAAATTAATGCCATTTTGTATAGGTACCTTCCATTGCCCCTTGAAATATGATGTTGCTAACATAACAAGCCCAGTGCGAATTAAATGTTGAGGATTTATTACATCACTGAAAAGATTTTTCGTAGCCAGCCGCACTTTATTGTTTATGGTGGCAGCAGCCATATTCTGGTCCGTATAATCAACTGGAATTAAATCCGCCTCGTAGTATTTTTTCATAATATCTTTAAATTGATCAGAGACTGGCATTTGAATGTTCGGGAAAAGAGCTTGCAAGGTCGATATTTCGACAGACGATGTATTAGTGCTGTTGAGAAGATAAGATGAAACAAAAATAACTATAACTTCTCAATGTCAACTTATAGCCGCCACTTACTTGAGAATGTCCTCGAAAAGTTGAATAGCTTCACGTAATATCCACTTATCATATGGAATTCCTAACGCAGTTTGTAGTTTTTCACGACTTAAATCAGTTGCACCCTCAGAGATTATCCAAAGAAGTGACCAAATTGATATTGGTGAAGCAATAAAGTCATCTCCAGTAAGAGAGTACTCCTCGGAGAGTTTCGAGAATAACTCCAGTGAAAACTTTTCATTGGTTTGCTGTATAATGTCGCGTTGGAAGGAAGTAAGTTCTAATCGGTCAGATGTTATTTGATCTGGGAAAAGGAATGCAGTCTCTGACTTAATAGTTGACGCAACACATACTACCACTAAAAGTGCCGCTAATGATACTGAAACAAAAAAAGAAATTTAGGAAAAATTCATCAGAACCGGCGTTGTCTCAATTGAGCTAATTTTAAAAAAAACACTTCACACGTTCTTACTTAAATGTATCTTAACTTTTTACTGTAAGGAAAAGCACAGAACGTGTTTAAAAGATTTGCCTCCTTACAACACTAGACAGACATGAGGAATTTTGGAAATTATAGAGAGCGAAATATGTCCCACAAATCTTTGGGACTGTATCGATTTGGGTCGAGCTAATAAATACGATAAAGACTAAGGATGGTAAACGGGTAACAATTGCCTCGTAGGAGCAGTATCTTACGAAAAATGTTGGTCAGTTGAATAACGAGATGTAGCTTCGTAATTGTTGTCGCCTCCGGGTCCTGTGACCGTGACTGGAGTGCGGTGCCCTAGGCTCACCTCTAGTTGCGGACAGAGGTTGTGAGTTTCAAAACCTAGGTGCGGAGCGGGTCACGCTAAATGAAAACAAATGGGCTGGATCAAGGTGTAATGCGACCCGAGCCGAGGATCGACCAGTTTGGGGGCCCATAAATAGCCCAGTCTCTATCGGAGCCATGTAGATACCTGGTAACCTCTAGATGTATCCTACCTTACTCGCGTATTCGGATCTCTGTGCGGGTGGACCACCCTTTCTCCGACACTCGTGGGACTAAAAATTAAGCACACCAAAAAACTTTTTTCTAAAACTGAGAGCGGCACTCACCAAATACCGAAACAAAACGAGACCAGCACTCACCAAAAGCTGGAAACAAGCGTGGCAAGTGGTTCTAACTGTAAAGGTGGGTTCCCGGCCGCTAAAACCAAGGTAGTACTGGATCCTAAGGCCCATAGGCCAGGGACCAGAACCACCAGCAAAAGTGAAGCCGATAACGGGTCACGCACTATACCACCGACGAAGAAACGGTACCGGGATCGTCAAGCGGCCTTCAAAGTCTTGGAAAAGTTGGCTAGTATCCCTGAGGAGCAGCCAACGAAAAGACAGAAGGAGTCCGTAGCATGGGCGAAGCTGACTGCGGAAGGTGGACAAAACCACCGCCAAGGACCTAGGGCCGAAAAGGCAAAGGTCTCAGGAAGAGGTTGAACCCGGAAGCAGCAAGCGAGCTAAGGTGCAAGCGTATAACTCTATCATCCTTTCTTTTGAAAACCCTGGACAGATCTATAGATGTTCATATAAGGGCTAAGGTAAAACCTAGCAGTTGGGCAAAGTCCCAACATATGCTTACTGCAAGGGGAAGTCTGTAGACACAGCCTTACACATCCTAGTAAGCACAATTGAGAAATCAATATACTCCCATAGTAGCATTCTTGGATATCGAGGGTGCGTTCAACAACGTTAAAACAGAGACAATCTGTAAAGGACTGTCAGACCTAGAGGTGGACTACCCTACAAGCACATTAATCAATCATATGCTTCTAGGCAGGATTATTAGTGCGGAGCTGGGTGGTTCCATCTTAAAAAGGCAGGCAGTTAGAGGTACACCGCAAGGAGGTGTATTATCCCCTCTACTTTGGAATATAGAAATCAACAAATTGCTGTTGAAACTGGAGGGAGAGGGGATAAAAGTGGTAGCGTATGCTGATGAACGATTAGGAAGGTTATGCAAAATGCCCTCCTAATAGTTAAGGAATGGGCAAATAAAAGCGGTCTGGGCGTCAACCCGAATAAGACAGAGCTTGTCCTCTTCACCAGGAAATATAAAGTTCCAACAGTTGATCCTCCAACATAAAATGGTACTCCCTTAGTTTTTTCTGATAAAGCAAGATTTCTGGGGACAATCTGGGACAGGAAACTGAGCTGGAAACCTAATATAATGGAAAGAGTTAATAAAGCTAACATTGCTTTATACTCGTGCAAGAATGCCATTGGTAAAAAATGGGGGTTGAAACCAAAGCTGGTACACTGGTTTTACACGTCGCTAGTGAGACCAATATTACTGTATGGGGTAAGCGTTTGGTGGCCAGCTATGGAAAAAACCACGTATACAAGTATATTGGGAAGGTACAAAGAGCGGCCTGCATGCTTATAAGCGGGGCGCTGAGATCTACACCAACTCGCGCTCTAGAGGTTATGCTCCAACTGATCCCACTAGACATATTTGGCGAACAGAAAGCGGCAATTACGGCTACGCGACTGTTAGCTGTCAATCAATGGAGAAAAGTCTTCAGAAAGGACACTCCACCATAACTAAATCGCTAAAGCAGGAGCTGACGAAACTGGATAACATAACACCAATGTTATGCTTTCAAAAAGGTTTTCGGACAACAATACCCACCAGAGAAGACTGGAAGAGTGGATCCGATCCGAACCGATAACGAAACAATACAGTTTTTCACGGATGGCTCTAAGCTAGACGGTAAAGTAGGAGCAGGAGTCTTCTGTGACCAGCTAAAAGTAAGCATGCTAGTCCGTCTACCTGATCGCTGCAGCGTATACTAGGCTGAGGTGATTGAAGAGGTAATGAGCAGTCTGAAGCATAATGTATTATCCTCAAAGAAGATTATCATTTATGTGGACAGTCAGGCGTCCGTAAAATCGTTGGAAGCGCTCTCACTCAAATCTAAGGTGGCGTTGAGCTGTCATCCCTCTCTTAACGAGATGAGTGAGCAGTTCAATATAAGGATCATATGGGTCCCGGGTCACACGGATGTCGAGGGGAACTGCAGGGCGGACGAGTTAGCCAGACGTTGTACGACTCTCCAGCTGCTACCGGAAAGGGCGGAGGTGGGGAGTCCTATCGCGACACTGAAACTTGAGCTTCGGAAAGAGGCAGAAACAATAACAAATGTAAGGTGGGAAAACACCGACACTTGTAATATTTCAAGACAAGGCTGGCCGAAGCTGGACTTGAAGCGCTCAACTGCGCTTATCTCCTTACAAAGACGTGAACTAAGAACGGTTGTAGGGATAATGACAGGACACAGCCTTCTAGGGAAACACGCGAGAAGGATGGGTGTCAAATATAATGACTTCTGCAGAGGTTGCTTGGACGAGGAGGAGGAAGAGACCATAGAGCATCTTCTTTGCTTATGTCCGGCACTAATGCACAGAAGGCACAAACACTTGGGTAAGCGGTTAATAAATAACCTATCAGATCTCGAAAACGGCAAAGTGCGAGATATACTCCGATTCATTAAGAGCACTGAATGGATCTTCTGAAAAGGGGAAAGGTGTAAGATCCTGTGGTAACACAAAGGACCGCGTATGGTCTAAGTGAGCATTAGCTGCCACCGCAACCTAACCTAACCTAACCTAAATAACGAGATAGAGCCACTGCAGGCAAAAACCAGCCCTGTTAGTAATCCCAACATCCAAACAATTTCATCGAAAAATGTGAACGGGAGGGCGTGGATATTAAGCCTCCGCCTCCTCCAGGAAAAGTGTCGGTTGGCCCAGTAATCCACAGCCGTAGATACTGTAATTTGCTCCAAATTGAAACAGATGACGTCATTTGACTATCGTTTTAGGAATACGATTGGTTATTGGAACGCTAACACCCTCATCGAGATTCAGGAAGGACCGTGAATTCCCACGATACAAATTAGAGTTCTTCAGGCTTATAGTTGAGTGAGATAAGATATTTGGATACTGTGCAATATGACTGCCCAACAAAAAACACTGTCATGCTTTAAGCTGTCAAACCAGCTAAAAGTGCACAGAGGTCCGGAATAGGACTAAAGTTAACAGCACAAAGTAGCTTCATATCGTTACGAAATTAAGGATATCTAGAGTTCGTAATTGATTTTACAAATACAAATGTTCGTTTACTCATAAATAACAGCTTTAATTACCAATAGCAAAAGTTCACAAATTTCCAAATTGGCGTAGAATACAACAACGGTAACAAATTCAATATATTTTTAAGCAAATTGTAGCTTACCTCTAGGCGGAACCATTGTATAGATTTAATTTTCTTAATTAACTTTTTCACTTTTTAACTTTGAACAATTAACGAACGAACTGCACAATGACAAGTGACTGCCTAACATACCTTGCTGAGATGCCTTTATATATTCCTGCAAAGGCGGCAGTGAGAACGTAAGAAGTCTGTTTATCAGACAGAAAGAGATTAAAATTTTCTTATTTTGTTAACTGTTGTGTTGTTTAAGCAAACATAGCTGGGCTTAAATTTTATCGAGCAAATGTGCTCCATAACAAAAATATTAGGCAAATTTTATTGTCTGTCCTTCAACCGAGTAAACATTTAAATTTTCTTATAACGTGAATAAATAATAAAACAATTTCCTGTACGATAACTTGAGATTACACTAACAACACAATACATATGTGGTTGTTTTTGTACTAAACTCATGGCCATTGTTATTGCACGCTATTTGTTAACTAAAATATGAAGAACTGTAAATAAGAAACATTTATGAATGAGTCTTATCTACTCAACAGCTCACTAAGCCGCCGTCAACTGAATCAACAATTAAATTTTGATATCTATGATTATGTGAATAAATGAGAAAACATCTTCCTGTGCCATAACTTGACAATTCACTAACAACACAATACATATGTGGTTGTTTTTGTACTAAACTCATGGCCATTGTTATTGCACGCTATTTGTTAACTAAAATATGAAGAACAGTAAAAGTAAGAAACATTTCTGAATGAGTCTTATCTACTCAACAGCTCACTATGCCGCCGTCAACTGAGTAAACAATTTAATTTTGATATCTATGATTATGTGAATAAATGAGAAAACATCTTCCTGTACGATAACTTGGAATTACACTAACAATACGACAAGCTTAAGTGAAGATAAATTTCTAAAAGTATCTTATCTACAGCTTGAGAGGATACGTACATCGATTGTTATTCATATTTTAGCTTAAATTTCGCTTCATAAAAAATTAATCAACTGCTTTTGAAGAAGTAGCCTTCTGTACTTATGTCAATTGAAAACAGAATCATGTAAACAACTTTATTGCTAAGGTTAGGATGTGTCATCATCATGCTATTTGGCTCTACAACCGGGATCCGGTCCTAGCCTTCCGCAATAAATCTCTCCACCGGTCCTGATTTCGACCCGATGACATTTAATTTTGCATCCCTAAACTCTTGGCGTCCATGTTTAAGACATTGTTCCCTCGCAGGATTGGCTGAACTAGCTGTCGTGTTCCATAAATCCTACCGCAAAGGACCCGCATGTGAGCTAGGTGTCCTGCCCACCGGAGCTTACCGAGCTTAATTCTCTTCACGGTGTCGATATCGCGGTAGCACTCGTAGATCTCATCATTACAGAGTCTACGGGAACGTCCTTACTCACATATAGGGCCAACAATTCTCTATAAGACTTTTCTCTCGAACGGGGATAAGAAGTAAGAATGCATTTTGCTAAACACCTAAATCTCTGATCTATATGTACGTACTGATATGACCATTGTCTTATATACCAGCAGCTTGGATGATATGGTTGAGTTCCTGGATTTGAAGGGTCTTGGCAGACTATAGTGGGCTTTGTTGGCCTCAAGTAACCGTTCGCGTATTTCTGGTTCCATGCTGTTATCGGGCTGCTACCCGAGATAGTTAAAGGATTGCATTACTTCATATTTACGCTCCACTATTTGAATTGAGTGACCAAGGTCTTGGGTTTTTTACCAACGATGTCAATGTCGTCTGCGTAAGCCAGGACGCAGGCCCTTGTCGGAGCCCTTTACAGATGTTGAATTGGGTTGATAGTGGTCCGGATACTTTTAATTTCAAGCTACATAGTCGTGTCAGTTTATTTGAGATGCCGAATTCTCCCATGACTTTATACTCTGGCTATGCTATCATGGGCGGCTTTAAAGTCTATAAAAAGATGGTGGTGAGTGAGGTGTAAATCTGATCAGTTGTTGATTTGTCTGGAATGAAGCCACACTGGTATGGACCAGTGACGACTTTGGAGTATTGGATAGAGGAGAAAATCTTATACGCGGTACTCAACAACGTTATACCACGATAATGGCTGAATGTTTTAATACCTCTTTTCTTATGTATTGGTCACAAGAAACCTTTTCGCCAGTCTTCTGGCATCGCTTCTTCCTCCCATACTTGTACTATTGATTCCTGCTCCTACTGTTTTATTCAGCACCGCTGGAATACCATCTGTTCTGGGGCATTATTATCTTTGGGCGGATTTATCTCTCTGCTAAACTCATCTATGCTTGGTGGCGGCAGCATAGTGTAGTCTTCGGTCATTGGTGGAGCCTTCAATTCCTCAGCTAAGAAACTCATAAAAATACTCTTCCCATCGCTCTAAGGTGCCTTTGAGATCAGCGATCTAATTACCCTCTTTGTCTTTGCATTATGTGAAACGTAGTAGACAGTATTCTTAAAGCGTGTCCATTTCTCCTCTACTTCCGACATCTTGAGATATTTTCGTTGAAATAGAAATTTTCAAAACACCGAAGGCAGTGAAAATAGAACCTCCCTCACATACTTTTGTGTTCTTGTAATAAACTCACGTATCATTCCTGTAAATATGAGGTTTCAAGGCTTAGCAAAGCACTCCCAACCAATCCCATATCGCCTAACATTTTGAAAAGAGCAGACGTCTCGTGGACGTGAGCGAAGAATCGATAAATCTGCTACTAGACACCCACTTCCCAGGTAGCTGTCATGTCATTAGAAACGTTAACCATAACTTTCAAATAACACATATCTCATGATCTTATTAATGGGGACAAATTGATTTGGGCACTGCACAGATTCAAACCATACAAATCTGCAGGAACAGTGTAACGAAGTTTCTTAGGCTGAGGTAAGCTCAGCGGATCCAGCGGTTCGTTACAGAAAATTTCTTAAGTTAAGTCAACAAAATTAAAGTTAAGCTATAAAGACAAATCTTTTATTAAATCGCAATTATTAAATTACAATAATCAACTTTATATAAAGGTACAATTTCTTACTTACGTACTCACGAGCTATGGGGTTAGTATAATTTACTCACTCTGACGCGGGAGTCGGTCTCGTCAATCGCATGGTGCGTTGCGTGGGATAGGGCTTACTACTATAGATTTTACCCTGCCCAACAACTGCGGAGAGGTATAACCTCTGCCAAGCTACAAGTGAATATGATATTGCTGGTTTGTAACTCCTTACCACGGGTGGGGGGAAGCTACAAACCGTAGAAAAAGGTAAACCTGAAACAAAACTGAGCCACCAACTGTGGAGAGGTATAACCTCTGCCAAGCTACAAGTGAATATAATATTGATGGTTTGTAACTCCTTACCACGGGTGGGGGGAAGCTACAAACCGTAGAAAAAGCTAAATCTGGAATACAACTGATCCACCAACTGTGGGAGGTATAACCTCTGCCAAACTATGAGCGAAATATATGGTTTGCAACCCCTTACCACGGGTGGGGGGAAAGCTACAAACCGTATAAGTATAAAGAAAAGGAGAACCTAGCCCTTAATTCTAATAACTTGCAACCTTTTACCACGGGTGGTAGAAGCTACAAATCATATATAACTTATGGATAATACCTAGGAATAATAACCTGTAACCCCTTACCACGGGTGGGGGGAAGCTACAAGCTATGTATATATGGCTACGTCTAAAAAGAACTGATCCAACAACTGCGGAGAGGTATACCCTCTGCCAAGCTACAAGTGAATATAATATTGATGGTTTGTAACTCCTTACCACGGGTGGGGGGAAGCTACAAACCGTAGAAAAAGCTAAACCTGAAACAAAAACTGAGCCACCAACTGTGGAGAGGTATAACCTCTGCCAAGCTACAAGTGAATATAATATTGATGGTTTGTAACTCCTTACCACGGGTGGGGGGAAGCTACAAACCGTAGAAAAAAGCTAAACCTGAAACAAAAAAAAACTGAGCCACCAACTGCGGAGAGGTATAACCTCTGCCAAGCTACAAGTGAATATAATATTGATGGTTTGTAACCCCTTACCACGGGTGGGGGAGCTACAAACCGTTGAAAAACTATATTCCTGCGCTAATAATTTGTAACCCCTTACCACGGGTGGGGGGAAGCTACAAATTATATATAACCTAAAGATAATATCTTACAACTCCTTACCACTGGTGGGGGGAAGCTGTAAGATATGTATAACTAACTAGAATAAGACTAAAAAACAAGGCCACTTACCCGCTCTGCACCGTGCGATGGTTCACCACCAACTCTCCTTTTGACCGGTCAGCAGTCTTCTTTTATACTTAACTAACGGTACTTTGGTCCAGCATGCATTGAAATAATTTCATGTGTGTTCGTCATGTATGTTCGTTTGTCCCTGCCGTTGCCATGCGCATACACATTGTCTCTGTCTGTATGCAATGTGATGCCATGCGCCATGCACTTGTCTCCGCCGTATGTATGCGCATGCATACTGCACTTGCCTGCTTGCAGCGTGCATGCCATGCTGATACCCATGTGTGTGTCAATGCCCGTGTTCGTAATGTGTGTTCATCCTCCTGCATGCTAGACCCAAGTACCGTGTTGTTGTTCTTGTTTTATGTTGTTGTTTTCTAATGTTTTTGTTTTCTCGTGTTACTCGCTGGCACTCACTCGCGTAAATATTCAATTTACCGCTGTGTGTTGCCCTGAGTATTGATTTGCAATTGTCGGCGCAGTGCTATGGAGTAAAGCCCGTTACAATTTTTCTTACTCTACAGGGTGCTTATTTCTAATAATCGTGAGTATTACATAATAAATTTATTCGAGAATATTTCCGATATTCTTTCTAAGTATTCTATAATTATTTGTGCTAATCGTGAGTTCCTAATAGTGAGTGTTCTAATTTAAGGCATTTAATTTTCAGATTTATTTTATTTCAAATTCATGAAATGTATTAAATATATAAAAATGTATTTAGGGTGGAACCTGGTCCGCTGAGATGTGTTGTGGTGGTTGGTTGGTTGACACTGTATTGTATGGGTGATTTTGGGAGCGCCCAAAATCTTCCTTACACCCCCCCTCTACTCCGGGTTGGCAAGCTGAACCGCCACTCCTCCGTTCCTGGTGATGCGGACACGATACTCATGCCCTGCTGCTCTGACGTAGAACTTAATTTGTTGTCCCCGGTTCCGGGTCTGTGTTGCCTGGTTGATGCGTCGCATAACCTCTTGGGGCCACTGGTCCAGAGGTCCTCGGACGGAGTTGGGAGAACGGGGTCTTTTAAATTCTGCTTTAAGTTGTTACTGTTGTTGTCTCCTTTGGAGGTCGTTAGAGTCTAGACCTGCTGGTCCTGCTCCTGCACTGTGCTGTGGTTTTCCGTGATGTTCTTTTTCTGCGATTTTGGGCTGTTCCTTTGACTGGGGTGTGGTGTCATCGCTGTTATATTCTTTTAGGTCGCTGATGTGTGCGGTGCGAGTTTTGCCGCCTGTGCGAAGCTGGACGATTACTGGGGATACAAAGTCGATGACTTCATGTGGTCCGTCATACCGTGGGGCGAGTTTCGCCGCGAAACTTTCGATTGCCTTGGACAAGTGGTGCTGCTTAACTAGGACCATCTGTCCGACTGTGGGCTTCCAGGGTCTACGCCGGAGATTGTAATATCTGGCTTGATTTTGGGCTGCTTGCTCTAGATTTCTGCGTACAAGTTGGAAGACTTCTTGGAGACGTTCCGCCCTTTCTTTTGGTGACTGTTCGACATGTCCTGTTCCGCTCGTTCTCTCGTCGAAGAGTGTCCGTGGCAGACGAGGTTCTCGACCCTGTGTGAGAAATGCTGGGGTGAAGCCTGTTGATTCTGCGATACTTGTATTTATTGCCAACGAGATTTCGGGGAGGAGTTCATCCCACTCCCTGTGTTGTTCGCCAACGAACTGGGCGACCATCGTCTTTATCGTTCGGTTGGCTCTCTCTGTGGGGTTCTCCTGGGGCGTGTACGGGACGGTGAACTGATGCTTAACCCCCAATCCTTGTAGGTACCTTCGGAACAGGCCGCTGGTAAACTGGGCCCCGTTGTCGCTCACAAAAATCTTTGGGACACCGTATCTGGCCAGTATGCGTTCGCGGAACGCCTTCCTTAGCGACTCTGTCGTTGCTTTGCGTAAAGGAACGATTTCCGTCCATTTGGAAAACTTGTCGAATAACACTAGCATCACCGTGTTGCCGTGCTTGCTTCTGGGTAGGGGTCCGACGAAATCTGCACATACTGTACTCCATGGTTCGTCTGCGATCTGAGACAGCATGGCTCCGGCCGGCTTCTGTTGGATGCACTTGTACTTCTGACAGGACTCGCAGCGTCGTACATACCGGCTGATGTCGCGGAACATACCTGGCCAGTAGTAACGGTTCATAACGCGTGCGATGGTCTTGCGAATGCCCAAGTGTCCAGCGGTGGGTTCGTCGTGGTTTTCCCTTAGCACACGTGCTCGTTGGAACTTCGGGACGCACAATTTCCAGGGGGTGCAATCCTCATCTGCGGTTTGGCGGAACATGTGACGATATAGTTCTTTGCCTTCTATGACGTAATCTGGAAATTTCTTAGGGTTCTCCCTTACTTCCGTCTTCTTTTTCTCCAGCCAGCTACACCTCTCTGAGTCGTCGTCTACCACTGCTGTTCGCAGGACCTCCCTTGGCTGGCGTGATAGTGCGTCGGCAACTACATTCAACTTCCCTCGTCTATATTGGATGTCGTATGTATACTGCTGCAATTCTAACGCCCATCGGGCGATTCGTCCGGATGGACTCTCAATCGAGTTCAGCCATTTCAACGCTAAATGATCTGTGATGATTGTAAACTGGTACCCCTCCAAGTAGGGTCGCATTTTACGGACGCCCCACACTATGGCGAGGCACTCCTTCTCTGTGGCCGAATAATTGCGTTCCGCCGAATTTAGATGGCGGCTGGCGTAGGCAATAACCCTTTCCTGACCATCGATGTCTTGCGTTAGTACCACCCCAAGTCCATAATCGCTTGCATCCGTCTGGAGGGTAAACTTCTTTTCGAAATCTGGGCAGGCGAGAACTGGTGCTTTCGTGAGTCGGTCTTTTAACTGGTCGAATGCGGCTTGTTGTACGTCGGTCCACTTCCAGTGTTTCCCTTTCTTCAAGAGGATCGTAAGTGGTTGGACGACCTTGGCAAACTCAGGAACGAATCGTCTATACCACGAGGCAATCCCAAGACAGCGTCGGAGTTCTCGTAGAGTAGCAGGTGGTCGGAGTTCCTGTATAGCCGCGATTTTCTCTGGGTCAGTGTGGATTCCTTGCTCGCTGACCATGTGTCCCAGATACTTGATTTCCCTTTTAAAGAATTCGCACTTCTCCGTGTTAATCCTTAGGTTAGCTTGTCGTAACCGTCGCAGTACTTCCTTTAGATGCCTCATGTGGTCCTCCAAAGATTCCCCAGTCACGACGATGTCGTCCAGATAGGCGAAAGCGTGAGGTTCCATATCTGGGCCGATGACCTGGTCTAGTGCTCGCTGAAACGTTGCGGGGGCCGAGTGCAGGCCAAAAGGCATGACGCGCCATTGGAATAATCCACGCCCTGGTACCGTGAATGCTGTGTACTTCTTACTGCCCTCTTCCATCGGAATCTGCCAATACCCATTCTTGAGGTCTAAGCTGCTGATGTATTTTGCGTTTCTGAGGCGGTCAAGGATGTGGTGGATCCTTGGAAGTGGGTAAGCATCTGGAACAGACTTAGAGTTCAGCTGTCTGTAGTCCACGCAAAGTCTCCATTTCCCGGTCTTCTTCTTCACTAGGACGATTGGGGCACTGTAGGGGCTCTTGGATGGTTCGATGCACTTCTTTTCCAGCAGGTCGTCGATCTCTTCGTCGATGACACGCTGCATGGCCGGATTTTTCGGGAAATAACGTTGTTTTAACGGTCGGTCATCCTGCATCTCGATCCTGTGGCTGGTTATGTTGGAAACGCCGCTCATTGACTCGAACTGCGATAGTTCATGGTCCAAGAAATATCTGATCTTGTCGTCGTCGCTTGGAGTCTTACTTTGAATTGCACGCACTTGCGGTTTTTCCGGCTGAGTATTGGTTGTATTATCGCTGAGTGTGAGGTTCTGCTCACCTATGGTAATCGTTGCTTTGACTCGGCTGAGGAAATCTAATCCTAGGATTATATTGTCGATGGCCTCTGGCAGGATGAGTAGCTGAATCTTGCAGCAGCTGTGTTCGAATCTTATCGTAGCTTCGAACGCGTGTTCCACCCGTCTTATTGTACCGTTCGCCATCCGTACTGATGTCGCCGTTCTACTTGTCTGTCCCGTGTGTCGTACTTCGTATGCATAGGCTTCACTAATGAAACTCCTCGTCGCTCCTGTGTCGATTGTCGCGGTGATTTCTTCTCCTCCTATGGTTATCATAGCGGCTATGCGGTCCTCTTCTTGCTGAAGTATCTGTAGGTGTTTAATTGCGTGGTGCCTTTCGGTCCCATTCTGATGTTTCAGTCGTTCTAGTTCTGCCGGGGCGTAGGATTCTGGGGTTCCACCATCCCTGGCATTCGGCGAAACCCGTTGGCATTTCCCACCGGTCGACGGCAGCAGTCGATGCTCCTGGTATTTTGTTTACCACATTCCCAGCAGAACAGAATCCTAGGGTTGCGGCATTCTCTCAAAAAATGTCCTTGCTGGCCGCATCGGCGGCATGCTGATCGTGGGTTGACTGTTCCTCCTGGCATCTGGGCGACTTGTCGGTGCTGCTCGTCCTGTCTTGGTGGTCGTGATGGTGTTTCGTCGTTTCGACTGCCGCCGTTGAGACATTCGAAATCCTCGGCTAAATTAATCAGCTCTTCGAGGCAGTCGAAGTCCTTCCGCTTTATGTATAATTGGTAGTCCTGGCGGCTGTTGCGGAAAATTCGTTCCAGCTTCTGGTCCTCGTTGTACTGGGCGTGGCGCATCAGGTTCTGGAGAGTAATCACGTAGTCTTTAAAAGATTCTTTCCGGAGCTGTTTTCTTTGGCGGATGTCGTCGTCCAATCGTTCAAAGAAGCGTGCTGGGAGGAAAAACTTCAGGAAGTTGTTCCTAAATGTTTCCCACGTCCTCCAATGACCGTTATTGTTCCTGTACCAGATCAAGGCCCTATCTTTGAGGAGTTCTGGCATCGTACGTGGTAGGAAATCTTTGTCTATCCCATAGACAACCGATAATTCTTCGACCCGTTCAATGAAGGCTAGTGGGTCGCGCACACCGTCGAATTTCACAGACCATTTCCTGACTTGGTCGATGACCGCTGAATATGATGGTGTGGACGTACATCGTGGTGGGACGAATTTCGCTGGGCTTAAGCTGATATTTTCTGCCTGGGTGACGGTAATCGCGGGAGGTGTTGGGGAAACGCTTCTCGTGTGCTGGGTTTCCAAGATGAGAAGTCGCTCTTTTGCTTGTGGTTTGAGCTCCTCCTCGTTGACATGGGCGGAAAAGCGTTTTCGGAGTTCCTCCACGGTGCCGGTCTCATCTAACCCGAATTCCTTGGCGTAGGTTATCAGCTCCTCCTTCCGGAGCGTATATATCCACGCGGTTTTCATGCTGGGTAGTCGATCGCTATGGACTGTGTGATAATACTCGTTGTCCTCTGCTGTGAACTTGGTGAGTTTACACTGGCTGCTGCGTCGGAGTGAAATTAACGTTGTCTTCTGTGGTGCTGTAGCGAGTTTGCAGCGGCGATGCGTGGACGCGTACTAGACGTAGTCTTCTGTGGTGCTGTGGCGAGTTTGCAGCTGGCGGTGCGTTGAGTTTTTTTTCTTCTTAGTGTTCCGTGGGGGGTGTGTGCGGGGTTGTGAGCTTTACTGGAGATGTCCTTTGCGTGTGTTGACGTCTATGATTTTCTGTGAATAACAGTCCCTGCTCGGGCGCCACTGTAACGAAGTTTCTTAGGCTGAGGTAAGCTCAGCGGATCCAGCGGTTCGCTACAGAAAATTTCTTAAGTTAAGTCAACAAAATTAAAGTTAAGTTATAAAGACAAATCTTTTATTAAATCGCAATTATTAAATTACAATAATCAACTTTATATAAAGGTACAATTTCTTACTTACGTACTCACGAGCTATGGGGTTAGTATAATTTACTCACTCTGACGCGGGAGTCGGTCTCGTCAATCGCATGGTGCGTTGCGTGCGATAGGGCTTACTACTATAGATTTTACCCTGCCCAACAACTGCGGAGAGGTATAACCTCTGCCAAGCTACAAGTGAATATGATATTGCTGGTTTGTAACTCCTTACCACGGGTGGGGGGAAGCTACAAACCGTAGAAAAAGGTAAACCTGAAACAAAACTGAGCCACCAACTGTGGAGAGGTATAACCTCTGCCAAGCTACAAGTGAATATAATATTGATGGTTTGTAACTCCTTACCACGGGTGGGGGGAAGCTACAAACCGTAGAAAAAGCTAAATCTGGAATACAACTGATCCACCAACTGTGGAGAGGTATAACCTCTGCCAAACTATGAGCGAAATATATGGTTTGCAACCCCTTACCACGGGTGGGGGGAAAGCTACAAACCGTATAAGTATAAAGAAAAGGAGAACCTAGCCCTTATTTCTAATAACTTGCAACCTTTTACCACGGGTGGTAGAAGCTACAAATCATATATAACTTATGGATAATACCTAGGAATAATAACCTGTAACCCCTTACCACGGGTGGGGGGAAGCTACAAGCTATGTATATATGGCTACGTCTAAAAAGAACTGATCCAACAACTGCGGAGAGGTATACCCTCTGCCAAGCTACAAGTGAATATAATATTGATGGTTTGTAACTCCTTACCACGGGTGGGGGGAAGCTACAAACCGTAGAAAAACTATATTCCTGCGCTAATAATTTGTAACCCCTTACCACGGGTGGGGGGAAGCTACAAATTATATATAACCTAAAGATAATATCTTACAACTCCTTACCACTGGTGGGGGGAAGCTGTAAGATATGTATAACTAACTAGAATAAGACTAAAAAACAAGGCCACTTACCCGCTCTGCACCGTGCGATGGTTCACCACCAACTCTCCTTTTGACCGGTCAGCAGTCTTCTTTTATACTTAACTAACGGTACTTTGGTCCAGCATGCATTGAAATAATTTCATATGTGTTCGTCATGTATGTTCGTTTGTCCCTACCGTTGCCATGCGCATACACATTGTCTCTGTCTGTATGCAATGTGATGCCATGCGCCATGCACTTGTCTCCGCCGTATGTATGCGCATGCATACTGCACTTGCCTGGTTGCAGCGTGCATGCCATGCTGATACCCATGTGTGTGTCAATGCCCGTGTTCGTAATGTGTGTTCATCCTCCTGCATGCTAGACCCAAGTACCGTGTTGTTGTTCTTGTTTTATTTTGTTGTTTTCTAATGTTTTTGTTTTCTCGTGTTACTCGCTGGCACTCACTCGCGTAAATATTCAATTTACCGCTGTGTGTTGCCCTGAGTATTGCTTTGCAATTGTCGGCGCAGTGCTATGGAGTAAAGCCCGTTACAATTTTTCTTACTCTACAGGGTGCTTATTTCTAATAATCGTGAGTATTACATAATAAATTTATTCGAGAATATTTCCGATATTCTTTCTAAGTATTCTATAATTATTTGTGCTAATCGTGAGTTCCTAATAGTGAGTGTTCTAATTTAAGGCATTTAATTTTCAGATTTATTTTATTTCAAATTCAAATTCATGAAATGTATTAAATATATAAAAATGTATTTAGGGTGGAACCTGGTCCGCTGAGATGTGTTGTGGTGGTTGGTTGGTTGACACTGTATTGTATGGGTGATTTTGGGAGCGCCCAAAATCTTCCTTACAACAGACCTTCTGATTAATACTCCGTCAATGTACTATCCCGTCTAGGCTCGTCAGACCATTGAGTTGTATCGGCTAATTTCTCGTTAATAAACCACGCAGTTAGAGAAAAAGCTTCAAAAAAAAAACAGTATAGCAATACGAGCAAGCCAATTGGGACGGCCCTAACAACTTCTTTGGAGAAATAACTGGTCGCTATTGTTTCGCGATGCCGCCGCTGATGCAATCACAAACATCATTCTTATTGGTATGAGAAAGTTAGTTTATCCCTTTTAGGAATAAGTCTATCAAACCAAAGGAAGATGGATGGTACGACTCGAGCTGTAAAGAGGCTTCTAGGATTAGAGAGCAGGTATGCTTTAGGTTTTACAAATCAAACTCTACTGAGGAAAACCGAAGAAATTTTAAACGAGCTAGAAATGATTGCAATGCTCATTACCATTGCGTTAGCTTTTCCATCTATCCTATCCTTCTGGACTCTTCCCGATAAGTTGATAAACAGCCTTTTTCCAGCCCATACCCAAAAATGGGCGAGCCGTCGTCACCTTCTTCGTACCGACCCATAGGCACTTACAACCATTCTTTCCAAGGTCATGGAAACGTTGATCAATTTCCAGCTCGAGAAATATCATGAAACCAATATAATCGTTAGTGACCGGCAGTACGGATTTCGTGGGCAACGTTCCACTGGGGATTTGATGGTATATCTCACCGAACAGTGGAACCGGTCTTTGCATCATTTTGGTGAAAGTAAAGCTGTTGCACTCAATATTTCCAAAGCATTTGACAGAGTTTGGCATTAAGTTCTTTTGTCAAAAATGCGTGCCTTTAGTGTCAATGAAAAACTGATTCATTGGGCTAGAAGCTATCTTTTGAACCGCTCAATTCAAGTTGTTTTGGTTTCACGTCTGAAATACACCACATAAATGCTGGCGTTCCCCAGGGCTCTGTTCTGTCCCCGACACTCCCTCTCATTTTTATTAATGAGCTCTTATCTGAGACTTCTAATCCAATTCACTATTTCGCTGACGACAGCACTCTCAGCTTATCATATATGTTTGAGGAACGTCCCTACATTTCTTATGTGAAAGTCAAACAACTACATATAGCACTCTAAATTCTGACCTTGACAGCATAATACAATGGGGAGAAAACAATCGATTAGAATTTACCGCTTTCAAAACCCAATGCTGTCTCCTGTCGTCTAAGCGCATCCTAGTTATCATGCAATTATCCATGAATGGCACTTGCATATAGTAAACTGAAAATCTCACAATACTCGGTATGTGCGTTAACGACAAGCTTCGTTCGAATGACTACATATTCACCGTCGCCAAAAATGCTGCGAAATGTTTAGGTTTTCTAGCCCGGTGCAAGAAATATTTCACTCCCTCTGATCTGGCTACTATCTATAAGGCTTTAATTCGCCCTAAAAATGCCAATTGTACAATTGCCATATGTGGTCTGGTGCGCCTAAAACCACCTTGCATCAGCTAGATAGAATATAAACCACGCAATTAAACTTATCGGTGACGCAAATATAGCGAAATCAATAGATTCGCAGGAACGTTTCCAGCTTGTCACTGTTTTATCGGTTCTTCTACCAGCGGTGCTCAAGAGAAATAGCCAGCTGCATGCCACCTCTCCTTGAATTCAAGCGCAGTATGCGTGGTGCTGTAAATTCAGGGATTCGTTCTTCAGCCGTGGAATGCTCTGCCAAGCTCTGTCTTCACACATCACTATGATCCACAGGCATTCAAGAGTGCGCAAATTATAAAAAAAAAACTTATCGACTTTCAGCGCATGTAGATAACTACTTCTACGGTTGGAGCAGATTTATAAAAACAACCCATAAAAATTAAAATTGTTCATATAAATTCTCTAAGAGGAGATAAATGTGTGTGTAAAGTTTGAACCGGGTTAATTTGGAAAAATTAATATTAGAGCCCCTTTACTTCAAAATCTAAATAAACAAACAAACAAACAAACAAACAAACAAACAAACAAACAAACAAACAAACAAACAAACAAACAAACAAACAAACAAACAAACAAACAAACAAACAAACAAACAAACAAACAAACAAACAAACAAACAAACAAACAAACAAACAAACAAACAAACAAACAAACAAACAAACAAACAAACAAACAAACAAACAAACAAACAAACAAACAAACAAACAAACAAACAAACAAACGAACAAACAAACAAACAAACAAACAAACAAACAAACAAACAAACAAACAAACAAACAAACAAACAAACAAACAAACAAACAAACAAACAAACAAACAAACAAACAAACAAACAAACAAACAAACAAACAAACAAACAAACAAACAAACAAACAAACAAACAAACAAACAAACAAACAAACAAACAAACAAACAAACAAACAAACAAACAAACAAACAAACAAACAAACAAACAAACAAACAAACAAACAAACAAACAAACAAACAAACAAACAAACAAACAAACAAACAAACAAACAAACAAACAAACAAACAAACAAACAAACAAACAAACAAACAAACAAACAAACAAACAAACAAACAAACAAACAAACAAACAAACAAACAAACAAACAAACAAACAAACAAACAAACAAACAAACAAACAAACAAACAAACAAACAAACAAACAAACAAACAAACAAACAAACAAACAAACAAACAAACAAACAAACAAACAAACAAACAAACAAACAAACAAACAAACAAACAAACAAACAAACAAACAAACAAACAAACAAACAAACAAACAAACAAACAAACAAACAAACAAACAAACAAACAAACAAACAAACAAACAAACAAACAAACAAACAAACAAACAAACAAACAAACAAACAAACAAACAAACAAACAAACAAACCATAAACCGGACGTTTGTAGTAAAATTGTTTTTGGAACATTCTGTTTTTAAATTCTCTATATTAACTTCGCGTGCACGTGGCTGGCTGGTTGGCTGGCTGGCTGGTCAGATTTTCTGATCAATTTTTAGCCCTCTTCCCAAGGCCCGATTTTTGTACACATGTATATTTCCGGTGACAATACTTTCTATTAAAATTTGAGGCCATTCGGACCTCGGGTTCGGAGCGATCGGCCCCTTGGGGACCCCAATATACAATTTTTAAATATCGCTATATCGCATCAGATCACGGCAAAGTCTGAGCTCTGTGCTTTGTGAGCAGCGCTGTTCGCTGCCGCTGCGTCATTTCGTGGATGATTTTGCCACAAGACGAGCACGCAGTGTGTGTGTGTGTGTGTCTGTGTGTGTGTATCTCCGATTAGAGAATTTACAAGAAATTTAGACTAGTCAGAAATAATTGCACAATGCCTACCTAACCCGAGCCAAATTCGACTATCACCAGAAACTGAGGCAAAAAATACTTTAATGTTCCAAAGGAAGTAAACATTTTTGGTCATTCGTGAAACGAATTAAAAATACTGCCTCGTCTTCAATTACAATGCTCATTCACAATGACATTCCAACTGTCAGCTAAATAGACAAGGCCAATCTTCTTGCTTCACATTTCACAACTAGGTCTACGCTACCAAGTAGCGCGTTTTCGACGCCGGTACTTGCAAGAGTCGAATCCTCTATGGGAAAGATCTACGCTGGTACTCGCCAAGTACGAATAGGTAGAGCCTGGGCCTGACGGTATTCCTGCTATAGTTTTGGAGCGGTGTTCTTCAACTTTATCAATGCCACTGTGCAGGCTTTTCCATTTATCTTATTCTTCTGTAGTCTTCCCATGGAATTGGAAAACAGCCTTTGTCCAGCCTGTTTCTAAATAAGGTGAACCGCCATCTCTTTCCTCATACCGACCGATTACATCATAGAAACGCTGATCAATCGTAAGCTTATGCAATAGCTTGAATCACATGCAAATGCTTAGCGATCAGCAGTACGGTTTTCGAAGGCAACATTCTTCAGGTGATCTAATGGCATATCTCATTGATTTGGTGAAAGTAAAGTTGTTGCACTCGATATTTTCAAGGCATTTGGCAGAGTCTGGCATCAAGCTCTTTTGTCAAAAATGAATGCCCATAGAATGGATAAGACCCTGGTTGTTTGGACTAGTAACTACCATTCTGGACGTATTGGACGGTTTCAAATCCAATGTTCACCGCATAAACGCCGGTGGTTCCTAGGCCCTCTGTTTTGTCTCCGACACTCTTTTTCATTTTCATTAACGATTTTCTATTCGTTACTTCAAATCCAATCCATTCTTTCGCTGACGAAAGCACTCCTAGCTTTTCATATGAGTTCGTGCTTTCTGCACGCCCCTCTTTTTTTTTTTTTTTTTTTTATATAGAGACTTATTGCCAAGGGATGACTCCCTGAATGACTTACGTCACGGCAATAAGTTGGGCTAAGCCCTTTATTAAATTCAAAATAAAATAAAAATCGAAAGAATGTGATTTACAATATATCACATTCCTCACGTTTGTAGCCGGTTTCAATTTATTTTCTCAGAATTCTCCCTGATTCATTGGAAAAGCAATACGAAAAACGAACACGAATTTAGAACGACGCGAGTCCAAATACTTTTATCAATGAATCATGGTCAGGGAAAACTACAAAAAAAACCTTGACCAAGAAAATATTACAAATTATAAAAATAATTTAAAAAATACTGATAAACAATTTTTTTTTTTTTTTTTTTTTTTTTTTTTTTTTTTTTTTTTTATTAAGAAACAACTTATGAATACTTTAACCATCATCCTTCAAGAACTTGTTAACGGCTAATTTGAACGCCTGCAGATTATAAGATTCTGGAAACACGTGTTCGACCAATTGATTCCACATCGAAGATACTCTAGGAAAAAAGGAGGATTTAAAGTGTTGGGTTCTACATGAAAAAAGTTTTAAGGCAAATCTATGTTGATTGCACCTTAAACGAGTGTTTACGTTACTGAGAAAAGGCCCAGGAACTAGAGAACGGGTTTCTAAAGAACATTTACCGTTGTAAAATTTATAGAAAACAGATAAAGCTCCTACATTTCGTCTGTGCTCCAAAGTATCAAGAGACGAAGTAATGGTTACATCGTTTATCAAACGGATAACTCTATTCTGAACACCATCAAGATGAACCAAATGCGATCTTGGAGCACCACCCCACACATATGAATTAAATTCTAAAATTGGTCTACCAAAGGGGAACTCGAACAACAACGTGTGCTAAGTACGTAAAATTTTGATATTGACAGTATAACGGGGTGGGCACTACACAATAGAGTAGAATTTAACGTTTCCAAAACCCAATGTTGTCTTCTGTCCTCGTAGCGTAATTTAAACCACCATCCCTAAATGAATCCTGCATCAAAGAAACTGAAAAACTTGCAAAACTCGGTATGTACGTCAACAACAAGCTTCGTTGGAATGATAATCCTTCCGGATTTGTGTGCCCAGTCGCGCCGCTTTTGGGACGGAAGCACGCAGCTCTAACTGCTGCATTTCTGCTGCCAGAACCGCAGTGACCAGCATGTCTAGTGGCGCTGCTTGTCGAAGTAGCCGGACCTGCTTTTTAGTCTTAGTTCCGGCACCGCTGTGATCAGCATGCCCAATGGCACTGATGATCGGGGAGGCTGTTCTCACGGTCTGCTTATCAGAGGCTTTTCCGGAACCGCAGGGATGCAGTCATGCCCAATGGCGCTGTTAGCCGAACTTCCGGAGGGACTTGCGACTTAGTGAAAATAAACCACGGACTATGTTTGGTTTTAGGAGGGATCCCTGTTCCGCCAGCGTCGCGTTCTCCTCTAAAATTCGAGTGCATCTACCCACCAGAGAAAAACTAGCCATCCTTATTTGAGATGCTAGCCTAATCTCAATTGAGATGTCTATAACCGCCTCTTGAAAAAGAGCCATTTGCTCATTTGTGAGTGGGTTAGTTGACAAGTCGCTCGGAAAAACACCCAACCTGACAGTGAGTCCTCCTGCCCTGGCCTTCTTGGCAGCAGATGCTGGTATTGTCTGGTCCTCCGACCTGACGTGCTTGGCTTCACGCTGAGTGGCAGGACGTCTTTGACAAAAGCAAGAGCACTCTCTCTCTATCTTGCCATGTGTAAGTCGCCTTCTCTCCAGCGAGCTGAATCGGTAGCTCATATAATGCCTCCGGATTTCTCCGAAATGACGGTACATGCATCAACGATTGTAGATGGGTCAGAATTAGAAGTGACTGATCCCATGTCCTCAGTACTGACGCCCTCCCGAGTTTCAGATGGTGGGGCCCGCTTGGCTAAGCCGTCTGAACTCTGGGTTCGGTTGGTCAACAGCAGTTGAGGCCACCATGGGGTTGGCTATCGACAACTCAACAGCTTCTCTAGATACAGCAGGTTGCTCAACAGCAGGACTAGTGATGAGCAAAATTGGTCTTGGTCTTGCAAAAAATGCAAGACCAAGACCAAGACCAACACTGAGTGTGCAAGACCAAGACCAAGACCAAGACCAAAAATATGTATGCAAGATGCCATACTGCAAGACTCTTGCATTTAAAATTACGTAATTTCTCTGTTGATATTTATTTTTTAAAACCTATATATGTCGTATGTTTATTTGTATACGAGTAGGTACATTTATAACAATACCAAATATAAAACCCCAGACAGAAGATCAGCGACTCTGTTGTGTTTTATAGTATTCACAGGCATATGTATGTATTTTCATACACACATAGATTGCTATTTCCTGATAATTTTATATATTTGGGTTTTTCTTGTTTTAGGTTTTTTCATGCTAGACAAGTCATATAAAAAAAAGACGTCAACAAAGACGTGTATGTCATGGCATCAGTTGCAAATAGAAATGTTGAAATTGACTGACTTCTTTTGACAGAATAAGTCTAGACTTTCTTGATTTTTTTTTTTTTCGAATTAACCGCTAAGCATAAATGTTAATAGTTTTGTGGGTATATAGGATGTCCCCTATTCGTGCACATTAGTTTGGGAAATGATTCTTAGGTGTATTCTAAGAAAGTAAGGGTCTATCTCCAATGTTGACATGATTTATCGGGGGTTTAAGAAAAAGCTTACTTTGGTGCACCCTGACCCATGTTAATGGAAATTGCTCTGTTAATACTTATGGTAGAAACTTCGTTTAGGTCTTTGTTTGTAGAAGAAATACTAGGCATTGTAACTACGTTTAAATAAAGTTGATATATTGTTTAAGTCTTCGGATATTCAAGTTCAATGCCTGTTCCAGTTTTCTTCCCCATGCTAATTTTTGATTTTGGGTCAATTTTCTCCAGAAAATGCTTAGATAATAAACATAACAGTAAGTAAAATAAATATATTATTTCACGTGTAATGCCCTAGAGAAAATATGGATGTCTAACAGTCACTAATAATATCAGCGATCTCAAAAACTATGGGATAACATCGGACTAACATCGGTTGTTCTAGATTATTTTTGCATATATTCCCCTCCCCACCAGCACTAATAGACGGTGTATTTTAAGTAATATATTTAGTTAATAAGTTTAGTTAAAATTGAGCAAGACGTTCCATAGTTATGCTAGAACAAAATTATGTACATACATACAACCATTTATACATACTTATATAGTTATTATTCAAAAAATACTTTATTCTGCAAGACCGCAAGACCAAGACCAAGACCAAGACCAAGACCAAGACCAAGACTCGACTTGCAAGACCAAGACCAAGACCAAGACCGAGATGAAATGGTCTTGGTCTTGCGTTTGCTCATCACTAAGCAGGACCCGAGGTTGATGGGCTTTGAGATGCATCGGTATCATAGTTATTATTTTTAAGTGCTCTATATTAGCTTTGCGAGACCCCGTGGCTGGCTGGCTTGCTGGCTGGTCGGATTTTCTGATCAATTTTTAACCCATTTCCCAAAGCCCGATTTTATTGAAATTTTGCAGATATAACGGGTGTTTTTTTGGGAGGTTTGTTTTTCCGATAGATGTCGTTTTATTTTATGACAGTTGTTTTGACAGCTCAAAGTGGCATTTCTACTCAGTATTGTTTGGCAAATCATTATGAAAAAAAAAAAAAAAAAAAAAAAAAAAAAAAATGACATTTGTGAAAAATAGTCGTGGTAGCCATATGCCAGAAATTGTATTTAAATGTTAAATGCCAAAAAATTATCTACCAAATAAAAAACAATTTTGGTCATTTCATAATTTTATATGTGTTTTATGCAAAAAAAAAATCGGCAACCTCTTAAAAAAACACCCGTTAGATATAACGTGTTAATTTTGTTAGCTGTGTTGTTTAAGCAAACATTGCTGGGCTTAACATTTCTCGAGCAAATGTGCTCTATAACAAAAATATTAGGTAAATTTTATTGTCTGTCCTTCAACTGAGTAAACAGTTACATTTTGTTATCTGTGAATTCGTGAATGAATAAAAAACATCTTGCTGTGCAATAACTTGAGGTTACACTAACAACACAATAGATATTGTGTTGTTTTTGTACTAAACTCATGGCAATTGTTGTTGCATCTAGTTGTTAATTAAAATACGAAATCCTTAAGTGAAAATGCATTTCTAAAAATATCTTATCTACTGTTTTAGAGCTTGCGTACAACGGTTGTTGTTCATAGTTAAGCTGTCATTAGCTTTCGCTTCATAAAAAATTAATTAACTGCTTCTGCACGAGTAGTCGGGGGAAAGTTATATCGATGCCACTAATTATGAAATGCAGCATCATTCAAATGTCCACCACAGAAACGCCTGCACTTTTATATGGGGAAGTTGAAAGCCTTTTTTTACCTTTGCGGTGCCTCAAGAATTACATTTGTAAGTAAAGTAAAGTAAATCAAGAACCCAGTAAAACTAAAACCAAAACCGAACCAAAAAAAACACAAACTGCTTTCCAGTGACAGATTGTGAAAAAGTTTTATTAAAAACTAAAAATTCGAGAGTAGCTGAAAAGAGGATTTCTTCTTTAAACTTAAAAAACGTCATTTCTACACAATGTATTCCTGTAGATTTATTATGTATATGATAAATAAAATAAATTTATTACATAATAATCATTGAATGCATCTGATGATTCCTTTATGACTTAAGCAGCTTCTAGTGTTGCGAGAACTTTAATTCAATCTGTTGGCATCCTCAATCTTTGCATAATTCTTCACAACTTTTCATGGTAGAGAAACGGTTGCGATTGCCACCGCATCCGCCATATCTAAAGAAAACGCATTTGTTAGCAGCTGAATCGTACGACCAAGCATCCATATAGGCCATACAACCTATGGGACCGTCTCCGTCTACTGAATGTTCCTCTCCGCAAATTGCTAAATGACAATGGTTCTCAAAGTTACATGAATGTAATCAAAAACTTAAAATTTAATATTAGACTTACATGATTTCTGCGCTTCGGACAATGCAAAAAACCCAGTAACGGCTAAGAGCAATGCAATGCCGAAAAGTTTCATTTTTTGAGAGTGCGTTGGAAATAAGCAGTTAAGGAGCTAACGAAGCAAGCTTCTGAGTACGAATACCAGCCATGCAGAAAGTCACAGGTACTTATAGTGCTCTGTTTATCTATTTTTTCAAAGAACGTGTTCTAAGCAGTTTGAATAATCAACCAACAGTCTGATAAGCAGATAGGTATTTTTAAGTTCTCTATATTAACTTCACTTGCCCGTGGCTGGCTGGCTGGCTGGCCAAATCTTGTGATCAATTTTTAACCCACTTCCTACAGCCCTATTTTATTGAAATTTTGCACACATGTATATCTCCCAAGACAACACTTTCTATTAATTAATTTGAGGCCCCTCGGGCCGCGGGGTCGGGGGGCTCCCATACAAATATTTTACAAAATTTACCCGATTTTCTTTAAATTTTGTCTTTTTTTTGCCACAAAACGAGCACGCAGTGTGTGTGTGTGTGTGTGTGTGTATCCCCGATTAGAGAATTTACAAGAAAATTTTTAATTTTTATGGGTTGTTTTTTTTTACACTCTTTTTTAATTAATGTTAAACTAACAGTTTCCTTTAAAAAAGTTTAAAATAAGGAACTGCTGCTCTTTTGTTAAAACCATGATGGGACCGGACGTTGTTTTTGGAACATTCTGTTTTTTTAATGCGTATATCTCAGTTATTTCGACCTTTCTCTAAAATAATGGGACTCGTTCGTTTTTGTACCTATAGTGTAGTGGTAGACTGGGACTCCTACCTGTGATAAAATAGAAGGGGTCTCAAAGACCACTCGCCTTAGGAAGATTCTCTCCACTAACCCAACAAATCCCAGTTATCTAATAAAACCGGATGGTTCATGGACAACTTCGAGCAAGAAAACTCTTGAGCTTTTCCTAGAAACTCACTTTCCAGGATCGACAGAATCGAGGAATGAGTTAAAACTCAACACTCAGCATAGAACTCATAACATTTGCATGCACATGACATTGTTAGCTATAAGCGAATCAAGAGGGAAATTAGGGGATCCAAGCCTTATAAGGCAGCCGGTCCAGACAAAATTTTACCAGCAAAATTACAGAATAACTCAGAAATGATCCTTCCATGGTTAGAGGTGATTCTTAAAAGGGTGTCTGAAATTAATTCACATTCCGGTGATATGGACGGAAGTTAAAGTAGTGTTCATTCCAAAAGCAGGAAAAAGCTAAGACAAATAACTCTATCTTCCTTTCTTTTGAAAACCTTGGAAAGGTTATTAGATGTTTACAAAAGAAACCAGGTCGGACCCTGCAAATGGGCTCAATTTCAATACGCTTACTGCAAAGCGAAGTCGGTTGAGATGGCGCTTCAGACGCTGGTGCGTACGATTGAAAAATCACTACACTCGTAGGGATACTCACTCGTAGTGTTCCTCGACATTGAAGGTGCCTTCAACAATGAAAAGAAAAGGAGGCTGTAATAAATAGCATGCATCTTCTGGGAATATATCATATAGTATGCAAGCTAATCAATCATATGCTCTTAAGCAGGATTGTTAATGCTGAGCTGAGTGGGTCAACCATTAGAAGGCATGTAGATAGAGTGACGCCGCAAGGAGGCGTTCTATCCTTTCTGCTCTGGAACATAGAAATTAACGGCCTGCTAAAGGAGCTAGAAAGGTGGAGCGTAGTTGTCTACGCTGATGATGTAGCCATAGTTGTGTCAGGTAAGTTCCTAATAACGACCATAGAGGTTATGCAAAATGCTCTCTCAATCGTCACAAAATGGGCCAAAAGCTGCGGACTGGGAGTAAGCCCGTCCAAAACTGAGCTGGTCCTCTTTTGAAATAAATACGAAATTCCAACAGTAACTCCACCCACTCTAAACGGTACTAGTCTAGTTTTCAAAGATAAGGCGACATTTCTGGGGACTATTCTGGATAAAAAACTAAGTTGGAAACCGAATATTTTAGAGAGATGCGGAAACACAGAAATCTCTGAATCGGTTGGTACGTCCGAAAATACGTCTAATGGTGGACCCGTGAGCTCGAGTTGAGGCACGGGTATTTCGGTTGGGTTGGAGGATGGGCGGTATGTATCTGGATATTTCTTTTGAACACCGCTTATGGAAAAATTGATAAAACAGTGACAAGTAGGAAACATTCCTACCATGTTCAAGCGATTCGATTGTATTCGCGCGGCTCTGAACTCTGTCGAATAGATGCAATGTGGTCTTGGGATCATCCACCCAAACAATACGGTTGCATTCAAGCATAGGGCGAATATATGCCTTGTAAATAGTAGCCAGTTCTGAAGTAGTGATGTACATCTTGCAACGTTGTAGAAACGTTGTAGAAAACCTAAACATTTCGCAGCATTCTTAGCGATAGCGAATATTTGGTCACTATAACGAAGCTTGTTGTTGACGTTCACACCGAGTATTGTGAGTTTTTCTGTTTTTCTATTGCAGGATCCATTCATGGGTAAAGGTTGGGGGTTTAAATTACGCTTACCCGACAAAAGACAGCATTGGGATTGGCAATCGTTAAATTCTAACCTCTTGTGGAGAAGAAAGTTAGATGTTAACGTGGTTCGTGGTTGGAGCGTTGTTGGTGTCTTTCTGGGATGCGAAATTCGAAAATCTCTCTCATTAGTCCAATCACAAGAGTCCACGTGTTTACCATAGTTCGCTAAATATTTAATAAATAAAACTTGAACAACACCGAATGTACCTCCTAATAGATAAGATATGGAAACAATTGTTTTTTTAATTTTTTCCACATTTTTGTTAACAACTGGTGCACAACAACACTTGGAATAGCTTTAGTCTTTTCAATAACAACCAAATGTCATATTGTTAGTGTTATCGAAGTTGTTCTCTTTGTTCACGTTAGCATGATAACACGATTTAGTAGTAGACCAACCACAAGAGTCCACGTGTTTGCCATTGTTCACTAAAATGTTAAAAGATAAGCGAATGTACCTCTCAAACCAAGTTATAATGAATTGTTTTTGTTTTGTATCGTTTATTGCTAAATTTTGTTGTTTTTTTTTTGGTCACGGGGAACAATTTCCGTGACTAAATAGTAAAAGTGCTAATTAGCATTATTCATATGTCAGGAAAACGTTTTCGTGACACAAAATATTGCAATTGCACTGATATGAAAGCATTTATAGGGGCAATGTTGCAAAAATTAGTCACGACAACAGCAATTGTTTTAACCCTTTGGATCCCCTTGTCCATGACAATGGAGATCAACTTTTCAACGCAATTCATCATCATATTTGGCTCTACAACTGGGGTCCGGTCCTGGCCTCCCGCAAAAAGTCTCTCCACCGGTCCCGATTTCGAGCCGATGTCATCCAGTTTGGCATCCCTAAACTCTGGGCGTCCTGGTCTACGCCATCCTTCCAGCGTAGGCTTGGCCGGCCTCGCTGTCATGCCCCATAAATCCTACCGCAAAGGACTTTCCGAGCAGAATCTCTACGCTCATGCGAGCTAGGTGTCCTGCACACCAGAGCCTACCGAGCTTAATTCTCTCCATGATGTCGTGGCAACACTTGTCGATTAGATCTCATCTTTAAAGAGTGCCCGGAATCGTCCTGCTTAACATATAGAGCCAACAATTATCCGCAAGACATTTCTCTCGAAAGCGGCTAAGAGGTCAGAATGCTTTTTGCTAAGCAGGATGCCTTTTCGCCAGTCTTCTGGCATCGCTTCTTCTTCGCTAGTTTATGAATTGCTTGGTGTATGGCGGAGTCTCCTGTTTTAATCAGTTCCGATGGGATACCATCAGATCCCGGAGCCTTATTAATTTTGAGCCAATTTATCGACGTTGTTGTAATGTAGTTATTTACGGACAGATCCAAGCTTTACGGTAAAATAGCTGGGATCTTCTTCTAAAAAATCTAGCGTAGCCACTTGACTGCCAGGCTATTGCAGAGCTTATCAGAGGCTGAGCTGGTAGCAATTGAGGAAGCACTGACCTGGCAGTCAATCGGAAATAAAATCGCTTTAATCAGTCTCACTGACGTTAGAGCTGGCGTTGAGCTGCCACACATATATTTCTTAATCAGATGAGTAAGTATTTAAACATCCGCATAGCTTGATGATTTGATTACTCTGACATTGTTGGGAACTGCAAGGCAGACGAGCTAGCTGCCTAGAAATGAAACAACTCTTCAAATGCTACCAGAAAAGGCAGATGTAGAAAGGCTATTAACAACGGTTAAGTTAAAGCTATATAAAGACGCGGAAACATTAGCAAATGAGAGGTGGATGTATGCCACCACATGTACTGTAGCAAAACAAGTTTTACCAGGGCTGGACTGTAGACTGTAGAGCACTGCACTGCAAATGATCGTAGAATTTCTAACAGGGCACTGTCATCTCGGAGTACATGTGAAAAGGATGGTTCTTGAATTCAATGACTTCTGTAGAAGATGTAATTATGTCGAGGATGAAGAAACAGTATAGTCAGCAGGCTTAAGGCTACTACAATTTGGACAACTTATCGGATTACGAAAACTGTAAAGCTGGAAACATCCTGAGATTTATTAAACTGTATTCCGTGAAAGTGGAAAGGTAATAATGATCCTGTGGTACCAAAATGAACCGTCACCGCTGTGGGAATCTAGCCACCGAACTTAGCCAAACATAACCTAAATGACCACGGAAGGGTTAAAAAAATTACCGATCATACAAAAACAATGAAATGCAACTGATTTGTGAAAAATGAAAAGTTTTATTGATAACGAGTATCTTCAAAATCAGCTTGCAAATTTATTCAGGGATTATAGGTAGGCTTCATTACCTGCCCGCAGAACAGCATCAATTTGGTCTCCTTATCGACAATAATATAGGCGAATGGTCGGTTAAATTCAACGACTGCAGGCGATATCCTTATCGTATATCCTATATTAGGTTCTCCATCCTCGTTGACAATAATTTTTGCATCTTGTTGCAGTTTTGAGATGATCATGGACGGATGAATATTTTCCAGATTTCCCGAAGTAAATATATCTTCAAGGCCCATCTACATATAGTTTTTTTTTGAACACTAGTTAGGACATATTCACTTTAAGTATAGGAACACAAGAAACATACATTTTGTAAAGTCATATTGGCTGTAAAACCGGATGACACAGAGAACTTGGGCAAACGTACTTCGACGGGAAACGCTGGATCGCTTTTCAAACTAGCGTCAAGTACCGCCAGAAGTCTCTCGACTCCAATGACTTTAAGATGTCCTAAAGCTTGCCTAACAGAGTTTCCTAAAAAGAAATTTGCCAAAACAGAACTGAAATATGTACAAGAATCGATTAACTGTTACTTACCATTTATGGGTAGCAGGAGTACCATCGAAAAACGGTCATCATTTCCATACGGCAGCTCAACAAAAATAATGTTAAATTCAGATATTGGTAAATAGGCCAAAGGAAGTACATTTGTCATCATAGAGACTTTAGAAATTTCTTTGCCGGCCTCATTATAAAAAGCTTGGCCATCTAGCGTTTTAGTTTTATCAAAAGCAAACTGACAAATCACAACACAGTTAATATTAGCGCTATGTTAAATTAATGCCATTTTGTATAGGTACCTTCCATTGCCCCTTGAAATATGATGTTGCTAACATAACAAGCCCAGTGCGAATTAAATGTTGAGGATTTATTACATCACTGAAAAGATTTTTCGTAGCCAGCCGCACTTTATTGTTTATGGTGGCAGCAGCCATATTCTGGTCCGTATAATCAACTGGAATTAAATCCGCCTCGTAGTATTTTTTCATAATATCTTTAAATTGATCAGAGACTGGCATTTGAATGTTCGGGAAAAGAGCTTGCAAGGTCGATATTTCGACAGACGATGTATTAGTGCTGTTGAGAAGATAAGATGAAACAAAAATAACTATAACTTCTCAATGTCAACTTATAGCCGCCACTTACTTGAGAATGTCCTCGAAAAGTTGAATAGCTTCACGTAATATCCACTTATCATATGGAATTCCTAACGCAGTTTGTAGTTTTTCACGACTTAAATCAGTTGCACCCTCAGAGATTATCCAAAGAAGTGACCAAATTGATATTGGTGAAGCAATAAAGTCATCTCCAGTAAGAGAGTACTCCTCGGAGAGTTTCGAGAATAACTCCAGTGAAAACTTTTCATTGGTTTGCTGTATAATGTCGCGTTGGAAGGAAGTAAGTTCTAATCGGTCAGATGTTATTTGATCTGGGAAAAGGAATGCAGTCTCTGACTTAATAGTTGACGCAACACATACTACCACTAAAAGTGCCGCTAATGATACTGAAACAAAAAAAGAAATTTAGGAAAAATTCATCAGAACCGGCGTTGTCTCAATTGAGCTAATTTTAAAAAAAACACTTCACACGTTCTTACTTAAATGTATCTTAACTTTTTACTGTAAGGAAAAGCACAGAACGTGTTTAAAAGATTTGCCTCCTTACAACACTAGACAGACATGAGGAATTTTGGAAATTATAGAGAGCGAAATATGTCCCACAAATCTTTGGGACTGTATCGATTTGGGTCGAGCTAATAAATACGATAAAGACTAAGGATGGTAAACGGGTAACAATTGCCTCGTAGGAGCAGTATCTTACGAAAAATGTTGGTCAGTTGAATAACGAGATGTAGCTTCGTAATTGTTGTCGCCTCCGGGTCCTGTGACCGTGACTGGAGTGCGGTGCCCTAGGCTCACCTCTAGTTGCGGACAGAGGTTGTGAGTTTCAAAACCTAGGTGCGGAGCGGGTCACGCTAAATGAAAACAAATGGGCTGGATCAAGGTGTAATGCGACCCGAGCCGAGGATCGACCAGTTTGGGGGCCCATAAATAGCCCAGTCTCTATCGGAGCCATGTAGATACCTGGTAACCTCTAGATGTATCCTACCTTACTCGCGTATTCGGATCTCTGTGCGGGTGGACCACCCTTTCTCCGACACTCGTGGGACTAAAAATTAAGCACACCAAAAAACTTTTTTCTAAAACTGAGAGCGGCACTCACCAAATACCGAAACAAAACGAGACCAGCACTCACCAAAAGCTGGAAACAAGCGTGGCAAGTGGTTCTAACTGTAAAGGTGGGTTCCCGGCCGCTAAAACCAAGGTAGTACTGGATCCTAAGGCCCATAGGCCAGGGACCAGAACCACCAGCAAAAGTGAAGCCGATAACGGGTCACGCACTATACCACCGACGAAGAAACGGTACCGGGATCGTCAAGCGGCCTTCAAAGTCTTGGAAAAGTTGGCTAGTATCCCTGAGGAGCAGCCAACGAAAAGACAGAAGGAGTCCGTAGCATGGGCGAAGCTGACTGCGGAAGGTGGACAAAACCACCGCCAAGGACCTAGGGCCGAAAAGGCAAAGGTCTCAGGAAGAGGTTGAACCCGGAAGCAGCAAGCGAGCTAAGGTGCAAGCGTATAACTCTATCATCCTTTCTTTTGAAAACCCTGGACAGATCTATAGATGTTCATATAAGGGCTAAGGTAAAACCTAGCAGTTGGGCAAAGTCCCAACATATGCTTACTGCAAGGGGAAGTCTGTAGACACAGCCTTACACATCCTAGTAAGCACAATTGAGAAATCAATATACTCCCATAGTAGCATTCTTGGATATCGAGGGTGCGTTCAACAACGTTAAAACAGAGACAATCTGTAAAGGACTGTCAGACCTAGAGGTGGACTACCCTACAAGCACATTAATCAATCATATGCTTCTAGGCAGGATTATTAGTGCGGAGCTGGGTGGTTCCATCTTAAAAAGGCAGGCAGTTAGAGGTACACCGCAAGGAGGTGTATTATCCCCTCTACTTTGGAATATAGAAATCAACAAATTGCTGTTGAAACTGGAGGGAGAGGGGATAAAAGTGGTAGCGTATGCTGATGAACGATTAGGAAGGTTATGCAAAATGCCCTCCTAATAGTTAAGGAATGGGCAAATAAAAGCGGTCTGGGCGTCAACCCGAATAAGACAGAGCTTGTCCTCTTCACCAGGAAATATAAAGTTCCAACAGTTGATCCTCCAACATAAAATGGTACTCCCTTAGTTTTTTCTGATAAAGCAAGATTTCTGGGGACAATCTGGGACAGGAAACTGAGCTGGAAACCTAATATAATGGAAAGAGTTAATAAAGCTAACATTGCTTTATACTCGTGCAAGAATGCCATTGGTAAAAAATGGGGGTTGAAACCAAAGCTGGTACACTGGTTTTACACGTCGCTAGTGAGACCAATATTACTGTATGGGGTAAGCGTTTGGTGGCCAGCTATGGAAAAAACCACGTATACAAGTATATTGGGGAAGGTACAAAGAGCGGCCTGCATGCTTATAAGCGGGGCGCTGAGATCTACACCAACTCGCGCTCTAGAGGTTATGCTCCAACTGATCCCACTAGACATATTTGGCGAACAGAAAGCGGCAATTACGGCTACGCGACTGTTAGCTGTCAATCAATGGAGAAAAGTCTTCAGAAAGGACACTCCACCATAACTAAATCGCTAAAGCAGGAGCTGACGAAACTGGATAACATAACACCAATGTTATGCTTTCAAAAAGGTTTTCGGACAACAATACCCACCAGAGAAGACTGGAAGAGTGGATCCGATCCGAACCGATAACGAAACAATACAGTTTTTCACGGATGGCTCTAAGCTAGACGGTAAAGTAGGAGCAGGAGTCTTCTGTGACCAGCTAAAAGTAAGCATGCTAGTCCGTCTACCTGATCGCTGCAGCGTATACTAGGCTGAGGTGATTGAAGAGGTAATGAGCAGTCTGAAGCATAATGTATTATCCTCAAAGAAGATTATCATTTATGTGGACAGTCAGGCGTCCGTAAAATCGTTGGAAGCGCTCTCACTCAAATCTAAGGTGGCGTTGAGCTGTCATCCCTCTCTTAACGAGATGAGTGAGCAGTTCAATATAAGGATCATATGGGTCCCGGGTCACACGGATGTCGAGGGGAACTGCAGGGCGGACGAGTTAGCCAGACGTTGTACGACTCTCCAGCTGCTACCGGAAAGGGCGGAGGTGGGGAGTCCTATCGCGACACTGAAACTTGAGCTTCGGAAAGAGGCAGAAACAATAACAAATGTAAGGTGGGAAAACACCGACACTTGTAATATTTCAAGACAAGGCTGGCCGAAGCTGGACTTGAAGCGCTCAACTGCGCTTATCTCCTTACAAAGACGTGAACTAAGAACGGTTGTAGGGATAATGACAGGACACAGCCTTCTAGGGAAACACGCGAGAAGGATGGGTGTCAAATATAATGACTTCTGCAGAGGTTGCTTGGACGAGGAGGAGGAAGAGACCATAGAGCATCTTCTTTGCTTATGTCCGGCACTAATGCACAGAAGGCACAAACACTTGGGTAAGCGGTTAATAAATAACCTATCAGATCTCGAAAACGGCAAAGTGCGAGATATACTCCGATTCATTAAGAGCACTGAATGGATCTTCTGAAAAGGGGAAAGGTGTAAGATCCTGTGGTAACACAAAGGACCGCGTATGGTCTAAGTGAGCATTAGCTGCCACCGAAACCTAACCTAAACTAACCTAAATAACGAGATAGAGCCACTGCAGGCAAAAACCAGCCCTGTTAGTAATCCCAACATCCAAACAATTTCATCGAAAAATGTGAACGGGAGGGCGTGGATATTAAGCCTCCGCCTCCTCCAGGAAAAGTGTCGGTTGGCCCAGTAAGCCACAGCCGTAGATACTGTAATTTGCTCCAAATTGAAACAGATGACGTCATTTGACTATCGTTTTAGGAATACGATTGGTTATTGGAACGCTAACACCCTCATCGAAATTCAGGAAGGACCGTGAATTCCCACGATACAATTTAGAGTTCTTCAGGCTTATAGTTGAGTGAGATAAGATATTTGGATACTGTGCAATATGACTGCCCAACAAAAAACACTGTCATGCTTTAAGCTGTCAAACCAGCTAAAAGTGCACAGAGCTCCGGAATAGGACTAAAGTTAACAGCACAAAGTAGCTTCATATCGTTACGAAATTAAGGATATCTAGAGTTCGTAATTGATTTTACAAATACAAATGTTCGTTTACTCATAAATAACAGCTTTAATTACCAATAGCAAAAGTTCACAAATTTCCAAATTGGCGTAGAATACAACAACGGTAACAAATTCAATATATTTTTAAGCAAATTGTAGCTTACCTCTAGGCGGAACCATTGTATAGATTTAATTTTCTTAATTAACTTTTTCACTTTTTAACTTTGAACAATTAACGAACGAACTGCACAATGACAAGTGACTGCCTAACATACCTTGCTGAGATGCCTTTATATATTCCTGCAAAGGCGGCAGTGAGAACGTAAGAAGTCTGTTTATCAGACAGAAAGAGATTAAAATTTTCTTATTTTGTTAACTGTTGTGTTGTTTAAGCAAACATAGCTGGGCTTAAATTTTATCGAGCAAATGTGCTCCATAACAAAAATATTAGGCAAATTTTATTGTCTGTCCTTCAACCGAGTAAACATTTAAATTTTCTTATAACGTGAATAAATAATAAAACAATTTCCTGTACGATAACTTGAGATTACACTAACAACACAATACATATGTGGTTGTTTTTGTACTAAACTCATGGCAATTGTTATTGCACGCTATTTGTTAACTAAAATATGAAGAGCTGTAAATAAGAAACATTTCTGAATGAGTCTTATCTACTCAACAGCTCACTAAGCCGCCGTCAGCTGAGTCAACAATTTAATTTTGATATCTATGATTATGTGAATAAATGAGAAAACATCTTCCTGTGCCATAACTTGACATTACACTAACAACACAATACATATGTGGTTGTTTTTGTACTAAACTCATGGCCATTGTTATTGCACGCTATTTGTTAACTAAAATATGAAGAACTGTAAATAAGAAACATTTCTGAATGAGTCTTATCTACTCAACAGCTCACTAAGCCGCCGTTAGCTGAGTCAACAATTTAATTTTGATATCTATGATTATGTGAATAAATGAGAAAACATCTTCCTGTGCCATAACTTGACAATTCACTAACAACACAATACATATGTGGTTGTTTTTGTACTAAACTCATGGCCATTGTTATTGCACGCTATTTGTTAACTAAAATATGAAGAACTGTAAATAAGAAACATTTCTGAATGAGTCTTATCTACTCAACAGCTCACTAAGCCGCCGTTAGCTGAGTCAACAATTTAATTTTGATATCTATGATTATGTGAATAAATGAGAAAACATCTTCCTGTGCCATAACTTGACAATTCACTAACAACACAATACATATGTGGTTGTTTTTGTACTAAACTCATGGCCATTGTTATTGCACGCTATTTGTTAACTAAAATATGAAGAACTGTAAATAAGAAACATTTCTGAATGAGTCTTATCTACTCAACAGCTCACTAAGCCGCCGTTAGCTGAGTCAACAATTTAATTTTGATATCTATGATTATGTGAATAAATGAGAAAACATCTTCCTGTGCCATAACTTGACAATTCACTAACAACACAATACATATGTGGTTGTTTTTGTACTAAACTCATGGCCATTGTTATTGTACGCTATTTGTTAACTAAAATATGAAGAACTGTAAATAAGAAACATTTCTGAATGAGTCTTATCTACTCAACAGCTCACTAAGCCGCCGTTAGCTGAGTCAACAATTTAATTTTGATATCTATGATTATGTGAATAAATGAGAAAACATCTTCCTGTGCCATAACTTGACAATTCACTAACAACACAATACATATGTGGTTGTTTTTGTACTAAACTCATGGCCATTGTTATTGCACGCTATTTGTTAACTAAAATATGAAGAACTGTAAATAAGAAACATTTCTGAATGAGTCTTATCTACTCAACAGCTCACTAAGCCGCCGTTAGCTGAGTCAACAATTTAATTTTGATATCTATGATTATGTGAATAAATGAGAAAACATCTTCCTGTGCCATAACTTGACAATTCACTAACAACACAATACATATGTGGTTGTTTTTGTACTAAACTCATGGCAATTGTTATTGCACGCTATTTGTTAACTAAAATATGAAGAGCTGTAAATAAGAAACATTTCTGAATGAGTCTTATCTACTCAACAGCTCACTAAGCCGCCGTCAGCTGAGTCAACAATTTAATTTTGATATCTATGATTATGTGAATAAATGAGAAAACATCTTCCTGTGCCATAACTTGACAATTCACTAACAACACAATACATATGTGGTTGTTTTTGTACTAAACTCATGGCCATTGTTATTGCACGCTATTTGTTAACTAAAATATGAAGAGCTGTAAATAAGAAACATTTCTGAATGAGTCTTATCTACTCAACAGCTCACTAAGCCGCCGTCAGCTGAGTCAACAATTTAATTTTGATATCTATGATTATGTGAATAAATGAGAAAACATCTTCCTGTGCCATAACTTGACATTACACTAACAACACAATACATATGTGGTTGTTTTTGTACTAAACTCATGGCCATTGTTATTGCACGCTATTTGTTAACTAAAATATGAAGAACTGTAAATAAGAAACATTTCTGAATGAGTCTTATCTACTCAACAGCTCACTAAGCCGCCGTTAGCTGAGTCAACAATTTAATTTTGATATCTATGATTATGTGAATAAATGAGAAAACATCTTCCTGTGCCATAACTTGACAATTCACTAACAACACAATACATATGTGGTTGTTTTTGTACTAAACTCATGGCCATTGTTATTGCACGCTATTTGTTAACTAAAATATGAAGAACTGTAAATAAGAAACATTTCTGAATGAGTCTTATCTACTCAACAGCTCACTAAGCCGCCGTTAGCTGAGTCAACAATTTAATTTTGATATCTATGATTATGTGAATAAATGAGAAAACATCTTCCTGTGCCATAACTTGACAATTCACTAACAACACAATACATATGTGGTTGTTTTTGTACTAAACTCATGGCCATTGTTATTGCACGCTATTTGTTAACTAAAATATGAAGAACTGTAAATAAGAAACATTTCTGAATGAGTCTTATCTACTCAACAGCTCACTAAGCCGCCGTTAGCTGAGTCAACAATTTAATTTTGATATCTATGATTATGTGAATAAATGAGAAAACATTTTCCTGTGCCATAACTTGACAATTCACTAACAACACAATACATATGTGGTTGTTTTTGTACTAAACTCATGGCCATTGTTATTGCACGCTATTTGTTAACTAAAATATGAAGAACTGTAAATAAGAAACATTTCTGAATGAGTCTTATCTACTCAACAGCTCACTAAGCCGCCGTTAGCTGAGTCAACAATTTAATTTTGATATCTATGATTATGTGAATAAATGAGAAAACATCTTCCTGTGCCATAACTTGACAATTCACTAACAACACAATACATATGTGGTTGTTTTTGTACTAAACTCATGGCCATTGTTATTGCACGCTATTTGTTAACTAAAATATGAAGAACTGTAAATAAGAAACATTTCTGAATGAGTCTTATCTACTCAACAGCTCACTAAGCCGCCGTTAGCTGAGTCAACAATTTAATTTTGATATCTATGATTATGTGAATAAATGAGAAAACATCTTCCTGTGCCATAACTTGACAATTCACTAACAACACAATACATATGTGGTTGTTTTTGTACTAAACTCATGGCCATTGTTATTGCACGCTATTTGTTAACTAAAATATGAAGAACTGTAAATAAGAAACATTTCTGAATGAGTCTTATCTACTCAACAGCTCACTAAGCCGCCGTTAGCTGAGTCAACAATTTAATTTTGATATCTATGATTATGTGAATAAATGAGAAAACATCTTCCTGTGCCATAACTTGACAATTCACTAACAACACAATACATATGTGGTTGTTTTTGTACTAAACTCATGGCCATTGTTATTGCACGCTATTTGTTAACTAAAATATGAAGAACTGTAAATAAGAAACATTTCTGAATGAGTCTTATCTACTCAACAGCTCACTAAGCCGCCGTTAGCTGAGTCAACAATTTAATTTTGATATCTATGATTATGTGAATAAATGAGAAAACATCTTCCTGTGCCATAACTTGACATTACACTAACAACACAATACATATGTGGTTGTTTTTGTACTAAACTCATGGCAATTGTTATTGCACGCTATTTGTTAACTAAAATATGAAGAACTGTAAATAAGAAACATTTCTGAATGAGTCTTATCTACTCAACAGCTCACTAAGCCGCCGTCAGCTGAGTCAACAATTTAATTTTGATATCTATGATTATGTGAATAAATGAGAAAACATCTTCCTGTGCCATAACTTGACATTACACTAACAACACAATACATATGTGGTTGTTTTTGTACTAAACTCATGGCCATTGTTATTGCACGCTATTTGTTAACTAAAATATGAAGAACTGTAAATAAGAAACATTTCTGAATGAGTCTTATCTACTCAACAGCTCACTAAGCCGCCGTCAGCTGAGTCAACAATTTAATTTTGATATCTATGATTATGTGAATAAATGAGAAAACATCTTCCTGTGCCATAACTTGACATTACACTAACAACACAATACATATGTGGTTGTTTTTGTACTAAACTCATGGCCATTGTTATTGCACGCTATTTGTTAACTAAAATATGAAGAACTGTAAATAAGAAACATTTCTGAATGAGTCTTATCTACTCAACAGCTCACTAAGCCGCCGTTAGCTGAGTCAACAATTTAATTTTGATATCTATGATTATGTGAATAAATGAGAAAACATCTTCCTGTGCCATAACTTGACAATTCACTAACAACACAATACATATGTGGTTGTTTTTGTACTAAACTCATGGCCATTGTTATTGCACGCTATTTGTTAACTAAAATATGAAGAACTGTAAATAAGAAACATTTCTGAATGAGTCTTATCTACTCAACAGCTCACTAAGCCGCCGTCAGCTGAGTCAACAATTTAATTTTGATATCTATGATTATGTGAATAAATGAGAAAACATCTTCCTGTGCCATAACTTGACAATTCACTAACAACACAATACATATGTGGTTGTTTTTGTACTAAACTCATGGCCATTGTTATTGCACGCTATTTGTTAACTAAAATATGAAGAACTGTAAATAAGAAACATTTCTGAATGAGTCTTATCTACTCAACAGCTCACTAAGCCGCCGTCAGCTGAGTCAACAATTTAATTTTGATATCTATGATTATGTGAATAAATGAGAAAACATCTTTCTGTGCCATAACTTGACAATTCACTAACAACACAATACATATGTGGTTGTTTTTGTACTAAACTCATGGCCATTGTTATTGCACGCTATTTGTTAACTAAAATATGAAGAACTGTAAATAAGAAACATTTCTGAATGAGTCTTATCTACTCAACAGCTCACTAAGCCGCCGTTAGCTGAGTCAACAATTTAATTTTGATATCTATGATTATGTGAATAAATGAGAAAACATCTTCCTGTGCCATAACTTGACAATTCACTAACAACACAATACATATGTGGTTGTTTTTGTACTAAACTCATGGCCATTGTTATTGCACGCTATTTGTTAACTAAAATATGAAGAACTGTAAATAAGAAACATTTCTGAATGAGTCTTATCTACTCAACAGCTCACTAAGCCGCCGTCAGCTGAGTCAACAATTTAATTTTGATATCTATGATTATGTGAATAAATGAGAAAACATCTTCCTGTGCCATAACTTGACAATTCACTAACAACACAATACATATGTGGTTGTTTTTGTACTAAACTCATGGCCATTGTTATTGCACGCTATTTGTTAACTAAAATATGAAGAACTGTAAATAAGAAACATTTCTGAATGAGTCTTATCTACTCAACAGCTCACTAAGCCGCCGTTAGCTGAGTCAACAATTTAATTTTGATATCTATGATTATGTGAATAAATGAGAAAACATCTTCCTGTGCCATAACTTGACAATTCACTAACAACACAATACATATGTGGTTGTTTTTGTACTAAACTCATGGCCATTGTTATTGCACGCTATTTGTTAACTAAAATATGAAGAACTGTAAATAAGAAACATTTCTGAATGAGTCTTATCTACTCAACAGCTCACTAAGCCGCCGTTAGCTGAGTCAACAATTTAATTTTGATATCTATGATTATGTGAATAAATGAGAAAACATCTTCCTGTGCCATAACTTGACAATTCACTAACAACACAATACATATGTGGTTGTTTTTGTACTAAACTCATGGCCATTGTTATTGCACGCTATTTGTTAACTAAAATATGAAGAACTGTAAATAAGAAACATTTCTGAATGAGTCTTATCTACTCAACAGCTCACTAAGCCGCCGTTAGCTGAGTCAACAATTTAATTTTGATATCTATGATTATGTGAATAAATGAGAAAACATCTTCCTGTGCCATAACTTGACAATTCACTAACAACACAATACATATGTGGTTGTTTTTGTACTAAACTCATGGCCATTGTTATTGCACGCTATTTGTTAACTAAAATATGAAGAACTGTAAATAAGAAACATTTCTGAATGAGTCTTATCTACTCAACAGCTCACTAAGCCGCCGTTAGCTGAGTCAACAATTTAATTTTGATATCTATGATTATGTGAATAAATGAGAAAACATCTTCCTGTGCCATAACTTGACAATTCACTAACAACACAATACATATGTGGTTGTTTTTGTACTAAACTCATGGCCATTGTTATTGCACGCTATTTGTTAACTAAAATATGAAGAACTGTAAATAAGAAACATTTCTGAATGAGTCTTATCTACTCAACAGCTCACTAAGCCGCCGTTAGCTGAGTCAACAATTTAATTTTGATATCTATGATTATGTGAATAAATGAGAAAACATCTTCCTGTGCCATAACTTGACAATTCACTAACAACACAATACATATGTGGTTGTTTTTGTACTAAACTCATGGCCATTGTTATTGCACGCTATTTGTTAACTAAAATATGAAGAACTGTAAATAAGAAACATTTCTGAATGAGTCTTATCTACTCAACAGCTCACTAAGCCGCCGTCAGCTGAGTCAACAATTTAATTTTGATATCTATGATTATGTGAATAAATGAGAAAACATCTTCCTGTGCCATAACTTGACAATTCACTAACAACACAATACATATGTGGTTGTTTTTGTACTAAACTCATGGCCATTGTTATTGCACGCTATTTGTTAACTAAAATATGAAGAACTGTAAATAAGAAACATTTCTGAATGAGTCTTATCTACTCAACAGCTCACTAAGCCGCCGTTAGCTGAGTCAACAATTTAATTTTGATATCTATGATTATGTGAATAAATGAGAAAACATCTTCCTGTGCCATAACTTGACAATTCACTAACAACACAATACATATGTGGTTGTTTTTGTACTAAACTCATGGCCATTGTTATTGCACGCTAAACTAAAATATGAAGAACTGTAAATAAGAAACATTTCTGAATGAGTCTTATCTACTCAACAGCTCACTAAGCCGCCGTTAGCTGAGTCAACAATTTAATTTTGATATCTATGATTATGTGAATAAATGAGAAAACATCTTCCTGTGCCATAACTTGACATTACACTAACAACACAATACATATGTGGTTGTTTTTGTACTAAACTCATGGCCATTGTTATTGCACGCTATTTGTTAACTAAAATATGAAGAACTGTAAATAAGAAACATTTCTGAATGAGTCTTATCTACTCAACAGCTCACTAAGCCGCCGTCAGCTGAGTCAACAATTTAATTTTGATATCTATGATTATGTGAATAAATGAGAAAACATCTTCCTGTGCCATAACTTGACATTACACTAACAACACAATACATATGTGGTTGTTTTTGTTCTAAACTCATGGCCATTGTTATTGCACGCTATTTGTTAACTAAAATATGAAGAACTGTAAATAAGAAACATTTCTGAATGAGTCTTATCTACTCAACAGCTCACTAAGCCGCCGTTAGCTGAGTCAACAATTTAATTTTGATATCTATGATTATGTGAATAAATGAGAAAACATCTTCCTGTGCCATAACTTGACATTACACTAACAACACAATACATATGTGGTTGTTTTGTACTAAACTCATGGCCATTGTTATTGCACGCTATTTGTTAACTAAAATATGAAGAACTGTAAATAAGAAACATTTCTGAATGAGTCTTATCTACTCAACAGCTCACTAAGCCGCCGTCAACTGAGTCAACAATTAAATTTTGATATCTATGATTATGTGAATAAATGAGAAAACATCTTCCTGTGCCATAACTTGACATTACACTAACAACACAATACATATGTGGTTGTTTTTGTACTAAACTCATGGCCATTGTTATTGCACGCTATTTGTTAACTAAAATATGAAGAGCTGTAAATAAGAAACATTTCTGAATGAGTCTTATCTACTCAACAGCTCACTAAGCCGCCGTCAACTGAGTCAACAATTAAATTTTGATATCTATGATTATGTGAATAAATGAGAAAACATCTTCCTGTGCCATAACTTGACATTACACTAACAACACAATACATATGTGGTTGTTTTTGTACTAAACTCATGGCCATTGTTATTGCACGCTATTTGTTAACTAAAATATGAAGAACTGTAAATAAGAAACATTTCTGAATGAGTCTTATCTACTCAACAGCTCACTAAGCCGCCGTCAGCTGAGTCAACAATTTAATTTTGATATCTATGATTATGTGAATAAATGAGAAAACATCTTCCTGTGCCATAACTTGACATTACACTAACAACACAATACATATGTGGTTGTTTTTGTACTAAACTCATGGCCATTGTTATTGCACGCTATTTGTTAACTAAAATATGAAGAACTGTAAATAAGAAACATTTCTGAATGAGTCTTATCTACTCAACAGCTCACTAAGCCGCCGTCAGCTGAGTCAACAATTTAATTTTGATATCTATGATTATGTGAATAAATGAGAAAACATCTTCCTGTGCCATAACTTGACATTACACTAACAACACAATACATATGTGGTTGTTTTTGTACTAAACTCATGGCCATTGTTATTGCACGCTATTTGTTAACTAAAATATGAAGAACTGTAAATAAGAAACATTTCTGAATGAGTCTTATCTACTCAACAGCTCACTAAGCCGCCGTTAGCTGAGTCAACAATTTAATTTTGATATCTATGATTATGTGAATAAATGAGAAAACATCTTCCTGTGCCATAACTTGACATTACACTAACAACACAATACATATGTGGTTGTTTTTGTACTAAACTCATGGCCATTGTTATTGCACGCTATTTGTTAACTAAAATATGAAGAACTGTAAATAAGAAACATTTCTGAATGAGTCTTATCTACTCAACAGCTCACTAAGCCGCCGTCAACTGAGTCAACAATTAAATTTTGATATCTATGATTATGTGAATAAATGAGAAAACATCTTCCTGTGCCATAACTTGACATTACACTAACAACACAATACATATGTGGTTGTTTTTGTACTAAACTCATGGCCATTGTTATTGCACGCTATTTGTTAACTAAAATATGAAGAACTGTAAATAAGAAACATTTCTGAATGAGTCTTATCTACTCAACAGCTCACTAAGCCGCCGTCAACTGAGTCAACAATTAAATTTTGATATCTATGATTATGTGAATAAATGAGAAAACATCTTCCTGTGCCATAACTTGACATTACACTAACAACACAATACATATGTGGTTGTTTTTGTACTAAACTCATGGCCATTGTTATTGCACGCTATTTGTTAACTAAAATATGAAGAACTGTAAATAAGAAACATTTCTGAATGAGTCTTATCTACTCAACAGCTCACTAAGCCGCCGTCAGCTGAGTCAACAATTTAATTTTGATATCTATGATTATGTGAATAAATGAGAAAACATCTTCCTGTGCCATAACTTGACATTACACTAACAACACAATACATATGTGGTTGTTTTTGTACTAAACTCATGGCCATTGTTATTGCACGCTATTTGTTAACTAAAATATGAAGAACTGTAAATAAGAAACATTTCTGAATGAGTCTTATCTACTCAACAGCTCACTAAGCCGCCGTCAGCTGAGTCAACAATTTAATTTTGATATCTATGATTATGTGAATAAATGAGAAAACATCTTCCTGTGCCATAACTTGACATTACACTAACAACACAATACATATGTGGTTGTTTTTGTACTAAACTCATGGCCATTGTTATTGCACGCTATTTGTTAACTAAAATATGAAGAACTGTAAATAAGAAACATTTCTGAATGAGTCTTATCTACTCAACAGCTCACTAAGCCGCCGTCAGCTGAGTCAACAATTTAATTTTGATATCTATGATTATGTGAATAAATGAGAAAACATCTTCCTGTGCCATAACTTGACAATTCACTAACAACACAATACATATGTGGTTGTTTTTGTACTAAACTCATGGCCATTGTTATTGCACGCTATTTGTTAACTAAAATATGAAGAACTGTAAATAAGAAACATTTCTGAATGAGTCTTATCTACTCAACAGCTCACTAAGCCGCCGTCAGCTGAGTCAACAATTTAATTTTGATATCTATGATTATGTGAATAAATGAGAAAACATCTTCCTGTGCCATAACTTGACATTACACTAACAACACAATACATATGTGGTTGTTTTTGTACTAAACTCATGGCCATTGTTATTGCACGCTATTTGTTAACTAAAATATGAAGAACTGTAAATAAGAAACATTTCTGAATGAGTCTTATCTACTCAACAGCTCACTAAGCCGCCGTCAACTGAGTCAACAATTAAATTTTGATATCTATGATTATGTGAATAAATGAGAAAACATCTTCCTGTGCCATAACTTGACATTACACTAACAACACAATACATATGTGGTTGTTTTTGTACTAAACTCATGGCCATTGTTATTGCACGCTATTTGTTAACTAAAATATGAAGAACTGTAAATAAGAAACATTTCTGAATGAGTCTTATCTACTCAACAGCTCACTAAGCCGCCGTTAGCTGAGTCAACAATTTAATTTTGATATCTATGATTATGTGAATAAATGAGAAAACATCTTCCTGTGCCATAACTTGACATTACACTAACAACACAATACATATGTGGTTGTTTTTGTACTAAACTCATGGCCATTGTTATTGCACGCTATTTGTTAACTAAAATATGAAGAACTGTAAATAAGAAACATTTCTGAATGAGTCTTATCTACTCAACAGCTCACTAAGCCGCCGTCAACTGAGTCAACAATTAAATTTTGATATCTATGATTATGTGAATAAATGAGAAAACATCTTCCTGTGCCATAACTTGACATTACACTAACAACACAATACATATGTGGTTGTTTTTGTACTAAACTCATGGCCATTGTTATTGCACGCTATTTGTTAACTAAAATATGAAGAACTGTAAATAAGAAACATTTCTGAATGAGTCTTATCTACTCAACAGCTCACTAAGCCGCCGTCAACTGAGTCAACAATTAAATTTTGATATCTATGATTATGTGAATAAATGAGAAAACATCTTCCTGTGCCATAACTTGACATTACACTAACAACACAATACATATGTGGTTGTTTTTGTACTAAACTCATGGCCATTGTTATTGCACGCTATTTGTTAACTAAAATATGAAGAACTGTAAATAAGAAACATTTCTGAATGAGTCTTATCTACTCAACAGCTCACTAAGCCGCCGTTAGCTGAGTCAACAATTTAATTTTGATATCTATGATTATGTGAATAAATGAGAAAACATCTTCCTGTGCCATAACTTGACATTACACTAACAACACAATACATATGTGGTTGTTTTTGTACTAAACTCATGGCCATTGTTATTGCACGCTATTTGTTAACTAAAATATGAAGAACTGTAAATAAGAAACATTTCTGAATGAGTCTTATCTACTCAACAGCTCACTAAGCCGCCGTCAGCTGAGTCAACAATTTAATTTTGATATCTATGATTATGTGAATAAATGAGAAAACATCTTCCTGTGCCATAACTTGACAATTCACTAACAACACAATACATATGTGGTTGTTTTTGTACTAAACTCATGGCCATTGTTATTGCACGCTATTTGTTAACTAAAATATGAAGAACTGTAAATAAGAAACATTTCTGAATGAGTCATATCTACTCAACAGCTCACTAAGCCGCCGTCAGCTGAGTCAACAATTTAATTTTGATATCTATGATTATGTGAATAAATGAGAAAACATCTTCCTGTGCCATAACTTGACATTACACTAACAACACAATACATATGTGGTTGTTTTTGTACTAAACTCATGGCCATTGTTATTGCACGCTATTTGTTAACTAAAATATGAAGAACTGTAAATAAGAAACATTTCTGAATGAGTCTTATCTACTCAACAGCTCACTAAGCCGCCGTTAGCTGAGTCAACAATTTAATTTTGATATCTATGATTATGTGAATAAATGAGAAAACATCTTCCTGTACCATAACTTGACATTACACTAACAACACAATACATATGTGGTTGTTTTTGTACTAAACTCATGGCCATTGTTATTGCACGCTATTTGTTAACTAAAATATGAAGAACTGTAAATAAGAAACATTTCTGAATGAGTCTTATCTACTCAACAGCTCACTAAGCCGCCGTCAGCTGAGTCAACAATTTAATTTTGATATCTATGATTATGTGAATAAATGAGAAAACATCTTCCTGTGCCATAACTTGACAATTCACTAACAACACAATACATATGTGGTTGTTTTTGTACTAAACTCATGGCCATTGTTATTGCACGCTATTTGTTAACTAAAATATGAAGAACTGTAAATAAGAAACATTTCTGAATGAGTCTTATCTACTCAACAGCTCACTAAGCCGCCGTCAGCTGAGTCAACAATTTAATTTTGATATCTATGATTATGTGAATAAATGAGAAAACATCTTCCTGTGCCATAACTTGACATTACACTAACAACACAATACATATGTGGTTGTTTTTGTACTAAACTCATGGCCATTGTTATTGCACGCTATTTGTTAACTAAAATATGAAGAACTAAAAGTAAGAAACATTTCTGAATGAGTCTTATCTACTCAACAGCTCACTAAGCCGCCGTCAGCTGAGTCAACAATTTAATTTTGATATCTATGATTATGTGAATAAATGAGAAAACATCTTCCTGTGCCATAACTTGACATTACACTAACAACACAATACATATGTGGTTGTTTTTGTACTAAACTCATGGCCATTGTTATTGCACGCTATTTGTTAACTAAAATATGAAGAACTGTAAATAAGAAACATTTCTGAATGAGTCTTATCTACTCAACAGCTCACTAAGCCGCCGTCAGCTGAGTCAACAATTTAATTTTGATATCTATGATTATGTGAATAAATGAGAAAACATCTTCCTGTGCCATAACTTGACATTACACTAACAACACAATACATATGTGGTTGTTTTTGTACTAAACTCATGGCCATTGTTATTGCACGCTATTTGTTAACTAAAATATGAAGAACTGTAAATAAGAAACATTTCTGAATGAGTCTTATCTACTCAACAGCTCACTAAGCCGCCGTCAACTGAGTCAACAATTAAATTTTGATATCTATGATTATGTGAATAAATGAGAAAACATCTTCCTGTGCCATAACTTGACATTACACTAACAACACAATACATATGTGGTTGTTTTTGTACTAAACTCATGGCCATTGTTATTGCACGCTATTTGTTAACTAAAATATGAAGAACTGTAAATAAGAAACATTTCTGAATGAGTCTTATCTACTCAACAGCTCACTAAGCCGCCGTCAGCTGAGTGAACAATTTAATTTTGATATCTATGATTATGTGAATAAATGAGAAAACATCTTCCTGTGCCATAACTTGACATTACACTAACAACACAATACATATGTGGTTGTTTTTGTACTAAACTCATGGCCATTGTTATTGCACGCTATTTGTTAACTAAAATATGAAGAACTGTAAATAAGAAACATTTCTGAATGAGTCTTATCTACTCAACAGCTCACTAAGCCGCCGTCAGCTGAGTCAACAATTTAATTTTGATATCTATGATTATGTGAATAAATGAGAAAACATCTTCCTGTGCCATAACTTGACATTACACTAACAACACAATACATATGTGGTTGTTTTTGTACTAAACTCATGGCCATTGTTATTGCACGCTATTTGTTAACTAAAATATGAAGAACTGTAAATAAGAAACATTTCTGAATGAGTCTTATCTACTCAACAGCTCACTAAGCCGCCGTTAGCTGAGTCAACAATTTAATTTTGATATCTATGATTATGTGAATAAATGAGAAAACATCTTCCTGTGCCATAACTTGACATTACACTAACAACACAATACATATGTGGTTGTTTTTGTACTAAACTCATGGCCATTGTTATTGCACGCTATTTGTTAACTAAAATATGAAGAACTGTAAATAAGAAACATTTCTGAATGAGTCTTATCTACTCAACAGCTCACTAAGCCGCCGTCAGCTGAGTCAACAATTTAATTTTGATATCTATGATTATGTGAATAAATGAGAAAACATCTTCCTGTGCCATAACTTGACATTACACTAACAACACAATACATATGTGGTTGTTTTTGTACTAAACTCATGGCCATTGTTATTGCACGCTATTTGTTAACTAAAATATGAAGAACTGTAAATAAGAAACATTTCTGAATGAGTCTTATCTACTCAACAGCTCACTAAGCCGCCGTCAGCTGAGTCAACAATTTAATTTTGATATCTATGATTATGTGAATAAATGAGAAAACATCTTCCTGTGGTTGTTTTTGTACTAAACTTATGGCCATTGTTATTGCACGCTATTTGTTAACTAAAATATGAAGAACTAAAAGTAAGAAACATTTCTGAATGAGTCTTATCTACTCAACAGCTCACTAAGCCGCCGTCAGCTGAGTCAACAATTTAATTTTGATATCTATGATTATGTGAATAAATGAGAAAACATCTTCCTGTGCCATAACTTGACATTACACTAACAACACAATACATATGTGGTTGTTTTTGTACTAAACTCATGGCCATTGTTATTGCACGCTATTTGTTAACTAAAATATGAAGAACTGTAAATAAGAAACATTTCTGAATGAGTCTTATCTACTCAACAGCTCACTAAGCCGCCGTCAGCTGAGTCAACAATTTAATTTTGATATCTATGATTATGTGAATAAATGAGAAAACATCTTCCTGTGGTTGTTTTTGTACTAAACTTATGGCCATTGTTATTGCACGCTATTTGTTAACTAAAATATGAAGAACTAAAAGTAAGAAACATTTCTGAATGAGTCTTATCTACTCAACAGCTCACTAAGCCGCCGTCAGCTGAGTCAACAATTTAATTTTGATATCTATGATTATGTGAATAAATGAGAAAACATCTTCCTGTGCCATAACTTGACAATTCACTAACAACACAATACATATGTGGTTGTTTTTGTACTAAACTCATGGCCATTGTTATTGCACGCTATTTGTTAACTAAAATATGAAGAACTGTAAATAAGAAACATTTCTGAATGAGTCTTATCTACTCAACAGCTCACTAAGCCGCCGTCAGCTGAGTCAACAATTTAATTTTGATATCTATGATTATGTGAATAAATGAGAAAACATCTTCCTGTGCCATAACTTGACATTACACTAACAACACAATACATATGTGGTTGTTTTTGTACTAAACTCATGGCCATTGTTATTGCACGCTATTTGTTAACTAAAATATGAAGAACTGTAAATAAGAAACATTTCTGAATGAGTCTTATCTACTCAACAGCTCACTAAGCCGCCGTCAGCTGAGTCAACAATTTAATTTTGATATCTATGATTATGTGAATAAATGAGAAAACATCTTCCTGTGGTTGTTTTTGTACTAAACTTATGGCCATTGTTATTGCACGCTATTTGTTAACTAAAATATGAAGAACTAAAAGTAAGAAACATTTCTGAATGAGTCTTATCTACTCAACAGCTCACTAAGCCGCCGTCAGCTGAGTCAACAATTTAATTTTGATATCTATGATTATGTGAATAAATGAGAAAACATCTTCCTGTGCCATAACTTGACATTACACTAACAACACAATACATATGTGGTTGTTTTTGTACTAAACTCATGGCCATTGTTATTGCACGCTATTTGTTAACTAAAATATGAAGAACTGTAAATAAGAAACATTTCTGAATGAGTCTTATCTACTCAACAGCTCACTAAGCCGCCGTCAGCTGAGTCAACAATTTAATTTTGATATCTATGATTATGTGAATAAATGAGAAAACATCTTCCTGTGCCATAACTTGACATTACACTAACAACACAATACATATGTGGTTGTTTTTGTACTAAACTCATGGCCATTGTTATTGCACGCTATTTGTTAACTAAAATATGAAGAACTGTAAATAAGAAACATTTCTGAATGAGTCTTATCTACTCAACAGCTCACTAAGCCGCCGTTAGCTGAGTCAACAATTTAATTTTGATATCTATGATTATGTGAATAAATGAGAAAACATCTTCCTGTGCCATAACTTGACATTACACTAACAACACAATACATATGTGGTTGTTTTTGTACTAAACTTATGGCCATTGTTATTGCACGCTATTTGTTAACTAAAATATGAAGAACTAAAAGTAAGAAACATTTCTGAATGAGTCTTATCTACTCAACAGCTCAATAAGCCGCCGTCAGCTGAGTCAACAATTTAATTTTGATATCTATGATTATGTGAATAAATGAGAAAACATCTTCCTGTGCCATAACTTGACATTACACTAACAACACAATACATATGTGGTTGTTTTTGTACTAAACTCATGGCCATTGTTATTGCACGCTATTTGTTAACTAAAATATGAGGACTAAAAGTAAGAAACATTTCTGAATGAGTCTTATCTACTCAACAGCTCACTAAGCCGCCGTCAGCTGAGTCAACAATTTAATTTTGATATCTATGATTATGTGAATAAATGAGAAAACATCTTCCTGTGCCATAACTTGACAATTCACTAACAACACAATACATATGTGGTTGTTTTTGTACTAAACTCATGGCCATTGTTATTGCACGCTATTTGTTAACTAAAATATGAAGAACTAAAAGTAAGAAACATTTCTGAATGAGTCGTACCTACTCAACAGCTCACTAAGCCGCCGTCAACTGAGTCAACAATTAAATTTTGATATCTATGATTATGTGAATAAATGAGAAAACATCTTCCTGTGCCATAACTTGACATTACACTAACAACACAATACATATGTGGTTGTTTATGTACTAAACTCATGGCCATTGTTATTGCACGCTATTTGTTAACTAAAATATGAAGAACTAAAAGTAAGAAACATTTCTGAATGAGTCGTATCTACTCAACAGCTCACTAAGCCGCCGTCAGCTGAGTCAACAATTTAATTTTGATATCTATGATTATGTGAATAAATGAGAAAACATCTTCCTGTGCCATAACTTGACATTACACTAACAACACAATACATATGTGGTTGTTTTTGTACTAAACTCATGGCCATTGTTATTGCACGCTATTTGTTAACTAAAATATGAAGAACTGTAAATAAGAAACATTTCTGAATGAGTCTTATCTACTCAACAGCTCACTAAGCCGCCGTCAACTGAGTCAACAATTAAATTTTGATATCTATGATTATGTGAATAAATGAGAAAACATCTTCCTGTGCCATAACTTGACATTACACTAACAACACAATACATATGTGGTTGTTTTTGTACTAAACTCATGGCCATTGTTATTGCACGCTATTTGTTAACTAAAATATGAAGAACTAAAAGTAAGAAACATTTCTGAATGAGTCTTATCTACTCAACAGCTCACTAAGCCGCCGTCAGCTGAGTCAACAATTAAATTTTGATATCTATGATTATGTGAATAAATGAGAAAACATCTTCCTGTGCCATAACTTGACAATTCACTAACAACACAATACATATGTGGTTGTTTTTGTACTAAACTCATGGCCATTGTTATTGCACGCTATTTGTTAACTAAAATATGAAGAACTGTAAATAAGAAACATTTCTGAATGAGTCTTATCTACTCAACAGCTCACTAAGCCGCCGTTAGCTGAGTCAACAATTTAATTTTGATATCTATGATTATGTGAATAAATGAGAAAACATCTTCCTGTGCCATAACTTGACAATTCACTAACAACACAATACATATGTGGTTGTTTTTGTACTAAACTCATGGCCATTGTTATTGCACGCTATTTGTTAACTAAAATATGAAGAACTGTAAATAAGAAACATTTCTGAATGAGTCGTACCTACTCAACAGCTCACTAAGCCGCCGTCAACTGAGTCAACAATTAAATTTTGATATCTATGATTATGTGAATAAATGAGAAAACATCTTCCTGTGCCATAACTTGACATTACACTAACAACACAATACATATGTGGTTTTTTTTGTACTAAACTCATGGCAATTGTTATTGCACGCTATTTGTTAACTAAAATATGAGGAACTAAAAGTAACAAACATTTCTGAATGAGTCGTATCTACTCAACAGCTCACTAAGCCGCCGTCAACTGAGTCAACAATTAAATTTTGATATCTATGATTATGTGAATAAATGAGAAAACATCTTCCTGTGCGATAACTTGACATTACACTAACAACACAATACATATGTGGTTGTTTTTGTACTAAACTCATGGCAATTGTTATTGCACGCTATTTGTTAACTAAAATATGAAGAACTAAAAGTAAGAAACATTTCTGAATGAGTCGTATCTACTCAACAGCTCACTAAGCCGCCGTCAACTGAGTCAACAATTAAATTTTGATATCTATGATTATGTGAATAAATGAGAAAACATCTTCCTGTGCCATAACTTGACATTACACTAACAACACAATACATATGTGGTTGTTTTTGTACTAAACTCATGGCCATTGTTTTTGCACGCTATTTGTTAACTAAAATATGAAGAACTAAAAGTAAGAAACATTTCTGAATGAGTCGTATCTACTCAACAGCTCACTAAGCCGCCGTCAGCTGAGTCAACAATTTAATTTTGATATCTATGATTATGTGAATAAATGAGAAAACATATTCCTGTGCCATAACTTGACATTACACTAACAACACAATACATATGTGGTTGTTTTTGTACTAAACTCATGGCCATTGTTATTGCACGCTATTTGTTAACTAAAATATGAAGAACTAAAAGTAAGAAACATTTCTGAATGAGTCGTACCTACTCAACAGCTCACTAAGCCGCCGTCAACTGAGTCAACAATTAAATTTTGATATCTATGATTATGTGAATAAATGAGAAAACATCTTCCTGTGCCATAACTTGACATTACACTAACAACACAATACATATGTGGTTGTTTTTGTACTAAACTCATGGCCATTGTTTTTGCACGCTATTTGTTAACTAAAATATGAAGAACTAAAAGTAAGAAACATTTCTGAATGAGTCGTATCTACTCAACAGCTCACTAAGCCGCCGTCAGCTGAGTCAACAATTTAATTTTGATATCTATGATTATGTGAATAAATGAGAAAACATATTCCTGTGCCATAACTTGACATTACACTAACAACACAATACATATGTGGTTGTTTTTGTACTAAACTCATGGCCATTGTTATTGCACGCTATTTGTTAACTAAAATATGAAGAACTAAAAGTAAGAAACATTTCTGAATGAGTCGTATCTACTCAACAGCTCACTAAGCCGCCGTCAGCTGAGTCAACAATTTAATTTTGATATCTATGATTATGTGAATAAATGAGAAAACATATTCCTGTGCCATAACTTGACATTACACTAACAACACAATACATATGTGGTTGTTTTTGTACTAAACTCATGGCCATTGTTATTGCACGCTATTTGTTAACTAAAATATGAAGAACTAAAAGTAAGAAACATTTCTGAATGAGTCGTATCTACTCAACAGCTCACTAAGCCGCCGTCAGCTGAGTCAACAATTTAATTTTGATATCTATGATTATGTGAATAAATGAGAAAACATATTCCTGTGCCATAACTTGACATTACACTAACAACACAATACATATGTGGTTGTTTTTGTACTAAACTCATGGCCATTGTTATTGCACGCTATTTGTTAACTAAAATATGAAGAACTGTAAATAAGAAACATTTCTGAATGAGTCTTATCTACTCAACAGCTCACTAAGCCGCCGTCAGCTGAGTCAACAATTTAATTTTGATATCTATGATTATGTGAATAAATGAGAAAACATCTTCCTGTGCCATAACTTGACATTACACTAACAACACAATACATATGTGGTTGTTTTTGTACTAAACACATGGCCATTGTTATTGCACGCTATTTGTTAACTAAAATATGAAGAACTGTAAATAAGAAACATTTCTGAATGAGTCTTATCTACTCAACAGCTCACTAAGCCGCCGTCAGCTGAGTCAACAATTTAATTTTGATATCTATGATTATGTGAATAAATGAGAAAACATCTTCCTGTGCCATAACTTGACATTACACTAACAACACAATACATATGTGGTTGTTTTTGTACTAAACTCATGGCCATTGTTATTGCACGCTATTTGTTAACTAAAATATGAAGAACTGTAAATAAGAAACATTTCTGAATGAGTCTTATCTACTCAACAGCTCACTAAGCCGCCGTCAGCTGAGTCAACAATTTAATTTTGATATCTATGATTATGTGAATAAATGAGAAAACATCTTCCTGTGCCATAACTTGACATTACACTAACAACACAATACATATGTGGTTGTTTTTGTACTAAACACATGGCCATTGTTATTGCACGCTATTTGTTAACTAAAATATGAAGAACTGTAAATAAGAAACATTTCTGAATGAGTCTTATCTACTCAACAGCTCACTAAGCCGCCGTCAGCTGAGTCAACAATTTAATTTTGATATCTATGATTATGTGAATAAATGAGAAAACATCTTCCTGTGCCATAACTTGACATTACACTAACAACACAATACATATGTGGTTGTTTTTGTACTAAACTCATGGCCATTGTTTTTGCACGCTATTTGTTAACTAAAATATGAAGAACTAAAAGTAAGAAACATTTCTGAATGAGTCGTATCTACTCAACAGCTCACTAAGCCGCCGTCAGCTGAGTCAACAATTTAATTTTGATATCTATGATTATGTGAATAAATGAGAAAACATCTTCCTGTGCCATAACTTGACATTACACTAACAACACAATACATATGTGGTTGTTTTTGTACTAAACTCATGGCCATTGTTATTGCACGCTATTTGTTAACTAAAATATGAAGAACTAAAAGTAAGAAACATTTCTGAATGAGTCGTATCTACTCAACAGCTCACTAAGCCGCCGTCAGCTGAGTCAACAATTTAATTTTGATATCTATGATTATGTGAATAAATGAGAAAACATATTCCTGTGCCATAACTTGACATTACACTAACAACACAATACATATGTGGTTGTTTTTGTACTAAACACATGGCCATTGTTATTGCACGCTATTTGTTAACTAAAATATGAAGAACTGTAAATAAGAAACATTTCTGAATGAGTCTTATCTACTCAACAGCTCACTAAGCCGCCGTCAGCTGAGTCAACAATTTAATTTTGATATCTATGATTATGTGAATAAATGAGAAAACATCTTCCTGTGCCATAACTTGACATTACACTAACAACACAATACATATGTGGTTGTTTTTGTACTAAACTCATGGCCATTGTTATTGCACGCTATTTGTTAACTAAAATATGAAGAACTAAAAGTAAGAAACATTTCTGAATGAGTCGTATCTACTCAACAGCTCACTAAGCCGCCGTCAGCTGAGTCAACAATTTAATTTTGATATCTATGATTATGTGAATAAATGAGAAAACATATTCCTGTGCCATAACTTGACATTACACTAACAACACAATACATATGTGGTTGTTTTTGTACTAAACTCATGGCAATTGTTATTGCACGCTATTTGTTAACTAAAATATGAAGAACTAAAAGTAAGAAACATTTCTGAATGAGTCGTATCTACTCAACAGCTCACTAAGCCGCCGTCAGCTGAGTCAACAATTTAATTTTGATATCTATGATTATGTGAATAAATGAGAAAACATATTCCTGTGCCATAACTTGACATTACACTAACAACACAATACATATGTGGTTGTTTTTGTACTAAACTCATGGCAATTGTTATTGCACGCTATTTGTTAACTAAAATATGAAGAACTAAAAGTAAGAAACATTTCTGAATGAGTCGTATCTACTCAACAGCTCACTAAGCCGCCGTCAGCTGAGTCAACAATTTAATTTTGATATCTATGATTATGTGAATAAATGAGAAAACATCTTCCTGTGCCATAACTTGACATTACACTAACAACACAATACATATGTGGTTGTTTTTGTACTAAACTCATGGCCATTGTTATTGCACGCTATTTGTTAACTAAAATATGAAGAACTAAAAGTAAGAAACATTTCTGAATGAGTCGTATCTACTCAACAGCTCACTAAGCCGCCGTCAGCTGAGTCAACAATTTAATTTTGATATCTATGATTATGTGAATAAATGAGAAAACATATTCCTGTGCCATAACTTGACATTACACTAACAACACAATACATATGTGGTTGTTTTTGTACTAAACACATGGCCATTGTTATTGCACGCTATTTGTTAACTAAAATATGAAGAACTGTAAATAAGAAACATTTCTGAATGAGTCTTATCTACTCAACAGCTCACTAAGCCGCCGTCAACTGAGTCAACAATTTAATTTTGATATCTATGATTATGTGAATAAATGAGAAAACATCTTCCTGTGCCATAACTTGACATTACACTAACAACACAATACATATGTGGTTGTTTTTGTACTAAACTCATGGCCATTGTTATTGCACGCTATTTGTTAACTAAAATATGAAGAACTGTAAATAAGAAACATTTCTGAATGAGTCTTATCTACTCAACAGCTCACTAAGCCGCCGTCAACTGAGTCAACAATTTAATTTTGATATCTATGATTATGTGAATAAATGAGAAAACATATTCCTGTGCCATAACTTGACATTACACTAACAACACAATACATATGTGGTTGTTTTTGTACTAAACACATGGCCATTGTTATTGCACGCTATTTGTTAACTAAAATATGAAGAACTGTAAATAAGAAACATTTCTGAATGAGTCTTATCTACTCAACAGCTCACTAAGCCGCCGTCAGCTGAGTCAACAATTTAATTTTGATATCTATGATTATGTGAATAAATGAGAAAACATCTTCCTGTGCCATAACTTGACATTACACTAACAACACAATACATATGTGGTTGTTTTTGTACTAAACTCATGGCCATTGTTATTGCACGCTATTTGTTAACTAAAATATGAAGAACTAAAAGTAAGAAACATTTCTGAATGAGTCGTATCTACTCAACAGCTCACTAAGCCGCCGTCAGCTGAGTCAACAATTTAATTTTGATATCTATGATTATGTGAATAAATGAGAAAACATATTCCTGTGCCATAACTTGACATTACACTAACAACACAATACATATGTGGTTGTTTTTGTACTAAACACATGGCCATTGTTATTGCACGCTATTTGTTAACTAAAATATGAAGAACTGTAAATAAGAAACATTTCTGAATGAGTCTTATCTACTCAACAGCTCACTAAGCCGCCGTCAGCTGAGTCAACAATTTAATTTTGATATCTATGATTATGTGAATAAATGAGAAAACATATTCCTGTGCCATAACTTGACATTACACTAACAACACAATACATATGTGGTTGTTTTTGTACTAAACTCATGGCCATTGTTATTGCACGCTATTTGTTAACTAAAATATGAAGAACTGTAAATAAGAAACATTTCTGAATGAGTCTTATCTACTCAACAGCTCACTAAGCCGCCGTCAGCTGAGTCAACAATTTAATTTTGATATCTATGATTATGTGAATAAATGAGAAAACATATTCCTGTGCCATAACTTGACATTACACTAACAACACAATACATATGTGGTTGTTTTTGTACTAAACACATGGCCATTGTTATTGCACGCTATTTGTTAACTAAAATATGAAGAACTGTAAATAAGAAACATTTCTGAATGAGTCTTATCTACTCAACAGCTCACTAAGCCGCCGTCAGCTGAGTCAACAATTTAATTTTGATATCTATGATTATGTGAATAAATGAGAAAACATATTCCTGTGCCATAACTTGACATTACACTAACAACACAATACATATGTGGTTGTTTTTGTACTAAACACATGGCCATTGTTATTGCACGCTATTTGTTAACTAAAATATGAAGAACTGTAAATAAGAAACATTTCTGAATGAGTCTTATCTACTCAACAGCTCACTAAGCCGCCGTCAGCTGAGTCAACAATTTAATTTTGATATCTATGATTATGTGAATAAATGAGAAAACATATTCCTGTGCCATAACTTGACATTACACTAACAACACAATACATATGTGGTTGTTTTTGTACTAAACTCATGGCCATTGTTATTGCACGCTATTTGTTAACTAAAATATGAAGAACTAAAAGTAAGAAACATTTCTGAATGAGTCGTATCTACTCAACAGCTCACTAAGCCGCCGTCAGCTGAGTCAACAATTTAATTTTGATATCTATGATTATGTGAATAAATGAGAAAACATATTTCTGTGCCATAACTTGACATTACACTAACAACACAATACATATGTGGTTGTTTTTGTACTAAACTCATGGCAATTGTTATTGCACGCTATTTGTTAACTAAAATATGAAGAACTAAAAGTAAGAAACATTTCTGAATGAGTCGTATCTACTCAACAGCTCACTAAGCCGCCGTCAGCTGAGTCAACAATTTAATTTTGATATCTATGATTATGTGAATAAATGAGAAAACATCTTCCTGTGCCATAACTTGACATTACACTAACAACACAATACATATGTGGTTGTTTTTGTACTAAACTCATGGCCATTGTTATTGCACGCTATTTGTTAACTAAAATATGAAGAACTAAAAGTAAGAAACATTTCTGAATGAGTCGTATCTACTCAACAGCTCACTAAGCCGCCGTCAGCTGAGTCAACAATTTAATTTTGATATCTATGATTATGTGAATAAATGAGAAAACATATTCCTGTGCCATAACTTGACATTACACTAACAACACAATACATATGTGGTTGTTTTTGTACTAAACACATGGCCATTGTTATTGCACGCTATTTGTTAACTAAAATATGAAGAACTGTAAATAAGAAACATTTCTGAATGAGTCTTATCTACTCAACAGCTCACTAAGCCGCCGTCAGCTGAGTCAACAATTTAATTTTGATATCTATGATTATGTGAATAAATGAGAAAACATCTTCCTGTGCCATAACTTGACATTACACTAACAACACAATACATATGTGGTTGTTTTTGTACTAAACTCATGGCCATTGTTATTGCACGCTATTTGTTAACTAAAATATGAAGAACTAAAAGTAAGAAACATTTCTGAATGAGTCGTATCTACTCAACAGCTCACTAAGCCGCCGTCAGCTGAGTCAACAATTTAATTTTGATATCTATGATTATGTGAATAAATGAGAAAACATCTTCCTGTGCCATAACTTGACATTACACTAACAACACAATACATATGTGGTTGTTTTTGTACTAAACTCATGGCCATTGTTATTGCACGCTATTTGTTAACTAAAATATGAAGAACTAAAAGTAAGAAACATTTCTGAATGAGTCGTATCTACTCAACAGCTCACTAAGCCGCCGTCAGCTGAGTCAACAATTTAATTTTGATATCTATGATTATGTGAATAAATGAGAAAACATATTCCTGTGCCATAACTTGACATTACACTAACAACACAATACATATGTGGTTGTTTTTGTACTAAACTCATGGCCATTGTTATTGCACGCTATTTGTTAACTAAAATATGAAGAACTAAAAGTAAGAAACATTTCTGAATGAGTCGTATCTACTCAACAGCTCACTAAGCCGCCGTCAGCTGAGTCAACAATTTAATTTTGATATCTATGATTATGTGAATAAATGAGAAAACATATTCCTGTGCCATAACTTGACATTACACTAACAACACAATACATATGTGGTTGTTTTTGTACTAAACTCATGGCCATTGTTATTGCACGCTATTTGTTAACTAAAATATGAAGAACTAAAAGTAAGAAACATTTCTGAATGAGGCTTATCTACTCAACAGCTCACTAAGCCGCCGTCAGCTGAGTCAACAATTTAATTTTGATATCTATGATTATGTGAATAAATGAGAAAACATCTTCCTGTGCCATAACTTGACAATTCACTAACAACACAATACATATGTGGTTGTTTTTGTACTAAACTCATGGCCATTGTTATTGCACGCTATTTGTTAACTAAAATATGAAGAACTAAAAGTAAGAAACATTTCTGAATGAGTCTTATCTACTCAACAGCTCACTAAGCCGCCGTCAACTGAGTCAACAATTTAATTTTGATATCTATGATTATGTGAATAAATGAGAAAACATCTTCCTGTGCCATAACTTGACAATTCACTAACAACACAATACATATGTGGTTGTTTTTGTACTAAACTCATGGCCATTGTTATTGCACGCTATTTGTTAACTAAAATATGAAGAACTAAAAGTAAGAAACATTTCTGAATGAGGCTTATCTACTCAACAGCTCACTAAGCCGCCGTCAGCTGAGTCAACAATTTAATTTTGATATCTATGATTATGTGAATAAATGAGAAAACATCTTCCTGTGCCATAACTTGACATTACACTAACAACACAATACATATGTGGTTGTTTTTGTACTAAACTCATGGCCATTGTTATTGCACGCTATTTGTTAACTAAAATATGAAGAACTAAAAGTAAGAAACATTTCTGAATGAGTCTTATCTACTCAACAGCTCACTAAGCCGCCGTCAACTGAGTCAACAATTTAATTTTGATATCTATGATTATGTGAATAAATGAGAAAACATCTTCCTGTGCCATAACTTGACAATTCACTAACAACACAATACATATGTGGTTGTTTTTGTACTAAACTCATGGCCATTGTTATTGCACGCTATTTGTTAACTAAAATATGAAGAACTAAAAGTAAGAAACATTTCTGAATGAGGCTTATCTACTCAACAGCTCACTAAGCCGCCGTCAGCTGAGTCAACAATTTAATTTTGATATCTATGATTATGTGAATAAATGAGAAAACATCTTCCTGTGCCATAACTTGACATTACACTAACAACACAATACATATGTGGTTGTTTTTGTACTAAACTCATGGCCATTGTTATTGCACGCTATTTGTTAACTAAAATATGAAGAACTAAAAGTAAGAAACATTTCTGAATGAGTCGTATCTACTCAACAGCTCACTAAGCCGCCGTCAGCTGAGTCAACAATTTAATTTTGATATCTATGATTATGTGAATAAATGAGAAAACATATTCCTGTGCCATAACTTGACATTACACTAACAACACAATACATATGTGGTTGTTTTTGTACTAAACTCATGGCCATTGTTATTGCACGCTATTTGTTAACTAAAATATGAAGAACTAAAAGTAAGAAACATTTCTGAATGAGTCTTATCTACTCAACAGCTCACTAAGCCGCCGTCAACTGAGTCAACAATTTAATTTTGATATCTATGATTATGTGAATAAATGAGAAAACATCTTCCTGTGCCATAACTTGACAATTCACTAACAACACAATACATATGTGGTTGTTTTTGTACTAAACTCATGGCCATTGTTATTGCACGCTATTTGTTAACTAAAATATGAAGAACTAAAAGTAAGAAACATTTCTGAATGAGTCTTATCTACTCAACAGCTCACTAAGCCGCCGTCAGCTGAGTCAACAATTTAATTTTGATATCTATGATTATGTGAATAAATGAGAAAACATCTTCCTGTGCCATAACTTGACATTACACTAACAACACAATACATATGTGGTTGTTTTTGTACTAAACTCATGGCCATTGTTATTGCACGCTATTTGTTAACTAAAATATGAAGAACTAAAAGTAAGAAACATTTCTGAATGAGTCGTATCTACTCAACAGCTCACTAAGCCGCCGTCAGCTGAGTCAACAATTTAATTTTGATATCTATGATTATGTGAATAAATGAGAAAACATCTTCCTGTGCCATAACTTGACATTACACTAACAACACAATACATATGTGGTTGTTTTTGTACTAAACTCATGGCCATTGTTATTGCACGCTATTTGTTAACTAAAATATGAAGAACTGTAAATAAGAAACATTTCTGAATGAGTCTTATCTACTCAACAGCTCACTAAGCCGCCGTCAGCTGAGTCAACAATTTAATTTTGATATCTATGATTATGTGAATAAATGAGAAAACATCTTCCTGTGGTTGTTTTTGTACTAAACTTATGGCCATTGTTATTGCACGCTATTTGTTAACTAAAATATGAAGAACTAAAAGTAAGAAACATTTCTGAATGAGTCTTATCTACTCAACAGCTCACTAAGCCGCCGTCAACTGAGTCAACAATTTAATTTTGATATCTATGATTATGTGAATAAATGAGAAAACATCTTCCTGTGCCATAACTTGACAATTCACTAACAACACAATACATATGTGGTTGTTTTTGTACTAAACTCATGGCCATTGTTATTGCACGCTATTTGTTAACTAAAATATGAAGAACTAAAAGTAAGAAACATTTCTGAATGAGTCTTATCTACTCAACAGCTCACTAAGCCGCCGTCAGCTGAGTCAACAATTTAATTTTGATATCTATGATTATGTGAATAAATGAGAAAACATCTTCCTGTGCCATAACTTGACATTACACTAACAACACAATACATATGTGGTTGTTTTTGTACTAAACTCATGGCCATTGTTATTGCACGCTATTTGTTAACTAAAATATGAAGAACTAAAAGTAAGAAACATTTCTTAATGAGTCGTATCTACTCAACAGCTCACTAAGCCGCCGTCAGCTGAGTCAACAATTTAATTTTGATATCTATGATTATGTGAATAAATGAGAAAACATATTCCTGTGCCATAACTTGACATTACACTAACAACACAATACATATGTGGTTGTTTTTGTACTAAACTCATGGCAATTGTTATTGCACGCTATTTGTTAACTAAAATATGCAGAACTAAAAGTAAGAAACATTTCTGAATGAGTCGTATCTACTCAACAGCTCACTAAGCCGCCGTCAACTGAGTCAACAATTAAATTTTGATATCTATGATTATGTGAATAAATGAGAAAACATCTTCCTGTGCGATAACTTGACAATTCACTAACAACACAATACATATGTGGTTGTTTTTGTACTAAACTCATGGCAATTGTTATTGCACGCTATTTGTTAACTAAAATATGAAGAACTAAAAGTAAGAAACATTTCTGAATGAGTCGTATCTACTCAACAGCTCACTAAGCCGCCGTCAACTGAGTCAACAATTAAATTTTGATATCTATGATTATGTGAATAAATGAGAAAACATCTTCCTGTGCGATAACTTGACAATTCACTAACAACACAATACATAAGTGGTTGTTTTTGTACTAAACTCATGGCAATTGTTATTGCACGCTATTTGTTAACTAAAATATGAAGAACTAAAAGTAAGAAACATTTCTGAATGAGTCTTATCTACTCAACAGCTCACTAAGCCGCCGTCAGCTGAGTCAACAATTTAATTTTGATATCTATGATTATGTGAATAAATGAGAAAACATCTTCCTGTGCCATAACTTGACATTACACTAACAACACAATACATATGTGGTTGTTTTTGTACTAAACTCATGGCCATTGTTATTGCACGCTATTTGTTAACTAAAATATGAAGAACTAAAAGTAAGAAACATTTCTGAATAAGGCTTATCTACTCAACAGCTCACTAAGCCGCCGTCAGCTGAGTCAACAATTTAATTTTGATATCTATGATTATGTGAATAAATGAGAAAACATCTTCCTGTGCCATAACTTGACATTACACTAACAACACAATACATATGTGGTTGTTTTTGTACTAAACTCATGGCCATTGTTATTGCACGCTATTTGTTAACTAAAATATGAAGAACTAAAAGTAAGAAACATTTCTGAATGAGTCGTATCTACTCAACAGCTCACTAAGCCGCCGTCAGCTGAGTCAACAATTTAATTTTGATATCTATGATTATGTGAATAAATGAGAAAACATATTCCTGTGCCATAACTTGACATTACACTAACAACACAATACATATGTGGTTGTTTTTGTACTAAACTCATGGCCATTGTTATTGCACGCTATTTGTTAACTAAAATATGAAGAACTAAAAGTAAGAAACATTTCTGAATGAGTCGTATCTACTCAACAGCTCACTAAGCCGCCGTCAGCTGAGTCAACAATTTAATTTTGATATCTATGATTATGTGAATAAATGAGAAAACATCTTCCTGTGCCATAACTTGACAATTCACTAACAACACAATACATATGTGGTTGTTTTTGTACTAAACTCATGGCCATTGTTATTGCACGCTATTTGTTAACTAAAATATGAAGAACTAAAAGTAAGAAACATTTCTGAATGAGTCGTATCTACTCAACAGCTCACTAAGCCGCCGTCAGCTGAGTCAACAATTTAATTTTGATATCTATGATTATGTGAATAAATGAGAAAACATCTTCCTGTGCCATAACTTGACATTACACTAACAACACAATACATAAGTGGTTGCTTTTGTACTAAACTCATGGCCATTGTTATTGCACGCTATTTGTTAACTAAAATATGAAGAACTAAAAGTAAGAAACATTTCTGAATGAGGCTTATCTACTCAACAGCTCACTAAGCCGCCGTCAGCTGAGTCAACAATTTAATTTTGATATCAATGATTATGTGAATAAATGAGAAAACATCTTCCTGTGCCATAACTTGACATTACACTAACAACACAATACATATGTGGTTGTTTTTGTACTAAACTCATGGCCATTGTTATTGCACGCTATTTGTTAACTAAAATATGAAGAACTAAAAGTAAGAAACATTTCTGAATGAGTCGTATCTACTCAACAGCTCACTAAGCCGCCGTCAGCTGAGTCAACAATTTAATTTTGATATCTATGATTATGTGAATAAATGAGAAAACATATTCCTGTGCCATAACTTGACATTACACTAACAACACAATACATATGTGGTTGTTTTTGTACTAAACTCATGGCCATTGTTATTGCACGCTATTTGTTAACTAAAATATGAAGAACTAAAAGTAAGAAACATTTCTGAATGAGTCGTATCTACTCAACAGCTCACTAAGCCGCCGTCAGCTGAGTCAACAATTTAATTTTGATATCTATGATTATGTGAATAAATGAGAAAACATCTTCCTGTGCCATAACTTGACAATTCACTAACAACACAATACATAAGTGGTTGTTTTTGTACTAAACTCATGGCAATTGTTATTGCACGCTATTTGTTAACTAAAATATGAAGAACTAAAAGTAAGAAACATTTCTGAATGAGTCTTATCTACTCAACAGCTCACTAAGCCGCCGTCAGCTGAGTCAACAATTTAATTTTGATATCTATGATTATGTGAATAAATGAGAAAACATCTTCCTGTGCCATAACTTGACATTACACTAACAACACAATACATATTGTCACCGACAATGGCAACGCGGGCGAAGTAGAGCTGTCATCACGACGACTACAGGCGAGCAGTCTGTGACAAGTCAGGAACGGCGACGCGTAATAAATTTGATGCGGACATTATTTCTTTTTTAAAAGTTACATCTATTAATTGTAATGAGTTTTTAATAAAATTGTTTTCTTGATTAATAAAACATCTTGACAAATTCAGAAGTGGGATACGAAAATCCAAAAATTGCAAAAGAAAAGTTGGTTTATTTGTTACGAGTGCTTCAGTGTTCTGCAACGAAAAGCAGCGACGGTAGGCAACAACAAAAACGACGCGAACTGCAAACGACGCAATTAATACGAGTCAAGCGAAAACGAATAACACTAATAGCTGTAAAAAAAAAGTAAAGCCAGACAGACAGTTAGTTCCAGAATAGCGGCACAGAAAACCAAACAAGGAAAATGGCGGTGAAACTACAATCCTTGAAAGTTCAACAGCTTAATTTGCTTCTGCGGAAATATAATATGCCATTAAGTGGAACGAAGGCAGTTAAAATTTCAGCACTGATGGAAACAATAGAATCTGATGAGGTCGATGCGGAGGAGTTGGAAGAGCTAGAATCATGGCAGAGCCAAATGACGGATTTGAAGGATTTGGTGGCAAGTTTGGCAGAAACGGTAGGAACAATGAGGCTTGGCATGCATGGCCAGTGCTCAACGCTGCCGCAACCGATCTCAAGTATTAGCAATACCTCAGAATCGCCAATGGTGATAGCGCAACGTCCAAGTAGCTCCCAGGACATCATCGGAATATTACCGGAGTATGACCCACTGAGAAAGTCACTAACATCGGAACAATTTATCGCTAAAGTGCAGCAGTTGCAAAACGCGTATATGTGGAACGACGGAATGGTTTTGTTCGCAGTTCAGCATAAGATGAAAGGTTTTGCCAAAGATTGGTTGGATGCACAACCTGTGTTCCAATCATTGTCTGATTTTGTGAGTATGTTCCGACGAGATTTTCCTTGTAGAATTAATTCTGCCGATATTCACAGGGAATTAATAAAGCGAAAACGAAGACCTCACGAGACATTGGTGGAGTATTACTATGTGATGCTCACTATCGGACGACGAGGGTCATTGGATGACCTGTCAATCAATTCATACATAATCGATGGGTTGAATGATGCCCAGTTAGCAAGGACTTTGTTGGTTTTGAACCACTTGACATGCAACGAACTCTTAAGGGCGTTAGATAATTTATCGACAATACCAGTAAGTCAGACGAACCAGCAAACCAATGTCCCATCGACACGTTACGATTACAGGGCAGCAGCAGAATGTGGATCAAACGAACGACGTGGTCCAAAATGTTACAACTGCAATACGATAGGACATATAGCTGTGAAGTGTCCCCAACCACAACGAAAATCACGATGTGGAAAATGCATGAAAGTTGGTCATGAATCTAAGGACTGTCGTGTTGCAACGAAAGGTGTAGTCGCGAAGATAGACAATGATTTCAATGACGATGTAACCCCACCAATTCTTAAGAAGATTTTGTTGGCTGAGCAGATTTCTTATGCATTTGTTGATACAGGCAGTGACCACTCTTTAATACGACAATCGGCGACACCCATAAACATTGCACGTGAGTCTTCACTTAAACAATTAAAAGGATTTGGAGGCGCTACGGTTGAATCAAATGAGACGATTGTGACGGAGATACAGCTGGATAAGCAGAAAATTATGACAGTCTTTCATATTGTTCCCGACAGTGTTTTGCCATACGATATACTGCTAGGCCGAGATGTATTGTGTCGAAAAGATAACCGAATGGTTATAGAGTCTGGAGTTCTCCAAATACAAACAGTAGAGGATCAGCCGTTTAACATCGATAAACAACTGGATGAGCTTGATCGAAAGGTAATACAGTCTCTTATAATCGATTTCAAGGAATGCTTTGCAGAAGATATATCTCACTTGGGCCGTTGTAAGACAACCGAAATGGTAATAGAAGTAACGACAGATAAGCCGATAGTTGGAAAGCGGTATCAAGTTCCATTTGCACAACGGGAAACATTATCGGAAATAGTGGACAACTTACGCGTACACGACATCATAAGACGTAGTACGTCACCGCATGCAGCATCTGTGGTTTTAGTAAAAAAGGCCAATGGCGAGAGTCGTATGTGTGTGGACTACCGTGCGCTGAATGCCGTTACGATTAAAAAGCAATTTCCGATGCCGATAGTGGAGGAACAATTATCACAACTGTCTGGAAATAAATACTTTACAACGCTGGACATGACGGCTGGCTATTACCAAATACCGCTCAAGGAAGAATGCAAGAAATTCACTGCGTTTATAACACCTGAAGGATTATTTGAGCATAATGTCATGCCATTTGGGCTATTTAATGCACCGATGTACTTTCAGGAGATGATTGTCCAAGTCATTCAGGGTTTGGAAAACCGTAAGAACGTAATCAGCTATGTGGATGAAGTCATTATAGCAACGAAGACAGTACAGCATGGACTCAACGTGATGCGAGAATTATTCAACGCTTTGAAGATGATAGGTGTTACGCTACGACCATCTAAATGTGTTTTTATGTCAACAACAGCAAATTTCCTTGGTCATATGATAAGTGCAGCAGGACTACTGCCGGGAAAGGAGAAGTCGAGATGCATTGACGAATTCCCAATGCCATCAAATGTAACTGGAGTAAGACAATTTTTGGGAATTACCGGTTTTTTTAGAAAGTTCGTAGACGGTTACAGCATTCTTGCGAAACCTTTAACAAAGCTTTTGAAAAATGATACCACGTTTGAATGGAACTCAGAACAAATGGAAGCATTTAACCAGCTGAAGACTGCAATTACCAGCGCTCCAATTTTAGTGTTGTTCGATGGGAAAAAACAACATGAAGTTCATACCGATGCCAGCGCACTAGGATTAGCAGGCGTTTTGTTTCAATACGAAGCTGACGAAGAAATGAAGCCAGTATTTTATTACAGCAGGCAATGCAGCGAAGCGGAAGGACGATATGCAAGTCATGAGCTAGAAGTGTTAGCCATAGTCGAAACTTTAGAGAGATTTCGCATCTATTTGTTGGGTTCACATTTCCGTGTAATCACAGATTGTAACGCAGTGGCCACGACTAAAGCCACAACACCATTACCACCACGTATAGCGCGATTGTGGCTCAAACTCCAAGAGTTTAATTTTGAGTGTATTCATCGTCCAGGATCAAAAATGCATCATGTTGATGGTATGAGCCGAAGTCCAACATTACCACCGAAAGAAACGACAACAGAAGCGGAAAATATTTTAAAGATATTCAGCTACGACAACGATTGGGTTTTTACGATGCAAATGCAAGATAATACAATTCAAGAGATTGTAAGAAATATTGCCAGGGCACAGAGCGTTTGGAAAGAAAGATTCGATAGTAAACATCGGCAGCCATATCAATACGCCGAAGGAGATCTCGTGGTGATTGATCATGTTCCACAAGCGATCGGCGATTCACATAAGCTTGATCCTGCATATAAAGGACCATACGTCGTTACTAAGGTTCTGAATTTCGATCGGTACATCGTTGAGGATCTACCTGATAAACCCCGAACTCAGAAGCGCTACAGCAACGTGATGTCAAGCGATCATATGAAGCCATGGTGCCGGATGGATCCGAATATTGGTCGGGACGACAATGACACTAACTCGTCCAGTGAGGACGAGGAGTCAGGAGAGGCCGAGTTGTCACCGACAATGGCAACGCGGGCGAAGTAGAGCTGTCATCACGACGACTACAGGCGAGCAGTCTGTGACAAGTCAGGAACGGCGACGCGTAATAAATTTGATGCGGACATTATTTCTTTTTTAAAAGTTACATCTATTAATTGTTATGAGTTTTTAATAAAATTGTTTTCTTGATTAATAAAACATCTTGACAATATGTGGTTGTTTTTGTACTAAACTCATGGCCATTGTTATTGCACGCTATTTGTTAACTAAAATATGAAGAACTAAAAGTAAGAAACATTTCTGAATGAGTCTTATCTACTCAACAGCTCACTAAGCCGCCGTCAGCTGAGTCAACAATTAAATTTTGATATCTATGATTATGTGAATAAATGAGAAAACATCTTCCTGTGCCATAACTTGACATTACACTAACAACACAATACATATGTGGTTGTTTTTGTACTAAACTCATGGCCATTGTTATTGCACGCTATTTGTTAACTAAAATATGAAGAACTAAAAGTAAGAAACATTTCTGAATAAGTCTTATCTACTCAACAGCTCACTAAGCCGCCGTCAGCTGAGTCAACAATTAAATTTTGATATCTATGATTATGTGAATAAATGAGAAAACATCTTCCTGTGCCATAACTTGACAATTCACTAACAACACAATACATATTTGGTTGTTTTTGTACTAAACTCATGGCCATTGTTATTGCACGCTATTTGTTAACTAAAATATGAAGAACAGTAAAAGTAAGAAACATTTCTGAATGAGTCTTATCTACTCAACAGCTCACTATGCCGCCGTCAACTGAGTAAACAATTTAATTTTGATATCTATGATTATGTGAATAAATGAGAAAACATCTTCCTGTGCCATAACTTGACATTACACTAACAACACAATACATATGTGGTTGTTTTTGTACTAAACTCATGGCCATTGTTATTGCACGCTATTTGTTAACTAAAATATGAAGAACTAAAAGTAAGAAACATTTCTGAATAAGTCTTATCTACTCAACAGCTCACTAAGCCGCCGTCAGCTGAGTCAACAATTTAATTTTGATATCTATGATTATGTGAATAAATGAGAAAACATCTTCCTGTGCCATAACTTGACATTACACTAACAACACAATACATATGTGGTTGTTTTTGTACTAAACTCATGGCCATTGTTATTGCACGCTATTTGTTAACTAAAATATGAAGAACTAAAAGTAAGAAACATTTCTGAATAAGTCTTATCTACTCAACAGCTCACTAAGCCGCCGTCAGCTGAGTCAACAATTAAATTTTGATATCTATGATTATGTGAATAAATGAGAAAACATCTTCCTGTGCCATAACTTGACAATTCACTAACAACACAATACATATTTGGTTGTTTTTGTACTAAACTCATGGCCATTGTTATTGCACGCTATTTGTTAACTAAAATATGAAGAACTAAAAGTAAGAAACATTTCTGAATGAGTCTTATCTACTCAACAGCTCACTAAGCCGCCGTCAGCTGAGTCAACAATTAAATTTTGATATCTATGATTATGTGAATAAATGAGAAAACATCTTCCTGTGCCATAACTTGACATTACACTAACAACACAATACATATGTGGTTGTTTTTGTACTAAACTCATGGCCATTGTTATTGCACGCTATTTGTTAACTAAAATATGAAGAACTAAAAGTAAGAAACATTTCTGAATAAGTCTTATCTACTCAACAGCTCACTAAGCCGCCGTCAGCTGAGTCAACAATTAAATTTTGATATCTATGATTATGTGAATAAATGAGAAAACATCTTCCTGTGCCATAACTTGACAATTCACTAACAACACAATACATATTTGGTTGTTTTTGTACTAAACTCATGGCCATTGTTATTGCACGCTATTTGTTAACTAAAATATGAAGAACAGTAAAAGTAAGAAACATTTCTGAATGAGTCTTATCTACTCAACAGCTCACTATGCCGCCGTCAACTGAGTAAACAATTTAATTTTGATATCTATGATTATGTGAATAAATGAGAAAACATCTTCCTGTACGATAACTTGGAATTACACTAACAATACGACAAGCTTAAGTGAAGATAAATTTCTAAAAGTATCTTATCTACAGCTTGAGAGGATACGTACATCGATTGTTGTTCATATTTTAGCTTAAATTTCGCTTCATAATAAATTAATCAACTGCTTTTGAAGGAGTAGCCTTCTGTACTTATGTCAATTGAAAACAGAATCATGTAAACAACTTTATTGCTAAGGTTAGGATGTGTCATCATCATGCTATTTGGCTCTACAACCGGGATCCGGTCCTAGCCTTCCGCAATAAATCTCTCCACCGGTCCTGATTTCGACCCGATGACATTTAATTTTGCATCCCTAAACTCTTGGCGTCCATGTTTAAGACATTGTTCCCTCGCAGGATTGGCTGAACTAGCTGTCGTGTTCCATAAATCCTACCGCAAAGGACCCGCATGCGAGCTAGGTGTCCTGCCCACCGGAGCTTACCGAGCTTAATTCTCTTCACGGTGTCGATATCGCGGTAGCACTCGTAGATCTCATCATTACAGAGTCTACGGGAACGTCCTTACTCACATATAGGGCCAACAATTCTCTATAAGACTTTTCTCTCGAACGGGGATAAGAAGTAAGAATGCATTTTGCTAAACACCTAAATCTCTGATCTATATGTACGTACTGATATGACCATTGTCTTATATACCAGCAGCTTGGATGATATGGTTGAGTTCCTGGATTTGAAGGGTCTTGGCAGACTATAGTGGGCTTTGTTGGCCTCAAGTAACCGTTCGCGTATTTCTGGTTCCATGCTGTTATCGGGCTGCTACCCGAGATAGTTAAAGGATTGCATTACTTCATATTTACGCTCCACTATTTGAATTGAGTGACCAAGGTCTTGGGTTTTTTACCAACGATGTCAATGTCGTCTGCGTAAGCCAGGACGCAGGCCCTTGTCGGAGCCCTTTACAGATGTTGAATTGGCTTGATAGTGGTCCGGATACTTTTAATTTCAAGCTACATAGTCGTGTCAGTTTATTTGAGATGCCGAATTCTCCCATGACTTTATACTCTGGCTATGCTATCATGGGCGGCTTTAAAGTCTATAAAAAGATGGTGGTGAGTGAGGTGTAAATCTGATCAGTTGTTGATTTGTCTGGAATGAAGCCACACTGGTATGGACCAGTGACGACTTTGGAGTATTGGATAGAGGAGAAAATCTTATACGCGGTACTCAACAACGTTATACCACGATAATGGCTGAATGTTTTAATACCTCTTTTCTTATGTATTGGTCACAAGAAACCTTTTCGCCAGTCTTCTGGCATCGCTTCTTCCTCCCATACTTGTACTATTGATTCCTGCTCCTACTGTTTTATTCAGCACCGCTGGAATACCATCTGTTCTGGGGCATTATTATCTTTGGGCGGATTTATCTCTCTGCTAAACTCATCTACGCTTGGTGGCGGCAGCATAGTGTGGTCTTCGGTCATTGGTGGAGCCTTCAATTCCTCAGTTAGCTGGCCATTAAGCAACTCATGAAAGTGCTTTTCCCATCGCTCTAAGATGCCTTTGAGGATCGGCGATCAGATTACCCTATTTGTCTTCGCATTATGTGCAACGTGACAGTATTCTTAAAGCGTATCCATTTCTCTTCAACTCCCGACATCTTTAATTTCATTGGAAAAGAAATTTTCAAAACACCGAAGGCAGTGAAAATAGACCCTCCCTCACATACATTTGTTTTCTTGTAACAAAATTCACGCATCATCCCTGTAAATATGACCAAATCCTCTTTATCAACTGGTCAAATTAATTGTTCGATTACTACCCCAAAATTACTTTCAACAAAGTACTTTCTTCCTTCTGTCCTCATACTCATCCCAAAAGCAAGTAAAGATCACATTGGCGGTCATCTGAATTGAGACAGCTCAGAAAGAGCATCAGAAAACTGTTCAACTCAGCCAACGGACTGAGACAGAAAAGAGACAGACTGGGACACCTACAAAGCATCCCTTAAAGTATATAACAAAGAACTACGAAAAGCCGAGCGTTTATCTTGGAGACTCTTCTGTGGAAAAATAGAAATAGGAATTATTCAAAAATACATTGGTCTGTAAGAATTTTATCAGCAATACCGCAAGACCAATACGAAGACCAAGACTCAGGCTGCAAGACCAACACCCGACCTGCATGTGTTTGCTCATCACTAGTCGCAGTATCTGCCATATGGGCTAGGGTATTAATCCAAAAAAAACTCTTAATGGCCAAGATAGGATTAACATAATTATCGATTATACGAAAACAATACAATTCAACGGATTTGTGAAAAAGTACAAATTTTATTGTGTAACTTCAAATAATCAAGGATTATTGGTACGGAGTAGAGATACCCTTCATTACCTGCCCGCAGTACAGCATCGTGTTGGTCTCCCTATCGACAATCATATAGGCAAATGGTCGGTTGAATTTAAATTCTACATGTGCCGTATCTGCTTCATCATCAAGTTCAAGTTCTCCTTCCTCGTTGACAGTAATTGTTCCAGTTTGTAGCAGGTTTGAGATGGCCATCGACGGATGAATATTTTCCAGATTTCCCGGAGTAAATAGATCTTGAAAGCCCATCTATATATATATATTTTTTTTTAAACACTAGGTAAGAAATATTAACCTTAAGTAGGAACACAAGAAACATACATTTTGTAAAATCCTATTAGCTTTAAAACCTGATGATACAGAGAACCTGGGCAAATATATCCGGACGGGATTATTTTCAGCTGATTTTAAGCTGTGGTCGAGTAGCGACAAAACTCTCGCGACTCCAATGGATTTAAGAAATTTAACAGCTTGCCTAACAGTGTTTCCTAAAAATAAATTTCCAAAACGGAACTGAAATATGTGCATGAATCGATTAACTGTTACTTACCCTCTGTGGGTAGCATGAGCACCATCGAAAAACGGTTATCATTTCCATATGGCAGCTCAACAAAACTAATGTTAAAATCATCAATTACTAAATAGGCCAAAGGAAGCACTTGTGTCATCATAGCGACTTCGGCGACATCAAAACCGTCCTCACCCAAAAAAGATACGCCTTCTACCGTGTTATTTTTATTAAAAGCAAACTGCGAAATCATAACAGTTAATTAGCGCTTTGTTAAATTAATGCCATTTTGTATACCTTCCATTGCCCCTTGAAATCTAAAGTTGATAACACAGAAAGCTTAGTATTTTGGTAATAATAATAAACTGGATACAAATCTGTCTTGTAATATTCTCCCATAATATCTTTAAACTCATCAGAGACTGGCATTTGTTGTTTCGGTAAAAGAAATTGGGAGGTTGATAACTCGACAGACGATGTATTAACGCTGTTGAAGATATGATGGAAACAAATTACTATAACTTCTCAATGTCAACTTATAGCAGTCACTTACTTGAGAATGTGCTCGACAATCTGATTAGCTTCACGTAATATATCCTTATCATCTAGAATTCCTAACGTTGTTAGCAGTTTTTGACGACTTGATTCACTAGCACCCTCAGAGATTAGCAGAAGAAGTGACCAAATTGATATTGGTGAAGCAATAAAGTCACCTCCAGTCGGAGAATGCTGCTCGGAGAGTTTCGAGAATAACTCCAGTGAAGACCTTTCAAGAGCTTTAATGGTTCTCTGTATAATTTCGGGTCGGGTGTCAGTAAGAATAACTAAATCGGAAGATGTTGTTTGTGAAGGTAAAGTCCATTCAGTATCTGCCTTAATAGTTGTCACAACACATACTACCACTAAGAGTGCCGCTAAGGATACTGAAACAAAAAAAAAGTAATTTAGGAAAAACTCATCAGAACCGGCATTGTCTCAGTTGAGAAAAGCTTTGCAAAACACTTTACACGTTCCCACTTAAATGTTTCTTAACCCTGTGTTCTGCACAAATTATTGTAAGAAAAAGGACAGAATCTAAGGATTTCGTCAGAAAAATAAATTTTTTGTTAGAAAACGCGTTTAAAAGATTTGCGTCCTTATATTACTAGGCAGTAAGCACAACATGAGGAATTCTGGGAATTATAGAGAGGAAAATATGTCCCACAAATCTTTGCTGCATCGACTAGGGTCGAACTAGAAGAGGAAGTATTAGATTTTACGGAACAAATACAAAAAGCAGCTTGGGAAAGTACTCCTCTATTAAAAAAAAGAAAGAAATCGGGTATGGTTACCCGAAACAAAGACTACACTGTAGTGTATACCTACCATAGCACACACCACGCCAAGAAAACGATAAGAAAACTATTTTCCATGTACACTAAAAATAGAAATACGCACACGCACCAGTTGCTGACACATTTAAAACATCAGCGATAAGCCACAATATATCACACTTTTTATGATAGGCACCCAATGCATTTGAATACTCAGAATAAGGGTCAAATGCATTGATAGAATAAGTAAAGTAAAACATCCCTTTATGTAAAAACCCTATTTCCCTATTATGTAGATTCATATAGTATGTAAGTATTAGTATAACAAATTTTGTATAAAAAGGAACGAAATCTAAATAAAAGAGATCAGTATTCTTCAAACCAGATATAGGAGTTCTTCTCAATTTATTTTGGTTAAAGCGCTGCTTGTTATATCAATAACACTCGCAGCACTGGATAGGTTGCAGCCCCTGCAAGATCCACTTTTCTCTGTGTAGGTTGTCATTCCACTCCTGCGACCATACAAAAATAGTAATGGACTTATAACAAAAGACATTGACTCATGACTCCACATTGCCCACTTATTAGTACATCACTACTTGGCAACCCAATGAAATAACGTTTTTAATATTTCATTACAACACTTAATATCCGAGAAGATAAAATTAAGGAAAAATGGCAACAATCAAGGTACCCGTTGTACAAGTCACAATTAAACAAGCTTACGGAAATGCTTCGCTCCCAATTAAACGAGCTTAAAAGTAAAGCAGTTAATCGAAACTTACGCCAACTTACAGCCGATAAATCGACCGAATACTCATTGTGGAAAATAACAAAAAAAAAACTTTAAAAGTCCCATTGAACACAACCTACCAACTAAAGAAAACAATTCATGGGCTATGAGCAAATATGAGAAAGCAGAAATATTCGCCGAGTATCTGACGAATGTATTTCATGTATTGGAAGTAAAAACTACTATACAAAAAGATCTCAAGAGGAAAAAGTCGTCTGGCTTATGATCTTATTACTGCTGAGCTAGTATAACACCTACCACCAAGGGCTAAGACTAAATTAACAGTAGGTACCATATCCCCAGCTACTGAAAAGTTACAGAGGTAATAATGATCCCTAAGCCAGGTAAGGATTCGCACGAAATATCATTCTATAGGCGAATCTCCTTACTATCTATCCATGTCAAAAAATTTCGAAAAGATACCAATGAACAGTTATTCCATCTCATCAATTTGGCTTTAGAGACTAACATTCTACTATCGAACAAGTACATAGAATCACCAGCATTGTCGAAGAAGCTCTTGAAAATAAAATGATATGTTCTTCAATATTCCAGAATGCCGCTCAAGCGTTCGCCAAACTTTGGCATGATGGCCTACGATATAAGGTCAAAAGTCTTTTTCCTAGAGAATGTTCAATAATTTTACATTCTTATCTGACTGATAGATATTTCCGAGTAAATAACGAAGATGCATATTCTGCGTTGAAAGCGATTTAAACCGGTGTTCCCCAAGGAAGTATACTAGGCCCAACAGTGTATATACTCTTCACAATTGCACACTTGCTACGTTTGCTGATGACACAGCCATTCTCTCAGTTGAACAAAAAAATAAATATAAACTCAACTCAACTTGCAAACTAGAATGCTGTCAATACTGTATTGTACTGGACTAAAAAATGGGTCGTAAACCTAAATAGAATATAATCCTTACATGTTAACTTTACTAGCTAAAAGATTCAACAAATTCCTATTATTGTTAGTGGGATACAAATTCATTATTCCAATACAACAAAGTACTTAGGAATGAACCTGGATGCTAACATACGATGGAAGGAGCAAATAAAAAAGAAAGAAAAGAGGGGAGCTTAATATTATGCTAAGAAAACTCAATTGGATCATTGGCAGAAGATCTCTGTTTTGTTAATACATAATAACCAACTAACTGGGAACATCGTTATCTAGAAGATACAACAGAAATGTAAAATAAACGTGTATTTGTTTAATGTAAAATATGTAAGTATAACAAATGTAAACTACTCGTTAGCGTAATCTAGCTGTAGTGTAAGGACATTTTGTCAATTTTATAACACTTCAATAAAGAAAATCTATTGTGAAGCAAATTGTAGCTTACCTCTACACGGAACCATTGTATAGATTTGAGTTTCTTAATTAACTTTTTTCACTTTTTAACTTTGAAGTAAACTTTGAACAACTAAGCAACTGCTCTTTGACAAGTGACTGCCTAACGTTCCACGGCTGAGATGCCTTTATATATTCCTGCAAAGGCGGCAGTGAGAACGTAAGAAGTTCGTATATCAGACAGATAGAGATTAAAATTTTCTTATTTTGTTAACAGTTGTGTTGTTTAAGCAAACATTTCTGGGTTAAAAATTTCTCGAGCAAATGTGCTCTAATAACAAAAATGTTAGGTAAATTTTATTGTCTGTCCTTCAACTGAGTAAACAGTTAAATTTTGTTATCTGTGAATTCGTGAATGAATAAAAAACATCTTTCTGTGCGATAACTTGAGATTACACTAACAACACAATACATATTTGGTTGTTTTTGTACTAAGCTCATGGCAATTGTTATTGCACGCTATTTGTTAACTAAAATATGAAGAACACTGAAAGTAAGAAACATTTCTAAATGAGTCTTTTCTACTCAACAGCTCACTAAGCCGCCATCAATTGAGTAAACATTTCAATTTTGATATCTAGGATTATGTGAATAAATAACAAAACATCTTTCTGTGAGATAACTTGAGATTACACTAACAACACAATACATATTTGGTTGTTTTTGTACTAAGCTCATGGCAATTGTTATTGCACGCTATTTGTTAGCTAAATAAGAAGGACTGTAAGTAAGAAACATTTCTAAATGAGTCTTATCTACTCAGCAGCTCATTAAACCGCCATCAACAGAGTAAACATTTAAATTTTGTTATCTATGATAACGACAATAAATAATAAAAGAATTTCCTGTACGATAACTTGGAATTACACAAACAACCAAATATTTGGTTGCTAAATAATTCAACGACAATATCTACGCAGAACTCCTCCAAGCCGACGTCGACTTAACTACGCGGACATTGCATGCGTTATATCAAGATATCTGGGAATCTGAATCCATTCCATCGTCGTTAAAAGAAGGCTTAATAGTCAAACTCCCCAAGAAAGGTGACCTGAGCAATTGCGAAAACTGGAGAGGAATCACCCTGCTAACGAACACCATAAACAAAGTGATCTCCTCTATAATAGCTAGGCGCTTACAGAATGCGTTAGAGCCAATCTTGAGAAATTAACAAGCAGGATTTCGCCCAAACCGTTCTTGTACTGATCAAATTAACACCCTGCGTATAATCATTGAACAGTCAGTTGAGTATCGCTCTACTCTGTATATGGTTTTTGTAGATTTCAAACGCGCTTTTGATAGCCTAGGCCGAAACATGATGTGGCAGATTTTGTCATCAACATCATTAAGGAGCTGTACCGCGACTCAACATGCTGCGTCATTCATAACGGTCATCTTGGCTCACCTTTCAACATCTACTCGGTAGTCAAGCAAGGCTGCACCTTCTCACCAAAAAATCAACTATTCATAGTTCTCAAAATCAACAACCATTTTGTTGAATTTACAGTGCAAACTGCATAGCAAGCTGATGATATTAGCAGTTGTTTCAACATACTTGTGTGTTGGTAAAGCAGCTTCTACTGTTAAATTAACTATTTTATAAGTGTTGAATTTACCGATTTAAAAGGCTCAAAATCGTAGATTCAACTAGTGATGAGCAAACGCAAGACCAAGACCATTTCATCTCGGTCTTGGTCTTGGTCTTGGTCTTGCATTCGTGCCATTAGTCTTGGTCTTGGTCTTGCAGCCTGAGTCTTGGTCTTGGTCTTGCGGTCTTGCAGAATAAAGTATTTTTTTAATAATAACTATATAAGTATGTATAAATGGTTGTATGTATGTACATATTTTTGTTCTAGCATAACGTCAAAATCAAAAATAAGCATAGGGAAGAAAACTGGTACAGGCATTAAACTTGAATATCTGAAGACTTGAACAAGATATCAACGTATATTTTAACGTAGTTACAATGCCTAGTATTTATTCTACAAACAAAGTACCATAAGTATTAACAGAGCAAATTTCGTTAACATGGGTCAGGGTGCACCAAAATAAGCTTTTTCTTAAATCCCCCATAAATGATGTCAACATTGGAGATAGACCCTTACTGTATAACGATTTTTTTCTTAGAATATACCCAAGAATCATTTCCCAATGACGTCTGTTTTTTATATGACTTGTCTAGCATGAAAAAACCTATAACAAGAAAAACAAAATTATGAGGAAATCTAAGGCAATCTAAATCTATGTGTATATGAACATCCATACATATGCCTGCAAATACTACAGACAGACCCAACAGACTCGCTGAAGATCTTCAGTCTGGGTTTTTAAGTTTGGTAGTATTATATATGTAACTACTCGTATACAAACAAACCTACGACATATGTAGGTTTTAAAAATAAATATCAACAGAGAAATTACATAACTTTAAATGCAAGAGTCTTGCAGTCTTGCAGTCTTGCAGACATATTTTTGGTCTTGGTCTTGGTCTTGCACACTCAGTGTTGGTCTTGGTCTTGGTCTTGCAACTGAATGATTGGTCTTGGTCTTGCAAAAAATGCAAGACCAATTTAAGACTGCAAGACCAAGACCAATTTTGCTCATCACTAGATTCAACCACCAATTTTGATGGTTTCACCAATTTTTTTAGACCCATAACTATGAGACAAATTTAACCCAAAATCTCTATCTGAAAAAAAAGGTATAAAATGACACATCCAAATATTTTTTCAATGCAATTTATTTTTAATTTTTATAATGTATATATATGTACATACATAGATTAAGTTAATGAAGTTAAGTAATGAATTCAATTGTTATAACTTATAAGAAACATAAAACAAAAATCCTTTATTAATTGCAAAAAACATTATGTATCAGTAAGTTAGTTATCAAAATAAACATAAAAAAGTGTTGGTTGTTATTAGGGGTTGAAGAGTTACGCCCTTACTTTTATTTTCTTCACTTCTTCTATAGAGTTTTTCTTTTACCTCAATTTCTGTCGTGGCCACTAGGAACATGGCATTAATGGAGTCCTGTTCCCAAAGATGTTCTTATTTCCTTTTTTCTTTGCTGATATGTTAAATACCATTTACTTTCAACGGTTGGCCACGGTTCCTGATTATGTAATAACCAAAGTTTGCCGTTTTCTGTGTGGGGCGTTCTTTCAATTTCTATAAAAAAAAACCCATAAAAATTTAAATTTTTCTTGTCACACAGTCTAATCTTAACTTTATGAAAAGCAATAAATCACACTCGATTATTTATTTTAAGTATATTTCACATTTTAGAATTAGTGATTGAAACATCGACAAAAATAAAAAATATCTTCGGTACCCGACAAAAAGTCTTTAAATCATCACGATGCAGCTAAATCACTAAATCATCTTTTATTGTCTACATACGAGTAGTCAAGAATATATGAAATAAGATTGGCAATATTTTACAATCTTATGGAGACAATGACTTTAAATGCGAAATAAACTGAAACATACACTTTGTAAGATACATTTTTGCAGAATACCGAAGATAGAAAGGAATTTATAAGGATTACTTACGTGTTAATCCATTGTATTGCAATTGTTCTTGACTTTCAGCTACGTACGAATTCATTTTGACGTGTCAACGTCTCACTACAAGGTATAAGGGGGTGGATGTTCAAAAAGTAAAAAAAGTTAAATGTCCCACTGTTGTGATCAACAGAATGTCCCACTGTTGTGAGACACTATTAAGTGAGACACTGTTAAGTGAGACACTGTTAAGTGAGACACTGTTAAGTGAGACACTGTTAAGTGAGACACTGTTAAGTGAGACAATGTTAAGTGAGACACTGTTAAATGTCCGAATGCTGTGATCACTGTTAAATATCACATTTTTAAATGTCAGTACTTTGGGAACTAAGCCATTTCCCAAGCGATTCGCATGAAATTCGGAATGTAGGACTAAGATGTGACTGCAAGACTTCTTCCTATGGAAATTCTGGAATATGATCAATATGGTCTGGAATTTCTGGAACAAATCAATTTCTCAAGCGATTCGCATGAAATTCGGAATGTAGGACTAAGATGCGATTATAAAATTTCTTCCTATGGAAATTCTGGAATATGATCATTATGGTCTGGAATTTCTGGAACAAAGCTATTTCTCAAGCGATTCGCATGAAATTAGGAATGTAGGACTAAGATGCGACCATAAGATTTCTTCCTATGGAAATTCTGGAATATGATCATTATGGTCTTGAATTTCGGGAACTAAGCAAATTCTAATTTAATCGTAATATTGGCCACAACATATTTTTTTAACAGCTCTTACTTCTCTCTCTCGACGCAACTGCATTACTATATTTGTGCAGTGATATTTAAAATGTACCCACCTCACAATAAATTGTTATGAATATTTAAATCAGCTTATAAATTATTTATTCTGTTGTATGTAATGTGATTGATGATCATGATGATTGAGCAGAACGAAACAAACATATGCAGTAGTAGGCTGCTGTCAAGAATTCAGCCGCTGCACAGTTTATGCTGCACGTTGGTCAAAAATTCACTTCTCCAGCCAATGCAGTAAAGAAAAATCGACTGCGCAGTTTACGCAGCCACTTTAAATTTGAGGCAAATAGCAAAATGTAAATGTCAAATTGTCGCCCTACAAGCAGACTGTAAGTCGGTTTAACAAGTAGCCGCAATTTCGTGCATACCGACTGCCTGCCAATTTTTTTGTGCATTACAAGCTGCGTAACTCCTTAATTCTTTACCGCAGCCGTAGTGATAGTATAGTCTCTTTTCATTTTCTAGCAGTTCTCTGCTCTGCTCGTTCTATCAACATTGCATATAATGATACAGTCGATTAACAGAAGAAAAAAAAAATACTACTATAAGTTACAAAAAAAGAGGCAGATAACAATGACACCTGCAAGCTTCCTTGCAACGAAAAACATTTTGATGCATACTTCTATTTCCATGCCATACCACTTCCCCAACAACTCAATCACCCTCTCTCTCTCTACCGCTAATATGTGTATGTGTAGTACTAGTAATTGTATTGAAACTCGAAAGTCCCCATCGGTGCTCTGCTTACTCGTTCTAATAGCCTTGCAGTTGCAACTTGCAACCCATAGGGTTGCACGAAAAAAGTTCGTGTTGGTTCTCTGCTTAGTTACTTTTTGACGTGACAACGTCTCACTCCAAGGTTTAAGAGGGTACATGTTCAAAAACTCAAATGTTAAATGTCACTATTTAACAGATGTTAAGTTACGTTTTTAACAGATGTTAAGTAACGTTTTTTTAACAGATGTTAAGTTACGTTTTTAACAGATTTTAAGTAACGTTTTTTAATATCCAATGGAATTTGGTCATGAGGAACTAGAGTTTTTGAACAAAGCAATTTATCAAGCGATTCGCATGAAATTCGGAATGTAGGACTAATATGTGACTATAGGACTTGTTCGTATGGAAATTCTAGGATCTGGCCAATAGGATCTGGGATTTTTGGAACCAAGCCATTTCTCAAGGGATTCGTATGAAACTCGGAATGTAGGACTAAGATGTGACTATAAGATTTCTTCCTATGGAAATTCTGGAATATGATCATTATTGTCTGGAATTTCTGGAATAAAGCAATTTCTCAAGCGATTGAAATGAAATTCGGAATGCAGGACTAATATGCGGCTATAAGACTTCTTTCTATGGGAATTCTGGAGTATGATCATTATGGTCTGGAATTTCGGGAACTAAGCAATTTCTCAAGCGACTCGTGCCTTTTAATTTAATCGTAATATTGGCCACAACGTCAAAGAATTTCACTCCAACCGCGCGTAAAGATTACACGCACATATTTTTTTAACAGCTCTTACTTCTCCTACTACTATCGACGCAACTGCATTACTATGTTTGTGCAGTGATATGATATATTTAATATGTACCCACCTCACAATAAATTGTTATGAACATTTAAATCAGCTTATAAATTATTTATTCTGCTGTATGTGATGTGATTCATGATCATGTATGTGGTTTCAATAACATACAATCAAGCAGAGCAGAACGAAACAAACATATGCAGTAGTAGGCTGCGGTCAAAAATTCAGCCGCTGCGCAGTTTATGCTGCATTTTGGTCAAAAATTCACTTTTCAGCCAATGCATTAAAGAAAAATCGACTGCGCAGTTTACGCAGCTACTTAAAATGGGATGCAAATAGCAAAATGTAAATGTCAAATTGTCGCCCTACAAGCAGACTACGTAAGTAGGTTCAAAATATAGCTGCAATTTTCATTTTCTATCAGTGCTCTGCTCTGCTCTTTCTATCAACATTGCGTAAATGATACAGTGCTCTGTGAGAGAGAAAAAAAATACAAATTTTGTTGCTGCTATTTCGTTTTCTTTTGGCTTATCTTAACCTTAGTCATGTATACAGTAAGTTCGATTGCTGTTTTATATCAAGAAGGCGTATCGTACTTGAAAATTTGAGAATCGCCTAGAGAAGACTATATTTAGAAATTTTAATTTCAGTGTTGTTTGGCATTTTGTGCACAAAAGTTTGAATGGTTTCTGCATTTTTTAATTAATATTAAAAGTATTACAGTAATTTATTTTTTGTTATTTACATTAAACAATATTTCCTTGTATTGCAGATATTAGCTTTAATATATTTAAGTAATAATCTTCTACAAAAAATCATTTTAAACACAGATTTTTTTTATATAAAAATGAAGCTAAATTTAACATTATAAAAATGCCGTCTCTCAGTCGAAGAAGAAATGTTCGATCGTAAGTTGGATGTCTGCCACTGAACAATGAATCCACCATCGACCATTGAGTCAACCATCAAATATCTATAAAAAATGGTGTAGTGAGTTTTGAAACTCTAGACATTCTTCCATCACCTGCCGAAGGGTGTAAATTTGATCAGTGTTTGATTTGTTTGGGTTAAAGCCACATTGGTATGGACCAGTGATGACTTTGGAGTATGGGGCTATCCTTTCTTGTGGGATAGAGGAGAAAATCTTATACACGGTACTCAACAACGTTCTACCACGATAATGGCTGAATGTTGTGATACCTCTTTTCTTATGTATGGGTCACAAGATGCCTTTTCGCCAGTCTTCTGGCATCGCTTCTTCCTCCCATACTTGTACTATTGATTCCTGCTCCTCCTATTTTATTCAGCTCCACTGGAATACCATCTGTTCTGGGGCATTATTATTTTTGAGCGGATTTATCGCTCTGATAATCTCATCTATGCTTGGTGGCGGCAGCATAGTGTGGTCTTCGGTCATTGGTGGAGCCTTCAATTCCTCAGTTAGCTGGCCATTAAGCAACTCATGAAAGTGCTTTTCCCATCGCTCTAAGATGCCTTTGAGGATCGGCGATCAGATTACCCTATTTGTCTTCGCATTATGTGCAACGTGACAGTATTCTTAAAGCGTATCCATTTCTCTTCAACTCCCGACATCTTTAATTTCATTGGAAAAGAAATTTTCAAAACACCGAAGGCAGTGAAAATAGACCCTCCCTCACATACATTTGTTTTCTTGTAACAAAATTCACGCATCATCCCTGTAAATATGACCAAATCCTCTTTATCAACTGGTCAAATTAATTGTTCGATTACTACCCCAAAATTACTTTCAACAAAGTACTTTCTTCCTTCTGTCCTCATACTCATCCCAAAAGCAAGTAAAGATCACATTGGCGGTCATCTGAATTGAGACAGCTCAGAAAGAGCATCAGAAAACTGTTCAACTCAGCCAACGGACTGAGACAGAAAAGAGACAGACTGGGACACCTACAAAGCATCCCTTAAAGTATATAACAAAGAACTACGAAAAGCCGAGCGTTTATCTTGGAGACTCTTCTGTGGAAAAATAGAAATAGGAATTATTCAAAAATACATTGGTCTGTAAGAATTTTATCAGCAATACCGCAAGACCAATACGAAGACCAAGACTCAGGCTGCAAGACCAACACCCGACCTGCATGTGTTTGCTCATCACTAGTCGCAGTATCTGCCATATGGGCTAGGGTATTAATCCAAAAAAAACTCTTAATGGCCAAGATAGGATTAACATAATTATCGATTATACGAAAACAATACAATTCAACGGATTTGTGAAAAAGTACAAATTTTATTGTGTAACTTCAAATAATCAAAGATTATAGGTAGGCTTCATTACCTGCCCGCAGTACAGCATCGTGTTGGTCTCCCTATCGACAATCATATAGGCGAATGGTCGGCTGAAAATAAATTCTGCATAATTCCTATTATCTGTTTCAATATCAAGTTGACGTTCTCCTTCCTCGTTGACAGTAATTGTTCCAGTTTGTAGCAGGTTTGAGATGGCCATCGACGGATGAATATTTTCCAGATTTCCCGGAGTAAATAGATCTTGAAAGCCCATCTATATATATATATATTTTTTAAGCACTAGTTAAGAAATATTAACCTTAAGTATAGGAACACAAGAAACATACATTTTGTAAAATACTATTGACTGTAACACTTGATGATACAGAGAACCTGGGCAAATATATCAGGACGGGATTATTTTCAGCTGATTTTAAGCTGTGGTCGAGTAGCGACAAAACTCTCTCGATTCCCATGGATTTAAGAAATTCAACAGCTTGCGTAACAGTGTTTCCTAAAAAGAAATTTCCAAAACGGAACTGAAATATGTACAAGAATCGATTAACTGTTACTTACTCCCTGTGGGTAGCATAAGCACCATCGAGAAACGGTTATCATTTCCATACGGCAGCTCAACAAAATCAATTTTAAAATCCTTAAATGATAAATAGGCCACAGGAAGCACTTGTCTCATCAAATTGACTTCGCCGTTTTCAAAACCGTCCTCACCCAAAAAAGTTGCGCCTTCGTCCGTGTCATCTTTATTAAAAGCAAACTGAGAAATCATAACAGTTAATTAGGCGCTATGTTAAATTAATGCAATTTTGTATACCTTCCATTGCCCCTTGAAATCAAAAGTTGATAACCCAGAAAGCGTAGTAATTTGGTCTTTATAATCAAATGGATACAAAAGAACTTGGGAGGTTGACAATTTGACAGACGATGTATTAACGCTGTTGAAGATATGATGGAAACAAATTACTATAACTTCTCAATGTCAACTTATAGCAGTCACTTACTTGAGAATGTGCTCGACAATCTGATTAGCTTCACGTAATATATCCTTATCATCTAAAATTCCTAACGTAGTTAGCAGTTTTTGACGACTTGATCCACTAGCACCCTCAGAGATTAGCAAAAGAAGTGACCAAATTGATATTGGTGAAGCAATAAAGTTATCTCCAGTCAGAGAGTACTCCTCGGAGAGTTGCACGAATAACTCCAGTGAAGACCTTTCAAGAGCTTTAATTGTTCTCTGTATAACTTCGGGTTGGATGAAGGTAAGATTAACTAACTGGGCAGATGTTATTTGTAAAGGTAAATCCCATTTAGTATCTGCTTTAATAGTTGTCGCAACACATACTACCACTAAGAGTGCCGCTAAGGATACTGAAACAAAAAAAAAAAAAAGAAATTTAGGAAAAACAGTAAGCACAACATGAGGAATTCTGGGAATTATAGAGAGGAAAATATGTCCCACAAATCTTTGCTGCATCGACTATGGTCGGGCTTCTAAAATACGATAAAAACCAAGGACTTTTGAATGTTCCTATGTCAGTCCAAAAGACCTTAGACCCATTAGCCTTTCGTCATTCCTTTTAAAAACATTAGAAAGACTGATCGAAATCCACTTTTTGACAAAAGACTTCTGTCCGTCGATCAACATGCGTACTGCAAGGGCAAATCTGTAGAAACAACTCTGCATACGCTAGTTCATTCCATTGAAAACTCCCTTCATCACAAGGAATACTCCAAGTGGTTCAACGAGTATGCGATTCTCCTAGATCCTTGTGGTATCACAACGGACCTTTATGGTCTAAGTGCGTCGGTTTTTACTGATGGCCACTTCAACCTATCCTAACCTAAGGATGGTTATCGGCTAACGAGAGCCTCGTAGGAGCAGTATCTTCCAAAATTTGTTGGTCAGGTAACTAACAAGTAAGTCCAGCTTTCAATCCTCGTGACGCCTTTGCGAGATTTTATAGAAAAATGTGAAAAATGTTTGAGCATCCTACTCCCCCCGGGAAAAGTGTCGGTTGGCCCAGCCACAGCCGCAGCCGTAAAAATTGTAATTACTCCAAATCGAAACGGGTGACGTCATTTGGCTACCAATTAAGACTACGATCGGTTATTGGAACGTTAAGACCCTAATCGAGTCACTTCAAGAAAGACCTCAAAACGCCAGATTCTTTTAAACCGAGCGCGAGTTCACACGATACAATTTAGACTTTTTCAAGCTAATAGTTGAGTGAGATAAGATGGTTGGATGCTGCTCAATATGACTTCCCAACAAAAAATACTGGCATGCTCTAATCTGGCAAGCCAGCTCAAAGTACACGGAGGTCCGGAATAGGACTGAAGCTAGCAGCACAAAGTAGCTTTATAGTGCCATCGGCAAAATAGGGGGATAAACACAAAATGCATCAGAATTGCAAGTGGCCGTGCGATCAAACCTCCACGTATTGGCCGCCGGTAATTTTCCTGCAATACAAGGAAAGCTTCAAAGTAAGGTTGACGCGAGGCCAAAAACCTCGCCCGTAAAAAAAATCTATTACGGAACCCATAATCAGCCTCGCATACACTGAACAACGACGACGACTACGGCAACGAAAACGGCTAAGGGATTTAAGAATTTTCTCATGGAACGTACGCTCACTGTACAGAGCTCGAGCTGCACAGCAGCTAGCCGATAAAATGCTGACATAACAACAATCCAGGAGATGCGATGGACGGGGAATGGTGTCTTACAAAAATCAGAATATGACATATATTACAGCTGTCATGCAAGACATCATGTGCTCGGGATGGGGTTCCTAGTCAGCACCTACGAACCTACAGAGGATTCCCCAAATGATGAAAAAGAAGAATTCCTTGAATCAGTCGAACGGGAACACCTTGCCTTCCGTCAGTAAGATGTAAAAATTATTCTAAGGGAATTGCATGCCAAAATAGGTAGAGAGCCAGTATATTGGCACCCATAATTAACACGAGAATACTTATGAGGAGGAATTGGAGGCTGCACCAATGGCTAAAGACTTTACTATGCTGCCGCCAACGAGCATAGACGAAGTTAGCAGAGCGATAAATCGGCTCAAAAATAATAAGGCCATCAGATGGGATCCCAGCGGAACTGATAAAAATAAGAGGCCCCACATTACACAAGTATGGCAGGAAGAAGCTATGCCAGAAGACTGGCGAAGTGGCATCCTGTGCCCCATACATAAAAAGGGAGATATCACAAAATTACCGTGGTATACCGTTGTTGAGTACCGCGAATAAGATTTTCTCATCTATCCTTCAAGAGAGGATGGGCCCATATGCTAAAGTCATCATTGGTCCATAACTTAACTGTGGCTTTATCCCAGGCAAATCAACAACTGATCAGAATTACAGCCTTAGGTAGGTGATGGGATAATATCTAGAGTTTCAAAACTTATTGACTTTAAAGCCACCTATGATAGCATAGCCAGAGTAGAACTTTATAAAGCCAAGAGGGAATTTGGCATCCCAAATAAACTGACACGACTATGTAGGTTGACCATGACCAATGTTATAAGCCAAGTAAAAATATCCGGGTCACTATCAAGCCCATTCAACATCTATAACGGGCTCCGACAAGCGGATGGACCCTCAACCTGGCGTTGGAGAAAAAGTGCTCCGAGACTCTGAACGTAACGGCGAGAGAAACAAACCTATTTAAGTCCATTTAGATACTGGCTTACGCAGCCGAGATCGAGATCGTTGGTAGAAATCAAAGGGCTGTACAGGAAGCTTTCATCCAGATCGAGTGCGCAGCACGAAATCTGGGGCTGAACATAAATGGTGGCCACGTCTGCGAGTAGAAGATCCAAAATTGGTCCCTCAATTCAAATAGTGGAGCGCGAATTTGAAGAAGGGCAATCCTTTAACTAACTCGGGTCAACTGTAGCAGCCGATAACATCATGGAACCAGTAATACGCACATGGTTTTTTAAAGCCAACAAAGCCTACTTTAGTCAGTCAAGACTCTTAAAGCTGCTGGTCTATAAGACAATGGTCATACCAGTACTCACATATGGACCCGATACTTGGATGCTTAGAAAAAACCATTCTGACCACTTTTCCGGGTTCGAGAGAAAAGTCTTACAGAGAATTCCGGAGACTCTATAATGATCAGATCTACGAGCGTTACCCCGATATCGGCAACGTGAAAAGAATTAAGCTCGGTAGGCTCCGGTGGGCAGGACACCTAGCTCGCATGAGCGAAGACGTTCCTGCTCGGTAAATCCTTTGCGGTACGATTTATTGGACATGACAGCGTGACCGGCCAAGCTTACGCTGGAAGGATCTCGTTGAATTCCGGTCAACACTGCACCTCCTGCTCACCTTGTGCAGGAGAGGTATACCCGATAAACTAATAGCTATTAATAAAGCAACCTATGATGGCTCTAAATGTCATATGCTGCATAGAGGAAAACTGTCAGAAGAAGTCTAGATCCTAAGTAGAGTACGACAAGGTTGCATTCTATCGCCGATACTTTTTTTGGTGATTAGCGATTGCTTGCTTCGCGTAGCTTTGTCTACTGGAAACGGAGGAGTTCGTTGGACTCTTACATCTCAACTTAAACATCTGGACTACGCTGACGACGTTTGTTTACTCTCACACAGGATTATGGCGCTGCACCAAATGACAACAAATGTGGAAAGGAAGGCAAATGTTGCGGGTTTGAAGACCTCAACTCAAGTAACTCAGTAACTCAAGTTAACATTGCTGGACAACAGGTAGAGAGAGTAGAGAGTTTCCAATATCTTGGGAGTATTGTCTCGACCGAAGGTGGAACCGAACAGGACATTGTCAACTGAATCGGCAAAGGAAAATCAGTGTTTGGAATGATATCCATGAAATGGCGAAGCAATGCGTTCATCTTAAACACCAAGCTGCGACTGTTCCGCTCAAATGTTGAATCTGTGCTGTTGTATGGGAACAGCACTTGGAAGGTGAGCGCTACTATCACAAAAAGTTTACAAACGTTCGTAAATAGATGCCTACGGAACATATTAAGGGTTTTCTGGCCTAACCGTATCTCTAATGAACATTTTTACCAGAGAACGGGTCAGGAACCAATAGGCACAACCATCCAACGACGGCAGTGGCAATGGATTGGTCATACACTCCGAAAAGGCGACAGTTTCATAGCAAACTACGCAATGCAATGGAATCCGTTATCTCAAGAATGGGTCGTCCGAAAAATTTGCAGATCAGTTGAGAAGGAGGCACGACAATTGGGGAAGAGCTTGAAAGAGCTGAAGCTCATTGCTATGAACTGCACGAGATGGCGCGTAGGCCTAGTAGAGGCCCTAGGACTCACAAGTGGATATAGGACAGAAATGGATATAATAGGTAAGTAAGAAAACTCAATTGGATCATTGGCAGAAGATCTCTGTTTTGTCAATACAATAATAAACTACTAACTGGGAACATCGTTATCTAGAAGATACAACAGAAATGTAAAATAAACGTGTATTTGTTTAATGTAAAATATGTAAGTATAACAAATGTAAACTACTCGTTAGCGTAATCTAGCTGTAGTGTAAGGACATTTTGTCAATTTTATAACACTTCAATAAAGAAAATCTATTGTGAAGCAAATTGTAGCTTACCTCTACACGGAACCATTGTATAGATTTGAGTTTCTTAATTAACTTTTTTCACTTTTTAACTTTGAAGTAAACTTTGAACAACTAAACAACTGCTCTTTGACAAGTGACTGCCTAACGTTCCACGGCTGAGATGCCTTTATATATTCCTGCAAAGGCGGCAGTGAGAACGTAAGAAGTCCGTATATCAGACAGATAGAGATTAAAATTTTCTTATTTTGTTAACAGTTGTGTTGTTTAAGCAAACATTGCTAGGTTTAAAATTTCTCGAGCAAATGTGCTCTAATAACAAAAATGTTAGGTAAATTTTATTGTCTGTCCTTCAACTGAGTAAACAGTTAAATTTTGTTATCTGTGAATTCGTGAATGAATAAAAAACATCTTTCTGTGCGATAACTTGAGGTTGCACTAACAACACAATACATATTTGGTTGTTTTTGTACTAAACTCATGCGAATTGTTATTGCACGCTATTTGTTAACTAAAATATGAAAAACACTAAAAGTAAGAAACATTTCTAAATGAATCTTATCTACTCAACAGCTCACTAAGCCGCCATCAACTGAGTAAACATTTCAGTTTTGATATCTAAGATTATGTGAATAAATAACAAAATATCTTTCTGTGCGATAACTTGAGGTTGCACTAACAACACAATACATATTTGGTTGTTTTTGTACTAAACTCATGCGAATTGTTATTGCACGCTATTTGTTAACTAAAATATGAAAAACACTAAAAGTAAGAAACATTTCTAAATGAATCTTATCTACTCAACAGCTCACTAAGCCGCCATCAACTGAGTAAACATTTCAGTTTTGATATCTAAGATTATGTGAATAAATAACAAAATATCTTTCTGTGCGATAACTTGAGGTTGCACTAACAACACAATACATATTTGGTTGTTTTTGTACTAAACTCATGCGAATTGTTATTGCACGCTATTTGTTAACTAAAATATGAAAAACACTAAAAGTAAGAAACATTTCTAAATGAATCTTATCTACTCAACAGCTCACTAAGCCGCCATCAACTGAGTAAACATTTCAATTTTGATATCTAAGATTATGTGAATAAATAACAAAATATCTTTCTGTGCGATAACTTGAGGTTACACTAACAACACAATACATATTTGGTTGTTTTTGTACTAAACTCATGCGAATTGTTATTGCACGCTATTTGTTAACTAAAATATGAAAAACACTAAAAGTAAGAAACATTTCTAAATGAATCTTATCTACTCAACAGCTCACTAAGCCGCCATCAACTGAGTAAACATTTCAGTTTTGATATCTAAGATTATGTGAATAAATAACAAAATATCTTTCTGTGCGATAACTTGAGGTTGCACTAACAACACAATACATATTTGGTTGTTTTTGTACTAAACTCATGCGAATTGTTATTGCACGCTATTTGTTAACTAAAATATGAAAAACACTAAAAGTAAGAAACATTTCTAAATGAATCTTATCTACTCAACAGCTCACTAAGCCGCCATCAACTGAGTAAACATTTCAATTTTGATATCTAAGATTATGTGAATAAATAACAAAATATCTTTCTGTGCGATAACTTGAGGTTACACTAACAACACAATACATATTTGGTTGTTTTTGTACTAAACTCATGCGAATTGTTATTGCACGCTATTTGTTAACTAAAATATGAAGAACACTAAAAGTAAGAAACATTTCTAAATGAATCTTATCTACTCAACAGCTCACTAAGCCGCCATCAACTGAGTAAACATTTCAATTTTGATATCTAAGATTATGTGAATAAATAACAAAATATCTTTCTGTGCGATAACTTGAGGTTGCACTAACAACACAATACATATTTGGTTGTTTTTGTACTAAACTCATGCGAATTGTTATTGCACGCTATTTGTTAACTAAAATATGAAAAACACTAAAAGTAAGAAACATTTCTAAATGAATCTTATCTACTCAACAGCTCACTAAGCCGCCATCAACTGAGTAAACATTTCAATTTTGATATCTAAGATTATGTGAATAAATAACAAAATATCTTTCTGTGCGATAACTTGAGGTTGCACTAACAACACAATACATATTTGGTTGTTTTTGTACTAAACTCATGCGAATTGTTATTGCACGCTATTTGTTAACTAAAATATGAAAAACACTAAAAGTAAGAAACATTTCTAAATGAATCTTATCTACTCAACAGCTCACTAAGCCGCCATCAACTGAGTAAACATTTCAATTTTGATATCTAAGATTATGTGAATAAATAACAAAATATCTTTCTGTGCGATAACTTGAGGTTACACTAACAACACAATACATATTTGGTTGTTTTTGTACTAAACTCATGCGAATTGTTATTGCACGCTATTTGTTAACTAAAATATGAAAAACACTAAAAGTAAGAAACATTTCTAAATGAATCTTATCTACTCAACAGCTCACTAAGCCGCCATCAACTGAGTAAACATTTCAATTTTGATATCTAAGATTATGTGAATAAATAACAAAATATCTTTCTGTGCGATAACTTGAGGTTACACTAACAACACAATACATATTTGGTTGTTTTTGTACTAAACTCATGCGAATTGTTATTGCACGCTATTTGTTAACTAAAATATGAAGAACACTAAAAGTAAGAAACATTTCTAAATGAATCTTATCTACTCAACAGCTCACTAAGCCGCCATCAACTGAGTAAACATTTCAATTTTGATATCTAAGATTATGTGAATAAATAACAAAATATCTTTCTGTGCGATAACTTGAGGTTGCACTAACAACACAATACATATTTGGTTGTTTTTGTACTAAACTCATGCGAATTGTTATTGCACGCTATTTGTTAACTAAAATATGAAAAACACTAAAAGTAAGAAACATTTCTAAATGAATCTTATCTACTCAACAGCTCACTAAGCCGCCATCAACTGAGTAAACATTTCAATTTTGATATCTAAGATTATGTGAATAAATAACAAAATATCTTTCTGTGCGATAACTTGAGGTTGCACTAACAACACAATACATATTTGGTTGTTTTTGTACTAAACTCATGCGAATTGTTATTGCACGCTATTTGTTAACTAAAATATGAAAAACACTAAAAGTAAGAAACATTTCTAAATGAATCTTATCTACTCAACAGCTCACTAAGACGCCATCAACTGAGTAAACATTTCAGTTTTGATATCTAAGATTATGTGAATAAATAACAAAATATCTTTCTGTGCGATAACTTGAGGTTGCACTAACAACACAATACATATTTGGTTGTTTTTGTACTAAACTCATGCGAATTGTTATTGCACGCTATTTGTTAACTAAAATATGAAAAACACTAAAAGTAAGAAACATTTCTAAATGAATCTTATCTACTCAACAGCTCACTAAGCCGCCATCAACTGAGTAAACATTTCAATTTTGATATCTAAGATTATGTGAATAAATAACAAAATATCTTTCTGTGCGATAACTTGAGGTTGCACTAACAACACAATACATATTTGGTTGTTTTTGAACTAAACTCATGCGAATTGTTATTGCACGCTATTTGTTAACTAAAATATGAAAAACACTAAAAGTAAGAAACATTTCTAAATGAATCTTATCTACTCAACAGCTCACTAAGCCGCCATCAACTGAGTAAACATTTCAATTTTGATATCTAAGATTATGTGAATAAATAACAAAATATCTTTCTGTGCGATAACTTGAGGTTGCACTAACAACACAATACATATTTGGTTGTTTTTGTACTAAACTCATGCGAATTGTTATTGCACGCTATTTGTTAACTAAAATATGAAAAACACTAACAGTAAGAAACATTTCTAAATTAATCTTATCTACTCAACAGCTCACTAAGACGCCATCAACTGAGTAAACATTTCAGTTTTGATATCTAAGATTATGTGAATAAATAACAAAATATCTTTCTATGCGATAACTTGAGGTTACACTAACAACACAATACATATTTGGTTGTTTTTGAACTAAACTCATGCGAATTGTTATTGCACGCTATTTGTTAACTAAAATATGAAAAACACTAAAAGTAAGAAACATTTCTAAATGAATCTTATCTACTCAACAGCTCACTAAGACGCCATCAACTGAGTAAACATTTCAGTTTTGATATCTAAGATTATGTGAATAAATAACAAAATATCTTTCTGTGCGATAACTTGAGGTTGCACTAACAACACAATACATATTTGGTTGTTTTTGTACTAAACTCATGCGAATTGTTATTGCACGCTATTTGTTAACTAAAATATGAAAAACACTAAAAGTAAGAAACATTTCTAAATGAATCTTATCTACTCAACAGCTCACTAAGCCGCCATCAACTGAGTAAACATTTCAATTTTGATATCTAAGATTATGTGAATAAATAACAAAATATCTTTCTGTGCGATAACTTGAGGTTGCACTAACAACACAATACATATTTGGTTGTTTTTGAACTAAACTCATGCGAATTGTTATTGCACGCTATTTGTTAACTAAAATATGAAAAACACTAAAAGTAAGAAACATTTCTAAATGAATCTTATCTACTCAACAGCTCACTAAGCCGCCATCAACTGAGTAAACATTTCAGTTTTGATATCTAAGATTATGTGAATAAATAACAAAATATCTTTCTGTGCGATAACTTGAGGTTGCACTAACAACACAATACATATTTGGTTGTTTTTGTACTAAACTCATGCGAATTGTTATTGCACGCTATTTGTTAACTAAAATATGAAAAACACTAAAAGTAAGAAACATTTCTAAATGAATCTTATCTACTCAACAGCTCACTAAGCCGCCATCAACTGAGTAAACATTTCAATTTTGATATCTAAGATTATGTGAATAAATAACAAAATATCTTTCTGTGCGATAACTTGAGGTTGCACTAACAACACAATACATATTTGGTTGTTTTTGTACTAAACTCATGCGAATTGTTATTGCACGCTATTTGTTAACTAAAATATGAAAAACACTAAAAGTAAGAAACATTTCTAAATGAATCTTATCTACTCAACAGCTCACTAAGCCGCCATCAACTGAGTAAACATTTCAGTTTTGATATCTAAGATTATGTGAATAAATAACAAAATATCTTTCTGTGCGATAACTTGAGGTTGCACTAACAACACAATACATATTTGGTTGTTTTTGAACTAAACTCATGCGAATTGTTATTGCACGCTATTTGTTAACTAAAATATGAAAAACACTAAAAGTAAGAAACATTTCTAAATGAATCTTATCTACTCAACAGCTCACTAAGCCGCCATCAACTGAGTAAACATTTCAGTTTTGATATCTAAGATTATGTGAATAAATAACAAAATATCTTTCTGTGCGATAACTTGAGGTTGCACTAACAACACAATACATATTTGGTTGTTTTTGTACTAAACTCATGCGAATTGTTATTGCACGCTATTTGTTAACTAAAATATGAAAAACACTAAAAGTAAGAAACATTTCTAAATGAATCTTATCTACTCAACAGCTCACTAAGCCGCCATCAACTGAGTAAACATTTCAATTTTGATATCTAAGATTATGTGAATAAATAACAAAATATCTTTCTGTGCGATAACTTGAGGTTGCACTAACAACACAATACATATTTGGTTGTTTTTGTACTAAACTCATGCGAATTGTTATTGCACGCTATTTGTTAACTAAAATATGAAAAACACTAAAAGTAAGAAACATTTCTAAATGAATCTTATCTACTCAACAGCTCACTAAGCCGCCATCAACTGAGTAAACATTTAAATTTTGATATCTAAGATTATGTGAATAAATAACAAAATATCTTTCTGTGCGATAACTTGAGGTTGCACTAACAACACAATACATATTTGGTTGTTTTTGAACTAAACTCATGCGAATTGTTATTGCACGCTATTTGTTAACTAAAATATGAAAAACACTAAAAGTAAGAAACATTTCTAAATGAATCTTATCTACTCAACAGCTCACTAAGCCGCCATCAACTGAGTAAACATTTCAATTTTGATATCTAAGATTATGTGAATAAATAACAAAATATCTTTCTGTGCGATAACTTGAGGTTACACTAACAACACAATACATATTTGGTTGTTTTTGTACTAAACTCATACCAATTGTTGTTGCATGCTAGTTACTAATTAAAATACGAAAACCGTAAGTGAAGATACATTATCTAATTTTAACACACTTCCTTAAGCCCGATTTTATTCAAATTTTGCACACATGTATAATTCCGGTGACAATACTTTCTATTTAAATTTGAGTGTGATCGGGCCGCAGGGTCGAGGGGATCCCATAAATTTCCAGCATCAGATCATTTCATTTTATAATGACTGTGTTCTGTGTGCGTTGTCCGCTGTGGGTAGCGCTGCTTGTTTTACGATAGGGGTTTTTTTGTTGTTGGGTTGCAGGGGGTGATCAATTAGAGGTATCGGATTTTAAATTGAAATAAAACAACTAAAAATTCAAATTTAATGAGCAATCTTTATTATTTTTGTTTAGAACTATTCATTGCATTTATTTTTTGAAGATAATCCCTTTCAAATGTTGGCCGCAACTGCGCCGTCATTCGGCCATCCGTAAACACCAATTTTGAATGACTCGCTCGAGGACTTCGGTCGGTATCTCGCGAATAACTTGAGTAATGTTGGCTTCCAATGCCTCAATCGTAGCTGGTTTATCCACAAAACATTTAGACTTTACATTCCCCCACACAAAAATAAGTCCAAAGGTGTGATATCACACGATCTTGATGGCCAATCCACCGGTCCGAAACGAGAGATCAATTGCTCACCGAAACGAGGCAGGCAGTAAATCCATTGTGTCACGGGCTGTATGGGATTTAGTGCCGTCTTGTTGGAACCAAATGTCGTGGAGATCACGGGCTTCAATTTCCGGCATCAAAAAGTCGTTTATCATGGCGCGATAGCGTTCGCCATTCACTGTAACATTGGCGCCAGCCTCGTCTTTGAAGAAATATGGGCCGATGATTCCACCAGCCCATAGGCCACACCAAACGGTAGTTTTCAATGGATGTCACGGCAGTTCGTGAATGCCTTCGGGTTACTCTTCAGCCCAAATATGGCAATTTTGGCCAAAAATGGGCCTCATCGCTGAACAAAATTTGGGTCCCAAAATACGGATCCTATTCGGCGAGTTTTTCAAGAGCCCAACGATTCTTTCAATTCTTGGACTGGCTGTATTCTATACGCTCTCAAAACAAGATCTCTGCGTAAAATCGCCCAAGTAGTGCCATAATATAGGCTGTGACGGATCGCACTAGCGACCACATAAATAACATGCCTAAAAGCATACAACGTTTTTTACCCTACATCGACTCTAGTGCCTCTCAAAGTAAAAGCATACACAAATCAGTACTACGTATTCTTTAATGGCACACTCGGTGCATGGGAACAAAAAATATAAAACATCTCCAATAGCATAATTTATGACCGGCGGTCGTTCGCCTATGAAAGTGAAAATTCACTGAATAAAATCATCTTCACACCTAACGTCGAGTTTTCATTTATTAAAGCATCATACCAGGGAGTCAGAATACCGGACTCCCTAGAGAGCTCCGGCTTTTGGGTTTCCGTTGACACGGCAACACGCCTGACGAGTCAGATATCGAGCTTGGTATCTAAACCCTTCACAAAAATTAACAGCAAAGTTGTTGTGGTAGGATAACTTTACAAGGCCAAGTTGTTGGGAAGGGCGCCAAATCGAATATTCGGCAAAACTCTCACTTACAACCGCAATATTCTCTTCATTTCGAGCTGTACGTGGTCTAATCGGTCGAGTATCATCCAATAATGTACAGTTATTCTCAAGTTTGCCGATGGTATGCCGAACAGTGCGTTCGGTAGGACGATTATGTACACCATAAGTTGGCCTGAGCGCGCGATGAACACATTTCACAGAGCGTCGATTTTCGTAATACAATTGTACGATTTGTAAACGTTGTGGCGGCGTTGTTGAGGCGTTGTTGAGACGTTAGGCCTTTAAAAATGAAATGTCAATGAATACTGACTAAAATTATGTATTTAGTTTGACAGTAGTTATACGTTACATGTCATGTTGTTTTTGTTTTTGTTTTGTTTTCCTCTATGGGACAGATTTACTTTCGTACTGTGTCAAGTGGCTAGAGTATTAAATGATCTCAACATTAATAAATCTGCTCGACTTGATGGCATTCCCGCTATAGTTAAGAAGAGGTGTTCTTCAACGTTAGCATTACCACTGCGCACGTTTTTCTCTTATTCTTCTGGAGCCAGCCTTTATCCAGCTTATTCCTTAAAAAAGGCGAACCGTCATGTCTTTCCTCGTACCGACCAAATTGCGCTAACATTCATACTTTCTAAGGTCATGAAAACGCTGATCAATCGTAAGCTTATGTAATACATGGAATCACATGAAATCCTTAGCGAAAAGCAGTTCGGTTTTCGTAGGCAACGTTCTACAGGTGACCTTATGGCTTATCTTACTGAAAAGTGAAACCAGTCCATTCACAAATTTGGTGAAAGTAAAGTTGTTGCACTCGATATTTCCAAGGCATTTGACAGAGTCTGGCATCAAGCTCTTTTGTCAAAAATGAATTCCCATAGAATGGATAAGACCCTGATCGATTGGACTAGTAACTACCTTTCTGACAGTTCAATTCAGGTCGTGTTCACCGCATAAACGCCGATGCTCCACAGAGCTCTGTTTTGTCTCCGACACTTTTCATCATTTTCATTAACGATCTGATATTCGCTGCTTCTAATTCAATCCATTCATTCGCTGACGACAGCACTTCTAGCTTTTCATATGAGTTCGTGCTTTCTGCACGCCCCTCTTCATACCAAAGGGGAACTCGAACAACAACGTGTGCTAAGTACGTTAAATTCTGATCTTGACAGTATAACAGGGTGGGTACTACACAATAGAGTAGAATTTAACGTTTCCAAAACCCAATGTTGTCTTCTGTCCTCGTAGCGTAATTTAAACCACCATCCCTGAATGAATCCTGCATCAAAGAAACTGAAAAACTTGCAAAAATCGGTGTGCACGTCAACAACAAGCTTCGTTGGAATGACCATCCTCCTTCCGATTTGTGTGCCCAGTGGCGCCGCTTTTGGGACGGAAGCACGCAGCTCTAACTGCTGCATTTCAGCTGCCAGAACCGCAGGGACCAGCATGCCTAGTGGTGCTGAAAGTCGAAGTAGCCGGACCTGCTTTTAACTCTTGGTTCCGGAACCGCTGTGATCAGCATGCCCAACGGCACTGATGATCGGGGAGGCTGTTCTCACGGCCTGCTTATCATAGGCTTTTCAAGAACCGCAGGGACGCAGGCATGCCCAATGGCGCTGTTAGCCAAACTTCCAGCTTCCACTTTGTCAGAGGTACCGAGACCAGACGCTAAAACCTTGTCGGTACTCTTAAGGATAAGCCCAACCTGGCTAAAGCGGTATTTTACAATTGCTTTGCAGGTATTGAGTAATTTCATGGAAGCGTCATCTACCGCCAGTACGATGTGGAGCAGCGCACCTTCCTCCTACTTCTGTACAATACTACATGACTTGGCATGCAACTCGGCATTTTGTGCAGAGATTGTTGCCGGAGACTTCTCGGAGGAGAGCTGCAGACTATGTGAAAAAAAAACCACGACGATGTTTGGTTTAGCGCAGAATCCATTTTCCACCAGCGTCGCGTTCTCCTCTACCCACCAGATGAAAACCAACCCGATTTGAGATGCTAGCCTGAAAAATGTTACCACACGCCACTATCAGCCATCTCAATTAAGATGTCTATAACAATAATAAAATAAGTCATTTGCTCATTTGTGAGTGGGTTAGTTGACAAGTCGCTCGAGAAAACACCAAACCTGACAGCACTATCCACTTGGGTAAAAGTGAATCCTCCTGCCCTGGCCTTCTTGGCAAGATGCTGGTATTGTCTGGTCCTCTGACCTGACGTGCTTGGCTTCGCGCTGAGTGGCAGGACGGCTTTGCCAAAAGCAAGATCACTCTCTCTATCCTTGCTCGTGCGTAAGTCGCCTTCTCTCTAGCGAGTTTAATTTAATGAATCCACCTCGGTGTTGCTGGGTCAGTAGCCCATCTAATTGCTTTCCAATACAAGAGCATCAAGATTTATCCGAGATGACGCTACATGCATCAACGTTTATAGATGGGCCGGAATCAGAAGTAACTGATTCTACGTCCTCAGTACTGACGGCCTCGCCAGCTTCAGATGGGGCCCGTTTGGATAGTTCGTAGTCCGAAATCTGGGTTCGGTTGTTCGGTCAGTTGAGGTCAACATAGGGTTAGCCATCGAGAGCTCAACACCTTCTCTAGATACAGCAGGTTGTTCAACAGTAGGACCCCGCGAGGTTTATAGGCTTTGAGATGCATCGGTATCATACTTCTTATTTTTCGAGTCTATAATGACCCACGAGTATCTGGGAAAGGATGTCGCCATGATCCAGCCCGGTAGGGGTACGCCAGTTCAAACCAAAGGTCACCAGGTATTCAGAGTCCACAAACTATCAAGTAAGCCCTTTCTTAGCCATGCATCGATCGGCGTATGCTGTTCCACCTTGTATTAGGATAGAACAAGTCCGTTGCCCCAAACACTTGATTACAAAGGCGGAAAAAGAAAATGAGCATTATATCTAGAAGTTGATACTAATACTTAGTAAGATACTAGTTGTTTGTGGCATAGAATCAGTGCAGTTAGCAAAAGTATTGTCTGCTAGAATACGACTTCAAGTTTCGTTTAATAATTTCATAATTTGTGATGATTTTTGTGCTACAGTCTAAGCTAAGCTATTAGTCATGCGAGTAAATTTTGACCCGAAAATCCCACACACACATTTGGTAACTGCTTGAGTTCCATGGTTAAGATGGAAAACGCGTGAGCGCATCAGACAGACCAGACCGCAGGCAACCATGTTGACCACACACATACACGCAAATGCCTGCAAAAACACAATTCACGACTAACATCTTTTTAGCCAAAAGTGTACCACCACCCGTCATTTCCATAAAAGAAACTCTGAAATCCAAATTGAAAGAGACGTGCAATCAGTTCTACTGTACCGCTTAGCACCAGAACTGCTGGAGAGCGGTAAGTGCACGATAAATGGCAAACCTCCAAGCTGTTGTCATTAATCGTCGTCATTTCTGTGTGTGTGTGTGTTAATGTTATTCCAATTCGATTTGGACCACAGATTCGAGACTTACGCCGCCATAGCGACGTGCTCATTTAGGGTGGGTTGGGTAAGAATCAGGCAAGCCCCAGAGCCTGCACCATTGACTTGGCTTGTTACTAGTAGATATGTGCAATATGTCGATACTCCTTTCATGTCAGTAGAATAATCCATTCCCAGATATACGGCCATACCCAGTGACCTTGTTCTCTGTGAGTGACTCCCTCTCTGTAGCTTGGCAGGGCATTTATTTGCCATGTGATTACGTCTGATATGCAACTGCAATTGCACCAGCGCAGACTAACACACACACATACATACACAATACAATAAAAAGCGCAGTTGGGAGAATTAATTGATAGATTATTGAATAATGCGACAGCGCTTTGCACACGCTCGTCAATTTGCTTTGTAAATGCCATCAGCACCAGCGGTTGGTTAACTTTTTCGTGTCAGTACGAATCGTTTGTGTAAATGGGAATTCTGACAAATGGCCATTAGATTCTGGATACCACCCGTTGGATGTGGACTGACTGTGAATGACTGTTCTCTGGGTATTTTTTTGATTAATTGATATTTGTAACATTTTGCAATTTGTTAATTTGTCAGGGCTGGAATGATGGACACAATGGGGTTGTTGTTGGCGTAGGAGGTTTTTGTTGCCATTTAGAAGTAGATGTATATGTACATTAATTAGTATGGAGGCTTAAAATGAGGAAAAATTAAAAATAATCGATGAACAATCAACCAGATTCAAGGCAATAATTGGCAAAGTATGAAAAATAAGTTAAATATTAAAAAAATTTTCAGAAAGTTGTCCATAAAGGCAGTAAATGAACCTCATTGAGGCTACAAATATTGAAAAGTGCTCCATCATCATCATAATCATATTTGGCTATACAACCGGGGTCCGGTCCTGGCCTCCCGCAAAAAGTCTCTCTACCGGTTCCGATTTTTAGCCGATGTCATCCAGTTTTGCATCCCTAAACTCTAGGCGTCCTACATTCATTCATTCATTTCATTCATTTCATTCATTTCATTCATTTCATTCATTTCATTCATTTCATTCATTTCATTCATTTCATTCATTTCATTCATTTCATTCATTTCATTCATTTCATTCATTTCATTCATTTCATTCATTTCATTCATTTCATTCATTTCATTCCCGATTTCGAGCCGATGTCATCCAGCTTGGCATCCCTAAACTTTGGGCATTCTGGTCTACGCTATCCTTCCACCGTAGGCTTGGCCGGCCTCGCTGTCGTGTTCCATAAATCCTACCGAGCAGGATCTTCTTTACTCATGCGAGCTAGGTTTCCTGCCCACCGGAGCCTACCGAGCTTAATTCTCTTCACGATATCGACATCGCGGTAACACTCGTAGATTAGATCTCATCATTAAAGAGTCTCCGGGCTTGTCCTTCCTCACATACGGGACCAACAATTCTCCGTAAGTCCTTTCTCTCGAATGCGGCTCAGATGACGGAATACTTTTTGCTAAGCACCGAAGTCTCGGATCCATATGTAACTATTGGTATGACCATTGTCTTATACACCAGCAGCTTGGATGTTATGGTTAAGTTCCTAAGGATTTGAAGAGTCATGACAGACTATAGTAGGCTTTGTTGGCTTTAAGCAAACGTGTGCGTATTTCTGGTTTCATCGGCTGCTACAGTTGACCCGAGATAGTTAAAGGATTGCCCTTCTTCAAATTCGCGCTCCACTATTTGAATTGAGAGACCAATGTTGGATCTTCTACTCGCAGACGTGGCCACCATTTATGTGCAGCCCCAGATTTCGTGCTGCGCACTCGATCTGGATGAAAGCTTCCTGAATGGACTTAAATAGGTTTGTTACTCTCGCCGTTACTTCCGAGTCACGGACCACTTTCTCCAACCCCAGGTTGAAGAGGACGCAGGCCAGTCTCTCCCCTTGTCGGAGCCCGACGAGGATGTTGAATGGACTTGACAGTGATCCGGATATTTTTACTTGGCTTATAATTCTCTTATGGCTTTTTAAAGTTCTACTCCGGCTATGCTGTCAAAGGCAGCTTTAAAATCTATAAAAAGATGGTGTAGTGAGTTTAGAGTTTCAAAATTCACTACACCATCTTTTTATTTTTCATCACCTGCCTAAGGGTGTAAATCTGATCAGTTGTTAATTTGCCTGACATGAAGACACACTGGTATGGACCAATGATGACTTTAGCGTATGGCGCTATCCTCTCTTGAAGGATATAGGAGATAATCTGATACACGGGGTACTCAACAACGTTATATCTTATCTTCGGACTTACTAACCAATTCAGAGATTCCTTCTTTGGCGCACACTAGTTATGTGGAATGAGTTGCCTGATTCTGTGTTTCCGCATTTGTATGATCTGCAGTCATTTAAGACACGCGGCGTGCATGGACATGTCATCTGTTCCTCTCCCTAATTACCTAACGCTGACGCTATGCTAAGCATTATAAGCGTGCGAATCCCTTTAGTGTGTGTACATTATAAAAAAAAGGTTGTGATATTTCCTTTCTTATGTATGGGGCACAGGATGCCTCTTCGGCAGTCTTCTGGCATCGCTTCTGCCTCCCATACTTGCACTTGCACTATAGTTCATGAATTGCTTGGTGTATTGCGGGGCCTCCTGTTTTAATCAGCTCCGCTAAGACACCATCAGATCCCGGGGCCTTATTTTGTTTGAGCTGATTTATCGCTCTGCTAACTCGATCTATGCTTGGTGGCGGCAGCATAGTGTGGTCTTCGGTCTCCAATTCCTCAGTTAGCATTAAGCAACTCATGAAAGTGATCTTCCCATCGCTCTAAGATGCCTTTGAGATCGGCGATCAGATTACCCTCTTTGTCTTTGTAGTATGTGCACCGCGGACTCTCGGCATTGCTCGGTACGCAACATTCTTACGTTCAGTCGCTAGATTACATTCGTCATCGAACCAGTCGTTCCGATCCGCAATACTAATGACAGTATTCTTAATGCCTGTCCATTTCTACACTACAAACCGGCGTCTCAGCCCTAGGACTTACACTCCCTGTATTTAGAGCGAGTCCTATCGCTTGACCATAGTTGTTTCTGGTCTCTTCGTTGCAAAGGGCAGCCATGTTCACTCGAATCTGATTGGCGGATGCTGTCTTTCTTAATGATGCAATCAGAGCACTAAACCAACAAGTCGGGGTTGGCACCTCGGTACGTTCATACGGTCATCACTCATCAGGTTCGGGTTGTGTGGCGGTCTATCAACACCCAGGTGGCTTTGTGGATATTTTTATGCGCAAACCTTGTACTCGCAATGACCAAATTATTGCTTGCTGCCATCTTTATGACTCGTTGTCCATTGTCATTAGTTTTCTCGTGTAAGCTATGGGTGCCAATGTACTGCCTGAATACTGGCTCCCTACTTATGTTGGCATTCATATCCCCCAGAATGATCTTTACGTCATACTGAGGGCAGACATGGAGTTCCCGTTCGACTGATTCAAAGAATTCTTCTTTTTCATCATCTGGGGATGATGCGTGAACGTTTATAAGGCTTATGTTTTTAAATCTGCCCCGCACGCGAAGGGTGCATAGCCGTAAATTTATTGCTTTAAAGCCGATAACGGTGGGTATCGGCCAGCTGCTGTGCAGCTCGAGTTCTATACAGTGAGCGTACGTTCCATGAGAAAGTTCTTAAATCGTTTTCGTTGCCGTGGTCATCGTCGTTCATCAGTGTATCCGAAGCTTATTTGGGTCTTCGTAATATGGTTTTTTCACGGGCGATGCTATTGGCCTCGAGCCAACCAGATGGAGGTTTGATCGCACTTCCACCAGTCAGAGATAGTTGCGGTCACATGCATTTCTGAAGCGTTCTTTGTTATTCGCCCTACTCTGCTGATGGCTGACCATTTTGGCTGGGATAAATCAAAGACTTGCTATGGAAGCTTAAATTTCTTTACTACAAACTTTCAGATCATATATACCTTCCAAACAAAGGAATCGTTCCATGTTAGGAGCCCTCACAAAACTTAGGGCTCAGATTAGAAAAAAATCAAGAAATTAGAAACTCATTTGAGATTATTTTTCTAATTACAGAATGAAGAAATGCATCTCACCCATACTACAAAAACCGCAGCCAACACCAGCAAGAAAAGCCCATCAGTTGAGCTGCGTGGATGGGCTGTCCTCCATCAGAGGAATGCTTGTCGTTTATGGCCCACAAATAGCGATGATGACAATCTCCTTTTAATTTTTCTGCAAATTGCGAAAATGTTTTGCATTAAATGTATAAAGAGTGTGTGTGTATGTGTGTGTGTGTATCTGTGCATTGCAAACGACCAAGCAGACAAGCTGACGACGATGAAGAACTTTTAATTTTTCATTCTCGATGTAAAGCCTCCTTCTGTTGCGAGTAAAGTGTCCTTGCACAGTTGCTCAGCTGTTGCTCAACGGTCGATTCTACTTCTTCTTCTTCTTTTTCATGATGTCCTTCCTACCTTATTCCAAATACACAATTCATTTCGAATGGGAATGGAATTCTCTTCCCTTCCCGCCCGCCAGCTCTTTTTACATCGTTCGCTTGATGTTCTTCACTACTGCATTGCGACGAAATGCGAATGTATTCAGGATTGGTGTACTAAGGACAACTGCAACAGTTTACATAAATTACTATTTGTCTTCTCCATGAGCAAGCACGAAAGTGTCTGGCGTATAATGATATCCTTTGCATGTTGTGTCATTCTTCTTGCGGAGCACATCTGGGATTCTAATAGGCTTCAGCTTGGCGCTCATGCTCCATAGAGGACGATAATTTTCGCAAATGATACTTAAAGCGCTAATGTCATACGCGAGTGCCTCACCATATTGAGCACAAACACACACATACACATACACTGAGGAGGACAGACGGATGATAGTAAAGGATTTTGCAATACCTGATGCCACATCGCACACTGCATCACTTCCACACTATCGACCAACTGACAACTGTGTTGCAATGCAGATTGCGTGGTACTATTGTGATTATGTCAAGGTTCTACGTTCATAGAAGGATAAATCAAAGAGGAAAGATAAGCGTTCCCTTTCTTTTGCGTCCGTCCGGTTATTCATTTCAACATTGAACTTTAATTTACAAAAAAAAGCAACAACTTAACGCGAAAAACTTGTTGAACCTTTTATGGCAGTGCGGTCATCGGACGGAAAGGCGTAATCCAAATTTTGAAGTTCATCCAATCGTTGATTCGTTCACCTTTAAGCGGACAAACGAACGATCAGGTAATGAAAAAAAAAACATGGAACCATTCATACTGAGTGGAGATTGCATGTGGGTTTGTGTGTTCGTAAATGATTCCCTCCTCGTTTCCCAATTGAAAGTTTCGTTTGCGTTGTGTTCTTCCTCCTTACCAACAACTGGAGCAATCTGTCATCGGATGAATTATAGTGTTGCGCAAGAGGCTTGAGTTTATGTGGGAACCGTTCACCTTAACTACAAAGCAACGTATACTCAGCGTCAGCGTGGACATTCGGTGGCTTAATAGCCCGGCGACTGATTGCCTTATTACACCAAATAAAATGAAATTTACGCAAGGAATGACATACAGAACGAATTAAACAACAACAACAACAACAGCAACGGTGACGGTCATCAACAGTGTAGATGAAAAGATACAGCAACGACAACAAAAACAACAACGGCCATCCAGATCGTAATTATGTCCTCTCTCTTTTTACTTGTCGGTCGATGACGATTTTGTTGTTTGTTGATTTTGTACTTCCAAGTTCCACTCGCCTGTTAAGTATCTCATTTCAGCCTGGACAAAGGATAAATTCGGAACCAGTAGCCACGGGAGGTTTGACAGCTTGTGACATGATGTTCTCTGATATCCCCTTTGATAAACGCGCCTCAGACATGTGTTTATTGATGAGATGACTATTGACTATTGTCAAGATATTTTGAGCAAGCTGGGTCACTTAGTTTGTGTTTAAGAGTCTTAGAAAGCTGACAAACTCGTGAATTTTAACGAAAATGGAAAAAAGTGATTTTTGTGTGGTGATTAAGCATTTTCCTTTGCGTACAAAAATCATCACCGAAACCGCAGCACCATTTCACAAACGTAGACGTAATATGGATCCATCACAGCACACCAGAGGCAAAGGAACAATTAAGACAGTGGACTTCTCCGGGTGAACATCCACCAAATAACATCAAGCTGTTCTGTCGGCCAACAAGGTTTTTGGGATGCACGCGATATCATTAGCATCGGTTACCTTGAAAAGGGTAAAACCATCACAGGCGAACAATGTTCAGTGCTTATGAACAGATTCCATATTGATTTGAAGCAAAAACAGCCCCATATGCCGAAGAAAATAGTGCTGTTCCATCAAGACAATAGACGGGTGCACACGTGTATAGTCACCATGGCGAAAATCCATGAATTTTGTTAGGAACTGCTACCCCATCCAACTATTTCCTGTTTCCAAATCTGAAGAAATTGCTGAGCGGTAAGAGATTTGGGTCTAACGAAGAGGTCATCACTGAAACCTTGGCCTTGAGAAAACCTATTATTTGGAAGGAATAAAAAAATTTGGAAAACACTGCACTAAAAGGAGACTTTGTTCGGAAATAAAATGATCTTAGAGACGTACCATCTCCCTAATGAACGACAGTACATCCTTAGTGGCAGAAATTTTCAACTCCGCTGTCGAGCATATTTCCTTGTGAATGATGCGTCTCCTTAACGAAAGTAATGCTGGGCATTCACAGAGAATGTACTCATCATCGTCCGAGCTGAACCTACATTCTGTCTCTGAGCACACACCAATTTTGTTAAGGTGACACCGCAAGCCACAATGACCTGTTAGAAAACTCACCAGCTTCCTAATGCTATCCATATTAAAGTTAAGGATTTCCTCGTAGGAAAAAGGGTCTGATTAATTATTTGGATTACCTAAGCCCCGGGACGCTTTCCCAGTGGGCCAGACGTACAATTTATCAGTGCTGTTTCGGCAGCCCAGTTGACACCACAATAGGGTTCAGGTCCTATGAACGCAGACTCCGAGCCATCCTTAGCTGTTTCATCTGCAGTTTCGTTGCCTGCAATTCCCTGATGACCATGGACCCAACCGAGTTTGACTTTGTTGCGTCTGATAAGAGGTGGTAAGTTTTTGACTTATATCGAGCCCATTATATTAAATAGCAGGGCTTTAAGTACTGCCTGGCTATCTTAAAAGATATTTATTCTAACGCCTTTAATTCCTTTATTAAGGTTGATCCCGGCGCAGATCCCAATGACTTTTTCCCATTTGTATCGAGACTTTAGGGTTGGGTTGGGTTCCATAGACTCCAACTCCAACTCCAGTTTCCATCTTCGATCCATCTGTGAACCGGACGAGACCTCTAGCGTCCAGTGCCGGAACACAATTGCACCAGTTTAGTCGGTCCAATATTTCTACCTCAAATAACCGGCCGGAACAGTACTCCCTGACCATAATATTGGGGATTGTGCAAAGTATTTCTCTTTCATGAATTAAGTCAAGAATTTTCTGGTTTCTCACATAGTCATCTGGTTTGTACCCGTATTGTAGTTGCAACTTAATAACCTATCTAGCAGCCGTCTTCCTAATGAAGAACAAGAAAGAAAACAAAACAAACAAGAATCAGGTGAGCCAAATGCCCCAGTGAGTTAGCCTTAGAATCGCCTTTCTTGGTTTCGAGACTCTGGTTGGGGGGGGGGGCTTATATAACTCTCTATCTCGAGATCCTGAAAACCTTGATATGGAGAGACTCCCCCTTTTTAGGCGTAGAAACCTTTCGAACTCATGACTCTGGCTCTGAGTCTCAATATCTCTTAGAGTCCAGTTCCCATTTAGTAGGGAGCGAGTGGTGAAAAACCTGCCCTTTCCGACTAAATTCCCAGTAAAGTCGCCTAAAGTTCGAAACCAATGGTCTATTAGATGATAGGCAAACGACACTGGACGCCTGCGAGCGTATCCCAGCAATTTACCTCGTTACACATTGCATCAAAGATATTCGAGTATCTAAGTCTGGACCAACTTATGCCATACCTTGGCGATTCAAATGCAATACTTCAGCACCAGATTGGCTACAGGAGAAGACACAATACTATTAAACAGGTGCATCGCATAGTTACAAAATTTAGACGAGCCTTTTAAGATAAACAATGCTGCTCAGCTTTGTTGATCGATGTTACCCAAGCCTTCGATAAGGTACGGCACAAGGGGCTGTCACACAAAATTAGGCAAATGCTTCCTTAAAACACACAAATCGTAAATTCCCCATAAAATATAAATACTAATCGCTCTCAGCTATCATAGAAACCCGAATATCGTATCTCAACGCCTTCAAAATCATGTCTACGACCTAGAAAAATGACTGGAAACTTCGAGAATTAAAGTAAACGAAATAAAATGCACTCACGTTACATTTACCCCGAGGAAAGATAATTGCGCCAGAGTCAAAATCAACGGTCTCACCATCCCACAAAACTCTGACTTTAAATACTTAGGCATTCATCTCGATCAATTCATGAAATAATAGTGCAAGTATGAAAAGAAAAAGTTATGCCAGAAGACTGGCAAAGAGGCATCCTGGGCCCCATATATAAGAAGGGAGATATCACAAAATGCAGCAATTATCGTGGTATAAAGTTATTGAGTAACGCGTATAAGATTTTCTCCTCTATCCTTCAAGACAGGATAGCCCCATACGCTAAAGTCATCATTGGTCCATAACTTAACTGTGGCTTCATCCCAGGCAAATCAACAACTGATCAGATTTACACCCTAAGGCAGGTGATGGAAAAATGTCTAGAGTTTCAAAACTCACTACACCATCTTTTTATAGACTTTAAAGCCGCCTATGATAGCATAGCCAGAGTAGAAATTTATAAAGCCATGAGAGAATTCGGCATCCCAAATAAACTGACACGACTATGTAGGTTGACCATGACCATGCAATGTTATAAGCCAAGTAAAAATATCTGGATCACTATCAAGCCCATTGAACACTTATAACGGGCTCCGACAAGGGGATGGACTGGCCTGCGTCCTCTTCAATCTGGCATTGGAGAAAGTGATCCGAGACTCTGACGTAACGGCTAGAGGAACAATACTCTATAAGTCCATTCAGATACTGGCTTACGCAGACGATATTGACATCGTTGGTAGAAACCAAAGATCTCTACAGGAAGCTTTCATCCAGATAGAGCAGGCGGCACGAAATCTGGGGCTGCACATAAATGAGAGCAAAACAATGTACTTTGTGGCCATGCCTGCGAGTAGAAGATCCAACATTGGTCCCTCAATTCAGATAGTGGAGCGCAAATTTGAAGTACTGCAATCCTTTAACTATCTCGGGTCAACTATAGCAGCCGATAACAGCATGGAACCAGAAATACGCGCACGGTTGCTTAAAGCCAACAAAGCCTACTATAGCCTGTCAAGACTCTTCAAATCCAGGAACTTAACCATAACATCCAAGCTGCTGATATATAAGACAATGGTCATACTAACATATAGATCCGAGACTTGGGTGATTAGCAAAGCATTCTGACCTCTTAGCCGCGTTCGAGAGAAAAGTCTTACGGAGAATTGTTGGCCCCGTATGTGAGGAAGGACGATTCCGGAAACTCTATAATTATGAGATCTACGAGCGTTGCCGCGATGTCGACATCGTGAAGAAAATTAAGCTCGGTAGGCTCCGGTGGTCAGGACACCTAGCTCGCATGAGCGAAGAGGATCCTGCTCGGAAAGTCCTTTGCGGTAGGATTTTTGGAACACGACAGCGAGGCCGGCCAAGCCTACGCTGGAAGGATGGCGTAGACCAGGACGCCCAGAGTTTAGGGATGCCAAACTGGATGATATCGGCTCGAAATCGGGACCGGTGGAGAGACTTTTTGCGAGAGGCCAGAACCGGACCCCGGTTGTAGAGCCAAATATGATGATTATGATTCTTCTCGATCGCCGTCTCACTTGGAGTAAATGTATAAATACAAATCAGTCCATAAAATTAGAAAGAAAACAGACACATATACTACGAACCATTACCTGCGCCCCTTGGTTCATTAGAAATGAAAGTATCCTGTTAAAAGGACCTGAAAATTCCTAGAGTTCAATAATTCGAAAAAATTAAATTAAAGCCAACATACGATGAGAAGGAGGTGCTTGACATATGTCTAAGTGCTATAGCATACCCCCAATCGAATAGTGGAATAAATCAGCCTTATTTAGAGTTTTAAATCTTAAATTTTCTTGACTTAGAGTAAGAAAGTTACAAATCATTTAAAAGTGAAGGAATTTTGAATTTCTATAATTCCTTTATGCCCGCCTTTACAAAGAACTGGCAGGAAGAATAAGTACAGCCAACGCGCTCGCACCACATGAAATAAATTTCCCATGCAAATCTCATTAATCTTCAATACGAGCATTGAGGTTAAATGAAGTCGTAAAGCAGAACAATCAGCAAAAAGTAGCGAACCATCCAATTATTATATATGACGTCCGTCCTAACGATATGGTTGCAAGTAGTTGAACGGCAACATAATCACCTCGACCGACCATCTCTGTATCCTTTCCAGCGTCTAGTCAGTCGAAACTGAGGAAACACATTTGTCTTTTGGCATTTGTACCGTGTCCGTCTACATATGTTGCGTCAAATTATGTGGCACTCATAGCCGCACCGGACATAGATCAAATGACCAACACAGGAGGAGGTAAGAGCATTCCTCGGACAGGATAAGCCGAGTACATTGTGGTTCATCTCAGGTTCTCATCTGAATTACTTTGGCTTAAATGTGATTCCGTTGGCGCACGGTACTGAGGAGGATGATGATGATGGAGATGATGAAGATGCCAAAGAGGCAATAATAAGTGGGTGAAGAGTTGTAGACGTTAAGGTGGAATCGTTCTGTTCGGCGGACACATTTCGTTGGCCATCATAAATCAGAAAGCAAAATCGTAAACGGTTGGCGGTATTCATCATAATCACATTTCGAGTATTTACCGCCACACATACGACTGGAAGAGGGTTGCTTAGTTGTGTTGGAATCGCATTGGATTGTCATACAGGGTGTCCGCCTGGAAGGTATAATATTTTGTTTGATTAAAAAATTTGGTTTAAAGTAGAAAATGGGATCTAATGTTTATAAATAGTAGTATGTACGTAATACAATATTAGATAAACTTCCGCCTCTTTTAGCCTCACACATTCGGGCTATTTTGAGCACATTTTTTCCATTACATTTTGACACTCTTCACCCGGTATCTTACTTCATTGCAAATATTTTGTTTGAGTTGCTCAGAGGTTTCTGGTTTACATTGCTCTTCAGGTATGCCCACAAAAAAAAGTCCGGGCCAGTCAAATCCGGCGACCATGGAGGCTAATCAACATCATCATTTCTTGAGATAACTTGTTATGGAAAGAGGTCTCGCAGTAAATACTTTGTAACGCCAAGCTGCTTTAAAAGCTCCAGACGCATTCCACGTCACATCAAAACTGGTGGCGAAGCTTAACAGGCTTGGTGAAACCAACAAAGTATGTTCATAGTGGGTGCCGGGACACACCGGCATAAAAGCGACAAAGCTGCGGATAGGCTCGCGAATAAAGGAGCAGAAACTCCGCTTTTATGGCCAGAACCCTTGTGTGGCATAGGGTACCGCATAATGCGGGAAGAGGTAAGGCAGCCGCTTCCGAATGATGGAAGAATCTCCCAGGCCTACGGCAAGCAAAGGAAATGTTGGTGAACTATAACCCAAAGAGGTCCCGCCTAACCGTGGGACTAAGTAGAAGTAATCTAAGAAGAACGGGACCCTGCAAACTGAAGGGGCATCTAAAGAAGTTAAAAATAGAAGAGGATGGAAGCTGCAGACTCTGTGGGGGAAGCGGAGGAGACGCAATGGCATCTACTCAACGAGTGCGGAGCAACGATCCGTCAGAGAAGAGACCACTTGGGAACCCACGAAATCTCGAAGTCTGTGCGACATTCACTGAACCCGCTCCATATTCTATTGGATTCTTAAGAAGCATTGGTATGGACGGGGTGCTATAGGGACGGGCATGCACTGGCTCTATAGCACTAGTCAGGGGGGAGCGCAATAGATCCATATGGGTCGCAGTGCTACAAAACCCCATTTATCATTAAATCCATTGTAATTCCGGCTGTATCCACCCTTGTCTTGTTGGAACTACATGTTAACCAAACACAAACTATTCCCTTCTGGCATCAATGAGTTTTCAATTATATCACGGTATCGTTTGCCAGTGACAGTTACCGATAAGCCGTTTTCATTTTCAAAGTAGTAAGGTCCAATGGTTCCTCTTGAGCAAATTGCACACCAGACATCATATTGGCATATGTACGGCTGCATAAATGGTCTTGTGGAAGAAGCTCTAGTATTAATTGAATCGTAAATGGAAACTAATCCAAATCCTTGTAGAATTATGGCCAAAGTTCTTCTTCGTAAACCAATTTCCTGAGTCTCGATTTGAGGTCGATGGATTGTTTTGAATACTTTCTTGTACAGCAGCATTGTTCTCAGTTAACGGATACAGACCATCTTTCTTCGAAATCATTCACAACACTACGATAAATAGTGCGTCTTGTTGGTACGTTATTTCTCCTAAAAGTTTCAGGTTTGAACCTCCTGATCATAAGTCCCACGCACTAACCACTAGAGCCACGGCGCCTTTTATTTGGAATCAATCGAGTGCTTCATAATGGGTAACGTTTTCTTATAGGAATGGACTATGGAATGTGCCTTTACATATGTTATACTGTGATTTGGTGATCTATCATATGCTAATACGACCTATATGAAATTTGTCATTGATTAACGTGAACACCACCAACAGAGGGTATAATTTCACGGTCCTCTTCGGACTTGGATTATTTATACGACTATTAACGGCCATCATAGACTGATGTGCCAGTATTAACTCCATGGTTAGAGCAGGACCTATCTTAAATCCTTGCCGATCTTTGGTTTTCGACAACCGGTTGAGATATGCGACTCCACAGGGAACGCATCATCGCACCGGTAACATCAGTAATGGGGGCTGATGTAACCAAAAATCTTTGGTTCAGGACGGTCACTGATGAACCAAAGATTTTTGGTTACATCAGCCCCCATTACTGATGTTACCATGCTACCCGCATTTGGGTAGTAAACCACCAGCCACTACGTAGGCCAAGCCTGAATGATACTGGTCCTCAACCAAAGGTTGACCCAGACTCAGTTAATCTCCAAGGAGATAAACCTTATCTGTGAGCAGCCAACGCGACCTTGGTGAGATCGGACATCAACGGACTCAGCTCTTTCAGAATGAGTGCCTGGGCGATTGCAAAGCAGACCCTGGTAGCACGTTCGTCCGGAACTGAGAACCCTATCATTTGACACCAGGATATTTCCTAGGCCGCCCGGTATAGAAACTATTCCAGGCACTATCGCCTGCAGTTGTACGGTAGGAGCGCTTCATGCTAAAAACAGCGCCCATTCTGACATTTCTTAGCAGAAGCCCCCTGCCCATTTAATCTTCCGAGTTAAACCAAGTATCAGACTTATAATAACCAGACGATAAAGTAAGATACAGCGGCCCCTCGGGGTAATACGACCTATATGTATAATTTCGGATGAAAGTGAGTCCGTGTCCGAAAGGCTATTTTGTAAAATGAATGGAGTTAACCATAGTAAGGTCGAATTAGGACAGGTAGTTTTTGAGGACGTGTTTATTAGGTGAGGTCATCTCCTAAGGTATCAAACGGAAGGATTAAGGGGCGTGAGATCATCAAATTGGATTGCCTTTGGCTATTGAACTAAGAGTCAGACCGACGGAGAAACTGCAAATAATGCGTATTTTGCAGAGTTTTAAACATAATGAGGGATTTGTTTGGTATCAATAATTGAAAGGTAATATAAGAAACACCCTTGCCGATGGGAAGGGCATAAAACTCACGTTCCATATTCATTTTAAGGGGTTGTCTGGGGGCACGGGGCAAAAACACCCAATGATACTAAATGAAGGGCGAATATCAAGCCTATTGTGAGGAACAAAATTCTTGTTGCCTAATTTTGTTCACACAAAACAAGCAACCCTATACCAATCCAGCACAGACAACAGCAGCAAAACGGAAGTTAAACGACCGCCAGAACACCATCACGTCACTGCATCGACCAATCACAGCAGAGTACATAGCGATTTACGTACAATTTCTGGCACACATAGTAACATCGCATAGTTCAGGCAACGTTCAAACTCACGCGTCGCTCAGGCTCACGGTTGTTCAAGGCTCTTACATCGTTTAGGCTCACGCATTGCTCAGGCTCATCAAGGCTCGCAATCTCCCCAAGCCCACGCAAATCATCGTCACGTCTGTCAGACCAACTCAACTGAAATAACTCGCAATACACTTAAAATAAGAAAAAGTCACCAAACTATAAATTTTTTTTGTAAAGACCCTTTTCTTTAATCATTTACGGGCACTAATCAAAGGTACAGTGCGAATATATGTCTATGTCTAAGGCGTGAGGTGGTAACAAATATATGCAGTGATGAATACTGGTGCAAAGAATGGTGCTGAGAGCGATTAGGTTTTCTTGAAGGGTAGGGCCTTCCGATATCCAGTGATGGTATGATAACTCTACGGGTGTGGGGTGTTCAATAGGCGTTGGAAGAGAGTCACCGATATTATAGTGAATGCATGATGCCATCATTAGTATCGATTTCAAAGTTTTCGGGGTTTCTGAGGTGAGTAGTGATGGTAAAACATTCCAATATGGAGAGGATCAAAGGGGTGGAGCGTGGCCGATATTACTGTCGATTCCATAGTTTTTGGGGTAGTTGAGGTGATGATAAGACACCCATACGGGCTTGGGTTGTGTTTTTGGTTGTTTTCGGTGTTTGATTTCGTGGTTTTTTGGTTGAGGCTTGTGGTGAATCGATTATTGGGTGTCAATAATGAGTGTTCAATCAATGTTTTCCAACGGGGCAACGCCGGGCACTCACATAGTACTAATATAAACAGTGATCGTTTTTGAAGAGGTATTGGTAACGTTTTAAGTTGTAGTTAAGAAAAAATATTGTAATTCAAAGATCGTCAATTGTATTATTAATTCGTTAATTCATTTATTAATTTATTCATTAATTCATTAATTCATTAATTCATTAATTCATTAATTCATTAATTCATTAATTCATTAATTCATTAATTCATTAATTCATTAATTCATTAATTCATTAATTCATTAATTCATTAATTCATTAATTCATTAATTCATTAATTCATTAATTCATTAATTCATTAATTCATTAATTCATTAATTCATTAATTCATTAATTCATTAATTCATTAATTCATTAATTCATTAATTCATTAATTCATTAATTCATTAATTCATTAATTCATTACCATTTTAGAGACACCATTTTTAATAGCACGTCCAGTGGTATCCCCAATAATAGTTTTTATTAAAATAATTCGATCTTAAAAAACAATTTTATTTGCTGAAGCAACACGACAGCAGGTCATTAAAAGGCTTACAAATTATTAAGCAAATTGATTAAAATTTCGCCTGTCTTTTTAATTTCTACTCATTTCCAGTTCCGACCAACAAGAATAACAATTACAATTAAGTGAAAAACCAACAACACACTGAATGACATCTAAAACCACGACTGCAGTGTACTATCGCACACTTTGAACCACACTTCGCTCCACAACACACCACTTCACTTAATTAAATTACGCATAAGCAGTCACCTTTTCACTCCAACCGAAAATAACACAATCAGTTGGGAATTCGCTAACTGGAGCTGTCCAACCCCGCACGAGAATTGCAATAAACTGCCGGGGGGCACACCACAGGAACATGCCAAGCGAGATCTAAATTTTTGTGGCTGCCATTGTTTCCACTATTACCGCACGCACAGCACTGTTGACGGGACAGGACATTCCACTGTGAATTTAATTGTAATTTTTTATTTACATTTTTACTCCATACCGCAGGAGGACAGGGTCTGGTTCCGGTCCTAGAGCTAGAGCTAGAGCTAAAAAAATACTATATACGGACTGAACCATTCGTCGCTATTTCCACAAACCACAAATGACAAAGAGAAGAATCTTCATGTGTGGCAGCTGGCAGCTATTAAAATTTGATTTGAATTTATTTTGACTTTTCACAAACGTCCTGTTTTATATTTGCCTTAAAGTTTAAAGCAAGGACAACTTAAAACGGTAACGAAACAGTGACTTGCTGCGTAAGTTCGCACCTACTGCACCATTTCATTCTTCTAATTAATAAAAAAACAACCCATAAAAATTCAAAGTTTTTCATGTAAATTTCTCTAATAGGAGATGGGTGTGTGTTAAAATTTGAAGAAAATCCGGCTAATTATTAAAAAATTTACATCGACACCACACGGATCTCAGGGCCCTATCACTCCAACAAATTTACAAAAAGTTTTGTCCATCAGTGATACACATGTGTATAAAATTTGAAGAAAATCGAGCTAATTTTAAAAAAATTTATGTGGGCACCCTTCGGGCCTCAGGGCCCGTTCACTCCAAAAACTTTACAAAAAGTGTTGTCCATCAGATATACACATGTGTATAAAATTTAAAGAAAATCTAATAAAATTTTGTAAAATATTCGTATGGGAGCCCCCCGACCCCATGGCCCGACGGTCCTCAAATTTTAATAGAAAGTGTTGTCTCCGGAAATACACATGTGTGCTTTGGGAAGTGGGTTAAAAATTGATCGCAAGATTCCACGACAGACGACAGACGACCGACCCACGGGCAATTGAAGTTAATATAGAGAATTAAAAAAAAAAAGGAAACCGACGAAACATTAAATTCTTTTAATTTTTCATCAGGAATCTTGCAGCCTGTGCTCGAGCACTAAATACGAGACAGTACCGGGTCTCGTTTAGTATTTGCGCAACAATTTAACCCGCAGCGTTTTTGCTTATAGTTATCGCAAAAAAAAACACGAGGAGCACTTAATGATTGTACCCTCACCCTACTTAGAGCAGTCTTTTCGCCAATTTTGTCATCAAATTCGTTGTTATCTTTCCTCCAACGAGTACTTAAGTCCTTTTTCGCTTGAAAGCGTAGAGCATCGCGTCATTAAAATTCTCAGCAAAATCAAGGTTGATTTGGAAATTGTTGGATTGGGGCGCAAGAACGCTTTGAAGTGGTTGTTCATTTTTGTGCGTTTCACACGCAAAGCTTCACTTAACGGAAATGGACCTTTCATTTTGATTATCTGTCAGACTAATTAGAAATGGGAGTTCCTCTCTGATTTCGGTAAATGACATTTTTTCCTGTCTGTTGATGTTCTGACATAGAAAATAAAATCAAGTACGCGTATTTAAAAGTCCCATATTTAACTGAATTGGGTTGAGAGGCGTTTCGTTGTACTTAGCTACTGTAAGGGAGTATTCCCAGCCGGGGTAAACTCAGCGTGACCAGGGTTCAGAGGAAAGGGGTCGTTACAATAAATTTCTATTTTGGGACTCTTCGAAGTATTTTCTTTATTTTCTCTTTCCTTAGTACCTATAATCTAACGTGAGTCTTGGACGAGCGTAAATCCTGAGCTACTTGTGAGCGTGAGCCTGCGACGAGCGTGCGGACTAGGCGATGCGTAAGCGTAAATCCTGAGCGAGGCGCTGGCGTGAGCTTGAGACGATCGTAAATCCTGAGCAATGCGTTAGCCTTTGACGAACGTAAATCCTGAGCGATGCGTTAGCCTTTGACGAGCGTAAATTCTGAGCGATGCGTTAGCCTATGATGAGCGTAATTCCTGAGCGATGCGTTAGCCTCTGACGAACGTAAATCCTGAGCGATGCGTTAGCCTTTGACGAACGTAAATCCTGAGCGATGCGTTAGCCTTTGACGAGCGTAAATCCTGGACGATGCGTTAGCCTTTGACGAGCGTAAATTCTGAGCGATGCGTTAGCCTTTGACGAGCGTAAATTCTGAGCAAGGCGTTGGCGTGAGTTTGAGAAGAACGTCAATTCTGAGCAATTTGTGGGCGTAAGCCTGAGACAAGCATGAATCCTGAGCGATGCGTGAGCGTGAGACGGTCGAGACTTCTGAGCGATGTGTGAGTGTGAGACAGTGGAGACTCCTGAGCGATGTGTGATCGTGAGACAGTCGAGACTCCTGAGCGATATGTGAGCGTGAGACGGTCAAGACTCCTGAGCGATGTCTGAGCGTGAGACGGTCGAGACTCCTGAGCTTGACGAAGTGGCGTGAGTGACGCGAGCCTTGAACTAGCCTTGACGAAGTGACGTGAGTAGCGACGAGAGCTTCGATGAAGTGACGTGGGCCTTGACGTGAGGACAGGAGCGAATGCAGCGAAAGTCGTCAGCAGCGATATGCTGGATGTACCAGTGTAACAACCTGTAGGGAACCCACACAGCGAGGTTACGTCGTACGAGTGACGGAAGCAGAGAAAGACGTCGGCAGCGAATGTCAGCAAATAGTTTTATTAATAATGACTTACCACCGCGTGATCCGAACAGCACAAAAAGGAGACTACAGGTGACTGACACGAAGTGTTACCAAAACAAAACGCCACAGAATTTTTATTTTTTGATGAATTGCATTGAATCAAAGTAAAAAATCGTCACAAATATTTAAATTTTCGAAATGCATTAGCAGTTTTCGATTTGGCCACCCTTAGCCGCGATTATGGCCTTCAAACTGCCGACAAAGCTATCTGCGGTATTTTGGCCCATTCCCAGCGAAGCGCTTGCTTGAGCTGAACGACACTTTGGTATTTTTTTGTCCCAACCATGCTCTTCAAAATACCCCAAACCGAGAAATCTAGCGGATTTGCAACCGGTGAATTTGGTGGCCGCATTGGGCAGTGGAAATGAACCGCGAAACGTTGTTTCTCAGGCAATCTTGATTGACGCGCGCTTTATGTGTCGGCGCCGAGTCCTGTTGAAATGTCCAGGCTATGCGGCCGAAATTTTTTTTTTTGCCCAAGTCTTCAACGCTCCCTTAAACACATGATCCCGATAAATTTGAGCATTTATCTTGATGCCACCGTTCATTGAGCGCTCTGTCATCACTGGTTTGACAGCAATGACAGTCTGAAGTTGGTAACACTTCGTGTCAGTCACCCGGTAAACTTCCAGTACCTTCTATTTATGTTGCAGTACAAAAGTTAACCAAATCTGTTCTAAAGCTATCAATAACAATTGATCACCTCTTCTGCCATAAGTTACTTCGTTCTCTTTGGCCATCTTATCGAAACAGAAAGTTAACTAAACAACCAAACAAGTGATTCTTTAGTTAGGCTATTAATAAAATCTGTGATTGGCCGTAATTTACATAACGCCTTTCACGTTTTACTATTTGATCGCATTAATCATGCTGCGGCGAATAGGTGCTGCTAGATGCAACAACAACAAATAGATGGACAACAGACGGGGCGACGACTCCTCGCATTGCTAACAACTAACAGGCAATCATTTGTCATTTATTTTGCGCTGGTGTTCGCTGGTCAAACCAAATGCTTCAGAGGGATATTATTTTCCGGCCGCCAGCTGCTTCATAATCCAAATTTACGGCCTCTCCTCGAAAAAGACCATTGATGGGTAACACTGGTACTGTGACAGAAGGAGAAGAACGGCCACCAAGTCATCAGCGACTATCAAATGCATCAGCATCGCCACACTCCCAACAACAACGAAAGGCATAGCCGGTAATAATAATAACAAAGAAGGTGTGGCACACTATGTGCGGCACCCAACGTTGACTTGGCCTAAAAGGTTCAGTTTGTTGTGTGTGTGTGTGTGACCGACAAACAGACAAATTCGAAAGGAAACCGAAAGTGGTTTGGCTGGGGCGCACGCTCAGCGCTCTGATGCAATCCGTGCGAATGCCCAATGAGAATGCAATTTGTATGCAAAAGGCGCGCAGGCAGTGCACTTTACTCCGCACAATGTTTGTGCCATTTTGATCACCACCGACGACCACGACGACGACAGTCCTGTCCCATTTTCCAATGCATGCCATTTGGTATTTTGACATTTGTTTGTATGTTACGTCTCATTCGCCCAGCGGGTAGCCGGAGAATAGATTCACGTTTGTTCCATTCTGAGTAATAGCTGGGAGCTATGCATGCAGTTATTGAGAAGGCGACTTATTGCGATCGTGTGACAAAACGTGACAAAACGATTACCGTGACATTATAGCTTTGTGTGCGCCTCTCGATTTGCTCATTAATTACATCTGAAAGGAAGGAAGTTAAATGATGCGGGATATGATATTGGAGACTACGGGTTTTCAGGGGAAACATTAATTACTAATTGGTGGTCAACTATGAAGGGATTGCTGCGATACGTCGACACATGGAGTTACTGATTTACAACTAAAACTCCGACAACTCCGTCTAGTTAGTTGGCGAGAGGAAGGTGGTGCCTTTAGGAATATAAGGCGTGTGCGTTACATTTTCTTAAAATAAAATAAAAAACCTGTGTACCCGTCTTTTGATCTCATTTATGTGCAGCTTCAGATGTTGTCCTCCTTTGTAGTTGTACGTGATCTTTGTGTTAACAAGACTTGTATTTACTTGCAGTAAGACCACATTGTAGAAGTCATAGAAGAATCCGCTTTGTCACTATGTAAATAAGGCAGAGACCACGATGTTCTGGTCTTTTCTAGATTTTTTTTTATAATTAGCACACGCTTCAAGTGATTTGCATTGCCTAGGCACAGCGTGGTCTTTGAAAATATTTGGATAGAAGAAGGAAAGTGTGGTGGTCGGTGGAGTTGAGTTCACACCCACCCGAACAATCACAAACTAGAATATTGTGCTTAATTGGATACATCTAGATTACTTTATACATAAACTCTACCGTATATCTGTATATCACATGTACAGCATCGTATCATATGTACTTATAATCTAGATGATCCGTGCGGTGGTGAAAATTCGTGCGCTTCTTGAAGGTGTCCTACGAATGGGAGCCAATAGTTCTAACCACTACACCAGCGACACTGACAAATACAGTGGACAAATACCATTCATTCATAGTTTGTATTGAAACTATTCGAAATCTTATTCGACCTGGTATTTTAGCCGTACGATTAGCAGCTAATATAATAGCTGGGCATTTATTAATAACGCACTTTTAGGAAATAAAGGACCTTCAATATCTTACTTTATAATTTTAATTTTATTAATAATCGAAATTGCTCTATTAGTTTTACAATCAGCTGTATCTATTATTCAAGCTTATGTATTTGTATATGTATAAGATTGAAAGTCTCTGGAAACTTTTCAATGAGTAAAATAGCTGTCGTTTTGCCGCATAGACTCATTCATTGTTTGTTTGAAATTCAACCAGTAAAGTTGAAAGACATGAAAGTACCAGCTAAGTGAAGTTGTATTGACGACAATTTTAACGTCAAACCCTTGTCTTAAGTACACTGTGCACATATGAAGAAACTTCCCCGCTATCCCGCTAATTGAGTACAAATGCATGCAAACAATTCCAGCAACACAGCACATGCATGCAAATAAATCCAGCATAGCAACACAGCACATGCATGCAAATAAATCCAGCATAGCAACACAGTATGAACGAAATAACGGAGGTGACAAAATGCTATAAGCAGAAGAGAAAACATCATCAACACAAGAGAGCTGAGAGAGCTGCAAAGCTGCAAAGTTGCAAAGTCCACCAAGAGGCAAATCTTATAAAAGGAGAAACACAGGAAGAATTGTTCTTTTATCTGCGAGATCAGTGACACGGTTGACACGGACGGCATCGGCAACAATAGTATACATATAGTAGACACTGGATAGTAACACTGGAATACCAACTGCAAATAGGAGAAGTGAAGATCTCAGGCCGGAAGCTAAAAATAAATCCTGAAATATCCAACACCAAACTTGGTAATAAAGTTTTGGGAACGGGATATGGGGCAACCAACATTGATTAGCGCTATAATTAGGTTAGTCCAGTCCTCTTAGTGTGTCTCAGTCGCTACGAACCCCGAGTCCGCGGCCGAGGAACCCGGAGTGACAGCGGCGTAACAAGAAAAGTGATATAATTGAAGTTTGTGTCATTTCAATTGAAATGTAACGAGTCAAATAAAGAAATATATCTTGTAACGAAACCAACGGTCTATAAGTTGATAGACAAACGACTCTGGACGCCGGCGAGCGAACCGCAGCAATTTACCTCGTTACAAAGTATTATTGCCCGAACCCGAAGGTCGAAGCTTATGTTCAGAGGATATAACAATTTTTCAGCGAACGTGTGTACATTTGTACGTTTGTTTGCCGGGTCGTATATCTCAGCTTCTACCAGTCAAAATTTGATGAGACTTGTTTTAAAACAATTGGTTAGCGCTCAGCTTGCGATAGCGTAATTTTTTCATTCATAGGGGTTGCTACTCATGAAAAAACTGATAAAAATACTCAATCTACGGATCGCTATCGATTTTTTTAGGCCTGAACGTTTGCAAAGTAAACTGTGCCTTTTGCAGTCTATTACAGAAATCGCTGAAATGACTGAATGGCCTATCGCTTATGAATGAATACAGTCTCCAATACAATTGACTTCCATTTTGTTTTTGGTATTTCAACTCGCATTGCACCCTGAGGATTTCATTCAAACGATTGTTTCGCGACGTTATTGTCTGGTTTCTTATATGTGTGGCCAAAGCCTACGCCATTTTCGTTGGATGATGGCTGCATTTACATTTTTCTCACCGGTCCTATTCCACAACTCGACGTTGGATATGGTTTTTGGGCAACAGATCTTCAGAATACACCGCAAACACCGTTTAACGAAAGCCTTTAACGTGCTCGAGATGTTGGCAGAGCACTTCCATGTTTCACAGGCACGGATGGATTCAAAAAGTATCAAGTTGTTGCATACTGATGTTTTACTGAAATTCGATTCAGGAGAGATGCTTCCAAATGCACAACGAGCTTTATTTATTCTGATGTTCACATCCAGATGTGTTCAGCCATTATTTGCTATGCAACTGCCCAGATAATTGAACTGTGTGACTTCCTCTATGGTCACCTACCTTAGAACAATCTGCGGTTGTATATTTTGGACTGTGTGCATTATTTTGGTCTTCTGTTAACTTGCAGTGATTGACACATTAGGTTCTAGCCTGCAATGTTATTTTCCTGCAGACAGATATCATCGGCATAGTCTATATGGCTCAGCTTATCAAACGGTCTCTCTCGTTTATTCCCATCTTGGCAGTCATCACCAGTAAAAACGGTATAGGTAACACAACATCTCCCTGTCTCATACCTTGTCGCACCTCAAAAAAATCGGAAATCTATCAACTGTGCAAAACGAAACACCTTGCGTTATTGTAAGACTATTTAATGACACTAATTATCTTCGTAGGGATACCCCCCCCCCCGTAATAAGTGAGTTCCAGATGCATTCCCGATTAACCCGGTCGAAGGCCTTTTCCAAATCTACGAACATGAGGTAGCGCGGTGATTGGAGCTGGGACGATTGTTCAAGTATAATTCTCAAGGTGTTATTGCGATGGCCGCTTGATCGACCAATGCGAAAGCCCGCTTGGTACCACTTGATCTCAAACTCGATCATTGGCGTTATCCTTTCGATTATTAAATATACCATTAACTTCGGGAATACCGACAAAACGGTGATACCACGCCAGTTATTGCAGTTTTTTAGGTCACCTTTCTTTGGTAACTTAACTATTACAACATCCTTCGAATCAGTGGGATAGGTTTAATTCTCTCAAACAGTCCCAACTAGTGGTTGCAAAATGCATGAAGCTGCTTCTGGATCTGTCTTCAGGAATACTGCAGGTATGCCGTCAAGTACAGCAGCTGCTTTGTTTGCCTTTAGAAGATGGATCACGGTTTTATTTCTGAGCTTGTTGGTGGGCTTGTGTGAATACCCCTAGAAGACGAGCGTGTGTTTTTAAGTTGAGGATTCAAATTTGCATCCTGGTCATCCTTCTACCATCCTTCTACCTTTGCAGCTGATCGTCTTAAGTTACCAACAGGTTGCTGTTTACATCGAGCTCATACTGCTACGCTTTCCGACAATGTCTTCGGTGATTTTGTACAGCTCCCGTGTATCACCTCTTCCAGCAGCATATTCCGCACTCACCGCAAGTTTGTCCACCATAATCCTCTTGTCACTTCTCACACATTTTTGCACTGTCTATGCTCTATACTCGTTTTTTAAGATCAGTTTCCGATGAGCATCGTTTTCCGCATTGATTCTACCTTTCAATGTCTTTCGGGGTGTGATAATGTCCCAGGTGTTTTGAGAAATCCAGGCATCTCTAGGTAAACTTTCGGATCCGGTTCCAATAAAAACGTTGTAATCACATATCATCAACAGATAAATCGGTATTCACAACTAACTGTAAGTCTGACGTTTTGTCGTGGAGTGTGATGGTAAAATTTTGGCGTACATTTGGGTCACTTAGAATGTTAGAATTGAAAGATAGCCTCATAGATGTACCTTCGGAGCGATGCTAAACAGCAGCTCTTCATAACCTCAGCATAGCCAGCTGCATGTTATGAACACTACCTGAGTCTGCGCTCTTTCACTTCGAACATCACACAGTGATTTCCTCCATCTTTGCTGTATGAAGAAGTAGTCGATTTGATTTTTGCTTCGACCATCACAAGATTCCCAGGTAATTTTGTAACATGTCTTATGTAGAGATAAGAAAATAGCCTCATAGATGTACCTTCGGAGCAACGCTGGACAGCAGTTGTTCGTAACCTCAGCTTAGCCAGCTGCATGTTATGAACACTACCTGCGTCTGCGCTCTTTCACTTCGAACATCACACAGTGATTTCCTTCATCTCTGCTGTATGATGAAGTAGTCGATTTGATTTTTGCTTCGACCATCACAAGATTCCCAGGTAATTTTGTAACATGTCTTATGTAGAGATAAGAAAATAGCCTCATAGATGTACCTTCGGAGCAACGCTGGACAGCAGCTCTTCATAACCTCAACATAGCCAGCTGCATGTTATGAACACTACCTGCGTCTGCGCTCTTTCACTTCGAACATCACACAGTGATTTCCTCCATCTTTGCTGTATGAAGAAGTAGTCGATTTGATTTTTGCTTCGACCATCACAAGATTCCCAGGTAATTTTGTAACATGTCTTATGTAGAGATAAGAAAATAGCCTCATAGATGTACCTTCGGAGCAACGCTGGACAGCAGTTGTTCGTAACCTCAGCTTAGCCAGCTGCATGTTATGAACACTACCTGCGTCTGCGCTCTTTCACTTCGAACATCACACAGTGATTTCCTTCATCTCTGCTGTATGATGAAGTAGTCGATTTGATTTTTGCTTCGACCATCACAAGATTCCCAGGTTATTTTGTAACATGTCTTATGTAGAAATAAAGATCCTATAATCGCAAGCTGACAAGCACTACAGAAGTCGACAAGCATATCACCATTGCGTACGAATATATTAACAAAATAGGAATTATTTAATTATTAACACATACATTATCAGCAACACTGTTTGCCTTATCAGCTAGAAAGGAACTACGACAATTATAACGGAACTTGTCTCCTTAACATCACCTATGAGATCCTATTATCTGTATTTTGTGAACGCCTGAATCCACTCATTAACAATCTGATTGGCCCCTATAGGTGCAGATAGAGGCCAGGAAAGTCGAAAATCTACTAAATACTCACAGTGCGAGATATCCTGACAAAGACACAAATGGAATACACAGTGTAGAGTTGGAGCGTGAGCCCCGCGCTTGCCTAGCTTTCGCCATTAAGCATACTCATGAACTATGTACCATTCAGCAGCCCTCTCTTCGAGAGTAAACCGCAGCCACCGCGTTGCATCCCCAGAACGAGCTGGGTCCTCAACCACAATTGTACTCAGACCGGTCGAGCCTTACGGCCGGCCTTATTGTCTGTGAGCACGAACCAACGCGGTACCAACGCGACCTTGGTGAGGTCTGACATCAAGGGACTCAGCTCTTTCAGAATAAGTGCCTGGGCGATTGCAAAAGCAGACCCTGGCAGCACATTCGTCCGGAACCGCGCACCCCATCATTTGCCACTAGGATTTCCCCAAGTCCTAGGCCTTTGGAATACGATATTCCCGTCTGTCCCCTATCACAGACCTGTAGTATTGTATGAAATGAACCACTAAATACAAATAAAGAGATTCTAAGTACCAGTGCTCCACTTCGGGTCGCAAGTACGAAGAACATTACTCATCCGGAGTATACTCTAAGCACAGACGACCCTTGATTAATATCCCGTGGTAGGGTCCTGAAACATTCCAAATAAGAAATCATGCTGCAGATGGACCCCACGGGGGATACAAATGGAACAGATAGATACTCACCACCTTTTTATCGAATTCAAAGTCTCATATGACAGCAGGAGGAAAACAAAGAATTAAAGCTCCTCCGTCAGGTCGTTTCTTATCCGGCTATGAGTTTCGTTGAGAAAAACTTGGAATGACCAACCTGTCGCTTGGTATCTTGTTGACGAACGATGGCTATTTTGATACATGGCATACAACATGGTACATGGTACAGATTGTGTCTTGGTTGATAATATCGATAATTTAGGGTTTGCTTGGAAGCCAGTATCAATATGTATGTTGTCAGTGCGCTAACACTTGGTCTGAGCAAATTCATCCAGGTCTTAATCCAGGTTGTTCTAGGTATACCAGGTACTATTGCGTTGATGGGAGGTTTGCTTCTGCTTAGGCAAGATGGCATGCGATTTCTTGGAGATAGCTGGTCCTCTCAGGCCCACAATAGTTGTAATTTTCTTAACTTCTATTCGATTGCCGGCACATGCAGACCTAACCGTACATGTGAATACTGATGTACAATGTGTCCCTGACCTACATTCAAATAATCCTTAAGGGCTTAAAATGTGGTATTACTATACCATTTCTTGTAACTTCTTATCAATCGTTTTACCATTCTGACTCCTCGCCACTGCATCACTGGAACACCTTACATATTTGGTGATATAAACTGTACACACCTGGTCACGCTCTAGAGTTAACAGGAGTCACGCACAGAATGTATGTCCTCGCACACACACAACCCACCATGTCATCACCTTGTCGCATCCATAGATCTCTCTCTCTCTCTCTATCTATCTATAACTCTCTGTCTATCTCTGAAGTGATTGAATATTCCAAAAGCATAATCGATAGTTGCTCACGTACTCGTAATGTGCTTCAAATGCAGCAGAAGAAGATGCTGAAGCGTGTGTGCGTAGCTGTCCGCATTTTTTGCAAATCACTATCTTCCATGATAAAGATGTGGAACATTGATGTGATTTTCAAGTAGAATAGATCCAATCATCATCTTGGGCGCATCCTTTGGTCGGTTCTTGATGTTCCTCATAAATCCGACAGCATCCGCCACATCTCCCTTATTCTTGTTCCTGCACACAATGATTGGTTCTATTTATAGAAATAGAACCACGACCGTGTGTCAGACGGATATTGGGCGCTTCATCGCATCGCAGCTTATGCCTATTTTTAATGATAGATCCAAACAAAAGATCTTTGAAATCTACTGGTCATTGTTGTGGCGAAGGAGAACCAACTCATCATTCACATCACTGGCGATTCAAATCAATCAACGACTGATACCATCAGTCAGTCAGTTTACATTGATTCTGACTTAAGTGAGAACCGCCACATCGAAAGTGTGATGAGGTGGGACGTTGCCTTTGCAATGTATACCATTACATGAGTTTGCGTGACCTATTTCAAAAATTAACTCTTTCCTTGGAAATAGGTAGAGTTCATGGATCAACATTATCCGCTGACTATATAGTTTCAGTGGCGTACCTATAGGGACATAGGAACGTTTGTCTATAAAGTCCGATACAATAACGTGAAAGAACTATTACAATAATTGCACCTTGCACCCAATGTCTAGTCACTGCGATCTGTTCAAAAAGCATCCGTAGTTCAGTTTCGCTTGCAAACTCAAAATTCTGCTGGTTACGCCACTGCATTCTCCAACGCTACTCCGAAGTGTGAATTGCTTGAATTCACACGAACGATGCATTCGCACATTATATTTCATCGCTAAAACATGATGATGGCAGTGATTGATCCTAAATGTCCAGATTTATGTATCTTCACATCAAAATACATACTCAAATACAAAAACAAAACCAAAAACAAATTCACATTCGCATCGTTATCTCTAATTACATTGCGCAGATGGACGGACGGACGGACGGACGAACGCATTCAATGTTAATCGTTCCGTATGCATGCGTTGCGTTCGCATATTGAATTGAGTTGGTTGTGTCCGCCCTAATGGATCCCTCTATTCATTGCTCGACTGACTTACTGACTGCCTGACAGAGTTTTATACAAAAAAAAAAACGACTTCTTGTTAAATGAAGACTTCTTGTGGCTTAATTGTGGTCATAAAAAGGCAGCAGTTGTTGTTGGAAGGAGGTTCGGGCAAACCGCTTATTGATTACTTCTAGACTTTTACGAGATTTCCTATTTGGAATGTAATTTGTAGGAAAACCCATTTTAAAGGGCGTTTATCGCTCTTCATGTACAGCAATATAAAATTTAATTTATTCGCTCATCTGGGCTTAGGGAAGAGGCTTTAGCGAGATCTTTAGGAAAGAGTCTATGGAAAAAGAAAAAAAAAACAAAAATTTTAACAAAATTATTATTTAAAAATTTGCATAATTACAAGATACAGTTGTTTTCAATCATAACGCACTACAAATGCAACTTAATTTTAATATTTAATATTTGTTTTGTTCTTTTTGTGTTATTCACCATACTTCGGGTACAAATAACTGCAACAAAATGAAATTGCGTGAAGTTTCGTTCAATTTATGGGATTTTCATTAAACTTATCACAGACATAAACCGCTCGCTGAAAATCACCATAAAGTGCTTTTATCTACAGTCCGATTATAAAATAAAAGTTGAAAGTAACGAGTTAACAGATCCTTTAATTTAGAAAACTTCTCACAAATACTTCCTGACTTACGCAACTTATGCCTCTTTCGCTTAGCTCAAACCATACCCGAAACAAAATACACGGGTAAGCTGTCAAAGTAACATAGTTTTCGTGGTTTTCGTGGGGAAGGCTTTGCAAATAGAACGTCAAGCAAAACAAACCAAAATGTTAAAAACGAACTGAGAAATTAGTCTGCTTTCACTCTCTTCACCATCTTACTGAGTACCTAAACGAAACCATACCCGTTGATAGCCGATGGTTAGCAAAGTTACAGAGTCGGTTACAAAACTTTGCAAATAAAAACGAAAAATCCAACCATATCCCGGGTATGGTTTGCAAATAGAACGGGAAAAAAACCACGAGAGAGAAATCTTAACTATACCCTGCAAATCGGAAGTGGTATTAGTTACTCCTATTTATGTACATATAGTTATATTTTCCATTGAAATCTATAATTAATGATTTTTTACACGCCCATAGACGAAAATGACTGTTTCATCCACTATAAACTAGCTTCAAAATTAGCCTTTATGCACTCTAGTGTATTAACATATAAAAAAATTTTGTTATTTACTGCAGTCACAGCGAACACACATTCTCAGAGTAATTTTGCATTGCGCCTAACCAGTTTAGCCGAAAAACCGCTTTGGTCGTGTGAAAAATAGCGTACATTAGTCGCAGAAAAGTGCTCATCGTGCTCGTAAAATTGCAGCTTCTAACTCGCACGATAAACTCCACTTTCCTCGCTCGTTATGTAATATACTATGTATATTTATACAAACATATAAGTACTTTAATGTAGTTGGCTTTTAAAGCGATTGACAGCTGCTGCATACAAATATGCCTTCCCAAGATATAGAAAGTATATGTGAGTAGATGATAAAAGGAATGCGCCATTTAGTTTTTCACACTTTATATAAAACGCAAAGTTAGCGATTCATTTACATTTGCCATAAATTTAAAATGAGTCTTATCAAGTCGTGGGATTTGCAATTCTTCTTAAGAAGCTGACAGAATTTATCGCGAGCAGTTGAAAGATTATAATGAAAAACAGCAAGTAAGTAATAGCATAGATAATTGCGAGCCCCGAAGGGCGAAGCTAATAATCAGAGAAAACTTGGCTTGCGATGACGTGACGCTTGTCACGTGTGGCGCGTGTAAAATAAAAAAAGGTACTTGTGTTTTAAAACTTGGCTCGCTATGACGTGACGCGTGTAACGTCTCGCGCGTCGCGTGTGGCACGTGTATTTTTTTTAAATACTTGTTCTAAAACTTGGCTTGCGGTGACGTGACGCGTGTCACGTGTCGCATGTAACGTGTGTCGCGTGTAATTTTTTTTTTAAATACTTGTTCTAAAACTTGGCTTGCGGTGACGTGACGTGTGTCACGTATAAATTTTTTTTTATTCATAGGGGTTAGGAGAAAAAAAAATGTTTTTTTTTTTCAAAGTAAAATCCTTTTAAGATAGTCTTTAGGCTGAATTACAATTATGCATATGGCGAGCTGAGAAGCTCCGCTTTAATATCTTACTAATATATTAAATTATCTGTGGTAATAGTAAGTAAGCGATTCTATCACGACGGTTTATACCTTCGATTATTACACGATGAACAAGAAGAAATGTTTAAAATTTTCCATATATAAGGCTGAGCGCATTTTCAGCAAAGCACAGTTAACCCCCCCAGCACAGCACTAGCCTAATGCTCTTTCGCGCACAATGTTAGACTGAACACCGCACAATGCACGCAGACGAGGTAAAACATAGACGCAAACCTCTAACACCTCTGCCACATATGTAAAGCAAACACAGTTTTTCTATGCCATTGTGCATTTTGAAGTGAGTGTCCCATAGGCAAAGCATGTGGCGGAAACGACGCAAAAACTTGACCAACTTTCAACTTTTCTCTCCGGCAAATGCTTTGACAGTTCTTTCGCACACCAGTTTGACGTTTATTTTGGCATTTGTTGTTGTTTGCCAGTGCGACGACAACGTATTCATTGGGTCACCACTTTGTGTCAAATACGGCAACGTCAATGAATACGTCATCGCAACTGACGCAACAGATTCTATGGGCTGGGCCCATAATAACTCACTGTTGCGTAGCAGCTACGCTAAATATGCGGTACCTCGTTTTCCTCTGAATCGCCATTCTATGCTGTGTTGGGCTGTGCTGCGCTCAATATGCACTAAACCTAAATCGGAGCCACAATCGTGTAGTGGACATATAAATAGTACGGACATAAACTATAAGTTTACTTTTCATTCACAATAGCACAATAGTAGTACTCTCATCCATAGGCCCTCCTGTATATTCCTTTCACAAAAAAGCACACCCACCGTAAGTATGGACATGAACCTTAGTATACTTTTCATTCACAATTGCCGTTTTCAATTATGCGTTATATTTAAGTTATAATGGGTGTTTTTTTAGGAGGTTTGTTTTTCCGATAGATGTCGTTTTATTTTATGACAGTTGTTTTGACAGCTCAAAGTGGCATTTCTACTCAGTATTGTTTGGCAAATCATTATGAATAGGTTAACTCCAGAACAACGTTTTCAAATCGTGGAAATTTATTTTCAAAATCAGTGTTCAATTAAAAATGTTTATAGAGCACTTCGTGAATTTTATGGTGCACATAATCGTCCGTCAGAGACCACCATAAAGAACGTAATTACCAAATTTCGGTCTACATTCACTCTTTTGGATGCCAAGCCACCGACAAGAATGAGAAGAGTTCGTACAGAAGAAAATATTGCTGTCGTTGAGGCCAGTGTCGAAGAAAACGACAATTTATCGATTCGTCGTCGTGCTCAGCAAATTGGACTTTGTCCATCGACTTTATGGAAAATTTTACGTAAAGATTTGGGTTTGGTGCCATACAAAATTCAATTGGTGCAAGAATTAAAGCCACACGACCATCGTTTGCGCCGTGAATTCAGTGATTGGTCGTTAAATCAATTGAACGAAGATCCATTTTTTTACCGTAAAATTCTCTTCAGTGATGAGGCGCATTTTTTGTTAAATGGATACGTCAACAAACAAAATTGTCGCATTTGGAGCAAAGATAATCCACACGCCGTTCAAGAATTACCAATGCATCCTGATAAATGTACTGTTTGGTGCGGTCTATGGGCTGGTGGGATCATCGGTCCATATTTCTTTAAAAATGAGGAAGGACGACGCGTTACCGTGAATGGAAATCGATACAGAACCATGTTAAATGAGTTTTTGTTGTCAAATCTTGAAGATATGGAAATGGATGAAATGTGGTTTCAACAAGATGGTGCCACTTGCCATACAGCACGTGAAACAATCGACTTATTGAAAGAAACTTTCAACGACAACATTATTTCGAGAAATGGTCCGGTGAATTGGCCTCCGCGTTCGTGCGATTTGACGCCACTCGATTACTTTTTGTGGGGATACGTGAAGTCATTGGTTTATGTGGATAAACCTCAATCGATTGACGCTTTGGAAACCAATATTCAACGTGTCATTGCTGACATACGCCCTCAAATGCTTGAAAAAGTGCTGGAAAATTGGACCTCCAGAATGACATTTGTGAAAAATAGTCGTGGTAGCCATATGCCAGAAATTGTGTTTAAATGTTAAATGCCAAAAAATTATCTACCAAATAAAAAAAAATTTTGGTCATTTCATAATTTTATATGTGTTTTATTCAAAAAAAAAATCGGCAACCTCTTAAAAAAACACCCGTTAGTTAATAGAGCAAGCGAAGTTGAATGCAATTTTTAGATTAAAAGAAGACAATATTGAGGAACACAAACCAAGTTGAGTTTGTAATTTTTTCAAGTCCATACCTATTCTTTCATAAAAAGAATGGTATGAATAAATGTAAACCTGTCAGAAAAACTACGAGTCGTATTCCTTTAAAACTTTATATATTTGTCCCAACAGTACTTCGGAAGGCATAATAATAAAACGGCAATTACATAATTCCCAAGTACAATTAAGTATTTCAGTGTAGAGATAATTCGAACACTAATATTTATATACTTTTAAAAAGAAGAAAAAAACGCCAGAAACGCAATGCCTAATGGAATGAAGTAAATATTTTTCTATTGCATGTACTTCAAAATACAAAGATGTTCTTGTGTGTAGATGATAGGGGAACGCTATTTTAAGTTGTAATAGCAAAATATAGCTACATGGCAACAAGAGCAAGTGCAGCGGCGTATATAAAGAGCAGTACTTGGCTATATTTTTTCATAAACGTAGCGAATATGAAACGGCACTCAATTTCGTTGCATCACACTGGGCGTAACGAATAAAATGTTTTAGTTATTTTTCAAGTCAAACAAAGAGCGTTGCCATGTTAAAATAATGTTTTTAATTTTGAAAATATGCAACAAAACAATGATTTTTGCAAGACAACAAGAAGGTTTATAGCAAATTGAAGAAGTATTGCAACGCAACGTTTTCCGAAGTATTCTAACGAAGTTTCCATTGTCACAAACCCTATGTCTAATTTTCCGTTCTGCCCCGATTCCGCTCAGCCTATTTGGCATAAGATAAAAAAAATTTGTACACAATTGCATATGTGCAAGCTTCCAGAAACCATGTGGACCAATAGACAGACAACCGCACGGATGTAAAGTTTGTTTAATTTCAAATGCATGGGCAAATCATAAAATTCGCACACGGTTTTTGCAAATATTGCAAATTTTGGAGTTGTCTACCAATTGCTGTTGTGCACGCTGATCAATATTATCAGCTCATGAAATATCTAGAAACTAACGAAGTCCTTAGTGACCGGTAGTACGGATTCCGTGGGCAGCGTTCTACTGGTGATCTGATGGTATAACCCACCGATCAGTAGAACTAATCTTTACATCAATTTGGTGAAAGCTGTTGCACTCGATATTTCCGAGCGTATAAAATTTGAAGACAATCGGTTAAATTTTGTAAAATATTTGTATGAGAGCCCCCTGACCCCGAGCCAAATTTTAATAGAAATTGTTGTCATCGGACATACACATGTGTGCATAGATTTCATAAATTTGGGCTTTAGTAATTGGGTTAAACATTGATCACAAGATTCTACCAGCCAGCCACCCAGTCACGGGCACGCGAAATTAGAATAGAAACTAACTAACTAACTAACTAAAACTAACCAGAATACTTTCGGTGTGCTGGAAAACCAGCAGCATAACTTTACAAAAGACCGGCGACCGTCTAAAAACCGCGTCACTCATTTGTCGTCAGTATTCCTCTCACTATCGTGTCTTGACCATAGGCCGTCAGTATTCCTCTCACTGTGGTGTCTTGACAATTGGCCATCAGTAACTCTCCTCTCTGTCGTGTCTTGGCAATCAGTGTTCCTCTCACTTTCATGTCTTGACCATAGGCCGTCAGTATTCCTCTAACTGTCGTGTCTTGACCATAGGCCACCAGTACTCCTCCTCTCTGTTGTGTGTTGACCATAGGCCGTCAGTATTCCTCTTCCCTATCGTGTCTTGACCATAGGCCGTTAGTATTCGCACTCGCACTGTCGTATATTGCCCTAGTATTCCTCTCACTGTCGTGTCTTCACCATAGGCTGTCAGTACTCCTCTCACTGTTGTGTCTTGACTATAAGCCGTAAGTATTCCTCTAACTGTCATGTCTTGACCATTGGCCATCATAACCCCTTCTCTCTGTCGTGTCTTGACCAAATGACGTCAGTGTTCCTCTTACTTTCGTGTCTTGACCAGAGGCCATCAGTACTCGTCCTTTCTGTTGTGTATTGATCATACAGACACTATATATAACATAGCACAATGGTTGAATTCCCTGCGCAACAAAATGTCACAAGGATGGTCTATAATATAAGATATAGAAAAATGTATTATATTTTTTTAAAAATATATAAAAACGACCCGCCAAAAGGCCCCCAAAAGAATTATGTATGGAACTCGCGTTCCACTTCAATTAAGTGTAATTTATGATTGATTTTTTGCTTTGATTGCTCGGCAAAAATTAAAGAGATTTACAAATTTATTGGCAGTCATTTCCATTCATTGTAGGGGTTGACAGGGAACTAAGAAAATGCAAAAGATAGGTGAGCACGACTATGTACAGGTATTCAAAGACTATGCTGACTTTGCTTTCAACTCTAGGTAGGTAGGTAGAGTGGTGGTATTCGCTGTCTTATCGAGGGCCTCTCATATAGCGCTTGAGTGTACCGTTTTGTAAGCACAGTCCTCACGGAGATCTCATGGAAAGAAAGAAATAAGATAACCTGTGGCATTCAGATATGATATCAGATCACTGATGCTGAACTCCGAAAGTGCCCTCAGGTCGGAAAAAAAGAAGTGGAGTTGGTACCCTGCCAGGGTCGGAAGAGCAAAGCTAAGGAATGATAGTTTCTTTCTCATTCACATCCAAGCTAATTCTGCAAAAGGAATTATGAGTGATTCCCAGTTTGGCTGCATGGTTGTCCACTGGCCAATGACCTACGAATTACGGCAACCATACTCTTGAAAAATTCCTCTGTGTTCTGGAGTCCTGGACATCCACAGGACTGATGGATTTGCCATTGTTATATGAAGGTGACAAACGACGGTGATGATGACGCGATTATAGACAGTCATGTCCTTAGCCTCTCGCATCACAACTCCTATCTTGTGCGTCCACGTCGCGTCACTGGAAACTCTGCCAAATCAAGTGAACGATTTCGGTACCCAATCCGATTTGTATTAGCTTGGGTCGGGGCTAAATAAGAAGGTGGAATTGCCTTGGTCGGCGGCGCTTCATGTCGACCTAGGTAGCGGTTGGCCAATCACCACTCAACTGAATTAATTGTTTCTTGAAAGCCTCGGATACGTATCGAATTTATCAACGTTGACCTTTGGCCCACGGAAAAGGTCACGTTTTGGAACTTGGAACATTCGCACGCTCGCCAAAACAACAACGCTTGCACAATTCATTGCACATCTAGAGATTCTTGGTCTTAGTGAGGTGAGATGGCCTGGAGTAGGGGAAAAACGAACATCCACCGGCGAGTTTCTAAGCCTGCAGAAGACACCGTGTGAATGGAGTGGAATTTCTACTCTCTAAAGCCGCCAGAGGATCCGTACAGGACTGGCAAGCAATATCCGATAGAATTATTATTGCAAGATTTCAATCTGCTGTTCGACAGGTCGTGTTTGTTCAAGTTAACGCACCAACGGAACAAGTCACCTCTGAAGAAAAAGACACGTTTTACTTGCGTCGTCTAAATAGTTCATTAGATCAACTACGGAAGAGTGACATCGTTATTTTGATGGGTGACCTTAACGCAAAGGTAGGCAGCGTCCACAGTGATTGGGAACATGTCATGGGAAAACACGGCCTTGGTTCTATGAATGACAATGGGGAAAGGTTTGCCGATCTATGTTCTGATCGCAACCTAATCATTGGAGGCAAAAATTTTGCCCACAAAAACATCCACAAAGCCACCTTGACCTGTACATGTACAACAACCAGATTGATCACATCGCTATAAGCCGCAAGTGGCAATCATCTTTGCTGGACGTTAGAACCCGAAGAGCAGCCGGCGTCTACAACGACCACCACCTTGTGGTTGGCAGTGTGCGGTTGAAGCTCGCGTTCCACTCAGTCACACGAAGTCAAATAACGAGAAAGCCAGCTGTAGCAGCACTGAAAGACCCAGATGTGAAACTGCAATATGTATCCCGCGTACAACAGTCTCTCTCTCTCTGAGATACAGCCCCAAACCCTAGAGTCTAAATGGGAGAAAAAGGTTATCCCGACAAAACTAGAAAAGAATGGATATCAGATAGCACATGGAACACCTTTCGTGAACGCCAATTCATCAAAGCAGAGTTAAACGCGGCCTCGGGTGTCGAGCGAAGCAGAGCTAGCCGCTGATAGCAGACAATATAGCACAGTCTACCAATTCGCTCGTAAGCTCGCCAAGAAGAAACACCACATCAACTACACTGTTAAGGCTGGACAGAACATTTTAAGAATATTTTGAATTTTACTTCGCCAGGCACGTCCATCAACCCACATATGCACCCTAATAGGCTACTTAACATCAGCGTCGCTACTCCTTCGTTGGATAAGATAAGGACAACAATTCGTTCACTGCAATCAGGTAAAACAGCAGGCAATGACAACATCTACGCAGAGCCCCTCCAAGCCGACGTCGATTTAACTACGCGAACATTGCATGCGAAATATCAAGGTATCTGGGAATCTGAATCCATTCCATCGTCTTTAAATGAAGGCTTAATAGTCAAACTCCCCAAGAAATGTGACCTGAGCAATTGCGAAAACTGGAGAGGAAGTACCCTGCTAACGAACACCATAAACAAAGTGATCTCCTCTATAAAAGCTAGATGCTTACAGAATGCGTTAGAGCCAATCTTGAGAAATGAACAAGCCGGATTTCGCCCAAACCGTTCTTGTACTGATTAACACCCTGCGCATAATCATTGAACAGTCAGTTGAGTATCGCTCTCCTCTGTGTATGGTTTTTGTAGTTTTTAAACGCGCTTTTGATAGCGTAGGCTGAAAGATGATGTATAGCTATGGTGTTCCGGAAAAACTCATTAACTTCATTAAGGAGCTGTACCGCGACTCAACATGCCGCGTCATTCATAACGGTCATCTTGGCTTACCTTTCAACATCTACCCGGGAGTCAAGCAAGGTTGCACCCTCTCACCATTGCTTTTCAAAATTGTCATCGACTGGGTGATGAAAATAGAAATAGTAACGACCCGTTGCATCGGGTTTGCCATGGAATGTTTCTCACCGCCTAGAAGACCGATGATATCTGTCTCCTATCACAATCGCTAGGTGACATGGAGCGAAAATTAAACACACTAGAACTCCACGCTAACAAAGTGGTTCTCAATAACAAAACTACTTCGCGTTAACGCTACTGGAACATGTGATCTCTCGATTGACGGACATCAGATAGAGGAAGTCGATAAGTTTTGTTATTTGGGCAGCTGGATATAAAAAAAAACAACCCATAAAAATACAATTTTTCATGTAAATTCTCAATAGGAGATGGGTATGTGTTAAAATTTGAAGAAAATCGAGCTAATTTTTAAAAAATTTATATGGGCACCCCTCGGACCTCAGGGGTGCTCACTCCAAAAACACGTATATAAAATTTAAAAAAAATCGGGTTAAGTTTTTTAAAAAATTTGTTGGGGCCTTATGACCCTGCAAACCCTGTCTCCAAAATTTTTGCAAAAAGTGTTGCCCATCGGTAATACACACGTATATAAAATTTTAAAAAAATCGGGTTAAGTTTTTTAAAAAATTTGTTGGGGCCTTATGACCCTCCAAACCCTGTCTCCAAAATTTTTGCAAAAAGTGTTGTCCATCGGCAATTTTAAAAAAATCGGGTTAATTTTTTTTTAAATTTTGGGGCCCTACGACCCCGGGACGTAGGGTCTCCAAATTTTTTTACAAAAAGTTTTGTCTATCGGAGAGACACGTGTGTATTAAATTTGAAGAAAATCGGGATATTTTTTAAAAAAAATTTATGGGGCCTCACGAACCCGGGCCCGGGGTCTCCAAATTTTTTACAAAAAGTGTTGTCTATCGGAGATACAAATGTGTATTAAATTTGACGAAAATCGGGTTAATTTTTTTTTTAAAAAAAGTTATGGGGCCTCACGAACCCGGGCCCGGGGTCTCCAAATTTTTTACAAAAAGTGTTGTCTATCGGAGATACACATGTGTATTAAATTTGAAGAAAATCGGGATAATTTTTTTAAAAAAATGGGGCCCGGGGTCTCCAAAATTTTTACAAAAAGTGTTGTATATCAGAGATACACAAGTGTATAAAATTTGAAGAAAATCGAGTAAAATTGTGTAAAATATTTGTAGGGGAGCCCACCGACCCCGTGGCCCGAGGGTCCTCAAATTTTAATAGAAAGTGTTGTCATCGGAGATGTGCATGTGTGCAAATAAAATAGAACTTTGGGAAGTGGGTCAAAAATTGATCGCAAGATTCCATGACACACAAATCCACAAACCCACAAACCCACAAACTCACAAACCCACAAACACACGGGCAAGTGAAGTTAATATAGAGAATTTAAAAATGGTGCTGCTGACTCGAATGTGTGCTCTCGTGTAAACAAGGCGCGACACTCCTATATTATGCTAAATAATATCTGGAGCTCCTCACAAATCTCCCGGAATCTAAAGCTAATTATCTTCAGATCTAACGTTCTCTCAGAACTCTTGTATGGCTGCGAAACGTGGAAAGTCACAGAGTCATTTGCGATGCGCCTCCAAGTCTTCATCAACAAGTGCTTAAGGAGGATACTGAGAATAAGATGGCCGGACATTATCATCAATTAAGACTTGCGGAGAGTAACACAGCAGGAAGCAATCGCGCTCACAATCAGACGACGAAAATTGAGTTGGATTTGAGAAACTTTGAGAAAGCCAGCGGACGACATTACGAAACTAGCGCTCGACTGGAATCCACAAGGAAGCCGTCGACTTGGCCGTCCTAGCAAGACATGGAAAAGGACAATAGAAGAGGAAGCAAGATCCGAGGGGACCGAGTGGCGTCTCTTGAAACCTCTGGCGTTAAATCGAGTTCGTTGGCGGGCGGTTGTAGAAGCCCTATGCTCCCCCGCGGAGTAAAGGAAATCGGTCTTGACGTGGTACACTTTGTAAAGTTAATCCACCTTAGCTGTGCTTTGGTGGTAAGAAAGGTGAGAACACGATCTCTGACAGAGCTCAAAGGACAGCAGACTTTCTCAATATAGTCCAAGTCCAGTGTAACGCCCTTCTTCGCCAGTTCGTCTGCTTTCTCATTCCCCGGCATCCAAACTAGAGTTAAGTCTATGCTTCGTCTTATCAAAGCTAGCTCGGCTTGGCACTGTCTGACAACTTGGCTCCTGTTTGTCTGTATTTTCGAGTACTTTGAGGTCCTTTCTAACTCAATGACAAGAAACCCATTTTGATATCCCGAGTTAAGAATTGTTGCTTGTCGCAATAATGGCTTTGATCGCAGATTGGCTGACATCCCTACCCAACAGTTCATCCAAAAATGTCTACCAAACGAAAAACAATATATAAGTATTTTTGTTTTATTTTTATTCATGCATTTTTATTTATTATTTTTTTTTTTTTTTTTTTTTTAATTTTTATGTTCATTCCTATTACTTTGTATTTTGATATTTTAACTTAAGGTTTTATATTGATAATTAAATGTCTATTATCTGCTAGGCTTTTTTGTTTTGTTTTAAATTATATTTATTTATATTTATTAATTAATTAATCAGTTTATTTAACATTCTACGTCTAAATTCTAAAAGAACTAATCAGTTGCTATAAACTATTCTGTGCTTAAGTTTTGAATAGTTTTTAAGTATTATTAGATTAATTTATAAGGTAATTAGATTTAATAAATTTGTATTTTTTTTAAATTTTGATTTCTTTACCATTTTCAATCACTGGCTTATTTATTTAAAAAAAAATAAAACATTCTTTATAATAATTTACAGAATTATATAAAATAATTAAGTGTTAATAATATTCTTATAATAAATCGAGTAAATGTTAGAAAAAATTATGTGCAATTATATTATTATTATATATATTATCAGTGAAAAAAAATTATTTTTTTTTATTTTGTACAAATAACAATATTTTATATATAGATATTTAATATTTTTCCTAAAAGAGAAGTAGAGAAAATTGTGTGTGCAATTAGCTGTGAAATTTTAGTCTTTTGCCATTTGGTGCGCATTGAACGATTGATTAAATAATTTATTGTTCTTTTTTGTATAGTGCGAGAGATTGTAGTTTTAAAAAAAATAAATAAAAAAAAATTCAAGTTGTGTGTGTCCGTCTCCCATTGCTGCTGCTGCTCTTTTCATAAAAATCCCATATCGAGTGCGGTGTACAACGCTCTAATGTCACTGTGGCCGGATATTCGCCAGAACGGGAAGTTCATTGCCTTCGCTGCGGACTCTTCCTCGGGGCCGTCGCCAATCACAACGTAGGTGCTCTTGCGGCCGAATCGCGTGACGATCCGTTCGTAGCAGGTCTCTTGTCCTGTCAAACAGTTAGTTGACGGTTTGTTAGTAAGACAACGGTGCTGCTGGCCGTCAGTCCACTTACCGATTTTGTGTGCGCTGTAAATGTTGTCTATCGAGAATATCCCGCCCAAGCCGAAGAGCAGGACCTTTGCCAGAGCGGGCGCCAGCTGTGTCGACGTCACCAGCACATTGACGCAGTTCTCACGTTGAGCGATCATGCTGAGACATTTGGTCGCCAAGGTGGCCCAATTGTCGGTGGCAGCTTCGATTTCGTTGCGAATCTGCAGCCAGCTATCGAGTTTCGGTTGTCCAAGGAGGCCGCCAACACTGCAATTTTACAATACAGTTACAAAATGGAAATTAAAAAAAAAAACAAAAGAGAGAGATGCTCTTCTACTTACTTTCCCCGGTATGTGTTGTAGATCTCCTTGATTTTGCGATACCGGAACGCCAGCTTCCTCATCCAGTCGACACCACCTCGAACACCGGTGGGCAAGCATAGATTGGGCGGCGCACCCGCCGGCGTCCCCGTATGAAAGCCGTCGGTGGCAAAGTTGTAATTACTCAGATCCTGTCCGTTGTCGTCGGAAGACACATCATCGATGTGCACTTGATCGCATTCCTCGATCTCGTTGAAGAAGAAATGCGTATCGGCCATGTTGAAGACCATTTCCTCCATGCGGAAGGCGATCGTCATGAGGATGCTGTGATCTTTGGAGTGGCGATTGGCGAACGAACCCGACAGCAGCGTGTGAAAAATGATGATCGTCTCGTCGAGATCCCAAATGAAGACACGTTCCGGTGGCTTCACATTGTCTGCCGTCGTTGGTGTGTCCGAAGTGGTGCTGCGTGTCGGACTTGGCTGGGCATGGCGGCGGCCACGCGCTCGCCCACTTTTCCCCGTCGGTGTGGTCTTGGAGATGGGTGCTGAGCTGGCATTCGGCGAGATCGCCAATGGCGATTGTGGCGAGTGGGTGTTATGCAGGATCGGTGTCGTCGAATGACCATCGGTGGGACTCTCTGACAAATTTGATGCCACATGAAATCCATGACTGGCAGTTGAGCTGGGCGAACTGACAGCGTATGGCGAGTAATTAGCGGGATTGTAATAATTGTACTGATCGTTGTAGTAGCCGGGGTAGTCCTGCTGAGCGGCTGTGCCAAATTGCGCAAAGTTGTTGTACCCGTAAGCGGTGGGATACAGTTGAGCGGCGGCGGCGGCGGCTGAAGAGTTGTTGTTGGTCGCCGTGGCCGAGTAACTCGACGTCAGGTAGGCATTGGGTGAGGAGATTTTAGTGGGTGCTCGGGGTGTATATGGCGTACCATATGTTGAATAAAACGGCGGAGTGTACTGCTGCATGCTGTTGATGCTGTTGTAGTAGTTGTAGTACTCCTGCTTTGGGTCATAGGTCACGGCTGCTGCTGCTGCTGCTGCAGCGGAAGAAATGGCTGCTGGTGAATTTATCGTCGCCGATGAAGAATTGTCTAAGTGACCAAGACCAACAACAGTGGGATTCCCCGACGCCGACGCCGACGCTGACGCACACCCGAACAGTGATCCTACGGAGCTTGTCGATTCCAAGTGACTACCGCCACCGCCGCAAACGATGCCTGACGAAAGGAGACTACTGCCAGTTCCAACAATACCTCCGGATATCACAGATCCTCCTACTACAATGGCACCACCAATACCGGGACTACGATTTTCCGACTTAACCGAAGCTAAATTCGATTCGGCCAGCCAATGGGACATTCCCAAATCGGAGTGTGTAGTATTGCGGAGTACCGAACCGACGGACGCTGATGACGAACTGAGATTCAGACTTGTCCCGGACGACGATGACGACGAGTGCAGTGGTGTGCCACCAGCATTACTTGAGGCAGGCGCAGTGATATGGCCAACACTTACAGTACCCGTTGACAGTGGCGAACTACTCGGTAGGTTGATGCTGTTCCGATGATCGATTATTGGCAGCGGACTGGTATTATTGTGCGTCGCTGGACTGCTCGACTGATAATGCAGTTGCTGATGTTGATGCTGATGCTGATGCTGTTGATGTTGTGGGTGCTGTGAATGCTGCGGCTGCTGTGGATGTGTGTGGTGCGTTGTTTGCTGATGCTGGGCGGAAAGATGATGGCTGTGTTGCAACGAATGATGCGGGTGGTTGTGGTGCTGGTGGTGGGGGTGGTGTGAATAGCTTGAGGATTGTGCAAAAGATGCCGCAGCAGACAGAGCTAACGACGAAGCAGGATGGATAAGACTTGAAGCTGCAATGCTGCTACAGCTGCTGTTCGATGTGTTCGTGTGATGGAGGCTATGGTTGTTGTTGTTGCTGATGCTGTTGTTGTTGTTGTTGTTGTTTGTACTGCTGCCACCCAGACCGGCAATCGATGTCGTCGGATGTAGAGTCTGTGATATTGGCGCTAAAGGACTACATTGACTGGTCTGTTCTTGGGGAGCCAAGGCGCAGAGTCTGTGAAAAGAAGTTAATTGCGTTAAATTGATTTATTTATTTATTTCAATATATTTATTATTTATAAATAGGAGTAAGAGTGCTGGATGTTCTGCTGAATGTAACACTGGCTAGACATCTATTCAGAGGTACCAGATGTCAATTTCATCCAGTGCACTGACAGTACGAGATTTGGAAAAGCCTGGTAGATGGTGTAACTTCCGAGAGGAGGTTTCTTTACTTTGTGCCAGCCATGGTCAACTGTGTATTGTGGTTTAACGTCTTAATGCGGACATTCTTGTCATGGAGTTTTTTTTTGTACATTCCTATCTTACATACATATAAGATAGGTTTGGTTCCTATCAATGAACGACTACTGATACATCTGCAATAGCAGTACTTTGGATAGAACATATCACGAATAAACACTGGCTTTCCCTAATCAAAATAAGCTGAACAAAGGCAACTGAGTGCATTGGCGAGAAAATTGGTAACCGAAATAATGCTTAACTTCCTCAAAAATATGATCTCGGACCATTGGAATAAAATGGAGTCATCGACCCCAATATCACTCATTGGCTATATATAGCAATAGTAAGACCTACTCTTCTATACAGCGTATGTTGGACTGTCTTAGATAAAGCGGTTAATCGTAAAACGCTAAGCAAAGTCAAAAGATCAGCTTGTCTTTGTATGAGCGGAGCACATCGCACAACTCACTCCACCACACTAGACATTCTGCTCAACCTTACACCACTTGTCTTCAGTAGACAAGTAGCTGCTAGCAAGACTATTCTCCTCAATGCGATCTCCCAGTGGACCCCTAATGAAATCGATCATCGGTCTCAATCCTCTGTTCTTAATTCGTGCAGTATTCCACTGGGCAACACAGACTACACCGTACCACAACTCCAATTCAAAAAAAAAACTTCCAGATCACCGTCCCCTCAAGATCATTCTCATTTCAAAGACTTCTTTCATAGCCCCTATACACAAAAAAGGATCAAAGAATGATGTAACTTATTGTCGACCCATAGCTAAATTTTCTCTTATACTAAAACTCTTCGAAAGTATTTTAGACGAAGCCTTAAGCTTCCATTGCAAGTCTCCTATTTCTCCCAGCCGACACAGCTTTCTGAAAGGTGGATCAACCACCACTTTTAATTGTCTGCCCCTGTCTTTGAACCCATATTAATAAAATGGATGTCTTCAGGTTCGGCCTATTGACTAAATTCTTGGAAATCTCTGGTGTCCCATAAGGCAGCCATCTAGGCCCACTTCTCTTCATACTAACTAAAAATGTTCTCGATAGGCTCATCAAACACTTCGCGCGCTCTCTCTCTGTACGCTGACGATACCAAATTTTTCAAATCCACTTTTTCTCCACAAGACTCCTGTCTACTTGAAAAAGACCTAACTAATTTTTCGACCTGGTGCCTTAAAAATTGCTTAGAGCTCAATATCACCAAATACCAATCTATTAACTTATCACGCAAGTACGACGAGCCTCCTTCCTGACATTACCTTCTCCACGACCAACCCATATCCCGCGCGTGCAATCTTTTCGTGACCTCGACAGGTACATTGCTGACATTCTCTTAATACATCGCCTCCTCTTAGGCTCCGTTGATTTCGCGTCTCTATACAATCGATATTCTTTAATACTAACCCTCGTAACTTATGATACCCGCCTCTCTTCTATCTACCAACACACATTGCTCCACTGCTCCATTCCTCTACGGCTCTAACGAACCAATCTCCCGTATGTTGCGGCTTACCGTTTTTGTTTTTAACCGCAGGTCTCCGTGCCTTAAACTGTATCTCGTTCACCATTCCCCTTAGCTTTAAGTGTTAGATTTAAGTCTTAGTTTTAAGCCTTTGTTTTTAAGTTTTACTTTCAGCTTATTGTAATAAGCCGAATAAATGAGGGGTATTGCCCCTACCAAAAATTAAACCAAACTCCCTAAATTGCCGATCATCTCTTAAGGAGATGGCGGAGCCGCTCACCTATTTTGGGGCCGGGTCATAGAGACTTTCTAGGAAATTGTAAGGCTAATGAACTCGCCAGACATGTATATGCAAAGGTGGTGGATCTGGCCAAAGCTGCATCCGAAATGCTCCAAGTGCTTGATCTCTCAAAAGAGATTGCATATCGGTGCTACAATAGGTGTTGTCATTGGGCACTGTCACATAGGCAAGCATGCAGCAATATGCTGGGAGTTTTCTTGAACGACTTTTGCCGAAGCTGTATGACGAGGAAGGGATGATTCAACAACTTCTCTGTAAGTGCCTAGCCAGAGAAACATTTTCTCGATTCATGTGGTATAACAATGCACCATTATTGGTCTAAGTGTGTCAGCTTTTCCAACGATTGTCACCTTAAGCTAACCTTACCAATGAAATTATGATGATCACTTTAAATTTCGCATGAAATCGAAGATCGATTTCGAAGTCTGAATATAACTCAATATCCGTGATATAAACTTGGTGACAACGCACCGATCCTCACATCTTCAGAATTCTGCCGAAGTCCATTGAAAAATTCCACTGATCATTATAATGAAATCACTTTTGTGATAACTTGAATAATAAAATAGATCTGCTGACTAATTTGACTAATTCTGAATATCATTTGATTATGTCAGCTGATAACCTTTTCAAAAAAAGAGTAACTCGATCGTTTCACTGATTTTCTGCATTTAATATTATACTTTGATCATTTAAAATTATTGAGGGATGAATAAATTGAACGAAATCGAACGAACGAATATTATTCCAAAATGCTAAATAACTTAAAATCAAGTTGCAAATCGCCAAACTTTGTTTTCAATAAGTTGATGATGGTTGCCTTCGCGCCGTATGGCATGTAGCGCCATCCTGTAAATACCACATTAGATCCAAATGTAATCCATATTTTTAAACAGAAAATCATCGATCATGGTGTGATAGATAGCTCCATTGAATTTAACGTAAATGAAGCCAGATTAATTTTTAAAGAAATAAGGTCCGATCATGTCACCAGCGTGTCAACTGCACCAAACAGATGTTTGCACTTTTCCGGATGTAATGGATTATGTAGTTCCACATATTAACGCTCCTTCTATAAAGGGTATAAGCTTAACATTCTCTGATAAAGCCAAGGTATTTGGGCCTTATTCTGGACAGGAAGCTAAGCTGGAAACCAACCATAGAAGAAGGAGCTCGTAAAGACAAAATGGCACTGCGGTTATAAGACCTATACTCTTCTATACGGTGTTACTGTATGGTGGACTGCCTTAAATAAGACAATAAACCTTAACAAATTAAGCAAAGTCCAAAGATCAGCTGGTCTATTTATTAACGGATTATACTTCGTTCAACGCCATCCGTCATTAGACTAGAACTAGACATTCTGTTCGACCTTACACCACTCGATGTTTTCAGCAGGCAAGTAGCTGCTAGCTCGGTTTTTCACGTTAACGCTATCTCCCAGTGGACTAGAAATGAAATCGGTCACTCCTCTATCCAGAATTTAATCAGGATCCCAGACAACATACTCCCATACTCCATTTCAACAAAAACTCATTCTGGAAAGAGGACAACTTACTTGAAAGATGAACACATTCATTTTTACACAGACGGGTCAATAACTGATGACGGAGTCGGCGGCGGTGTTTTCTCAAAAAAGCTACATCTTAGCCTCTCTTTCCACCTTCCAAATCGCTGTAGTGTTTTCCAAGCTGACATTATAGCAATCAGTGAAACCTTATCTTGGCTGAAGAAAAACGTCGCTAAGGTTATCCGTATATTTTCGGATAGCCAAGCTGCACTGAAATCCCTGGAATCAGTCTCTAGAAACTCTATTCTAGCCCTTAACTGCCGATCATCTCTCATGGAGATGGCGGAGCAGTTCAATATACATCTATGTGTTGGGTGCCGGGGCACATAGATATTCCGGGAAACTGTATGGCTGACTAACTCGCCAAACAAGGAACTACACTACCCATTTTACCAGAAAATGATTCTCTAGGCATACCAATCGCAAACATGCAATTTCATGTTAAAGGGAGATGCTTATGAAAAAACTACCCGTTTGTGATCAAACGGTACAAACAAAACAGATCTGGCCCAAGCTGGATCCGAAACGCTCTAAGTTTTTGATCTCTCAGAAAATATCGCACATCAGTGCTATTTTAGGTGTCATCACTGGACACTGTCCCATAGGCAGGCATGCAGCAAGACTTGCAGTCTTCTCGAATGACTTCTGCAGAAGCTGCATGGATGACTTGTACTCTTATGTACTCTGTACTTGTCCAGCCCTCTGTCATAAACATAAACTCCATATGAGAGCTTTCTTCTACAACGACACTAATAATTTCATCAACATTGACATTGGTAGTCTTCTGCGCTTCAAATGAAGCTATAATTGGTTCATCATTCGTAGAGTGGGACGAACCCTGCTTTCCCAGCTTTCGCCATTAAGCAACATCTTAAACTATTCCCATTTAGCGCTCCTCTTTTTGAGAGTAAACCATAAGCCCCCGCGTTGTATCCCCAGAACGAGCTGGGTCCTCAACCACAGTTGTCCTCAGACCGGTCAACCTTACGGCCAACCGTCTGGTCTGTTGGCACGGACAACTCCCGCGGTACCAACGCGACATTGGTGAGGTCTGACATCAAGGGACTTAGTACCTTCGGAGTGAATGCCTTTTTGCGAAAGAGAAAACCATCACTAGCAAATGATCTTCCGGAACCTTCAACCCTATCATTTGTCACTAAGATTACTGCTATCTCATAGGCTGGGATAGAAACTATTCCAGGCACTTCCCTCTGTCCCTTTGTGAACGAAATGAACTGCTAAATACAAAGAGTGGCCCATAAGGTTATTCTAAGTACCAGTACGAAGACATTGCCCATAAAGAGCATGCTCTAAGTATCCGCGGCCCTTATCAATATCCCGTGGTAAAGTCCAGCACCCCAACCATGAATAGGTAAAGACGCAATTAGAACCCCCAAGGGGATCTAATTGGTTCAATTGGTGGGGAAAATTTTTCCTGATCCGTGTGGTATCACATTGAACCATTACTGGTATAAGTGTGCCGGTTTTACTGTCAGCCACCTTAACCTAACCTAACCTAATCATATTGGATTCTCGTAGGATCTAGTGTGAATTTGTTTCACTCCACATGCGGTCATTTTGCTTATTAATAAACCTGTTAATCCAAATCAGATGGACCATAAAAATCACGAAGTCATCTATTAGTTGCGCGACGCGACGACTGAATTCGAAAGGAAATTTGGATAATTTGATAGCGTAGTTCAAATGGGAGTCTATTCGTAATGATATGCCAGAGTATACTGATAATAAATGTCAAAAAGTGAGTGCAGTGCGAAAGCTCCCTTAACAGTTAACCCTGCAGTAAGTTCTGTCTAAAACGCGATAGTGCGTTTGTAGAACCCCTATGCTCCCCCGCGGAGTAAATGAAAGACAGAAAAGAAAGAAAGAAGTTCTATTCAAGCAAGAAAACACCTATTACAAATTGTCGGTTCTCATAAAACAACGGAGACAGACTTATCGATCATTTTTCGAGTCATCAACTGTATATAAGGGACACAAGATTTCCACACCCTGATGTTCACAAATAGTAGAAGACAACTCACATACTCATAACTTGACTGGAAAAGATTAAAAAAATCAAGCGGATGCGTCAAAAATCATACTACTATCTACAAAATCTACTAATGCTACAAATTTGCGGTTTTGCAATGCATGAGGTTACCTTCATTTTGCGACCAAAATCGGCGTTCTGATGAAGTTGTCACATTCCCGAATATTCTGTTTATACACACGGGAACGTGAGTAGGTGCTAAGTGGGAACCTAGCTCATTCTCTTTGAATTTCTTTCCCACGCAATCGTTCTACGAGTGATTCGACAAAAGCCAGAAAGTCACCACATTGCTAAAACCAATTGTGATTCAATTTGACACCCGAGAAAATTTTTGACACTTGAATTGATGGCACTAATGTGTCACCTCATCACACAGATACTCGTCATAAGTATCAGAGGAGAGTGTGTTGTCTATCAATATGATCGAATGTGCCTTAATTCTGATCGAAGATCTATCTATACACGAGCATCTTCACATATTCTTAGTTTGACACTGTCGAGCGTCCTTAAGCTGTGACGACGGGTGTACGCATCTATATACATCATCAGTGTTGTTAATCGCCCGTTATCAACAAATGTGATCTGTGAAGAGGAATTCCTGTTGCTGAGTGTGCCAAACAAATTAAATTAATCGGCTGATCTCGCATGGAGCGATGAGAGGGTCGAGCGGTTTGTTGCGTCGAAATCTCTCGCATGGCCCAAAGGTAAAAAAAAAATCTACACTCGACGGTTTGACACGCATCGGCTGTTTGCGTTAAAAACGCGAAGAAAAGAGATACAAATCTTCTGTTTGGTAAATTAGATGGAGACGATGCGCTGCTGTGAAAATATTGTCCCATTCGAAGATGAGTCGAACATTAAAAACAAATAGAGAAGAAGGCAACAACATGCAACACAAAACCAGATTTACTAAAAAAAAAAAATAATAAAATAATCGACCGACGATGAGGATGACAAAATCACATCCCGAAAATCGTTCGCTCATAAAACAAAAGCCTTCCAAATCACCCACCATTACTGAGGAAGCAGCAGAGCCTGGAAATTTGTGGAATTAAAAAAACAATAAAGACAATGTATGGCACAGAGAGAGAGTCCAAGTCAAGTGTGCTTAGGAGCGCAACACTTGTGTGTGAGGACCGAAGAAGAGCATCAGGAACACCCAAATGACGCACAGGCAAAAATTTTAAGTAAAAAAAAAAAACTCCTATTAGCATTTTCGGCTGCGATCAGTCCATGTGTTGAGCAAATGTTTTGCTTTGCCTGAATCTGAGTCTGAGCCTGAGTCGGAGCCTGAGCCTGTGTTGTTGACCGTCCGTCGTCTTCTTGTCAATTGCAATGAGAAATTGTTCTGCTGTGTCCGCTCAATCATCTTAAGTGTGCCATTCCGATTGTTTTTATTTTATTGTATCTGTGTGTTTTTGTTGTTGTTTGCTTTTCTGTTTTTTTATTTGTCTTACGGCGTCTTAGTCGCTTCTTCCTTTCGGTGAAAATGTGGTTTTCCTAATCCCATCGATCGTGCTCTGCGTCAATAAAAACGCACTCGGTTATCCTTTTAAATTAATTATTTTTTTTTTGTCGGAATCTCTTTACTTTGAAGTCATGGTCGACATTGATGTGCATGAAAATATATGGGCGTGACTAAGTGACATTGGGTTTTAGGTTCTTAGAGCAACTTCAAAGCATTTTCGATGTTCTAACTGCGCTCGCAAAGAAACCCGATAGAGTGGATACCTTAGAAAGCTGTCAATTCCGGAAGAAGCATTTTTTTTATGATTGGCAGCACAGAAAGTCAGAGGCATGATATGGGGATGCATATCATTTTGTGATTTGGAACCCCATGTTCGGTACACCGATCACATCACACAGTCATATTATTCTAAATGATCTTGCACTCAATATTCATCGGAAGCGATTTCATCCTTCAACATGATAAGGCACCCATACACACGTCTTGGAACGTCAAATCGGTTTTAATCGGAAGTAGAAGAAGAAGCTATTAAACGGTCTCTTCAAAGCCCTGACTTAAATGTCATAGGAAATGTTTGGCATTTAGTGAAATCCAAAATTCTACAACACTCATTAGAAGACCTGCACATGAAACATTGAAAGGTTTTTTAACAGCTTGGAATACCATTCTGGGGCAGCAAATTCAAGGTTTGATTGAGACAATGTCAAGGTTTCTCGCAGAAGTTATAGGGCTGCAAAAGGAGGAAACTTATTGGATAATTCTATGCCAAAGAAAATCATTGAAACCGTAACGAAAAATGCCTGCTACTGAAACCGACACATCGCATCGGATAAGTAATAATGGAATAATGACGACTTTTGGCTATTTTACCCGGACAAAGATTGGTTTCTGGAATGTGAAGACGCTCCTTGACTCAGGGAGTGAAGGACCTCAAAATGTCAGATTTCTTCAACTGAAACGTGAGTTTCTTCGATATAATTTGGACATAATGGGAGTGAGTGAAGTAAGATGGTTTGACGCGGGGGAGTACCAATCAGCAACGTGTAACACTGTTCTACTCTACTCCGGCAAACCCTCCGGCAGTCCCCGTGTATCTGGAGTGGGTCTGCTGCTAACGCCAACAGCACGTAGATGCCTAATTTCCTCCCGCCCATATGGTAATAGGATCTTATCGGCCAGATTTCCAACTAGAATATGGCTCGTCACAATCATACAGTGTTACGCCCCAACGAATCCCTCAAAGACTCCGCAATATCATCCGAATGCCTACGTATAACAACGACCGGCTAAAGATCCCATCAGTACGCCAACAATTAAGGGATCATTTATCGCAAGGAGTGGAAGCAATCAGCAGCTCATTGCCGACAACCATCCAAGAACATTGGAAAGCTGTGAAAAATGTTTTCACATCTGGAGCGGAAAGTATTGTTGGTAGAAGCCAGGTAAGGCACAGCACGTGGCTTACCGAGGATATCGGGAGGCGGATTGAACAACGAAAGCTTCTTAAAGCTCGTATTGTAAATACCCCAGCAGCAGCGAGGATCGTGCAAGAGTCCCTCTATCGAAGGAAAATGAGAAAAAAGTGCAGCGTAGTGTAAGACGTGACTGTTATATTCTATACGTCTCTCTTGTATGACGTTCCAGCATTCACTGGCTTTACTACTCACGTTATATGTATTACAATTCATTAAGCTACATACATTATGCTACAGTAACAAACGTATTTATATTAACAACCTGGCCTCAGAAGCAGAGGAAGCAGAGGCGGCAGGTGCGATAGCAGAACCGTTTACAGAATCATAAAAGAGCTGACAGGTGCTCACCGCTCTAGCCAACATCCGGTGAAAGGCCTAGATGGTGCAGTACTTGTTTCAGATGAAGATTAGCTCAAGAAATGGAAGGAGCATTACTCTATGGTCCTTAACCGTGTATTCGCCAGCGACATGCACCCAAATCAAACGGAGCTGCTGGAAGTAACAATTTCCCGAATTCGCACCTTACCTCCCAGTATAGATGAGATCAACGCACTAAAGAACAACAAGTCGGTAGGACTAGATGGTATACCCGCAGACTTTCTGCCTGCCCCTCCAACGACATCAGCAAAGCTTTTATATTCTCTTGTAGAGAGAGCATGGGAGGCAGAAAGTTTCCCCGACGAGTGGAAGAAGGGAATGACTGACAAGCTCCCTAAAAAAGGTACTCTTATGGAGTGCGAAAATTGGAGAGGCATTTGCGTTCTTCCTGCAGTTGCAAAAGTAGTACTTGAGCGAATTAAAGAACATCTGGAAGATACACTCGATGCCGAACAAGCCGGTTATCGCACTCGATCCTCCTGAGTATACCACATCAACACCCACATCATTATTCAACAGTGCGTTGAATTCCGGTCACCACTGCACCTGCTGTTCATCGATTTTGAGAAGGCGTTTGACAGTGTCAACAGATAGTTTCTCTGGCTCGCCTTGCACAGGAGAGGTATACCCAATAAACTAATAGCTATTATTAAAGGAACCTATGATGGCTCTAAAGGTCATGTGCTGCACAGAGGAAAGCTGTCAGAGGAATTCGATATCCTAAGTGGGGTACGACAAGGTTGCATTCTATCGCCGATACTTTTTTGTTGCTGATTAGCGATGTGCTTCGCGCAGCCCTGAGGCCCAAAGGGGTTCCCATATAAACTTTTTAAGTATTAGATCTATTTTCTTCAAATTTTTAACACATGTGTATCACTGATGGACATAACTTTTTGTAAATTTGTTGGAGTGATAGGGCCCTGAGACCCGTATCCCGTATGGTGTCCATGTATGCAGCATACTATGGTTTTCGAACATTGGTATGGTTCCTCAGTTAGCCGCCCATTTAGCAACTCATGAAAGTGCTCTTCCCATCGCTCTATGATGCCTTTAAGATCGGCAATCATATTACCCTCTTTGTCCTGGCAGTATGTGCAACGCAATGTACGTATATTGATTCCGCGGTACTTTCCGCGCCTGGTGCTTTCTTTCGCCGGTGAACTGTTTTTTTTATATCTTCTGAGCTCTTTATATTCATATTGGCGTGCCCGCGTTCTATGAGATTGTTGCATTGATCGATAGGCACCATTCTGACGTTCAGTTGTATATGGATTTCGAGATGTGAAAAAAACGTTTATTTATCAAATACTCTGACAGATATAGGCAATGGCAAGAAAACTCATTCAATCCACAAAACACTTAACCATTATCAGTGAGCATAAAAATTCTCTAATTATGATCATTTCCTTTTCTATTTTACTACTTCAGTGATTATTGAAATGTCACATACAATGACAGCCATTCAAAAACTTTATTTTAATTAAGCCGTCAATAAGAAATCGAGTTTTTGAAAGAAGAACAATCGAACCAATCAATTCAATTCTCGGCAAGACGCAACAAATCATTTGGCCGTAAACTCAAACTCAATTGAAAAATCGATCTCCAACCTTCGGCCATTGACGCTGTATAGAAAAGGATCAAATTTGATTACCAATATGAGGCGTTCTCTGTATTTTTAGCAATTAAATGTTTATGGGTTTCCCTTTCTTCTATTTGCATATATGTACAACCAACTGGGATTCTTTTAATGCAACAGAAAAAAAACCTATTATGGGTTAGGAACATAAATTTAACGATATTCCAATAACGGGTGTTTAAATGCAAAATATGGTAATTTCGAATTAAAATTCAAAGTGCCACCATAAAACTCTCATAATTGTGTAGTACCCAAGAATGTCTTCGGGACGCAAGAAAAAAAAAATTAATCGCTTTTCATTCATAATCTCGGTTGAAAAACAAACTCTTTGACTTTTTTTTTGTTGGAAACACACAACAAAACCAATTAATCATTCGAAATTGTCACCTTGAATATATTAATGCCACTGAACATACTTATGTGGGAATGAATGGATGGATGATGAATGATGAGAAGTAAAAAATTTGTCTAGAATTTCAAGAAAAAATTGTCATAGTTACTGAAAAACAACTAAAAAACGATCCACAAGCAACTCCTTCCTTCTTCTCTAATCAGCAATCCGAAACAAACCACTTAATTATCCTCTCTAACCCATACTCGTGTATACATTTATGTGTAATTTAATCGTTTGATTACTTTTAAGTGTGACTGTTACATATGGTGGCCCCTGCCAAGACATGTCAAGACGTACGCCGGGCATTAACTCCACGGAAATAATGTCTCACTCTCTCCTATTCTCGTATATCCCCAATTAATCAGTGAATTTATTACGATTTTGACAAATTTTTAATGTTTTGTAAGAGTATCTCTCAATTATGACAGTGTATCTAGATACATAGAGACCGTTGTGGTGGTGTTGTTTTTTTTTTTTTGACAAATTCTCAACGTCTTGTAAAAGTATCTCTCAATTCGAGGCGTGTACGCAGATAGATAGATACATAGATACATGAATTAGGTGTTGTTGTACAATGTCTGAAAATATTTTTAATGTCTTGTAAGAGTATCTGTCAATGTTAAGCGTGTATAGATACACGCATTATGTGGATTTCTATGATTTTCACACAAATTGTTAATTCTTTGTAAGAGTATCTCTCAATTACGATAGTGTATTTAGATACATAAATTAATAGATACACGTATTAGGCTGTGTTCTACTATTTTTGACCAATTTTCAATAACTGTCAATTATGAGATACATAGATACATAAATACACGCGCATTAGCTGGTGTTGTACGATATCTCGCCCTCTACAGATGAAGAGATATATTTACAAGCAATTTGAGATATTTACCAGAAGGGGTATGCCATGGAAATAGGAAGATGGAAAGATGGGAAGATAGGAAGATGAGAAGATAGGAAGATGGGAAGATAGGAAGATGGGAAGTTCACACAAATCATTCTATCAAAGCAATAGATACTTTAAGCGTTCACTTACCGAAATTGCGTACGAGTATCTTTTATCAATGAACTTTGATTTCACAACAATTATCTTTTTTATCTTGTGTCTTTTGTATCTTGTATATTATATCTTACAACTTTTTTTTATATTGTATCTTCTATCTTCTATCTTCTATCTTCTATCGTCTATCTTCTATCTTCTATCTTCTATCTTCTATCTTCTATCTTCTATCTTCTATCTTCTATCTTCTATCTTCTATCTTCTATCTTCTATCTTCTATCTTCTATCTTCTATCTTCTATCTTCTATCTTCTATCTTCTATCTTCTATCTTCTATCTTCTATCTTCTATCTTCTATATCTTCTATCTTCTATCTTCTATCTTCTATCTTCTATCTTCTATCTTCTATCTTCTATCTTCTATCATCTATCTTCTATCTTCTATCTTCTATCTTCTATCTTCTATCTTCTTCTATCTTCTATCTTCTATCTTCTATCTTCTATCTTCTATCTTCTATCTTCTATCTTCTATCTTCTATCTTCTATCTTCTATCTTCTATCTTCTATCTTCTATCTTCTATCTTCTATCTTCTATCTTCTATCTTCTATCTTCTATCTTTTATCTTCTATCTTCTATCTTTTATCTTCTATCTTCTATCTTCTATCTTCTATCTTCTATCTTCTATCTTCTATCTTCTATCTTCTATCTTTTACTTTGCACCCAATATCTTTTATCTTATATCTATATAAATTCCCACAAATTACAAATAAAAAATTGTATCTCCAGTGCACTTTCAAAAGATATTATTTTACCCACAATAAATTATGAATTTTTTCTACACGCGCTCTAAATTCGCATGAACAATTTTTCGGGTTTAATATGTAATTCCGATAATTTCAAAGAATTTCAAGGGTCGCCTTTTTCAGATTTCTTTTCTTTTATTTTCTTTTCTTTAAAAAAAGTAGTTTCCTAACACTTTATTATTCCAATTCAAAGCAACTTTGTCACTCTCGTGCAGCAGACACTCAAGCAGATGATGTGTTTTTTTGTTGTTCATCCTTTAATGTCAAAGATGAAGTAAAGTAAAGGAATTTAAATACTTATGGTGTACTCTATACAAGCGGAGCTCATCATAAGCAGATTAACCTCTTGAAATGTGTAAAAATTCCAATGGGATGAAACTGCATGCGCGCACACAACAACAACAAAGCGAATTAAAGGACAATATTCTGTGTGCTCGGGCGATATAACATGTGTTGGCCTTCTTTTTTTTCTCCTGTTGTTGGTGTTGAGCGCCTTTTTGGGAATTTCAAAAAAAAAATGCATTTCTGGCATAAATAAGTAATGGTGACATGAGGGAGGACCGTTTAATTTTAAGACGAATTTTTTTTGCCCTTAGAATACCGACCTATAGCGATTATTAGAAGTACGACAAGCACATGCTGAATTAATCCTTATTTCCTTAAATGTACAGCTACCCGGATCAAGAATTTACATGTGCGACACTTTCCAAAACTAAAGTGGGTCTTTGTGAAGATGTAAAAAAAACAACAACAAAATATAAAATTATTCCAGTTGAAGCAAGAGGTGGTTTGAAAAGGTTTCCTTTTGTGTTCTAAAAGATAAATAAATGAGAAATAAAGATCGAGTAGCCAATTGGAACAACATTTTTAATTTAAACCCAAAAATGAACAATTATAACGTTATCTGAAGTTATTTCTTGCGATCTTTGCAATGTCAAAGCTGATCATAAGCATTAAAAACTGACGAACTTATGCTTATGACGGAGCTTAAAGGACAACAGACAACGATATGCGCCGGCACCCCGACATTGACGGCAATGAAAAAGCAGACGTACTGGCGAAGAAGGGCGTCACACTGGATATGTTCATGCTCTTGCAAATTCTAATTCGCATAACCAAAATATGCGCCTAAAAGTAACCCAATAGAAAGCTCTTCGCCCCGCTAAATGCATGAAGATCTGGGACGAATATAGGTTCGCACTTACGGAGTATAACTCTGAATTGAGATGATCCAAGCGAGCCACATGGAGGACATGCTGTGAAAACATTGCAGATATGCCACTAGCGGTACGAGTCCACAAAGCACTCGTCAAGGATCAGACAAACTGTGTAAGCTTACTGAAGAAGACAGATGGTAACTACACGTCGGATCGAGAGGCCACAATTAGAACGCTACTTCAAGTTCATTTCCCCGGTGCGTCTACTTTTGTTTCGCATACACACACTAATGCTCCTAATCATAGGGCACTCATTGTTTATCAGGGAAAATATTTAGTCCAGATAAGATTAAATGGGCCGTAGGCTCCTTCAAACAATTCAAAGCACCCGGCGGTGATGGCATTTTTCGAGCGCTCTTACAGAGGGCAATTAAGCTCATCCTGCCGGGGTTGATTGCTTTATATAGAGCCAGCTACAACTGGGGTTACATTCCGTATACCTGGAGAAAGGTTAACGTTATCTTCATCCATAAACCAGGCAATAGGCCTAGTGAGCTGCCTAAATCTTACAGACCTATAAAACTAACCATCATTTGTTCTCAAAATTATGGAGAGACTTATTGATGTTCATGTCAGAGACTGGCTAGATACGTCTAGCCCTCTACACTCAAGTCAGTTCGCATACAGGAATGGAAAAAGCCCAGAGGGCGCCCTTCAATCAGTAACAGAGGTATCGAGGGCTCGATCAACCAATGGCTTAGGGCCATGCTTGAAAGTCGGGTCATTACTTCCTCTTCAGGGGGAGTATCTGTATCGGTGACTGCATCCGTGGCCGGCCACAAAGAGGCGTACTCTTCCCCCTTCTAGGCGATCTGCATAGATCAGGCTACATCGTCATTGGTTATGCTAACGATTTGACGATCATAATTATTAGTAAGTAAAGCACGACCATAAAAAATATCATGCAAGGTGCGCTACTTCACGTGTTAGAATGGTGCAGTAGAGAAGGGCTTTTCATCAATCCTAGCAAAACCGTTCTAGTGCCTTTCACGAAACGTAGATTGTCCGATATGGGACCTGTCATCTTAAAAGACACTACGTTAGAGTTTTCCAGTTAGGTTGAACATCTTGGACTCGTTCTTTCCGCCATAGAACGTGCCACTAGGGCGCTGTGGGCCTGTAGATGCCTCTACGGCAGAACTTGGGGTCTTAAAATTATACATTGGATGTATACCATTATGGTGAGACAAATTATCACGTACGCGGCCATCATATGGTGGCCAACAGTTCTTGAACGGATAACAGCAAATAAGCTTCAGAAGCTACAAAGAATTGCCTGTCTAGATATAATGGATGCCGTGCGTACCTGCCCTACGACTGTATTAGAAGCTGTGGTAGGGCTTTCACCCCAGCCAATCTTCATTAGCAAGACAGCCGCTAGATGCGCTATCAAGCTGCAACTATAATATAGGTACAACCCAGGTGACTACGTGGAAAACCTGAATATTCCTGACTTAATTCCTGAAAGAGACATGTTTTATACTATCCCGGACACCACGGCAATTGAGTACTGTTTCGGAAGGTTATTTGAGGTAAAAATATTGGACCGATATCAGCTGGGCTTCCACCACAGCGATGATTAATAAATGGGAAAGTAAATTTCGTCTAGCTCACTGGAATAATATCCTAGGGCTTAGACAGTGCAAACGGTTAATCAGGCCCTTTTTCTATAAGAAAAGCCGTGATCTAGACAAGGATAGCATCAAAAAGCTAGTGAGTTTTCTCACAGGTTACTGTGGCTTGCAATATCATCTTAGCAAAATTAATGTGGGCTCAAACACGGAATGTATGTTCTGCTTGGAGGAGGACGAAATATCCGAGCATATCCTTGGTGACTTTCCAGGTTTGATCTGGTTAAGGAGCAATATTTTCCACAAGGCATTATGTTCGTTGGTGGATCTGTATAATTCTACCACTAAGGACATAGGAAGGTAGTAAGTCTCTTAGATTAGTTACACCCTACGATACAATAGATCTTTTTAGGTCACAGTATCAGCCAATTGTGCTGGGGTTTTGTCTAAAAAAACCCCAATGTAAATGCTGAAAAATAAAAACACGTGCGTGCTCTGTGGTTAAAAATAAAAACAACCCAAAAACGTCATGCAGCGTGCCACACAGTCATTATAGTATGGTATGATTTAAAAAAAAAAATTACTATGGGAGCCCCCCGACTTCGGGGCCTGATCAATACCAAATCTTAATAGGAAGTGTTGTCACCAAAAATACACATGTGTGCAAAGTTTTAATAAATTCGGACTTTGGGAAATGGGTTAAAAATGCATGGTAAAATTCCACAACCGAACGAACGACAGACAGAGAACCATGCTGATGCGAATTTAAAAAGTAAGACATTTTTTAGTGCACCAAAGTTCCGTTTATTGAATCCATTTTTATTTCAGATTCAGTCAACGAGACCTAGTCAACAATTACAAGAATTTGGGTTTTGCTTGGGTCTTGGTTTGCGCTAACCGAAGTCGTAATGTATTTACTTTCAATTACAAATTTCTCAAAAGACAAGAAGCTCTAAAGCTTCAAAACATAATTGAGAATTAGTGAAAATTTACTTCCAGTTCAAGATGCCACACGTAACTTTTGTAAAACAATCCAGTTCTTGAGAATTCAACTGGCAATGAAACCTCTTAATGGACGAAACCTAATGAAATAACTGAGAAACATATGTCTCCGATTAATCGCATGAAATATCAGTCTACTACCCTGATAGTCTGGTTTTACAGCTTCAAACATTTTCAACCGCCAACAAGTTACTTAATATAATGTCCAATATTTTGTATAATTACCTGCTCCGATCGTTAGAATCCGAATGCTCTGTCTTGGGACGTTTAACCTGAAATTGGCAAATAAAATAAAAACAAATTATCTATTTGTTTAGTATAAATAGTTATATTTCAATAAAAACATCGAAAGATACATCAATTAGAGGTTCACAGTGTCAGGCAATCAAAAGACCACAAATCGCATTCAAAAAAAGATAACGCCATACTATGCCACGTCCATTTAGATGCTGATTTTATGGATGATTTCTCATCCACCCATTTTTAATGTTACTTCCATTATAGGTCACAGTCTTAGCATACAACATATGTACAACTTCTTATATAACAGTCACGCTTTTGCTGGTATGACGATTCCATATTAGATACTCGTATATCAAGGTCTTCCGAAAACACCACAAAAAATTGCACACCGTAGCATGAATAATCGGCGGTGTCACCTTCCTGTTCCCATGCTTTAGGTAGACGTAAGCATTAAGCGAATTTGTGTTTTAGGAACTTTCCGGCGTTTTATCAAACAATCAGAATAAATATTACAACTTGCAGTTTACAGAAACAAAAAGGGAAACATCAAATTGGGAATGAAAATAACACTGGACTTTAAAAACAAACAAAGAACAATAATAACTGCTACAGCCGGCAGTTACAGATTGCTGACAACCATACAGCTATATGCAGTACAATGAATCAGATTCTCTCTTTGGATTAATGTGGATACCTGCCGGGAAGGTAAGTGGTGAAAAGGAACGCCTTATACCTTCGGTGTTCGATTATTCCAACTTAATATCAAACACACAACCAGAAAACGACTACTTTTCAAAACTTGATAAACAGCTTGATAAACAGCATCGGAACAAACACTGCACCGGACACTGCTTAGAAGGCCAGAGGAACCTTCGGTTACTTTCGAATTGTATCCACCTATATGGATCAATTATATGAATCCGTTTCCAGTGTAAAAAATGCCATAGAGGATATAAAGCTGATTATTGCCGACTCCAGAAACAAAACTTTCAAAAAAATGATCCAAATTGAAGGCCTCCACATCTACAAACCTCCATCAATACAACCCACAACCTTCATTGGTTTCTTAAATGCCTTCATCGTGGAGGTATAAAAATTACGACGACAATGGAGATAAGCTAATGGAAGGAGCGGACTCAAACCACATGCATTTAATCTTCGACATTCGATTCGGATTCGGAGATTCGGAACACTATTCCCGCCATGCTTTCAGTAGAGTCCTACTGGATTTTACGTCCACTCCTAATCGAAATCGAAGTCCAAATTGCTTCCATAGTAGGTAGGTAGTCCAAATTGCCTTCACAGTAGGTAAAGTGGCGGTCCTCGCCGACTTGGCGAGATCAAATAGCGCTTTAGTGCACCGTTTTGCTACCACAGTCCTCAGTAGATCTAATGGTAAGAAAGATGGTTATATATAGTTATATCCCACCTGTACTCTGTAACTGAAACTCTGAAAGCTCCTTTAGGTCGAAAAAGAAGGGATTAATTAAGTTGCGGAATTGGTAAGCCGCAAGGGCCCGACACTTGCAAAGAAAATGAATGAGAGTTTCTTTCTCATTCACATCCAAGCAACCCCTGCAAAAGGTATTGTGTTTCGCTGCGTGACAGTGGCCCGTTATTATGGCTCTGGAAATATATTTTCGAGATCTGAAGATCAGCTCGGTACATTTGTTCTTATTATAGGAAGGCCACATCGCTCTTGACGTGGTACAATTGGTCAACTTATTATAACTTAGCTGTGCTTTTGGTGTAAGGAACGAAAGAATACGTTTCCTGATGGAGCTCAAAGGACAGAAGATTGTTTTAGCGCAGTCCATGTCCAGTGTGACGCCCTTCTTCAAAAGTAAGTCTGCTTTTTCATTGCCGTCAATGTCATGTCACTCTGCCTCGGCACACAAACGAGGATCACGTCTATGCATTGGCTTATCGAAGCCAGTCCGACTTGGCACTGTCTGACGAATTTAGAACTGTTGCTTGTCGCAATAATGGCTTTAATAGTGGATTGGCTGTCTACGCCTATGCCGACCAAGCCTACTATTGCGGTATTGTGAGATAGAGCCCTGGATGCCTCTCTTATCGCGAAGATCTCCGCCTAAAAATATACTAGCAGAGACAGGTCGCTTATAAGACCTTGAAAGGTTAATGTTTTCTGATACAGGATTTGAGAGGAGGCTCAAAAGATCCGTTGCCTCTTTCGACTTAACCACAACTTTCGAAACCGTTTGGAAGGAGGAGCTTATCTTTAATTTGCTGAATGCCATCCCATGCCTGAGAACATGACGCCTCAACAATAATCTGCTCTCAAACCGTTTTATTAATGATAATAAAGGCAGACTGAGAAAGCTATGTCGACTTAGTGAACTGACCCATAGCGTACGACACCAAAAATTGCGTACGTAAATTGCTAAAAGCAATCCGCCTTATCAATAACCGACTTTTAAGCCGCCTCCTACAAGTCTTCATTTATGACAATAAGAGCAAAATAAAGAAGCTATGTAACGGTTTGCCTCAAGACTCCATCCTTGCTACTTCGCTTTTTATTTTTCGTACATCAGTGATAAAGGGTATAAGGACTGATGTTCAAAATATGGACACAGCGAACACAGAAAGAATTGTTTTGATAGATCTTAAGTAACTCAACACATCAGACAGTAAAGACGGTTTCCAAATGTATCTTAACTAGAAATGTGCCGTTTCGTTTCCACCTAACAAACGAAGTTGGAAATACCAGACTGAACATACAGCTTAACATTAATACCTCACTCAACCAAAGCAGACACTCCAAATACTTAAAGGCATAAACTTAGACAGATCCCTCACATAAAAGCACCACTTAAATAAAGCGGCTGGGAAATCTTAAAACCTGTCATAACATCACTCAAAAAGGCATTGACTCAAGCTGGGGTTTAAGTGGAGCAAGGCTATGTACTGCGGGTCTTGATCTCGTGTAGTCTACATCGGAATATTGAGCTCCAACGTGACTGATCAGAGCCCGTGTGCATATAATGGACACACAGCCACACTTTGAGGCTCATATCTGGTACTTTGAGATCAACTTCCTGTGCTGAGCAACAATACTCTATCCCACGTTCACTGATTAAGCATACTATTAAGTTAGCTAGTAAACGCTAAACCCCACATTCCCGCGCTTTTCGGTCATCCGGTGTTTGCTGTTAAGTCAGCACAGAGTAAAGTCTCTGCACCCAGCCATAATGAATCTCGTTAAAGGAATATTTCATCTGCATTCTGCTAGGTCAGCAAAATGGTCAGCATCCATGCAAACCGATACCATCTACGTCTGGAAACTACCATGGGTTTGTAGGTAAAACGGAAAACACTCAACAGGATCCGGACTACTAGAATAAATGATCGAAGATACACAGACAGACGGACAGAGTTGATATCTGAACAATTTTCGAGTTTATCTTAAGGCTTATTATCATATTTGGCTCTACAACCGGGGTCTTGTCTTGACCTCCCGATTGAATAATAATTGAAGTAAAAAACCTGTATTAAGGTAGGGGCTTTTTATAACTTAACACCTTGCTACACAAGTATTAATCATCATGTCAGACACACTCCGTTTTCTCTCAATAAATAACCAAACCATGGAATACCTAAAGAGTTCCTTTTATGGCCGATTCTTTCTATGCAGTTAACTCAATTAATAACACTCAATCAAAATTATCAGCCAATAAAACTTTGAGACAGTTTATTGTTGTGTATTGTCACCAAAATTTTTAAGGGTCCAAATCTGATCTTCATCTCCTCCTCTGATGGATCAAAAGGTGCTCGTAATTTATTGCACAACACATTGACATATATATGCATTCATTTGTTTTGATTTGATTGCGTAATTAAATGAGTTTTAAGCTGGTGTTGGTGTTGCTGATGATGATGGTGTGTTATGGCAACGAACAATTTGGGGGACGATAAAAAAGTAGAAGAGGAAAAAAAAAAACTGTCCACCAAACAAATTTGAAGAATCAGTAATCATTTGATTGTTTCTTTTTGTTTTTTTTTTTTGTTTTTGTTGGCTTTCTAGCCTCCTCGGATCTTATCTCTGTAATCTTAATACTCCTTTCGAGAGTCATAAGCAACATACACCACACACATAAAGATAAAGATCAGAATGTGAAAAAAGGAAAACAAACACATTTCACTGTTAAGTTGGAGGTCTCCGCGTCCGCAGACGCAGGCATTTCTCGACTTGTGTCATAAATTAGTTAGTTAGCCAGATTCTTGCTGCGTTTCTTAAAACAAAATACTTAAGACACCACCAGCACGCAGAGTGCCGGTGTTTCTCCCCGGCTGGCGCATTATCGTGCTTCGCACCGCACACACTGATGGCATTCTCGAAAGACATTCGCAAGATCGCATGCAACATGGTTTATACGCGCGTCGTATAGCTGTGGCATGCGACTTCAATTTTGAATTATTTTACGATGCGTTTTAGGAAGCAATAAAATTGGCACTTGCGCGATTGCGCAGCTCACATTTTGAATTTGGACTCTCAACCTCCTCAGTAGGATATCGTGGTGCGTGATCGTGTGGCAGGCAGGCAGGCAGGCAGACACTTTGGCAAAGTTTTGACACTACTCGTTGTTATGATGCCGTGAACATTTCGATGTCAAGCGTAAACTTGCACGATTTTATTTGTCATAATTGGCGTTAATGAGTGAACCAACCGGAAAACACGCAATCCACGTTTGGCAAGAAAGTACTACACTTGCGAAGCGTGATTGGTGATCCGATTTTTTATAACTGACAGTGAGCGAGAAGTGATCAAGTTGTAAATACGAGAGGAGTTCCAATAGAAAAAACATTCAAATGCATTTCAATTCAATTTCAATATTAATTTAAAAAGCGAGTGGGTACCGCAATAGTACCTAATTAGGCCTAACTTTTTTTTCCATTCGTTTCAGAAAAAAATCAAAAGCAATTTAATTCAATTTCAATTTTAATTTAAAAATAAGTAGGTATACAACTCAATAGTGCCTAATTAGACCTAACTTTTTTGCATTCCTTTGCGAAAAAATTCAAATGCAATTCAACTCAATTTCAATTTTAATTTAAAAACCCGGAGGTTTGAATAAAATCGAGTAAGTTTTGAAAAAATTTATATGGGATATATGGTCCTGGGACCCGGTCACTTTTTACAAAAAGTGTTATGATCGAAGATAATTTCAATTTATTAATTTATTTAATTAAAATAATTTAAAAAGCGAGTGGGTACCGCAATAGTACCTAGTTAGGTCTAACTTTTTTTTCCATTCGTTTCAGACAAATTTCAATTTTAATTTAAAAAAGCAACCCATAAAAATTTCCGCTAAGTTCTCTAACCGGAGGTTTGAATAAAATCGAGTAAGTTTTGAAAAAATGTATATGGGAGCCCCATGGTCCTGGGGCCCGGTCACTTCCAAATTTTTACAAAAAGTGTTATCATCGAAGATAATTTGAAATTAATAATTTATTTAATTAAAATAAAATTTAAAAGCAAGTGGGTACCGCAAGAGTACCTAATTAGGCCTAACTTTTTTTCCATTCGTTTCAGACAAAATTCAAAAGCAATTCAATTCAATTTCAATTTTAATTTAAAAATAAGTAGGTATACTCAATAGTCCCTAATTAGACCAAACTTTTTTTGCATTCCTTTGCGATAAAATTCAAAATTCAATTCAATTTCAATTTTAATTAAAAAAATAAAAAAAAACCCATAAAAATTTCACGTAAATTCTCTAATCGGACGTGTGAATGAAATCGTGTAAAATTTAAAGGAAATATATATGGGAGACCTGCGGGCCCGATCAATTCAAAATTTTCAACAAAAAAAAGTGTTCTCATCGGATATACAGATCTGTTCAAAATTTGAATTCAATTCAATTTCAATTTTAATTTAAAAATAACAATGTACCTCACTAGTGCCTAATTGGGCCTAACTTTTTTTGCATTCGTTTAAGCTTATGAGTCTCCATTAAAAGCTACTCATCCAAAAATATAAACAAAGATCAGCGTTGCTGCTGTTTTCTGCCAATCCATTAACCGGAGTACTCGTAATCTTTCCTACCTCAACCACAGTACTTCCGCAAAGAACCCACACACGATGCACCTGTTCCTCCAAGCTGGCATTTGCATTGCAGTAGTAAATCTTGCTCCGCACACTTAATAAAACAAACGTGCTATGGTGCTCTTGTTCCCTTCCCGGTTCACCCACTATGCAAATATTGGAACGTTTAGTGAACATTAATGAGCGTAACCGCGATCTGGACTCTGTTTGAATTTCTTGGATTTTCCGCGCTATAAAAACTGCCGTCGTCCAATGACGTCGTGTCGCAACTGTTGGTGGTGGACTTTTTCCCATCTAATACTACACTGCGACAACTCCAGTGGAAGTGTTCGCGCACGAGCAGCGTGCGATTATTAAGTTTTATAAAATGTGTGACTAATTGGTTGTCGGCGCATTCGTTACCGGGTGAGGGCGGGTGCAAGCGAATATCTTGTGAGCAGAGCGTATGTTTACCAATTATGGTAATGCCTTGCGTATATATAGAGGAATGACCGCAGTTTTTATGATGTTGTGGGGGAAATTTGTTTTAATGAGAGTTGAAGAGAAAAGGAGACTGCGACGGTGCTAGTGCGTATTGGAAGGTAAGGTAGAAGTATGTATCCCAACGTGGTGTTAAGAGTTAAGATACGAATGAATGATTTCTTGGGAAAACAACTGAGTTAATTCTTGTGCAGGCGAAATTTGTAACACATTTAATGGATTACTTAGCAAGCAAAATCCGTATGCATTATGTGACCAACGGAAATTGCTTTCCATTGCGTAAGCCTTAGTTAGGTGTTGAAATTGGAATAAGTTTTTAGCGATTACATTTAATTACGCACCCGAGCGAGCCCGAGCGAGCATGGGAGGCAGAGTGCTTTCCTGGATGAGTGGAAGAAATGATCGTCAAACTATCGAATAAACAAAATCTGACAGAGTTCTAAGACTGGAGAGGAATCTTCTGTGGCTAAGAGTGTAACTAAAATTACACAAGATCTCTTAAAAGATCAACTTAGTAAAGAAACCTTTGAGCACTCTGTAATGGATGTTTCTATGTATATTGGACCACCTACGGATGTCTCACATTATCTGATGTTGATATTATAATAATAATAATATTTGGAGCGACAGACCGTTGCATTCCAAGACCTAGCTTCTCGCGACCATTTATGTTGTGCAAGCAAACGGAAGGGACCTCAATTTAATGCTGGATCTGCGATGCGATGAGACCGATGCGGTTGAAGATCAATATTCTCGTAACCATTCGTTTTGTCCGCGCTATATATCTTTTGTACACACATGGATGGGACCTACAGTTTAACGCCATATCCGAAATGTAAATTGAGAAGCTTTCCCCAACAAGTTATTACTCTCGTATGTTTGTCAGACATTCACGAGAGGTGGGATCGTGAAAAATACTTTCGCTGGAATTCCAACTAAGAACCTCCGCTCGGAAAACCATGCACTAACCACTGAGCCATGGCGCCCATGTTTATATAGATTTTGAAACGACTTTCGACAGTTTGTCAACCGAGAGTTCCGCTGGTGTATTCTGTGCAGGATAGACATTACTATTAACCATCATCAAGGCTATACGTAGGAACGGTCTATGTGCCGCGTTTTGTATAGAGAAGAACATGCTGGACATAGAATGTCGGAAGAATTCAAAATACAAAGTGGGGTAAGAGAAGGATGCATTTATTCACCAATAGTGTCTCTGTCCCACGTGTAGCGTTCTCGGCGGGAAACAGACGAATTTTTTTAACTCTTACAACTCTACTTGCGTGACGATAATGACATTTGCCTACTGTCTCACAGAATACGAGATCTCTATAATATGAAGACAGCTCTCATGGTTAGTGCGTTGGACTTCTGAGCAGGAGGTTTAAGCTTCGAATCCCATAAACACTAAAAACTGTCCAGCTAATCAGCTCTATAGACAGGGCCAATCTGTTTGCTGCTCATTTCGCAGCTAGCTCCACGCTTCCATATTGTGCATTGCTGCGCCTCCTGCACCTCGCAGAGTATTGAACACTCTATGGGAAAGATATTCATTCGTACTGGTGGAGTTGGCAGAGTTTTAAACGATCTCAACAGTCACAAATCTGCTGGGTCAGATGCTATTTCCCCAATAGTTCTGAAGAGGTGTTCTTCCAAACTGGCATTACCATTGCGTAAGCTTTTCCATTTATCTTATTCTTCTTCTGGACTCTTCCCGAGAAGTTGGAAAACAGCCTTAGTCCAGCCCATATCGAACACCTAGAACACCGCAGCAACGTCTCCTTCTTGTCACTGTTTTATCGCTTCTTCCACCAGCGGTGCTCAAGAGAAAAACTGCATGAGACGTCTCCTTGAATTTAACCGCAATACTCGTGGCGCTGTAAATGCTCATCAGTTTACCCTCAAGACCATCTTCGGAGGTACAGTTAAGTTCAGGGATTCGTTCTTCAGTCGTACAACACGTATGTGGAATGCTCTGCCAAGCTCTGTCTTCCCACATCACTATGATCCACAGGCGTTCAAAACACAAGCTTATAGACGTCTCCCCTTTTCTCCTCCTTTTCCCTTAACGACCACCACTCTGTGCCAAGCAAATTGCCGAGCATTATAAAGGTGCGAACTCCTTTAAGCGTGCGCGAGTTATATATAAAATAAAAGTTGATTCCATTTTGGTAGATCAGCTTCGCCTTCACTACATATTGCAATGTTTCGTCCCTGTATACTTTTTAAGACAACATAGTTAGCAACTTGCACGATAGCAAACACTTCTGTTTGTTTAGAATTTTGAATTTTCATCCAAGCAGTATGGTATTGCTCCAGTTCCCTCATCAGTAAGCGAACCGTCAGTGAAGAATATTATGTCCTCATGTAGAATGTAGATGTCTTTTCAGATAATGTGTCAAATTTCTGACTTTATCATAATTCAGACAGAGATTCTAGCAATAAGGGAGGCTTTGATGGCACTAAGCTATAGTGCCGCACAAATTGGAACGATTGGTAGCTATATCTGCAATTAAAGTTATTCAGGCGACCATCAATAACTCGAAACTTGATAAACAGTGCCAAGTAGAATTGGCTTCGATCAGGCAATTCATTCCAAAATATAAAGGGCAACGAGAAAGCGGACGAATTAGCGAAGAAGGTCATGACTATGGACCCCGGCTCCATGGAAAGATTAAGCTGCCCAATGAGCTGACTAATTGAACAACTTCTCTCTTTCTTTACTTCCAGGCCACAAGTTAGGTGGAGCAATTTGACCAACTGTGGTATGGCCCTCCTACAATGAAAATACAACCACAAAATTGATATAAAGATCTCGGAAGTATATTGCCAGAGTTGTGGCTATCAGTGTGGATATCTGGAAACGTGCATGTGGTATTCCACATGACACAGGACTGCAGAAGTTGCAAGGAAATAAAAGAGAAAGAAACTTTCATCCACAATATTTGCAGATGTCCGGTTCACACTTTGAAAAAACCATTTCTTGCAGACCAGAAAGAGCTTTCGGAATACAGGATTATCGAACTGATCTTGTACCTGATCCTTAATTTAAAACCATCCATATAACTTTTGATAGAGGCCTCTCAAGGACTGGCGTAAACAAATGGGATAACAAAATTATGAGTTTGAAACCAAAGCCGGTACACTGGCTTTACACAGCCGTCGTGACACCAGTGCTATTGTACGGCGTAAGCGTATGGTGACCAGCTCTGTTAAAAGCGTCGTATAGGAACTTACTGGAGAAGATCCAAAGAGTCCTTGTAACAGCAAAGCATAGATTGCCTTGAATCATAGAGGTTTTTCTACGAGGATGCTTAGGATTATAAGTGTGGCGCTGAGATGACACAAACTCGCGCCTTAGCAATTATACTGCACCTTATTCCAGTAGACATATTTGGCAAACTTTAAAAGCGACTGTTAGCAGTAAATAGCAGAGGAAAATTCTGCAAACGGAGCACTCTGCTATAATCAAATCTTGAAAGTAAGAGCTGGCAAATCTCGATTACGCCAGTGGTTGTGCTTCGATAAAGGCTTTCGGACAATAATCGCGTCCAGAGAAGACTGAAAAGTGATTCAAACCCGTTATGGAACATGATATGGAAACAATACAATCTGTGCGGACGGTTATAAGCTAGACGGGAAGCTGAGAAACTGAAGCCTTCCTGATCACTGAAACGTAAACAATAGTGAAGTAATAGCGGTGGATAAGATCATGTATTTGCTGAAGCGCAATGTATTAACTACAAGGAAGATAAACATTTGTGTGAATAGTCAAGCGGCTATAAAATTATTGGTAGCGGTCTAACTCACATCAAATGTGGCGCTGAGCTGCCATCCCTCCCTTAACGAAATAAGTGAGCAGTTCATCAAGGATCATTTGGGTCTCGGGCCACTCGGATGTTGAAGGGAACTGCAAAAGCGGACGAGCTAGCTAGATGTGGTACTACTCTTCAGCTGCTACCGGAAAGGGCAGAGGTTGGAAGGCCTATTGCGACACTAAAGCTCGTGCTTCGAAAAGAGGCACAAGCCATAACAAACGAGAGGTGGAAAAACACCAACACCACCTGTAATATAGCCAGATAAGTTTGGCCAAAGATAGACTTGAAGCGTTAAAGCTCCCTACAAACCGTGAACTAAAAACTGTTGTGGCGATACTGACAGGACAGTGCCACACGCGATAAGGTTGGGTATCGAATATAATGACTTCTGCAGAAGCTGCATGGTCGACGAGGAAGAGGAGAGCGGTAGAACATCAGCTTTGCTCCTGTTTGGTATTACCGTGCGGTTGTAGGGATACCTACAAAGCACTGCCTTCTGTGGAACACGCGAGAAGTATGGGTCTCGAATGTAATGACTTTTGGTCATGGTGCAATAACAAGTAGGGAGAGGAGACAGTAGAACATCTTCTTCGCTCCTGTCTGGCATTAGCGTTCGGTTGTGGCGATACGGACAGGACACTGCCTTCTGGAGAAACACGTGAGAAGGTTTGGTATGGAATATTATGATTTCTGTAGAAGCTGCATTTACGAAGAGGACAGGAGACAGTAGAACATATGCTTTGCTCCTGTCTGGTATTAGCGTGCGGCAGGGCACTGCCTTCTGTGGAACACACGAGAAGTTTGGGTCTCGAATGTATAATGACTTTTGGTCAAGGTGCAATAACAAGTAGGGAGAGGAGACAGTAGAACATCTTCTTCGCTCCTGTCCGGCATTAGCGTACAGAAGGCACAAAACATTTATTGGTATACGCATAATTATTGCAGCGGCGACTCGATCTATAACTACCTAGAGACAGGACTGGATCCCAAAAAACAAAGAAAGTGAACGCCTCGCTCAAAACCAAGTGTTATGAAAAATATTTGTGGATGCCTTATGCTACCGAGGATCGCACTATATTGTAATTCTGATGATGATGATGATTTTTTGGAATTTAATCGAATTCAATACCGATCTTAGGTCAGAAATATAACAAGAAGCACTAAATCGGTCTTCTCTTTTCTCTTGAACCGCACCCTCTTTAAGTGTAACAATCACAAGTACAAATCTCTTGGACTTAGTCTGAATGACACAAAAAGGAATGTAATGTAATCTGGCAGCTATATCCTGTCTGAGAATCCACATTTGTCAATGATGTTAATATCCATGGAAAATAGAACAGCTTCTCTTTTGTTTAGTTAGGTACAGGGCAAACATCGCTGTGTTCTTTTGTTTCTGACATGGAAGACAACATTCAAACGCACCAATTAACAAGTTTAACAATTTTGTAAGAAAAACCCAAACACACACATACACAAAATATAAAAAAAAATCTCCAAAATACCTTCGGTTCGATCATTTTTTCGATTAATCCACATCGCGGTGCAGAGAAACTGTACGGCATTAGAGTGACCATACTGAAGGAAGACACTTTTGAGAATCTTCCCACTTGGCAGCAAATTTTGAATAATTTTGACACAAATTAAAAAAAATTATCCGAAATTGAAACAACATACACAATAGATACTGTAAATTTTCGTTTTCGTTTTTTATTCGGTTGCTGGTAACTATCACTTAATTCCTTTCCATAAAAAAAGGATCACAAATATTGAAAACTTTTCACAGAATCCCAAAAATGGCAAGACAAAAACTATCCGACGGATATTTCATACAATCAGATTTGCATCTGTATCTACAACCGAAATAAGCGATCGATCGTCTCGAGAAAAAATTTAATTCTATAGAGAAGGCACGCAGACAGCGAGCTAAACGAAAGAACCGGCACGGTATGGGATTCTCAAGAAAACTAACTGGATTGTGAGGATTTCGGCTGTCGTTCCATCGATACCCGTAGTATCTGAGTAAAACATTTGTGATTATGTGTGTGTGTGTGTGTGTGTGTGTGTGTGTGTGTGTGACGGCCGGTTTTACCTCGCTGAATGTGTATGGGTGTGAAAAACACTCAAACTACAAAACACTCAAGAGAATGCACGAGTATCTTTCTATCTCGTTTGCTTTTTTTAGTGTGCACTGTGAACACTAAAATGTATTATAATGATGGATTGAGTATCTGTGTGAGTATCTGCTCTATCGAAAACTCCGCCCATTATTTGTTTCTCTACCTTTTTATGTGCGCATTAAATTGCTTTCAATTTATCCGTCAGATACACATACAGCGAGTGTAAGTTCCAAACGTTACTTTTAGATACTCGCAACACGCACACAAAAGGGAAACCCTTTGAATTTTCCGTTTGATTGTGTGGGTTGCGAGGTTTTGGTTGGTTTCTTGAAGATGAGTGCAATTTAGGGTGGGTGGAAAATAGAAAAGGGTGGTGTTAAGTTTTATGCGTGCGCTCTTTATGAGGCGAGATACACAAACAAACGAATGGATGATGCGCATGGTTTCGCCCAAACTGTGAGGGATTTTTCTGATGAAAACTTTTGACTTTAATTGAAACTAAAACTTATGGTGAAATTATCTTTTTATAATTTCATACTCTATACAGAGCAACCCACCCATTAACTGGGATATGGTTGAGTTTAGGAATTCGGTTTTGCGCTTTCGATGACAACTGATTGCCCTGTTGACATTCATGCCCACTTCGTGATCGTTAGAGATACGGTTAGGCCAGAAAACCCTTAAGATATTCCGTAGGCAGAGGCAACATAAACGAAACAAAGAGTCAAACCCTCGAAATCGAAGGCTTCAGAGCCCTACTTAAATATTTCGACGAAGTTGGTAAAAAATATTACACATACCGGCTAAAAAGTCAAAAAGGGCTGACAGTTGTGCTAAAAGGAATTGAAAGCTACGTAGATATTAGCGACATAAAAGCTGCACTTGCTGCGGCAGGTTTCCATGCCAAACCTATTGGTAATATAGTAAATCGTGAGAAGGTGCCCCAACTAATGTTCCGTTTTTGGAACTAGAACCAGAGGAAGAGAAGTCAAAAGGGCGCCGTGGCTCAGTGGATAGGAGCATGGACTGCTGAGCAGTAGGTTCATGGTTCGAATCCTAGTAACACCAAAGTATTTTTTCACGGTGTCCCACCTCTCGCGAAAGTTTGACAAACGTCCGAGAGTAATAACACCTTGTCACTGAAAGCTTCTCAATTCGCCGTTCGGATCCGGCATTGAATTTTAGGTCCCTCCATTTGTGTTCAAAAATATGCATGCTCAACACAAATGGTTGCGAGAAGTCAGGCCTTGGACCGCATGGTCTGTCGCGCCGATATTATTATATTAATTTAAAAAGGCCAGAGCTAGCGAACCCACATATAAGGAAATCAGATGATCACTGGGCCAAAAGCGACTTAGAAAAGGCTATCGCTTTTTCTAACCATCTACAAAAAGTGTTCAGCCCAAACGAACAAAATAATAACCGCGGACTACCTAAGCCTACGGTGGACGAGTCGAACCCCCAAATGCAGTAAAATTGAAATAGAAACGTGTCAAAACAGCATAAATCCAGGCCATGATCTAATAGCTGGAAAAATGATCAAAGAATTACCAGATAGATGCATAAAATGCATAACATATATTTATAAAGCGATTATGAGATGTGGATACTTTCCCCAAAAATGGAAAATATCCCAAATTATCATGATTCCTAAGCCAGGTAAAGACGAAACACAGGTCTCGTCGTACAGGCCAATAAGTCTACTCCCGATAATTTCAAAGCTTTTTGAAAAGATGCTACTACAAGAACTAATGCCTATATTTTATCTGAAGGTCGCATTATACCAGAGCACCAATTTCGGTTCAGAGAGCAGCACAGCACAATAGAACTGATGCACAGAATTGTGAACACAATCAAGCTATCCTTAGAAGAAAAGAAATACTGCTCGGCAGTTTTCTTGGATATTGCGCAAGTTTATCGACAAAGTATGGCATGAAGGATTTAATTACAAAATTAAAACTCTTCTGCCTAGACAATTTCATGCAATTCTTGGAAACCGCCTAGCCCAAAGGATGTTTCAGGTGAAACAAAACACGGCCACTACTGATTCAACCGAGATTAAGACAGGAGTCCCGCAAGGTAGTGTGCTCTACTTGTTATTTACGGCTGACCTACCAACAACCGAAAAAATAATCACTTCAACTTTTGCTGACGACACAGCTATACTCTGTTTTCACACAAAAATCCTCAAACAGCATCGAGAGAATTACAAGAACATCTGCACAAAATAGAACATTGGCTAAAAACTTAGCGGATAAGGACGAATGAGTGTAAATCAACACATGTAACATTCACATTGAATAAACGTACATGTCCGGCAGTAAAACTAAACAATATCACAATTCCTCAACAAACTAATGTCAAATATCTTGGTCTTCATCACGATAGAAGATTGACACGGAAAAAGCACATTGAAATAAAACGCAATCAATAAAAAATAAAATTTTCTAAAATGTACTGAATGATCGGAAGAAAATCAAAACTCTCTCTGGACTGCAACCCCCGAACCCTGGGCGCAATCAAATCAAATCAAATTTTTTTAAAAAGTGTTGTCCATCTTAAAAACCAAAACACATGCCTATAAAATCTCAAGAAAATCGGGTATATATTGTAAAATATTTGTATGGAAGCCTCCAACGCCGAGGCCCGATGAGCCCCGAATTTTGATAGAAAGTATTGTCGTGGGAGATACACATGTGTGCAAAGTTTGAATAAAATCGGCCTTTAGGAAGTGGGTTAAAAATTAATCCGAAGATCTGATCAACCAGCCAACCAGCCATTCAGCCACGGACATGCGAAGTTAATTTAATAAAAATTCACAACACCTGTCTCAAAATAGTCTAGACTACGAATGCGAGAAAAGGTGAATTGGCGACTGACCAACGTCACTGTATCAGTTAACTCCAAGTTTTTGCAAACCGCTGTTAACGCTAGCCATCGCACTATCAACCGTAACATTTCATAATTCATAATGAATTCACATTTCACATTGACATGATAGTGACCAGTGTGCTTTTAACAGAACTTCTAAGCTGTTATGTACATTCTACAGACTGTAACAAGTTATTGTCTGAGCATCGCTGTACTATACCCAACGCACGCACAATACACCTCTGTTTTGTATACCACCTCTTCCTTTTCTTTCCTTTTTTACCAAAACCATGCATATAACATGGACTTCTGACACAATAAGCTAACACCATTTCAAACGAAGAAGAACAACTATGTAAAAAAAACAATAATTAAGGGAAGAATACCAATTACCATCTATATGTAAGGTAAGTAAGGCAAGTATCTAAGTACATTTGGTTTAGAATTTCAAAACAAAACCTCGTATACCAAACTGCTATGCGTACAATTCATCCATACTTCCACCTGTCTGAGATGGACGTCGAGTGTGGTAAAAGTTTGCAAAATGTTCTAACGAAATTGTTATACATACATATAATGTACATACTCGTACCTATATTGGATATCATTATCATGAAAATTGATTTAAGTGGACATTTTGTTTCAACAAAAGATTGTGCTTTGGCTTACGGTTACAATTTCGGTATACAATTACAATGTAAGCCTTACTTGGTCAGTAAGATACGGAAAATCAATAATTCCATTCGAGCTTATAGGATTTAATGGAACGCATAGCAATTAACAAATTTAAGCGTGATTATAGATACATAGTAGATATTTTCCTGCAAATCGATATTCATTGTTATCCTATTAAAAATCTGCTTAAGTAACGGCACCACAAAATGACTGATTATCGCTTTTAACCCCTGATTACCTAACCCTCCTACCGCATTATTATTATTTTTAACTAGCTGACCCGACAGACAGACGTTGTCCTGTCTAACTTTCAATAAATTTCTTTATGATCCACGTTTTGTGAATTTGTGAAAAGCTCTTTGAAATGTTAAATCAAAGTAAAAATGAGAATTTAAAAAAAAAAACGTCAACCAAATGATGATAATAAAGGGTCCGCCATCTAAAGTTTTCAGTTTTTTTTTTTTTTCAACTAGTGCTTATTTCGTGAATGGTAACACTTAGATCATGTCTGATTTGACAGATAATTAGTTGTATCCTTCCGCTAAACGAATATGGTTGTGTATACGCTTGAACAACGCTGGGAAATATTGCGACATTACTTTGAAAATCATGGTAATGTTGCAGAATGTGTGCGAAAATTGCGTACGGATTGATTTTGGAAGAAGAGAAGCACCGTCAGCTCCGTATGTTCGTTATCTTGTGAAAAAAGTGAAAGAAACTGGCATCCTCATCGATAAACCAAAGCGTGAAAAGCCAAAAACAGTGCGTACACCCGAGAATATTGATGCTGTGGCAGAAAGTGTGCGTGAAGCGCCATCAGCATCAATTCACCGTCGTTCTCAACAATTGAACATTTCGGAGACATCATTGAGACGAATTTTGCATAAAGACCTTGGTATGAGTTGAAGCCAATTGACCATCCAATGCGTTTTCGCTTCGCTGAGTGGGCCTGCGATCGACTTACAGAAGATGCCGATTTTGCCAAAAAAAATCATCTTTTCGGATGAAGCTCATTTTGATCTTATGCGGGTATGTAAACAAGCAAAATTGTCGCATTTGGGGCACAGAAAACCCGCACGCATACATTGAAAAGCCGGTACACCCAAAACGAGTCACTGTTTGGTGCGGATTTTGGTCCAGAGGCATAATTGGGCCATTTTTCTTCGAAAATGAGCAAGGAGTGGCCGTTACAGTCAATGGCGATCGTTATCGGGCCATGTTGAACGATGAACAAAAATTGAAGAGGAGGATATTGGCAACATTTGGTTTTAACAGGACGGCGCTACGTGCCACACAGCCGAAGCTACACTCGATGTTTTGCGCCCTGTTTTTGAAGATCGCATTATCAGCCGCAGAGCTGATGTCGTTTGGCCACCTCGGAGCTGCGATTTGACACCGTTGGACTATTATTTGTTGGGTGCCCTAAAAGATAAGTGTTACGCCGACAAGCCAGAGACAATTGACGCCTTAAAGGACAATATTCGTGAAGCCATTGGTGAAATACAGCTGCACACAATCGATAATGTGCTTAAAAATTGGACCGATCGTGTAGGCTACTGCATGGCCAGCCGAGGCAGCCATTTGAATGAAATTATTTTCCATTGTTAACCGGAAGGATTGTACTTTCAAATAAAAAACAGAAATTTGAGAAAATATTCAGTAGTTTTTTTTTATAGCATTTTCAAAAAAAAAAAAAAAGTTATTTGGCGGACCCTTTACATGGGCCAAAAGTAACACAGAGAAGGCAGCTATCTTTGCTGGAGTATTTGCAAAGTATATTTCAACCGAATGAAAATCATCATGGGCTAACGTGGCAAGAAGTTAATGAAGATAACGTCACTATTCCGATTGTTACACTAAATGAGTTAAAAAAAGAAATTCATAAATATCTTAAAACTAAAAAAGCACCCGGTTATTATCTATGGAAGCGTTGGAAGATTATTTAACTCTTGCGCTCGTCTTAAAAATGTTCCCTGCTACTGGAAAGCTGCAGAAGTAATTATGATTTGAATTCCACCCTAACGAGGTGTCATCGCACAGACCAATATCTTTGCTTCCTGTTGTGTCAAAATTATTAGGAATTATCTTGCTCTTTTATGTACGAGCTTTGATTTGGAACAAGGTAGGTAAAGCAGTCCATTTTCATACTCACATCATTTTTTCTTGTAGTTGTTTTACCTGGTATCCTGCAACTACCTAAATTAATGTTCCTGGGCGGTGGCACATTGGTAGAGGGTAGGTTAGGTTAGGTTAGGTTAGGTTCGGTGGCTGCTATTGCACACTTAGACCGAAGTACGGTACTATTGTGATACCACAGGATCAGAACCTTTCCCCTTTTATTATAGAGCCCATTTTGTGCTCCTTGTGAATTTTAGGATGTCTCCCACTTTGCAGTTTTCGACATCCGATAAGCTGTTTAATGTACTGCTTGCAAGAGCCGAGCATGTACACAGAAAATGGGATACTGTTTCCTCATCCTCGGCGTCATAGCAGCTTCTACAGAAGTCATTGAACTCAAGGCCCATCTTTCTCGCATGCACTCCAAGAAGACAGTGCCCCGTTAAAATGCCTATAATCATTCTTATATCCCTTCTTCGTAGGGATATCAATGCTCTAGAGCCAGCAGCTTAGGCCAGACTTGTTTTGCTATAGTACATCGGTATGCATTCATTTTTCTGCCTCTTTCCGAAGCTGTAACTTGACCATTGATAACGGTCTTCCTATGCCTGCCCTTTCCGGTAGCAGTTGGAGTTTTGTGCCATTTCTGGCTAATTCGTCTATGCTTTGCAATTCCCATACTAAGCATATGTTAAAAAACTCACTCATCTCCTTGAGAGATGTGTGGCAGCTTATCGCTACCCTCGATGTCATCAAGACCGGTTCCAGCGATTTGATTGTCACCTGACTGTCAATGTTAATTATAATATCGGTTACCGATTTGCTGACAGTCGCGCGGCCTTAAATACCGTATATATCTAAAGGAGTCAGGTGCAACATTAATTCTAGGGCGCATGTTGGTGTGGTTTTCAGTACTCCACTAATGTGAAGACAGGCTGCCCTTTGCACCTTCTCCAAAATTTTTACATAGGTGGAATTTCCAAGAGCCGGCCACCAAACGCTAACACCGTACATGAGTATTGGTCTTACTACTGCAGTGTATAGCCAGTGTACCTGCTCTGGCTTTAACCTCCAGCTTTTAGCGATGGCGCTTCTACACGCATATATAGAGCTTTGGCAGCTTCGTTAACTCTCTCTAAAATGTTTGGTTTCCAGCTTAGTTTATTATCCAAGATTGTGACTAGAAATTTCGCCCTATTGGTGAAAGCTAGACTGGTCCCGTTTAGAGTTGGTGGAGTGACTATTGACACTTTATATCCTATTTGTAAAGAGGACCAGCTCTGTCTTGGACGGGTTTACTCCCAGCCGGCAGCCTTTGGCCCATTTTGTGACTATGGAGAGGGCATTTTGCATAACCTCTGTGCTGGTTACTAGAAAACTACCTGTGACAGCTATGGTTACTTCATCAGCATAGGCAACTACGCTCATGCCCTCTCTTTCCAGCTCCTTTAGTAGTCCATCGATTATCATGTTCCAGAGCAAAGGGGATAAAACGCCTCCTTGCGGCGTTCCTCTAGCCACATACCTTCTACTGGTGGAGCCACCCAGCTCAGCGTTAACAATCCTGCTTAAGAGCATATGATTAATTAGCTTGCAAACTGTGTGGTCAATACCTAGAAGAGACATGCCATTCATTATAGCCTCCGTCTTTACATTATTAAAGGCACCTTCAATGTCGAGGAATGCTATGAGTGTGTATTCCTTCGACTGTAGTGATTTCTCAATCGTACGAACCAGTGTGTGCAGCGCTGTCTCTACCGATTTACCTTTGCAGTAAGCGTGTTGAGACTGAGCCCATCTGTCGTAACCCACCTAGTCTCTTATGTAAACATCCAATAACCTTTCCAAAGTTTTCAGCAGAAAGGAGGATAGGGTTATTGGCGGCCTCAGGTCCTTTGGGTACCCATGTGAGCTTTTTCCTGCTTTTGGAATGAAGACCACTTTGACTTCCGTCCAGTTCTTAGGAATGTGCATTAAGCGCAGAAACCCTTTGAAAATCACCTCCAACCATGGTAGGATGATTTCTAGGTTTTTCTGTAATTCCGCTGGTATGATTTGGTCTGGACCAGCTGCTTTGTAAGGCATGAAGCCGCTAATAGCCCACTTAATCCGCTTGGTAGAGGGTAGGATAGGGTATAAAGGTCAGTCTCTCTATCAAATCTTATTGGCTCTTGTTTTGCATAGAGAGTGGCTGCCCTAGGGTATTTACCCTTTCATTAAAGTCCGCTGGCGCAAAGTATGTCGTAAATGTACGTGCCGTGTCTTTTTCTATGAATCTTCTCACCTTTTCCTTCAGGGTTCTAATAATTCCTAATAAAGCCTATTATTGACATCATCTCACTAATTTGGATTTAGGGGGAAACATCGGATAATCGACGTTATAGAAAAAACATTGGAGGACAAAATGGTTTGCTGCGTGCAGTATTCTTAGAGTTGCACAAGCGTTTGACAAACTCTGGCATAAAGGACGTGTCCTAAAAACTAATAATGCTTCTCCCTAAACAGTACGCAGAAATATTCAAAAATAATAGGTATGACCTTTCAGAGCGATATTTTCGTGTTTTATACGAAGAAGACGCCTATTCACAATAAAGAGAAATCAAGGCGGGTGTTCCACAGGGAAGTATTCTGGGTCCGGTTTTATATATCCTTTTAAGTATGACTTATAACACTCTCATATCCTTGCACGTAAGCAACTTTTGCTGACGACACAGCAATACTTGCACATGGGAAAACTGAAGAAGTAGCTACACTAAAATTGCAAGATGCAATAGATATAACAGTCAACTAGACAGAAAAATGGCGAATAAAATCTTATGTTATGTTAGCTTTACCAATAAAAAAAACAACCAATAAAAATTAAAATTTTTCATGTAAATTCTCTAATAGGAGATGGGTATGTGTTAAAATTTGAAGAAAATCGGGCCCACGGGTCCCATCACTCCAACAAATTTACAAAAAGTTATGTCCATCATTGATACACATGTGTTAAAAATTTGAAGAAAATCGAGCTAATTTTTAAAAAATTTATACGAGCACCCCTTGGGCCTCAGGGCCCGTTCACTCCAAAAACTTTACAAAAAATTTTGTCCATCGGAGATACAGACGTATGTAAAATTTAAAAAAAATCGGGTTAATTTTTTAACAAAAAAAATTTGGGGCTCAATGACCCTGGGGCCCGGGGTCTCCAAAAATTTTACAAAAAGTGTTTTTCATCGGAGATACATACGTATATAAAATTTGAAGAAAATCGAGTTATTTTAAAAAAAAAATTATGGGGCAACCGGGGTCCGGGGTCTCCAAATTTTTTACAAAAAGTGTTGTCTATCAGAGATACATGCGTATATAAAATTTGAAGAAAATCGGGTTATTTTTTAAAAAAAAATGCATGGGGTCCCACGAACCCGGGGCCCGGGGTCTCCAAAATGTTTACAAAAAGTCTTGTCTATCAGAGATACATGCGTATATAAAATTTGAAGAAAATCGGGTTATTTTAAAAAAAAAAATGCATGGGGTCCCACGAACCCGGGGCTTGGGGTCTCCAAAATGTTTACAAAAAGTCTTGTCTATCAGAGATACATGCGTATATAAAATTTGAAGAAAATCGGGTTATTTTAAAAAAAAAAATGCATGGGGTCCCACGAACCCGGGGCTTGGGGTCTCCAAAATGTTTACAAAAAGTGTTGTCTATCAGAGATACACATGTGTATAAAATTTGAAGAAAATCTAGTAAAATTTTGTACAATATTTGTATGGGAGCCCCCCGATCCCGGGGCCCGAGGGTCCTCAAATTTTAATAGAAAGCGGAAATACACATGTGTGCAAAATTTGAATAAAATCGGGCTTTGGGAAGGGGGTTAAAAATTGATCGCAGACGTCCGACGACCGACCGACGACTGACTGATGTGCCACGGGCAAGTGAAGTTAATATAGAGAATTTAAAAAACACATTCCTATCACAATTTCCGGCTTACAAATCCCACACATGACCTTAGATGCGAAACTTCGATGGAATGAACAAGAAAAAAAGAGTTGAACTAACCATTAGACTCAAAGATATGAATTGGCATATCGGGAAGAAATCGACACTATCGATCCAAAAGCAAGACTCCTATTTATAATCAAATACTGAAACCAGTATGGGCATATGGAATCCTACTATGGGGTTGTGCTAAGCATACCGCCATCAGCACAATTCAAAAATTCCAAAACAAAGTGTTAAGATGTTTTGCGAATGCACCCTGGTATTCGAGAAACAACGACCTCCATCGAGACCTGGGGATAGAAACTATATCCAACACAATCGCTGGCATGCACATGCATGACATGCACACCAGCACACCAACGAAGAGGCATGTAGGCTTATCATCCAGACTGGAATAACTCGAAGAGTCGAGCCCCATAAATTACTATTCGTTATCAATCCTAACGAAATTCATTCTCTTTACGATGTTGACATCGCGGTAACGCTCGTAGATATCATCATTATAGAGACCCCAGAATCGTCCGTCCTCGCATACGGGACCAACAATTCTCCGTAAGACTTTTCTCTCGAACGCGGCTAAGAGGTCAGAATAATTTTTACTAAGCACCCAAGTCTCGGATCCATATATAAGTACTGGTATGACTATTGTCTCATATATCAGCAGCTTGGATGTTATGGTTAAGTTCCTGGATTTGAAGAGTCTTGACAGACTTAAGTAGGCTTTGTTGGCTCTAAGCAAACGTGCGCGCATTTCTGGTTCCATGCTGTTATCGGCTGCTACAGTTAACCCGAGATAAAAAAGCGATTCCACTTCTTCAAATTCGCGATCCACTATTTGAATTGAGGGACCAATGTTGGATCTTCAACTCGCAGACGTGGCCACCGTGTACTTTGTTTTGTTCTCATTTATGATTTCGCCCCGGATTTCGTGCCGCCTGCGCGATCTGGATGAAAACTTCCTGTACAGCTCTTCGGTTTCTACCAACGATGTCAAAATATCCTGCCTAAGCCAGTATCTGAATGGACTTATAGAGGATTGTTCCTCTCGCCGTTACGTCAGAGTCTCGGATCACTATCTCCGCAACTCCAGGTTAAAGAGGACGCGCAAGCCAGTCCATCCCCTTGTCGGAGCCCTTTATAGATGTTGAATGGGCTTGATAGTGATTTTTACTTGGCTTATAACATTTGTCATGGTCAACCTACATAGTCCCGTCAGTTTTTTTTTGGGATGCCGAATTCTCTAATGGCTTTATGGCTCTGGCTATCGGCGTTAAAGTCTATACAAAGATGGTGTAGTGAGTTTTATAAGTCTAGACATTTTTTCATCACCTGCCTAAGGGTGTAAATCTGATCAGTTATTGATTTGGCTGGGATGAAGCCATACTGATATGGATCTTATACGCAGCACTCAATAACGTTATACCACGATAATTGCTGCAGGTTGTGACATCTCCTTTCTTATGTATGGGACAAAGGATGCCTCTTCGCCAGTCTTCTAGCATCGCTTCTTTCTCCCATACTTGCACTATTAGCTCATGAATTGCTTGGTGTATTGCGGGCTCCTGTCTTAATCAGCTCCGTCGGGATCCCATCAGATCCCGGGGCCTTATTATTTTTGAGCCGATTTATCGATCTGCTAATTTCGTCTATGCTTGGTGGCGGCAGCATAGTGTGGTCTTCCTCATCTAGCTGGCCATTAAACCACTCATGAAAGTGCTCGCTCTAAGATGCCTTGTCCTTGCAGTATATGCAACGCGGTGTATATTGCGTCATATCGCGGACTCTTTGGTATAACTTCTGCGCCTGGTGCGGTCCTCGCTCTCTGTACTGTTCTAGTTCACGCACGAGATTCTTCTCCCTGGCTGCTTTCTTTCGCCGGTGAACTGTTTTTTTATATCTTCTGAGCCCTTTATATTCATCTATTCGCGTGGCCGCATTCTATACGATTGTTGCATTGTGTTCAGTCGCCGGTGGTCCTCGTCGATCCATCAGTGTATCCGAGGCTGATTTGTGGTTCCGTAATATGGTTTTTTAACGGGCGAGGTAATTGGCCCCGCGTCAATCTTACTTTGAAGTGACTAGCCCGATCATTTCGCTTTTCCTGTACTGGAAGAAAATTACCAGCGGCCATCACCACGTGGAGTTTTGATCGCACTTCCACCAGTCAGAGATAGTTGCGGCAACATGTATTTCTGCAGCATTCTGTGTTATTCGCCCAACTCTGATAATGGCTGACCGCCGAGAAAATTTAGTACGTTATCAAAAATAATTTTGTGTTGCGATTTTGCGTCACATTATTGGTCACGTTATTGTGTTACATTTTTGAGGGTCCTTTTAGGGGTCTTTTTGGAGTCTTTTAAGGATCTTTTGAGGGTCTTTTTGGAGGTCTTTTGAAGGTCTTTCGTAGGCCTTTTAAGGGCCTATTGGGGGTCTTCTGAGGGTCTTTTTGTAATCGCGTAATTAGGTATCGTTCCACAAAACAGGAATGCATCATTCTTACAACAAAAATAACTGTATAAAAGGACATTATTTAAACAGAATATAAAAACCATAATTTATTGCATTTTCTCGCAAATACGATGGGTGAATTACAAAAGAATTAGAATCAAACATCGCAGTGAGTTGTAGATAAATAAATTACTGTACATTTTCAGTTCGATTGATATTTCTCAGAACAACAACACAGTAATAAATACTCGTTATACTCGTACTCGTTCCAGCGGATAGCCTCCTAGCTATTTCGTCGAATGTTTATTTTGATTTGAAGATTAATTCGAAATCAGAGGCGGCGATCCGATCATAACGCACCAACCACACAGAACCAGCATGAAATTATTATGAATTATTTACGATTATTATTATATGATTATTATTATTGATGTAGAATTAATCGGGGTGGTCCGCGCCCGGCGGGGATCTTCTCCAGAAGGCATTGTTGTAACATAATACGTGAGCGCAAGCGAATCGGTTTCACCAGCGGTAAACTATGACTATTGGTATTTGTTTTGTGATTTTCCAGTTATTCCAAAAGAGAATCTGTCTTAAGCTTCCTATACACGACAGAAATAAATGATGTCACGATCTCGTTTGCAGTTTTGTATGCACCCGTAAACAAATTGAAATCATCTGATCAGAACAAGTCGTCAGACTTTATTATGCAGGTGTACCATAAGGGTCTATTATGGGGCCGCTAATATTTGCTATGTATATACACGATATTGCGGCTTAATGCTGCAAATTTTCCGTGAAATTAATATTAGTATGTAGGGAGGGAATAAATGAACCAATGAAGCATTAACATTGATACGGATAATATTGTTACTTAGTCAGTTAAGGAACAGCCGCTGCTGAATCCGAAAATATTCCAGGCGATTATATTTTCGAGGAAAAGAAACCCAATCGCTTATAAACCAGCCTTAGTTAATGTGAATGTGAAGGTTGGTCAAAACCGTGTTCCCCATACCGATACTGTATAAACAACTTAGGACTGACTTTAGAGAAAAACCTTGATTGGACATCTCATGTAAACTCGATTTCCTCAGAAAATGTATAACGGTCTCAGACTGCTTTCGAGGAATCCTTTTAAAATACGCATTTTACTATAGAGCTACAGGTTACTCAGTTCCTGCCTAAGATACAAAACTAAGGGTAAACACCACTTATATGGAAAGTTATTTTTTGTGAAGACTTGACTATGAAACTGGTTCCCAAAAAATACTCGTATTAAAAGCATTATATGTTTTGACAGTTTCAAGACAGATTGTCTGTTATACCTTAACAATCAATAAGTTGTGTTAGATATGTATAGGTTGGGAAACTGCATGGTTGACATTTCAAATGCTTTTATATTGTCTGTCGGTCTATGTATGACATCTGTTACGCTTTTTTCGTGCCAATACTGTTAGTTGACAGCAGCATACGCGATTTTGTGGTAGGACTTTTCGGGGGGGGCGTATCTTGGAAGGTGTTTGGAAGCAGTCTTGAGGGCTTCTTGAGATGGCCCTTAGGCGGTATTTATGGGGGTCATAACTGGTTATATATAGGGATCTTAAGGGAGGTTCTTGAGAGGGATCTTGTCATATTTTTGGGGTGGTCTTCGTCTTGTAGTCTTATCGTGGTCTTAAGTGAGGTCCTGAGATGGTTTTAAGAGGGGTTATAAAGAGATTTTGATTGGGATCTTGAGGGGGTCTTGAGGTGACTTAAGAGGGTCTTTAGGGTGGTTTGAGAGGCCTTTATGAAGTTTTGACAGGAGCATTGAGGTGTGTAGAGAGTCTTGAGCTTGTCTTGAGGGCATTTAAGGAGGGGTCTTGATGGATTCTTTACTGGGGTCTTGAGAGGGTCTTGATGGGTTTTGAGCGGTTTTTTAGGCGCCGGGGCTCAGTGGAAATGCACATGGCTACTGAGCAGGAGGTTCGTGGTTCGAATCCCAGTAACACCAAAAGTATTTTTCACGGTGTCCCACCTCTCGTGAATGGGTGACAAACGTTCTGACAGTAATAACTTGTCACGGAAAGCTTCTCAATTCACCGTTCGGATCCGGCCTTAAATTGTAGGTCCCTTCCATTTGTGCCCAAAAATATACATGCGCCACACAAATGGACTGAAATGGTCTGTCGCGCCGAATACTATTATTATTGAGCGGTTTTATTATGGTGTCTTAAGGGATATTGATGGATTTTTAATGGCGATAATCTAATGGGTACCTAAAACAATTGTATCGATCATCAAATACGGTTTGGGTAGTTTTTTTGAGTTGCTGTAGCTGTAGAAATATGGTCTAATCGTAAATCGGATCTAGCTCTGAGAAGTGGTATACTAATTAGATATATTAATCGTTGTCTTAGGAAACGTTATCAAAACCTCGTATTTTATAGAATTTAGTCCCAGTTATCACTGAGATGTGCTCTCTGCACTTTAAGACAAAAAAAGGAAGGTTATCAGAGGCGCAAGAATCGCAAATTATTCAGTCAAACGGTTCTAAATGCACTGACTCTTAGATACAATTTTCATAGTATGTATAATAGAACTGCGTGTTAAACTGCGGATAGTTTGCGCAGAGGGCTGGATCGGTGACCTTTTAATTAGCGCCAGAACCCCTCTTGTGACCGGATACTGATGGCTAGATTCGAGAGTAGAGTAAAAAAATTAGCATCGTACAGTGTCATGCTTCTACCAAAGACTCGACTGAATATGATATGATTGGCAAAATCGTAATGGTAATGGGGGACTTCAACGTCAAGGTAGGGTAGCGACAATATATCTTTCTTAATCAAGTGATGGTAGTCGGAACGTTATATGGATTTCTGTTGCAATACCAACCGCTTAGTTATTCGAGGTACTCTGTTTAAGCCTAACACCTGCCACAAAATCAGTTGGGTTTCAATTAAAAGGCAACAAGCATTAAACCAAATCGAATATATTACGAACAGCAGCCGCTTCAGAAATCGTTTTAGACGTCCAGCCGACATCGGTCAAGAACGCGATGAGCATATTATGTTAGGTATTATACATCTTCGTACTGCATCCGTCAACAGTAACCGCTCAATTGCAGCAGCCTCAGCAGTAGAGATTAACGAACTAGAAGCCCAATATCGCGCGAAAAAGAAGAAAGTGCAGCGTAGTGTAACATGGGACAAACGACAGTGCATCGACTCACTTGTCTAAAGGGCTGAAGAAGCAGCCAGATGGGGTTACTATCTATAACATCACTAAGGAGCTCACTGGTGGACGGAACTCCAAACACCATCCAGTGAAGAGTCAAGATGGTAACCTTTTGATTTTGGATGAGGATCAGCTCATTACATGGAGAGATCATTTCGCTACAGTCCTTAACCAGTTAAACGATGGTCATATAATCTCGAAAACTAATGAGTCCTCCGAAGTAATCAATTACCGAATACGCACTGGACCTCTCAGTAAAACCGAACTGAGATATTATCATCGTGATGGGGGTTCTTGAATGCCAAGGTAGGCAACGACAATAATGAAGGACTCAGACATGTGATTGAGAAGCACGGCCTCGGCGAACGAAATGACAGTGGGGAAAGATTTGCTGATTTCTGCAATACAACCACCTTGTCATAGGAGGCACCATGTTTGATCATAAGACCTGCCACAAAGTCAGCTGGGTGTCAACTGACAGGCAACCATCATCCAACCAAATCGACCATGTGGCGATCAGCCGACATTTTAGGAGCTGTCTCTTAGACGTCCGAAACAGACGAGGAGCCGACATTGGTATAGTACGGGATCATCACCTTATGGTAGCTGAACTGTCTGTTCGCAATATCATCCGAATGCCTACGTATAACAACGACTGGCTAAAGATCCCCTCAGCACGACAATAATAAAGGGATCATTTATCGCAAGGAGTGGAAGTAATCAGCAGCTCACAGCTGACAACCATCCAAGAACATTGGAAAGCTGTGAAAAAAGTTTTCATATCGGAAGGGGAAAGTATTGTTGGTAGAAGCCAGGCAAGACGTGGCTTACCGAGGATACCTGTAGGCGGATTGAAGAACGTAAGCTACTTAAAGCTCGTATTGTAGATACCCCAGCCGCAGCGAGGATCGAGCAAGAATTCCTATATCGAAGACACATCGTCGCCCACATCAACACCCTGCGGATCATTATTGAACATTGCATTAAATTTCGGTCACCACTACACCTGCTGTTCATCAGTTTTGGGGAGGCTTTTGACAGTGTCAACAGATAGATCATCTGGCTCGTCTTGCGCAGGAGAGGTACACCCGATAAACTAATAGCTATTATTAAAGCAACCTATGATGGCTCTAAATGTCATGTGCTGCATAGCGGAAAGCTGTCAGAGGAATTAGAGCTCATTGCCAGGAACCGCACACGATTGTGCGTAGGCGTATAAGAGGCCCTAGGACCCACATGGGGTTATAAGACACAAGTAAAGTAAAGTAGTGGACAGGTAATCGAGAAAGCTGACAACTTTCTATACCTAGGAAGTGTGCTCTCTGTTGAACGCTGTGGCAAGAAACTGGATGTATTGAGGGAAATCGGGATGGCAAAGCTGCGTTCGGAATGCCTTCGAAAATCTGGAAAAGCAATGTTCTCAGCTTCAGAATCAAGCTGCGATTGTTCCAATCCACCGTAGAATCAGTACTGTTGTATGGGTGAAGTACTTGGATAGTGGATAACACTATCGCACGCAAGCTGCAAACTTTCGTAAACAAATGTCCAAGAATCATCTAGAGGATCTTTTGGGCCCAATCGTATCTCTAACGAAGAACTTTATCTAAGAACGGGCCAAGAATCAATTTATGGACATTATTGTGTCTAGGAGAACATGACAGTGGACTAGACACACATAACTCCATTGCGAAATATACCATGCAGTAGAACCCGCTATCCCACTCATCCGGTCACGTTGCACATGAGGAATAGCGCTCTTTGGGAATAAGTTGGAGGCAGCTGAAGCGCGTTGCAGCACACCGAACAAGAACTATGCGTAGGCGTAGTTGAGGCCCTTTGCCTCTCGATTGGTAAAAGGATTTTTTAGTAACTAAGTAAGTAGAACACCTCTGGTGACATTGACTTGACATTTGAAATATCGAAAATGTCACATCATTTTATAACTTTGCTTCATTAAGGAATTCGGCAATTTTTTGTTTTATATTTATTTTAAATCCGTACCCAATAAGTTGAGTGGATGTGCCTGTGTTCTTACGAATATTTGGTTTTACTACCATTGACCTTTTCGTTGCGAAATTATCTTTCCCACGTACCCATAAGTGGTGGTGGCTACGTTGTGCCTGCATCCGAAATTTGTTTACAGGAATTTACTGAGTCAATAATTTGTGGTGACATATACTACACGCTTCCAAAAGCGGTCCGAGTCGCAGCAGAATTAAAATAAAAAATCAGAGATCAAAACAAAGCTTATTTCGGTTGCATGTCCGTTGGTATGTTTTCGTCCAGCCAGCCAAGAGGTACGAGATACTACACACACTCACCCGGCAGCAGCAAATGTCCATTTTTGGAATGTAAACAAAAATAAACGCTCGCTTTTCTTGTTCCGCTGGTACTTCTATTCCTGTTCTTGTGTGTTGTTGACTTTTGTTATTATTCTTAGCGCATAAGACAGTGTGTGTTTGTGTGTGTGTGTGTCTGTATACAACGTCCAGCGGTAACTGCTGATAGCTCCTGTACTATCGAATCCACTGACTGTCGAATGTTATTCTTTCGACTCAATTGCGATGTGCGTGAACAAAAAGCTCCGAAGCACGTTCGCAACGATAATGAGATCAATGACTGACTATGCCGGACCGCCTTGAACACTTACTCGTGCTTGGCAATATCCTTATCCCGCATGATATGATAAAAATACAATAAATTCCGTGTAATTCGCTGGCGGTGGCCGCTGCCGCTTGATGTATAAATGTTGGCCGATGGCCGATTGAGTTGTTCCTCTGCTTCTGCTGTTTATTACTCCCCCATCCTGGAGTGCTGGAGTGGATGTGCAAATTGCTGACGTTGCGTTTTGAATTGCGGTTCTGTTTATAATTTATTCGCTGACCAAGCGTTCGTCGGTTGTTCCCATTGTAAAGCGAATTGTCTGACAATTAATCACAACATTAAACATTGAAGCCACCCCGACGACGACGACCGAAGGCGGCGATGAGCGAACGCTTCATAATTTTGTTTTTTTTCTTTCCTTCCAACTCTTTGCATTTTTCATTTCCGATGACAGCAGCAAAATGTCACTCTATGATGATTGAGCGTTTAATTGTTGGTCATGCGCCTTCAAATAACGTTGACCCAATTCGACTGATTACAATATAGCCAGCCTATGAGTAACCAAATGACAGACAGACAGACAGACAGACAGAAAAAATTGGAACAATTAGGAAATGTTAGAGAGAGCGGGTGATGTAAATTTTGCTTCTATTTCGACTGATGGACACCTCGCCGGCAACCGTCGTGTTATTAGAGACATGCGATATGCGAATGCCTTGTCAATTCTGTCAGTGAGCAATTTACACACTGAAAATGTGTCATGTGTCATGTGTCAGGTGTCATAATGAAAATTTCGTCATTCAGTCAAAAATAATTATGTGGAATTCTTTTGAGTTTAAAGAAAACATAAAATTTCGGGTTGCTTGAAAAAACGCTCAACCAAATTGATATTTTTTCGTCGTTGGTTTGGTAATGAAATAAAAAGAAGGGCGATTTTATTTATTTCTTATTTTTGGTGTGTAAGCTATCTTTTTAAATTCTCTATATTAACTTCGCTTACCCGTGGCACGTCCGGTTATCGGTCGGTCGGTCGGTCGGTCGGTTTGTCGTGGAATCTTGCGATCAATGTTTAATCTGCTTCCCAAAGCTCGATTTTATTGAAATTTTGCACATGTGTGTATTTCCGGAGACAACACTTTCTATTAAAATTTGGGACCCCTCGGTCCTCGGAGCCAATGGCTGTCCGTTTAATTTTTTAAAAATTAACCCGATTTACTTGACATTTTAAGCATAGGTGTATCTCCGATGGACAAAACTTTTTGAGCGAATGGACCCTGGGGCTCGGGGAGTGTCCATATAATTTTTTTTAAAATTAGCCCGATTTTCTTCAAATTTGTGTATCATATGAAGCATATGTGTATCTTCTATGAACAAAACTTTTTGTAAAATTTTTGGAGTGATCGGGCCCTAAAGCTCGAGGGGTGCCCATATAATTTTTTTTTAAAAATTAGCCCGATTTTCTTCAAATTTGTGTATCATATGAAGCATATGAGTATCTTCTATGAACAAAACTTTTTGTAAAATATTTGGAGTGATCGGGCCCTAAAGCTCGAGGTGTGCTTATACAATTTTTTTAAAAATTAGCCCGATTTTCTTCAAATTTGTGTATCATATGAAGCATATGTGTATCTTCTATGAACAAAACTTTTTGTGAAATTTTTGGAGTGATCGGGCCCTAAAGCTCGAGGGGTGCCCATATAAGTTTGTTAAAAATTAACCCGATTTTCTTCAAATTTTAAACACATGTGTATCTCTAATGGACAAACATTTATGTACATTTTTTTGAAGTGATCGGGCCCTAAGGCTCGAGGGATGCGGTGCCCATATAAGTTTGGTAAAATTAACCCAATTTCTTTAAATTTTATACAAATCTGTATCTCCGATGGACTCCATTTTTTGTAAACATCTTGGAGACCCCGGCCCCGGGATCGTGGTGCCCCTAAAATTTGTTTAAGAAAATTATCCAGACTTTCTTCAAATTTTACACACCTGTGTATCTCCGATGGACTCCACTTTTTATAAAAATTTTGGAGACCCCAGGCCCCAGGGTCATGGGGAATCATACATATGTCCATTTATCTTCTAAGCCCGACATCTCAACCCCAGCACTTTCTCTCCCTGCATTTAGGGCGAGTCCTATCGCTTGACCGTAGTTTTTTTTTTTGGTCTCTTCGTCGCGGAGGGCAGCCTTGTTGACTCGAATCTGTTTCGCGGATGCAGTCTTTTGTGATGATGCAATTCGCGATCGGAGCAACATACCAACATGATAGTGGTCTGAGTCGACGTTGGCACCTCGGGATGTTCATACCGTCATCAGGTTCGCTATGTGGCGGCGCTCTATAAACACGTGGTCTATCTGGTTGCGAGTGCTCTTTTTTTGGATATTTTTACGCGCAAACCTTGTACTCGCAACGACCAAGTTGTTGCTTGCTGCCATCTCTATGACTCGTGGTCCATTGTCTCGTGTAAGCTATGGGTACCAGTGCACTGCTCCATATTTTGAAATTTATATCCCCCAGAATGATTTTTACATCATACTGAGGGCAGGCGTGTAGAGTTCCCGTTCGACTGATTCAAAGAATTCTTCTTTTTCATTATCTGGAAAATCCTCTGTAGGTTCGTGAACGTTTCTGAGGCTTATGTTTTAAAATCTGCCCCGCCGTTCATTTATTGCTTTAAGGCCGATAACGGTGGGTTTCATTCTTTTGCTAATTAGAAACCCCACCCCGAGCACATGATGTCTTGCATGACAGCTCATATTTTGATTAAGCCACAATTCCCCGTCCACCGCATATGTAAGCACTATATTTGGACAGGATATCGGCTTGCTGTTGTGCAGCTCGAGTTCTACACAGTGATCGTACGTTCCATGAAAAAAAAAACTCAAATCGTTTTGTCGTTTTCGTGACCGTGATCGAAGTCGTTCATCAGTGCATCCGAGGTTGATTTTGGGTTCGATAATAATTTTTTTTTACAGTTGAGGTTATATAATTACTTTGAAGGGACTAGCCCGATCATTCAGCTTTTCCTGTATTTAGAGGAAAATTACCGGCGGCCACCAATTCCACCAGTCAGAGAAAGCAAAGGCCACTTGCAATTCTGATGCATTTTGTGTTATTCCCCCTATTCTGCTGATGGCAATTTTATTCCAATCCATTCACCTTCATTTTTTCCTCCTTCACGATTGTCTTCTGTGAACTTAATTCCATCACTTATCATCCTTTTTTTTTCTTCATCAAGCTTATATTTAGAGGACATGAACATTTTTCAGCGTACATTTGTACGTTTGTTTGCCGGGTCGTATATCTCGGCTTCTATAAGTCAAAATTTGATGGGACTTATTTTAAAACTATTGGTTAGCGCTCGGCTTGCAATGGCATAATTTTTTTATTCATCTGGGTTACTTTAGTGAATTTCTCTACTATCTCCTCTATTGATATCTTTTATTCTACAGATTCTTTTAAATATCTCTTCACTTTTCTTTCCTTCTTCTGGGAATAAATTCTTTTGCTTATTAATTGGTCCGTCTTCTATTTCTTTATTTGTGAATTTTCTTTACTGAATCCTCTATCCTCTATTCATACAATTTCCAAAATATCGAAATATTTGCTAATTTTTATTAGCAACACTAACAAATTTTATAGCGAAATAGTTGGCATTTTCAATTTCCCAATTTCCCTTTCTCCCTCCCATGCAAACGCTGTCCGTCCAATTGGATTGAGAGCGATAAGCATCAAACTTCAAAAAAGCAAAAACATAACACTCAAATTCCACATTGCCACTTGCAAGCGAGCAACCCCAGCGGGACAGCTTCGAGTTGTAAAGATTCGTAAATGTGATAAAAAGCCACTTCACCAGGCGTTAATTTGATCCCAAGAGGCTTATTCGGTGAGAACGACCAACGACGAAGTGTAGAAACGTATCCTCCCAGCTAATAATAATCACAATAATTGTGTGACATAAATTGTTACTTCCTGCTGCACTTCCTACCCAGTGCCAGTTGTTACTGATACTGATGTAGCGGCCTTGAGGGTGGTTGCTATGCACGACTTTACTTGTGCGCAATTAGTCATGTCGCGCCTTATTGCAACTTTTCAACTTTTCTGATATGATCGAATTCAACTGAATGCTAAAGTGCTACAAATTCACCGCCAGACCTGCTGCGTCAAGGGGACTTGTTGGTGTTTGTTTTTTTTTTTAAGATATTGTATTAATTCTGTGTGTTTTCAACCCACAGAAGACAGAAGGATTCAATTTGCTGCCAACCATAGTAACGTCATGAGCGATACACTCGTATGACCAACCAACCCCATAACCAAGTCGTCAGCATCAGTGTCAATTTCACTTTCACATTCTAGGACGAGTTTTGCAAGGATTCCGAAGGGTCGGTGGGGGGGGGGGGGTGGGACTTTTATTAATATTCTCAAGAGAGTTAACCTGAAGCATATGATTTGTGATTGCGATGATGCCGGGATAAGAGTAATTCAATTTGTCGTTTTGTGTGTGTGATGTGCCATCTTTAAGGATAATAACTCCAAATTAAATTCATTATTATGGTGGTGAACTAATGCAGAGTGCATATGGACACAGTACAGAGATTTTTCACGGTGGTACCTTGACGAAAGGGTACTACAGCATACGCCGTAGATGCCCACAAGCTGAACGAATGCCGATCGTAATTATTTTAATTAAAAGAATAACAAAGACACGTGTTTCGACACCACGACCACGACGTACGCGGTGTCATGCATGCCAGGTACACAAAAACAAATGTGGCACACTCGCCATCAGGTGAGTGAGTGGGAGTGCTTGCGATGAACTCGAATGCATCGCCATTAAAGATAATTGAACTTTCTGACAAGACAGACAGACAGACAGACAGACAGACAGACAGAGAGATAATTTGATGTCTGACGTTGGAGTATAATACGAGAAGATTCGTTGAATTCGTTCTGCTGCTGATGATGATGGTGATGTGGAATCGGAAAGGAGGAAGACATTATTGTTATAGCAACACCCCATAAGGTTGCCTTCTCATTATACTTTCATGCACATCATGGAACTCAAGGTGATTCTATGCATCTTGTGTTACAGATTTATTTTGTTTCTGTTGATTGTGACGAGTTGCTTGTTGTATCGATTATTTGTCCACGTTCCATTATAAAACCATAAATGCCCTGATGGAAAAGGGTTTGAGGCTTTATAGCCTCTATTTTTGTTGTTGTTCGAATTTCTTCATCATAATTAGCTTTACAACTGGCGTCCCTATTAAGGAATTTTCTGTTATCATTTAGTGCAAGGATTGAAGGACATATTCCGTATCGATTTTAAGCGCTCGCATTGGCTACGAATGCACTGCAAAAATTGAATGTTATCTGACAAATAGTAAGGCTTTCGGATAAAAATTAAATTGTAAATGAAAATGCAGTTGCTAATGATGAAGTAGTCACTCAGCGTACAACTGAGGACCGCGGTGTTATAACTGGAAAGATGGCTATTTCTAAGAAATATGAAAAAGTATCTTATTAGCAACTGCAAGTCTGCGAAAGGAAATTGAGAACAAGGTAAAGGTAGTAAATATATTTATGCCTCTTTCGATTAATTAAAACCATACCCGAAACCACACCCACGCACAGGGTTTTCGTGGTTATCGTTGTGAATGCTTTGCAAATAGAACGCCAAACCAAAACCGAAATTTGAGAAGAACAACAAACTGAAAAACTATAGTCTGCTTGATATCTCTTGGCCATATTGCTAAGTAAACGAAACCTTACGCGTCGATTGCCGATGGATAGCAGTATCGGTTACAAAAGCACGTGGCCTACCGAGGATACCTGGAGGCGGATTGAAGAACGTAAGCTACTTAAAGCTCGTATTGTAGATACCCCAGCAGCAGCGGATCGAGTCCCTGTATCGAAGGGAAATAAGAGAAGTGCAGGATAGTGTAAGACGTGACAAACGTAATTATATTAACAACCTGGCCTCAGAAGCGGAGGAAGCAGCGAGCAGGTGCGATAGCAGAAACGTTTACAGAATCACCAAAGAGCTCACAGATCACAGTGGTCACCGCTCTAGCCAACATCCGATGAAAGGCCTACTCGTGTCAGATGAAGATCAGCTCAAGCGATGGAAGGAGCATTTCTCTGCGGTCCCTAACCGTGTATTTGCTAACGATATGCACCCAAATCAAACGGCGCTGCCGAAAGTAACAATTTCCCGAATTCGCACATCAACTCACAGTAAAGATGAGATAGCTGCCGCGATAAACGTGCTAAAGAACAACAAGTTGGTAGGACTAGATGGTATAACAGCAGAGCTTCTGAACAGCAGCGCGTTAATATCCTCTTGTAGAGAGAGCTTGGGAGGCAGAAAGTTTCCCCGACGAGTGGAAGAAGGGAATGATTGTCAAGCTCCCTACAAAAAGTAGTCTTATGGAGTGCGAAAACTGGAGAGGCATTTGCGTTCTTCCTGCAGTTGCAAAAGTAGTACTTGAGGGAATTAAGGAACATCTGGAAGATACACTCGATGCCGAACAAGCAGGTTTCCGCACTGGATTCTCCTGTGTAGACCACATAAACACCCTGCGGATCATTATTGAACAGTGCGTTGAATTCCGATCACCACTAACACCTGCTATTCATCGATTTTGAGAAGGCGTCTGACAGTATCCCAAGACAGTTTATCTGGCTCGCCTTGCGCAGGAGAGGTATACCCGATAAACTAATAGCTATTATTAAAGCAACCTATGATGGCTCTAAAGGTCATGTGCTGCACAGAGGAAAGCTGTCAGAGGAATTCGAGATCCTAAGTGGGGTACGACAAGGTTGCATTCTATCGCCGATACTTTTTTTGTTGGTGATTAGCTATGTACTCCGTGCAGCTTTATCAACTGGTAACGGAGGAATTCGTTGAACTCTTACATCTAAATAACTCAAACATCAGGACTACGCTGACGATGTTTGTTTACTCTCACACAGGATTATGGAGCTGCACTAAATGGCCACAAATGTGGGAAGAGAGGCAAATGTTGCGGGTTTGAAGACCTCAACTCAAGTAACTCAAGTTAACATTGCAGGACAATCGGTAGAGAGAGTAGAGAGTTTCCACTATCTTGGGAGTATTGTCTCGACCGAAGGTGAACCTGAACAGGACATTGTCAACCGAATCGGCAAAGCAAATTCAATGTTTGGAATGATGTCCACAATATGGCGAAGCAACTTAAACACCAAGCTGCGACTGTTCCGTTCAAATGTTGAATCTGTGTGCTGTTGTATGGGTGCATACATATTGGAAGGTGACCGCTACTATCACAAAAAGATTAAAAACTTTCGTAAATAGATGCCTACGGAATATCTTAAGGGTTTTCTGGCTCTAACGAACATCTTTACCAGAGAACGGGTCAGGAACCAATAGGCACAACCATCCAACGACGGAAGTGGCAGTCGATTGGTCATACACTCCGAAAAGGCAACAGTTCCATAGCAAACAACGCAATGTAATGGAATCCGTTATCTCAGGATGGTAGAAGAACGAGATAGTACATGGCGCAGAACAGTTGAGGAGGAGTCACAGCAATTGGGGAAGAGTTGGAGAGAGCGGAAGCTCATTGCTATAGGAACTGCACGCGATGGAGCGTAAGCGTAATAGAGGCCATAGGACCTACAATGGGATATAGGACATAAAGAAAGAAAGACACATACGTATCTCCGTTTAAAGCATTTATATGAAAAGTTTTATTTTCTTTATGGGTTGTTTTTATTGAGAGAATCGAAGTTTAGTCGACTTAAGACTAAACTATGTTAGTTGTTATGTTACGTTATAGTTAGTGAGCTATGAGTTATGCGTCGATTTACACCTACACGCATACCTACTCCAAGATCCAGTTAACAAATGGCAAACAAAACAGCTCCCTTACGATAGAATGTTAAATAAATCTGTGACTTAATTCCCATAAATATCCTTCTGAACGTCAGTCAGTCTATGATATTTTCTGGCTGTGTTTATATGACACTATTTGGTACCATAAGCTCATATAGAGTATCTGTATCAAAAACAACAACACCAGACAGTATACCTACATATATCAATTTTATATTCACACATAAATGATGACAACGACGATGATATCGAACGACAAACAACAATAACACCAACAACAACCACAACAACGCCGATCCGCATCAGGACCTCAAACGTTACGTTACGAACGAACGACAACCGTCGACGAATAAACGATAAACGAATTAAATTAACACTCGGGAGGTCTTATAGATCAAACCGATCGTAAATCTTAACGCGCGGTCACCGTCACCATCACCATCACCACCACCATACATCAGTGTGACCATTCACATGGATGATGGTCTTGTTTTGCATTTCTTCCAAAGTATGGCAGTTGCTCGCGCCAAAGCTTAAAGATCTTCACGTGTGTGTCGTCAAATCGCGATCGCGATCGCCTGCCTTGGCCATATGTGCGGTCGCTGAGTGCACAAGCAAGCTGCTTGCGCTGGTCAGCCAGCTCCGCTATGTCTGTGTTGTTCGCAGACGACGACGAGGCAGAGATGATGATGGTGATGGTTGGGGACGCGCTCACTGCAATATGCACGAACATCTTGGGATGCAGCTGACGCAATGATAATGATGGAGGAGCTTCCCTGGTGCAATCGCAAATCGAAGATGCCATGTTGATATGAGTATCTTGGGTATGGTGGCGCACCTCTTAGACCGCGATGCCAAAGATTAGGGACAAGCTCGTTTGCGTATAGCAGCACTATTTGGCCAAAGCGCACGATAACGCGTTTCGCGCGTCTTGTATGCGTATATAGTGAGGTGCACCACATCGATTGGTGTCATCGAACATGACAACGAACAGGAAAGCACCCTGTTAATCGTCGTCGCCGTCTTCGTTGTGTATATCATTCAGTCGAGATAATCGCACATTTGTTTGCTGTTGTTCCTTATCCTTGTATGCAGCAGGAGGCAGCACATTCAACAAAATACGCAAAATTGTTCGCATCGCATCGCAACAGAAACACTAAACTGACCCCACAAGGGAACAATGTGAAACATGGAAAATGTACACGCCATGTTGGCGCACCAGAGCTGCATATATATGTATGTGTTGCATGTACGGATGTGATCGCGGCGATCTCCCAAGGAACAACATAAATTCCAAATGAATGTTTTATTTAATCCTTCTGTGAGGCACGCACTGATGGGACTGCAAAATCTAGGAGCGCCAATCGCTGATTTGTGTTTGACACTTTTGGCTCGCGTGGACCAGACATTCTTAATCGACCGACCCTCGTACGGTTACGCATGAATACTGATGCAGTTTTGTGTTACGGTCGATTGATGATCGCGATAGTGACCAATTTTTCATATTTTAATGTTCGACGCAATAACTTTGTGAAGTCCTTTACAATCCTTTCTTCAGATGTGCTCCGTCTCCTTCTTCTTCTTCTTCTTCTTTTACTTCTTGTTTTTCTATTAAAAGCATTATCATCCTTTCCTCTTTTCGCTCTTGTTCCAGTGACCAGAAACGAGCCCGAGATGGGGATGAACCACCTCAGAGCTGGCAGAAAGCGTCGGAGATCTCTACTGAACAAATAATCCGATAGGCAATAAAAAGTTTCCAGTCCGACAAATCGCCTAGTGTGGACGGAGTAATCCCTGCAGTCATGCAAGCTGGATATTATTCTCCTTCCAGACCTCTTAAGTATATTTAGAAGCAGTCTAGCACTCGGGTATATACCGACAAGCTGGAAAAGGGCAAAGGTGGTATTCATATCGAAAGTGGTGAAGAAAGATCCCCTCCATCCTACAGTCCTACAGTCCTACAGACTAATAAGCCTAACTTCTTTCGTCCTACAGACTACCGAAAAGGTTATCGACAATTACATAAGGTAGGAAGTACTGGATAAGAGAACCACTACACTAATGTCAATATGCGTGCAGAGCGGGCAGATCTACGGAGAACCGACTGTGGGAGCTGACGCAATATATATGCGCTTTTCTAGATATTATGAGGCGACTAGAATTGCTCTGTAGAGAAAGAAGGTAGACAGCACAATTACTAAGCGGATGTGCGAGGTGCTGAGTACCAGAACAGCGGAAACCATAGTCGGTGATAAAACCATTATGGTGAGCACAACAAAAGGATGCTAATAAGGAGGGGTACTGTCCCCTCTTTTGTGAATAGCATACTCGTAGAGGAACTATTTTAGCGACTAGCTGAGGCAGGAACTTATGACCAAGGCTACGCGGACGATATAGTCATCGTGTCAAAGGGAAGTGATCTGTAGTTTAATCCAAAATGGATTAACAATCACGAGCAGATGGTGCCTAGAATTGGGACTTAGGGTAAACCCAAATAAAACCACACTGGTACCCTTCATCAATAGAAGAAAATTGCGGCTAATGTATCCGAACGGCTAATTGAGAAGCTTTCTGTGAAAAGATATTACTTTCGGAAGTTTGTCAGGCATTTACGAGAGGTAGGACACCGTAAGAAACACTTTTGATATTACTGGGTATTCTGGGACGCACAAAAGACCTTAAGGTCGCAGTGCACAAGGCTTTTCAGCCCACCAACAATAACATAACATAACATTACTGGGAATCGAACCACCAACCACCTGCTCATAAGCCATGCACTTATCCACTTATCCCACATCCTGGGGAGTTAGTCACAGGAATAGAACCAAGCTAAGCACCACGAGAAGGAAATGAAAAAATTACCGAGGCTGGCCTGTGTTTTAATTACAGGGGCCATGAGAACCTGTCCCACGACGGGTATTGAGCCAATTCTGGGGTTACTCCCACTACATATAGTGGTAGAGAGCAAATCCGAGGAAACCAAATTACGTTTGAACAAGGTAGACTGCTTCATGGACGTCAGAGAAAGGGCATTAGTGGAATCACTAACCAAACAGGTTTCGTTAGCCTGCATGCCTTATGATAACATGGCGCAAAAACTTGAATTTAAGAAAAAGTCAAAATGAGCACCAAGAAAGAATTCAGATTTGAAACTGAATACCAGGTGAATACCAACAGTGGTATACGGATGGGTCAAAGATAGCAGAAGGAACGGGTGCAGGAGTTCATGGGCCAAGAACCAAGTACTCTGAAGTAATGGGGCAGAAGTACATGCCATCGAAAGATGTGCTCACTTTAATCTGGAAAGGAACTAAGTGAGGCAGGAAATAGCCATCATGACAGACAGCCAGTAGGTTACGCTAAAAGCCATAGATGCATTCCACATCATGTCAAACTGGTGGAGGAGTGTAGGGCGAAGGCAAACAGACTTGGCGAAGTAAACAAGTTGCGTTTGTACTGGGTTCCAGGACACAACTGAAATAGAAGGCAACGAAGCAGCGGATTTGCTCGCTAGCAAACTATCAGAAACTCCGCTTGTAGGTCCAGAACCATTCTGTGGCATTAGGTACCGCATTATGCGGGAGGAGATACGCAGAATAGGTAAAGCAACTGCTTCCGTAAGATGGGAAAATCTCCGGGCGCGTATTTCTGGTTCCATGCTGTTATCGGCTGCTACCCTTACCCATGTTTATTCTAGCGCAGAACTTAATGGCATGGAGTTCCGCTTGGAACTCTTAACCATTGGTATTGAGACTTTGGTGTTGGGTCCGAATACCCAAGCGCCAACTCCAGAATCCATTTTCGATCCGTGTGCGTACCAGACCAGAACTTTATTGGTCAGTGGTGGCGCACCATTAGACCAGATTGCTTGGTCCAATATTTTTACCTCAAATAACCTACCGAAACAGTACTCTCTGGCCATGGTGTCCGGGATAGTGCAAAACATGTCTCTTTCTCTTGAGTCTCGAGTATTCAGGTGTCCCACGTAGTCACCTTTTTTGTACCCATATTCTAGTTGCAGCTTGATAGGGCATGGGTGAAAGCCCTACAACAGCTTCTAATATACGTGATAATTGGTCTCACCGTCATGGTATACATCCAATGTATCATTTTAGAATTAAGACCCCAAGTTCTGCCGTAGAGGCGTCTTCAGGCCCACAGGGCTCTAGTGGCACATTCAATGGCGGACTTGATAAGAGAATTCCAGTTTAGTCGTTTATCAAGGATGACTCCGAGATATTTAACCTTACTGGAATACTCTAATGTAGTGCCCTTTAAGATGATAGGTCCCATATCGGTTAATCTACGTTTCGTGAAAGGCACTAGAACGGTTTTTCAAGGATTGATGGAAAGCCCTTCTCTACTGCACCATTCTAGGACGTGAAGTAACCCACCTTGAATGACATTTGTTATGGTCGTGCTGTACTTACCACTAATATGTAATGATCGCCAAATCGTCTGCATGACCAATGGCAATGCAGCCCGATTTATGCATATCGGCTAGAAGGTTTTCTATGACAAGGGACCATAGAAGGGGGGGGGGAGAGGACGCCTCCTTGCGGGCAGCCAAACAGACACTCCACCTGAGGAGGAAGTAATGACCCGACTTTCCAGCATGGCCCTTATCTATTGGTTGGTCGAGCCCTCGATATCTCTGTTACTGATTGCTGCTTGTTATTGAGTCATAGCCAATGTTATCGAAAGCACCCTCAATATCAAGTAAAGCACACAGAGCCATTTCCTTGGAGCGAAAAGCCCCTTCTATCTTTTTAACAAGATAGTGAAAGGTGTCATCTGTGTTTTTTCCTTTCCAGGATGCGAACAGTCTTGAGTGTAGAGGGCTAGACGTATCTAGCCGAGCTCTGATATGAACATCAATGAGTCTCTCCATGATTTTGAGGACAAATGATGTTAGACTTATTGGTCTGTAAGATTTAGGCAGCTCACTTGGGGGTTTGGGGGTAAAGATAACGTTAATCTTTCTCCAGGTATACGGAATGTAACCCCGGTTATAGCTGACTTTAAACAAATCAATCAACCCTGGCAGGATGAGCTCTGTAAGAGTGCCATCTCCGCCGGGTGCTTTGAATGGTTTGAAGCAGTCTACGGCCCATTTAACTCAACGTAATTACCTAAAGCGATTGAGAAATGTCGGATGCGTTTGTCTGTTGCCTTTCGAGTCCGAGTCCGACAAATAGCCCAGTGTCGGGTGGCATAAAGAATGTCATAAATAACACCAACAATTTTGGCCTCCAAGGCGGCAATTGTTGCTTGCTTATCAGCACCAGTGTGACTTTTCGGACGATTTTGTAGGCCAATTGCCAGGTCCATTTCTCCAAATTCTGATATAAATAAGACGGTGGTTTTCGTCGCCGTATGGCACGTAGAACGATCCTGTTGAAACCACGTGTAATCCATATTTTCAAACAAACATTGATCATGGTGCGGTAACGATCTTTATTGACTGTAACGCGAACTCCGGCCTAATTTCTAAATAAATAAGGTCCGATTATGCCACCCAGCGTATAATCCACACCAATGGATGCAATAGAGTCTGTAGGGTCTCTTGTAGATTGGTCTCACTTCACATATACATATATGATTATATGTATATACTAACATGTATATAACTATAACTATATATGCCATTAATCGATTTTTGAGACATAAAATCCGTGACCTGAATATAAGCGGCATGAAATCGTGACCTCACTTTTCGTACAGGCATCCATGTACAGTGAGATACAGTGAGTGAGATATTTCCGACGAAGTCTAAATATAACTGAAAGCATTTCACCAACAATTTGTCACATCAAAGATCCATCAGCGGCTGCTTTTATTGGTGTTTTGCCTGAATTGTTACACTGATTCGCGTGAAAATCTCAATCCGTGTTATCCATTTGACGCGTCTACTTATATCTACTACTCAATGAACTTGTCATAATTTTTTGACACTTTTTGAATTTGTTGTCTTTTTGTTTTTGGTTTTCTCTGCTCTCTACCGGAACGGAAGAACCTACTTCTACTCTGTGTTGTTGTGGCTCATCTGCCGCCAACGTTTACAAATTTTCAGTTTTCCAAAGAAAAACTTCTTGAGATTGAGAGAGTTTTTCACTTTTTCTCCGTACTGCGAGAGGAACTAACATTAACGATACACTTACACTGGAAGTCCTTTCCGTGAAATGTACAAACTCTTTCGCCTTTTAATCTTCACTTTGTATTTGTAGTGATGGACTAATGACGGATATTGCCCTGAACCATTTGACATATCGCTGGATGTGAAAGTTCGATGGGCGGCCTGCCGGCGGTACATTTGCTTTGATTATTTGCTGGGGTACGGAGCTGCTGCGTGCAACTACTGTATATTGATGTTGGTTTCTGGTAATTTTGAGTACCATAGAGTTGTCTAAGGTCAATTTTTTTCTAATTTGTACATATGTCTGTGTGTATGCAGAAAAGTAAACATATGACAGATGTATACTTCGTACACGTCATAGTTGAGAGGAAATCACAAGTGTTATTTCCTTGCGAGCGGTATAGCATAAGTATGGTTCATTTGCCTCTTATTGAATTCTAAGTGACAGTAGCTCATTGAGCTGTCAATCAAAAATTTCCAATTTTAGTTTATTTTGTATATTAATGCCTATGATGTATTTCTGCTCTGTTCCAGAAACGATTATTTAAAAAGATTTGTTTAAGAGAATCCTCGGTTCTATTCTAATCGTCTTATGATATGCGTTGTCGAATACTCTTTCGATATCTAGGAAAACGCATAGCGCGATTTGCTTACTAGCAAGGACCCCCTCTGTGGGCGCCGTGACTCAGTGGATAGGAGAATGGACTTCTGAGCAGGGGGTTCGTGGTTCGAATCCCAGTAACACCAATTATTTCTCTTTCGTACCGAGAGTAATAACTTATCACCGAAAGCTTCTCAGTTCGCCGTTCGGATCCGGCATTGAATTGTAGGTCGGTCCATTTGTGTGCAAAAATATGCATGCTCAACACAAATGGTTGCGAGAAGTCAGGCCTTGGACCGCATGGTCTGTCGCGCCGGTATTATTATAAGGACCCCTCTATACATTCCGTCAGCTCCTACAGTGCGGTAAGGAAGTATTGGATAAATGCTATATGGTATTTCATCATCCAATATACAACCGGGGTCCGGTCCTGGCCTCCATCAAAAAGTCCCTCCACCGGTCCCGATTTCGAGCTGATGTCATCCAGTTTGGCATCCCTAAGGTCTGGGCGTCCTGATCTACGCCATCCTTCCAGCGTAGGCTTGGCCGGCCTCGCTGTCGTGTTCCATAAATTCTACCGCAAAGGACTTTCCGAGCAGGATCCTCTTCGTTCATGCGAGCTAGGTGTCCTGCCCACCGGAGCCTAAGGAGCTTAATTTTCTTCACGATGTCGACATCGCGGTAATGCTCGTAGATCTCATCATTATAGAGTCTCCGGAATCGTCCTTCCTCACATACGGGGCCAACAATTCTCCGTAAGACTTTTCTCTCGAACGCGGCTAAGAGGTCAGATTGATTTTTGCTAAGCACCGAAGTCTCGGATCTATATGTAAGTCCTGGTATGACCATTTTCTTATAAATCAGCAGCTTGGATGTTATGCTTAAGTTCCTGGATTTGAAGAGTCTTGACAGGCTTTAGTAGGCTTTGTTGGCTTTAAGCAACCGTGCGCGTATTTCTGGTTTCATGCTGTTATCGGCTGCTATAGTTGACCCGAGATAGTTAAAGGATTACACTATACTTCAAATTCGCGCTCCACTGTTTGAATTGAGGGACTCGCAGACGTGGCCACCATGTACTTTGTTTTGCTCTCATTTATGTGCAGCCCCAGATTTCGTGGCGCCTGCTCTATCTGGATGAAAGCTTCCTGTACAGCTCTTCGGTTTCTTCCAACGATGTCAATATCGTCTGCCTAAGCCAGTATCTGAATGGACTTATAGAGGATTGTTCCTCTCGCCGTTACGTCAGAGTCTCAGGTCACTTTCTCCAACGCCAGGTTGAAGGGGACGCAGGCCAGTCCATCCCCCGTTCTGTATGTTGAATGGGCTTGATAGTGATCCGGATATTTTTACTTGGCTTGTAACATGGTAATTGGTAATGGTCAACCTACATAGTCGTGCCAGTTTATTTGGAATGCCAAATTCTCTCATGGCTTTATAAAGTTCTACTCTGGCTATGCTATCATAGGCGGCTTTAAAGTCTATAAAAAGATGGTGTAGTGAGTTTTGAAACTCTAGACATTTTTTCATCACCTGCCTTAGGGTGTAAATCTGATCAGTTGTTGATTTGCCTGGGATGAAGTCACACTGGTATTGACCAATGATGCCTTTAGCGCATGGTGCTATCCTGTCTTGAAGGATAGATGAGAAAATCTTATACGCGGTACTCAACAACGTTATAACACGATAATTGTTGCAGGTTGTGATATCTCCCTTCTTATGCATGGGGCACAGGATGCCTCTTCGCCAGTCTTCTGGCAAAGCTTCTTTCTCCCATGCTTGCACTATTATTTCATGAATTGATTGGTGTAATGTGGGGCCTCCTATTTTTATCAGTTCCGCTGGGATCCCATCAGATCCCGGGGCCTTATTATTTTTCAGCCGATTTATCGCTCTGCTAACTTCGTCTATGCTTGGTGGCGGCAGCATAGTATGATCTTCGGTCATTGGTGGAGCCTCCAATTCCACAGTTAGCTGGTCATTTAGCAGCTCATGAAAGTGCACTGGCACTTCCCATGAGAATGAGAATTTTAATAGACTTGAAGAGTCTTGAAAGACGATAGGTAGGGTGGTGTTACTCGCCATTCTAGCGAGGTATATTTTTTAAATTCTCTATATTAACTTCGCGTGCCCGTGGCTGGCTGGCTGGCTGGTCAGATTTTCTGATCAATTTTTAACGCACTTCACAAAGCCCGATTAGATTGAAATTTTGCACACATGTATATTTCCGGTTTCTGTTCAAAATTGGGGGCTCCCATACAAATATTTTACAAAATTTATCCGATTTTCTTCAAATTTTATATACATATGTATCTCCAATAGACAACACTTTTTGTAAAAAATTTGGATACCCCGGGTCATAGGGTCATTGGCCCCAACAAATGTTTAAAAAAAATTAGCCCGATTTTCTTCAAATTTTAGATACGTGTGTATCTCCGATGGAATTTCGTTCCTTAAACATTTTGGAGACCCCGGACCCCGGGCTCGTGATTTACAAATTTTTAAAGAAAATTAAAACGATTTTCTTCAAATTTTAGATACGTGTGATCTCCGATGGAATTTCGTTCCTTAAATATTTTGGAGACCCCGGACCCCGGACCCCGGACCCCGGACCCCGGGCTCGTGACCCCCATACAAATTTTTAAAAAAAATTAAACCGATTTTCTTCAAATTTTATATACGTATGTATCTCCAATAGACAACACTTTTTGTAAAAAATTTGGATACCCCGGGTCATAGGGTCATTGGGCCCCAACAAATGTTTAAAAAAAATTAGACCGATTTTCTTCAAATTTTATATACGTGTATATCTCCATTGACAACACCTTTTGTAAACATTTTGGTGACCCCGGCCGGCGGGGTCGTGGGGCCCCATACAAATTTTTTAAATAAAAAATTAACCAAACGTTCTTCAAATTTTACACACGGGTGTATCTGCGATGGACAACAGTTTTTGTAAAAAATTTATAGACGCCCTGGGCCCTGGGGTCGTGGGGCCTCATACATATTTAAAATAAAAATTAACCCGATTTTGGTGAAATTTTATACACATGTGTATCTGCGATGGACTAAACTTTTTGGACATTTTTTGAGCGAATGAGCCCAGAGGCCCGAGTGGTGCCCGTATAAATTTTTTTTTAAAATTAGCTCGATTTTCTTCAAATTTTAAACATATGTTTATCCCGAGGGATAAAAGTTTTTGTAAAATTTTTGAAGCGAATGGGCCCTGAAGCCCGGGGAAGGGTCCATACAATTTTACTTTAAATTTCAAACATATGTGTATCTCCGATAGACCGAACTTTTTGTAAAAATTTTTGATTTTTTGATTTGAAGGTGAAAACAGTTTTTGAAAAAATTTTGGAAAACTTTTAATTTATGCTTTTAATTTAGTATATTCTTTAATTTTCTTTAAAATACTTAATCTACTTACAACTAGTTAACAAAAAACAAAATTAAAAAAAAAAACAATTCCTTTATATTTCGTTGGCAGCTACCCAATAGCCCAGCAATACTGGCATCATAGAGCTGTCAATATGACAACTCCATGAATACCCATCGTACTGACTGTTTGAAGAGCAACATCGCTACAAGTGCAATTCTGTGTATAGTATAGTCCTCTACAAAATGTCCCACCTTAACCTACTTTGTTAAAGGATACCTCTTTTCCACTCACCATATGCCATGGCCTTGGATTTCATTTTTGTTTGATGATCTTTTGAAAGGAAATTAGAAAACAGCCCGTCTAACCACACAGATACAAAACCCATAGAAAATCGATAGACTTTGTTGTGTACTCTGTGGTGGGTAAATCGGGAATAGGTGTCTCTATTATCAGTTGGTTGGTTGTTTTTTTTTTTTTTTGTACTTCTCATTCGTTAGTTCTCCTTATAAACCAAACAGTTTATAGGTAGAGCGAGCAGTAGCTACGCGATATTTATTACAATCGACCGCTGGCTGTCATTATTATTGCAATCGATATCTAGCGCGTACACGCACTCATAAATACATATATGTATAACCCTGAAAGTACTCTTGGTGCTTTAGTGCTACCATCGCCGGAGCGATTACACTGCGGCGAGCAAAACTATTTCACTTGTAATCGATCCCCTGGAATGGTATCAAATTGCTTCCAACTATACGAGTATGCGATCGGACTAGATCGATGGAAATTGGCCAGTGTACTTACATTGTGATAGTGGGGCAAACGGAGTACCTACTTCATCAAATGAACAACAGATGATGGAATTCTGTTTGCACATTTGTCCGTCCATCCTTCCGTCTGTCTGTCTGTCTGTCTGTCCATTCGCTCGTCATTCATTCATTCAATTCAATTATTGATTTAACACATTCAGTGGTGCGTTGACGGATTCCGTGTATAAAGGGAATCAATTACAGCGGATCAAGTTACGGTTCGAAATCAGTAGATGAAGAGCACATCATTGTCGAAAAAAAGCGCAATCGCTGATAGACAGTAAAGAGAGAGAGAAATTAATCGAATTTTTTGCAAATTTTCCGGTAAAAGAAATATTTATTAACTAACAGCCACTGTCGATATAAAAAAAAGGATTTTCAAATCACTTGCGAAATTCAATACTTTTTTCATAAAAATCATAAATATTTGCCTCTCTGAAGCCATCATAGCAGTAGTCGTCCTTCAGGTCCATTGAACTACTTCTTGTTTTTTGTGCGAAATATTGCAATTTTTACCTCCAGTGTGTAGTTGTAGTGCAGAAAAAGGATCAATGAACAATTCATCCCCCTGTCTCGTATACCTACACATCTACTGCGTCAAAGGTCGAGGATAAATAACTGTATTTTCTGAACTATTGGCAATAATTACAAGTGACCTTTCTTCGTTACCCATTTATTTATGGTAAGCTCCCTTTTTTACCTCGAAAAAAACCCTTAAAAAAACCTCATGATTACCCCTTTTTTTAATTAAAGAAACCATAAGACTGACAAGCCTTTGACAAGTGAAAACAAAGGGTTAACGATGTGACAATTTTTCTGGCTATTCCTATTCAGTAGCAGGGGGTTTGTTAATTTCTACGAAATGAGGTAAGAAGGTTCGTGAGAAAATCGAGGAATAAACGACTCCTTTAACATCACATCACATCCAAGATAATAAGACAAAGTCGACCTGTAACTAAACATCAAGGACATGAAGTATGAATTAATTAAAAGGAAAATATGGAAGGGAGTAGAACCGTTAAATTATGAGACTATGAGACTCAGTTTGTGCTTTTTTTCTAGCTATTCATGAAGTTTCTATAAATTTTAAAAGTTTTTAGTATTTTATTTGGTTTTCTTTGTGCAAGGACTTCCTCAGTTAAGCATCCCTAAACTCTAGACGTCAAATTAGACGCCGAAACAATTCTTTCAATGAAGAAAGTTACCAGATAGCCCATGTAGCCTATTATGATCTGTACTATAATCCGCTTGGCGGTAAACCTACCATACCTTGGGTGTGACGTTTTTCCAAACTTTTATTGATTTTTCTTAAAATTCATTTTGCAAACGTTTGCTTCTAGCTTAGGTCCTGTCTATCAAAAGTACAAACATTATTCCAGGAATTTATAGGAAATTGAAACGCCATAAATACTGCATCATACAAAAAAAATATATTGTTGTTAAATTTTGAATAAAATCACTTTTGATATTAAAATTTTCAAACAAAACTAAAATTGTATGAATTTTCTTCAAATTCAATTCGAAAACTTTTGCTTCTAGCTTGGCACGTGTGAAGAAAAAGTACAAATGTTATACCAGGAATTTGTAGGAAATTGAATCACCTTAAATACCACATCAATATCATCATATTTGCGGCTTTAAACTCGGGGTCCGGTACTGGACTCACGCAAAAAGTCTCTCCACCGGTCCCGATTTTGAGCCGATGTCATACAGTTTTGCATTCCTAAACTCTAAGCGTCCTGATTCACGCCATCCTTCCAGCGTAGGCTTGGCCGGCCTCGCTGTCGTGTTCCATAAATCCTACCGCAAAGGACTTTCCGAGCAGGATCCTCTTCGCTCATGCGAGCTAGGTGTCCTGCCCACCGGACCCTACCGATCTTAATTCTCTTTACGATGTCGACATCGCGGTAACGCTCGTAGATCTCATATCAATTTAGAGTCTCCAGAATCGTCCTTCCTCACATACGGGGACAATAATTCTCCGTAAGACTTTTCTCTCGGACGCGGCTAAGAGGTCAGAATGCTTTTTGCTAAGCACCCAAGTCTCGGATCCATATGTTAGTATGACCATTGTCTTATACACCAGCAGCTTGGATGTTATAGTTAAGTTCCTGGATTTGAAGAGTCTTGACGGACTATAGTAGGCTTTGCTGGCGTTAAGCAACCGTGCGCGTATTTCTGGTGCCATGCTCTTGTCGGCTGCTACACATGACCCGAGATAGTTTAAGGATTGCAGTACTTCAAATTCGCGCTCCACTAACTGAATTGAGGGACCAATGTTGGATCTTCTACTCGCAGACGTGGCCACCATGTACTTTGTTTTGCTCTTATTTATGTGCAGCCCCAGATTTCGTGCCGCCTGCTCTATCTGGTTGAAAGCTTCCTGTACAGCTCTTTGGTTTCTACCAAGGATGTCAATATCGTCTGCCTAAGCCAGTATCTGAATGGACTTATAGAGGATTGTTCCTCTCGCCGTTACGTCAGAGTCTCAGGTCACTTTCTCCAACGCCAGGTTGAAGGAGACGCAGGCCAGTCCATCCCCTTATCGGAGCCCGTTCTATATGTTGAATGATTTTGATAGTGATCCGGAAATTTTTACTTGGCTTGTTATATGCTAATGGTCAACCTACATAGTCATGTCAGTTTATATGGTATGCCGAACTCTCTCATGGCTTTATAAAGTTCTACTCTGGCTATGCTATCATAGGCGGCTTTAAAGTCTATAAAAGGATGGTGTAGTGAGTGAGGTGTAAATCTGATCATTTGTTGATTTTCCAGCGATGAAGCGACACCGGTATGGACCAATGATGACTTAAGCGTACTATCCTGTCTTAAAGAATACAGGACAAAATCTTATACGCGGTACTCAACAACGTTATACCACGATAATTGTTGCCGGTTTTGATATCTCCCTTCTTATGTATGGGGCACTGGATGCCTCATCGCCAGTCTTCTGGCTTCGCTTCTTCCTCCCATACTTGCACTATTGTTTTATGAATTGCTTGGTGTATTGTGGGGCCTCCTGTTTTAATCAGCTCCGCTGCGATACAACATCCCGGGGCCTTATTATTTTTGAGTCGATTTATCGCTCTACTAACTTCGTCTATGCTTGGTGGCAGCAGCATAGTGTGGTCTTCGGTCATTGGTGGAGCCTTCAATTCCTCAGTTAGCTGGCCATTAAGCAACTCATGAAAGTGCTCTTCCCATCGCTCTAAGATGCCTTTGAGATCGGCGCAATCAGATTACCCTGTTTGTCTTTGCAGTATGTGCAACGCGGTGTATATTGCGTCGTACCGTAGACTCTTTGGTAGAACTTCCGCGCCTGATGCAGTTTTTGCCTCTGTACTGTTCTTGTTCACGGTTCACGGACGAGATTTTTCTCCCAGGCTGCTTTCTTTCGCCGGTGAACTGAGCTCTTTATTTTCATCTTCGTGTGCCCGCGTTCTATGAGATTGTTGCATTGCTCGGTACGCACGCAATGTTACGTTCAGTCGCTAACTTTAACTTTTTGTGTTGTTGTTTTAAAACTATTTGTTTTTAAAACAATTATATATAGATATTTTAAGTATAAACATTCTATTGTTATTTACAGGATAGTAAAGCGAGCTTCTCAGCTCGCCATATGGATAGTTGTAATTCAGCCTAAAGACTGAATTATCTTAAATGGATTTTACTTTAAAATAAAATTTTTTTTCTCCTAACCCCTATGAATAAAAAAACTCATGGTGTACATCGCAAGCTGAGCGCTTAACAATTGTTTTAAAACAAGTATTTCACTGCAAGCCAAGTTTTAAAACAAGTATTTAAAAAAAATACACGCGCCACACGCGACGCGCGACACGTCATAGCAAACCAAGTCTTAAAACCAGTATTTAAAAAAAAATAATTTACACGCGCCACACGCGACACGTGACACGCGTCAAGTCATCGCAAGTCAAGTTTTAAAACAAGTACCTTTTTTTAAAACAAAAATTTACACGCACCACTCGCGACGAGCGAAATGTGTCACGTCATCGCAAGCCTAGTTTTAGAAAAAGTATTTAAAAAGAAAATTGAACGCGCCACACGCGACGCGTGACACGTGAGACGCGTCACGTCATCGCAAGCCAAGTTTTAAAAGAAGTATTTAAAAAAAAAATAAAAAATTTACACGCACCACTCGCGACGCGCGACATGTCGCACGTCGTCGCAAGCCTAGTTTTAAAAAAAGTATTTAAAAAAAAAATTGAACGCGCCACACGCGACGCGCGACATGTGTCACGTCATCGCAAGCCTAGTTTTAAAAGAAGTATTTAAAAAAAAAATTGCACGCGCCACAACGCGCGACACGTGAGACGCGTCACGTCATCGCAAGCCAAGTTTTAAAAGAAGTATTTAAAAAAAAAAAATTGCACGCGCCACACGCGACGCGCGACACGTGACACGCGTCACGTCATCGCAAGCCAAATTTTAAAACCAGTAATTAAAAAAAAACACGCGCCACACGCAACACGCGACGCGCGACACGTGACGCGCCTCACGTCATCGCAAGTCAAGCGCTTACCAACTGTTTTAAGACAATTCCCATCAAATTCTGACTGGTAGAAGTCGCGATATACAACCGGACAAACGTACAACCCGACAACCCGACAACCCGACACACGTACGCTAGAAAAAATTTCTTGTCCTCTAATTATTAGCTTCGCCCTTCGGGCTCGCAATAAGTTATGTGTCGTCAGTAGCCGCATTCTTGCCGCAATTCGTACAATTTTGTTGTCCATCAAAACCATAGCAACAAATAAAAGGGTTAAAATAATGTTGATACTTTTTCGAGAAATATATTACTGGAGTCTTAAGAAAATGTGCTCGTTTTTTAAGGGGGTTGAATAATAGAACCTTCAAACAAATGGATGAAAATTAGGGATTTGAAATTTTCTTCAACTTTTCTTGAGAAAATATTAATTTGATTTTTTCGGCAATAATTTTTTATTTCGGTTTCCCAATACGACAGCTCAATTCGCACCAAAAATCCGATGATCCGAAACGGACACTAATTTGAAGGATCAAAGGTTGCAATTTGTGGTCGGGGTCGCTGTGATTTGTCAATACATTAGTCAATACATAAAGTTAAGGTTGGACCTCAGTGTGAAAAAAGTCACATAGAAACAATTTGGTGCTCATTTTTTTCGTTTATTTCGTGCGCTTTTTTTTTGTAATTTATCTTTCTACCCTTGTAATTCTTTGATATGAATTTATGATCTTGCCGAAATGATGTGTTCTTTTGTTTGTTCTTTGATTAAATAACGGTCAGAATTTAAGTAGAATCTTTCCGATAAATGGTTTTGAGCAACGAAATTTCAAGGCTCTTCAAAGCCATACTATCGAAGCACAGACATCATATAGCAAGTAAAAAGTCTAGTCCTAATACGACTGGCTCCAATATTGTCGCAAAAACTAAAATGCTCAAAGCCAACAAAGCATACTATAGTGTGTCAAGACTCTTCAAATCCAGGAACATCGAAGCTGCTGGTAAATAAGAGAATGGTCATACCACTACTTACATTATGGATCCAAGACTTGGGTGCTAAGCAAAAAGCATTCTGACCTTTTAGCCGCGTTCGAGAGAAATTAGTATTACGGAGAATTGTTGTCTCTGTATGTGAGGAAGGACGATTCCGGTGACTCTATAATGATGCGTTTCCGCGATGTCGACATCGTGAAGAGAATTAAGCTCGGTAGGCTCCAATGGGTGTAGGACACCTAGCTCGCATGAGCTCGGAAAGTCCTTTGCGGTAGGATTTATGGAACAGGATAGCGAAGCTGGCCAAGCTGGAAGATGGCGTAGACCAGGACCAGGTTTAGGGATGCAATACTGTATGACATCGGCTCAAAATCGTGACCGATGGAGAGATTTTTTGCGGTCGGCCAGGACCGGACACCGGTTGTAGAGCCAAATATGATGATGATGATAATCTATTTATGATATATTTTATCAGACTATAACTTCACTGGAAACTTCGTAACTGGAGAGTAAAAAACAGGCTATTCTCAAACAGCTCCAACATTTGAATGTGAATAAAATGTTTATGTATCGGACCATCCTTTGTTACAACAATACTGATGGTAGCTGCGCAAAACGTAATGGAGGTGGTCTTCTAAAAACAGAAATGGTTCGCAAAGTGAAGGCACGAATTAAGCGAAATCCATGACAGAGTGCGAGCAGAAACTGGTAAAAAATCTGCACGTGTCCGTTAGAAGCACCTGACGGATATTACAAAATTTACTTCAATTAAAGCCCAAAAATATACTAACAACGCCTCAAAAGGCAGTAAGACTTGAAAGATGCAAACTGCTAAAACGACTACACGAACGTAACGATCTCGTCAACTTGATGTTTTTTTATTAAAAAAAATTGTACGGTTCGACAGTTCGTACAAAAAAAAATTTTCATGTGAGGTTAGAGAGCGGTTCCAACGAGAAGCGAATTGATCTTTTCAAACAAGCGCCAGCTTCTATGATGGTTTTGGCAGCTGTAACTGCAACTGGTCGTTCTCCGCTAGTATTTATCGATCTGGGCGTTAAGGTGGATCCAAAAGTGTTCCGGGAAAAGGTATTAAATGATGCGTTGCTACCTTGTGCATTAAAAAAAATCGGTACAAACAACCGCTAGACTTAGCACCACCACATAAAGCTCGTTTGACACAACAATTTTTACAAAGTCACGTTCCGAATTTAATTTATTCGCGCAACAATGGCTCACCATACTCACCAGACTTGAATCCAATGGAATTCTCTATATTTTCGATTTTGGAGGCAAATGTGTAGACAAAAAAAAAAGAAAGTGTGGACGCATTGAAGAGAGGAGACAGCTCTTCATAGAGAATGGACAAAAATACCAACAGGTCGTGTTCGTTCGACGATATCACGCACGACAAAGGTTGCTATATCTAGCAGTAACATGTTTTAAATATTTTTCGTCATTGACATGTTCTTTATAAAATTTAAAAATGTTTTTAGAAATTCTGTAAAAATTTTGAATAAAAATATTCATAAATGACAAAATTACAGACTTTTGATTTAGTAACACTTCTATGGTCGGCCCCTGTAATTAACAAAAATTTTGAGTAAATGTCAATTGCAAAAACCAAAAAACACAATTGACATTTGACATTTTGTTGTCTCTTCTTACATAAGCTTTTGTCTGAAACCTGCTAGAGCGAATAAACTCATCTGCACAATAAAACTCCTGCGCATTATTTCCGCGTCGCTACAAACTAATATGGGCGTAACCCACAGCAGATCCCACCCATTTCACGCCATCCTCACTACACGAAATAAACAGCTCGTACCTATTCAACAATCAAGATTATCATTCGTACCTGTTTCCGCCATCATCATCATCATCGTTATCATTATAAACAAAACACCACACACTGTAGTAGCAAAACCAGTTACACCACAATCGCTTTTCTCCCTCTTTCATTAAGTTTCTAAAGGTTTTTTTTTTGGAATGCATCGAACTCACACACATTTTATACCCACTCATTCGCTCACATCACTCACAGTTCAGGTAGTATGCATGAGCTCACCTATCTAAGTAATCATTAAAACACAACTAAACAAACAGGAAAACACTCACCGCATCATTCATTCTGGTTGAAAAAACAACTCAAATTTCAAACACTCTGTGAGAGCACCAAAGAGTGCTCACCTTTTTACCTACGTACTGCTCATGCATCATGCATATCGTATCGTAAACGTAATGCAACCACTAGAAATGCGTAGTGTAGGTGAGTTTTGAGTGAATTTACGTTTGAAATATGAAATGCAAACTAAAAACTCATACTATGAAAAAGAAGAAACATTTTAAAAAATGGTTTGACAATTGCATTCTCAAATGACAGTAGAGTTGGTCTACCTAATTTGCACCGTTATATGCAGGAATTATCAAAATATGCCTACCGTACTTTAGCCGTGATGTTTCTATTAATTTGTTTCAAATTTATTTTCAGAAACTATTGCCTCTTTCCCAGCTATTATTGAACAAAAGTACAAATATTGTACAAGATTTTCGTAGAAAATTGAATATACATTGCATAATTTATAAAAATAAATACCATAGAGAAATTTTGAAGTTATTTACGTTTAAAGTTAAACAATTTAAACAAAAATCAAATTTTTGAAGTAAAACTTCCTTGGGCGCGTTGGGATTAAAATTTCAAGGTTGCACCGTTTTATGACGTCATAATGCGAAACGATTTTGAACATAAAACACAAAAATATGTTCTTGGGGAGAGAGAAAAGAAGATTTCTGAGATCTCGCCTATGACGCGTGTCACTAGTCGCGCGTGGCGCGTGTAATGCGTAGAAAATGGGTTAATCTTTGGAGTAGAGTCCACCTCAAAAGCAGATAATTTGGCGGTTATTACCAAATAATGAAATGTAAAAATAAAAGGACTGTGTGGAGTATGGCGTGTGTCGATGTATACATAAAAGTTTGTACCCGTGAAGTTTTTCGACACTAACTTGATTTCAAATTGATATTCGTTGCTTGATTGTGCATGAGCTAGAATTAACTTTTGAACTACGATAGTTCAGTATGGACGCACATGCAAATTTGCCACTGGAAAATATATATTTCACCAGCTTCGTTGGTATTTGAATTTGATCATAAAGGACGGAAAAATGTACCGACTTGGCTAGAGAGAGAAAAATAATGATCCTAAGATAGCAACAACAAAATCTGTTAAGTTATCATAACGCTATAGTGGCAACTATACCAATGCAACCATCATCAGATAACACTGTAAATATCGAAGAAATAAATTAAAAATTAAAAGTGGGTGTGTGGGCGTTTGTTAGAAATTATACTTCTTCGGCGTGATTAAAAGATTTAAGCTTAATATGCACGCTAAAAATCCATATGAATAAAATGAGGGAGATATTGAATTCGATCGATGAAATGTTATTGCACGTCTCGATATATAACATAGCAGCATGGTTGAGTTCATTGCGCAACCAAATATCACAACTGGATAATTCAGAAAGCTCTAAAATATAAAATATAGAAATATTTATTCGACTTTTAAAAAAAAATATATATATAAAAAAAGATCCTAAAAGGAATCTCAAAAGACCTCTCGAAAGACCTCTCAAAAGACCCCCAAAAATATCTCCTAAAAGATCTCAAAAAGACTCCCAAAAGATCACGAAAAAACCTCTCAAAAGACCGCAAAAACATTTCCAAAAGAAACCCAAATACCCCAAAAAGGAAAAGAAAAAAGAAACCCAAAGACCTATCAAATTACTCTCAACCTCTTAAAATCCCGCAATATACTCCAAATAGTCCCACAAAAGACCCTCTAAAGCCCTCGAAATAATTCCAAAACCCCCAAAACATTCGCAAAAGACCCTTAAAAGACTCCCAAAACACCACCAAAATATTTATATCCAACCAATCAGCACTCTATCATCATCATCATATTTGGCTCTACAACCGGGGTTCGGTCCTGGCCTCCCGCAAAAAGTCTCTCCACCGGTCCCGATTTCGAGCCGATGTCATCCAGTTTTGCATTCCTAAACTCTGGGTGTCCTGGTCTACGCCATCCTTCCAGCGTATGCTTGGCCGGCCTCGCTGTCGTGTTCCATAAATCCTATCGCAAAGGACTTTCTAAACAGGATCCTTTTGCGCTCATGGGAGCTAGGTGTCCTGCCCACCGGAGCCTACCGAGCTTAATTCTCTTCACGATGTCGACATCGCGGTAACGCTCGTAGATCTCATCATTATGTAGAGTCTCCGGAATCGTCCTTCCTCACATACGGGGCCAACAATTCTCCGTAAGACTTTTCTCTCGAACGCGGCTAAGAGGTCAGAATGCTTTTTGCTAAGCACCCAAGTCTTGGATCCATATGTAAGTACTGGTATGACCATTGTCTTATATATCAGCAGCTTGGATGTTATGGTTAAGTTCCTGGATTTGAAGAGTCTTGACGGACTATAGTAGGCTTTGTTGGCTTTAAGCAACCGTGCGCGTATTTCTGGTGCCATGCTGTTGTCGGCTGCTACACATGACCCGAGATAGTTTAAGGATTGCAGTACTTCAAATTCGCGCTCCACTAACTGAATTGAGGGACCAATGTTGGATCTTCTACTCGCAGACGTGGCCACCATGTACTTTGTTTTGCTCTCATTTATGTGCAGCCCCAGATTTCGTGCCGCCTGCTCTATCTGGTTGAAAGCTTCCTGTACAGCTCTTTGGTTTCTACCAAGGATGTCAATATCGTCTGCCTAAGCCAGTATCTGAATGGACTTATAGAGGATTGTTCCTCTCGCCGTTACGTCAGAGTCTCAGGTCACTTTCTCCAACGCCAGGTTGAAGGAGACGCAGGCCAGTCCATCCCCTTATCGGAGCCCGTTCTATATGTTGAATGGTTTTGATAGTGATCCGGAAATTTTTACTTGGCTTGTAACATGCTAATGGTCAACCTACATAGTCATGTCAGTTTATATGGTATGCCGAACTCTCTCATGGCTTTATAAAGTTCTACTCTGGCTATGCTATCATAGGCGGCTTTAAAGTCTATAAAAGGATGGTGTAGTGAGTGAGGTGTAAATCTGATCATTTGTTGATTTTCCAGCGATGAAGCGACACCGGTATGGACCAATGATGACTTTAGCGTACTATCCTGTCTTAAAGAATACAGGACAAAATCTTATACGCGGTACTCAACAACGTTATACCACGATAATTGTTGCAGGTTTTGATATCTCCCTTCTTATGCATGGGGCACTGGATGCCTCATCGCCAGTCTTCTGGCTTCGCTTCTTCCTCCCATACTTGCACTATTGTTTTATGAATTGCTTGGTGTATTGTGGGGCCTCCTGTTTTAATTAGCTCCGCTTGGATACCATCAGATCCCGGGGCCTTATTATTTTTGAGCCGATTTATCGCTCTGCTAACTTCGTCAATGCTTGGTGGCGGCAGCGTAGTGTGGTCTTCGGTCATTGGTGGAGCCTTCAATTCCTCAGTTAGCTGGCCATTAAGCATCTCATGAAAGTGCTCTTCCCATCGCTCTAAATGTCTTTGAGATCGGCGATCAGATTACCTTCTTTGTCTTTGCAGTATGTGCAACGCGGTGTATTTTGCGTCATACCGCGGACTCTTTGGTAGAACTTCCCCGCCTGGTACAGTCCTCACTCTCTATACTGTTCTCGTTCAGTGACAAGATTCTTCTCCCAGGCGGCTTTCTTTCGCCGGTGAACTGAGCTCTTTATATTCATCTTTACGTGCCGGCGTTCTATAAGATTGTTGCATTGCTCAGTACGCAACATTTTTACGTCCAGTCGCTAGCTTACATTCGTCATCGAACCAGTTGTTCCGATCTCTACAACTACTTCCTAAGATGGAGTCAACAGTACTAATGACAGTATTCTTAGAGCATGTCAATTTCTCTTCTATACCCGACATCTCAGCTCCGAGACTAACTCTCTTCTATCAAGAAGTGAATAGCTTCTGCTATCTTGGATGCTACATTTCAAAGGACGGACGTTATGGACGTGACAGAACGAATACAGAGAGCCTGGAGATGCTGAAAAATATCGGGAACCCTTCACATATTTCGCGGAATTTAAAACTGAGTATATATACAAGACAGAGTGCTCCTATGCGGTTGTAAGACTAGGAAAGTGACTATAGCAACATCCTGTCACGAATCTAAATATTCTGAATGCTGAATATAATGATAAGGCGTAGAAAGTTGAATTGGATCGTCCACACCCTGAGCCGATTGGTAGGCTAAATCGCATGAAACTTCCTCAACTGGAATCCTAATAGGGAGCAAGAAGAAGAGCAGACCGACTAAGGCAGACAGACCATACCTTCACCTAGAAGAACAGTTGCTAATGAAGCCAGAACCGAGGGATGTGAGCGGTTTGCGGCTTTTTGTTGATGCCCTATGCTCTCCAGTGCAGTAAAGGCCAAAATGATGATGAAGACTGTAACAACAAGACATCCCTAGCACCTCTAATGGTTTGGGTGGGAAGAGAAAAAATATTTTGGTGTCGAATCCAAAGTTCTTGAGGTTGCTAAGAAAAATAGTGACAGTAAGAAGTCCCTAGGACCTGAAGCAAAGCCCAATGGTTTTTTTTTTTTCATTTCGACATAAGCTCATATGGCAGATGTTGCGACTTTCTTGAATGTCATTGCATGAAGCATAACAGGGCAATTCTAAGCTTAAAAATCCAGCTTACAATTGTTTGCCATCGCTTCGCGTACATACTCATACGTATGTATTGTATTTAATCCGCCGTACTGTTGTTTTTATCAATAAATGCTCAGCGCATTAATATTCGAAAAGGAATCAACAACAAAGCTCCTTTTCTTGTAGGTACATATATGCAAAAAAAAAAAAAAAGAACAAAGTCACTGTCAATGGGGAAAGAAGAAGTCCTAGAAGTGGCAATTGTATGTTGGTAGTTCCAGCGCACAGTCGACGCGGTCGTTGTCAAGCTCTTGGCTTTGATCGAAACTAAACGTCAATACTGAGGGCGATGGCAACGACTACGACGACGACGACGACGACGACGACGACGACACGACAATGGTTTGGTTTTGGTTAACTAAACTACATATATGGGCCTTCTGAAGCCACCATCAGCAAACAGCAAACATATACATACCTACACACATCTACAAATGCACAAATGCTACCACACTACCAGAGACCCATTAGGGCGTACATAATTTGACAGGAAATCATATTTGCGGATGAGCTCTCATGTTTATATTTTTCTCTTTGGACTTGGACTTGGGTTATGATGGCAGTAGTTTTTGCCGTTGCTGTTCGGTTCGGCTTAAAAGAAAAGAAAGAAGAAGCAGAAGAACAACAACAACAACGACTGGAAGAAGCCATACAAGTTGTTGGAGGTTGGCAATTGTCATACCGGTTGCTTTCAACAAGAACAAGAACATAGCTATAGGAAAAAAATCAAAGCCATCGGACAAACTCGCAATGGAAATCCATGATCCGATATACGAGACTTTGAGCCTTTGAAAGAAAAAGTGAATCGATTATCGATTTATAAGCTTACGTATGTATGTGGTTATGTATATATACTGCAGATAGTTACGTTGTCAACTTGACAGAGGATGAATATCCCACAATTGTCATACAAATATTAATTCACACATATGCGGGAAAGCTTGGGTTCTAAGTCGAACCGCTTATTCAAATGCTCAATTAAAGATTTCAATGCAAGTGCAATCCATTAATTACGTGGATACCAGGATGGAAACAGACATTCACGCAAAATCCTAAAGCCTGTCTGTCAAAAATCGTCAAATCCAGGAAGCAAACTATTTGTTGGCTTACAGATAGTACAGAGTACCTACACAGAAAATGCTAGCCACCTTTTTAGATATATAGAAGGGGCCCTCAACAATGTTCACATTGAGGCCATTAAGTAAGCTCTGACCCTGTCAGGAGTGGAATCCTTCCTTACCCGATGGATCATATCCATTCTCGGTATCAGGATCATACATGCCAACCTTGGCAGCTGTAACATTATCAAACGAGTAGACAGAGGCACTCCCCAAAGAGTGATCATCTCTCCCATACTGTGGTGGCTGATGGTTATAATTACACAATATGCTACTAAAATTTGAAGAGGATAGGACGATAGTAGTTGCGTACGCAGATGACGTGGTGATACTTATATCAGGCCAGTACCTTTTCTTCAGTGATCAGTGAAGTGATGGAAAGGACCTTGGGTAAAGCCAGCTCTTGTGAAACAAGCTGTGGCTTTTGAGTCAAGATTTGAATGCCGCACGAATTCGCTGTAGTCTTATCCATTCCATTAACTACGTGGGTCAACTAGGAAGACTGAAATAGTATTGTTCACCACTAAATACAAAATACCGGCCTTTATCCTTCCAATGGGATAAGTCTCAGCCTAACACCTAGCGCCAAATATGTCTGAGAGTAATATTGTATAGGAAGCTTAGCTGGAAGGCTAACATAGAGAACTGAGGTAAGAAAGTGTGTGTGGCCCTCCATGCCAGCAGCGAAACCATCGGCAGGAAATGAGGTCTTCAACCAAAGATGGCTCTACGGCAGTACACGGCTGTTGTTCGGCCAATTTTTACCTATCGTTGGTCTAGTGGCCAGCGTTGAAGAAGAAGTATAAGGCCACCAAACTCAGCAGATGACAGCGATCAGCAGCAGTTGGAGCACTACGGTATTGTCCGACTGAGGCCCTTAACACCATCTTGCACCTATTACCTTCTGACATATTTATCAACAATGTTGCGACGTGCAGTGAAGTACGACTCAGAGAATTTGGGTGGTTTGTTACTGGAGCACTGTAATATACTGCAGACATTTTCTGTAGTCACGATACCATCATCTACTGACTAATTCATCCATAAATTTAGCTTCAACTACTCGTTCAGCGCCGTAACTGGAAGGATGCCCCATCCTAGCGAGGCAATTGGACGCAAAAATATTCACTGACGGATCCAAGATATGAAGGACGGAGTTGGTGTAGTTACCTTCTCGGAAGATCTAAACCTGGCAAGGTTATACTAGCTACCCGATTCAGCTAGCATCTTTCATGAAGAGATCCTAGCAATTAAGGGAAGGGGGCTTGCTGGGCACAAGGCTCAGTGGGGAAAGGTTGGCATATGCGTTGAAGTTGATAGCCAATCTGCCACTAGGGTGAATTATGCGACCACAATAAACTCGAAACTCATACAACAGTGCCAGGAAGACTTCGCTCGATCAGCCAATTCGTGGACATCACCATAGTATTGGTGCCGGGGCACAGTAATATAGAGGGAAATGAGAGGGCGGACGAATTAGCTAAGATGGACTTCGCTATGAAGACCGGCTCTATGGAAAGGGTTAGCTGTTCAATGGGCTCAGTCAAGGAACAAATTCTTTCCTTTTTTAATACTAAGACAAAGCTCAGGTGGAGCAGTCTGTCGAATTGCGCCATATCAGGATTTATGTGGCCATCCTACAGCAGAAGGAAAAGCACGGAGTTGTTATCTAAAACCCGGAAGGATATTTTCAGAGTTTTGGCTATCAGCACGGGACACTAGCCAGTGGGCAGCCATGCTGCAAAGTTGGGTATACCGCACAACAACTTCTGCAGAAGTTGCAAAGATGAAAATGAGAAAGAAACTCTCATACACTTCCTCTGCAGTTGTCCGGCCAACCCACCGCTCTAATAATACCGCTGCAAGAGCTCTAATATTACAGGATCATCGAGCTGATCTCGTATCTGAAGGCTACAGGCTGGATGTAAACCACTTCAATATCCATGCTAGGTCCCTCGAGATTTGTGGCATCAAAATGGCGCACACCAGTGCTAATTGAGGACCTCGCAAGTATAGCGGGGTCCACCACTCTACTTACATATACTGAAAATGAGAATGAGAGAATGAGAATGAATGAGCATAAAAATGAGAATGAGAAAAACGGAAGCAACGGTTTCCCACAGGGTCGTCAGAGAGCCATTAACCCACTTTACCGACAGTCTGCTCTCCTGAAATTACACTAAACATTGTAACGTGCTTGTTTGCGCGACGCTTTCCGGTCACGCAGGGTTCTTCTCGATGGTGTGTTACAAATTAAAAGCAAGGCGCTAGCTTGCGCTTGCTCGAAGTAGAGTCCAATTTTTTATAACTACTTACTATACCTAACAATAATTGTACTCACTTCTCATGCTTAAGAGTCCGTTCGGTCGGCGTGTTGGTGCTACTGTCGGGTGTAGCAAGTCGGAAGGGATTTACCTGATAGCTGGTGTAGCATATACGCTGCCCTAATGCTAATCGTTATGAGGTCTGGAATGTCGGTGTAGCAAAATTGAAATTAGCACGGGAGAGGTTCGAAGTAGTATAGTGGTTAAGTCGTTTGCTACGACTGCATTAGTTTACCCAACGTAGCGTTAAGCTTGCAGTGAGAATTTGGACGAAGAGTCCGGATTCCGGAACAGTATTAATGGCAAAGGCATTCGCTACGACTCCATTAAAACCCCATCAGAAACTCCAAAGAAAAGGATCAGAAGATCCACAGTCGGAATTTAAGTTTCGAAGACCTGAGTCACTGCTTGGGTATATTTCTGTATATCGCTCCACACATCAAAGGATTTTTCAGTGCATTACAATGGTATCCTTTAAAAGACCGATTGGGAATCATATCGGTGGTATTTTTTAAAAAAAAATATTATTTTATTCAATCTTTGTTGTGTTGTTTGTTGTTCGGTTTGTATTATTTTTTATTAAATTTCAATTCCCAATCTAGCGCGGTACTCATATTTCACTGGGTGTTGAGTTTTTCTTCCTATAAAACCTATTTATTTCCTGTGTGACGGTGGCTTGAACCTATGTTCGAAAAGACGTTCAGACGGTAGTCTATTATTTAACTCATTTCGGCATTGTGATATGTATGCTTCGTGGCACCATTTGTCAGTTTTATTTTCACGTCTATGTTATATTTTCCTTAAAAAAAAGTATTTCACGTGCCGGTGATATGAACCCATGGACTTAGTGAGACATTCGAACGGTAGTCTGTAGCCTAACCGATGCGGCTACTGTGATACTGACGTTAATTGTCTATATATTCGCTCTTAGCTGTACGGTTTGTCTGATGAAGTTCTTTTGCTGGGCAAACTACTTTGTTACAACATGAAAGATATGAAAATTTAGGTGAAAAATCTACTTTCCCTAATTGTTGTGTAGTATTTTTTTCTTTATTTGTCTTACTGTATACTTTACTGGGAGCGTACACTAAAAAATAAGTACCAACAAAGCAGCCCATAAAAACTAATAAATTTTCTTTTAAGTTCTCTATAATCGAAGATACACATGTGTATGAAATTTAAAGAAAATCGGGTACTTTTTTTTATAAAATTTGTATGGGTGCTCCCCGACTACGGGGCCCGATCACTTCCAAATTTTTACAAAAAGTGTTGTCCATAGGAGATACACGTGCGTATAAAATTTGAAGACAATCGGTTAAATTTTGTAAAATATTTGTATGGGAGCCCCACGACCCCGAAGCCCGGGGTGCCCCAAATTTTAACAGAGAGTGTTGTCATCAGAGATACAGAGCTAAGCTAAGTTTGAATAAAATCAGGCTTTAGGAAGTGATTTGAAAATTGATCACAAGATTCTACCAGCCAGACAGCCACGGGAAGGCGAAGTTTATATAGAGACGCAATGTACTACTGCATACTATCAACTTGCTATTATTTTTGCCTCATGCCTCATGCCTCATTTTGCGACCAAAATCGGCACTCTGATACTAGTATTTGGTCTTTTGGGTAGAAGATTTTAACTCCACACTTTAATCCTTCAAACGGTTTAGTTCTGACATGAAGCAGAGACTTCATCTTACGGACTTAATGTGGATTTTTTTTTGTTGTTGATAGAAAACTACAATACAATTTTCCATCACTTAATGGTTGCTCTAAATTCAAGTATCATCCGCTTAAGAATCATTAGGGAATAAGCTAAGCACTGGACCGGACTGGACGTCTGGACTCTGGAGACGGGCGTAATTATTTCTGCTTTGCATATACAGCAACTCGTGTACAGAACAAAACAATTCTGTCGCGCTGTCGCCTTTTTGACAAATCGCCAAATGCATGTTGCCCGAAAATGTCAACTTAATCCTTAGCCTTAGCCTACCAGTAGGTAATCCTTTAAATCCATCCAATGTTCCAAATTACAGTAAACATTGCATTTAATCGGAGCTGATTAATGCGGAAATACTTTCGAGAAACACAAAACAACGACGTACACAAAATAAAGGATTACAGAGTAAAAGTGTGAGAATGCGAGCAAGAGATGGAGAGGATAGAAACCCTAAATGATCATAATCCATAGTCCATAGAACAAAGGCAAAATATGTGCATTGCATTGGTCGGATGGAGAAAAGTGCAACCAGATCTTAGACACTATCGAGGCAGACAATGCCAGATTGAAAAGAACATTGAAGGAGTTGCATGTGTTTGAAACACTAACTCTGTGGTGTAAGTACAGAACTCGATAAGTTAGGAGCCTTGATTTTTTTTTTTGATTTTTTAATTTGGTAGCTAGATACTAATACTAGTGGAGGCATAAGATGAATATATTTTTTTTGAGATACTAAACTTTACCACGGTGCTTACAAGATGTCGTACAGATCTTTTCTTAAAGAGTACAATGATAGAATCTCGACCCTGCTAGCGCCTAATATCAGCAAAGGTAGTGAATGAGAGTTTTTTTTCTCATTTACCTTTTTACAGCTCCTGCAAAAGGGTGCGTTATGTGAAATAGCCAGTTTACCAGCGTAGGGCTAACCACCGGCCAGTGATTAGTACTGATAGCTACGACTCCGTCAATATCCTGCCAAACTCTTGATATCAACTCGATGGTTATTCTTTTACTGTAGGAGGGTCATAACGGACTTGATATGGCACAGTTCGTCAGACTGCTAGACCATAGTTGTCACCTAGTTGTAAAGAAAGAGAGAAGTTGTGCCTTGACTGAGCTCATTGGGCAGCTTACTCTCTTTCCGTAGAATCGATGTCCATTGTGACGGTCTTTTTCGCTTTCGTTTCGTTTGCTTTCTTATTACCGCATCTATGTTGCTAAATACTGGCACCCATACGATGGTTATGTCCAAGATTTGGTTAATCGAAGCCAGTTCTTAATCGCCCTTTTTAAAAAGTTTCAAATTCTTGCTGGTCGCATAAATGGCTTTGATTGCAAATTGGCTGTCTACACACATATACCAACCCTTCTAAATTTGATCGGTATTTTGACTTAATGCATTACACGTCTCCTAGATGGCTAGAATCGCCGCCTGAAAGATGTTAATAGAGTCAGGAATACTGTATGAGTTTAACAGATTAAGCTCATCTCAGAACACACCTTCATTGACTCTGTCTTTCATTTGGTATACGTCAGTGTAGATTACCTTGCTAATACCGCGTCCTTCCAAAAGGCGTTACGCTTATCGACGCGAGCGACCTATACAATTCGCAACACAGCAAAAATTCTCCAAAGTTGACTAAGAAGCTTAGGTGTAAAAAAAACTTTACCAATTTTAATTTGGTCGTCGATTCACGCAGATATAACATCCAGATAAAAGCATTCCAACACTATGCGCAACCAGGATGCCTTACTGTTTCGACATTCATCGTGATACGCTGATCTGATCAACATTGACATGTATAGTCTCCTACGCTTCAAGCTTTAATTGGTTCATCAAGCATGTGGACAAATTTGTCCTAATCTGTGTGGTATCACAATTGACCATTGCCGGTCTAAGTGTGTGTGTTTTTGGGAAAGGGTTGGACAAGTACAGAGAAGATGGATAATGGTCTCCTCGTCCTCCTCATCCATGCAGCTTCATCATAAATCATTCGAGAAGACTTCAAGTCTAGCTGCATGCTTGCTTATGAGACAGTGTCCTGTGATGACACCTACAATAGCACCGATGTACGATCTTTTTTGAGAGAACAAGCACGGATCCAGCTTGAGCCAGATCTGCTTTGTCGCTATGCAAGTTGTATACCGTTTGACCACCTACAGTTAGTTTTTTCAATAGCATCCCCAGCTTTAACAAGAGTTTGCATGTAGCGATTGGTATGCCTATACAACCGAGAGATGATCGGTAGTTGAGGGTTAGAATTGAATTTGTAGAGACTGATTCCAGAGATTTCAGATTTCAGTGCAGCTAAGGCTATACTGATCACCATAATTTCAGCCTGGAAAACACTACAGTGATTTGGAAGACGGAAAGAGGGGCTAAGATTAAGCTTTTTTGAAAAAACACCTCCACCGACTTCGTCATCAGTTTTTGCATATGTCGAGTTCAGTAAGGTCGAACAGAATGTCCAATACCGCAGAGGCGGTTTAACGAAATGCGCCCCATATACATAGACTAGCTGATCTTTGGACTTTGCTTAATTTGTCAAGGTTTACTTTCTTATTTAAGGCAGTCCTCCATACAATTACACCGAATAGCCAATGACTTATATTGGGTTGAAGACCACATCTGCTCCGAAATAAAAATAAAATTTTCAAGAAAATCGGGTTGATTTTTTTTTTAATTTTGGGGCCTCACGAACCCGGGCCCGGGGTCTCCAAATTTTTTACAAAAAGTGTTGTCTATCGGAGATACACAAGTGTATAAAATTTGAAAAAAATCGAGTAAAATTTTGTAAAATATTTATAGGGGAGCCCACCGACCCCGTGGCCCGAGGTTCCTCAAATTTTAATAGAAAGTGTTGTCATCGGAGATATGCCTGTGTGCAAAATTTCAATAAAATAGGACTTTGGGAAGTGGGTCAAAAATTGATCGCAAGATTCCATGACACACAAATCCACAAATCCACAAACCCACAAACCCACAAATCCACAAACACACGGGCAAGTGAAGTTAATATAGAGAATTTAATAATCCTAAATTAACCTCAAAGACCCTCCAAAGACACCCAAACGACCCCCATGAGACTCCCAAAAAGACCCTGAAAAGACTCCCCAAAAAACCCTAAAAAGACCCACAAAAGACACCAAAAATGCCATACCGAATACCATACAAATCGCTTGAGAAATGGCTTAGTTCCCGAAACTCCAGTGCCTAATGACCGTATCCCAGAATTTCCATAGGAACAAGTCTTACAGTTGCATCTTATTACCAAATACCGAATTTCATAGAACTCGCTTGATAACTGACTTAGTTAAAAGAATTCAAAATCGTAACACAAAATTATTTTTGATACCTTGCTAGATTTTCTCCTCACCGCCGATAAAAAGTAGTTTCACATACAATAAGATCCAACTATTTGTCCTTATCAGAGACCCTCCTTGTATAAAAGGAGGGTTAATATGTGGGACTTTATATTTCCTGGTGAATAGGACAAGGTCAGTTTTGTGAGGATTCACTCTTAAACTACAGCGATCTGCCAGCAAGTTAGCTTGTTGAGAGCATTTTATAGGAGTTCCTTTAAGGTATTTGGGTATTTTCCTGAGACGGCAATAGCGACGTTATCCGCATAAGCGATTATTCTGCAGCTCTCACCTCTTAGGCATATCAGCAGCTCATTCACCGCTATCCATAGAAGGGGTGACAGGACTCCACCTTATCGGGTTCTGGCACACGCAACGCCTAGTTTTGAATTGATAATCCGGCAGTGAGTGAGCAGACGATTAATCAATTGGCCAAGCGAGTCATCCACCCTCAAAGTCGACAGTACGATCCGTAATCGCAGATGTGTTGACGTTGTTAAAAGCGCCTTCAATGTCTGGGAATACAACCATTGTGTACTCCTTGCAGTGAAGAGAATGTTCAGTAGAACATACCAGTGTGTGCAGAGCTGTTTTCACAAACTTGCCTTTACAATACGCGTGCTCATCCCTAGACAGGAGTCTTTTGTCGTGTGCGTATGCATATGTAGATATCGATCAGTCCTTCCAGTGACTTTAAAAGGTACGATGATAGACTGATTAGTCTGAGATCCTTTTGACTAACATGTGAACATTTGCCGGTTTTGGGTATGAAAACGACGTTTTCTTCTCTCCATAAAACTGGAATATGGACCAGATCGAGACAACTCTTTAGAATTGTTTCCAGCAAAGGAAGGATAATATCCGAACTCCTTTGCAGCTCGGCTGGAATTATACCATCAGGTCCTGCAGATTTGTATGGTTTGAAGCTTTGTAGCGTCGAAAGCAGTTTGTCCTTAGTAACCAGATTATTGAAGATAGTTGTACGAGTGTCTGCCCTATCAAGGCTCGCATTACTTAAACCATGGAAGCTGCCCATGAAGTGAGTATCTCAAAGCAGATTGAGCGATTCTTCGCTTAAGGTATAGTCCACAAGCCATATGGTTTTTTCAGGCTCAGGCTTTTTCAGGTTTTTTATTACATTGGTTGCGACGATTTTTCTGCCTCAGAAGATTCTTCTATTTTACCACAGAAGAGTCTCCAAGAAGAGCACTTAGCTGTCCTTAATTATTTTTTCTATAAAGTTTGATGGATTCTTTGTAAGCATCTCAATTACAATGAGTACAATGAGTTTTCACTACAAGACGGTTGTATCGGTATTCGGGTAGTCATTCCATTTACGTTACGTAAAAGTATTCCCGACGAGTTATATTCAGCTCATTTCGGAATTTCAAAGATGAAGAGTCTAGCGTGCAGTTACTGTTGGTGGCCTAATGTTGATCACATCAAAATGAAAGATTGGCTAAACAATGTCGAGCATGCATCTCAATCGCCAACAACCCGGAAGAAGTATACCAAACCATCCATGGGAAATGCCAAAATCAACGTTTGAGCGAATTCACGTTGATTTTGCTGGACCAATGAATGGAGTATACCATAGAAGATTGTATCATACCTTCGGGTACCGTTTGCAGAATATTGCAGTAGGTACGCCTCAAATCTGGTAGCAAACCATCCATCAGTTTGTTTGAATCTGAGACCACACGGAACTGCACATGGCGACGTATATAATAAATATTTCAGGAGGAAGAAGATCTATAGGATGGTGTTTAGTATACCGGTCGGACATGACCATAAATCTCCTGTGATACCAGCTGCTACTAATTTTTCTATTCTGTATTAATTATCCAATTCTATCCATAAGACTAGCGCTCTATAAGTAAGAATTGGGCGTACAACGGCTAGATAAAGTCTAAGGTCTGTCATGGACTGGAGGTCCCACTTCTTATCAATGGTTTTACTGCTGGCATAGAGGGCTACGCACGCAATCATATACCTAATGGCTTCGTCAAACAGAACGCGGACAAATGATTCTGCCCGCTGCGGTCGCTGTCCCGCTCGCCGCATTCTGTTCGATGGAGCCTTAAATTCTATGTTCGCCTTCCAGCTGAGCTTCCTATCCACAATGACACCGAGAGCTGAAGGTAAAGAGTAAGAGTATTAAAGATTCACTGTTGAACAGTACAATTTTAGTTTCCCTTGAGTTGGCTGCATTGACGCTTATTGTCGAGGACCTAACTTTGTCCAGAGCCCCTCCCATGACTTCAGTAATCACTGAAAGGTGCTGTCGTGATACAAGGATACAAGGGTCATCTGCATACTCAACTATACATTGCACAATTGTTTTGAAAAGAAGCATTGCACTTTTCTGTAAGGATTATCATTTCGTCTTAAGTCTTAAGTGCGAGACAGGAAGAGCATCAGCTAATTGTAGTCAGCTTAAAACCGACAGGAATGGCGCCAAATGTTATACTTTGGCAATAATTGATTTTGTACATCCTTGATCCTTTTTTTGAGCAAATGAGAAAGTTATTCATCCCAAATACAAAGTAGACAATTCCAGCACATTGTGCATTTGCATTTGATCGTTATCAATTATCTAATTGTAAAAGCAGACAGACAGACAGACAGTGGGTAGTTGTATCAAAAAAATTGCGCACAAATCTGTCTTAAGATCCGCATTGGAATCCAGAATTGATAAAAGTCTGTAAAATCCCAAAGAGGAAATACCTTCAAAACAGGTTACCTATATACCTACACTTCTCCAAATCGCACGTAACAATGTCAATCTGTAGATCTATTTGCGATTTTATTCAGCCAGCCACTCCCATATTTTTTCCACTGAGATATGCCAACTACATCATTGACCCCAGCATGTCCTGCGATCGTTCGCACCATTAAACGCACTCTGATGGGAAATTACCGTGTGATTACCGGAGATTATACCCGATTGCACTGCGTAGATATATGGGACATCGAAAGAACAATGGCAGACAATACAAAAAGCCTACTACTGCATGTCCTTTTTCAGGATGGCGTTTTTTCCCTTACAAGAATTTTCATGAATGAACATCGTATCGAATGTCGCTTAGCTCGCTGATGTTTATCTGCTCATCAGCTACTGCTGTGCGATTGTTTTCCACGGAATTCTAATGCCGGAGGGTGCGCGCCGGCATATACAGGATATTGGTAAATTTTTGTTTGTTATTGAAAGTGCACATTCGAGAAGATTTTCAAACAAAACAAAAAACACTTTACACTGGAGTACATTTATGAGGCGAAAACTATGAATACAAAGAGAATAAGAAAATATGGCGTAGACCAGGACGCCCAGAGGTTAGGGATGCCAAACTGGATGACATCGGCTCGAAATCGGGACCGGTGGAGAGACTTTTTGCGGGAGGTCAGGACCCCGGTCCCCGGTTGTAGAGCCAACTATGATGATGAAGAAAATATTCGCTTCACAAATCCATGAAGCTATGTACCTATCACTATTTTTCCGAATTGATACGAAACTCGAACTTAGAATGGAATTAGTGAACATCATAACGCATTAATCAGGTAACCAATTTTATTCGCGGCATGCAATTGCATGACAGACACCGGTCGGTCCAGTTATAAGCACACAAGACGCTCGAATGAAAAAAAAAAACAGCTTTAGTGGCCACGTCATAATTGAGTGTGAGTGAGTGTCAAAAACAGATAAGGGGTTGGTGCACACCTTTAACATAGCAGAACAATAATAGAGGACATGCAAATTTTTCACCGACCGTGTGTACGTTTCTCGTGTGGTATATCTCGGCTTCTACCAGTCATGTATGTGATGTGTGTATCTCCGATAGACAAGACTTTTTGTAAAAAATTTGGAGACCCCGGGGACTTGTTTTAAAGCAATTGGTTAGAGCTCGGCTTGCGATGGCCAAAGTTTCTCATTCATAGCGGTTACTACCGAGTCTATCAAGTATACAGCGTGTGCGCCCGAATTGGCACATTCAAGCCATACGTAGATACCCTGTACGCCGAAACTCCAAAGAACTCCAGCCGTGCCTCGATATACTCTCGTATTTCCGAAGACTTGTGCGCCATCATTCTCTCGCGTTGCCAAACCTCTATTGGATTTGCTAAAGAACGATTCTGTTTTCGTGTGATGAGAGATGATATTTTATCTGCGTTTACTCAACTTCGTGATTCCTTGGTTTCTGCTCCGGTGCTTGACCTGTTCAACCCCAAACGCGAAAGTGAACTTGATACAGACGCTAGTTGCCATGGATTTGGTGCAGTATTTCTACAAAAACAGAACGATGATCGCCTACTAGCTACTACCGGTGTCCAATTTTTTTTCGCGTCGAACCACAAGGGCTGAATCGAGATATCACAGGTTTTACGTGCTAGGACGCTTTCGAGTCTATTTAGAATCGTGTGACTGATTGTAATTCCCTGACAATGACTCTCAGTAAAAAGACAATCAACACCCGCATATTGCTCGTTGGGCACTCGAATTGGAAAACTATACAACTGCACCATTCATCATCGAAGCGGCGGTACAAGTATGGGACATGTGGACGCCTTGAGTAGGTAGATGTCATGTGGTGGCGGCCACTATTCAAAGCGATGATATAGGATTTCAGTTGCAGGCTATCCAAGCCCGTGATCCGGTTACAGCGAAATTGCGCGAATCTCTTAAATTCGCTGAGCAAGAGCGGTATATGAGCTCCGGGATGGGTTGGTTTACAGACGTTTTACATCTGATCGAATTAGTGCAGTTACCGCACGAAGGTCATACTGGATAAAATTAGAAAGTACTGGTAAAATTTTGTGAAGTAATTCCTACGTCTTGAGGGGGCGAATGTGAGAGAAAGCCTTGCCAGTAACGGCTTTATTTTGGGAAGATGACTTGATTATAAGTGCATTAAGTAGACTTTTAATCTAAAAGACGCTGCCATAATTGCAACTGATGCATATACCGATTTGTTAGAAAATATCTTAAATTTGTGTTGGAATAAGCTGATTTTTGACGATGAATGGGACTCTGAAGATGACTTACCATACTTTCTACTCTTTCTTAAAAAACACTTACATTACGATTCGGAAGAGCTTTTCAACTTACCAAATAACCAAATACCCGGAGAAATATCCTTTATCTGACATAAATAAATGGATTGAAGATAAGAAAATCGAGATATCGAATAGTGAAGATGAAGGTTCGGCAAACAACCTTGAAGATCACACCAAGCTACATCTGCATTTAACAAATGTATCTAATATGTTGAACAAAATGAGGCTAGAGTTAATGAAATGCTTTGCTTAAGAAGGCAACATCCCCCCCCCCCCCCCTACATACAGCCCCCCTACAAAAGATCCAAGAATAACACCTCCAAGCAACTTCCATTTGTCTAACTGAGTGGATCGAAGACATAACACTATCTGCTATGCACCGTCCGCCTAGATTTAACATTACGATCCAACAATTCCTTAACTTCTTCAGCTGCCTTGGGGAACAAGTTCTTAGCAGCTGGCGACTATATAATGCTAAGCACACCTATTGGGATTCTAGGCTAACAACTTCAAAATGAAGACAACTTTGGTAGGCGCTCATGCAAAGTAATCTTCGCTTTGTCTCTGATGCGGGTCAACCCACCTGCTGGCCTACAGATCAATGAAAGATGCCGGACCTTATAGACTTGGGCATCACAAAAAATATTAATTGGGACAACCTGAAAGCCGAGACCAAATTCGACCTCTCATCTGACCAATCACCCGTGGTTATCAAACTGACAAATTTTAGAAGCGTGGAACAAAGTCCCCAAACCCTTACAACCAAATTAAAAAAACTGGCTTAAATATAGAAAATATATATAAGCTCTCATCGCAATCAGTTAAATCCTATGGTGCAGCCCGAGGATTTGGATACAATGCAATTCTCGCATTCAACCAAAAACACTAACACTCGCAACTATATCCGCCACACCGAAACCCTTCAGAACAGCAAAGTTAAAAAATCTTCACGCACATCAGACAAAATTGAAGAAATGATCCGCAATAAATGCAATATAAGACTGGAGTGGGGGAAAATCACAGATTCCCCCTCACGAAGCAAAAGTTGACGAAGGCGACGAAAGCCCTCCAAAGATTTTCGAAGACCTCTCACCTAATTCGACCAACCACCCCACTCACTCTGGAAAGCGGCAAAGAAAACCATAGCTCCAAAGCAGCATGCTAGACTACCAGATGGAAACTGGGCAAGAAAAAGGAAAAACTTTTGTGGGGCGGCATCTATGCAAAGTTCATACTTCGCAGTCCTACAAATGCTTGCAGCAAAAAATTTGCAGTAAGACTATCGATAATGTAGTTTTTGAGAAGAAGGACGATTCCCATGCTCTAAAGAATCGAACAAATCCCAAGAAGGCATCAGGTTACGACCTAATGTCAGGAAAAATATTAATTGAACTCCCAGATGTAGCAATTGAACACCTAACTTGCGCTTTCAACAGAGTTTTAAGCCTAGGCCATTATACCGAACCTTGAAAGACGTCAAAGATAATCATGAACCCCAAAATCGGCAAGGACCCTACTCTTGTATCGTCTTATCGAACAATAAGTCTATTACCTTTACTTCGAGAAACTACTACTCGGAAAAAGAACTCCGTTCTTGGAAAAGGAATGGAATAATACCTACACAACAGTTCGGATTCATAACTAAGCATGGCACGATCGAACAGATCCATATGAGGCTAGAAGAGCCTACCATAATAGCATATAGTACGGCTGTGTTTCTTGACGTTCCATCAAATTCTAAAATCGTACCTTCTAACCAGCCACTTCAAGACAAATTACAAATCCTTTATATCATCAGACCTCTGCATAAGAGCGGGTCTTCCCCAAGTAAGTGTCATATACATATTATTTACATCAGATCTTCCGATAGACAACAACTTGACCATCTCTACCTTTACGGACGACACCGCGATACTACAACAGCGACCCAAAAACACCTTCTCATAACCTAAATAACTACTTAAAGCGACTCGAAATGTGGTTAACCATTTGGAGAATTAAAGTGATGGAGACGAAAAGCACACAAATCACTTTTGCCCTCAGACAAGAGGACCGCCCACCTATCACTCTCAACAACACACTAATTCGTCAAAGTAAAGATGTGAAGTACCACGCGGTATCCACCTTGACAGACGGCTTAACTGGAAAAAAAAAAACACTTTCAGTCTAAACGCAATCAAGTCAAACTCATATTTTACAATACGCACTGGATGCTCAACAAACAGTCTATTATCAGTTTAGATAACAAAATTGTTCTCTATTAAGCAATTATCAAGCCAATATGGACATATAGCATACAGCTATGGGGCTCAGTAAGCACTTCCAATCTATTTATAGCAAGGATCTGGTAAGTCGGGATGAATCGATAATCCGGAAAACCCCCAGAGTTTTAATTGTCCGAATTATCGAGCCATTACTGTAATGCAATTAACAAACGTGCAGACGGACAGAGGAAAACGAAAAAATGTGAACATTTAAATTTTGTGAAATAAAGAAAAAATCCAGTTCAGCCCCTACCGGCTACCGCAATTCTTCCAGGAATCATTCGAACAAAACAAAAAAAAAAAACCAAGTTGGAAGTGTGGTTCAACAAAATATACTCACAAATAGGGGACAATTCATCAGCGACGACAATAGTGACCCAAACTAAAATTTACTTTCCTTTTATGGTGTAACGACATGGCTCTTCTTCTTGGTGTGTAGGTACTTTGCCCGACGCGACGTACGACCACCACGCACTTAAGATCATGTTAATTGTGGACACAAGGCGGGCTTTCAGCACGGTCTTTATCATGAATTATACGCCGTCGCCGTCGCCACCGCCGCCGCCACCGCGCCACGCCGCGATTTAAATTTTGGTGGTTCTAAGAGAAATCCATGAAACAGCCAGATAAGTAGTACCTAGTCTCTCTCAACATTGCACCGCCATTTTAATGAACTCGACCCAAAGTATATACCGAATAGCAGTTTGCGAAAAGCAGTGATGGTGCACCATCATAATGGATAGAGACCGCAGCGGCAGGCGAACAAAACACGCAATTATTTCTTGAGAGTGCGGAAAAAAGGCCAACCAACCAACCAACCAACCGATCTGCAGGATCACAATCAGGATGGAATGAACGCGCGAAGTACCTACGTTGCTCAATGAGAAATGAAAAAACGCCGAAGGGACCGCTGCAGCATCAGTAGTTGCTGTCGACTATTGTTCTGTATCCCAATGGATGTGGTGGCTTGAAATTCGCGTCAGCTCTATTCCAGGGGCGCATGCAATGGGACAGGAGACAGTATACGTATACGAGTAATGTGTGGTATACGCCGGGAATACAAAATGCGAATAATGGCAAAATATGAACGAGGACGACAGTCGACAGTGTTGTGCAGCACACTATAACACTATATGGCACCAAAAAAGGATGTGCCTTTGGCAATGTGTACATCCATACATAGATGCATATATATATCGTGAATAGAAAAAAGGCACGACAGTCCTTTGCCAGCCTGATGCTTTCTATAGTTCTCTCACTCTCTTCAGCTGCTATATCAGCAGCGATGATTACCTATACGACTATTCCAAATTCTGATGATGATGATGATGATGATGATGATGATGACGACGACGTCGTCGGGAACACACATTTTGAGGTCTCAAATTACACCAAAGTGAGCAAGCAAGCGAGCGAGCGACCTCCGACTGTCCTACTAAGTTTGCTAGCTGTTCATTTGGTATATCGCCTAAGGATGATCCAGTAGATGCTGTATACGGGGAATTGGCAACGACAAGGGTAGTTCGGTAGCGCGCACTTCGTGATTGCCATTTCATTGTGTGATATGAACGGTTCGTTCATCTGTGCGCTATATGCATGTACTGTATAGGTGGTATATAGCTTGAGAAAGATAAATGGATCGCATAGGTACCTATCACATTAGAATGCACTAACAATGGGAATGAAGAATGCCAACAACAAAGGAACTTGGAGTGAAGTTTTGGACAGTTTTTATTTGATTTGTAGAACTATCTATCTATCTATCTTTTTGCTGAATTTTTTTTTTTTACTATTTAATAAAAACAAGCCATATGTGGCAGTAAGAGCGAGATGATATAATTATGTCAAACAGCAAAACGTTCCCTTTAAAATTTGCACACTCTACGTGGATGAACTGCGTTAATATCTTATTCCATTTAGAGAACAAAAAGTTGAAATGTCAAAACGGAAATTTTATTATTTTTTTCTATATAAATGTATTTATTTCTTTTTCTACCATTTCAAAAACACATTTATATAAAATGTAATTTTTTATATCAATATTTCCATATTATAGGAATGTGTTCTTGCAGTAATTGCAGTAAATGTAAGGAAATAGGTAACGTTTCAGTGGCGAGGGGCAAAATTCTGACAAAGGTACCCCGATGAAAAAGTAATTGAAAATAGCGTTACGATCAAAAAATTGTTAGAATCAATCGTGTCAAATATAAGTTAACACTAACAATTATATTAGGTATTTGATTATATTGTTACAATTCAAAAATTTCACTAGAAATACATTCACACTTCTCACAGGTTGTAGTTAAACTTCATTTAGTTGATAAACAATGACAGCTGTCAAAAAAAATATATATCAAAAACATATAATTTTCAATTTTTCCCCTTCCTATTTCTATTTCTTAATGTCAAGATAAAATGAAAATGGCATTTTAAATTTCAAGTATATGTATATAAATGAAAGGATTATACGATGAAAGGATCTCTCAGTCATCTCATTAAATGTGATGAGGATTTAGAGTATTTCTCCGATTTCCTGATTCCTCCATTTTCTTTGATTCGTTATCTCATCTCGCATTGTCAGTTGACTTTGACAGTTTTCATTGCTGAGCTGACAGATAGCTAAGAATGTAGTCTCACTTAATGTGCTGAAAAGTGCTCACTGAACTGAATATCAATTATTCTGCGACCTCAGTTACATGGGATATGGCTAATAAAATAAACTGACATTTGTTATAAACTTTACACCAAAGTAATGACATTTCAAATTTCAAACTGAATTTAAAATTAAAAATGCCATTTGTTTAAGGATATTTTATACTTCCAACCGATTGTGTACAATAAAATACAATAATATTTCAAACTTCAAACCAAATGATATTTGTTATAAAATCGACACCAAAATAATGACATTTGGATCTTTAAACTGAATTTAGGTTCAATAAAATCAAAATAACATTTATTATAAACTTGACAAGAAATTACATTTCAAACTTTCGAACCCAGTGTACAAAAATGTAAAATGACGTCATAAACTTTAAATAAATTAACTTTAAGTTGGATGTACAATAATATAGAAAAAAAATAGGAAAAAATTCATTTGTTTTATAATATTTCAACCTTATGACATTAGTTATAAACTTGACACAAAATAAATGTTATTTGACATATAGAATATTGAATATAGATTTAATAAAATGAAAATAATATTTATTAAAAACTTGACACACAAATTGAAATTTAAACGTCAAACTATCCTAAAATAAAAATGATATTTTTGTTTAAAACCTGATAGAAAATGGCGTTACAAACTTAAAACCTTTTTTTTTGTTTGTTCAGCTCAGAGTACTGTCGTCAGCAAAGGAATGGATTGGATTAGAGGGGGTGGATAGGAGGTCATTAATGAAAATCAGAAAGAGTGTCGGAGATAAAACAGAGCCTTGAGGAACACCGGCGCTTATGCGGTGAACATTGGATTTGAAACCGTCCAATACGACCTGGATTAAACGGTCAGAAAGGTAGTTGTTACTAGTCCAATCGAGCAGGGTGTTATTAATTTTCTATAAGCATTCATTTCCGACAAATGAGCTTGATGTCAGACTCTGTCAAATGCCTTGGAAATATCGAGTGCAACAACTTTACTTTCACCAAATTTGTGAATAGACTGGTTCCACTTTTCAGTGAGATAAGCCATCAGGTCACCTGTAGAACGCTGCCTCCGGAAACCATACTGCTGGTCACAAAGGCTTTCACGTGATTCAAGGTATTGCAAAAGCTTACGATTGATCAGGGTTTCCATGACCTTGGAGAGTATAGATGTTAGCGCAATGGGTCGGTACGAGGAAAGAGATGACGTTTCGCCTTTTTTAGGAACAGGCTGGATAAAGGCTGTTTTCCAATTCCTTGGGACGGCTCCAGAAGGATAAGTCTGCGCAGTGGTAATGCCAACGTTGAAGAACACCTCTTCAAAACTATAGCGGGAATGCCACCAGGCCCAAGGTGGCCTAGTAGCCTCTTGGCAGCTTAAATCATACCAAGCATTTTCCTTCGGTTTGATACACTTTGTCCTAGAAGGGATAAATTCTCTCATACCCTCGAGAGATCGTATCAGAAGTGGCATCCACACCACTATTGGCGTTAAGTGGCCAGTTAATGCTTCTTAAGTAATTATTGAGGCCATTCCAGTTGGCTTTCTCGTATAGCCATACTTTTCGCTTAGGATTTTGCTCTTTAATTGTGTGGTTTAACAACGAGCTGATACTACACAATGATCTGAAGAGCCTAGAGGCGATAATACACTGACGGTGTATTTGTTAGGAAGAGAAATAAGAAACAAGTCAAGGGTATTAGCGTTATGACTTACAATGTCTGGAATTCGAGTGGGCTCATTCACAAGCTGAGTGAGATGGTTAAAATCAGCAAATAACTCAACATCCTTTCCTTGCGGTGTTGTTAAGCCTAAATGGCAAAGCCAACTAGAATTGTGTGTATTGAAATCTCCCGCAATTACGATTTCGGACAATGGATCAATTAATAAAATTCTAGTGATAGAGTCGTACAGTGCATCTAACTCACTACAAGTTGATGCACTGTCTAAATTAGGGCTTCCGTATATGAAGCAGTAGTAAATGATATGCTTACGCACTTTGACTTTGAGCCAAGTGCAAGACAATTAAAAAGACATTTGCTATAAACTTGACAGCAAATTATATTTTAAACTTCAAAACTGAGTGTACAATTAGATGAAAATGTAATTTTTAACTTTAAGTCAAATGTACAAAAAAAAAAGAAAATTAACTTTTTGTTTTAAACTTATTAGCAAATGGATTTAAAACTTCAAACCGAATATGCAATACAATTTAAAAAAACATTCGCTATAAACTTGAAAGCAAATTTAGTTTCGAACTTCAAACTAAATTTACAAATTACCCAAAATTAAATTTAAAACTTCCAACCGAATGAATGATTTGAGAGCAAATGGTATTTCAAACTTTTAACCGAATACAGAATAAAAGAATATTAACAAATGATTAATGGCATTTTAAATAAAAATTCCATTGGTCTATTAACCTTCAAAGAAATAAACTAAAAACCGAATGTAAAACAAAAAAAACCAGACTTTTGTTATAAACTTGACAGAAAACGACATTTTAAACTTTGAAGTTAAATACAGTCAAAAGAAAATGACATTTCAAACATCAAAACTATGGTATTATAAGATTATAATAAAAATTTTGGTTCAAACTTGACAGCAAATGATAATTTAACATCCAAACCGAATGCTTGATTGATAAAAACTTGACAGAAAACGACATTTTAAACTTCAAACTTAATTCAAAACGAATGTACTATAAAATGGAAATGACATTTCAGCTCAAACTTGAAAGCAAATGACAATTTAAACTGCAAACCGAATGCTTTATAAATAAAAATTACCTTTTTTTAATAAACTTGACAGAAAACGACATTTAAAACTTGAAACTTAAATACAATTAAAAGAAAATGACATTTGAAACTTCAAAACAAATGTACTATCAAATGGAAATGACATTTCAGCTCAAACTTGATAGAAAATGACAATTTAAACTGCAAACCAAATAAAAATTACCTTTTTTTAATAAACTTGACAGAAAACTACATTTAAAACTTGAAACTTAAATACAATTAAAAGAAAATGACATTTGAAACTTCAAAACAAATGTACTATAAAATGAAAATGACATTTTCAGTTGAAACTTGACAGCAAATGACAATTTACACTCCAAACCGAATGCTTCATAAATAATAATTACCTTTTTGTTAAAAACTTGACAGCAACTGACAATTTAAACTGCAAACCGAATGCTTCATAAATAAAAATTACCTTTTTTTAATAAACTTGACAGAAAACTACATTTAAAACTTGAAACTTAAATACAATTAAAAGAAAATGACATTTGAAACTTCAAAACAAATGTACTATCAAATGGAAATGACATTTCAGCTCAAACTTGATAGAAAATGACAATTTAAACTGCAAACCAAATGCTTCATAAATAAAAATTACCTTTTTTTAATAAACTTGACAGAAAACTACATTTAAAACTTGAAACTTAAATACAATTAAAAGAAAATGACATTTGAAACTTCAAAACAAATGTACTATAAAATGAAAATGACATTTTCAGTTGAAACTTGACAGCAAATGACAATTTACACTCCAAACCGAATGCTTCATAAATAATAATTACCTTTTTGTTAAAAACTTGACAGCAACTGACAATTTAAACTGCAAACCGAATGCTTCATAAATAAAAATTACCTTTTTTTAATAAACTTGACAGAAAACTACATTTAAAACTTGAAACTTAAATACAATTAAAAGAAAATGACATTTGAAACTTCAAAACAAATGTACTATCAAATGGAAATGACATTTCAGCTCAAACTTGATAGAAAATGACAATTTAAACTGCAAACCAAATAAAAATTACCTTTTTTTAATAAACTTGACAGAAAACTACATTTAAAACTTGAAACTTAAATACAATTAAAAGAAAATGACATTTGAAACTTCAAAACAAATGTACTATAAAATGAAAATGACATTTTCAGTTGAAACTTGACAGCAAATGACAATTTACACTCCAAACCGAATGCTTCATAAATAATAATTACCTTTTTGTTAAAAACTTGACAGCAACTGACAATTTAAACTGCAAACCGAATGCTTCATAAATAAAAATTACCTTTTTTTAATAAACTTGACAGAAAACTACATTTAAAACTTGAAACTTAAATACAATTAAAAGAAAATGACATTTGAAACTTCAAAACAAATGTACTATCAAATGGAAATGACATTTCAGCTCAAACTTGATAGAAAATGACAATTTAAACTGCAAACCAAATGCTTCATAAATAAAAATTACCTTTTTTTAATAAACTTGACAGAAAACTACATTTAAAACTTGAAACTTAAATACAATTAAAAGAAAATGACATTTGAAACTTCAAAACAAATGTACTATAAAATGAAAATGACATTTTCAGTTGAAACTTGACAGCAAATGACAATTTACACTCCAAACCGAATGCTTCATAAATAATAATTACCTTTTTGTTAAAAACTTGACAGCAACTGACAATTTAAACTGCAAACCGAATGCTTCATAAATAAAAATTACCTTTTTTTAATAAACTTGACAGAAAACTACATTTAAAACTTGAAACTTAAATACAATTAAAAGAAAATGACATTTGAAACTTCAAAACAAATGTACTATCAAATGGAAATGACATTTCAGCTCAAACTTGATAGAAAATGACAATTTAAACTGCAAACCAAATAAAAATTACCTTTTTTTAATAAACTTGACAGAAAACTACATTTAAAACTTGAAACTTAAATACAATTAAAAGAAAATGACATTTGAAACTTCAAAACAAATGTACTATAAAATGAAAATGACATTTTCAGTTGAAACTTGACAGCAAATGACAATTTACACTCCAAACCGAATGCTTCATAAATAATAATTACCTTTTTGTTAAAAACTTGACAGCAACTGACAATTTAAACTGCAAACCGAATGCTTCATAAATAAAAATTACCTTTTTTTAATAAACTTGACAGAAAACTACATTTAAAACTTGAAACTTAAATACAATTAAAAGAAAATGACATTTGAAACTTCAAAACAAATGTACTATCAAATGGAAATGACATTTCAGCTCAAACTTGATAGAAAATGACAATTTAAACTGCAAACCAAATGCTTCATAAATAAAAATTACCTTTTTTTAATAAACTTGACAGAAAACTACATTTAAAACTTGAAACTTAAATACAATTAAAAGAAAATGACATTTGAAACTTCAAAACAAATGTACTATAAAATGAAAATGACATTTTCAGTTGAAACTTGACAGCAAATGACAATTTACACTCCAAACCGAATGCTTCATAAATAATAATTACCTTTTTGTTAAAAACTTGACAGCAACTGACAATTTAAACTGCAAACCGAATGCTTCATAAATAAAAATTACCTTTTTTTAATAAACTTGACAGAAAACTACATTTAAAACTTGAAACTTAAATACAATTAAAAGAAAATGACATTTGAAACTTCAAAACAAATGTACTATCAAATGGAAATGACATTTCAGCTCAAACTTGATAGAAAATGACAATTTAAACTGCAAACCAAATGCTTCATAAATAAAAATTACCTTTTTTTAATAAACTTGACAGAAAACTACATTTAAAACTTGAAACTTAAATACAATTAAAAGAAAATGACATTTGAAACTTCAAAACAAATGTACTATCAAATGGAAATGACATTTCAGCTCAAACTTGATAGAAAATGACAATTTAAACTGCAAACCAAATGCTTCATAAATAAAAATTACCTTTTTTTAATAAACTTGACAGAAAACTACATTTAAAACTTGAAACTTAAATACAATTAAAAGAAAATGACATTTGAAACTTCAAAACAAATGTACTATAAAATGAAAATGACATTTTCAGTTGAAACTTGACAGCAAATGACAATTTACACTCCAAACCGAATGCTTCATAAATAATAATTACCTTTTTGTTAAAAACTTGACAGCAACTGACATTTAAAACTTTTAATTAAATTACACTTAAATAAAAATAACATTTTAAACTTCAAACTCCTAATCTTTGTGTCTCTTTTGTTACCTGCGATTTTCCTAAAAAAAAACTTTAAGTCCTTATTTCAAATCCTTGAACAAAACAGAAGAAAGTTTTAATTGATCTAAAAATGTTATCCTTGAAGTTCACCTTTCAATTCCGAAAAAGTTGGAAATATCAGTTAACAAAAGAAATCGTTCTTCGTCTGTCAGATAAACAGGATAATTTTCTCCACAAAAATTCCCTCGTCGAAAAATTACTTTATTTATAGCAATTTCTCAGAATGGAATCCTCTTTTCTTCGTCTTCTCTGTGAGTATAGAAGTAACCGTGACTACCCGTTTTGTCGGGACAAACAGCAATACGAACTTCATTCGAAAAAAATTTTATTTCTTCCAATTTCATCTCATTCCCGTCCTGGTTCCATCTGAACAAATACAGGTGATGTTGATGACGATGATGGAGGAACGGTATATAAAGCAAAAACTTTCAGGACAACTCAGGAAGAGGAATTTCTAATTGAATGCCATACGTTTCTATAGGATAATGGTAATATGAGATCCTATCGAGAGGGATGAGGGAAATTAGAACGGATGACACACAGCGGGATGCAAAGAAAGTAAAACAAACAAACCAACCAACCAACCAACATTATCTTTAGAAGCGACTCTAAATGCGATTCCTAAATAAATAATGATGCATGCGACTTTTGTTTTCCAAAGGAAAGGGTTTGCCTACATCAGGGATGTTGCTATAGTCGACGGACGTAAGGATTAACCCAATCTAATCGAATTAATGGCAAATAATGTTGGAACTTTGTTTTACTGTTGTTATATGTTTAATGAACTGTTATTCTGGAGAAGTTCTTGTTATACTTTATAGTTCCTTTCCCAAGAAGAGTGGGAGCACTCTATGCAGATCTTGACCAGGTGCAAGAGAGGAAAAGAATTATTTTTATTGTTTTAATAAAATAAATTAGCAATATTAATAATTGTATTTATATACTAACGAATTGGCTATGTCCCTCAGGTAGAAAATAAATAGTTTTCCAGTTTCCTCGTTTCAAGTGCCATTCATGGATAAAGGCATTGGATTTAAGATTCGCTTTGACATTAGACTGCATTGGCGATTGCATTTGGAATGTAAAATTAAATTTTGTAAAATATTTGTATGGGAGCCCCCCGAGGGGCCCTAAATTTTACAAGAAAGTGTTGTCATCGGAGATACACATGTGTGCACAGTTTGAATAAAATCGGGCTTTACGAAGTGGGTTAAAAATGGATCACAAGATTCTACCAGCCAGCCATGGCCACGCGAAGTTAATATAATAATAATAATAATATTAGGCGCGACAGACCATTGCGGTCTAAGGCCTAGCTTCTCGCAACCATTTGTCTTGCGCGTGTATATTTTTGGACACAAATGGAAGGGGGATACGAACGGCGAATTGAGAAGCTTTCCGTGACAAGTTATTACTTTCGGAACGTTTGTCACCCATTCGCTAGACTGGGATTCAAACCACGAACCTCCTGCTCAGTAGCCGTGCGCATTTCCATTGAGCCACGGCGCCCACACGCGAAGTTAATTTAAAGAATTTAAAAATGAGAAAGAGTGTCGGGGACAAAGCAGAGCCCTGTGGAACGCCATTATTTTTGTGATGTATTTAAGACTTGAAATCGTCTAAGAATACTTGAATTGAGAAGTCCAAAAGATAGCTTCTAATCCAATGCAGCAGTTTTTCATCGACACGCATTTTGGACAAAAGAACTTGATGCCAAACTCTGTCAAATGCTTTAGAAATATCGAGTGCAACACCTTTGCTTTCACCAAAGACTGGTTCCACTGTTCGGTGAGATAAGCTATCAAATCACTAGTAGAACGTTGCCCACAAAATCCCCGTACTGCCGGTCACTAAACAGTTGGTTAGTTTTAAGATATTTCATGAGCTGATAATTAATCAGCGTTTCCATGACCCTTGAGAGAATGGATGGATAGGTACGAAGAAGCCGTCGTCGGCTCGGTTTTTTTTTTTGTATGGGCTGGACAAAGGCTGTTTTCCAATTTCCCGGGAAGAGTCCAGAAGAATTGGATAGATGGAAAAGCTTACGCAATTGTAATGCCAGCCTGGAAGTACAACTCTTCAGAACTAATCTGGGCCATTTGGAATACTACGGCAATTAAAGTCATTAACGGCAAAAGAGAACTCCAAGTCTTGTCATTTCCTATACGCAGACAATGTTGAAAATAGTCTGGACAATGAATTTGGTGCAGTTCGCTGAGCTGCTCAAAGCATATGTGACAGAAAAAAGAACGAGGATTGAATTTTATTGCGAGCCCGAAGGGCGAAGCTAATAATCAGAGGACAAGAAAATTTTTCTAGCGTACGTGTGTCGGGTTGTCGGGTTGTACGTTTGTCCGGTTATATATCGCGACATGTACCAGTCAGAATTTGACGGGACTTGTTTTAAAACAATTGTTTTAAAACTTAGCTTGAGGTGCCGTGACGCGTGCCACGTGTCACGTGTCGCGTGTAATTTTTTTTTTAAATACTAGTTTTGATTTTTTTTTTAAAGTAAAATCCTTTGAAGATAATTCAGTCTTTAGGCTGAATTACAACTATCCATATGGCGAGCTGAGAATTGTGAGCCAGAAGGAGGAGGGAAGGACAGCGTGCGTGTGTCAGTTTGTCCACTCGTATATCTCAGCTTCTACCATTCAGAATTTGATGGGACTTATTTTAAAACCATTGGTTAATGCTCGGCTTTGTGATGCACGTGTGGTGCGTGTGATGCATGGAAAAGTGTTTTTTTTTTGGTTTCGACTTCTTGAAGTTCATTTTAGCCATCTTTTACACGACCTAGAGAGCTGAAATTTTGTGAGCAACTAAGTCTCATAGTTTTTGACATTCCGCATGTGGCACATAGAAAGCTTTTAGTACTTAAGAAACAAAGATCCTATAGGATTGTTTTATTTAAATCAATACTTTCTTCTTTTTATGAAATTTTATGTTTCTGGAATCTACAATCAGGTTCCGTAACTTAGTATTCAGCATTAAGACCTAAGCAAAACTTAATTACAGTAAAGTACAACAACACAAAAACAACTTTGCGAGTAATAACCAGAACAGAATTAATAAGACAAATGACAAATAGAAATACAGACGCAGACAGCAGGATTAAGAAAGATTTAAAAAAAAAAAACACACACAAGACGTCAATCAAATCACAAAGTGCGGTGATCCAGAACCTCTCTCATGACCCAGAAAAGGCTGAAATGTTTGTTTTTTTATTTTACTCCGTAAGCAGCGATTACTTTTGTTCGTGGTTTTATTTCTGCGGATAATTGCGATCGTTAATGAAACCAACCGTCAAGAAGACAACGATCAGGATCGTATGCAATACTTTGTGTAGCGATCGAGATCGTGGACTCCACGCAAACACAACACAACACAACTTTGCCATTAGGATAATTCCCGATGGAAATATGATTTTGCTTTTAAGATTAAAGGATTTGCCTGGATGAGTGAGTGCGGGTGAGTATCAGTGCTATATGGTGCACAAAAAGGCAAACAAATTTCGAGCAAAAAAAAAATGGCTATCTATCCAGAGGACAAGTCATAAGGAACATCAAGTACTTTCTCTTGATTTTTTCCACACTAGCGATTTTCCATAATTGATAATTATGATTATTACTCCTGCTGTGATTCGGTTTGGAATTTCTGGATATTTTTGAGTCTTTTTTTTGTATCTTCTGGTAGTTAAAGATTAAGACAGCAGCAGCAGAAATACTCTACTCAGCCGGACTAATCCTTCGACTGCAGCTATACGATCTATTGTTTTGTTATACAAAAAGCAGTAATCCGATGAACAATTTTTTTTCCAGAAATGAACAACAACTGAAAATGGTTGTTACTTTGCATGTGGGCGGTTCTTAATTGGGTTAATATTGTGCAAGAGACAAATAATATCTTTTTTCCTTTTGTGTTGTATATTTAATTGAAATCAACGTTATGTTGTGGTCGTGATGTTGGGCTTTCCAGTATAGGAACAACATCTGTTGATGTGATTTCTGCGGGTTAAAAATTCGATATGCGGGAGAAATTTAGACAGACATTCAGACAAAAGAAATTGACGAACAATAAAATATTGTTTTTGGGGCGACAAAACTAATATAAAAATAGGTTATAAACACAACTATGAAACTATCATTCCCACAAGGGATTAGTGGAATTCAAACCCAAAATGGATCAGGGATGATTCACAAAAATGGTTCACTGATGGGTCAAAAACAAGTGAAGGAGTAGTAGCAGCAATAGTGGGACGAAGATGCCACAAATGTATTCCACTATGTAAGAACTCCACAATATTTTAAGCGGAACTTTACGCTATAAACGCTGCAAGCGAAGAAAGAAGGCCGCAACAAAGACAAGAATAAATATATTGACTGACAGTCAAGCCCTAAACGACATTATTATATGTAATATATAAGATAGTAAAGCGCAACATGCGTCACATCATTGCAAGCCGAACGCTTACCAATTGTTTTAAAACAAGTCCCATCAAATTCTGACTGGTACAAGTCGCGATATACAATCGGACAAACGTACAAACCGACAAACCGACCCACGAACGCTAGAAAAATTTTCTTATCATCTAATTATTAGCTTCGCTCCACGGGCTCGCAATAATTGTGTTATATCGGTGTGTGTACCGAATATAAAAGCCTAAAACTATGCTTCAAAAAACAACCTAGTGAAACATCGTTTTCTCTGTGAATTATACAAGTCACTTTGGTAAATTAAATATTGAATGCCTGGATAGGGGATCTCTGTGACCAGTTTCTGGTGAATTCTGCGCAGGGAGTTGGGCCTGCATCTCTATAAGATCGCTTTGACCGAACGACTAAATTCCAGTTATTGGACCGATTTTCAACGCAAAATCATTGAAGCCTAAACGACTTCGTTAATACTCGTAAGCAAAATTAGTGCATTTGGGAAAGTGAGGAACCCGAAGCCATTATACCCGCAACTGACTGTTTGGTGAGGGTTTTATGTTGGTGTGGTCACAGCACTTATTTATTTTTCAATTATGCTGGCAACGCAATCACAGTCAATGGAGATCGCTACTGGACCATGTTGATTAACTTTTTTTTGGTATAAATTAGAAATGTTCCAATTTGGGTTCAACAAGACGGCGCCAAATGCTACACAACTGTCTGAGCAATCGAGTTATTCGAGTCAAAGCTTTGGTGATCGTGTTTTTTTGCACCAAAATTGGCCGAGTCATTTGTATGTGAAGCGTCAGCCTCTGGACTTTTTTTCTTTGGGGCTATGTCAAGCCACTGTCTATGCCAGTAAGTTAGAGAAATTAGACGATATAAGGAATATCATAACGAACGCGAAATTTCCGGCACATTGTTCGATTTATGCAAAAAAAAAGTCAAAAACGTCGTGCCGACGTTTCCATGAGGGACATTTTAAAAATGTTGTATTCCATTATAAGTTAAAGCTCCATTATTGAAATACATATTTTTTGATATCTTAAACACAAGTTTTATTTTAAAAACAAAACAGTGCCTCTTCATGAAAAACCTAGTATATAGATAGATCAAGAAACGTTCATGTTGTATCTTTGCTTACCAATCTTCTTGTTGGTGTTTTTCAAGTTAAAACAATCTTATTTCGGTTGATTCAATCTATGGAATTTTTTTTGCAAAAGAGAAAGCTGGTTAACGCCAAATGACTAAAGAAGATATCTAACATCTCAGGACGTTTGTTTGTTATTGGTAATTGTTTTTATTTATTATTAGATACCATCATGAACTTTTGTAAACTTAAACTAATGTCAACGAAATGTTTCTAAATTGTCATCCTAAATGTCATATAAAATGTCATGTATGCCATCTTCTGTTCATTCAAATTAATATGAAAACCAGCAAATGTCAAAATAACGTACGTAACATACGAAAAGTTTTCAAAAGTAATCATCCGATCATTATATATTTTTCTCTACTTAACTAACTGTCATCATTAGTTCATCCAATTTCATATGGGAACCTGCAACTGTCAAAATTAAGTATTCTCAAAAGTTCTGAAAAATAATCCTCTGACCATTATATACGTTTGCCAAGTCAGCTATCTGTCAACATAAGTTCATCCAAATTCATATAAAAAACTGAAACTGTCAAAATTACTTTCGTTTTATTTTCAAAATTTTCCCAAATATACATTTATATACATTTGCCAACTTAACTCTCTGTCATAATTAGTCCAATCAATTTCATATGAAAACCTGAAACTGTCGAAATTACGTACGTAACATTTCGAAAAGTTTTCAAAAGTAATCATCCGACCATTCGACTTTTGACAACCAATTTCATATGTAAAATTGCCACTGGCAAAGTTACGTTCATTATATTTCCAAAACTTCTCAAAAGTAATCAACAGACCACTACATACTTTTGCCAACTTAACTATCTGTCATCATAACTTCACGCAATTTTATAAAAAAAAGCTTCCACTGTCAAAATTACGTTTGTTATATTTTCAAATGTTCTAAAAAGTAATCATCTAATTACCGACTTTTGCCGACTTACCTATCTGTCATCGTTACGTTCGTTATATTTCTGAAACTTCTTAAAAGTCATCAACATACCAATACATACTTTTGCCAACTTAACTATCTGTCATCATTAGTTCATCCAATTTCACATGAAAAACTGCAACTGCCAAAATTACGTTCCTTATATTTTAAAATGTTCTAAAAAGTAATCATCTAATTACCGACTTTTGCCGACTTACCTATCTGTCATCGTTACGTTCGTTATATTTCTGAACTTCTTAAAAGTCATCATCAGACCACTACATACTTTTGCCAACTTAATTATCTGTCATCATTATAGTTCATCCAATTTTATATGAAAACTTTCAACTTTCAAAATTACGTTCGTTATATTTTCAAATGTTCTAAAAAGTAATCATCTGTATATATATATATTTAATGGTGACAATGAAGTTGGTTGATCATAAAATCAATGAATTAAAAAATCAAAATCATTAAAAAATTAATTTGGAAAACAGAAGATCCAAGAAGTAAGCAAATGGATCACAAATTCAAAGTAATGGAATACTATGTTAATTTTTCAAGTCATTTGAAGAACCGATAAAGGAACGAAATCAACCGAAATCAAAGTCTGTCTTAAAGGTCCATAAATCTGAAGCATTAATTCCTCGAATTTGCTGACAATGTATTAGACGATGATCATTGGATCAGTGCTTCTGATCTGATTAAGCCTAGAAAAGAAAGTATTGTGCTGGATTGTTTGACACGTATGTTAGGAAATTAGGATTCCAGAGATTTTTTAGAGTCAAAATCTACCTTGATGCTGACATCGTGCAAACAAAAATTAAACTTACTAGAAGACTCTAATAGGGAAGATAGGTATAAGCTGCATAGATCAGGAATTTAATAAGGAGTTAAGGTCTTGTTGGATGATATTTGCGTGATTTTGGCGATTTCATACGTCGGTGTACAAGGAAAACACTAAGGATGAACAACAACAAATGGTAGTTCTTTAAATTCGTTTAATTAAAAACGCATCAATAGTTCTATATATCTTCTTAAGCTAACTATACTGGTAACTGGTAACTGGTATACAAAAAATTCTCACAAAGTTATAAAGCAAGAAGCATAAAAAAGAAAAAAAAATATCTAATAAGAAAACTAAAGTTAAGCAATCTTCAAGTGGATTGTCAAAATTCGTGAAAATATAATATATATTTTTCCATGCATGAGATATAATGGCGCTCCTACTGCAAAAGCAGTTGCCTATAGCTGTTGCTAAAGCTGCACAACGCGAGCGATCATTACTTAAACATTTCTGCACGAATTTATCTGATTGCAGGCAGGGTCTTGACTCAATGAACTCAATCTATTAGCGCAGCATCACGAATTCTTTCCAGTTGAAGCAGAAGCCTGTTGGCGCCATCCACAGAAATGGAAGAAAAGCAAAAGAGAGAACAACACGTAGCAGAAACTGTTGAAGGGGTTTCCTTTGTCCCTCGGTGCATAATAGGTTTTTTTTTATGAAAAATAAATCATAATTTTCCTTCCGAGATGAAGATCAAGATTTATGATGATACCAACATCCACAGCATCCGCATACAGCCAATCAGGCGATTCTATTTACAATTGTCAACTTGTTACAGGATAATTCGTAGCCATTTTTTTCGTGTATGAGTACCCTTCGACTTGTAGGCTTATCGTCCCGTTTCCAACACCACTCAAGTGTGTGTGCTCCGCTTGCATGATGGGTACACCGAATTGCTGGAGCAAAGAACACAATCACAGCACACATAAGCACCACTTAATCTTGTTATAAGCCTTCTATCGTCAGAGATTAGAAGTGGTTCTTTCATCGCCAGAATAAATGACTCAAGTCTGTTGACTCGTACTGGCTGTGATCGAGAGCTAAACGAATGGAAGTTATGATCCTACATTCAAGGGGTTTATCAGATTTATTATATAGGTGCTGTGTAACACCTGAATTCAAGTGAGTCTTTGATTGTAATCTAAAGGATCCTTCAGCGTTCAGCATATCCCATCGAGCATTCACGAGGAGTTATTGTGCTTTTCTCCCATTGTTGTTTCAGATACAAACACACACAGTAGACGCACAATGTGAAATAAGAGAACAAATATGGGCGATAGTCCTTAATATTTTTCTTCAGCTATTCACTTGGGCGAGAGTTGACACATCTTGATAACACGAATAGAATGGACTCCTTTGATAACACTCTAGACGCAGTTCGAAATTTTGTCTGCCATATTTTTGTGGGAAAACTCTCGCCGCATGAACAAAAAAAGACGCGTTGCTGAATGGAAAATCGTATATTTGTCAAATTGCAAAACTTATTTGTTGACATCTGAATTGATAATGTACGGGAAATGAAGATCAGGACCGGACCCGGGAAATTCTAAATTGTAGTTGAGTTTTGACTTTTTTGTCTGTTTACAAAAAAATAGGGCTTATAGAGTTGCTGTATAACTGAAGAACGTCCAAAGCTTGTAACTAATTTTTATACTTCGACCTAAGGGAAATCAAAAGTGCAGACAGTCGCATGCAGAAAAACAAAAGTCATACTTAGGGTCTCTGCAGAAATAGCGTGTGCTCAAAAGGCGAAAGGTGCATCGGCGAACGAAATGACAATTTTGAAAGATTTGTTGATTTCTGCAACACCAATCACCTTATCATAGGAGGCACCATGTTTGAGCATAAGACCTGCCATTAAGTCAGCAGGGTGTCAACTGACAGGCGATCAGCCGACGTTTTAGGAGCTGTCTTTTAGACGTCCGAAACAGACGAGGATCTGACATGAGTATGGTACGGGATTATCACCTTATGGTAGGTACTGTCCAGTTACGTACTGCATCAGGTCAAGGAATTCGCAGTATAATCCGAATGCCTAGGTATAACATCGACCGGCTAAAGATCCCCTCAGTACCCCAACAATTAAGGGATCATTTATCGCAAAGAGTGGAAGCAATCAGCAGCTCACTGCCGACAACCATCAAAGAACATTGGAAAGCTGTGTTTCACATCTGGAGCGGAGTATTGTTGGTAGAAGCCAGGCAAGGCACAGCTCGTGGCTTACCGAAGATACCTGGAGGCGGATTGAAGAACGTAAGCTACTTAAAGCTCGTATTGTAGATATCACAGCAGCAGCGAGGATCGAGCTAGAGTCCATGTATCGAAGATAAATGAGAGAAGTGCAGGGTAGTGTAAGACGTGACAAACGTAATTATATTAACAACCTGGCATCAGAAGCAGTGGAAGCAGCAGAACCGTTTACAAAATCACCAAAGAGCTGACAGGTGGTCACTGCTCTAGCCAACATCCAGTGAAATGCCTAGATGGTGTCTTACTCGTTTCAGATGAGGATCAGCTCAAGCGATGGAAGGAGCATTTCTCTACGGTCCTTAATCGTGTATTTGCTAACGATATGCACCCAAATCAAACGGAGCTGCCGGAAGTAACAATTTCCCGAATTCCCACATCAACTCCCAGTAAAGATGAGATCGCTATCGCGATCAACGCACTAAACAACAACAAGTCGGTAGGACTAGATGGTAGGTATACCCGCAGAGCTTCTACGTGCCGTTCCAACGACATCAGCAGAGCTTTTATATCCTCTTGTATAGAGAGAGCTTGGGAGGCAGAAAGTTTCACCGATGAGTGGAAGAAGGGAATGATTGTCAAGCTCCCTACAAAAGGTAGTCTTATGGAGTGCGAAAACTGGAGAGGCATTTGCGTTCTTCCTGCAGTTGCAAAGGTAATAGCCAAAGTAGGTAGTACTTGAGAGAATTAAGAAAAATCTGGAAGATACACTCGATGCCGAACAAGCATGTTTTCGCACTGGATCCTCCTGTGTCGACCACATTAACACCCTGCGGTTCATTATTGAACAGTGCATTGAATTCCGGTCACCACTACACCTGCTTTTCATAGATTTTGAAAAGGCGTTTGACAGTGTCAACAGACTGTATATCTGGCTTGCCTTTTGCAGGAGGGGTATACCCGATAACTAATATTAAAGCAACCTATGATGGCTCTAAATGTCATGTGCTACATAGAGGAAAGCTATCAGAGGAATTTGACATCCTAACTGGGGTACGACAAGGTTGCATTCTATCGCCGATACTCTTTTTGTTGGTGATTAGCGATGTTCTTCGCCCAGCTTTATCTACTGGAAATAGAGGAATTCGTTGGACTCTTACATCTCAACTCAAACATCTGGACTACGCTGACGACGTTTGTTTACTCTGACACAGGAATATGGAGCTGCACCAAATGACAACAAATGTGGAAAGGTTGGCAAATGTTGCGGGTTTGAAGATTAATGCTGCAAAAACCAAAATCATCAAGTCCTTTTATAAATATTGTAACATATATTATATACCGAATTATACTTTTAGGACTAAATCAACGTTTTGAAACAATTATTAAATTTTATTGTATAGCTTTAGGGTTAAGTCCTTTTATAAATATTGTAACATTTATTATATACCGAATTATACTTTTAGGACTAAATCAACGTTTTGAAACAATTATTAAATTTTATTGTATAGCTTTAGGGTTAAGTCCTTTTATAAATATTGTAACATTTATTATATTTCGAATTATACCTTTAGGACTAAATCAGCCTTATGCCACAGTTATTGAATTTTATTGTATAGTTTTAGGCTAGAGACCTTAAATAAATATTGCAACAATCATTAAATTTCATTCCATACTTTTCGGTTAAATATATTAAATTTGAGAGCTTCTTCTTCTTTAAAGCAATTTTTTATAATGAAATCGCCGGAGTTTTTCTGCTACTGGCCATACACTTATTTTTCAGGACCTATTTCATTAATGGTTCATTGATGGATGATGGAGTTTTGTTTATAAGCAATCCTATGACAATCTTAGCCAAATAAAACTTTGATAAAATAGGAAAACATTTTGGCCCAGAAAATAAAGAAATTTGTAGAAGTTGATGGTTTTTACCACTCGGTTGTTAACTGGGGGAAAAAAAACCTTAAAAATGGCAATAGTATAACAAATCTGAATTGAATAAGATCCATAACCCATTCAACAATAACATGAGCTCGGGTACTGGTATTCACTTTCAATAGCAACTGAATAAGACGCCCTAGATATCAGGGTCTTTGAGCAGATTTTTTAAAGGAAGTCACAAAATATTGACAATGAGGTAATGGTGAAGTAATGTAAATTTTTGTAAAGTCTACAAACCTTGTAGTAATCCAGCGTGGAAAAGTTATTGTAACAGGGTACATTATACAACATATTACAAACAGGTTGTAATAAATCCGATGCTGGGACGGATTTTCCCCTCCCTCCAATGGGAATCCTTGTGAATTTGTTACGCTAAAGTGTATTTCTTTTTTCTTTGCACGATCAAACGAAACTATACCCGTCGGCAAAACACTACGTATTCATTTTGTATTCAATTCAATTAATTTGACATTTATGTGACACTTTAATGAGACGCACAAGTGAACGCACTTCGATTTTAAAAAGCACTCGACACGAAAACGCCCCTTTCTTCCTTCTCCCGTTAGGTAGCAACAACTGACAGATATTATATATTTTTTTCTATTTTTAAAATTGCAGATGATAATAAAAATTGTGCCGTTTATTTTGTGCAACACCCTTTATAGTAATTAGCAGTTAGCACATTTTAACCGCTGTGCGTCTCGCCTGGGCTGTGTTTAATTAATAAAGTGCCTGTGGCTCATGATTTCTGACACATGAGTTCCTCTCTGTTTAGTTGTCATTAATAATTTGTTATAGTGCCAACATGCGACAGTTGACAGATGACAATAAAACAATAATTATCCCGTCGGATGCGGTTGGTTCCGATTGGGCACATCAGTGCATCAAGTAGACCGTGTTGTGCGATGTTAAACCGAACGATAACTAATTACCGCAAACTCCTCGTCCTCTGACAATTAACTATGATATTAATCAAACTCTCGCGACGGAATAAATTGTATGTTTCTGATGTTACGCGCGATCCCACTAGCGGAACAATTCAAATGCAAATGCAAACAAACGGAACAGCTCTGCGCACCACTAAACGGCAGGAAGGAAACTCGCGGAAAAAGTCGTTTTCGTTGCCCGGCGGCGCTGCGGCATCCAAAATTCTCGTTCGCACCACCAACCACTAAAAAACCGTCGCGTTCATCGCAAATTCCATTTCACGCAATAATATGCAACTTGGCATAAGGCAGCATACACACTGAAGATGAAGACTAAATACTGGATCATTGTGAGGCTGATGATTATCATCGACAATCGTTGTCGTCACTCGTCACTCGTTATGCGAATTCTCAGAGAGCTTGAACTTCGTTCATCAGTGCATGCACCCGACTACTCAGCGCTACTGAAGTTTGAGTGCTTTTTTTCGCTTTGAGTTTTTTGAGTTAAAGTTGCACGATGGGGTTGCATTGGTAGTGGTACATAGGTAGGTAGGAGAAAACTTTGCGTTGGGTGCTGTTGTTGGCTGTCGCTAGCGTTACATTTTTGGGGCGGTCTTTTGTGTTTATGGGTTTGCTTGTGTGTGTGTGTGCTAACGCATGCGTTCAAACAGAGTCGTTACCTTGCCAACACTTGCATAGCAACAATGGAATGAGAAATTGTTAGTGGTGCTCCAGGGCTTAAGGGAGCTTTTTGTGATTTTGATATGTTGCCTACTTTGCTTTGGGCATAACAATTGAATTTTGTTTTAAAGCAAGTAGAAAGGTTTGGAAGCGTATATAGAGCTTAGTAGCGTCCTAAAAAAAATTCCAGAATGCTCTCCAGTTCGTGTGTTAATAAACCTCGAAGAGATGGTTATAAAATTAAGAAGTAATAAATAAATAAAAAAAAAATATAATATAACAGTTATTACACCTTGAAAAGATTGTAATACAATTTGTAGAAAAATTAATTACATTTATGGTGACCGGAAAAACCTACTCCTACCTTTATTCATTTTTCAAAGATTGAAACGATGTATCAGCATTACATTGGCATGTGTGACTTTTTGGGGACTTTAAACAAATTTCCTAAGAATCTTATACGCTGCGGTTTACTAGATTAATAGCACATCATTTTTGGAGATAACATTGATATTTATTCAGTTATATGTCAGGAATGAAAAACCAACGATGGTGAATGTTTAGAGTAGTTTGTGGTTAAAATACAAAACCAAGTTTTTTATAAAAAAAAAAAATGCAGACAAGATAACGGTACATTTGACACTTTTTTACCAAATAAGTTCCTAATGGCATACATTTAAACATAAGATTATACAGAACCTTTATAGGGAAATAATTACTGTTACCCATCAATTCGATTGGATCTTCCATTTTGCATGGGCAAAGTTGACTTCGACTATAATACCATCGCTTTGTACATGACAATCACGAGCACAACTTAGATGAAGGTTTTACAAGGTCACTTAGTTCTACCCTTTATCGCAGAAATTTATTTAAAAAAAACCCTCAAGAAATGGCCGTTAAAGATGGTACAGTAGCTCATGTTGAATGCAATGGTGAATTCCAAAATTTTAAGAGAACAAGCTAACGGTAGTTTTAGGATACTTTTACTGAATAAGATTAGAAGCAGTCAAAGTACCTACAATCGTTTGTTTGTGCCGTGGTTAATTTTTTTGTATAAAAAGTTAAGATGGTATCTAATTATCAATATGCTTACGGTCAATGGAGATGGCTCTCCACAAGATGCTGCGGACGATGGAGAACTCCCTTAATTATAAACAACTCTTGCCACCTTCCTCTATATAAAAGGAGCTTTCAACCATCCAGGAAGCTCCCACTCAGTTGGGGGTAGAGCAACTCCTAAGACAATGGATCATCTGCATGTTAGGTAGCAGGGAAATCCATGTCAATCTGGCAAGCATCAGTCACATCACCAAATCAGTCAAAAGAGGCACCCCTTAGGGTGGGGTAATATCGCCCTTATTGTGTCCTTAAGTTTTTCGAGCTAGACGGGACGAAAGCTGTAGCGTATGCAGACGACGTGGTGATTCTTCTGTCAGGACAGTTCCCTTCCCTGATTAGTAAAGTCATGGATCGGCCTCTAGTGATGGTTAGCTCATGGGCTACAAGTTGTGGACTGGGAGTTAACTCTAGAAAAACTGAAATGGTACTTTTCACCATTAAGTCCAAAATACCGGAATTTGCCCTCACAAAGCTTAATGGCCAGAAACTTACACACACCTCAGAAGCGAAATATCTCGGCGTGATCCTCGATAGGAAACTCAGCTGGAAGCCAAACATAGATTTCAGGGTTAAGAAAGCATGTATTGCCTTATACGCCTGTAACAAAACCATCGGTAGGAAATGGCGCATAAGATGAAGTACAATGACAGCAAGCTAGGTAGAATACAAAGATCAGCAACTAGAGCACTACGGTCCTATACTACCGATGCTCTCAACACAATTCTACACAGGACCTTCCGGATATGCCAAACCATATGAAGACTGCAATATACTGCAGTCGTTACCAAAGGATATGATACCATCCTCAAACTGACTACTGAACTCCTAAATTGCACTTCATAGCGCCAGCTTTGCCATAGATTTTCCGACCAGAGAAAGTTGTGAACGGGGGAGTACAGGAGGTACTCTATTCACCGACGGATCCAGTATGAGAAATGGAGTCGGTATACTGTAGCCGTCAGAAAAACGTAATCTTTCACGATCCTAGAAGCTGCTCGAATCTGCTAGCATCTTTCAGGCGGAGATCATAACACTTGCTTAGAATACCGCTTTAACTGGTGGGGTTGGCATATGCGTGGACAGCAAATCTGCATTTAAAGCCATAATTGCGACTAGCAATAACTCAAAACTTGTCAGTCAGTGCCAAGCTGAATTGGCTGCGGTAAGCCAAAGCTCAGGCGTAACCTCAGAGTGGGTACCAGGGCACAGGGGGATTGGTCGCAATGAGTAGGCGAACGTTCTGGCGAAGAAGGGCGTAACATTGGTCTTCGACTACATGTAGCGAGTTTGCTGTCCATCGGAAACTTGGTCAGGAAACGTTCTCACCTTATATATCACCAAGGCTCAATTAATGTGGAATGACTTAACCAACTACACTACAGGGTGATTGACACGAAGTGTTACCAAAACAAAACGCTACAGTATTTTCAGTTTTTGATGAATTTTATTGAATCAAAGTAAAAAATGTTCACAAATTGAATTGCATTATCAGTTTTCGATTTGGCCACCCTTAGCCGCGATTATGACCTTTAAACGGCCGACAAAGCTATTGCATGCAGCACGAAAGTGGCTCTGCGGTATTTTGGCCCATTCCCGGCGAAGCGCTTGCTTGAGATAATCGACACTTTGGTATTTTTTTGTCCCAACCTTGCTCTTCAAAATACCCCAAACCGAGAAATCTAGCGAATTTGCATCCAGTGAATTTCATGGCCATTTGGCAGTGGAAATGCTCCGCGGAACGTTTTGTTTCTCAGCTAATCTTGATTGACACGCGCTTTATAACTCGGCGCCGAGTCCTGTTGAAATGTCCAGGCTCTGCGGCCGAAATGTTTTTGTGCTCAAAGCTTCAACGCTCCCTCCAACACATGATCCCGATAAATTTGGGCATTTATCTTGAGGCCACGGTCCAAAAAAACGAGCGGTGAACGGCTTTCGGCCGTTACGGCGGCCCAAACCATCACCATCGGCGGGGCTTGGTTTCGAGTGGCAATCCGTTGGTCCAAATTTTCAGTAGAACGGCCGGGCAAGTAAATCCGGTCGTTTTGCTTCTTCACATATTGCTCAATAACGAACGGTGACACATCGGAGAAAACCAAATTCGGCAAATCGCCACTTTCGTGCAAGCGTAACAACTCCTTTGCTCTTTCCGCACTAACTTTTTTTTTGAGCATCGGTGAGACCATGCGTTTTTTAGAATCTCAAGGCCTTTAGTCCAAGATGATCTTTCAATATGTGCTGCATCCGTTATATGCAGATGTTTTAATTGGTTAACAATCTGCGGCTGTGGTTTTCCAGCCAAATGTAGAGCAATCACACTATTACGCTTGAATTCCATTGCGGATAACTTTTTTCTGAATATTTCCCACTAAAATGCTTTTGTGTAAACAATGAAATGGAACTGTCATTAGTGTAAATTTAAGCGCTCTGTCATCACTGGTTTGACAGCAATGACAGTCTGAAGTTGGTAACAGTTCGTGTCAGTCACCCGGTATAACGAGGGTAATGTGGCATCTTATAATAAAAATAAATATACCCAGCTGATCCCAGAGATCATGACAAGATATTTCCAGAGTCATTGCTATAATCACTGTCCATTGGCCGGTGGGCAACCAAACTTAAAAACCCGCATAATATATTTTGCAGAAGTTGGAGGGATGTTAATGAGAAAGAAACTCTCTTTCATTATCTCTGCAAATGTGCAGCCCTGACGGGGCCTCGACTCCACAAATTGGTAAAACCTTCCTTTGCCAAACTGAGGGAGCTTTCAAAGTGCCGAATTAATGATCTGATCTCGTACCTGAGTGCTACAGGTTGGTTATAACCATTTCCAGATATCTAACAAGGCATAGGGTCTGCCGAGGTCTGTGGCTACAAAACAGCTAACTCTGGCGCTACTTGAGGCCTTCGTTAACGCGGACCACTACTCTATACCTACCTACCTACCTTAGCAAAACATCTTTTGGATGGCAGGCTGCGTTGTCCAAGAAGACCAGCATTTTTTTAGAACTGATTTTCGGTTGAATTCGGTTAACCAGTCAATAATTATTCGACCTTTCGTCCATGCTTTACAACTAGGTTTCCAGATGATAGGAAGGTTGGTAATGCTGATATTTCTAAAAAAAAAAACTCTAGGTTTTGCTGCTTTTCCGATTACGGGCTATTCCTATTTTTTACCAGCCATTTTTATGCAATGCAAGGTGGATAGCCTTTCTTTATATGTACATTGTAGCTCAATTTTACCTGATATGGGTAACAAGATTACATTGCTTCTTCTTTTTATAAACCAATCGAAGCACATCTCGTCAATATCTCTCAGTCAATATCTCTGGCAAGAACACTTTTTAAAAAAAATTTGGAAGTGATCAGGCCGGCGCTCCTATAGATTTTTTTTAAAAACGATAACGACACACGTTCAGGAATCTGATGAAGAACCCCTCTTGCCAATCGCTGTTTCTTTGGGCTACAAAGATAATTGAGTCATAAAGTTTTTTCTCGGACCCTAAAGAAGACCTCGTATAGGACCTTATTCCATTACAGTTCAGCGTTATGGCGTTGAAGCATTTGACTTTGTCATAGGAGGATGAATTTATCAAATTCAAAACGGACGTTGTAGTAATGGAGGAAGGCTTCGCAAATTGAAGGTAGCTATGAATAGACTTTGCTACTTAAAGAGCACAGGTTCACCCCAAATCGTAAAGTGCCACCCAATTAAGTATCCGTATAATAACTTTATGGAATAACGAATATCTGACCGCAAACATTTCCCAATACGTCCATTTGGACGTTCAATTCGTCCATCTATACAAAATTATAACAACAACATCACTTCATCTGTCATCCAATTTATTTCAAATCAATTCTGTTACTGTCATTGACGTCGATTAAATGCAAACAAAAGAGGCAAGATTTTCATTTCATCCCGACCAAACACCCATCAGGACACACTGTTATTTCGTGCTGTGCTCTGTTCCGAGTCCAAGTGTTAACGTAAGCCAATAAGCGTCCAATAGGCGGGAATCGCGGAGTCATCCTAACCTGCCGTTATTTTGATTTATGCTGAGAGAAGCGCCATCGCACGGCCACCACGGATCCACTATATCCGTGACAAGGATAACAAAAGGTGACTTAAGAGACGACACAGCGAAACACATCAGCGCAAGAAAAGATAAAGGTGCGTACGCGTATATCTCATATCTCGTATATACTGTGCCGAGGCAGATCCAACGCTGTATCTGCTTTTGGTTGGAAAAATTCACATCTGTATCCGCGTCCAAGAAAACATTAAGAAGCAGATAAAGCAGATAGCGTGCAGATAGGTGCGTGGTGAAGAATGCGGTAACAAGATGTGTTAGATGGAAATATCTGCTGTCTGGAAGTTTGTTGGTGAAGTTAACTAATCTGTTCGGATCGTCTCTTGGATTGGATTGGGATTTTTACTGTTGGTTTTTTTTTCTTAAAATGTTATCTTGGCGTTTATTGACAATGGCATGCGACACTTTTTTATTCAAATCAACAAAGAGCCAACAATTGAATTGATTCTGAGAAATTGACGTAGCGATTTTATCTATGATGATTGTATCTGTGATGAAATGTAGGTATCTATGATGATTGTATCTATGATTGTTAGAAAAAATTGCCTAGATTTTATTGCGTGTCCGTCGGGTTGTGTATGACTTTGTGTATGTTAATTATCCCGTTTGTTTGGGTGGCCACTGACGGCAATTATCTGACATATCTGACTAGGCGGTATCAACAGGTATCTATACATACTCGGCGTACATCTGTTTTGGAGATAGTGCGGTGATATTAAGGTATGTTCAGTACGTTGATAAATTTCTTATTTGTATCTATCTCGCTTCTAAATGGCCGATGAACAGGTCACAGATACCTGTTCAACCAAGATGGAGTGCGCGACTTAAATTAGGAGTAAATTATTTTATCATTTGACAGCAACCTACTGTCAATAAAGAGGACTCTCCAAATTTCATTCCTTCAGCTGCGTGTGACATAATGGGTGTTTTATTAAGCTTTGATAGAACTTGAAATTATAAAAAACGGCATAAAAAATGCAATTTTAATTAAATTATTTTATTCGTTCGAAATATCAATATAAGACAATAATATCTAAAAATGATTTCGGGCATATAACAACTGCAGCTGTTCAGGATGAAGCGATTTTCTTAACGCCCAATTTCGGGCGACTTTTTCGAGTTGTATGTCACAAAGAGCATACGGACAATATTAGCCTCCAATGCGTCAATAGTTTTTCTGGCTTATCAGTATAAATCAGTGACTTCACGTGGCCTACTATGGAAATAAGCGAGAGGTGTCCAAATCGGACCACCTTAGAGGCCAATTTACAGGCCCATTTCTCGGAATCCACTTATTGCCAAATTTTGATTTCAATAAGTCGATGGTTGCCGTCGCCGTATGGCACGTATAGGGCGATCTTGATGAAGCCACATCTTTTTTATTTTTTTCCCTTGATATTTGTTCAATTTTTATTTACAGTTTACAATTATTATTTACAAGTGTTTGACATAATTAACAATAAACATAAAAGATTATTGAATAAACATCGCCCCCTTAGGAGCATGGGCCAGAAACAAACTCCCTCCATTTTCGTCGATCCTGTGCCAGTGCCATGATTTGCACGTACCTGTCATTCTTGACTCTTTTTCAATGGACCTTCTCCAGATAGTTCGCGGGCGACGCGTTCCTTGCGGATTCCACTCGAATGCCATTTTTGCGATGTCATCATCTGGTTTCCTTAAAGTATGCCCCACCCACTGCCATTTTCTCCGTCGAATCTCTGTAGCTATTGGCTGACTGTTGGTGAGTTTTAGAAGGTCCACGTTTGAGATCAGGTTTGGCCAGAAAATGCAACAAACCCTTCTGAGACATTTTTTGATGAAGACCTGTAACCTCGTAGATACTGAGTCGGTTACCTTCCAGGTCTCACATCCATAGAGAAGAACCGATTTCACGCTTGCATTGAAAATGTAAAGCTTAGTGCGTCTCGAGATGTTGCGTGAACGCCATATGTTGTTCAGCTTGTGATACGCATAGCGTGCTTTGTTGATTCTGGACGAGATGTCCGCCTCCGAGCCGCCATCCTTCTTTATCACGCTGCCGAGGTAGCAGAACTCTTCAACTTCATCGATGGTGACAGCGCATTCGTCAATTACAATTGTTATCGGAGCTAGGTTTCTGGTTTCGATGCGCATCATTTTTGTTTTGCTCATGTTTCCCTTCAATCCGACTTTCCTTGCATTGGCGATCAGTTTCTCCAATTTCCAGACCATGTCAGGAAGTGTGTGTGTCATCAAGCAGATGTCGTCAGCGTAATCGAGATCGTGGAGCTTTTGAGATGGGCGCCATTGTATTCCGTTCGGTTCTTCGTTGTCTTTTTGCACCATGACACTATCAAGAACAACCAAAAAGAGCAAAGGTGAAAGAACACAACCTTGGCGTACTCCTTAGGTGATGTTGAATTTGACACTATGCTTACAATTGTTTCCGGTACACCTAAATTTTGCAACGCATTCCAAATGGCATCTCTTGAGATCGTGTCGAAGGCTCGTTCGAAGTCGACAAAAAGAAGGAATAACGGTGACCTCCATTCTACAGACTGCTCGGTGATGATTCTGAGTGTGTTGATGTGATCTACGCACGATCGATTTGGCCCGAATCCGGCTTGCTCTCTTCGCAGCAGGTTGTTTACAGTTGGTGAGATTCGATCGAGTATTCGCAAAGCCAGCACCGCCAGCACCTTCTCGATAGAGTTGAGAATGGTTTTCCCTCGCCAATTCTTGCAATCGCTAAGGTCACCTTTCTTTGGGATAGTTATGATGACGTCTTCTTTCCAACTGTCGGGAATTCTACAAGCACTCCACGCTTCACGAATGATTGGGTTGAGTGCTCACGAAGCCACATCTCGTCCGGATCATTGTCATCGATATTTTCAAACAAAAAATCATCATTTGTCATGGAGCGGTAACGATCTCCAATGTGATTGTAACGCGAACTCGGGTCTCACTTTTGAAGAAATAAGTTCCGTTGATGCCAACAGCTTGATAACCGCACCGCAAACGGTGCCTCTTTCTGGATGTAATCGAGTCTGTAGCATCTCACTTTACATACGGCAATTTTTAATCCACACCTAGACGGATGGCTTGCTCATATGGACGATTATGTTCGTTAAAAAAAATTACTAAATCGTCTATAAGTTGCGTGGATTGACGGCTGAGTTTAAAAGTCATCACCTTATTTGGATCTAAAACCGCTGGACCTGTCCTGGCCTCCCGCAAAATATCTCTCCACCGCGGTGATCTGAGCCGTTGTCATCCAGTTTTGCATCCCTAAAGTCTGGGCGTCCTGGTCTACGCCTTCCTTCCACCGCAGGCTTTGCCGGCCTCACTGTCGTATTCAATGAATCCTACCGCAAAGTAATTTCCTTCTTCAAATTCGCGCTCCACTAATTGAATTGGGAGACGTGGCCACCATGTACTTTGTTTTGCTCTCATTTATGTGCCGCCTACTCGATCTGGATGTAAGCTTCCTCTACAGCTCTTTGGTTTCTACCAACGATGGCGATGTCTTCTGCGTAACCCAGTATCTGAATATCCTCTCGCCGTTACGTTACTTTCTTCAACGCCAGGTTGAAGAGGACGCAGGCCAGTCCATCCCATTGTCGGAGTCCGTTATAGATGTTGAATGGGCTTGATAGTGATCCGGAGATTTTTACTTGGCTTATAACATTGGTCATGGTCAACCTACATAGTCATGTCAGTTTGTCTTCGGTCATTGCTGGAGCATCCAAATGCTCTTCCCATCGCTCAAAGGTGCCTTTAAGATCGGCGATCAGATTACCCCCTTTGTCTCTTGGCATTTTCAAAGTAAATTTGGATAATTTGGTAGTGTTGTTCAAGCATGAATATATTTACCATGATTTGCAAGAGTATGCTGAGTATATTAGCTTGTTTGATAGTTTACTGTGCGGTAAGTTCTATCTCAGAAAAAGTAAAACACCTCTTAAGTACGGTCGTTGTTAACAAGAATCAAGTTAGAGAGACACTGTAGCTGTAAAAATACACCCTGTAGGATTAGTTATAACAATTATATGTATAGGTATATGGAACGCCAGGACCGTACTAGACCCATATTGAATGATAATGATTATAATGTATGTTGGCGACAGTTACAAAAAACCAAATGACTAAATTAATATTGACTTTTAATATTGCAATTGATTCCGGGGTGTGATTCTGACCTGCCTCACAGAATCCCCACCTTCGGTGCCGATTTCGAGCCGATGTTTGACCGGTTTGGCAGTCCTAGGCATCCTGGTCTACGCCATCCTTTCAGTTAAGCGTTGGACTGCCGCACTATTTTGTACCATCCATTATTCCGCAAAATACTTTCCGATCCTCCTGGTTGGGGAGTTAACTGCCCTGTCAACTAGGACCTACATGTCTCTCCATGATGTCAACAACGCTACGGAATAGCCATTTCTCGCATACGGTGGCAACAATCCTTCGTGAGACCTCTCGAACGCGGATAAGTAGTAAGAGTGCTCTTTGCTAAACACTTAAGTCTTGGATCCAGGTAAACTGTGATAATATACGACCATTGTCTTGTACACCAGCAGCTTGGATGTTATGGTCAAATTCCTGGATATGAAGAGTCCTGAAGAGACTAAAATATGATTTGTGGCTTTAAGAAACGTGCGAGTAGTTCTAGTCAATGCTGTTATTGGCTGCTACAATTGACACGAGATAGTTAAAGGATTGCACTACATCCGATTTGCGCTCCAATCTACTAAATGAGAGACCAATATTTGGTCTTCTCCTCGCATGTAATTTGTTTTGCTCTCATTTATGTGAAGCTTTCAGATTTCGTACAGCCCACTCGATACAAATCAAAGCCTTTTGCACATCTTTTTGGGTTTCTAACATCGATATTAATATTGTCTGCGTAAAGCCAGTGTGTGAATTAGTTTATAGAGGATTGTTAATCTCGCCGTTACATCAGAGTCTCGGATTTTCAATGCCAGGTTGTAGAGGACGCGGGCCAATTCATTCCAATTGTCGGAGCGCGTCCAAATCTATAACGGGCTCCACCAAGAGGAAATCTGGCGTTAAAAGTAGTGATTTAAGACGTTCATGTAACGTCCTATACCCCAAGAGAAGGACCGAACACAGTCATCATCTTAATGACGTAGCTCCTGAAACCGTGGTCAGAATAACAGGTCACAACCAACCGGTTTGACACTACGATCGTGAAAACTATACTGCATCCCCGACTGTAGTCACAATGGACGACATGGCTAACTGTGATCCAGCTAAAAAAACATACATTACAATTTCTCTGTCAACTCTATGCCGAAACTTCTCTTAGCAAAGCTGACCTAGAGACCCTTGGTAAACTGCATGTAACAACCATCCTAAATTTTTGCATTAGGTTGTCTAACATGCACTTTGTCTAACATGCACTTGTATGTAATGTTTATCCTTCCTTCTCTATGATCACTTCTCAAGATCAAATATCTGGTAGTTTTTTGCTTAGATGGAACTTTCTGAAGGGTTAACTTTCAAATAAGCCAACATTCTAAGCTTACTGTCGATATTTATTATCAGTATACTTACTTACTTACTTACTTATGTCCTATATCCCCTTGTGGGTCCTAGGTCCTCTACTACGCATATGTGCCATCGCGTACGATTCCTAGCAATGAGCTTCAGCTCTTTTCAACTCTTCCCCGATTTTCATGCCTTCTCCTCCTCAACTGTTCTGCGCCATGTATTTCTCGGACGACCTGTTCTTCTACAATCTTGAGTAACAAATTGGCTATGGAACTGTCGCCTTTTCGGAGTGTATGACCAATCCACTGCCACATCTGTCATTGGATGGTTATGCCTATTGGTTCCTGACCCGTTCTCTGGTAAAGATGTTCGTTAAAGATACGGTTAGGCCATAAAACCCTTAATATGCTCCGTGGGCACCTATTTACGAACGTGATAGTAGCGGTCACCTTCCAAGTGCTGCATCCATACAATAGCACATATTCTACATTTGAATGGAACAGTCGTAGTTTGGTGTTTAAGCTCCATATCATGGACATCATTCCAAACACTGATTTTGCTTTGCCGATTCGGTTGGCAATGTCCTGTTCAGTTCCACCTTCGGTCGAGACAATACTCCCAATATATTGGAATCTCTCTATACTCTTTCTATCGGTTGTCCAGCAATGTTCACTTGAGTTACAGAGTTAGTGGCGAGGTTCATGTTTTTGGTTTTGGCAATATTGAACTTCAAAGCCACAACATTTGCCTCATCCCTTTGCACATTTGTCGTCGTTTGTTGCAACTCCATAATCCTGTGTGAGAGTAAACAAACGTCATCAGCGTAGTCCAGATGTTTGAGTTGAGATGTAAGTCCAACGAATTCATCCGTCTCCAGTAGATAAAGCTGCGCGAAGCACACCGCTAATCACCAACAAAAAAAGTATCGGCGATAGAATGCAACCTTTTCGTACCCCACGAATTCCTCTGACAGCTTTCCTCTATGCAGCACATGACATTTAGAGCCATCACAGGTTACATTAAAAATAGCTATTAGTTTATCGGGTATACACCTCCTGCGCAAAGCGAGCCAGATAAACTGTCTGTTGACACTGGCAAACGCCTTCTCAAAATCGATGAACAGCAGGTGTAGTGATGACCGGAATTCAACCGCAGGTTGTTGATGTGGTCGACACAGAAAGATCCAGTGATGGTTCGGCATCGACTGTATTTTCCAGATGTTCCTTAATTCGCTCAAGTACTACTTTGGCTATTGCCTTATAGGAACTGCAGGAAGAACGCAAATGCGTCTCCAGTTTTCGCACTCCGTAAGACTACCTTTTTTAGGGAGCTTGACAATCCTTCCATTTTCCATTTGTCGGGGACACTTTTTGCCTCGCACAAGCTCTCTCTACAAGAGGATATCAAAGCTCTGCTGATGCCGTTGGAGCTGCACGCAGAAGCTCTGATGGTATACCATCTAGTCCTACCGACTTGTTGTTCTTTAGTGCGTTGTTCGCGTTAGCGATCTCGCATCTTTACTGGGAGTTGAGGTGAGGAATTCGGGAAATTAGCTCCGTTTGATTTGGGTGCATATCGTTAGCGAAAACACGGTCAAGGACCATAGAAAAATGCTCCTTCCATCGCTTGAGCTGATCCTCATCTGAAACGAGTACGGCACCATCTAGGCCGTTCACCGGATGTTGGCTAGAGCGGTGACCACCTGTAAGCTTTTTGGTAAACGGTTCTGCTATCGCACCTTCTTGCTGCTTCCTCAGCTTCTAAGGAGGCCAGGGTGTTAATATAATTACGTTTGTCACGTCCTATACTACGATATCAGCGTACTCAGCCAAATCATTATGAATAGACAGGTGCTTGAATAACGCCGACAAACTTTCCAAATTTGCTTGGAAATTCAGGTGTCGATTTGCGCAACTTATAGATGACTTTGTGATTTTATAGCACATTTTATAGCAAGCCATCTGTCGAGCTGTGAATAGATTTTGTATACCACATAGTCTCTTAATGATGGCATTCATCCAGTCGAGATGTGGTTCCTAGAGGATGGCGCTACATACCATTGGACGTCCAGATTGCGCTTCGTCAAGAACAGTCGCGGCAGCCAATATGCTCGAAGTCATTTTCAAATATTAATGCCATATATTGATCTTTTGAATAAATAAAAGAATTCGATTTAATTTAAATTTGTTGTGATATTTTTTATAATTTGAAGTTCTATTGGGCTTTAAAAAAAACACCTTTTACTAAAGAAAAATAGGACTTCCGTTTTCGTTGGACTCTTTGTATAATTCTTACAAATGCCGATCGTCAATAAAGCAATTGCTTCTGATGAGATACACGCATACATATCCCTATGCATTCATGTACTCCCCACAGGGTTCAACATTATGCCAAATCATCCGTTCTGTGTATATTACCAACAATATTGCGCCTTTCTTTCCTCGGCATCGACCGATCACCGATCCCTCCAGGTAATGCCACTGTAAATCTCAAAATCTGTGCGCTCTTTAAGCGCAATAAGTAGCTTAGCAACATAGGTGGTCTGCACATAACTTTGGCAAATGATTCGGAAATCCGTCAGCTTTGGTTGGATTCATTGTCGGTCGGACGACGACGACGACGACGACTTGATCAGTCGGCGATTGTCTCTGACTTTTTCAATGGTCGTCATCACAGTCCATATATCTAAGTATCTCTCTCTCTCGCTCGCTCGCTGTTCTGCATCCAGACATCCAGGTAAAAAGGCGAGTGCATTGTGATGCAGGCTTTCTTGTTTTTACCTTTCCTCCTCTTGTAAATCCAGTCCAGTGACTTTAAGCTGCGTGATGCGTTTTATTTTCGGTTTGTTCTCTTCACAGGTATCTTTAGACCATCAGAGGGAGTCAGTGATGCGCAGCACGTGTGTAAGATTGTCCAGGTCGCGCACTGTCGCTCGAAGGTGAGCTACATTTGCACGCCAAATTGGAATTTTTAAATGCAATCATCTCTGCTCTCTCCGCTTATGAGGGATAATCGGATGATGACACACTCATATGACGCCCTTCGCTATCTCCCCAATCATCGGGAAGTGGCAATATTTTTATGAATGAATGTCCTCAAAATCGTTCTCTTCTTGTTTATGACAATCATCTGCTCTGTCGTTTTTTTGCTTCAACTGAGAAGGTTTGTTTAAATTTTTGTAAAAAACTGTAACTGCAACTGTTTAGATAGATAAATATACACACGAGTATATGTAACTTATATACCACTTAAGTTATAATGTACATCTAAGCTCACACGCGCATGTTCGTCCTTTGCTGTGTATCTGTGGTAGTCTTTCTTCTTTTTACCAAACCCAATAGAATGTTAGAGATGGACATCAACCCTCAGGATATACTCCCTCAGACGAATCGAAACACAAATGTAGTTAGATACCAAGTGGAAGTACATATACTCGAATTGTGATTGTGTCGGTGTGAGGAGAATACAAAATGGTTGAGTAAATATTTACGTGCGGAGAGCTTTGTCCTAAATGTAGTTGTTCATTTAACTTTAGTGGGAGCAATGAGGGTAAACAGGACGTCAATTCCCCATGAGAGATTAAAGTGTATAGCTGGATGATATCGGTTTAAAATTAGGACTGTTGGAGAGATTTTTGGCGAGTGGCAAGACAGGAATCATCACCATCAACAACCGATGTTGATGATGATTGATTAAGATTCTTAGAGATTTCACATTCTTTCCTTAGGATTGCAACTCAAGCCAGGCAAGGAGTTTGCTTAATTGATTGATTTATTGATTAATTGATAGATTGATTTACGCTCAATAAAAGGAACAATCGTTGATCCGCATTTGTTGAGAAGATAACCCTCCACCTCTCCGCACAGCCGGCGTCCTGAAGTGGGTCTTTGCTAGTCCTATTCTCCATAGGTTTCCTTTCAGTCTCCAATGCCCTGTTAAGAACCTTTTAACGATTCTTGCATTTCTTATGCTTGGTCCAAGTACTAAGCGAGACCCCTTTTGGTATTAGTTTCCCAACATTTCCTTTATCTGTCCTATGACCAGGAGGTTTTATCATCTTACGACTATAGCTGTTGCTTAGATTTTGCTTTGTTGCTGGCCAAATTTGGTGATCAGCTTTTAATCCACTTCCTAAATCCTGATTTTATTTAAACTTTGCACGCATGTCTATCTCCGATAAAAACACTTTCTATTAGAATTTGGAAGTGATACGGGTCCAGGGGCGACAGGCTCCCATAAAATTGTTTGTTAAATTCACTCGACTTTATTCAAACTTTACACAAATGACAGCACTTCCTGTAAAAAATTGGAGGTCTTGATGCGGTTCTGATGAAGTTTTGAGCGGGTCTTGTGGGGGTTTTGATGCAGTCTTGAGTTGGGTCTGAAGGAAGGTCATGAGAGGGGTTTGAGTGGTCTTGAGGGGTTTTTATATGGCCTTGAGGAGGTTTGAGGAGGTCTTGATGGGGTCTTCATGAGGTTTTTAGAGGGTCTGGAGTTACTTCTGTGGCGTTTTTGAGTGGGGTATTAGGGATGTCTTGAGCAGGTCTTCACGACGTTCTGAAAGGGATCTTGCGGAAGATCATGAGGGGGTTTTTGGGAGGTCTTGATAAGTATCATCAGGAGGTTTTCGAGGAGTGTCTTGAGGTGGCCTTGAGGTTGTCTTGAGAGATCTAAAGGGCGTTTTAGCAGGGTTTTAAGTAGCGTCTTAAGGGGGTCTTAAGGTAAGGGTTCTAAGTAGGTTTTGAAGGGAGTCCTAAGGATTTTTTAAAAGAGGTCTTGGGTTAAGTCTTGATGGGGATTTAAGGGAGATTTTAGGGCACCCTAAGAGGGTTATGTGGTGATATGAAGGGGTCTGGACTCTTGAGGTGTTTTGAGTGGATCTTGAGTGGGGTCTTGATGTAGTCTTGCGGGGGATCATGATGTGTTTATGAGGGGAGTCTTAAGTTTGTGTTTTTGGGGTGCCTTGAGGGGTCTTAAGGGGATTCCAGGAGAGTCTTAAGTGGAGTCCTTCTTAAACTTAAATGGAGTCTAGTGGGCGCCGTGGCTCAGTGGAAATGAGCATGGCTACTGAGCAGGGGGTTCGTGGTTCGAATCCCAGTAACACCAAAAGTATTTTTCACTGTGTCCCAACTCTCGCGAATGGGTGACAAACGTTCCGAGAGTAATAACTTGTCACGGAAAGTTTATCAATTCGCCGTTCGGATCCGGCTTTAAATTGTAGGTTCCTTCCATTCGTGTGCAAAAATATACATGCTCAACCCGAATGGTTGCGAGAAGCTAAGCCTTGGACCGCAATAGTCTGTTGCGCCGAATATTATTATTATTAGGTAAGTGTCATAAGGAGGTTTTGAAGGGGTCCTGATGGTTTTTTTTTAAAGGTCTTGAGTTTAGCCTTGATGGGGATTTAAGGGCGTTTCGAGGGCGCCCTGAAAGGGTCTTGTGGTGATCTTGAGGGGGTCGTGAGAGGTTTTGAGAGGATCTTGAGTGGGATCCTGATGTAGTCTTTACGGAGTCTTGAGGTGGTCTTGCGGATCTTGGGGGATCATTGAGTGGTTGTGAGTTGGTCTTAACTGGTGTCTTGAGAAGGGTCGTGGGTGGATTCTTGAGGCGATCTTAAACGTGCCTTGAGGGGTCGCTAGGGGGTTTTAGGAGGGTCTTAAGTGGGATCCTGAGGGCGCCTTAAGGGGTTCTTACGGAGGTTTTGATGGGGACCCTAAGGGCTTTTTGATGAGGTCTTGATTGAGGTCTTGAGGGAAAGAACAGAACAGAAATAATATCGAAACCAGTGAAAGCAGAATTTAAACAAACTTTTTCTGGCCGCCCTAGTCCACCGATGAAATTTTTCCTGGCATTCCAACCATTCCTGGAATCTTACCGCCCGATATGCTCATAGCATCGTAGCTCGAATCGATGTCACTCATCGTGATCGAGGGGGTTTTAAGGGCGTCTTGTAGGCATCTTGAGAGGGTCTTGTGGTGATCTTGAGAGGGTCTTAAGCTGGCTTTGAGAGGGTCTTTAGAGAATTTGCATGAAAATTTTTAATTTTTATTGATTGGTTTTTTATAATTAGCGCATGCTCCATAGACTTGCACCCTTATACAGCCTGGGGCCAACGTGGACTGTCTGTCATTATGGCAGATTTAAGTGAGCAATTCTTTCGATGGCATGCAGCTCTGCTTGTAATATGCTCGGAGCTCGGGTATTATTCCATTGCTTCACCGTACTAAAAACCAACCACTGTGAAGCAATAATGTACCGATGTACCATGTACTTCTGATATTTTCTAATTCCTTCAGTATACAGTTGGTATTCAGTTGAAGTTTCAGACCAGAATTCCTTCTAGGTACTCAATCTGACTTGAAAACATAACCCACGTAACCCATACATAAATCCTATAGTACCTATAAGAGGCTAGATTTGACTTCACATGGAATAGATGACAGAAAATATGGTATCATGGCCCACAACAAAAACAAGAGAATATTTGCCAAGAAACAACATGATGCTTATCCCTAAACTATGCCAAAGGATGATACTTTCCAATGTCATCATCATCTTGGACATAAACAAAAAACAAAAATGTACGCCATGTTTTGGAAGGATTTATTTCGCATTAACTACAAAAAATTGGTTTGCCTGGTTGTCGTAAAAAAAAAACACCTTAGCGTCGAGAAGGAACCTTCACGTATATCATACCCACATACACATGCCTTCATGGAACACAAATTCTAATTAGCAATCTAATCCGCTTTAACCTGGAAGGGAGACGCGGGACAAAATATCACAACATTATAGATACTGGACATATTTAGTCAACTGGAAGTAATTTTGGTGAAATAAATCTGCCCAAGAAGAAGCATCCCACAACGAATAACGGTCCACTATCCCGACTAACGTTAGAAGTTTAGAACGTTAGAAGAGGAACGTCCGCAGTAAAGTTCGATTATTTCCGCTTGAATGCGGAATTCGTCGTCCGAGAATTAATTTGAATCCTTGAAGCAGCATATTATCCGGCGAAGGGGACCCATCATCATGTTATAATTGTTGTTGTTTTTGTTGTTGTAGCATCAAAGGGAAAACATTCATAATTCGTAAGCATAACACAATTGAGATGACATCGCAGCACAGCACAGAGCCTACTGGTGCATCCATCGCCTTAACTAAGTGCCAGTGGTTTCCTTTTGTTTTTGGCCAATTTATTAACGACGTTGCAACAAAAGAGGCTGCTCCAGAAATAAAGCCAGACATGGAAGTTTTAAAGAAAGAAAGAAAGAAAGAAAGAAAGAAGCACCTCTCTGCAGACTGTTGCGACATATTGGTGGGCTTCGGCCAGTCAGCGCAGGCTGTGTTGTTGTCAAAGAAAAACGATAATCAGTTGACCGCGGCGATGGACACGAGACAAATTCATTCTCTCTCTATATAGAGGAGGATATGACACGGTGATGTTCGCCACGGGATGCGGGGACGAACATTTTCAAATTCAACACCGGCAGTACGCTGGCTGTCTAGAATTTTGGAGCCGATATCGAACACTCATCGAATTGGACACCGTCGCTGATCAGTCGAGTGTAAAGGGTTAATTGGCTGAATTTTGGGATGACAAAATTTTGTCGGACCCACTTAACTATAGAAGTAAATTTTCGAGGAACTCTGCGATATGGAAAATGCGAATAATGCGTTAGCCTTAGTGCGGTGTTCTCAAGTGGACAACCAACGTATAGATCGCGCTGTTCGCTCATCCATTGCCGTTCATCTATTGGACTCTTTTTTTTTTTGGTTCAAATTTTGTGCAACATTTCTGCTTAAGTTCATTTCATATTAAATCTCAATATAACGGAAAGGACATATGGCTGCTGCTCGTATGAATGCACATTGGTAGAATGGCTTACTGATGGTATAGTTAACACGCTGACTGCCAACTTTATTTTAAGTTCTTAGTATGGCATATGGCTATGGACGCCACCTGGCACGCAACTATATATAGTTGTGGTGGGCATCAGGCATGATAAAACCATACCAGGACACTCAGACCATTGTACTCGTTCCCATACTTTTTGTAACCTTCAGTTAGTGAAGGAATTTATTCAGTTTCACCAACCCTTAAGATGTAGGCACCTATTTACGAAAGTTTGTAATCTTTTTGTGATAGCAGCGGTCATCTTCCAAGTGTTGTACCCGCATACAACAGCAAAGATTCAACATTGGAACGGAATTCATCTTCCAAGTGTTGTACCCGCATACAACAGCAAAGATTCAACATTGGAACGGAACAGTCGTAACTTGGTAACTTAAGCTGATCGCATTGCTTCGCCATATCGTGGACATCATTCCATACATTGAATTTGCTTTGCCGATTCGGTTGACAATGTCCTGTTCAGGTTCACCTTCGGTCGAGACAATACTCCCAAGATATTGGAAACTCTGTACTCTTTCTACCGGTTGTCCTGCAATGTTAACTTGAGTTACTGAGTTACTTGTTGAGTTGAGGTCTTCAAACCCGCAACATTTGCCTCCCTTTCCACATTTGTTGTCATTTGGTGCAGTTCCAAAATCCTGTGTGAGAGTAAACAAACGTCGTCAGCGTAGTTCAGGTGTTTCAATTGAATTCCTCCATTTTCAGTAGATGCGCGAAGCACATCGCTAATCACCAACAAAAAAAGTATCGGCGATAGAATGCAACCATGTCGTACCCCATTAAGGATCTCGAATTCCTCTGACAGCTTTCCTCTATGCAGCGCATGACATTAAGTGCCATCATAGGTTGCTTTAATAAGAGCTATTAGTTTATCGGGTATACCCATCCTGCGCAAGGCAAGCCAGATAAACTATCTGTTGACCTACTCAAAATCGATGAACGGCAGGTATAGTGGTTACCGGTAGTCAACGCACTGTTCCACAGGGTGTCGACACAGGAGGATCCAGTGCAGAAACCGGCTTAATTGGTCGGCATCGAGTGTCCAGATATTCCTTAATTCGCTCAAGTACTACTTTGGCTATTACCTTATAGGAACTCTCCAGTTTTTGCACTCCATAAGACTACCTTTTTTAAGGAGCTCGACAATCATTCCCTTCTTCCACTCGTCGGGAACACTTTCTGCCTTCCAAACTCTCTCACTACAAGAGGATATCAAAGCACTGCTGATGTCGTTGAAGCGAAACGCAGAAGCTCTGCGGGTATACCATATACCTTCGAGTCCTACCGATTTGTTTTTCTTTAGTGCATTGATTGCGGTAGCGATCTCATCTTTACTAGGAGTTGAGGTGAGAATTCGGGAAATTTTTACTTCCAGCAGCTCCGTTTGATTTGGGTGCATATAGTATGCAAATATACACGGTTAAGGACAATAGAAAAACGCTCCTTCCATCGCTTGAGCTGATCCTCACCTGAAACGAGTACGGCACCATCTAGGCCTTTCGCCGGATGTTGGCTATAGCGGTGACCACCTGTCAGCTTTTTGGTGATTCTGTAAACGGTTCTGCTATGGCACGTGCTCGCTACTTCCTCTGCTTCTGATGCCAAGGTGTTAATGCAATTAGGTCTTTGTCACGTCTTGCACTACGCTGCACTTCTCGCATTTTCCTTCGATACAGGGAAACAAGATCTATACTCGCTCCTACTGGGGTATCTACAATACAAGCTTTAAGTAGAGCTTACGTTCTTCAATCCGCCTCCAGGTATACTCGGTAAGCCACGCGATGTGCCTTGCCTGGCTTCTATACGAACAATACTTTCCGCTACAGATGTGAAAATATTTAAGTCCCCAATCACGACGACGGTATCTACGTTCGGCGTTGCGTTGAATACAGCGCATAGCTGATTGTAGAAGTTGTCCTTCTCATCCTCCGTCGAGGGTTTCCTTGGGGCGTAACACTGTATGATTGTGACGCGCCGTACTCTAGTACGAAATATGGCCGATATGGGTGCCACGAAATTAGGCATCTGCGTGCTGTTGACGTTAGCAGCAGACGTTGGGGATTGGTACTCTCCCGCCTCGAACCATCTTACTTCACTCACTCCCAGTATATCTAAAATATATCGAAGAAACTCACGTTCCATTTGAAGAAATCTGGCGTCCTCACATTCCAGAAACCAATCTTAGTCCGGGTACAATAATCAGAAGTCTTCATTATTCGATCATTACCTATGCGAGGCGTTGTGTCTGTTTCAGTAGCGGGCATTTTTCGGCCTGGCTCTGTCTGCCTGTGTCGGTCTGCCTGTGTCTGTCTTTCTGTTTTTCTGTCGGTTTGTATGTTATTCTGTCACGCTTTTTTCATTCCAAATCTGTGAGTAAGTCTCGTACGCGTTTTTTAGTTAGTATTTTTCTGGGGGTCTTTTGGTGGTCTTCAGGTGGGTCTTGAGATGGGTTTTGAGGTGAGTCATGATGGGGCCTTCAGGTGGGTTTAGAGGGGGTCTTGAGTGGATTTAAAGAGGGTTTTTATTGGGATGTTGATTGGCTTTTGGGGTAGTTTTGAGGGCGTCTTGAGAAGATGTTAAGGGAGTATTAAAGGGGTTACTTGAGGCGGTCTTGAGGGTGGATTTGAGGGGGTTTTGAGGGGGTTCTTGAAGGGTATTGAGAGAGATCTTGATGGTGGTATTAGGAGCTTGAGGGCGGTTTGAGGGAGCATTTAGATGGTATTTAGGGGGTTTTGTGGGGGTTTGAGGCTCGAGAGAGCCTTGTATGGGGTCCTGAAGGGGGTCGTAACGAAGTCTTGAGGAAGTCTTGAGAGGGTTTTGAGAGGGGTCTATAGGAGTCTTGAGTGGATCTTCAGGAGGGTATTGAGAGAGTCTTAAGGAGTTATTGAGGAGGTCTTAAGAGGGTCGTGAGTGGAACCTGAAGAGGTTTTTTAAGTTGTCTTGAGACTGTGTTAAGGGATCCTTTAAGGGGTTTTAGGGGGTCTTAGGTAGTTTTGAAGGGAGTCCCGAGGAGATTTTGTGTGGATCTTTAGTGGGGTCTTGAGGCGGTCTTTAGGTGGTCTTGAGGGGATTTTGGGAGTGTCTTGAGCAGAGTCTTTAGAGGGTTTTGTGGGGTCTTAGAAGGGTTTTTAGGGGTTGTTAAGTGAATCGTGAGCAGGGTTTTGAGGGGTTTTCACAGGGGTTTTGAGGGTTTAAAAAGACCCTTGAGGAGGTTTGAGAGGGTCTTGAGTGGGGTCTTAGAAGGGTTTTTAGGGGTTGTTAAGTGAATCGTGAGCAGGGTTTTGAGGGGTTTTCACAGGGGTTTTGAGAGGTTCTTAGGTAGTCTTGAGGACGACTCGACGGGGTTTTGAGAGGGTCGTGAGTGGAGTATTAAGGGGGTCTTAATGGAGTCTTTAAGTAGTCTTGAGGAGTCCCGAGGGAGTCTTGTGAGGATATTTAGTGGGGTTTTGAGGGAGTCTATAGGTGGTCTTGAGGGGTACTTGAGGGGATTTTTAGAGGGTCATGAGTGGTATCTTGAGGGGATATGAAGATGGTTAAGGGAGTACTGATGGTGGTAGTAGTGTGGTCTTAACGGGGTCTTGAGGCGATATTGAGAGAATCTTTAGGTAGTCTTCTGGAGGGTCCCGAGGGGATTTTGTGAGAATCTTTGGGTGGGTCTTGTGGAGGTCCTTATGTGATCTTGAGGGGATTTTGAGAGGGTCGTGAGTGGAGTCTTGAGAGGTGGTTTAGATGGTCTTGAGAGTGTTTTGAGGGGGTCTTAATGGAATCTTAAAAGGGGTTTGAGGATGGGAGGAAGTTGGGAGTATTAGTGGCGGAAGTAACGTGGTCTTCACGGGCTATTGAGGTGATCTTGAGAGAGTCTTTAGGTTGTCTTCAGGAGGGTCCCGAGGATGTTTCGTGAGTGGGCTCTTCAGGAGGTACTTATGGAACTTACGGAACAGAAAATCGTCGCCCTTCTTAAAGGGCAACTGAAAGTCTTATGTTTAATATGTTAATCCTGCTTAAGAGAAGAGGAAATATAGGACAAATTGTATAGATAGCCGTCCTTCTTATTCCAGGCTAATGATGAATATATTAGGACGATATATTAGCCGTGTCACGTATGTAACTGAAAAAAATGTAAACAAATTTAGTCTTAAACAAGTCTTCGCGTCCCATTTAATGAGATGATTGAGGATACGGAGGAATCCTTAAATAGGACACCGCTATTATAAAAACGGAAGAACTTCGATCGGTGAAAGTAAATGAAATCCTTTGCTTTTCCTATAAAGGCGACAAGACGGTTTTAAGGTGACGAGCAGGTTTGTACTCGTATAGTAGTGGGGTTGAGTGAGTACAATGGACAAACGATCTGTTTGTCATTCAATGTATGAATTGCAGTTGACCTCCTACCTCTCTCTTTATTTTTGCCATAGTCGCAGTCGTAGAGATATGGAACGTCACTTTACAACTGTAAGGTCCGTCACGGTCCGCTTTGCATATTGCTGTCACACTCACTATCTGTAGCAATGTTTGCTTGGACGTCTTTGGTGCACAATAATCTCAACATCAGTATTTAGCAACAACAGCAACAACAAACCTAAAGTAGCAGCGTAACTTTTGCGAACATTTTGCGCGCAGCACTGCACTTTTGCAATAATTCTCTTGGTCGCTGCCATCTCACAGATCTAGGATTACATCGCTTTGCAATTCAAAAAACCACAAATTCAGCGAGCGTGTCAACCTAAAAAAAAAATCTTATTTTAAAATAGAAAAAGGCCAAGATGAAGATGAAAGAGAAGAGTTACGCTATGCAGCGCAAGAAAAGAAGAATACACTTTGCTAGAGATGTGCATTTTAGCTTGCATCTCCGTCATCTCGTTGTCGCCTGTCACTTTTTGTATGCTGCGGCTGCGACTGGGCATAATGGCACTCATGATTTCTTTGCCGTCGCGGGATGATGATTTTCCCATTTTGCGTTTCTTTCGAAATGCAACAGCGCCCTGGAGACAATCATAATTGCAGTTGTTTCTGTCACGCTTTGTCGTGCTCCACCGCATACGCACCGCACCGTGCATTGCTATCCTGCGAACAAACAAAAAAAAACCGAGAAATCTCCCTCAAACGATTGAAATTGACACCCAAATGTCACAGACAGTTATTGACAGACAAGGCGGCTGACTGGCGCAATAATTGTTGTTGTTGTTGTTGTTAGTTGACAGTGTGATGAGCTCCTCTAGTAGCTATTGATGGCTAGAAACTAGCTTAGCTAGCTAGCTTCCGTCCAAGCCATAATTTATTATATACAACGAGTACTTTGTCTGTATATATAATTTTTGTGAAATTATTTTGCATTTTCTTGTGGTCAGGCTTGCATTGCGAATGTATTTTCTGAACTCAAATATTGAGATGTTAACTGTAAATACAAAATACATATAAATTAGACATTATGACGAGCATCCGTAAATTGTCATAAGCGTTAGGGGAAATTTTAGTGATGAAACTTTGATGTCAGCAAAAGGTATAAAGATGAAACACGGTATCAAGATGTGTCTCTTTGAGGTCATTAAATGATACAAATGGTCTAAGCGGTATAATATCAGTGATGTAACTTTTAAATATTATGAGGTAGCTGTTCTTTTTATTGGTATAAAAATTAACAGATCACTTAAGCTGTCAATCTTTCTTGTAAAAAATACCTTCTGAATATTTATATTAAAAAGTTTTTCAAACACGGTATTGGTATAAATTTTTATTTGGTATACTAGTAGGTTGACAAATTTGAATTGGCATAAATACCTATACCTATATAAATCTCCGTCACAGATGATATCTTATTGTCAAAGTATAATAACTAGCTATATTATTAGATGGTATAAAATTCGAAAATACGAATCTTCAAATGGTCTAAGCGGTATAATATCAGTGATGTTACTTTTAAATTTTATGAGGTAGCTGTTTTTTTTATTGGTATAAAAATGTACAAATCACTTAAGCTGTCAACCTTTCTTATAAAAAATATCTTCTTAATATTTATATTAAAAAGTTTTTCAAACACAGTATTGGTATAAATTTTTATTTGGTATATTAGTAGGTTTACAAATTTGAATTGGCATAAATACCTATACCTATATAAATCTTCGTCACAGATGATATCTTATTGTCAAAGTATAATAACTAGCTATATTATTAGATGGTATAAAATTCGAAAATACGAATCTCCATTAGATATCAAACATTTTCTATGAAAAATATATTCGTTAGTTTAGTACAAACCATTCTTAAACACAGTATTCGTATAAATTTTTTATTTGCTTTTAAGTACCTATATCTATTTAATATTAATATCCATCTTAAATGATATGGCATTGTTAAACTTTAATAACTACCTATAATTTTATATTTTTTTTATTTAAAAAACACACAGGTTGTCTTGATATTACAATCTAGTTTTAAACTACTTAATCAAATGTTGTGATAATGTTATTTCTTAATCTTGATAGATCACTAGTGTATAGAAGGTAGAGTACTGGTCCTAGTACGCTGCCTTGTGGAACACCTGCCTTAATTTCTTCCTTATTCTAAAGCTTTATTTTAAAGTATCTTTTACTTTATTTTACTAGTGGTAAAGTATAGTATATATAGTGGTAAGTATAGTAATCATGAACATTTTCGAACTCGGGATTTTTGCAGATTTACCCATTACCGTATCTCCTGAGTCAGAAAAAGCAAAAAAACAGGCATATTTTAGTCGAAGTAAAGCGTTAATCAAATAATTTATTTAACTATGGTTTTTTCTTGGTAGTTCTTTGAAAGTACTTGACCAGTTATTAATTCAAATCCCAGAGCTTTTTTCGAATTCATACCTTTAAAATTCTCTATATTAACGTCGCCTGCCGGTGTGTTTGTTTGTTTTTCGTGAAATCTTCCGATAAATTACTAACCCACCCAGATTTAAGTCCGGATCCGAACGGTGAATTGAGAAGCTTTCCGTGACAAGTTATTACTCTCGGAACGTTCGTCATCTGTTCGCGAGAGGTGAAAAATACTTTTGGTGTTACTGGGATTCGAACCACGAACCTCCTGCTCAGTAGCCACGAGCATTTCCACTGAGCCACGGTCGAAGTAAGCAGAGCGATAAATCGTCTCAAAAATAATAAGGCCTCGGGATATGATAGGATCCCAGTGGAACTGATTAAAACAGGAGGCCCCACAATCTCCCTCGTCTCCCTCGCAAATGCTAAGTTATTGTCAAAAAATAAAACATTTAAAAATTAGATGGCATAAAAATATGATAATCCAAAGAGTCGGCTTTTAATTAATGCATCTTTATAGGATTTCTTGCCGGCACTGACAACCTATAGTTTTTTTATATACGGTTTTGACTATAAAAAATATTTGTTTTCTATTAACTGATATAAAAAGTTTAATTCGATTTAATTATCATTAGCTGAAAAGAGGAAAGTGTTGTTATGATGTTAATTTACTGTCGAATAATAAACCATTTAAAATTTAGATGGTATAAAGATATGATAATCCAAAGAGTTGGCTTTTAATAATGTATCTTTGTAGAATTTCTTACCGGTGGTGAAAATCTAATGCAATAAAGTCTAAACACTTTAGATTTTGAATGGTATAAAAAATCACGAATTATCATTGGCTGAATAAAGGAAAGTCTCCTTGTTGTTATGACGTTAATTTACTGTCGAATAATAAACCATTTAAAATTTAGATGGTATAAAGATATGATAATCCAAAGAGTTGGCTTTTAATAATGTATCTTTGTAGAATTTCTTACCGGTGGTGAAAATCTAATGCAATAAAGTCTAAACACTTTAGATTTTGAATGGTATAAAAAATCACGAATTATCATTGGCTGAATAAAGGAAAGTCTCCTTGTTGTTATGATGTTAATTTACTGTCGAATAATAAACCATTTAAAATTTAGATGGTATAAAGATATGATAATCCAAAGAGTTGGCTTTTAATAATGTATCTTTGTAGAATTTCTTACCGGTGGTGAAAATCTAATGCAATAAAGTCTAAGCACTTTAGATTTTGAATGGTATAAAAAATCACGAACTATCATTGGCTGAATAAGGGAAAGTCTCCTTGTTGTTATGACGTTAATTTACTGTCGAATAAAAATTAGATGGTATAAAGATATGATAATCCAAAGATTTGGCTTTTAATAATGTATCTTTGTAGAATTTCTTACCGGCGATGAAAATCTAATGCAATAAAGTCTAAGCCCTTTAGATTTGGAAGGGTTGGTAATTTTTTAAAAATTGTTCATCATTAAAAAATGCTGCTTTGTGGCAAATGCATGTTAGGTTAGAAGCCAAGTTTACATTTCGGAGTTCAGCATAAAGATACATTTTCTAGTATTTTAATTATAAATATCCTCTGTATTAGTACAAGCACAGATAATATAATATATATATTTATTATCTTTGGTATAAGGTACACTTTACAATGGTACAATTGGTACAAGGTACAATACGCACTTTTAACCCGCAACCGCGCATCCTCTTGACTCCAAATGTTTTTCATTCAAAACACATTAAATCCTAATTAAACAACAAAAACATATTTTGCAGCTTACATTATGGTTTCCAAATGTCATCAATTAACCCAACCTATCCTCAATGCAGAAACGTCGTCTCTACAATTTACCGCTCCTTGACATATCCCAAAATAAAACAAACAACATTTGCTGCACAACAAACAGCAAACTCTCTTTAAGGAAATGTTGTCTGTTGAATGCGCCTGAACCGAAAGAACTTTCGCCACGAAGGTCCTTGACTATTTCTGTGTTTGTGTGTGTGTGTGCCCTCCCTGACAAAACGCAAATGGGAAAAAGTTAAATAAATATTTGCACTCGCTTCACCGCGGAAATAGAACCGTAGACTATAGACTGATGCTGTATTTAATGGCATCCAGTAGCAGCAGCTGTATTTCGTCCTTTATGGCTGAAGAGTCAACATCCATCAGTCAAGTTATGTATAGTCACCGCCTTCTTAAGTCAACAGAAATGCGTTGATGGCGGTCAAAATGAAAAAGAGCACAGCAATGTTTACACACTTATCTATACCGCACTACTTCCGGTGCAGAGTGCATTCGGTTGACAACTTTCACTTTTCCACGCCTTCCTTTTTGCAAATGGACTTTTACTTAAACCTCTTAAACTTGGGCTTCAGTTCGATTTAACAGAAATTCTATCAGTTCTATATACCACCCATGACTTCTTGTCGAGTTTTTTTTCCCTCCGGGCACTTTGGATATCTTTAAAGGATTCTCTTTTAAAGACTGAAGCAGCCCTATGACATATTTTCCAGTTGACTGACCAATTTTCGCAGCGAATTTCGGGTTTTCCATAAATAATTCTCGCCTTTTGGGTTTTTTTTTGTGTTGTTTTTAAAGCAACGAATCTGTCTCCTGTCTCCAACCACACAACGCATATTCCTTGGCGACGAAGACAGTGAAATTATTATGAATGAATGAATGCTTCGAAACGGACAAAAAAATCACTCAAGGTAACTTCCTCGTTTCGAATTACAAGCTGCAACATTTGTTCCATCGCCGTTCGAGCAGAGCACCGAAAAGAGTTTTCTCCCTCTCGGTCCGTCCGTGTTTGCATTGGTGCACGTCATGTTCTGGAAATTTTTTTATCTTCCTTTGTTTTGTCATCGTTCCAGTTCATTTTACATTTCTCTATGCTATGTGACAAGAGGAGGTCATTGTTGACAGCGTCCCATCGTATAATGTGCGGGAAGTGCGTGCACCTATACCTATCTTTACCTTTGTATCATATTTGAGAAGATAAACAGGTTACAGGTTGAACAGCAGGAACAGAAGGAAGTGACACAGTTGTTGTTGGTTGATAGATGGTTCAATCAGGCAATGACAGGAAGTTACTGACAGTTGTCTTCATTATTTATATGTGTGTGAGAAATTTTGACAGAATAGTCGACAGTTTATGAGCGCCGTGGGTTAAGTGGTTAGTGTGTTGGGCTACAGAGGGTAGTTCCCATTCCAGAAAAACCCTTTTCTCGGTCCCACACCTTTCCAATGTCTGATGCTAAATGTCTGAAAGTAAAAACTGTCATTAGAAAGCTACTGAATTCGCCTCTAATGGCTTTTTTTATAATTTGCGCACGCGTAACGTGGTTTGCACCCTTATAGAGCTCGGCTATATTCTTGGTACAGCATTATGGTGTTAAGGTAAAGAAGGAGAAAAGAGGTGATTTCTATGAGCTTTTGTTTAAAATGCCTGTGGATCAGAATAAAGAATAATAAGGGCTTAGACCAACTAATTGCCGTGACGCAAGTCATTCAGGGAGTCCTCCCTTGGCAATAAGTCTCTATATAAAAAAAATGTGCAAAGACAGAGCTTGGCAGAGCATTCCACATAGGTGTTGTACCGCTGGAGAACATTTTTTTTATTTTATTTTTCTTATAATGAACACACGCTAAAAGGATTTGCACCCTTCTAGTGCTTAGCACAGCGTGGGCGTAGGAAATTAGGGAGAGTAAAGGATGATATGTCTATGGGTGCGTATCTTAAGCGACTGCAGACCATACAAATGCGGAAACACAGAATCGGGCAATTTATTCCACATAACTGTAGTCCGGTAAAGAAGGAATCTCTGAATTGGTTAGTACGTCCGAAGGTAGACCGGTGGGTTCGAGTTGAGGAACGGCTATTACGGATGGATTCGAGAATGGGAGGGATACATCTGGATATTTCATTTGAACACCGCTTGTGAAAAAGCGATAAAACAGTGAGTGACAAACAGGAAACATTCCTCATGATATTCAAGCGATACGATTGTTTTCGTGATATATGCCTCCCCAATAAGTTTTATCGCACGGTTCTGAATTCTGTCTAGTAGATGCAATATGGTCTTGAGGGAACCTGCCCAGACAATACAATTGTATTCAAGTTTAGGGCGGCTATATGCCTTGTAAATAGTAGCCAGATCCGAAGGAGTAAAGTACACCTTGCACCTTGCAAATAAGTGGTCGCCCCAACGAAGCTTGTTGTTGACGCACGATGCAAGATGCAAGATCCATTCATGGATAAAGGTTATGGGTTTAAATTACGCTTGGACAACAGAAGAAAGCATTGAGTTTGAGTAACGTTAAGTTCAACACTATTATGTAGTCCCCACCTTGTTATGCTGTCAAGGTCAGAATTTAACGTTCTTAACATAGGTTGTTTTTCAAGTTCCACTTGCGACGAAGAGGGGCGTGCAGAGAAAGCGTGAAATCATATGAAAAGCTAAGAGTACTGTCATCAGCGAAAGAATGGATTGGATTAGAGGTGGTGGATAGGAGATCATTAATGAAAATCAGAAAGAGTGTCGGAGATAAAACAGAGCCTTGAGGTACACCGGCGTTTATGCGGTGAACAATGCATTTGAATCCGTCCAATACGACCTAAATCCATTTCCTTCAACATCTATATAAATAAATTTGCTATGCGCGTCAACAACAGCTAGCAAAACAATGCTAAAAAAGCCTTTATAATTGTAGAAGTCTGATCCAGAATGTGGTGGCGCTGCTATTCGAATGTGTTTGCCATCGATCGAACCAATTGTATGTGGAAAGTCCCAAAACATCTTAAAGTCTTTTGCTACATCTCAAGCAAGCAAGCACTCAGTTTCAGTCTGAGGAGTCTTTTAAATAGAATGGATTTATTAATGCTGCCCTCAGTTTTATCTGTGCGTTACAAACCGTCATATATGTAGTATTAAGTGCATCGTCAATTGCAGAGAGCACATCTGGGACAAACTTGCATATAGTTTTCCTATTTCCAACGATCTATACGAATCTGCGGTGGCAATGTATCTAAGCGTTATAGCAAGTCGCACTATCGGTATGATGGCAAAACGCATTACTGTAAGGCTCAATCTGCAAATAAATAAAAATATTCCTATATGAAGATAAAACTATTGTTTCTCTGCTCAACAATTGAAGAATTGCAGTTAATTTGTCGATTTACATCCTGCAAAAGTTGTCATAGTCATTTCCACCATCCCACAATATATCCTTCAATAAATGTTGTTCCAGCTCATGAACCTCTCTCAATTCCAAAAAAGGCTTTATCCAAAATCGATGCTTCCTCCTTGCTTCAAACTTCTATTCCTTTTCTAGTTCTTTCAGTTCTCTAATAGCTTTTATTTTTCGAATTGAAGCCAGTTGTGTCCTATTCAAACTCAACTCCATATTTGCAGCTAAAATTTGTTTCAATTTATGCAATTTTCCCGGCCAAACGTATATTTAAAATGCTTGTAGTACCTACTCGTGAAGATGCGTTTACGAAATGAAATGTCTTAAGTATAGTCAGACATATTTCTGTCTTGTGGAGACGGGGTGTTACACAGCTGTAATATATGTCATATTCTGATTTTTGTAAGACACCATACCTTATCCAGTCCACCGCATCTACTGGATTGCTGTTATGTCAGCCTTATATTTAGACAGGGTATCAGCCAGGTGCTGTGCAGCTCGAGCTCTATACAGTGAGCGTAGGTACGTTCCATGAAAAAATTCCTAAATCGTTCAGCCGTTTTCGTTGCCGTGGTCGTCGTCGATCATCAGTGTATCCGAGGCTGATTTTGGGTTCCGTAATAATAATATTTTACAGGCGAGGTTATTGGCCTCGCGCCAACATTACCTACTTTTAGGGCGGGCCCGATCATTCAGCTTTTCCTGCATTGGAGGAAAATTACCAGCTGCCACCACGTGGAGGTTTGATCGCACTTCCACCAGTCAGTTATAGTTACGGCCACCTGTAATTCTAGAGCATTCTGTGTTATTCCCCCTATTTCAGCTGATTATTTTAAGTATAGTTAGCTGGTATTTTAAGTAAAGTAAATTTTTTATTAAGTACCTATATAGTTTAAGATTTTGTTGAAATAAAAAGTCCTACGTTTTAAAAATGAAACACTGAATATTGTTTTGTAGCACTCCGGAAAGAAGAGCGTCACCCGAGCATATAGTTAATAAGTCTATAAAGGATAGCTAGCTTGAAAGTTATCAATATTGAAAAACTATCCCTTACAATAAAAGCTACTGTCTTCCATTAAGCTGTATATTAGGTGTATTATTCTTTAAAAATTAAATGCTACCTTTTGTTTACCTTCTAAACACAAGTACTTAATTGTACCTCTAGCAACGGATATTGGATGTCAGCAATTAATATACATTCTGATGAATCTTATCTTAACTTAACTTTACAGACACATAATTTAATGATCCTCCCAGTTCCAGAGTTAAATTATCTTCTGGTTGTATTGCATCAGATGCCGTTATCAAAATCAGTGAACAATTAAAATTGATTGATTGATTGGTAGTTGTGCTCCTTTGACCACGTCCGAATAGCACTGAGATGTTCTCCTTCTCCTCCACTACCATAAAACATAAAATATTATGATAATGATATCGATTGTTGTCTCCTGTCACTGTAACACAAACAAACAAACAAACAAACCAACCAACCATCCAACAAAAGAGATGCAATTTATGTGAACTCATCTCACACTCAATAATTTCATTTATGCCGATAATAAATTTTCCCACAGATAATGTCGATAATAAATTTTCATCCTCGTCGTCGTCGTCGTCGTCGTCGTCGTCGTCATCGTTGGTCTGACCGACTACTTATGTAGAAGGAGCCAGTAAAGGTGAGCCACATAAAACGATCGAGAATCCTCCCAGCCAGCATCCCAGCGTTAAGCCATTCGCGCCCTGCGTCACCTGTTCCTGTTCATGGCCATTGTCGTTGTCGTTTGGGTATCCCACAAAAAAAAAAAGTGAAATTCCTTAGAAATTCCCTTCGCACCATCACCATCATCTCCGTCAAATATAGGTACCCACATAATTAAATTACCCCAACAAAGTAATAATTTTCCATTGTCACAATAAAAGGTCAATGAAAATGATAATTATTATTGTCGCGCTATGACAATGATAATGGGTGCATCATAGTATAGGCTAAGAGGGTAAGGCGGCCAAAAACCAGCCTCCGTCTCTGTGCTGGACAACACTGTTACGTGAGTCAAAGTCAAATGATAGTTTTGTGTCGCGCGCGTTCTTGTCGTTTTTGTTACCCCCGTGCATTACCAAGAATCCACTCGCAAGGTGACAGAGAACACAGAAAGTACAAGCGATATGCATATAAGAAAAAGAAGAACAAGAAGAAGAAGAAGAAGAAAATGTATAAATGTTACTATCAATTAACAAGAGGAAGATTTACAGATACAAAGGTAGAAAAGGCCATTATCTCGCACCGTGAGCTCACATTTATTATAATATACGCAATGCACACACACAGTCGTTTGGTCTGTCTGTCGTTCGGTCAGTCTGTCTGTCGGCAAAAGGGTGACACTTTTTCAGTTCCCGGCTGCTGTGAACTGTGGTGCTGATGCTGATGGTCCGTCCGGTACCTGGTGTACGTATTGTTCCAACCATATAATACCATGGTGATGAAGATCATGATAATGATGATGATGATTACCTTGTCGATGTCGTTATTGTCGCGTCGTCGTCGTCGTCGTTGTTATGCGACTGTAATAAAAAATAATATTAAAAGACAAAACAAACAACAGATAAAAGTGATAATAAAATGGCCAATAATAATAATCAAATTGATTCGAATCCAAGGAGCAGTTGTTATAGTCGTCGATAGTTGTTATCCCTATTCGTAGCGCATCAATAGTGCAAGGTGCGACCTTATTGTATGCATCTATGAGTATATGTGACGCAACATTGATGGTTATGGAGAGATACATACGTAATCCTCGTTTCGTTACGAGTATCCATGAACATGGCTTTGATATAAAGATACAAAGATTTGACTGTCGTATTTGTATGAGCAGCAGTTGACATATCTACAATTCGCAATATAGGGGACAGATCATTTACAAAATTGGTCACTCGAAGTGTTACCAATTAAAAATCCTTTAATTTAGTCAATTATAAATACTTTGAATAAATATTTCAAGACAATGTCAAAAATACTTTATATTCCATGAAAAACGTGCCATTCTATATACTAATTGACTATGTCGTCCCTCTCATACACAAATTACTGAGAGAAAAACCACCCGTCACAACCCGAACCTGATGACGGCACGAACGTACCGAGGTGCCAACGTCGACTGTGACCACTATCATGTTGGTATGGTGCTCCTAGCGCGGATTGCACCATCACGAAAGACTGCACCCGCGAATCAGATTCAAATCAACACGGCTGCCCATCGCAACAAAGAGACCAGAAACAAACTAAAGCCAAGCGATAGGACTCGCCCTAAATGCAGGGAAGGCTTAGGTGCCGGATGCCGTAGAACAGCAATGGACACGCCTTAAGAATACTGGCATTAGGACTGCTGACTCCATCTTAGGCAGTAGTCATAGAGATCGGAACGACTGGTTCGATAACGAATGTAAGCTAGCGACTGAACGTAAGAATGTTGCGTACCGAGCAATGCAACAATCTCATAGAACGCGGGCACGCGAAGATGAATGTAAAGAGCTCAGAAGATATGAAAAAACAGTTCACCGGCGAAAGAAAACAAGCCTGGGAGAAGAATCTCGTCAGTGAACTAGAACAGTACAGAGAGCGAGGACCGCACCAAGCGCGGAGATATGACAAAATGCAGCAATTATCGTGGTATAACGTTGTTGAGTACCGCGTATAAGATTTTCTTCTCTATCCTTCAAGACAGGATGCCCCATACGCTAAAGTCATCATTGGTCCATACCAGTGTGGCTTCATCCCAGGCAAATCAACAACTGATCAGGTTAACACCCTAAGGCAGGTGATGGAAAAATGTCTAGAGTTTCAAAACTCACTACACCATATTTTTATAGACTTTAAAGCCGCCTATGAAATCATAGCCAAAGTATAAAGCCATCGGCATCCCAAATAAACTGACACGATTATGTAGGTTGACCATGACCCAAGTTATAAGTCGAGTAAAAATATCCGGATCTCTATCAAGACCATTCAACATCTATAACGGGCTCCGACAAGTGGATGGACTGGCCTGCGTCCTCTTCAACCTGGCGTTGGAGAAAGTGATCCGAGACTCTGAGGTAACGGCGAGAGGAACAATCCTCTATAAGTCCATTCAGATACTGGCTTACGCAGACGATATTGACATCGTTGGCAGAAACCAAAGAGCTGTACAGGAAGCTTTCATCCAGATAGAGCAGGCGGCACGAAATCTGGGGCATGGTACATGGTGGCCACGTGTGCGAGTAGAATATCCAACATTAGTCACTCAATTCAAATAGTGGAGCGCGAATTTGAAGTTGTGCAATCCTTTAACTATCTCGGGTCAACTATAGCAGCCGATAACAGCATGGAACCAGAAATACGCGCACGGTTGCTTAAAGCCAACAACAAAGCCTGTCAAGACTCTTCAAATCCAGGAACTTAACCATAACTTCCAAGCTACTGTAGTATAAGACAATGGTCATACCATTACTTACATATGGATTCGAGACTTGGATGCTTAGCAAAAAGCATTCTGACCTCTTAGTCGCGTTCGAGAGAAAAGTTTTACGGAGAATTGTTGGCCCCGTATGTAAGGAAGGACGATTCCGGAGACTCTATAATGATGAGATCTACGAGCGTTACCGTGATGTCGACATCTTGAAGAGAATTAAGCTCGGTAGGCTCCGGTGGGCAGGACACCTAGCTCGCATGAGCGAAGAGGATTCTGCTCGGAAAGTCCTTTGCGGTAGGATTTATGGAACACGACAGCGAGGCCGGCCAAGCCTACGCTGGAAGGATGGCGTAGATCAGGACGCCCAGAGCTTAGGGATGCCAAACTGGATGACATCGGCTCGAAATCGGGACCGGTGGAGAGACTTTTTGCTTGAGGCCAGGACCGGACCTCGGTTGTAGAGCCAAATATGATGATGATGTGTTGGAAACATAAAAAAAAAAGATTTTTTTACAATCCATGAACTGTAGGTACCTGAGCCCTGGCGTCGAGTTTGTTTCTCTATTCTATACATTTTAATAGCTTTTCTTAATGTTTTGTCATCCAGGATACACATGTGTGCAAAGTTTGAATAAAATCGGATTTTAGGAAGCGGATTAAAAATTGATCACTAGATTTGGACAGCCAGACACAAATAAAAGAACACACAAACATGCAATATAATTGTCAGTTGCATCTCTAGAGTACCTACTCCACAACCAATTTTCTATATATACATACATCTTATGTCACTCGAACTTTTCATCTTATTTTATTGTCGAAACTCGAAACAGTAATCGCAATCGCAATATGGCTCATGTAAATGTACTCACGCGTCACGCTATCTTGCCACACGAACGTTAAACGCCAATTGCTTCCAAAAATGTATGCCTACTCGCAAGATAATGTGTTCTCAGTCCGGAGTCCACAAAAGTAGCAGTTGCCTGTTTTGTCCTGACCAAAATAAACACCCATTCAAGTAGTCAACAAATTATCGAAAATCGATAAATATCTCGAAGAATGAACGATGCGACGGACGGCCCCATCTGCAGCCAAAACGAACTACATACAAACAAACAAACAAACGGACAGACGGACGGACGGTCAGACGCACAAGTAATACACCTTGTCGAACAAGATCCTTATCTTACTTACGCTGCAGGCTCTGACTGATGCAGCTCGCATGAAGCTCACAGTTGCACAAATTCAGTGTAGTAAGTAAACTGCGTATAGGATTTGGATGGGCGATGGTCGGTGGTGGCTTATGGCTAATAAGGTCTGTCTGTCTGTCTGTCTGAATGTCATGCTTTAAAGGAGGTTTGCCAATTCGTGTGTCTTGCTGATGCTAAACGGCAAACCCTGTGTTCTGCCATGAAATTTGTCACCCGAAAACAAATTACTTGTGTGTTTGTATGTTTGTCTTCCCATGGCTTGCAAATATATAACATCGTTCGCTTGCTGAGATTGATAATCTTTATTGCAGCTACATTTATATGCAGATAAGCTCTGGAAGGACTGTCAGCCTTAGAATACTCGTCCGAATGGCGATTACTATAATCGTAGAGGAACAATTTAATTTTGGGGGGTGTGAAAATGGTTTTCAAGTGGGTTTTATTTAGGCGCGTTGAGAGCAAACTTTGAAGGCCAAGCTGGAATAAAAGGCATGTAACAAATGTAACTGCCGATGATATCTGTCTCCTATCACAATCGCTAGGTGACATGGAGCGAAAATTAAACTCACTAGAACTCCACGCTAACAAAGTGGGCTTAAAAATGAACGTCTCAAAAACAAAACTACTTCGCGTTAACGCTAGTGGAACATGTGATCTCTCGATTGACGGACATCAGATAGAGGAAGTCGATAAGTTTTGTTATTTGGGCAGCTGGATGTCAAAAAATGGTGGTGCTGACTCGGATGTGTGCTCTCGTGTAAACAAGGCGCGACACTCCTATAGTATGCTAAATAATATCTGGAACTCCTCGCAAATCTTCCGGAATCTAAAGCTAATGATCTTCAGATCTTACGTTCAATCAGTACTCTTGTATGGCTGCGAAACGTGGAAAGTCACAGAGTCAATTACGACGCGCCTCCAAGTTTTCGTCAACAAGTGCTTAAGGAGGATACTGAGAATAAGATGGCCGGACATTATCACCAATCAAGACTTGCGGAGAGTAACACAGCAGGAAGCAATCGCGATCACCATCAGACGAAGAAAATGGAACTGGATTGACCACACTTTGAGAAAGCCAGCGGACGACATTACGAAACTAGCGCTCGACTGATGGAATCCACAAAGAAGCCGTCGAGTTGGCCGTCCTAGCAAGACATGGAAAAGGACAATAGAAGAGGAAGCAAGATCCCAGGGGACCGAGTGGCTGGCGTCCCCGTCCGTCTCTTGAAACTTCAGGCGTTAAATCGAGTTCGTTGGCGGGCGTTTGTAGAAGCCCTATGCTCCCCCGCGGATTAAGGGAAAGAAAAAAGAAGATATGGAACTCAAATTTTAGATGTCGAAGTAAAATATACTAGACATACAAGAGAACAAGTGAACTTGACTGTAGACAAGTGCCCACTTAATACCCTATAACCCCCGTTAAGAACCACTCAAGATCTCCCTTACGGTCCCCTTAACATCCCCTTAAGACCGGATGTGTATAAATATTACTTCTACGATCTAAGGAAAGAGGAGCCCATTTTAAAGCGTCATCATAACAGAGAAGGGGATTGTGAAATGGTTTGGGCTGCAATATCTTATTATGGATACCAGATAAACGCCAAGTAGTTATTACACGAGATGTCAAGTTCGTGGAGAGCCGTTTCAGGTTCTGATGCCAGAGAATAGAACGATGGCATTTGAATTAAAATGCATCATAGCAAGTGACACATGGGAGATTGTTGACAGATTCTTAGCAGACAAAGTCATTGGTAGCAGGATGGTGCTTAGGAACTCAGCACTCACCAGATGAAACTCTAGAGCGAAAAAAGGCAAGAATCATTGCAAGAGGTTTCGCTCAACGACCTGGGGTGTACTTTGAGGAAACATTCACTCCAGTGGCTCGATTGAGTTCCATACGTTTAGCTATGGCTTTTGCATCGCAATATGGAATGACTATCTACCAGCTCGATATCACACGGCAGCATACTTGAATGGACAACTTTCAGAGAATGTTTATATGGAAATTCGTGACATGACCATGGCGAATCTCTTCAATCTATCCTAAGGAACAAAAAGGATAAAATAATAATATTCTCGCAAATGGAAGGGACCTACAATTTAAGGCCGGATCCGAACGGCGATTTGAGAAGCTTTCCGTGACAAGTTATTACTCTCGGAACATTTGTCACCCATTCGCGAGATGTGGTGAAAAATACTTTTGGTGTTACTGGGTTTCGAACCACGACCCCCTGCTCAGTAGCCATGCTCATTTCCACTGAGCCACGGCGCCCACAAAACAACAAAAAAAAAGGTTATCGGTTAAAACAAAGCAAAAGGGATGCTTTCTAAAATTCGACAAGGCAACAAGGTATGTTTAGTTAAGAATGCGCTTTACGATCTGCGTCAGGCGGGAATATGCTGGTACGAGAGACTTTACCAAGAACTGCAGCGTTTCAGATTACATCCAACGAAGTCTGACACTTGCGTATACGTTCGTGGTTATCGTGCTTGTCTACGTGGATGATATTCTAGTCATCTCTCGGAACGTCAGTGATGTTAAACAACTTAACGGGAGTTAATTGAAAACATTTCCTCTTAAAGATCTTGGTGAGGTTCAATGTTGCCCAGATCTAGAGTTCATCAAAAGAGCTGATGGATACAACGACGAGGTGGTTTCATAGGTGATGTGCTGCAGCGATTCGGGATGGCAGAAAGCAGTAAACCAGTTTCAATTCCGATGTGTGTCGGCGTACCAAACAAGTGGAACTTGGATGCAAACGTCGATTATCAGAGGAGGGTACCATATCGTGAACTTTTAGGATTACTTATGTACCTGGCAATGGTTACTCACCCCCTTATCGCTTACGCTGTATGTTGGTTAAGCCCATTTAACGGTAGCCACAAGGAGGAACATTGCGTTGCCGCTAAGCGAGTGTTGCGCTATCTCTAGGGTACCAAAAACATAGGTTTGATGTATGCACCATCGGAAACCGGATTGACAGGTATGGTGTATGCAGATTGGGGCAATGACAGACGTTCGTATACTGGGTATATATGCTTTCATCCTCGCCTGTGGAGCTATTACTTAGGAGTCGCGTAAACAGAGGACTATATGTGGGACTGTGGAAGAGAGTGCAGAGAATGAGAGTGAAGCAGAATACATGAGTCCCGCTGAGTCTATAAAGGAAGGTATTTATCTGCAAAGATTCATCAGAGAACTTGGATTTGAGTCGGTCCTGTGTGATAACATGGCAGCTCAGAAACTCGCTCCGAATCCTGTATTTCATTCCCTTACCAAACATATCGATGTCAGGCATCACTTTGTGCGGGAAGCATAACCTAAGAACAACATTCATCTTCATTGCTTGAGAACTGAGGACATGGGAGCAGACATTTTAACAGAAAACGCTGGACCTTAGCACTGGAAGGTCTTGAGATCCTTGGTGTGCAGTCTATAGTCACGTAACGAGGGGGAGTATGATAGTTCTCCATATTAACTTCGCGTGCACGTGGCTGGCTGGCTGGCTGGCTGGTCAGATTTTCTGATCAATTTTTAACCCACTTCCCAAAGCCAGATTTTATTGAAATTTTGAACTCATGTATATTTCCGGTGACAATAATTTCTATTAAAATTTGAGGCCCCTCGGACCTCGGGGTCGAATACTCATTTCTAATACAACTCTATTCAAGATCGAATTTCTAAAGGTTACTTGGAAAAAGGTGGTTCTACTTATTATTGAGAATTATATCTGAAGTATGATAAAATAAAAAACCAACTATCATTAAAAAAAACCAAAAACAGAATTTTATTCGTTCATTTGTAAGTGGCTTCTTTCACTATAAGGAAGATTTGTTATATATCTAATAATTAAAATTAAATAATTAATTGTTTAATTTTTTAATATTACAGAGTAGAGTAAGCAGCATGAGAAGAAATGTATTGTATTGAATGTATTTTAATTACCAATTTTATCACTCAAAATGATGTGCTTCTAATTTAGTGAACCGTAGTGTACATGATGGCGACACCGTTTCTCGGGCCACACGCGGCATTCCTTTTGATACTATGCGCCTTACCAGAATTGTGAAAAAAATTACTACATAGGTATTCAGGTATATAGATGTGTAGAAATAGGCATGTAGGTATGTAAAATTACAAACATTCAAAATAATTTAATTTCGTGTAAAATAAAATAAATTGAATTGCAAAAATCAGACATTTTACATAAAAAACAAGGCAACAAACAAACAATCTCGTCGCCAGGTTTTCGAACAGATCCTGTGGGAGTACCTTTTCCTCAATTAAATAAATGGCGGGCGAGTGTACTCCCGCTCGACCGGTCGCTCGATCGATCTTACTATCTGAAATGACACTCACTTCCCGTGTATTGTATTGCATTGTCACCAACAAAAGCAATAATACAAGAAGTTTTTCCGTTTTTTTCCCCAAATTTTCTTACATAAATGAATTTAAACAATAATTGTTGCGTTTTTTAACGCCCCTCGTAATGTAATTATCCTCATTTCGGTTCGGACTCCCCCGGGAATCAACAGTTGTTTGTTTATTTATTTACAGCATTATTTTTACAGTTTGGGGGAATACGAATACAAACATTTAAAAAAAATATGAGAAATATCCTGATTTTCCTAATTTCTCAAGTGATTCCCCTTATTAGGGACGTCTGATTTATTGTCAAACATCTTATAGAGTAATTAGAGCAACACACTCTCTCTCCCTCTCTTTGACAGACTGTTGTTGAGGGTGTGAACCGCAACTACGACGTGTCACCGAAGATGCTGAAAGATCGGTTCGTTAAAAATGCCATTGAGTGTGAATGGCATTGTAGACTGTTGCGGTGTTGAGCGGTAGCGGCCTCAAGGGTGCGGTTGCTTGTACGCATCTACTTAGCAGTTTTCTCACTCTTCATCCCGACACCGTGTAATAGTGTAATAATAGATTATTAGTAGCACACTAATAAGGTGAGTAATTACAATAAATCGTCAGATGCCAGCCAGAAACACTTTAAATATTCCATTGATTTTACCTTCTCACCAGAATTGTATTACGACTATTGTGGTACTCCTGTTTTCTAGTGTTTTTGTTCTCGGTAATTGCGTGAGAAACCTTTACTTGACTTTATTTTCATAGATAACTCTTTTAGATCTTTTGAGAGAAAATTGACGTTATAGCGCAGGATTCAAGGGAGATGTGTTTAATACAATTGACATCTGCTGTCAAATAACTAAAAGCTCTTTCGATTTGTAGGGTACAGTTAACATTTCTCTCTTGTGGTTTTGGTTTGGTGTTCTATTTGCAACCTGTACCCGGGGTATGGTTTGATTTTGCGTTTTATTCGCAAGGTTTTGTAACCGACTCTGTAACTTTACACTTTGTCGGCAATCGACGGGTAAGGTTTCGTTTACTCAGCAATATGACGAAGACAGATCAAGCAGACTAGTTTCTCAGTTTGTTGTTCTTTTCAAATTTGGTTTCAGTTTGGCGTGCTATTTGCAAAGCATTTACCATGAAAACCACGAAAACCCTGCCATTTTGGTAGCTTACCCGTGGGTATGGTTTCGGGTACGGTTTTAATTAATCGAAAGAGGCATAATAAGCTATGTACTAAAGTTACTGATAATTACGTCCGTCCATTCTTTTGTAAATAAATTGTATTACAAAGTGTTTGCATTAAAATTTAAATTTTAGAATGCCAAGTGGTTTTATGTTTGATCTCTTCTTAATAATAATATTCGGCGCGACAGACCATTGCGGTCCAAGGCCTAGTTTCTCGCAACCATTTGTGTTGAGCATGTATATTTTTCCACACGAAAGAAGGGGATTCTCCATGTTCTTATCCACTGATCCGCGGCGCCCACTTAGTTTCACCGCTTGATTTCCCCAGTTAAAAGATATCAAGACCTGCCAAAAGTGACCGATATTAGTATTGATTTTATATTTTTCGGGGTCGCTGAGGTGAATAGTGATGGTAATACACCTCTATGGAGGGGGATCGATGGAAGGGATGGTGATGGTGGGGAATCGTTAAGGGTGATATTAGTATTAAAGTTTACAACCTTGAGACGCCAGGGAACTCAACTAGTATATAATACTTCTATATGGACAAGTAAAAATATCCGGATCACTTTCAATTCCATTCAACATCTATAACGGGTTTCGGCAAGGAGATAGATTGGCTTGCGTACTCGTCAACTTGGAGTTGGAGAAAGTATTCCAACACTCAGATGTATCGGCAGGAGGAACAACGAACAACCCTCCAGATACTGACTTAGGCAGACGATAGGTAGGTAGGTAGGTAGAGTAGTGAGCATCGCCGTACTTGCAAGTTCCTCAATAAGCGCTAGACTGCGCCATTTTGATACCACAATTCTTGATGGACCTATCATGGATATTTACGCGGTTTTAATCCAGCCTGTAGCATGAAGATACGAGATCAATTCGATTATGCTATAATCCTAGAGCTTTTTCAAGTTTACCTACGGAGCGGAGTCTTGATCCTGTTAGGGCCGGCCAACTGCAGAGGAAGTGTATGAGAGTTTCTTTCTCATTTTTATCTTCTGCAACTTCTGCAGAAGTTGTTGTGTGGTGAATCCAACTTGGCAGCATGGCTGCCCCTGGCCAGTGCCCGTTCTGATACCCACAACTCTAGCAATATCCTTTCGTGTTCTAGATAACAACTCGGTGGTTTTCTTTTTGCTGTAGGATGGCCATATCAATCTTGATGTAACGCAGTTCGACAGACTGCTCAACCTGCCCTGTGACTTAGTATTGAAAAAGGAGAGAATTCGTTCCTTGACTGAACTCACGGGGACAGGTAGCCCTCTCCATAAGGCGGGTGTCCATAGCGACGCCCTTCTTACTCAATTAGTCCGCCTGACTCTATTTCCCTCTATGTTACAGTTCCCCGGCACCCATAATATGGTTTTATCCAGGAATTGGCTAACCGAAATCGATTCTTCTTAGCACTGTTGTACAAGTTTCGAGTTTATGGTGGCCGCATGAATTGGCCTTATGACAGATTGACTATCAACACGTAAGCCAACCCTTCCAATTTGTGCCTTGCAGGCCTTCTAATTGCTGGGATCTCTGCTAGAAAGATACTATCTAAATCTTGTAGATTGTATGACGTGTTGACAGATTTAGATCATAAGAGAAGATACCTGCACCGAAATCATCCTTCATCTTGGATCCGTCAGTGAATATTATTGCATCAAATTGCCTCGGTACTGCCACATCCTTCCAGTTTCCAATGGTAGGAAACGCAACACCGAATGAGGAGTAGCAGGAAGAAGAGGAGACCAGTAAGTAAGTAGATGATGACATCACGCCTCCAGGTACTGTCTGCAGTATGTTACAGTGCCCGTATGGTGTAGTCACAAACCCCCCAAATACTCCGAGTAGTACTGCACTGTAACGTCGCAACATACTGGATAATAATGTCAGGAGGTAGTAGGTGTAAGATGGTGTTAAGGGCCTCGGTCGGAAATGACCGTACAATCTGCAGAGTTTGGTGGCATTGTACTTCTTCCTCATCGCTAGCCATCAGACTAGCGATCCATAGCTAAGACTTGGCCGTACAATACCTGTGTATAGCCAGAGAGCCATCCTTGGTTGACCCCATTTCCTGCCGTTGGTTTTATTGCTGGCATAGAGGGCCACGCTCACTTGCTTAGCACTGTTTTCTCTGTGTTAGCCTTCCAGCTAAGCTTCCAATCCAATTTGGCGCTGTGAGTAACACTGAGACTTTGCCTATTGAGTTTTGGAAGGATAAAGACCGGTTTTTTCGATTTAGAGGAGAACAGTTCTGTTTTAGTCTTTCCTGGGTTAACTCCAAGCTGACTTTACCCATTGCCCTTTTCATAGGGTCGCTGATCTCGGAAAGATGCCCAGGGGTCGTTTTTGTAAAAAAAAAAATTATTTTTTAATAATTAACCCGATTTCCTTTAAATTTTAAACACTTGTGTATCTCCGATGGACAAAACTTTTTTAAACAGTTTTGGAGTGATCGTGCCCTCAGGCCCGAGGTGTGCCCATATACGTTTTTTTTTAAAACGTAACCAGATTTTCTTCAAATTTTAAACACATGGTTATCTCTGATGGACAAAACTTTTTGTAAATTTTTTGGAGTGATCGGGCCGCCCTAAGACTCGAGGGGTGCCCATATAAGTTTTTTTAAAATTTAAACCGATTTTCTTCAAATTTTAAACACATGTGTATCTCCGATAACAACACTTACTATTGAAAGTTGGAAGTGATTGGGCCCCAATGTCAGGGGCTCCTCTATTTTTTTAAACAAATCAATCTTGAACTGAAGGGGCTCTAATATTAATTTTTTCCAAATTGACCCGGTTCAAACTTTGCACACATATGTATCTCCTCTTAGAAAATTTACATGAAAAATTTTCATTTTTATGGGTTCTTTTTTTTTTGTTATCTCAGATAAAATACATTTTTCGCTTAACGTCACTAATACAATATGCTGTTCTTGCATATCACATCAAACCAATTATGCAGCGCATTCCCCAATACGACGACGATGACGATGTGTCGAAAAGCCATGTTACCTCTCCAATCTAATGCTAGCTTCAGATCACATTTCCAACCACAGCAGCAATAAAAGCTGACGCTGCATGACACTCAAAGTCATGTGAAGACAGACGAGTCGGCTATCGCTGTACGCGAACATGAGACATCATCATGTTTACACATTCTGTTCTTATCTTTCAAGGCAAAAAAAAAAATACAACTGAAAAAAAAAACGGTCAACGATAGCAAACGATTATGAGTATTGCGCAAACGTCAAATCAGCACTTTTACGATAATTTAGCTCCCTCCTCTCTAAAAAAATTTACGGAGCAGGAATTTGCAACTATTCGTATAAGCATAAAAGTTGTTGCGATCCTTTAGCGGGTATGTAGGCAGATTCGGTTATCTGATCGCGTGATAAATTAATGTCACAGGTATACGTTTATTTGTTTTGGTGGAGGATTTTATTTTTTGGCCAACTAATTGTTACAAATGAGCGTACAATTACTTAATAACAGTCTTCTCTTGTGTTCTACATTCCGATTCATTAATCGGCATACGGCTTATAGTTGGCAATTTTTATTGCGATGACATTTAAAATTTCCGCTGCTGCAATATCCGGCTGATTATCTTGACAAACGCCCGTTATGCGACCACATTCCTTTATGTAGTTCTCCAACTCTTTCATATTAACTGGTTTCCTAGGATCCTTTGATTGAATTGTTTGAACACACTTTCCCGTCATTTGTGACAGTTGAGCTCGTGGAGGACTGAATTCCTCATCGAGATCGTAAAGTTCCAACGGTATTGGTGGTGGCTCGCTGAAGATGGGAGGATAAACCTGTTTAGATAAGAAAATAAATAAGATTTTTATTAAACTCATAAACTTGGAAACTCAATATTAGTACCAAATTACTTTACACGAATTCAGTCAAGAAGAGCGAGATAGTGCAGGTTGTATTACTGCTATTACGTATAAGAAGAGTCGCATGCCGTCTCAGTGTTCTTGTAGCAACAGTCAAGGCAACAAAATTACACGTGGAACGGATGCACTCTTACCACTTCACTCCAGTGCATAATCTGGATTTAAATTTGTCCCAACAAGAGCGCCGAATTTAAATTTGTCGCCATTTTGTTAATACGAGTTGTAGGGTGATTTTTTTTTTACATTTGTCACGTACAGACCATTTAAGAATATGGAGAATGTTTGCCTAATTTAAAAATAAATGTGTTTTTTCTTTAAAATTTATATACAAAAAATTTGAATACAAGAGAATCAGGCGCTCTTGTTAGGACACCCTTTATTAATAGATGTTGTGTGTAGTTTGACGCATGCTCATAATTTGATTTTGCTTTAATGTCAACAGTAGTGTTACTCGTTGTTTTCACCTTAAATAACAATAATGCTACAATAAAATAATTTGCTTGTGTGAGTAAAATTGTGGAGTTATCGCTGAAATGCATAAAGAACAATTTTAGAACACATGTTATCGTATATGAGAAAACATCTGTTTTTGTTGCTTATGATTCTTAAGGTAATATATGTTCTAAATATTGAGTTTGGTAGTGCATTAGTTGTGGTTTCGTTCATAATTTCGGTGATCACAGCTAACAATTAGAACGTCCACTAATACATATGTTCTAAATTTTCCCTGCCTCCGTTTCGGTGTTTGCAGTGCGACCGTTCTCTTCTCTTGAAAATTATCCTACGACATTTTTCCTTCAATTCGGGTCACATTTATTGTAGCATTTTTTGAAGCCTGTATTTCAGGTGGAAACAACGAGTAACACTTTAGTGAGACTTTCTCTCATCTCACTAGTTTTGAATACGCGAGTTGTTGTCTACATGAGATAAAAGCGAACCGAATCAGAATTTGTACTAGAATCTGTCATTAAAATTACACTAACCCAAAGAAATAAAAAACATCACACCACATTAAAATTGCTTGCTATACACCTCGTACCCATACGAACTGACATCTCACGTTCAGGTGAGTTTTGCACATTTGCGACCAAAATTCGTACCCTGACACACAAAAACATAGCCACACAGAAAACGATAAAACCGACACTAGTACCTACAAAATAAAACCTTCTCTACAGAAACCCCAACCCCAACAAATAACAAAAGCGGCTGTATTTGTAAGATGTGACTACAGTCGATTACCAATACATCAAATTTTGTTAGTTTTTAAGCATGGATCTGTCAATCAGCAAAACAGTTGGGCTTTCTGTAGAGAGGGTTTTAGTCAGTTGTGGCAGACAACCAAATCCAAAACAGTACTACTAGTATGTTACAAATAAAGAGGCATATACTGGCTGGGTGGCTGGCTGGTCAGATCTTGTAATCAATTATCAACCCACTTTTTTTTGTCGATTTTATTCAAACTTTGCACACATATGTATTTCCCATGACAACACTTTCTATTAAAATTTGAGAATGCTCGGCCCGCCGGGTCGGGGGCCTGCCATACAAAATTGTTTTCCATATAGCGGCATCAGATCATGTCATACTATAATGACTGCGTGTTGTGTGCGTTATGGTGCGCTGGGTATTGGGATTGGGGTTGTTTTGTTGTTGGGTTGCAGTGCTTCGCATATGTTTTTATTTTTCAGCATTTATAGTGGAATTCAGTATTTTGTACTTTTGGTTTTTGGAGAATTTACACGATTGTTGTTTTCTATTGGTACCCCCTACCACGAATTTTTATATAAATATTTTAATCGTATACCTTAATATACACCCCAGAAGACTGTAACATACTCCGTTAAAAAAAATAAACCTGCAGCACTGCTACATGAGATTCGCTTGGACGACAGGAGAAAGCATTGGGTTTTGGAAGCGTTAAATTCTACTCTATTGATTTCTCCCCATTGTATTATGCTGTCAAGGTCAGAATTTAACGTGCTTAACATGCGAAGTTGTTTGAGTTCCAGCGTTTCCATGACCTTGGAAAGAATGGATGTGGAAGTGCTATAGGTCGATACGAAGAAGGAGACAAGGGCTCGACATATGATTTATTTTCGATTTGTTAATACTACTTGGGTCATTTGTGTCCTAAACTTTTTTGGGGCATCCAGCATGCCTACATCGAATGCGCTTCCTGGATATATGGCCCAACTCCATCCAGTTCTTCATCAGTTGCTAAAATTCGTTTCACTGGACTGTTATATAAGATGTTGCGTGGTCGAGGGTGTAACTTGACATCCCTCTACTTGAGTTTTGCTTATTACAGAAGATAACTGCTAGCAAGAGATCATCTAAATCAACAGAAGGAAGGCTTTTTCGGGAAAACACAAAACTCAACATCATTTCACGTCATCAAAACATTGTTAACAACTCATAAAGGTCATGCAAGAAAACATGTCAGTCATTAATCTCAGTTTGACACTCGATTAGATGGATATTATGATCAGTACCAACGGACGATTAGATTAACCAGCCGCTGTAACCACTAGTATTAAAAGTTATTATTTTGACACAAATCACGCGCACGCGAGCACATATCAATTACAATCCACAAACGGAACATAAATTAACTACCACGTTCTTTTAAATAATTTTGCCCGGGCTCTTGCTTTTGCTGCCATAAATGACCAAACGATTGCCTCGCTGCACCATTGCGTACACACGGCGGGGTACACCTAATCGAAGTCTTGTGTGTAGCCTCAAATCACCACACATTTTCATATGCAAATTATTTCCTATACTTACCGCAAGTTGCAGAGGGGGTAATGGTATCTCAAAATCTGGTTTAATTATCCGAAGTGGCTCGTATTTAACATTCAATTGCTGATACGTATCTATGACTTCTTTCAACAGACCGTTACTCAGCGAGGATAGTTTCATGTCGAACATTTGTTTGAAATCAGCTGGCATTTCAGTGCCAATGGAATCGACAAGGCATGCCTTCGGTAAATTAGCTACATATGAGATATCGGTGAAGTGTTTGTTATCGTTGATCTGCAAATGAGAAGTAAGTGTGGATGAGCGTTGTGGTGAATTAGTTGATTGATTGTTTGTGTTTCACACCTCCACATCGTTGAAGTCCAAGTGTGTAAAACGTATCTCATCGTTGGACATCAATTGTAAAAGGTATTCCAACATTGCATCATTCGTCTTATCATTGAGATATTTATCGTGCCAAATGTAACCAGATCCAATGGCGAGTATTTTTCCATTCTGTTCGTTGCAATAATAGCCCGCCAGAGGTCGATTAAATGGATAGACGACTGGACCAGTTGTTAACAGGACGTTGGCTGGCTCCGAAACGTTCAATGTTGCTCCGTATGGATATTGAAAGTGAATTTTATATTTTTCATCGGAAAAATCATAGTCAACTATTTCAATGTCCTGTTTGATAAGATGACGCCACATTGATTCACAGACGACGCCACCGCCGATGATGCACTCTTTAGGGTGAAAATTTTTATAGTAGTGCGGTCGGATGACATTATCTGTAGAAAGATAAATGATTAGCAAAGAGTCAATTCATGTGGCACAGCCATATAACACTAAAAATTTCCGTATTTCTATATTAGAAAACTTACCACTATTAATGTAAATGCCATATTGCTCCAGAAAGAAATTGATGTTTGTATTAAATTCATTTTCACCTCCTTCGCCCAGAAGGACAATAAGCTTCCCGCCGTTTTCAATGTATTCCTGGAAAATATTTCTAAATTAATTTCATCCTTACCCTTTCTAATGTGATTTCCCACAAACTTACCTTCAAAACCTGAAATTCCTCTTCAGTAAAACGATCCTGCGGCCCGGCTATAATGAAAATATTCAACCGGGATAACTTTTCTTTATTCAATTCACTGTCGTTTCTGAAATACAAAACGATATGTTGTTGTCTAATAAATAAAATTTGTTTAACCAAATTTGACAACTTACTGTTCGACCTTAAATGTCGTTTTGATTTTTCGATGCAACATTTTGTAATTGTCTGCCAATTGAAATCGTTCATTTTTTGAAATATCGAAGGAAATTATTCCCTTGGTGGACATTTCTGCTAATTGTAAGGAAAATTCGGCTTTGTATATAAATTGTTGTCAAACAAATTCAATTCACTCTAAATAAACTGAAAAATCTTGATTTGTTTGGACAGACTTCCGTTTCCGTAGAAACGTTTTGTTGTGTGATTTATTAATACAACACAGAACATTGAATGCTTATCGATTGGCGCGTCATCTTTACTTCAAATTAAAGTTATCATAAAGTTTGGTGTTCACTGGAATTTAATTGAAGGTGTACATGAGTAGAAATAATATTTATATCTTTGCCTATTTTAATTATTTGCTGAGCTGACAAATGAGTGAATATTGTTTCTCACTATCCGTGTTTCATCAATTTGGGGCAAAGAATAATTGACATTAGGCTCATTAAAGACATTATTTTCAGCTTGCTGTCACCTAAGCAATAAACGGACAAAGCGAGGAAACACCATGAATTGTTTTGACACCGCTACCGTATAAATGTATTGTTGTCAAATTTTGAGAAGAACAGCTGTATTTTATTTGTCGAGGAATAAGGAATTACAACTCCAATTACAATTATTCCTTCTTTGGAAAAAGAAAACCTGCTGTTTTGCTGGTTTTGACATTCTAATTCCTTATTCCTCGGCAAATAAAATACGCCTAACGATGCATATAAAATTATACCGAATGTCGTGGACGTCTTTGATTTTAAATGAAAGCTATCTTAAAGTTTGATATTCATTAGAATTCGATGTACGATGGAAGGTATACATGAGTAGAAATTGATTTTTTGTGTTTGACAGTTTAATTTGCTGAACTGACAGCTGACTGCCAATTATTTCCTACTATCCATGTTTCATGTAACTTGGGGCGAAGAATAATTGACGCTAGGCTCATTGAAGACTTTTGGGTTCAGTCGTTCACTGAGACATCATTCTTAGCTTTTTGTCACCTAAACAATAAACTCTGTGAAAGTCAACGGAGGCGGAGTGAGTCGAGATATAGAATCCAAAAAGATTTGGAAATTCTCTGAGTATTCGTGTCCCATTGACTAAGATGGAAGAAGAAGACACAGAAAGTTCCTTATATGGTACACAGACACTAACGAGATAATCGAATTTGTTATATTATTAAGTTATTATTATCTGCCTGTCTTCACACTATTATTTTCCAAACAGGATTATTTCTTTTTAATAACAAGATAAATTGCAATTGCGATAAAGAAATATTGCAATAAATTTTTCTGTTTTTTTTTTGTTTCTCAGTTAAATTTTGATAAACATTTGCCAACGAAATTTGCGAAAAAATATAATTTGTCAAAAACATACAGCGTATGTGTCACACAACAAAAAGGTATTAAAAAATATGTACATTTCAGTCATGAAAAAAACAACCCATAAAAATTAATAACGAAAAGTATACTGAATTCCACTATAAATGCTGAAATATAAAAACACATACGAAGCACTGCAACCCAACAACAAAACAACCCCAATCGTAAAGCAAACAGAGCTGCCCACTGCGCACAGCGCACAACGCACACCGAACACAGTCATTATAGTATGAGATCTGATGCCGGGAAAATTTTTGTGTGGGAGCGGGAGTAAGTATTGTCACCGGAAATATACATGTGTGCCAAATTTCAATAATATAAAGAATTTAAAAAGGCCATTGGTTCTGAGTGCACAAAATAATTGACATTCAGTGAGGACTTTTGCATTCCATGAGACCAAATTCTATGGTATCGATCTGCTAAGCATTATCAACTGATAAAGGCAAATGACAGCGTGAAGACACAAAACAAATATATACATTTTTTAATTAAAATTATAAAATTAGTTTCCGATTAATTTATTATTTATTTATTGTGAAAATGTCAAATTCTTTGTTATGTTAATTAGTTGGATAACATTAAATTATTTGCAGATAAGTTAAAGAATTTATTATTTTTAATTTGTCATCAAATTTGGAAATAATAATTTGAAAGATTTCACAAAAAATAGTCCTAGGAAACAAAGACAATTACAAAGGAAAGTCGAAAAATTTGGATAAACAGCAAAAATTGTTTTGTTCGTTATGTTCCCGGAGATATTTTTAGCAAAATAAAATTCGGCAAAATTTGGAAAACGATAAATTGGATATATTTTGAGGAAATAACTCTATTGAATGTTTTCGGTGAAATGAAAACTTTGGGAAAACGCATTCCAGCCTAACTTAAAATAAAATTAAATTTGTGTTGATTCGCGATCTGTCCATCAAAAGTCGTTATTTCATTTCTGTTCCAGTACATTACAATTGTTTGGGTTACGTGCGCAAATGTCATTTGACTGCTTCTTCTTTGATTTTGTGGGCAAAAAGATCTCCAAAAGACCATTAAAAGGCCCCTAAGACCCCGAAAAGAATCACAAAAAGACCTCCGAAAGTCCCTCAAAACCCCAAAAATCATTAAAGACCCCCAAAAGAACCCCAAAAGACCCTAAATAGACTCGCCGAAATACCACAAAAAGACAATCATAAGACCCCCAAAAGACCTACAAAAGGCTTCCAAAAGACTCACGAAAAAACCTCAAAAAAAACTCCCAATGATACCCTCAAAATACCCAAAAACCTCAAAGGACCTCCAAAAGACCCACAAAAGACTCATTTAACGACCCTCAAAATACCCTCAAAAAAACCTCAAAAGATCTTAAAAAGGCCGTCAAAAGACCCCCAAAAGACCCCCCAGAGGAATCGGTTGAGAAATTACTTAGTTCCCAAAATTAAAAAATGTAACACAATGATGTGACTAATACTGTGACGCGATATCGCAAAACAAATAGCTTTGCAAAAGTTCACAAAACGATCACAAACAAATTTATTGAAAGTGGGACAGGACAACGTCTGTCGGGTCAGCTAGTTATTCTATATTAAATTAAAATACTATTGAATATTTTGTATTTTCGTTAGTCGTAAATGTGAAATGCTACACTACACTTATTACCAAATATTTGTATAAATCAGATTTGACAAAATCTACACCCATGTGAATCAGCCCTAAGCAACCTAACAGTTCACCTCGTAAAAAATTTGATCTATCGCAACCAGCTTCGCATTGCACCGAAAATCTATTCTCTCTCGAAATTGAACAAGGACTGTCAATTTAGTCGATTTGATAACGAAGAGAATTATTTTCTCCGTCATTTGCGTGAAAAGTTGTGTGACGATTTTTCGATTTTCCTAACCTAGCCAGACAGAAAATAGTTTTTGAATAAACCACAGCGAAATGGCTTCACTTTGTGGACGTATTGCTATCCGTGCCGCAGCTCGTCAAAATGTTACATATACTCCTGTCCGGTTTTGTAAAAGTAAGTTCCGTACATTTATGTGAAAAAATGCATAACTATGTGGTGAAAATGGGTAAAGCAACGGTCTACGCAGCAGACTGCAGCCGTAGCCGTTGACGTTTTCCCAATGGGTGCACCACACAGGTCCAAGCCAATAAACGTTACGTAATGGATAAAAAAAAGTTTTCCAAAGCTAAATGTAGCCGAATTTGTTAATATTTATGTATGGAAATAATTGGCATTAAGATTAGATGGAAATATGTTTTGTAAATTATACAAAATCTTATCATTTTTCATACAGAAAATTGGATTACTTAACAATAAGTTGATCGGTCAGTAGTTGGCCATCCTAATCCTCTCAACAATTATTGTAATAATTCAGTCTTACTAATCGAATTTCATAATAGACTTAAAAGATCAATAACCTATAAAATATCAGAAGAGAATATAAAGTTTATATAACTATTCATAGTCAAGGTTTTATTTGCAACAAGAATGTAAATAATTATAAATTTTATTCTCTTTTAAACACAGTGATGAATGATCCATTGGAACACGCAACTGGTATCGAAAAGCGTGAACTTTTGGCCAAGGCTGCCGGCAACGATAATCCCTTTGATATGAAGGTCTTAAAGCGAGGTGCTGGCACTAAAGAACAACCAAATTCGGTTCCATCTGCATTCGATGCTCGTTTGGTTGGATGCATATGTAAGTATATTTATGTTAAATCATTTTTTGAATGCAGTAAAACACGTTTCTTTATATCTCTTGCATACCTCCCTAAGGCGAGGAAGATTCTACATACGTCCAATGGATGTGGCTGGTAAAGGGTACACCAAAACGTTGCGAATGCGGACATTGGTTTAAGCTTGTCGAAAAGGCTCCACTATAAACATATCTATGCCTGCTGCTAGTAATCATCAAAACGACAACCAAAAAGAAAATTAAAAATAAACCATCAATACGGAAGTCAATAAATAGTGTTATCAACTAATCGCTTGTTCAGCTCTACTGGTAACATTTACAGTGAAACGAATGTTGCGAGCCTCCAGAATTAATAAAGAATACAATAATTTAATAAAAAGATTGAATTAAAAAATTACTTTGTCTTGTCGTTGCTTTACCTCTATTTGCTCGTTCAATTGCTGCAAGTCACTTTATTCTTGACTTACATATAAGGTTCAGAGATTCGTTCTACGGCCGTACAAGTATGTGGAAAGCTCTGTGTTTCCACGACGCTATGATTCCTTAACGCGGACGCTGTTACGCATATAGCCGAGCATTATAAAGATGCGCAATTGAAAAAAGCACGGAAATGCTTAGTTTTCAGATAATGATCTACATTACTTGTTTGCTTAACTTCCACTTAATTTTCTAATTTCAAAACATTAGTTAGCAAATAAACCAAACAGATGAGTGCATGAGACGCTTTGAGCACCATTTAAGTTGATATTAAGTTTGCATTTACACAGAAAATAAAATCAATTACCAGAAACGGTAAAGAAACCAATACATGGGTATGTAGTTGAATAAAAATGCGCGCATAGTTGATAGTAACAAACATTAATTGGATTGAATTGTGATATAAGACGAGTTCCCCTTCTAATAAATGTTTCACAGCAAGTCCATTATAAATATTTCTAAAATTCTATTCGTAAAAGTATTCCATTTGTTTTTTTATAAATTTATCTTTTATTATCAGTAGTCGTCGCCCCAGGATGTTTGTAATAAAAATATTCTTATAATTCTAATGATTTCTTAGACAACTTGTTATTATTTTACTATAAAACGGATAAAAGCAATGCAGCACAGCAGGTTTCTCCATACACTAGTAACTAAAAACACAAAAAAAGTTATTAACATACAATGCATTCCTTTGAAATACCAATACCTTTGCTTGAAGCCGTATTTTTTCCGCTCGTAGAAAAGATCTGTTTTCGAACTGCCAAGATTCACGATTTTCGGACAGCCATCTCTCTGCAAGCAACAAAATATTTTACATTCATATTGCATTCTCTATAACGAAAACAATCACCAACTTACATCCTTCTCCTGAATGGTACACTCCTTGCAGTAGTAGGCATCCGAGACACCGGGACCACCACAGATAACACAACGTCCCTGATATGATCCGTAATTGCATTCATCACAAATTCTCACAAGTGTACAGGGACGAACATAGGAATCGCAAATTACACATTTGCCATCGCATTTCTCACAAAGCCGGCCAATAGCTGTTGTATTCGGAGAATATTTGATAAACAGTTGATCATTTCATTTGTAAAACCACGTTGCTTACCTACTCCTGGTTGTTTTCGGCAGAAAATTAAATCTGGATGATGCTTAGCCATTAGTAGTAAATTGTTTTTGATATTGGGCTCCTACTAAACAGCTTTTTATTTTTCTTACACTCACAGAATGTCTTAAATTATTCCGTGATAAGGCAAACTGGGAATATTTATTTATATTAATCTTCCTTCTGAGCAGAAACCTGTAAACAAATCTATGCAAGCCTTTGACCTTATAGTTGTTGAACAAAATGACAGTTCCAGTTCCACAGAGCAATGTGTTTAAAGAACAGTAGTTAGAAAAAGATAGAAATATAAGGTTCAAGCTGTTGTACGTCTTTTATAAAGGTGTTGCCCAATTTCAGCAATGACATAAATTCTTAACGCGTCACACAGGTATATCACAAATACGGTGAAACTGCTGAATTACAAATAAAAATGTATGTAGTGGTAAATTAATTCGTAAAATTTTGTCACTTTGACAGCAGGAAATATAATATTTTTCTTTAATTTTTATTTTTAGCTGAATTTTTTTTTTATATAGGCCCGATTTTATGAACGCGAGTAAATGATTAATTCTCGGATTAATCGTCGTTTGCATTTTATGAACGAGATTAAGATTAATCTTACTCTCGCACAGCGCGTGCGTTCGAAAATTAAGGAGAGGAAAAGGTGAGATGTCTATGCACGCACATGTGTCTTGAATGACTGCAGATCATACAAATGCGAAAACAGAGTCGGGCAATTCATTCCCCATAATTATTAGGCTAAAGAAGGAATCTCTGCATTGGTTTGTACATCCGAAGATAGGTCTAATGGTAGACCCGTGAGCTCGAGCTGATGCACGGGTATTTCGGGCCCAAACAATACAGTTTTATTCAAGTTTATGGCGAATATATGCTTTGTAAATAGTAGCCAAGTCCGAGGGAGTGAAGTACGTCGTGTACCGTTTTAGGAAACCTAAACATTTCGCAGCATTCTTAGCAATGGCGAATATGTGGTCATTCCAACGAATAAATACGATTAAATTAAGTCTATAATTAAGCAATACGATTAGATAAAAAAAATTTATTAAAGGACTTAAGAATTAATAATAATCAATATTGATTAAATTAAAAGGCGTAAGTCGCTTAAGAAATTCCAGAAATTCCAGTTCCTAATAACCATATCCCAGAATTTCCATGGGACAAAGTTTTACAGTCTTAGTCCAACATACCGAATTTCATGCGAATCACTTGAGAAATTGCTTAGGACCTGAAATTCTCTCAGGACCTGAAATTCATTGATGCTGTTCACGGACACGGAACCAATGAATTCCGAATAGGTTAATTTCTCGATTAGCTACATATCACTTAGCGTACTCTTCAATCCTATTTAACTTGATGACATATGGAAAACTTCCAAGCAGCGGAACTTATGGCTGAAGCTGTGTCGTATTGTAGCTTAACGTTCGCGCCGTTGAACATTCGTTGCGCGGCATTGTTGACTTCACTGACTTGATTGACTTCTTTTGAAAAGGGCTAGTTTTGCCAGATGGTGCTTTCTTTTTCTCCTGGGCCGCTTTGACTTCGAATTGTTCAACGACTTTGATTTTGTCGCGCTTCAGGCAAACGATGAACAGAATTTCCATAAGAACAAGGGTTGTAGTCGCATCTTAGTCCAACATACCGAATTTCATACGAATCGATTGAGAAATTGCTTGGTCCACAAAATTCCAGACCCTATTGGCCAGATCCCAGAATTTCCATAGGAACAAGTCTTATCTTAGCCCTACATATCGAATTTCATACGAATCGATTGAGAAATTGCTTGGTCCACAAAATTCCAAACCCTATAGGCCAGATCCAAGAATTTTCATAGGAACAAGTCTTGTAATCGCATCTTAGTCCTACATACCAAATTTCATACAAATCGCTTGAAAAATGGCTTGGTCCACAAAATTACAGACCCTATTGGCCAGATCCCAGAATTTCCATAAGAATAAGTCTTATGGTCGTAGCTTAGTCCTACATACCGAATTTCATACGAATCGCTTGAGAAATTGCTTAGTTCAAAAAATTCTAGTTCCTCATGACCAAATCGCAGTAGATATTAAATAAGTGAAATAACATCTGTTAAAAAAGTTACTTAACATATGTTAAATAGTGACATTTAACATTTGAGTTTTTAAACATGTTCCCCTTAAAACTTGTAGTGAGACGTTGTCACGTCAAAACCTACCTGTTTCGCTGGACATGACTTTCATTCCCATGATCGTGTAGCCACGCTTTTATACAAAATATTTGAAATAAAATGGTCTGTATGAACGCACTTTACATGCAGCACGTGATTGTTTCTGTTGACGTTTTGATTTGAAGTTTTATTTGAGAAGTCGTGTCACATTCACAAATCACAACGCCAAAACATTTTTCACTGGTTTACTTATAAGTTATTATATATAAGTGTTTAAGCAACGTATGAAATAACTTCCAGTAATGACTGAACTTGCAAAGCCACCGAAAATCCAGCTGGGAGAGTATATCATTCTTCAACGACAGAAGTATACAAAGTTGCAAAAATTCGGAAGCATTGATGCAACAGCAGTACTTGGCAAAGAACAGTTGGAACTACGTGCCATACATGATCAACCGTATTACTCTACATTTAAAATGATTCCCAAGGAGGGAGCCAAAGGCAGACAGCGTCTCAACACACTTCAGCTATGCTCCGAAACAGATATGCGTAATATCCGGGAGGTCTTAGGAATCTCGTCCAGCGGCGTAGACAATCGTAATATTATTGATGACGGCGAATCACAGACTCTCGGACCGGATGATATCACGAAGCTACGAGAAGAATGCTCCAATTCGTCGAAAATTATCGAGAAAATTGTGGAAAACTCCAAAACGTTTACATCGAAAACGGAGTACTCGCAAGAGAAGTACCTTAAAAAGAAGGAGAAGAAGTACTTTGAATTTGTTCAAATTCGACAACCATCAGTTCGATTGCTTACAGAAATTTTCTATCGTCAGGATCCCGACAAAATTATGGGAATTCGAATGGATACATTGTCGCAGATTATCTCGTATTCAGGTGTAAGTGGATTTGGAAATTATTTACTGTATGAGTCGGGCACAAATGGATTGTTACCAGCAAGTTTTCTCAATTCCATTGGTTCCGGTACTGAAGCGAATCTGGTACATATGCACCCTGGGAATGTACCACAGAAGCAAGCGATTCTTGCTTTAAATATGCCTGAGGAACAAATAAATAGATGCATTTCGGTTAATATTTATTCTGTACTGCGTGAATACTATCAGGGAGATAATGGTATTGATAATACAAATGTTAACTCTGATAATGTATTAAAAGAAACAGACGATTTGAATAAAGAAGAAGACGAGGCTCCAAGTAGCAAAAAAATCAGACTCGACGATCAAAATCTAGTACAAGTAGCGTCCACTGTTCCGGAACTAAAAAAGCCACTTCAGAGATGGCAATTGGAAAATAAAAGAGCCTGTGAACTGATGCGTAACAAGTTTGACTCTTTAATCATTGTCGCTAAGGAGCACCCGTCTAATATCACAAAGGCTCTCTTACAATTTGTAAAGCCATCACGCCCCATTGTTATATTCAGTCTGTGCAAAGAGATTCTAATGGAAATGTATGTGGAGCTTAAATCGACAACAGAAGTTACAAAATTGCATCTGACCTCGAATTGGCTGCGAATGTATCAAATTCTCCCCAACAGAACGCATCCAGAGGTAAACATGAACGGAAATAGTGGTTACTTATTGTGTGGCTACACACTAAGATGAGTTAAAAGATAAAAGACAAATAAACAATACTTTATGCTCTGAATGTAAATATGCGTTATATTTCAAATTTATATATAATATTGTTATTAAATGTTGGTTTGCTCTCAAACGAATCGTAGCATGTATTTGTACATGCTCTCACAATGGAAAAATTTAATACTTAAGACATACAAGATTGTATGGATCTTGGTTCTAAAAAAAAATTTTTGCTCCTTATGGTGGAAATCTATACAATCTTGTAAGTCTTAAGTATAAGGTGAGAGCTGCTTAGCAAACAATCTCATCATTTCTCTTTTGTGTGCTGAACCGAAGCATAAATCTCGTTTGTAGTAGTTAGCTTTTTCCTCTTATCAGCATTTACCAGAACTTGTGCGTGGCGGTTGATACGTTGATAGTATCGATTTGCGACTCAGTTTTTGCTTTTAGTTTCAAGTTTTAATTTTTAGTAAACGAAACAATAAAATGTACACTTTACAAGAAGACAACTCACTGGACTTAGTTTTGGAATATGCACCATCACGAAATGCAGTCCGTCGATTTTCTGATAGAAATGTTGATCCGATGGAAGTCGAAGAAAAGTTCATCAAAATCAATAAAGAAGGTGATAAAAAGTACAATGGGAATTATATAAGAAAAGAAAAAGAAAAATGCATCAAAATCAATAAAGAGGGTGATAAAGTTATATAGGAATTACATATTTGTGATAGACAAGTGTTATCATCCACCGAGATTAGAAGAAGGGACTATGTTTTGTTTAAGTGATGTGACGGTATAGTTATAATTCATCATGGTGATAAACTTTATATTCTTAGCCTCGTTCGATTGGACTGAATTAATTGAATTATTCGATATATTTGAAATAACAGTAGTGAAGATACTGTTCGATTGACAACTCTTTACTACAGTTAAAAATTGGACCACTGAAATAAGTGAAGAGGTGCTCTGCTTGTGTAGTTAATTCAGATTTGTAACATTGACATTTATCCTGAGTGAAGAATACTAATCTCTTCACTACATTAGCTCAATTTGAGTGAAGACTCACTCAACTAATTAAAGAGAATAGTGACCCTTCAGGTCAATCGAAAGCGTCTCTTATGTTTTGTGCTATCATGCTATTATTTTGAAAACTTCCATGCAGAAAAGAACCAGGGATCCATTTATGATTTCCGCCGCGAAACAATTTTTACACGATATCGTGAATTTGGAATCACCAGCCACGATAATTTTCCGCCGTCTACATATTTCGATATCCGCCAACATCCGCGGACATTTTTTCGATTGACAATTGACATTTCTTTATTGTGTTGACGAGTGACAGTTGTTGGTCAAGTCAGTCTGACATTAAATGAGTTCCGTCTATGACTTTAATGAGGTGCGTTTGACACTAAATAATTGATTTTAAAGTCTTTTCGATAGAGGAATTCATAATACGTAAGTTGAAGCGGGTCGAAAAGAAGGTATTGAAAAGTTTACGATTCGCGGCGGAAATCTTGATAGGGCCCAAAATTAGCTCTGATGGAAACAGGTTTGAATTTTTGTTAAACTCGCTTTGAACTCAACGAAAATGCCTGTGTTGAGTTAAAATTCAAAATGGCGATTTTTATTACTTTGCAAGTAGTCGTCGGATTTTGTATTATATTGTAAAAATTTCAAATCAGTTTCACTCTGATTACATGGAAGCACGTGACACCATTTGCCAAACTAAAATTTTCCAACTAAATATGCTTTTATGGAAACGTAGTATTTATTCAATAAATATTAACAATAGTAAATTCCACACAACTTAATAACTATCATTTTCAAGTTACGTCTGCTTTTGCGCTTTATATAAATTGTGAAGTACTAAAAGTAGCATTCCTTTTACTATATACTCACAAATACTTTGTTGGCTTGAGAAAGCTTAATGGAACTCAGCAAACTAATACTAACATCTACTACATTTTATGACAGTCAATACAGTTTTGTGTTCAGGAAAACATAGCTATATGCGGATGTTGTTATATATGGGAACTCACATTTACCAACCGATTTTTATGAATTTTTCAATGTATTTTACTGGCATGTGCAGGATGGTTATAGGCTTTAGTACAACTAACTTCTTCTTACAGGGGCTGTGAAATGTAAAATGTCATCAGCCAAATTTACAAACCGATTTTAATGAAATTTTCAATGTATATTATTGGCAGGTGGGGGAACATTATAGGCTATAGAACGCTCAATCCCGGTTGTTTATTTGTACTGGTAGCGAAGCGCCCGGGACCAGCCAGTCATTATTAAACAAACTTTAACATTCTTTTGCTAAGAAAATCAACGATCTTTAAAAATAAACAATAAGTTTTTAGTTACAAAAGAGCAACTAAATATCAAACAACAGTACATTTACGTCTTACCATTACCGTTTAAGTAGTCCAACCAGTTTCCGCCCACTTGACACCGATTTTCAGAAGCAAATTTAACAACATTCACATTCTGCATTGCTCAATAGGACACCTCAGCCGAAAAACTGTTGTTGGAACTGGATTTCTAATGGTATAACCCTCATAATATCCATTCAATAGTTCAAACAGTCTTTCAAAAATATATCGCTTTTTCTTTAATTCTAGTTTTGTTAATTTACTACGTTTCCATTTTATTTCATAACTAGCTGTTCCCGGGCGCTTTGCTACCCGCCCACTGACGCCACGCCCACTTACACCCGCGTTTCCCAGCTGCCCCATCTCACTGACCCCCGCCCTCTGACCTCCCGCCCTCCGACCACCCACCCATTGACCTCATACACACTGACCCACCGCCCACTGAACTCACACCCACTGACCTCACACCCACTGACCTCCCGCCCACTGACCTCCCAACCACTGACCTCCCGCCCACTGACCACCCACCCATTGACCTCATACACACTGCCCACCTACTGAACTCACACCCACTGACGCCACGCCCACTTACACCCGCGTTTCCCACTGACCCCCGCCCACTGACCTCCCGCCCACTTACACCCGCGTTTCCCGGCTGGTCCATCCCGCTGACCCCCGCCCACTGACCTCCTTCCCACTGATGCCACGCCCACTTACACCCCAATAACTAACCAACTCATCAATCCAGAAAACTATAGAATCGACACTTATACAGGCAACAAATGTACACTTGTTCGAATATTCTATGAAGATTATATACAGGGAAAACTACATTTTCCACTCCAGCGCCACCTATCGGGTCCAAATTTTGTCAACGACTTTCTTTTTATTTAAATATTATATGGTGTAAATTTGAGCCAAATCGTTCCATAAATAAGAATTTTCGGAAAAAAAACGATACCAGCGCCACCTAGCGGGGCTTTTAAACCTTCCCGTAGCAATTACAAACAAACTCGCAGAAGGAAGTATCCAATTTGGTCCAGCCGTTCTCGAGTTTTAGTCAGTCTAACGCACAGCAATTGATTTTTATGTAGATAGATAAGTATCAGTTTTATGAGCTTGGAAACGTTAATTAGAGCTGAGTTTCGTTATAACAATAAATTCCACGAACCTAGAGCGGTTGAGTTTGGAATCTGTCAAATTAACCAAAACTCTTCATGGAAACGCTACTAGTTAGCGGCGCTACTTTCTTATGTGAATTTCGATTAATTTTGCTCTTATTTTGATCGAGTGCAAGTTTTTAGGCATCAAACAAACATAAAATTTGCACTCGCACGTTTTTTATGTATTTGTGTCGAAATGGACGCACAAATCCGACGATTTCGATGATAACAAAAGTTCTTAATTAAAAGTTTATCGGTACCAATCGAAAAAGTGTTGTGTGAAGCGATTTAAATTCAATGATAAATGAAAATTAAAAGTCAAAAAGGCAGCACAATCACAGTTTTCAAACGAACAAAAAGGGTGTTATTTTGTGACATTTAGTGCATTCTTTTTGCAGTTAGGGTAATTTATCTATCAAACGAATGCCACATTAACTCGACGAAACTTTAAATCGACTCATTTTCTGTCATGTTACCTGGAAATTGTTTATATTATAGATATGTTCCATACCTTGTATATTTATTTCTGTAAATACAGAATGTTTTGATGAATTGTTCTGAATTCCAATATACTAGTCAAGGTATTTATAGAATTTACAGAATTATTTTTGCTGCTGCCTCATGTAATCAAGTGTGACGTTTGGTTGTATTTCTCGCTTTCCAAGTGCATAATTTTTTTCTTGTCAGAAATAAAATATTACAATTCGATTTTTGACATAAAAATTTAAAATAAATCCATAAATACAAGGGCGTGAACAAAGTTTTAAGAAGTTAAAAACGTAATAAATTACGTCAAAAACGAAGTTGTCATTTTTTTCAGTAAATACCTTTTTAACTGCATCATTGACTACGTTATGTAGTAGTTATGTAGTTTATAATTTTTTCTCGTAGTTTAACAACCCTGTGCATGAGAACTCTTTCGCATTCCTTTTATCATCTAGTGACAATTTTTTGGAGGACTTAGGACGCATAATGGAATACAAATATACTATAATCTAATCATTCACATAGAAACATGATTTTGATAGAGGTCTAAAAATGAAGCAAAATAAGAAAAATTAACTGTCAATAATTGACAAATTGTAGTTTTCGTTTGTGGTTTTTATCATTATGCCGCAAAGTTTTTATTAATTTTATGAAATGATGTTTGCCAGCTAACATAACTTAAAATTACATTTTAAAAGACATTACCCACTGTTTACAAAGTCCATCTGTGCAAAAGTCAGAAACACGCTGTCGAAACGTACCACAGTGCACACTCGTAGACAGACCGGTAGTTGTGAACGCACGTCTCAGCTTTTAAATTTTTGAATGGACCGATATTTTGAATTATTCTTATGATTATTGGCTTTTTTACTTAAATTGTTTATCCTTTTATCCGCTTTTTACAATCCATGTACAAATGAAAATCTCTTAGAAACTGATCGCTGTGCTACCAAATACAATGTACGTAAGGACGTTCGCTACGGTGAAACAGGACGACAGTTGATGGATATCTATTTTAAGGAAAAAGAGGAAGGTATCAAAACTAGAATTTTTTTAAAGTTTACAGCCGAAGTTTTTATATCTTCATTTCCTAATGTTGGTTGTAGGAACACCGATTTTCGTGTACATACATGGTGGATATTGGATAACTCTAGACAAGAGCATATCTGGAGTATGCGTTGCACCATTAGTTGAACGTGGCTATCGTGTTGTCGCAATGGATTATAGTTTGTGCCCTGAGTATACATTGGAACAATTGGTTGGACAAATGAACACGTTTTTCCGCTGGATTTTAAATTATGCCGGCGAAACAAAGGCTAGGTCAGTATGCTGTAGAACTTTTCCACCTGCTAAACTTTTACAATCTATATATGATAGAAACGATACAGCAAACAATACTGGAGATTAACGTTTATTTGGTTGCCCCTTGGAGTGTTCTACTAATTTAGCCAGTTGGTCGCTATTATGACTTATCTATTACTTACTTTTCCTTTGATCTTCGTACGTAACTTTGGTGACCACAATAAGAATAATATTTGGCGCGACAAACTGTTGCGGTTCAAGACCTAGCTTCTAGCGACCACTTGTATTTTGCGTGTTATATTTTTGGACACAAATGGAAGGGAACTACATTTTAAATAAACTAATTCCAAACCTGTAATCACTTGACATTCGCATCAATAACGACACCATCCCTACAGCTATTAACCCCAATATATTAGGATTCATATTCGACAATTTCCAAACTGAATGACATCGGCTCGATATCGGGACCTGTGCAGAGATTTTTTGCGGGAGGCCAGGACCAGCCCTGGTTGTTGAGCCAAATATGATAATGATGATTCGACAACCTACTTACCTTCCGTAGGCCCGCAAAAAAATATTTTCAGTAAAGTGAGCAGTCGTAATAGGGTTCTTAGAGTCCTAGCCGGAACCGAATATGGTAAGGAGAAATAAGCCCTTGTTACGATGTATGAAGCTATTGACCGTTCAATTATTAACTACGCTGATCCCATCCGATATCCATTCCAACCAAAACACAGTCCTTTGCATCGCAACTGGGTGACGCTCCATAGCCCCGATCATCTTTATGACGAAACGTCCATGCTCTCCGCCAGGCAACGCAATGAACTGTTGTCAAAATAGCTCTTGCTAGCCTGTTAACCCCGCACACCCAGTTCACGACAGAAGTGTCAGCGAGATGCCTCCACGCCGCATACGTGTAATAAAATCATATATCACCTTAAATGTATTATGGGAAACATTCCAAAAAACTGTTCCCCAGACGGTATATTTGTCATCTGGAATCCCACCACTGTCCGTTCAGCCTCTAATAGTATACACTATAAAACAATATCTGCAGCAGTCTTCTCAAGTAAGGGTTATAGGGTCCTTGGCACACACACTCCTCCCATAAATAACAGCAAACAGTCCGTGCATAGGGAAACCCGGATTACCCTCTTTGTTTTTACAGTGTGTGCAACGCGGTGTACATTGTGTCACACTGCGAACTATTTTGTTGAACTTCCGCCCCTTGTGCGGTCCTCGCTCACAGTATTGTTCTAGTTCACGGACGAGATTCTTCTCCAGGCTGCCTTCTTTCGCCCGTGGTTTCCAAAGTAGAATAATGCCTGAAACACAAACACGCTTCAGCTTCGGCTTCGCCTGACGTTTACGAGTTCAGCCATACGATTTCAATGCTTCCTATCACAATGTCGCTTTGGCTTCAACGTTTCGTTTGGCAATCGTAAAGAAAAACGTAATGCTACGTAACAAAGCTACAAACGGTAGCTCTAGTTCAAAAGTGCTAAATATTTGCTTTGCCTGACAGTTCAAGGCAGAGAACTGTAGCAGAACTCTCATTTGAGAAATGCCATATAGAGAAAAGTCTTTCAAAGCAAATGTAAAGCGGCTGCATCGTAACGCAGCGAAGACGAAGCTGAAGCGTGTTAGTGTTTCAGGCATAAGCGCCTCCAAAAAAATTGTGATTTGTGTCATCGTAGAAAAAAAAAACAAATCACGTTTACTGTCAACTGACCGAATGACATTTCGATCAGCGTTAACGTTTCGATTTACGTTAACTAATGGCAAAATTCCAAATTACGTTAAAGGTGATACGTTCACGTATGTCAAGAACTCATGCCACCACATTCCGTTCAGGAGTTATTTGTTCACGATCGGACCCCTGATTTTTGTAAGACACCATTCCCCGTCCATTGCATCGACAGGATTGCTGTTATGTGAGCATTATATTTGGACAGGGTATCGGCTAGCTGCTGTGCAGCTCGAGCTATGTACAGTGAACGAAACTTCCACCAGAAAATTCTCGATAACTATACACCATCGTTAGTTCATTAGTATAAGGATCTTTTATTTGCTATTTGCCTCGCTTGCCTTTTGTTAATTTAGGTACACTGTGAAATTTAAAAGGTATGTTTAAGGTTGGAGGGTTTCTACTTATTCCGTTTTCAGACCTGGAGGTGCTACAACAACCTACCATTTAATGCCGTATCCGAAAGGGGAATTAAAGAGCCTTTCGTGACAAGTTATTACTATCGGATGTTTGTCAGACATCGGTGAGAGATGCGACCGTGAAAAATACTTTTGGTGTTTCTGCGATTCGAACCACGAACTTCACGCTCAGAAGTACAACGCACTTACCACTAGAGCCACGGCGCCTAGCTGATTACAATAATACCTACCGCTTGACCAACAAGGGAGGGAAAATATTTGCATTGTTATAAAGAAAGCTACATTTTATGGTCGTTCGTAAAACCAACTACAATATTTTTTTGTAAAACGAAGTCAACCATAATTTTTAATTAGAAATTTACTTTTTCCTTTCAGTTCCATCTCATTCTGTGGCCATTCGGCTGGTAGTCATCTACTTGCCGCAATGATTAATTCAGACTTTCTTGCAATTCCGAATTCGCACCTCGTTCGATCTTTTTTTCTCGTTAGTGGCCTCTACGATCTGCGTGGACTGTGGAAAGCGCCAATCCAGGAAATATTCTTTCTCTTGATGCGAAAAAAGCCGAAGAACTCTCACCAATTTGCTGGACGATACCAGAGGAATTTTCTATATTCACAAACAAAATTAAATTCTTTGTAATTGCAGCGCAGTATGATAGCAAATCATTTCAGGAACAATCGCGAGAGTATGATCGAAACTTAAGAAATGCCAGCATGAATTCCACTTTTAAAATATTTGATGACTATGATCACTTTGACATCATTGAGGAGCTCCGCTTGGAAGAGTCTCCTATTTGCCGATACATTTTGGAAAACTTATAAATATTCTATAAGATAGAAGAAGAAAAAGTCGTTTTTTGTTTATTTTTGCATTGCCTATTAAATAGATTGTGACTTCTTTCGATTTCGTTTTATTCATCTTATAACTAAATTCCATTTAAAAAATATATATTATGTATATAGTATTTTATGTACATAAAAGTTGATTGTTTGCTTTTTCTGTTTCCACTGTAAGTGTATCCTCAAGTATTCAAACTTTGGCGGGAAACAAAAAAAGCAAACGTGACAGCAGCGCACTGTCCTATGGTAATAAATGATAACGTGTGTGTAAATGACAACAGAATATCGGTGATATTAAAAATAATAACAATAGAGGAGTGAAATGTTCGCAAAGAATATAGAAGAATTTTTACACCTAACACTATGATTCCTCATCAGAAATGACAATTTCTGCTAAGGTCCGATGCTTTGAGGGATCCGATTTTTTGTTGCCTGTTGGAGTTGTCTGCACTGATGATGAAGGTTTGAGGGTTGCTGCGGAATCATTTAGACTGGCGACAGAAACGATTTTAAGTCCTTTAGGTGAATTTGTCGTTTGCACTTCTGCTGCCACCTTGTCTTCTCTTATCGGGGTCGGGCTTGTCGCAGAAATCAAGACCGGAGTTGCAGCACCGCCGATAACAGTAACAGGATTTGCAGAAGCGCCGATGACAGTAACAGGAGTTGCAGAACCGCCGATGACATTACCGCCGATAACAGTAACAGAAGTTGCAGAACCGCCGATGATATTAACAGGACTTGTAGCAACAAAAGGCGAAGTCACCGAGACTGCAGAATTTTCCTTAATCGATGGTGATGTTAAGCCGTTTTGAATTTTCGGACTTGTTGATGGCACATCGTCCGAATCTAGGCAGGATGATGTCACCGTTGCTAAATTACCAATATTGTTATTGTTCACAGTTTTAACAGAATTCGTTTTGTTTGTCTGATTCGTTGTTTCAGATTTATCGGGGATTTTTTCGCAGATAGCTTCCTCGTAGGATGAGGAGCACGGCGATGATAAATCGCAATCATCAGCATCGGCGTCTAAATCTCCATTACGAATTTTATCAGTTTCTCCTTCATCGTCGTCTTCATCATCATCGTCTTCTTCATCATCATTATCTCCCCTGTTTTCGTCTGCATGTTTTCCACTTACTTGGGTAATATCCGGAGCAACACAGTTATCCTCCTTATCTTCAAAGGTCCCAAGATCCTGAGCACGAGCATATCTAGAGGGCAAATTTCGAGATATCAATTGGAGACAAATTTTGCAACATTTTCACTTACTTGTCAATAATAGCACTGATTTTTGTTTGATGTTTCTGATTCTCACTCAGCTTAGACATAAGCACTGGATCCGCTGCAGCTGGGTCTTTGTAATTTGATGTGAAATGCGATACGGTCTCGTAGAGGTCAGTCTTGCGTCGCGATTGCAGCAGTTTGCCAATTTTTATAAATGCATCTTGTGCTGTTGTGGAAATTGTGATTAATTAACTGCATTCAAAATCTATTAAAGATAAGTACCTATACTCTTGATTTCCTCCTGGCGCAGCCCAAACGAATACTGCCGATTACAATGTTCCAGCATCCGGAGAACATCAAAGAAGTCGGGAAACTCTCTCGTACGATTAACATAGGCTTGTAGAGTTTTATTAAATTGCGGATAGGATGAGCCTTGAAACTGAATTGGCCTTTTAACAAGTCGATGTGCATTCTTACTCTCTCCGGTGAGGTCACAGATTTTCTCATAGATCTGTTGGCAGCGATAAGAAGTGAGAAAATATAAAAATTGTTAATCACATCAAGCCCTTACCTCACATGCGCGTTTTTTAAACCGTTCCACTTGCATATACGATGAATTCTCATCGTTTAAATCGACTTCATCCTCGTCGAGGCGATTTATTCTCCGCGTCAGAATAAATAACGCTTTGTTGAGTTTTTTTATCTGTTCGTCTTGCTTCTTGTTGCCAGTTGTTGTGCACTCCTCATTGTTCATAACGATTGCTTTACTTTTTCGGCGTACCTTAAGTTCCTCGACGACCGCCTTGACATTGTAGTAAACCAGATCTGGATCGGACTTGATGAGTTCGGTAACAGAACGCACTGTTTTGCGAAAACCTCGAGATTTCACAAAATCCGGATGCACAGAGTAATAGTATTTGATCAGTTTTGTTTGGATAAGCTTTTCCATGTCCTGTGTAGAATCAGCAGCACGACATGCCTTGAGAAGTTCCTCAAAATCCGCTTCAAGAGGAGCTTTTTGCTCGTCCTCAAGCTTTTTTTCCTCTAAAGAAGAGTCAGCTTCACCATTTTCCGTCTTATAATTTGGATCTTTCGTTGGTATTTGTGCTGCAGAGGCATCTGGCACTGGACTCTTTGAAATCGGGGAAAAATTATCTTTAGAAGATGTACGATTTTCTTTTTTCTGTGGCGATACAGTCAAATCGAGAAACATTTTCGGTGATGTTCTGCCAGACATAGAGCTTTTTGGTATATTTGGTATACGACTTGAGGGTGACATTGAACGAAATGATACCAACGGAACCACCACCTCATCATCATCGAGAGAAATCACAGGACGTTCGCGATTCAACCAAGCTTCATCGATATTTTTCAGAAGTGTTGTTGGTTTGAGCCGCTTAGTGGTATTTGAATCTGATTTTGGAACTGTTGTAACTGGTAAAGACGATGCCGTCGCAACATCAGCTACAGAAGACACCGGACGTTTCGACGGAAGGTGTATTTTAATATTATTGTTAATAAGAGCGGCACTCTTCTGCAGACTATTTGGACTATTTTTGCCAGAAGTGGTAATCGATTTCAAACATCCTGTGCTTTCATTTAGAGGCGCTGAGGAAAATCTACAATTGTTTCCGGCAATCGTTGTCACTGACTTTATCTGTGGTATGGTTAGTGGGGGAGTTTTTCGCTTTGCTGGCTGCTGCTTTTGCACCGCCGTCTGTTGCTGCTGCGTTAGTGGAAGTTGCAGTTTTGTATGATTGAACTGAAAGGGCTTGCTTTGCATCTGTATAACTGGAGACATTGGCTTCATCGGGGGTTTTCTCTCTGGTGGTGGTTTGGTTGAGACTGACGACCTTTTCTTTTTAGCAGGCGGTCCAGCGGTTCTTGACAAAGACTTTACCTTTTTTGTCTGAAACTGCAATAAAAAAGAAGAGATAATGGTTTATTAGGAGCAAAACAAAAACCTAATCTGTTTGCTGTTAGGTAGGTAGAGTGGTGGTCCTCGCCGACTTGGCGATGTCCTTAAACTGTACTTGAGTGAGCCGTTTTGCTAACACAGTCCTCAGGGGCTATCATTAGTCCTCAAATAGCGCATGAGTGCACCATTTTGCTACCACAGTTTTCAGGAGATCTCATGGGGCCTTAAATAGCGCTTGAGTGCACCGTTTTGCTACCAAAGTACTCAGGAGATCTCATGCGTCCTCAACTAGCGCTTGAGTGCACCGTTTTGCTATCACAGTCCTCAGGAGATCTCATGAAAAGAAAGATGGTTATATGTAGTTATATCCAACCTGTAGCATTGAGGTACGATATCAAATCGGTGATGTCGTACTCTAAAAGCTCCTTCAGATCGGCAAAGAAGGGATTACACAATTTGTGGAAACGGAGAGCCGCAAGGGCCGGACACTTGTAAAGAAAATGAATGAGAGTTTCTTTCTCATTCACATCCAAGCAACTCCTGCAAAAGGTATTGTGATAGATTCCCAGTTTGGATGCCAACATGTCATTGCCCTGTGATTATGGCAACCACTCTCGAAATATCTTTCCGAGCTCCTTGGTTTGGTTTATATTTTAAGAAGGCCACATCGCGCTCTGGACGTGGTTCAATTAGTCCACCTTAGCTGTGCTTTGGTGGAAAAACACAATCCCTGGTGGAACTCAAAGAATAGCAGACTGCCTTAGCACAGTCCATGTCCAGTGTGACCCTCTTCTTCGCCCGTACGTCTGCTTTTTCATTGTCATCTATGTCGCCTCTTTGCTATTAGTACTTTGGAACTATTTCAACTGGCAAAGACAATATCGCCCCAACATAATCGACTGATAGTAAGTTTGTATTGTGTTTTATAATCATGCAGGTATGTTTCCTTGACACTTGTTAGCAATAGTTATTAAATCAGGCACGCTTTTTCTAATAAGAACATTGAACAAAATCAATTTTTTAGGTTTCTTTAAATTTTTTATCGAAATCCAAATAAAGGCGGGAATTTCACTCTGCCCAAGGGAAACACCGTACACAGCCACACAACTACAAACGAGAAACATTGCGCACAGAAAACGTCAAGTTTCGGCGGAAAATCGACTTTTACGTTCAACCAAACACACAAACACATTTTTTTTTCATCGAAAATTAATCGAAATTCTATGACTTTCATTGTACCAGTTACAAGATTTTGCCATTGCATTGCAGGAGTACGATTACTCAGTTCATGTATTTTTTAAGTACATTCTTTGGTTAATGGCGTCGTAAAGCCAAATTTATATAAAGATTAACTGTACACTATTGGCGAAGTTTCTATGTATGCATACTGCTGTTTGTGAGTTGTGTGTGTGTGCTAAGTTAGTACTTCTACTTAGTACAGAATATAATATATGAAGAACTAGCAACAGAGCACGACCGACCCACCAACGTTGGCGGATAATTACGATTATTTTTGTCCTCTTTCTTTCAACGAAAACACTAATGGGAATGATGTAAATTGCAATTATATTAATTTTTACCTCATCTTCGTCTGATGAATCCAACACAATAATTGAACTCATTGTTTTTTGTGGAAAAGCCGACGAAACCGAACACAAAGTAGTTTTATCGTTTAGCACTTTTTTACAAATGGTTTAATTGCGTTCTCAGTGAAATTTTTTTAATAACTTTGCGGAAGCACACCGCCAACGAAGAGTAGACGTTAGACGACAATCGACAACCGTAGAGTAATTGCTCACTGGTGAATTGTTTAGTTCTTTTATTTTTTTCTCGAATTTTTCACGAAAATGAACAAAATTCGATGTTTTTTGATTGGAAATAGGATTTGGCTTGACATTTTGCTGACTTGAGAGACAGAGAGCGTAGAAGCTCAACGTGGTGAATGGTTGTTTTAATTTTTTTTTTACGATTTGCTATTAAGGGGGGAAATTTTTCGTTGGTGATTTCTGTGGTTAATGTGTTACCTATGCAATTGCAAGAGGCAAAAGGAAAAGGAAATTGTTGCAGGGATGGTATAAGATGTCAAGTAATTATCGTTAAATAACACGTCTTATGTTTTAATAGGTGCGCTTTTTCTCGGACAACGATAAAGATTTTGTCAATAATTTCTACAAAAACAAAATAAATAAATTTTTTAATGTTTAAATTTGAAGCATTCAAGGTTAATAGACAAATATTTTTTTGTATTTTTTTTTGTATGAAAAACTCCCGCGCCACAGCAATAAGCTGGGCTAAGCCCTTTATTAAAATTCAAAAATCGAAGTAATGTAATTTACAATATATCACAGTAGCCGGTTTCAATTTATTTTCTTAGAATTCTCTCTGTTTTATTGAAAAGATCACGAAACTAAAAACGACGCGTGTCCAATGCTTTAATAAATGGATCATGGTCAGGGAAAACTACAAAAAACCCTGACCAAGAAAATATTACAAATAATTACTAAATTGAGCCTTCAAAATTTTTTGGAACCTCTGTAGACTGTACTACAAATCTGTCCTTCTGCTGAAATTAAGTGTTAAGTAATTATTTTTTTTATCTTTTCGCAACAATTCATTATATTTGTAGCGGACAGTGTACGCCTGAAGCGGACAAAGTTTAAATTGGGATGTTTTTAGAACACGATTTTTTAATATATTTTTTTTGTTGTTACTTATTATTTATATATTTTTTATTATGTTAATATCTTCAAGCACATTTACGTTACCAAATCAAATTGATTTAAACAAAAAAAAAATAAACAAAGGAAGGTTGACAAATCATCGGATTAAAGTTAGGCATGGTTTTGTACTAAAAACCAATAAATTCATGATATTTTACCCAATATTGTGTTGTAGCGAACAAGCTAATATTCAAATTGTTGGATTGTTTCTCTTCTGAAGCAGACGAATTACACTGCGATTCATTAGATTAGAAGCAGGTAATTTTGAGAAGTAAAAATGATTTTATTTCGTTACATCATAGTGAAAGAAAAGAAAAATGGTGAAAGAAATAGTTGTTGAATGCAAAGCAAAATTTTAAGAGAACAAGCTGATGGTAGTTTTTTTGAAACTTAAACTGAATGAATAAGAATGACAATAATTTAAATTGGTTCATAAGATTAGAAACAGTGAAGCAGTCAAAAGACTTTTTATAGATCAGCACTCGCTAAACATTGCCACAAATAAAAACATGATATTGATACAAAGAACGTGATTACTTTAGAATAAGAAGACAAGAAATATAAACGACTATGCAAAGAAGCTTGTCATATTTGGTCATGCTAACTATAAATTGGGTACCAATCAATTACATAGTAGTTATGTTAACCATATCAAGAGTTACACTTAATAATTAAGTGAAACGAACGTTTCATAGTAATTTAATTTTTAATTAGGTCAAAGATAGCGACATAAATAATAATATTTTGGCATGACAGACCGAATTGAGAAGCTTTCAATGTCAAGATATTAGTCTCGGATGTTTGTCAGAAGTTCGCAAAATAGTATACAAGCTAGAAAAGTGGACGTTATCTCGCGAGTTAGATGCTTGAAGCACGAGGCGGCACGTGTCGAGTGCGGCAATCTAACGATAGCATACGATAGGTAGGCACTTTTTAGCGAGTAATATACGCTTTTTTCCACAACTAAATGAATTTTTATACTAAACTGCTCATGCGCAATGCTTAATTAATGTGTAATCTGTGTTCGCTGAGACTGCAGTAAATAACAATAGTATTTTCTATGTCAACACACTAGTGTGGATACGGCCTACTTTCGAGGCTATGTTATAGTATAGGAAACAGTCACTTTTGTCTACGGTCATGTGAAAATAAATAACTTAAAATTTTTATTAATTTCTGAATAGTCAATTAATTAATTTATATTGCCTCGTGCCTTCGTGTTTTGGCGTAAAAACTTTTTTGTATACATCGAAACACGCCACATAATCCTTAATTATTTGGTAATAATCGCCAAAATACCAAACCACTGACATTAAGCCGCTTACACAATTTCAGCGCTCTAGGTCTTATGGAAGTTGGTGAAAAAGGACCTCAAAGAAGTCGAAAAAATATTAAGCCCCTCACACGCGACACGCGTCATACGCGGAATATTTGTTCCAATATTTCGGTCTTACGGACCATTATCGAGGAAAAAATATAAATCAAATGATGTTTCTGACTATACATTACTATATAAGTATAGTGACTATAGTAAGTAATAGCAAGACCGAAAAATTGAAATAATTTAAATTATAACTTTTTAAATAATAAACTCTATAAAAAAGCTAAGCTAAGATTAAATAAATTTTTTTATTATACTTAAAACTTAATAATAATCAATATTAATGAAATTTTCAATGTATATTATTGGCAGGTGGAAGATGGTTATAGTCTATAGTAGATCCCCCTTCACCCTCCCGTGGCGTGAGTAATGTTAAAATCAACCACATTTACAAGCCGACTTTTATGTGATTTTTGATGTATATTATTCGCAGATGGAGAAGATTGTAGGCTATAGTACATTTATATTTAAATTTATCTATTTTTTTTATTTGTTTAAATAAATTTACATTTGACTGTATGACAGCTATTTATTGTAGCAGAAAGTATCCCCAATAAACCAAAATTCAGATGATATTTAAAAAGTGACTACTTATTACGAAAAGTAGTTTTTTAAATAAATTTACATTTGACTGTATGACTGCTATTTATTGTAGCAGAAAGTATCCTCAATAAACCAATATTTAATTCATATGATATTTAAAAAGTGACTACTTGTTACGAAAAGTAGTTTTAGTAGATAATGGAAAACGAATCCCAAGATAAGTCGCAATGTACATGCTCGTCCAAAAATGAGTATTAAAGGTGGCGTTCGCTACAGAGAAATCATTAGTTATCAAAATGTAAGATTTCTTGCGAAGTGATAAAGCTACCACCTAAGAGAATTATTGTAAAGTACATGTATTATAGGTGTTTTTGTGTGTATTTAAAAGTTGTCCAGTAATAAACTTGTGTTGTGTTTTAGTTGCAAAATCTTTTACGAACTCAAAAGCACAAATTTCGTAAAAATATAAACAAAATTTGTAAACAAAATACGGATTCCTTACATTCTGCACTCAACTATACTGTAGCTGTATCTTTTTTAGCTTCAACAAACAAGTACATACTTATTTTTACTAAAGCTGTATTTTATTTGACGAGGAATAAGGAAGCACAACAACAATTGCATCTTATTCTTTCTTTGGAATAAGAAAACCTGCTGTTTTGCTGGTTTTTAAATTCTAATTCCTTTTTCATCGACAAATAAAATACACCCTTAAATAACACATTACAATAATATTGAACTCTAGTACAATAACAAACTCCACAATAAAATATAACATGAAATTCCCCAATCCGCGTATAAATGAACCTAATAAAATGCACAAGTAATAAACACTTAATATACACATTTTGTTTTTTAATAAACTAAGAAAAGCACTCAACTGCACTTGCTATTGTTTGCTTTCACTTATATTTTCCTTTGAAATTTTAATATAACATTTCTTTTACTTAAATAAACACATATTTAAAATGTAGAAAATGAAACAATGGATAACAGCATTTATACATGTTGAAAGAAAACATCGAAAATGCTCCAAAGTTTACAAAGTATTCAGTCCACAGTCCAAATATCACCAATGGTTTTCTGTTTTTTTCTAGTACTAAGGCAACTGCAGTAATATCCACAATCCACGAAAACCAAACGAAAACAAATTATTCATCGACAGCCACTTTTTGACATTTGTTTTTACAACGCGAATCGCATAACAAAAGGAAATTGCCGGAAAAACATAAACAAACTGAAGTGATTGTCCTACAATGGTGTGAGCAAAAGGGAAAGAAATAGTTGAAAAAAGAATATAGCAACTATATTTTTGATGCTTTGGCAGTAGATTGAAATTGATGCCAAGCATCAGTCACAGAAAATATTTTTAGAACTTAGGGTTTCTTTAATGGTAAATTATAATCAATATTAAAATTAAAATAAAACTCCGCAACCAACCACCAAATCTAAGCCATCTACAAATGGTTAAAATATATGCACTACTCAATGCTCAGTTTGACTTTTGACAGCGCTGGATGCTGATGTGTTTTATGAGTGCGTGTTTTGTTCGTGGTTATTAGTATTAGAATTAAAGGATGGAAAAAATATACGCGAAATTCCATTGCATGGATTAACAGAGAAATTGGTTATTTTTACGGAATAAAACGCATATTGTGTATCTAGTTTTATAACTAATAATTCGCATTGAAAATATACTGTTTGGACGGTCGAACGGCAAAGATGTAGCTATAAAACTGTGATGAATCTCTGCAATTTACTCTGAAATTTGATAAATATAATATTATGAAGAAATATTAATTGCATTTATATGCTATATGGAACAAAACAGCTAGTTTTTAATGTGAAATTAACGTACGGAGTGTAAAATAATTTGTGAAATAATTGTTTGGTAAAAAGATGAAAGATTCAATGAACAGCGAAAAATGCACAGATAACAAAATAAACATTAAAATCTTTTGAATCGATTGGGAAATTAAGCAAACTACAAAGATGATTTGTCTTTAATCTGATACGGAAACAAAAATCGTTAAAAATCAATAAAACGTTAAAGCAAAAGTGAAGTTTGGTGGTTTTTGTGTGCTGTGATAAGAATTGTCGGTGGAAACACTTCCCAACTAATCTCCAGTTGACCCGGAAATATAGTCGGTTGTATGCAGGGATCTTTTCTGCCTGTCATTGCATCATCATCATCATCATCGTCATCATCATCGTCATCATCGCGTTCCAATCGTCATCACCATCATCGAATCACATTCAATACCAAACGCAATAAAATGTCTAGACGTGCTAATCTTATCGGAATATGCGGAGTCAGCAGCTTGTGCATTCTCTTGCTAATAGCTACAACGCAGAATCGTCCACTGCCATCCTTAACGGGAACATCTAAATCGGGATCAATCATCATAATCAATCAACAATCAACGCACTCATCGCCATTTATTGGTGAATCGCTAGTCAACAATAGTACAGCGACCATGGAGAATGTTTTCGCGGCACAACGTGCTAAAATCGTCCAAGAAATGGAAAATTTCGAATATCCCTCCGGGAGATTTGGCGTAGATGCAGAAAAACTCTCCGACCTTACACCGGAAACGGAGGGAACACCTGTTCGCAGTATCATCATTACAACGTGGCGATCAGGATCGACATTCCTTGGTGACATATTGAATGCTATGCCTGGCAATTACTATCATTATGAGCCGTTACTGAATTTCGATATAAAACAAATTCGCGGACCGCCAGACGATCGTATTGCCATCGACAATCTCAAGAATTTGTTGTATTGTGATTACACCGATATGGATGATTACCTGAATTATGGCAAGGAGCACAAATATCTATTCGAACATAATGAACGTCTGTGGGCTCAGTGCAAAGAATTTCCGCAATTTTGTTGGAAATCAAAATTCCTGACACAGTTCTGTAAGCTTTTCCCATTGCAAAGTATGAAAGTGGTGCGTCTGCGACTGGCACTGGCCGAAAAATTGCTCGAAGATAAGGGGTAAGTCGAACCATAAAGTAGGATTTAAGGGCGCTCTCACAATGCAAAAACTTTATACTTAAGACTTACAGGATTGTATGGATTATGGTTTTGATAAAAAAAAAATACTCTCTGTGAAGAAGACACTGCAAAAGTCACTTCCAGGAACGGTTTCATATTCGCCGACGTCTTATGTTTCCAGTATTTCATTTATTTATTCATCTTCTTAACTATACAGGGTGTCCCCTTATTCGTCAAGTATAATTTGGGAAATTATTCTTGGGTATATTCTAAGAAAAAAATCGTTCTACTGTAAGGGTATATCTCCAATGTTGACATCTTTTATCGGGGATTTAAGAAAAAGCTGACTTTGGTGTACCCTGACCCATGTTAACGGAAATTACTCCTTTAATACTAATGTTCGAAAATTCGTTTAGGACTTTGCTTTTAGAAGAAACACTAGCCTTTGTAGCTGCATTTAAAGAAAGGTAAGTAAGAAAGGCACAAAAGAAGTCGTGGAGGCTCTTCTGTGAGAAAATGAAAGGGGCCTCGGAGAACTCTCGCCTTCGAACGATTCTCTCTATAACAAAAACCACTCCAATTTATTTAATAAAACCGGATGGTTCATGGACGATCTCAAGTGAGGTATCGTTGGAACTGCTCATTGAGACTCACTTTCCTGACTCAAGTCGGGTGTGTGACTCAGAAATTAGTAGGCAACATTTGGAATCTTACTCGGTTCAAACGAAAGGGATCGCGAACAAAACGCTAATCCAGTGGGCGATAAGCGGTTCCCAATCCTTTAAATCGGCTGGCCCAGATAGGATAATACCTGCGGAAATTCAGAATAACTCGGAGTGGATACTGCCATGGTTAGAGGCAATTTTTACAGGGTGTATAAAGCTGACATACATTCCTAGGGCTTGGAAGGAAGTCAAGGTAGTTTTTATACCGAAGGCGGGAAAAATCTCACATGGCTACCCAAAAGACCTGAGGCCTATAATTCTATCATCCTTTCTTCTTAAAACTCTGGAAAAACTGATAGATTTGATATAAGGGCTAAGGTAATACCTAGCAGTTGGGCAAAGTCCCAACACGCTTACTGCAAGGGGAAGTCTGTGGACACAGCCTTACACACCTTAGTAAGTACAATTGAGAAATCGATATACTCCCACGACTGTACACTTGTAGCATTCTTGGACATCGAGGGTGCGTTCAATCTGTAAATCTGTACAGGACTGGTCAGACCTAGAGATGGGCTATCCTATAAGCAGACTAATTAATCATAATTATGCTTCTAGGCAGGATTATTAGTGCGGAGCTGGGGGGTTCCATCTTGAAGAGGCAGGCAGTTAGAGGAACGCCGCAAGAGGTGTATTATTCCCTCTCCTTTGGAATATAGTAATCAACGAATTACTCTTGAAGCTGGAAGGAGAGGGTATAAAAGTGGTAGCGTATGCTGATGATGTAGCGTTAGCTGTCTCAGGGAAATACCTCAGAACGATTAAGGAGGTTATGCAAAATGCCCTCTTAATCGTTAAAGAATGGGCAAATAAAACCGTGAATCCAACACAGCCTACCCCTTTTCTTAAAATATACCCAAGAATCATTTCCTAAATTATCATTGACGAATAAGCGGACACCCTGTATAGATAGATTACTAAATACTAAATAATTTTAAGTGAACATAGCGCAATTCTGCAATAATTATTCAAATCACAGCCGAAATGTAGTTAGCATTCACATCAGTAGTAAAAGTACAATTCCCAAGCCGCCGAAAAGCATTTCCGACAAAAGTCATCCCAAATAAGCTACATCAATGACTACTGATTTCAACTCTATAAGTACTCCATTAGCAGTATAACCTCTGTTGGAAAATTATTTACTGCATTGCAGTAAATAGTTGTAAGTAATTATTAACCTCTGTGGTACCATTGGCTTGAATTGTTTTTATCTGAAAGCGCTGCTGTGTGTGTGTGCACAATAAAATGAAATGAATTTTTTTTTGTGTTTTCTGTGACACACTTATGCTATCGTTCATAGGAGAATGGGGGGTCTCCGTTTGGTTAATTGATAAAAAAAATGTAATTACAAAAATGTGCAGACTGTAAATAATGTTCGTGCTGTAGCTAAAGTGACAAATATAAAGAGTGAGATAGTAATGATAAGTAAAAGAGAAAGAGATATAAGTGTTTGGCGTTTAAAATAATTGAACAGTCAGCGGGAACTTAAAAGTTTCAGCCGACGCAAGCTCTCCATAGACCTTGCGTTACATAGACTCGACACTCTTTTGTTTTTATTAAAATAATGCGGTGCAACTGAATTTTAATTCTCGTCTCAACTTCCCTTTTTATGTAGGCACACTGTTGATAGTAGTACACTTAATGTGTAATTAGGTTACACACACGCACACTACCACTCATTGTGTCATCTTTTTCTAAATGTGCAGATGCAGCCTCGGACAACAATTTCTTAGTTATGACGGAAACTACTGAAAAATTTTGTTTTGTGTTTATTTTTAAATTTTCCACTCACAAGACACACATTTGAAGGCTATTCTTATAAGCTTTTAATAATTGAACATTGTAGGTAGTAGACATGTGAAAGTATTCTCCCTACCCCTTATCGCAAGGGAACGGGTGGAAACAATAGAGCGCGCTAGAATCTTGGATGGAAATATTCATCAAAGTGTGTAGTTAACTAATTCTGTATGTTTTGATCTACAGCTGATAATCTGAGCAATAGCAAATATCATGCTGAATGCATAGATTTAATGTAGAACTGTATGATTTTTAACGATTTTGGGTTGCTTTTAAAGTTGTTAGTTGACGGAGGTGACCAGCTGCTACCAGCAGATCGATTCGGAGTCTAACAATTCTCCGAACGCTGCTAAGAGGTCTAAGAGGACATTGTCTTATAAATTAGCAGCTTCGATTTTATGATTAAATTCCTCGATGTATAAGGTATTCACAGACTAAAGTAGGCTTTAGCTTTAAAAACCGCGCGCGTAGTACTGTCCCATGCTTTTTCCCCGAGGGGGGGACCGCTGTATCTTACTTTTCGATAGGTTTGATACTTGGTTAAACCTTACTTGGTCGGAAGATAAAAGGGGCAATGCTGCTAGTACTTAGAATGTCTAGAACGGGCACTGTCTACGTATGGAAGATAAAAGGGGCAATGCTGTTAGTACCGTACCGTACAGTACAGTACAGTACCGTATACGCGAAACTCATCAAAGCACCCATATAATGTATTAGCTGAAATCCGCAGCGTTGCCGGGCTGCCCCCACCAACTGACCACCAAGATCCTCCAAGACTCAATTAAAGACCCACCTTAATATAACCCTCCTCCCCCAACATATATCACCTCTATCTATCAAATCCACGGTCTTCGAGTCAATCTCATACAAATAATACCTAGCCACCCACCACGTCAACCCCCTTAATCCATCACCACACCCCTACAAACATCCACTCCGACTGTCCCCACCACATCCCAAATATTCAACTATATCGAGTTAATCGCGAACAGACATACAGACAAAGTTTCATTTTTATTATTTATCAAGATGGGGCGTAGGATGCCTCTTCGCCAATCTTCTGGCATAGCTTCTTCCTCCCATACTTGCTGATTGGTGTAGTGCGTGACTCTCTCATATACCCCAGAGTGATTTTTACATAATACTGATGTTGGCAGGCATTGAGTTCCCGTTGGGGTGATTCAAAGAATTTTTCTTTTTCATCATCTGGGGAACCCTCTGTAGGTGCATGAACGTTTATGATGCCGATGATCTTAAATTTGCCCCGCAAGTGAAGTGTACATAGCCGTTCCAATGATACTAGTAAGTTGTCATATTAATAATAACAATAATAATATTTGGCGCGATAGACCGTTGAAGTCCAAGGTCTAGCTTCTCGGTGACCATTTATGTTGTGCATGTTTATTTTTGGACACAAATGAAAGGGACCTACAATTTAATGCCGTATCCGAACGGCGAATTGTGAAGCTTTCCGTGACAAGTTATTACTCTCGGACGTTTGTCAGACATTCGCGAGAGATTATACCGTGAAAAATACTTTTGGTGTTTCCAGGGATTCGAACTACGAACCCCCTGCTCAGAAATTCATACACTTAACTAACTGAGCCACGGCTTCGTCCACAGTAAGTGGTGATAACTTTTAGATTTTCTCTTGCTTTCGACCCAGAAACCATTTTCGACCCACATACCTCTGAAAATTTATGCTGACAATATGCTGAAAATAATTCTTTTGCTTAAAATTCCAGTTAGACTTGGGCATACTGCCAAACAATGTCAACAGTTTTTGTAGCTTATAAGAAAAGCTTTCCAATGATACTTATAAGTAGTATATTAATGTCGAGTTTTATTCTTTTCCTGACTAGAAAGCTCACCTCGAGAACATGATAACTTGCATGACAGCTTCCAAGCCGTCACTTCCTGTCCACCGCATCACATGTATTGCTGTTATTTCAGCTTTATATTTAGACAGGGTATCGGCTAGCTGCTGTGCAGCTCGAGCACCCCATAGGTTAGCTTTGGTTCAGTGGCTTTTCAGCTTTTAATAAATCTCAGGTTGTCCTGCACTTGAAATTTTTCAATATACGATTAGTTGTTCATTATGTAGTAGTCCAAATGTTTTTTGTCTTATGCCTGTACGAGCTGGGCATGAGCAGAGGAAGTAGGCTACTTATCTTTCTCCTCGACATCATCTTTACAGCTTCTACAGAAATCATTGAATTCAACGCCCAGCCTTATCCCATACATTACGAAAGGACAGTAGTGCCCTCTGTTAGTATCCCTACGATTACATCCAAAGAGCGTCCATATTCCAGATTTGGCCATACTTGTTTTGCTATACTACATGTGGTGGCAACCATATTAACCTCTCATTGTTGTTTAATGTTTCCACCCTCTTTCCGAAAAGTTAACATAACCGTCGTCGTGCCCTTTCAGGTAACAGTTGAAGATTTGTGTCATTCCAGTCTGCTTATCTGCCTTGCAGTTTCCCACAATGTCAGAGGGATCCACTTCGACCGACACTCAAAATACTTGCTCATCTCTCAATGGCTGTAGATTTAGTCGCTTTCGTTGCCGTCGTGGATCAGTTATAATTCCGAGGTTTTTAAATTCTCTAAATTAACTTTTCGTCCGGTTATGTTTGTGTGCTTGTTTTGTTTATTGATGGTCCAATCTTGTGACCAGTTTTTAATCTACTTTCTAAAATTATTCATTCAAATTTTATTCAAATTTTGGAAAATTGAAATGATGGTATTTTTTATGGGCTAGTTCTTTTTCTGATACCGCATAATGAAGGGTTTCTACGGGCGATGTTATTACCCTCGCACGATTATTCAAATTTTCCTTTTTGGAGGAAAATTACCATATGACCATCACGCGGAGGTTTGATCTCACTTTCACCAGTCAGAACATAGATACGGCCCTTGTATAAATGCTATGTCTTATTCCACCTATTGTGCTGCTGATGGCTGAACAACACCACGTTAATCTCATAAAACCAGTTTACTATACAAAGTTTCTATGTGTATTTCCAAAGAATACCAAAATGTTTTCTTAAAAAATGGTTATCACAAAAATCTGAAACCATTACCTGTTATCCCGTCTCAGCACAGCAAACACACATTTCTGGTATTTAGTGTTATAACAATAAAATCATTCTACAAAAGGTACAAACTGCTTGGGATAAAAAAGTTGAATCTTCAGTTTAAGAAATACAGTTTTATAAGAAAAGATAGGAAGACCATAAATTTCTCGCAGTACCTTTTTATCTGCTGTTTGTTCTGTACGTTCAAATTCTAAAATGTATGTATGTCTGTATGTATGTACTTTATTGACCCATACAATGTTTATAAAGAAACTAGATGTTCCCGGGCGTTTTGCTACCCGCAGACATGAACCCACGTTTTTTGTTGTGGGGGGTGTACTATAACTTATAACCATAGAGTAATACGCACTAGGCACATAGTCTTAGACTTTTCTATGGGCAGCCATAGTACGTAAAAAACCGAGCATAGAAAGCAGCGCGGCGAACAGTGCAGCACACAGTTAACGCATTCGCTCGACCGTGAAAGTCCATTCTAAATACTGGTGAAAGGATTTTGAAATCCGTCCAGTTGCTTCGAAGACGAAGACAAATCAACATTACCTCTTTATATCTTTATAAATTTTATTTTTAATTTTGCGTCCTACGATGTATTCTTGCGCGTGCTGTAATAAAACAAAATAAATGTCAAAAATAGCGGTATTACCAACTACTATCTAGAAAACAGCGCCACCTATCGGGTACAAATTTCACAAAAACCCAAATAGTAACGAAACAACCCTATGGTTATAATCTGAAGTTCCTAAGATGCTTCGTTACTAAGAAATAGAAAAACCTTTATATATTGGGAACAGCGCCATCTATCAGGTCCATCAATTTTACAAAAACCCAAATAGCAACGAAACAAACCTATGGTTAAAATCTGAAGTTCCTAGGATGCTTCGTTACTAAGAAATAGAAAAACCTTTATATATTGGAAACAGCGCCATCTATCAGGTCCATCAATTTCACAAAAACCCAAATAGCAACGAAACAAACCTATGGTTAAAATCTGAAGTTCCTAAGATGCTTCGTTGCTGAGAAACAAAAAAACTGTTATATTTTGACAATAGCGCCACCTAGCGAGTTCAAACCAAAACAAACAAACCACCCATACAAACTTCATAAAAAAAAGTACTCGATTTTCTTCAATTGTTGTACGCATTTGTATCTCTGATGGACAACACTTTTTGTAAAAATTTTGGAGTTATCGGGCCCCGGTGTCAAAAGGCCCCATACAAAATTTTAAAAAACTAACCCGATTTTCGTCAAATTTTATACACACTTTTTAATCCTGAGGACAACGATTTTTGTTAAAATTTGGAAGTGGCTCCAGGGCCGAGGTGCTCCCTTATAATTTTTTAAAAAATTTACCCGATTTTCTTCAAATTTTCTACACATGTGTATCTCTGATGGAGAAAAATTTTCGAGTGATCGGGACCTAAGGCCCGAGGGGTGCCTATATAAATTTTTTAAAAATTAGCCCGAATTTTAAACACATGGGTAACTCCGATGGACAGACTTTTTTTTAAATTCTCTATATTAACTTCGTTCTGGCGGGTTGGCTGGGTGGTACAATCTTGTGATCAGTTTTTAACCCACTTCTTAAAGCCCGATTTTATTCAAACGTGTGTATTTTCCATGACAAGACAAGTATGTACCCGATTTTCTTCAAATTTTATACGCATTTGTATCTCCGATGGACAACACTTTCTGTAAATATTTGGAAGTGATCGAGCCTTGAGGTCGAGGGGGAATAATACAAATTTTGTAAAAAAAAATAGCCGATTGTCTTAAAATTTTATACACTAGTGTATCTCCGACCGACACTTTTGGAAGTGATCAGGCTACGGGGCACCCATACAAATTTTATAAAAAAAACTTCTTGATTTCCTTCAAATTTTATACACATGTGTATCTCTGATGGACAGCACTTTTTGCAAAAATTTGGCGTTATTGGATCCCGGTCTCGGAAGGCCCCATTAAAATTTTACAAAATTTACCCGATTTTCTTCAAATTTTATACACATGTGTATCTCCGATGGAAACCCTTTTTGTAAAAACTTTTGGAGTGATTAGGATAAGGGGGCTCCGAAATGTTTTTTTTTAATGTTACCCGATTTTATCAAACTTTGCACATAGCAATTAGAGCATTTACACGAACAATTTAAATTTTTATGGGTTGTTTTTTTTAAGGGTTAGTTCTTTTTCTGGATCCGCATAATAAAATTTTGCTACGGGCGATGTTATTACCCTCGCGCCAACAATATTTTTAAGTGAGTAGCCCGATTGTTCAAATTTTTCTTTTTGAAGGAAAAGTACCATATGACAACCACGCGGATGTTGATCGCATTTCCACCAGTCAGAATATAGATACGGCGCTTGCATAAATGCTATGTGTTATTTGCTCCTATTGTGCTGCTGACGGCAGAACAACACCACGTTATTCTCATAAAAATTAGATTACTATTCAAAGTTGGTATATGTATAAGAACACCAAAATGTTATCTTATCATGAATTATAAAAAATGGTTATCACAAAAATCTGAAACCAATACCTGTTATCCGTCTCAGCACATCAAACACACACATTTCTGGTAATTAGTGTTATTAGTGTCAAATTTCTCGTAGTACCTTATCTTATTACTTATATTACTATTTAAAGTTGCTTTATGTTTTTCCAAAGAACACCAAAATGTTATCTTATCATGAATTATAAAAAATGGTTATCACAAAAATCTGAAACCAATACCTGTTATCCGTCTCAGCACATCAAACACACACATTTCTGGTAATTAGTGTTATTAGTGTCAAATTTCTCGTAGTACCTTATCTTATTACTTATATTACTATTTAAAGTTGCTTTATGTTTTTCCAAAGAACACCAAAATGTTATCTTATCATGAATTATAAAAAATGGTTATCACAAAAATCTAAAACCAATACCTGTTATCCGTCTCAGCACATCAAACACACACATTTCTGGTAATTAGTGTTATTAGTGTCAAATTTCTCGTAGTACCTTATCTTATTACTTATATTACTATTTAAAGTTGCTTTATGTTTTTCCAAAGAACACCAAAATGTTATCTTATCATGAATTATAAAAAATGGTTATCACAAAAATCTGAAACCAATACCTGTTATCCGTCTCAGCACATCAAACACACACATTTCTGGTAATTAGTGTTATTAGTGTCAAATTTCTCGTAGTACCTTATCTTATTACTTATATTACTATTTAAAGTTGCTTTATGTTTTTCCAAAGAACACCAAAATGTTATCTTATCATGAATTATAAAAAATGGTTATAACAAAAATTTGAAACCATTACCTGTTATCCGTCTCAGCATAGCAACCATCTATTTCTGGTAATAAGTGTTTTAACATTAAAAGCATGGTGTGTTAGCTAATGTAGCATTAAGATATAATGTCAAAAATATGTGAAGGTTTGCAGCATATGCTCTGTGCTGTCCGCAGCGGTTGAGTCACACCATACAGAGCTAAGACAGTGACGGGTCGACGGGGTGTGGTCTTGTATGGTAAGTTTTTTTTCCACACGCATACGCTTCAAGAGATTTTGAGAGATTTGATGGATCTTGGGTTTTTTTTTTGGGACGGAGTTAATATTGATATTAGTGTCGAATGTATAGTTTTCTGGGCCATAATTGGTTCTATGATTTATTAAACGCAAAAGGTGACTAATTCTTATCTGCCTATTTGGGGCATGAAAAGGAATTAAACTCGGAAGCTCAGGACAGTCCACCGTGTTCATTATTAAGTCCCGAATGAGCATAATGTAAGAAGTAATTTTAAGTTATATGGAGGCAGCTCAACCGGCCAATTCAATTTACGAATGGAAAAACGACTAAAACGACTAAAACGACCCTTTCAATTCTATTGATACTATTTGCGTAATAAGGGCACCAGACTATACAGCAATATTCCAATACCGAGCGTACAAGAGAGACATAAATGACTTCAATGTATGTGGGTCTACAAAATCTTTAGAGTTCCGCTTTACAAAACCTAACACTTGTACTTCACTACTAATTCTGCAAGAGCTTTTCAACTGCATTGGTTGAATTCCAAATAAGAACTAACTTACGCTAGAGGCCTAACGCCTCTCTTTATACTCAATCAAAAGCTTCCAGAAACTTCCAATCTTATATATAGAAATATCGAGAAAAGACCATCAAATTGTAGCCTTATTCCCTTATTTACAACTAAAGATACTTATATGTAATGAGAAATCTTCTAAAAATAGACTACATGTTCAGTCATGTTCTTTTACAAAAACCGGGCAAAACGCACAAACCGGTTTGACTACATTTTTGACCAGTACATAATGATTCAAACTTATAGGTGGTTAGATGTCAAATTTCAAATAATATTATAGTCTTACAGCCTAAAAGTATACTACATAAAAGTGCTTATTTTTAGTATGCAGTATGTACATTGCAATTTATCTTAGGATTTAAATTCTATTATATGCGCTACTAACTACTTTTCGTAACAATATTAAAATAGATCTTGTTAATGTTACACCGTTATCTTGGAATATTATCGATGTCCTTCTAAAGTAATAAACAATCAATTTCGCGTTTGATTGAAAAGAACATCCGCATACAGTAAACATTTTGCATTTTAAACATAAAGTGGCAAATCATTTATAAACAAAATAAATAGAAGAGGCCCCAAATGACTACCCTGCGGAATGTCAGAGGAATTAACTATAAGGTCATAAGTTACCTCACATATTTTTACTCTTTGGTTTCTGCCCAATAAGAAAGCCATTTTAAAATTGAAGAATGAAATCCTTATTTTTCTAGTTTAGCAATCAAAATGCTATGCTGCACCCGGTCGAAAGGCTTAGCAAAGTCTGTATACACTACATCCACTTGACGACCATACTCTAACATCTTCAGTGAAGTTGTATTGGGAATTGGGAAATGCTGAAGCGAAAAGGAAAAGGAAAAGAGCTGATTGCGAATGTCGCCGCAGGGCTAATAGGACAAATGATCGTGCGTTAGTTGCGAAAATGCACGTAGAAAGTGAAAGACGAAGTTTTTCGAATGTTCAGGAATGATATTTATTGATAGGGTGACTGACTCGAAGTGTTACCAAAACAAAACACCACAGAATTTTTATTTTTTAATAAATTTTATTGAATCAAAGTAAAAAATGTTCACAAATATTTCAATTTTTGAATTGCATTAGCAGTTTTCGATTTGTCCACCCTTAGTCGCAATTATGGCCTTAAAACGGCCGACAAAGCTATTGCATGCACCACGAAAGGGGCTCTGCGGTATTTTGGCCGGCACGGCGGCCCAAACCATCACCATCGGCGGCGCTTGGTTTCGAGTGGCAATTCGTTGGTCAAAATTTTAAGAAGAACGGCCGGGCAAGTAAATCCGGTCGTTTTGCTTGTTCACATATTGCTTAATAGCGAACGGCGACTCATCGGAGAAACCCAAATTCGGCAAATCGCCACTTTCGTGCAAGCGTTACAACTCCTTTGCTCTTTCCACTCTAACTTTTTTTGGAGCATCGGTGAGATCATGCGTTTTTTTGGGGTTTTAAGGCCTTTAGTCCAAGATGATCTTTCAATGTGTGCTGCATCCGTTCGAGCGAAATGTTCGCCTCACGAGCCATTTTTCTGCCGCTACGGCGCGGATTCCGAGCCAATTTCCGTAGAGAAGTATTGTGAGGAGGGCATGGGGAAAATAATGTTAGAGCTGCATTTAAAGGGCTACTAAATTAGCTGATCCCGGTATTTTGCTGTTTTTCAATTTTCTAAGTGCAGCCTCGATTTAGTGTCTACTTGGTGGTACGGTAGAAATGTTGCGGTTGGGGAAAACTCTCTGTCTTTGTCCGGATAGAGAGTTTGCCGATACATCGGGAGCACTTTCTTCCGATCGACATGCATCCTTTATGGCTGGATCCTGCAATTTCATTACGTCATAATTTTGTACGCGTTGCTGTTTGATGCACAGTAGCTAAGCGTAACCTGATTTGTGCAAGCAGTAGCTGGTGGTCACTGTAAATATCCGCTCCACGTCTAATTCTAACATCTATTAGCGAGCTGAGAGACCGCTTGCTGATCAAAATGTAATCAATTTGGTTACGTGTTGCCACGAGTATTTGTGTATGTCAGGACGTGGGCTTGAACAAAGATCAATAAGCCTTTTTTCCATTATTGTTTCTATGGTTTCCTAGGTCATGATGACCCAATAATTGACAATAGATCTGTGTTTTCCCCGCCGGCTTTGGCGTTAAAGTCCCCAATTGCGAGTTTATTGCCCACCACCTAAACAAAGACAAGGTTTTTACAATTGAACAGCTTCACAACAATTAGCTACACAATACATTGCATGAGAAATGGCAAAAATCACATTTGTTTCGTTTATGAGATACCTATGTATTATAGTATACAAAATACAGCTGTTATTAACAAACAATTACATAAATAAATTGGCACTTTGCACGCTTGAAATGGTTACTAGGTCTGGGAACAAATTATTCGATTCGAACAAACGGACTGTGCAAAAGTGTCCAGAACTTTTTGTTATGCATCAGAAGACACGTAGAGTCATCTGCCTTTCAATTGCAACATTTACAGGAGTTCTTTTTAGGGTAAGTCGATTTTATTTCTATGTATGGAGCCCTCTCTTGCGATCTTAACATTCAAGCCAATAATCCTGAATAAAAGCAAAGTATAATCTTAATGTGAAAACCTAAGTAGTTAATAAAGGTAGCGAGAAGATTGGCTTAAACTATAGCACGGCCAAATAGTTTATGGAAACATTACCTGAGTGACTTACTCCACACATACGCTCGTATGTCATTAAAATATCGCATCAACTATTAAGCCTTACCTTACCTACCTTTTGACACTGACCTACTAAGTATACGCCACACGCATGTATACTCGTGTTTTTCATTTAATGAAGGTGTAAATGACAATAAAGTATTTTATCATATTACTGATGTGTTTAACATTTAATTTTTATAAATATGTACATACAATGAAACTACAATGGAGACTATCGACATTTTTATGACAATTTCACATGCAATGAGTAGGAAGAAACTTTGTGTACTTTTTTTCAATCTGTTAACTATGCATTTCAAAATATATTCAATTAATAGTACGCACATTATTAAAACAAATAGAAATCCATTGACATAATAAGAAAAACTCATTGATATCCATAAATCATTTTGTTAACAAATTAATAGGATTCTATTTTCTGAGTGTATGAAAAAGGCCTGGGGTGGAATTACGGCATCAGTTAACGAGTGAGGGAAATCCATTCGTTAACGAGTGATCGAAATTTGACATTGGGATGATCAGTACTGGTCACCATTGACGTAAGCGATCATGCCAAATCAACATTATTAAGTAGCGTATGTGGTAATTCGACCCCTTATTGTCCGCTTTGATTGCCTTAACCCTTGCACTTTTCCCTAGTGGGCCAGACGAAGTTTGTTCTTCCATTTTTTTAATCAGTGCTATGGCGGCAACACAGTAGGGTTCAGGTCCTTTGAACGCAGATTCCGAGCGAGTCTTTGCTAGTTCATCTACGGATTCGTTGCCTGCAATTCCTTGATGATCAGGGACCCATCCGAATTTCACCCTGTTTTGTCTCGCAAGGGATTGTTGCTTCAATGTAGCATTTAACTGATAAAGGGTCTATTAAGTTGGACGACAGCGCTCTAAGTGCTGACTGGCTATCTGAAAAGATATATATTCTCGCGCCCTTATTGCCTTTACTATGGGTAATCTTGGCGCATATCTCAATGGCATCGAGTTCCGTGGGACTAATTTCCATTGGTATCGAGACTTTGGTGTAGGGTCCAAAGACACCAGCTTCAACTCCAGATTCCATCTGTGAGTCAGAACAGACCTCTAGCGTCCAGTGCCGGAAGACCATTCGACTAGTCTGCACGGTCCAATATTGCTTCCTCAAATAAGCAATGTCGAAGTAGGTACTCCGTGACCACCATAAGTGCAGAACATGTAATTTTTCAGGAATTGAGTCCCACGTGGTCGCACCTGCTTTGTAATTGTATTCAAGCTGCAGCTTAATAGCGCATCTAGCGGTTGTCTTCCTAATGAAGATTTGCAGGGGTGAAAGCCCTACGACAGCTTTTAATGCTGTTGTAGGACAGGTACGCATGGCACCCGTGATAACGATACAGACAATTCTTTGAAGCTTAGTTGCCGTTGTCCGGTCAAGAACTTCCGGCCACCAAATCCGCGTACATAATAACGGGTTTCACCATAATTGTATAAATCCAGTGTATCATTTTAGGATTTAAAACTCAAGTTCTTCCATAAAGGCGTCTACTGGCCCACATGGCCCTAGTAGCTCGTTCGATGCCGGACTGATGTGAACATTCCAGCTAAGACGTTTATCAAGGATAACTCTGAGATATTTAACCTAACTGGAATAATCTAAAGTGGTTCATTTGTTAGTGATAGGTCCTACATCGATCAATCTTCTCTTTTTGTGAAAGCACTAGAACGGTTTTGCAAGGATTGATAGATATTCCTTCTCTGTTGCACCATTCTAAAACGTGTAGTAAATCACCGTGCATAGCACTAGAATTGGTCGTGCTATGACCACTAACAAGAATCGCCAAGCCATCCGCATATCCAATGTAGCCTGATTGTCCGGTCAAGAACTTCCGGCCACCAAATCCGCGTACATAATAACGGGTTTCACCATAATTGTATAAATCCAGTGTATCATTTTAGGATTTAAAACTCAAGTTCTTCCATAGAGGCGTCTACTTCTACTACTATCTACTATCTATCTATCTATCTATCTACTTGATAGATATTCCTTCTCTGTTGCACCATTCTAAAACGTGTAGTAAATCACCGTGCATAGCACTAGAATTGGTCGTGCTATGACCACTAACAAGAATCGCCAAGCCATCCGCATATCCAATGTAGCCTGATCTATGTAGATCGACTAGTTGATTGTCGAGGACCAGTGAGCGCAGAAGGTAATAAAGGACTCCTCCCTGAAGACAACACTTATTTGTGATCACAGACACTGACACAACTCCTGAAGAGGAAGTAATATTTTGATTTCAAGCATACCATCTTCCAATAATTTAACCGTAATACTCGTAGCGCTCTAAATACTCATCAGTTTACCCTCAATACGTTTGTGGAACGCTTTGTTAAGCTCTGTTTTTCCGAATCGCTACGATTCACTGGCATTTAAAACATAGGCTCATAGTCATCTACTCTTTTTAAATTTTAAGTTAATATAAACTTCACTTGCCTGTGGCACGGATGTCGATCGGTAGACTGAAAAAATCACATTTAACTTTTCAAACGTTAAGGCTTAAAAAAATCGATAGCGATGCATAGATTGTCAGTTGTCTCAGGGGAAGTAACCCCTATGAATCAAAAAATTACACCATCGCAAGCCGAGCGCTAACTAATTGTTTTAAAACAAGTCGCATCAAATGTTGACTGGTACAAGCCGAGATATACGACACGGCAAACAAACGTACAAATACGATTTTTTTTTAGATTAAGATATTTTGTTAAACATTTAAGTAATATACAATTTTGACTTAAAACTAAACTTAGAACTATTATTAATAAGTGTCGGCTCAACAATAGGGGCCCGACGTATTAACATTGTTTTAATTTATTTTGTATTGCTTATAATTAAACAATATTTTTGACTACTTAATCTACTACATGCTATATTTAAAGCAATTTAATTTTAAACAATAAATTTTTAAATAAAATAAAAATGAAAAAAATATAAGAGGGGGTATAAACAGGGCGTTCTTCAGCCTCTGTAATGTTGATTGCTGGCCTTTTCGTAGAAGGAGACGTCTTGATTATTAAAGATGTCGTCGAATCTAGCATTTGTGAATCCTCTGATGTTTATATAGCGGTGGCTTGGCTCGATTTCCTCGATTCTCAGTCCTTGCATCTCCAGACTTGGATGTGTTTCCAACCCATCAACGAATTTCTTTGCCATTTGGAACAAGTGGTCGGTTATTGGCAGCAGACCTTTCGCGTCGTAAAGTCTTGTAGACACAAATATATAGCTGTTTGGCACCCTCTAGAGTCCTGTACAGATCTCAAGTACCTTCCTGTCAAATAGGGAGATCTTCTTCATCGTTGTTGGTAAGACGGTGAACCATATGGGTTCGCTTTTTTCATTGTTTTATCGATGTGAGAGTTAAACTTGAGCCTCTCAGTAAAGTTGATTCCCAGGTACTTAGTCTCTGACTTGGTGTTTATTGTCGTGTTATCTGGAATGGTGATTTTGAGGGCACTGCACCGGCTTGCGATTTTTCTTATCCTTGTTTCGGTTGCTGGTACTCGGAAGCAGATGAGTTCCGTTTTTTTGTCTTTGATCTTCAATCCCCACTTCAGGTAGTACTCCCAAAGATTTCGGAGGTGTTCCTCGACTCGACTCAGGAGAGCGGGAAACGGCATACGTGATGGAGTCATCCGCGAAAAGGATGGTCCTTGTTCCGGCTGTATTGGTGGGTTGATCCGCCGTGAAGATGTTAAATAGGACTGGTACAAGTCTGGAGCCTTGGGGAACTCCGGCTGCCATACACCTGTACAAAAAAGACCCTGTTAAAAAGAAAATGTTTAATTATTTTCACAATATAATTGGGGAAACCAAATCTAATAAGTTTGTACAGAAGGCCGTTTGTCCAGACGTTATCGAAAGCTTTTTCGATGTCTACCAAACAGGCTACTGTACTACTTTTGACATTCAGTCCTCGAGTGACGTTACTGTGAAGCTTCATCAGAGGGTGCAGCCTAGAGTGCTTTTCTCGAAAGCCGAAATGAAAGGAAGGAACTATGTTTCTTTCCGAGCAAAGGCTTCGGCTTTTTCAACAGGACTAGATGCTACTTGCTCTCCAAACGTGATACTTTCTGGAATAGAAATACGTTTTCCGATCACAGAATTCAGCTTTTTAAAAGCATCCGGGCCTGGTTTGATGTACGGAAGTCGTTTGGTCAGTTCATCTTCGTGGTAACTTCGCAAAGCTTGACGAAGCATGATAACTGTACAACGCAATTGCGAAAATACAGACTGATATTCGTCATTAACAGCGTTGAGAGTCCTGTTGAAGATCCTCTGAAGGCGTTTCCTTAGCCTTTGCTTGTGAGCATAAATTGTCTGAATATTCTCAGGTAGATGTTGAAAGCGATCCCTGCTAGAGCGAACAGTTTTCTGCCGATCTATGGCTGTGTTCACTGAAGTCTCGAAATTTTTGATAGCATCATCAATTTTATTATTCTCTAGATTTCTACATGCCGCTGGAATTTAAAGTCCAGCTTCGACTTCTGATCTAAACCGGTTCCAGTTTATTTTCGTAAAGTTTGTGTGTAGTTCAGGTGTTGGGGTAACTTGCACAATTCGCTGATTCAACCTCACTCGAAGCATTATGGCCAAATGATCCAAATCACTATCATGTGCAAAACAGGAATAATTCCTTAATTCCGGCAGAATGTTGACGAAATTTGTCGTTGCCAAGAAGAAATCCAGATGGTGGAGAGTCTAACTGCAGTTCTTCACTCTCCTAATCATATTAGACAAAAGATGTAATAAATACGATTTGGTATTATTTATAAACAAATCATATAAATATCAGAGAAAATGCTTTAAAATCCCCCATTAAAACAGACCCAAATAAAGCGAAACATTCAATGCTATTTTCTCTTACCCAGATAGTGTGCGGTAAGCACATTTGGCAATCGTTTGGCATTTTAAATTATAAACATCATCGTTATAACCGCCTGTTAACGGAAATACTTTATTAGGAAGCTAAAGATAAGAGTACTAGTACTCGTATAAGATGGCTTTCTGGGACCACCTAACCTATTTTCATCGCCACATGAGTGTTGAAAAGGTTTTCGCAGTCAATAACAATGCAACATTGCCATACCATTCCATACCTCGAAGTTCTCTTCGTTAGTTATGATCGGAGAAGCATTCAGGAATATTAAATGCCATGACTATTATCTGAAGCCCACATCGTTGTGACTGTGTTGGCTGTTGGCTGATCGTCGTCATCATCTTCGTTAGCTATGTTCTGTTTTTGTTTTGTATGCAAATGATACTCGTTGAATCCGTAGTGTAGTTTTTACCACCTCGCTCCATACAACCGGCCATACAAGTTTCACTGTTTTTAGGTAAATGTTCTTGCATGGTGATGATGGTGAATCGATTCATTCGCCCGATTACGAACAGTGGGTCGGTGGAATTAAAAATGTATGTGTAATGTGAATAGTTTGCAGTTTGCCGAGCTACGGGCTGTTGTGGGCTCATTGCAAAAATTAAAAAAAAAACTTAAAAAGCCTTTGTTAGCTAAGTACTGAGTGAACTTTACTCAGACATTTGAAGTCTAAAATTTGTCCATAAGGTATTAACTATCAAAAATTTTAATGGGGCTTCTCCTTTAAATCTCTGTAGTACTTTTTCTACCAAATTGAGGGATTATTTTTGTGAATTTGATTCTTTTACGAGGGTGATGGCCTTTTATATTTCAGAATTTTGCAACCTTAGTGCTTTTTTATGTCCTGTATCCCCTTGTGGGTCGTAGGGCCTCTACTACGCCTACGCGCCATCGCGTGCGCTTCCTGGCAATGAGCTTCAGCTCTCTCCAACTCTTCCCCAATTGCCGTGACTCCTCCTCAACTGTTCTGCGCCATGTATTTCTCGGACGACCGACCCGTTTTTCTACCATCCTGAGATAACGGATTCCATTTGCATTGCATTGCGTAGTTTGCTATGGAACTGTCGCCTTTTCGGAGTGTATGACCAATCCACTGCCACTTCCGTCGTTGGATGGTTGTGCCTATTGGTTCCTGACCCGTTCTCTGGTAAAGATGTTCGTTAGAGATACGGTTGGGCCAGAAAACCCCTAAGATGTTCCGTAGGCACCTATTTACGAACGTTTGTAATCTTTTTCAACATTTCTTCAGATTCAACATTTGAGCGGAACAGTCGCAGGTTGGTGTTTAAGCTGATCGCATTGCTTCGCCATATCATGGACATCAAACACCGATTTTGCTTTGCCGATTCGGTTGACAATGTCCTGTTCGGTTCCACCTTCAGTCGAGACAATACTCCCAAGATATTGGAAACTATCTACTCTCTCTACCGGCTGTCCAGCAATGTTAACATAAGTAACTGAGTTAGTGCCGAGGTTGATGATTTTGGTTTTGGCAGAATTAATCTTCAAACCCACAACATTTGCCTCCCTCTCTTCTTATGGTGCAGGTCCATAATTCTGCGTGAGAGTAAAAAAACGTCGTCAGCGTAGTCCAGGTGTTTGAGTTGAGACGTAAGTGTCCAACGAATTCCTCCGTTTCCAGTAGATAAAGCTGCGCGAAGTACATCGCTAATCACCAGAAAAAAAAGTATCGGTGATAGAATGCAACCTTGTCGTACCCCACTTAGGATATCGAATTCCTCTGACAGCTTTCCTCTGCGCAGCACATGCCATATAGAGCCATCATAGGTTGCTTTAATAATAGCTATTAGTTTATCGGGTATACCTCTCCTGCGCAAGGCAAGCCAGATAAACTGTCCGTTGACACTGTCAAACGCCTTCTCAAAATCGATGAACAGTAGGTGCATTGGTGACCGGAATTCAACGCACTGTTCAATAATGATCCGCAGGGTGTTTATGTGGTCTACACAGGAGATGTTCCTTAATTCGTTCAAGTACTACTTTAGCTATTACCTTTGCAACTGCAGGAAGAACGCAAATGCCTCTCCAGTTTTCGCACTTCCTTTTTTAGGGAGCTTGACAATCATTCCCTTCTTCCACTCATCGCTCTCTCTACAAGAGGATATAAAAGCTCTGCTGATGTCGTTGGAGCTGAACGCAAAAGCTCTGCGGGTATACCATCTAGTCTTAAAGACTTGTTGTTCTTTAGTGCGTTGATCGCGGTAGCGATCTCATCTTTACTGGGAGTTGAGGTGCGAATTCGGGAAATTGTTACTTCCGGCAGCTCCGTTTGATTTGGGTGCATATCGTTAGCAAATACACGGTTAAGGTCCGTAGAGAAATGCTCCTTCCATCGCTTGAGCTGATCCTCATCTGAAACGAGTACGGCACCATCTAGGCCTTTCACCGGATGTTGGCTAGAGCGTTGACCACCTGTCAGCTCTTTGGTGATTCTGTAAACGGTTCTGCTATCGCACTTGCTCGCTACTTCCTCTTCTTCTGAGGCCAGGTTGTTAATATAGTTACGCTTGTCACGTTTTACACTACGTTGCACTCCTGCCATTTTTCTTCGATACATGGACTCTAGCTCGATCCTCGCTGCTGCTGGGATATCTACAAAACGAGCTTTAAGTAGCATACGTTCTTCAATCCGCCTCCACGTATCTTCGGTAAACCACGTGCTGTGCCTTGCCTGGCATGCCAAAGGCTAGAATAGCAAAGGAGTAACAAGTTTTTAAAAATAATGCGATTTAAAATTATTTAGGTCCGAATCGATAGCTCGATAGACTGTGACTGAAAGCCATGCTTTTAGTGAAGGATTTTGATTACTAGAAGCCTTGCTACAACGTTGCATTCCACTCTTTTCCATTGCTATAGCATGAGAAGTAGCTGTAGTATCGTCTATCGATTCGGGCCTAAGTTTTAAGAGAGATTTTCTGATTTCTGATAGGATGACATCAAAAAGTCGTTTTCGCCAAAAGGCGGTATATTACGAGGTATGCTCATGAGGCCGGCGATATTGTAAATTACATTCCTTCGATTTTTATTTTTATTTAAATAAAAGGTGTGGAGTCTTTTGAAGATCTTTTGGGGGTATCTTTGGGAGTCTTTTGATGGTTCTTTGAGAGTCGGTATAGCCCACCTTATTGCCGTGACGACTGACGACGTAAGCCATTCAGAGAGTTCTCCTTTGGCAATCAGTTTATGTAAAAAAAAATCTTCTTGGACACCCCTGTATATAAATTCTCCTATTCCTTTATGGCATTTTTTTTTTAAATTCTGTCCATTCTATTCACTTTATAGGCCCATTGTGCATTTGTTTTTATTCGATTGAACATTTCACATGCGAACAAGCATCATTCACACATAACCTTGGACCACACAGTTTTCCCCCCAATACTACAAAAAATCATAATATATAGTAATAAGAAGTTTGCACTTTTTTGTGCATTTTACAATATACTTTTTACACACAACGACGCACGCAAAGCTTGCAACAACCGGACGGACGTAAAGCGCAATGGCAAAATAGCAGCAGCACAACAGAGAGATGCTTATCGTTTTTGTGCTGATTAGTTTTTCATACATGTATCTATCTAAGTAAGAGTATGTATTAGTGTGCGAATATAATAATATTTTTTGTGATTATTTTTTTATCGTTAACAAAAAAAAAAAAGTATAAAGTGCTAACGAACGACCACAAGCTTTGTGTGTTGTGTTGTGCGGTTGTTGATCTCAAAGGGAACTCTATGATGGATGGATGGGGATTCGTCAAGCATTCTGCGGGAAGAAACTTTTGTTATGTTGTGAGTAATGTGTGGTGTATGTATATAATATAATTTTGCTATAAGGGAAAACAAACAAAAAAAACTGTAATAAAGTAGATCAGAGTGCAGTTGCAATTACAAACTGAAATTAAAAACACAAATTGTTTGTGAATTTATATTTCTGTTACGGGCGGTAGTTGTAGACGGCATCAAAGACGGCATGTTGATGGTTTGTAAAGTTGTTGAACAGGTTAGGTTAGGTTAAGGCGGCAGTCGGTGGAATAACCAAAACACTTAGACCACAAATGGTCCATTGTGATACCGTGACGGATCGAGAAATTGCCAGTATTTGTCAGATCACTAAGGTCATTATAAAAGAATGCTCCTAGATGGAGCTTTAGTCTTTGAAGGAGGGCAGAGAAAGTGGAGAGTGGTCTCTCCTTTTCCTCGTCCATGCAGATACTGCAGAAGTAGTTTGAGAATATGACGAGCCTTGCTGCATGCTTGCTTGCCAGTAATAACTAGCTGGGGCCAGATCTTTTTTGTAGTTAGACATGTTGTTTCCGTTTGACCACCTACAGTTGGTTTTCTCGCTAGCATCCTGCTTAAACATGAGTTTACATGTAGTTATAGGTATGTGGGCGCCGTGACTGAGTGGAAGTATACATGGCTGCTGAGCAGGAGGTTCAGGTTCGAATCTCAGCAACACCAAAAGTATTTTTCACGGTGTCCCACCTCTCGCGAATGGGTGAAAAACGTTTCGAGAGTAATACCTTGTCACGGAAAACTTCTCAATTCGCCGTTCGGATCCGGCCTTAAATTGTAGGTCCCTTCCATTTGTGTTCAAAAATAAACCTGCGCAGCACAAATGGTCGCGATAAGTTAGGCCTTGGACCGCAATGGTCTGTCTCTGCATGAGAAAAAGAAGCTTTATCTTGCTTTTTATGCTCATACTCAAGAGATTTGCACCCTTATAGTGCTTGGGTTAAGTTGGCTGTCAGTGAAACCGACACACTAAGATCAGTAATGGTCCATTGTGATACCACACGGATCAGGGAAGAATTTTCCTTCCACATACTCGATGAACCAATTAGAGCTTCGGATGAAGCGTAGGAGACTGTCAATCATTAGTGTCGTTGTAGAAGAAAGCTCCCATATGGATTTTTGCGTTTTTGGAAGAGGGCTGGACAAGAACAGAGCAGATGGACGATGGTCTCCTCCTGCTCCTCATCCATGCAGCTTCTGCAGAACTCATTCGAGAAGACTCCAATGGTGGAGTCTATGTTGTCTAAGATCCTGACTAAATTCAGGATAGAGGAATAACCGATTGCTGATAGCAGCTACTTGCTATTTCATGCTCAGAGGAGGGTTCAGTTGGGATCCATCTTCCCTCACAACGACCTCGAGCTTAACACCCGGCCAAACCTCTCCTAGACTGCTAATAGCTTGTTTATAGAGATCGCGTGATCTCAAGTCATCACACCATCACACGCGATTACCTTAATACGGCCTTGAAGCCAGCCGCCCTCACGAGTGATGGGAGGTGGTCCTGGATGCACCTTCATAAAAGTCAAGAAGCTACCAGAGAGCTTTATCTTGACTAATTGCCACCGTTCTGGAGAGCTGCGATCTATTACTGCGACTACGATTTTGTCCTTAAGGGCATAACTGAAAGACCTCTGAGATGGAGTCACTTAGTCTGCTGGTGTTGTGCACTCTAGGTCTTTTTGAAATCGAATCGATTTCCTCCAGCGATCTATGTCGCTTAGACGTTTAGTCATCATAAGGGCTTGGACCCATTTTAGCTTGCCGACCTGCTTCGGTGTTCTGTTGGTCTCTGGAATTGCTCCGAAGGCCTTCAGTATCCGTACTTCAGTACGCCGTTCCTTGTACGACCATCTAGCTGGAGTGCGTTGTCGCGAACATCCATCAGATGCGCCTACAAGCTAACTGGCTGCGAAACGGCCATGAGGTGCCACAATCCTACCGCTGCCAGAAAAAAAGCCTATATGTCAAGATCGACCTGCGCTTGTCGGCAGCAGTCAAAGCACTACCCACCGTTGTAGGAGCAATATCTGTAGACGATCTAGATGGAGTGCGTTGTCGCGAACATCCACCAGATGCGCCTACTAGATTACTGGCTTCGGAAGGGCCATGAGGTGCCACAATCCTACCGCTGCTAGTAGAAGGCCTAACTGTCAAGGCCGACTAGCGCCCGTCGGCAGTAGTCCCGTCCGGTAAAGAAGAAATACCGGTCTTCCAAGTTTTTATTTTTATTTTTATATTATTTCTGTCCGTCATTTGAATTCTCACGAGTATGCAGATAAGGCAAGAGGGCTAGAATCTGGAGGGCGCCAGGTATCCAGATACTCCGTGAGCGCGGGCACGGAACGTATAACTCCTTAATCCAGCCCGGGGGATGAGGATGGAGATTGGGTGATGAAAAAAGTGTGAAGGAGGAATATGGGAGGGGAGAGAGAGAGTGATGAGCGACCTTTGATTTCAAGACTAATCCAGCGAAAACTCTCAAGAATCGTTGACCTTAGTTAGCACCTACAACTCTTCAAGTTAGACGCTCGGGTAGGAGGTTATAGTGCTTAGCTTAGTTGACTCGGGATTGTTTTTCAGTGCCTTTAAAGTGAATAAGAATATCAATATTGTACCATATCCGCTACGTAACCCTGTCTATAGAAAGTTCTTCCTCGACCAGAGTATTATTGTGCCATTTTCTCCAACGCCAAAAAAGATTTCCACAAACTATTAACCCAATAAAAGGAGAAGCTAATAAAAAATTAAGCTTGATATTTTCACAGTGTAGGGTACATAAATAACTGTCATCACCAAGTGTTTAAATGGCCAGATATTCTCGCATTTGTCCGCAAATTGAAGTTGTGCTCCGTATTTGTATCACCGGAATTTTTTCTTGTTGGCAATTTATCCATATCCGTTCCTGTGACTGAGGGAATTCCTAGAGCTGCTTCAGAATTGCATGTCGTATACTAAGATTTTGCTTTCATCCGGCTTAGTGTATACAGCCGTATATTTTGATGAATCGTAAACTGTGAGCTCTCATACCGCTTACTCTTGTGGGTTTGTTCCAGTGAGTGATTTTCAACATTCAGCAAACGTAATCGATTTAACGCTGATGCTATCGGCACTTCAAGTACACGATAGCATAAAAGGTGGATCAAAATTTGTTATAAATACCTTTAGCTCTTTTGCTTTGTATCAGGAACTCCCTTATCCCAAGGTAGGTAAAAACGATTCGCTCTCAATTAGCAGTTTTTGGTTTGGTTTTTGTATCTTTTTTGTTCTACTAAATGGAAATGAAAACAATAAATGTGGAACAATAAAAGAAGACCACTTGCATGAGGTTGCAGCCAAAATGATTGGGTGGAATGCTTTCGAATGTTTGCAAACTAAAGGTCAAGGTAAAAATCATGTTTATTGAATGTAATTCTTTTAGCAATTATCAGTAAATAAACTGAACATGGTGGATGAATCCACAAAGGAAGCATTGTTCCTCCATATTGTTGTCCAAATAAGTTCAGATTTAAAAATTTAATAAAACAAAAACGGCTTAATATATTTCCAAATTTATTTTTTTGTTTGAAAGTACAGGCCTCCTGGTTATTTATGGGAAAATGATTTCATTCAAATGGGAGCCGCGGCTGGCCTTGGCGTACTCCATTCGGTCGGTCCAATTTCTGAGCACATTTTGGATTGTGTGCGGCTCTATTTCGGCAATGGTTGCTTCAATATTTGATTTCAAATGCTCCATTGTTTGTGGATTGTCCGCATAACACTTGTCCTTCACGGCACCCCACAAATAAAAATCCAAAGGCGTCAAATCACAGCTCCTTGCTGGCCAATTCACGTCACCATTTCGACCGATAATACGGCCATCGAATTTTTGACACACTGCCGCTATTGTAACGCCCGATGTGTGGCATGGCGCACCATCTTGCTGGAACCAAAAAAAGGTCGTCCAAACCAATATGTTCAAGATATGGCCACAAAAAAGATGTTAACAGGTGGCGGCGGTAGTTGATTCTGTTGACCGTAACGATCGCGCCGGCCTCATCTTCGAAGAAATACGGCCCAGTAATGCCGCCACGCCACAAGCCGCACCAAACAGTAACACGCAATGAATGCATTGGCTTCTTCACATATCCTTGTGGATTGTCCGATCCCCAAACGCAACAATTTTGTTTGTTTACGAACCACCGATATGGAAATGCGCCGCCTCGTCCGAAAAGATGATTTTTTGAGCAAAATCATCATCAATTTCGAGTTCGTCGCAGGCCCATACTGGAAAATCGATTTCGAAGCGGATGGTCACGGGGCTTCAATTGCTGGACCAATTGAACTTTATAGGGCCACAAACCAAGATCTTTACGCAGAATTCGTTGGCTGATGTTCATTTCCGATGCACGATGACGACCGTTGGCGCACATTATCGGCCACCGCGGCGATATTTTCGGCTAAACGAACACGGGTACTCGTTGGATTGTCGAGTAGGTAGCTCGTTTTTGGACACCTGAAGAAGCGGTTGATAATTTTATGTTTTGGAGGTACCTCAATCGAAGTGGAAAAAGTGCTTTCGAAAAAATTGGTTCGAACGCAAGTGTTTTCATCTTTATGGAGAATATTTTGAAAACACAACAATAAAACCATTATCGATAAATAAATATTTGTTTTTGTTCTATAATCCCCCCGAAATATAAACGGCAACCCTCGTCATCACTTCTACTTTGACAGCAGTATAGGATTGTTTTTTGTCATGTGAATGCGAATCGTAAATAAAGATATGTCAGAAGGTTTTCTAGGCGTTCGCTGATTTGTTTAAGGGGCTACAGAACACTTGTTGCTACAGAATATTCCTCGCGCTGAAAATATTGTAGTTAATGCCGAGAAGCATAATATGAATCATTTGCAACTCTACTAAGCTCAAACCTTATCATTAAAATAGTTTTAAATTCACACACACACATTCTCATACTCGTGCGTACGTACTAAATATTAGTTCTTTAATTGTGGCTTACCGAGTAGATAAAAGCGCGACTGAACGATGTGCTCGTGCACTATGTTTTTTTTTTATTTTTTCCCCCACATTTTAACTGGAAATAACTTTTGTTAACATGCTTAGTCAGTTATATATATACTGCAAGCGTTATTATATAGGGTGTCCCAATCAGCCTCGGATACACTGATGAACGACGACGACCACGGCAACGAAAACGGCTAAACGATTTAGGAATTTTCTCATGAAACGTTCGCTGCACAGCAGCTAGCCGATACCCTGTCCAAATAAAATGCTGACTTAACATCATTTCAGGAGATGCGGTGGACAGGGAATGGTGTCTTATTTTACAAAAATCAGAATATGACATATATTACAGCTGTCATACAAGACATCATGTGCTCGGGGTGTGGTTTCTAGTCAGGAAAAGAATGAAACCCACCGTTATCGGCTTTAAAGTAACAAATGAACGGCTATGCACCCTTCGCGTGCGGGGCAAATTTAAAAACGTAAGCCTCATAAACGTTCACGCAGCTACAGAGGAATCCCCAGATGATGAAAAAGAAGAATTCTTTGATTCAATCGAACGGGAACTCCATGACTGCCCTCAGTATGATGTAAAAATCATTCTGTGGGACATGAATGCTAAAATAGGTAGGGAGCCAGTATTCAGGCAGTACACTGGTACCCATAGCATACACGAGAACACTAATGACAATGACCAACGAGTCATAGAGATGGCAGCAAGCAATAATTTGGTCGTTGCGAGTACAAGGCTTGCGCGTAAAAATATCCACAAAGCCACCTGGGTGTCTCCCGATGGAGCCACTCGCAACCAGATAGACCACGTGTTGATAGACCGCCGCCACAACCCGAACCTGATGCCGGTACGAACGTACTGAGGTGCTATCGTCGACTCGGACCACTATCTTGTTGGTATGGTGCTCCGAGCGCGGATTGCACCTACGGAAGACTGCATCCGCCCATCAGATTCGAGTCAACACGGCTGCCTTTCGCAATGAAGAGACCAGAAACAGCTACGGTCAAGCGATAGGACTCACCCTAAATGCAGGGAGAGTAAGTCCTGGGGCTGATATGCCGGGCGTAGATGAGAAATGGACATGCCTTAAGAATACTGTCATTAGTACTGCTGACTCCATCTTAGGCAGTAGGCGTAGAGATCGAAACGATTAGTTCGATGACGGATGTAAGCTAGCGACTTACATAAGAATGTTGCGTACCGAGCAATGCAACAATCTCATAGAAAGCGGGCACGCGAAGATGAACATAAAGAGCTCAGAAGATATGAAAAAACAGTTCACCGGCGAAAGAAAGCAGCCTGGGAGAAGAATCTCGTACGTGAACTGGAACAGTACAGAGAGCAAGGACCGCACCAGGCGCGTAAGTTCTACCAAAGAGTCTGCGGTATGACGCAATATACACCGCCATGCACATACTGCAAGGACAAAGAGGGTAATCTAATCGCCGATCTCAAAGGCATCTTAGAGCGATGGGAAGAGCACTTTCATGCGTTGCTTAATGACCAGCTAACTGAGGAATTGGAGGCTCCACCAATAGCCGAAGACCACACTATACTACCGCCACCAAGCATAGACGAAGTTAGCAGAGCGATAAATCGGCTCAAAAATAATAAGGCCCCACGATCTGATGGTTTCCCATTGGATCTAATTAAAATAGGAGGCCCCCCAATACACCAAGCAATTCATGAACTAATAGTGCAAGTATGAGAAGAAGAAGCGATGCCAGAAGACTGGCGAAGAGGCATCTTGTGCCCCATACATAAGAAAGGTGATATCGCAATCTGCAGCAATTATCGTGGTATAACGTTGTGGAGTTCCGCGTATAAGATTTTCTCCTCTATTCTTCAAGACAGGATAGCCCCATATGCTGAAGTCATCATTGGTCCATACCAGTGTGGCTTTATCCCAGGAAAATCAACAACTGATCAGATTTACACCCTTAGGCAGGTGATGGAAAAATGTCTAGCGTTTCAAAACTCACTACACCATCTTTTTATAGACTTTAAAGCCGCCTATGATAGCATAGCCAGAGTAGAACTTTATGAAGCCATGAGAGAATTCGGCATCCCAAATAAAGTGGCACGACTATGTCGGTTGACCATGACCAATCTTATAAGCCAAGTAAAAATATCCGGATCACTATCAAGCCCATTCAACATCAATAACGGGCTCCGACAGGGGGATGGACTGTCCTGCGTCCTCTTCAACATGGCGTTTGAGAAAGTGATCCGAGACTCTGATGTAACGGTGAGAGGAACAATCCTCTATAAGTCCATTCAGATACTGGCTTACGCAGACGATATTATTGACATCGTTGGTAGAAACCGAAGAGCTGTACAGGAAGCTTTCATCCAGATAGAGCAGGCGGCACGAAATCTGGGGCTGCACATAAATGAGAGCAAAACAAAGTACATTGTGGCCACGTCTGCGAGCTGAAGATCCAACATTGGTCCCTCAATTCAAACAGTGTAGCGCGAATTTGAAGTTGTGCAATCCTTTAAGTATCTCGGGTCAACTGTAGCAGCCGATAACAGCATGAAACCAGAAATACGCGCACGGTTGTTCAAAGCCAACAAAGCCTAATATAGGCTGTCAAGACTCTTCAAATCAAGGAACTTAACCATAACGTCCAAGTTGCTGGTATATAAAACACACACACACTACACAAAAAGAAAACACTGAATAAGTATCGCAACATTAAACAGACCGCAAAACGCTTCAGCAAAGTTAATCAAGTGAAGAAGCATCAATGAAGTCAATCAAACACGCTCACTGTAATGTGATAAATAAGCGTTGCAGCGATCGCGTTAAATCAGAACTTAAATTGATGCAAAAAAATCCTCCTCTTTTACATCGCATTAGGTAAATGTCAATCAAATGTTGTGGGGGCATGTCAGGCATAAAAAAGCAGAACAAGAAGGCGCGTCGCGTCGTCGGCATGCCATTGAGTAGGAGTACTTAAAGCCTTGCACGACAGTTGCGAATAGAAATTGCACTGATACAGGCGATGAAGAAAAAATATTGTAAGTGGTAAGTGGTTGTATGGCAAATGCTTGCAGTTTCGTTAGGTACTCCTCCAGAGGACTGTAAAACGTTCTTCTACTTTCGTAGACAGACAGTGTGCATTAGCATGCACACAGAATTATGTACATCCGCACAAAGCTAAACATCTACACTCAATTCATTAATAGATAAAAGTAAGTCAATTTTCCTTGGTGAATAGAATGCCTTTGATCCCTGGCTGATAGTTGAACGATGCAGTGCGTGTGTCTATACATCAATCAAAAATTCTTACAATCTGTGCCTTGTGGCTTATATTGGAATGTTTTATTAGAGTTGAACAAAACACAAATGTGACCTTAGTCGGTTGGGGATCTAACTTTATGTGAATTGGCAACATCTGCATCACTATAATGCTATACACCAAGAAGTTAATGGGGCAAATCCCTTGGTACTACTACTTTGTACACCCACGTTAAAAACATAATTTAAATGTAGAATAATTCCTATCATATGGGTGGTGGTGGTGGTGATGATGATGGTGCTGGTAATGCAGTCTCCCATTTTGTGGTCTCATGTACATGTACCTACCTACGAGTATCTATCTACACTCATTTCCTTTGATAGAATAGCTATACGAGTACATCCTCCTTGGCGATGGCAATGCTAATGCAGTTGGCTTTCTCCGACTATTGTCGGTTAATAGACAAATAACGGATGACGACCATTTATCGTTGGGTCATCATTATTCCAATCATCACTATCACCGTCGTCAACATCAGCTATTCCTGTCGTCACGGTTTTAATTGCTTTTTCATTTCATGTGCAGGGTAATGGCCGATGAATGGATATACGACAATGAGCCAATACTGAGTACATTGGGGCAATTACATAAATAATTGATAGAATCTATTGAAAATTGATGTGGATTTTATGGTCGATTTTTCTAATTGGTTTGATTATTTGGATCAGCACTTTTGTTACTTGTACATCATGTAGTTATGTTCGTTCGTTCGCTAAGGATGATTAGAGATTGGAATAGATTTATGTTTTTTATAGGATAAACTAGATTTTCCCGGGCGCTTTGCTACCCGCACACATGAACCCACGCCCTCCTCTTAAAACCATAGAGAAATAAGCACTAAGCACATAGTCTTAGTCTTTCCTATGGCCAGTCATAGTACGTACAAAACAGAGCACAAAAAGCAGCGCAGCAAATAGCACACAGTCATTATGATGCCGCTTTATGGCGTGATGTTCGTACAAAACAAAGGACAGAAAGCAGCGCAACAAACAGTGCAGCACACAGTCAACGCATTCGCTCGACAGTTTTTTTTGTCGAGACTTTAGTTATTTAGTTACAAAATTATTCGCCACGAAAGGCCCTTTTATTTAAATATATAGCCTTTATTCACCCTAAAATAATAATAATAATATCCGGCGCGACAGACCATTGCTGCCCAAGGCCTAGCTTCTCGCGACCATTTGTGTATATTTTTTTGGACACAAATGGAAGGGACCTACAATCCGGGACCGGATCCAAACGGCGAATTGAGAAGCTTTCCGTGACAAGTTATTACTTTCGGAACGTTTCTCAACTCTGCTGCCGAACATATTTCCTTATGGAAAACTAGCTGTTTCCGGGCGCTTTACTACCCGCACACATGACAAAAATAAATAAATAAATGAATGAATAAATAAAAAAATAAATAAATAAATAAATAAATAAATAAATAAATAAATAAATAAATAAATAAATAAATAAATAAATAAATAAATGAATAAATAAATGAATAAATAAATGAATAAATAAATGAATAAATAAATGAATAAATAAATATAAAAATAAATATAAAAATAAATCAATAAATAAATAAATAAATAAATAAATAAATAAATAAATAAATAAATAAAAAAATAAATAAATAAATAAATAAATAAATATATATAAAAATAAATAAATAAATAAATAAATAAATAAATAATTAAATAAATAATCAAATAAATAATCAAATAATGATTTATTAGATTTATTATGAATTATGATGCATATTTTGAAACGATTGTAAGGCGAAATACACAAATGTATCCCAATATTAACAATAATTAAAAAGTATGCTCGGTTTTATAGCTCGATCTTCATTTTTAAAGTTTGGCGCCACCGAGTATCGCACATCTTGAAATTAAGTTCCGCAATACCTTGAACCAAATGTGATGGGAATCTTCAGAGCGCTACTTATCGCTTCATGAAATGCTTTTTCGAAGGCTCCTTCGTTGTCTAGGAAGGCTCTTTTTTTTAAATTTTTTTTTTCTTTTTTTTTGCGGACTTTTTGCGGATAGCGATGCGTAGATTAAGTATTTTTTTTTTCAGTTTTCTCAGGGGGAGTAACCCCTATGAATGAAAAAAATTACGCAATCGCAAGCCGAGGGCTAACCAATTGTTTTAAAACAAGGCCCATCAAATTTTGAATGGTAGAAGCCGAGATATACGACACGACAGACAAACGTACAAACGTACAACCGGACAAACGTACATATATACACACGTTCGCTGAAAAATTTTCATCTCCTCTGAATATAAGCTTCGACCTTCGGGCTTGCAATTATTAGGTTCCTTTTAAATTTACTTAAAGGGTATGGAAAGAATATATCTAATATAGCTTGCATAAATGTCGGGCTAACCCCTTCCGCCAAACTGGATGACATCGGCTCGAAATCGGGACCGGTGGAGAGATTTTTTCCGGGAGGCCAGGACCGGACACCGGTTGTAGAGCCAAATATGATGATGAACTCCATTTGCATCCGTCGATTTGAAAGGCTGGATGCTTTTGACTGCCCATCGGATTCTCTGCTCAATGCAGACTTCCGAGGCTAACTGTGGTAGAACTATAAACCCTGGTTTCAAGTTTGATTTTAAAACGGATCCAATTTAAACTCACTGTGCATATAGCTAGCTAACCCGACACCTTAACTTTGACTGTAAAATCGGACACAAAGCATTAAGATAACGTAAGCGTTTTCGCATGCGGTATTTGTAACATTATTCTCAAGTTGTTCCGCATGTTCTTGCTGTAATCAATTTTAATTGTACATTAGTTATCCATCATTACTATTATTATCTGATGTGAAGTGCAAAATTCCATTTAAGCCAAAAAGTTAATTGTGCGAAGTGGTGCATTCTCCTGAATACTAAATAACTTGTATTGAGAACATTCTGTACGCATTTTTTGCGCAGCTATACAGCTACGACTGTGACGATCTCAAGTGGAAAATTTAATAATGAAGACTCAACGACGCCACCATTATTGCCATGCCATGCCATGCCATGCCATGCAATTCTCAATAGCGGCAAAATGAAGGTAATTGTGCTCCGCTATTATGGCATGACTTGGCGTTGGCATTCAGCGGCACCGGCATAAATCGACAGACTATTGACTAAAGTATAAATCTAATTTCCACTCAATATTTTTCCTTCCGTTCTTGTTGTTTGGCGGCTCCGTCCGGTCATGGTCGCGTACTGAAATAATTGTGCAACACAACAGTACGATCCCGTAATAATAGTAGTAGTCGCGTAATAAAATGCTTTGTAGCGTACCTAATTCATTCCACCACACAACGTAGAGATAAGTCGACGATGGACGGACGACATCAGTGTATGCGCTGTTAGGATACATAGATACTACACATTGTGGATATTCCCTGAACTTGAATACAAAATGCGTCAACAAACTGAAGGCACAAGCAATCAGCGAACGAAGAAGAACGCTTTTCTGGAAACAAAACACACCGCATAGCCGCGCCGCGCCGGTCGGGTCGCTTTTGAAACTGAAAGGAGGTATGCCAACTGCTGAAACTCAAGGTGAAGAAGCGTCAGCAGTTCAAGAGAGCAGCCGCACACTGATAAATGTGGAACGTGAAAATAGCAAAAATCCAAGCTCTCAGCTAAGGAATTAAGGAGGTTGCCGCCGAAGCAAAGGCTGATGCGTTTGCTTGGACGAGTACGGGGCCGGATATGCGCCGTTGTACGCCCTAGCTAGTTTGCCTGGCAAACGCACCTCTTAAAGTATACGAATACAATAGTTTTGTCGTATGATATGTTGTTGTTGTCTTTTCTTCCTTTGTGCATCTTAATTTGACATTTGCGACGCAGCACTTCATTTAAAGTGACAGCGAAACACTCTGCTTTCCTGCTTAGCACACTTTTTTTTTCAGTTATTATTGAAGTGTTTGGCTTTTGCGATTTTTTTTTAATTAATTGCAAGATCGTACTCTTGATAAATGGTGACATTTCAAGGATTAAGCGAAGTATTTCTTTAATTTTTCTTTAACTTAATGGACTGCGACAAACAATGACGGGCGAATCGATGGAAACAACGATAACTTACTTCGAAGCGTTGAAGTTATTAAGTTTGTATTCGGGTTTATCTACAATAGGCAATATTCGAATATCTCGGCTATATTAACTACTTGATTATCATTGGAAAGGTCTTTGGGACCTAATCTTAATATATAAAAATTAAAATTTATTTATATGTATGTATATTTGTACTGTTTCTAGTACCTACGACCTACGGAGCGACATGAACCTGAGCATCCTCGATATTAACAGACAGGTAGGAAATGACTACCGGGTGACTGACATGAAGTGTTACCAACTTCAGACTGTCAAACCAGTGATGACAGAGCACTCAAATTTACACTAATCCGCAATGGAATTCAAGCGTAATATTGTGATTGCTTTATTTTAGGCTGGAAAACCACAACCGCAGATTGTTAACCAGTTAAAATATCTGCATGTGACTAAAATGTTTGTGTATCGCACCATAAATCGTTATAACGATACTGGCAGCATTGCAAAACGCCATGGTGGTGGACCGGAACGCACTGCCACATCGCCGGATATCATTCGGAAGGTGAAGGCCAAATTGGCTCGGAATCCGCGCCGTACCGGCAGAAAAATGGCTCGTGAGGCGAACATTTCGCTCGAACGGATGCAGCACATATTGAAAGATCATCTTGGACTAAAGGCCTTGAAATTCCAAAAAAACGCATGATCTCACCGATGCTCAAAAAAAGTTAGAGTGGAAAGAGCAAAAGAGTTGTTACGCTTGCACGAAAGTCGCGATATGTCGAATTTCGTTTTCTCCGATGAGTCACCGTTCGTTTTTGAGCAATATGTGAACGAGCAAAACGACCGGATTTTCTTGCCCGGCCGTTCTACTGAAAATTTGGACCAACCAATTGCCACTCGAAACCAAGCGCCGCCGATGGTGATGGTTTGGGCCGCCGTAATGGCCGAAAGCCGTTCACCGCTCGTTTTTTTGGACCGTGGCATCAAGATAAATGCTCAAATTTATCGGGATAATGATTTGGAGGGACCGTTGAAGCCCTGGGCACAAAAACATTTCGGCCGCAGAGCCTGGACATTTCAACAGGACTCGGCGACGAGTCATAAAGCACGCGTCAATCAAGATTGGCTGAAAAACAACGTTCCGCGGTTCATTTCCACTGCCCAATGGCCATCAAATTCACCGGATGCCAATCCCCGAGATTTCTCGGTTTGGGGTATTTTGAAGAGCAAGAAGCAACCAAGAAGAGCAAAAAAATACCAAAGTGTCGATTATCTCAAGCAAGCGCTTCGCCGGGAATGGGCCAAAACACCGCAGAGCCACTTTCGTGCTGCATGCAAAAGCCGTTTGCAAAAACACATGGGTCCCCAACAAATTTTTTTTTTAAAAAGATTACCCGATTTTTTTCAAATTTTATATACGTGTGTATATCTGATAGACAACACTTTTTGTAAAAATGTTGGAGACCCCAGACACCAAGGTCATGGGGCCCCAACAAATTAAAAAAAAAAATTGACTCGATTTTCTTAAAATCTTACACACGTGTGTATCTCTGATGGACAACAGTTTTTGTAGAAATTTTGGAACCCCATAAAATTTTTTTAAAAAAATTAACCCGATTTTCTTTAAATTTTATTCACATGTGCATCTCCGATGGTCAAAACTTTTTGCACATTTTTTGAGCGAATGGGCTCTGAGGCATTAGGGGTGCCCATATAATTTTTATCAAAAATTAGGCCGATTTTCTTCAAATTTTAAACATATATGTGTAACTCCGATGGACAAAACTTTTTGTAGTGAAGGGGCTCAAATATTATTTTATTCAAAATAACCCGGCATCTCCTATTAGAGAATTTAAATGAAAAATTTTAAGGTTTTTTTTTTAACATTTCAAATAGCTTTTCACAACCACACAAAACGATCACAAACAAATTTGAAAGTGGGACAGGAGATCGTCTGTCGGTTCAGCTAGTATGTCTTATAAATTCAAATGGTATTGCGTTAATAAGCAGCATATTCTGTTTACACGTCGTTTTTAAATCAAGCAACTAAATTTCTGCAAGCCCAGGCAACAGAGTGTGATTTCAAAAAAATTATAAACCAAGGAAAGTGTACAACCAAGATAGCTATCAACCCTGTTATTTACTTCGAATAAAAATTATCCACGTTTTTGTCTTTGTGTCATGTCTCGCAGAGGACAGCCACTCAAGCCGTCTTGTATTTCGTTTTCCTGCACTTGTCTCACATTTTGGTCGACAATCCTACCCACAATCAAAGAACACTTAAAAACCATGCATTATTCTGTTTTCGTTATCTGCAAGTTCACCGCCGCACAAATTGCAAAATTCCAAAACTACGATTACGAGTATATGGACGACAAACTATCTCAGTCCAGTATCAAGTGCGCCAATATGACACACAAAGGACTAAAGCAAATTCAATCTAGAATCGCGTATCGTGTATGTAGATACTATGATATCGGGTTCTAAAACGTCAGTACACAGTGAAAAACAATGTCATCGACAACGGATGTGTGAATTTCCTGTAGAAAAAAACAATAATTGATATGATTGTGTGATGGAATGCAGGCGGCAAAGTGGTAGATACTCGTGTATGTTGTACCTGATGCTTCCTTCTCCTTTGCAATGCACACACAGGAGCGCACTCATGTTACACAAAAACATACTTCTCGCTTCGTTTCGTTTGTATTTCAGTTCTGCCGCCATTGTTCAGTACAGAGTGTTTGCAGTGCTCTTAATCTGCTTCGTGCCACTTTGCGCATGTGCTAGAAGCTTTGATGCTTCCTAGCAGTTGACAAGGCTGATTTGCTTAATGTGTACAGTGAGGAGTGTGAGTATGCATTGTATGGCTCTTCTGCTGTTGCTTTTATATAAATAATAATTGGCGAATTTGTGTGTTTGTTTGTAGAATAAACTAAAAGTGACGTACAAACGTACAAACGTACAAACGTACAATTGTACACACGTTCGCTGAAAAATGTTCATGTCCTCTGAATATAAACTTTTGCAATTCCATTAGTGCGAGCTTGTATCGCTTTAATGAATGCACTGATTTGTTCGAAGGCGAAGGACGAGATACGAGCAATCGTATGTTGCATCCTTGTTATCAAATTAAAGTTGAAAAGGGTATGATGTGTTTTTGTTTTTCTTAACAATCTTAACAACCTATGTGTACTAGAAGTTCAGAATTTCTTTCAAGATCGCTAAAGTCGCTAAAATCCCTCAACAAAAAAAAAACTTGGTCTAACCACCTAACTACTTGTGTTGTTAAGTTATTGCTTGTAGGTAGCTTGAGCTATCCGAGTTTTGATGTAGATTTGTTGGTTGCATCTTTCGTTTGCGTTTTTTTTTTTCAGGCATCAGGCAAATCATTTCATATAACTATCGTGCGGCTAAAGAAGGAATCTCTGAATTGGTTAGTACGTCCGAAAATAGGCTGAATGGTGTACCCGTGAGCTTGAGTTGAGGCACGGGTATTACGGATGGGTTGGAGAATAGGAGATAGGATGCATCTGGATATTTCTTTTGAACACCGCGAGAAAACGAGCGATAAAACAGTGACAGTGACAGGCAGGAAACATTCCTACGATGTTCAAGCGATTCGATTGTTTTCGCGATATGAACGTCACCAGTAAGTTTTAACGCGCGGTTCTCAACTCTGTCTAGTAGATGCAATGTGGTCTTGGGGGCACCTGCCCAGACAATACAATTGTATTCGAGTTTAGGGCGAATATACGCCTTGTAAATAGTAGACAGATCTGAAGGAGTGAAGTACATCTTACTGCACCGTTTTAGGAAACCCAAGCATCTCGCAGCATTTTTGGCGATGGCAAATATGTGGTCATTCCAACGAAGCTTGTTGTTGACGCACATACCGAGAATTGAGAGTTCTTCAGTTTCTTCGATGCGAGATCCATTTATGGATAAAGGTTGGGGGTTTAAATTACGCTTAGACGAAAGAAGACAGCATTGGGCTTTAGAAGCGTGAAATTCAACTCTATTATGTAGTCCCCAGCTTGTTATGCTGTCAAGGTCAGAATTTAACGTGCTTAACATACGTTGTTGCTCAAGTTCTACTTGTGATGAAGAGGGGCGTGCAGAAAGCGAGAAGTCATATGAAAAGCTAAGAGTACTGTGGTCAGCAAAGGAATGGATTGGATTAGAGGTGGTGGATAGGAGATCATTAATAAAAATCAGAAAGAGCGTCGGGGATAAAACAGAGCCTTGAGGAACACCGGCATTTATGCGGTGAACATTGGATTTAGTTTGTGGCATGCCAGTAAGAATCGTTTGGCGAGAAGCTCGTTGTGCTCTTTCACTTTTAGCATTTGGGTTTCTTGATGGAGATGGTCCTCATGTGACATGCGGTGGCAACCAGTGATGAGGCGAAGAGTAGCATTCTGATAGGATTGAAGCTTCTGCCATTGTGTGTGTGGCAGAGGCGAGGTGTCCGGATGGGTGCCGCATAGTTAAGGACCGATCTGCCAATCGCTTGATATGTGATACGAAGGGTTTTTTTGTCCTTACCCCATGTACTACCCGTTAGGGATTTGAGGACTTTATTCCTGGACATGACTCGTTTATTAATGTTTCCCGAATGAGTCGAAAATTCGCTCACGAAGCTTAGTCTCTTTAGATGGGAGTGATGGTGACCTGATGAGCACTTTTGTCGAAATTGCAAGTATAATCTTACAACAACTTTATCAAAGAACAATTCTGGAAATTTTCCTTTAAATTAAAAGAGAATCCAACAAAAAAACTTTAAAACTTTTGTGTCCTCACTCAGTTCTACTTAAGAACAGAAAACCCGAATCTTACCACATCGTCGACGATGACGTCGATGCACCACCAGAGACACAAGGTATTCTCTTTTTTTAAATTTTTAATGCCCAGCATTCGATTACATGTGGCGCACCACAATCATATCGACGAAATGTTCCCAACATCACGTCGTCTTATGCCATTTCGTTAAAAATAAAAAACCAAAAAAACTGACAAATAAACGAAAAAAAAAATAAAATCGCAAACGAAATGGAAACTTACGGCGCTGAAGGATACTCGGCGGGAGAACACACAGAAAAGAATAAATTTATTACACAATCGTGCAAATCCGTTCGGCCTGCATTTTCGCCCACCGTTTGAAGGTTTGGTCGGTTATCTGGGAGAAGATTTACCAGCTGGCTAGTAGTATGGAATAGTAGGTTATGTCTATTTCACATGCATTCAGAGAAGAGGGAAAAAAAGTTTCACCGCCGCGATGAGACTAAAACTTTGACTGTTGCTAAAAATGTTCCTAACTCTTGGCTGTGGGCCAACATTTTTTTCCAAGCTTGTACTTGTACTTACCTCTCACTTGTGTTAAAACATGCACTACCGACTATTGATGTATAGCATCAACTACTATACTGTTCATTATACTACATCGTCCCTGGCCATTTTCATTGCGCACAGACTGCAATGTTATTTTCATTGGAATCTGTTATGTGTGCTCCGTGTGCACTTTGTGATGCAATTTAAGTTATTGGGAAATGCTTTATGCCCATTCCACTACCCCTCCATCCGACAAACGAAAATTACAAGACAAGAGATGAAGGATATTTGGTGGATTATAGCAATCCACAAATGCACTGGCATATTAAATGGGATAATCAATGGAAAGGTTCGAACAAAAAAGCAAAACTTCATCAGAATTAAAATACATAATATTTGTTGGATGCAACAAAATGTTTGTTTTTCTATTAAAGTAAATACTTTGTTCATTTAATTGCCTTGTTCAGTGAATACGAAAAGAAGGTCAAAAAGTTTTCCGAATGGACGGGAAGAAAAGAGATTAGATTAAGAAGAAAAATGTTCTTTTCAATATACTCGTATTCACCCTTAATCTTAATAGACTTTTCAGATCTTTCAGTCATCATCATAGTGTTCTGTAACCCCGGTTGGGGCATAAGGCGAACAAAACGTCTCCATCCTTCACGGTCTGCAACAAGGTATTTTAGCTGTGGCCACGTCCTTCTCTGGGATTCTGCTTCTGCTAAGACAGTTGATTTCCATGTTTTTCTTGGTCTTCTAACTCGCCGTCCACCCTGTGGATTCCATTCAAAGGACTGCTTTTCAACTTCGTCGTTTGGTTTTCTCAGTCTGTGACCAATCCATTGCCATTTACGCTTTCTTATATCGACGTCCAGCCCCTCTTGACTTGTCCTGCGCCACAATTCCTCGTTTAATACAATTTGTGGCCAGCGAATCTTTAGGATGTGGCGTAGACAGCGATTCACAAAAGCTTGCAATTTCCTCTAAATAGTGGACGTGACTTTCCAGGTTTCGCAGGCATATAACAGCACGGATTTGACATTGAATTCGAAGAATCTCTACTTAGTGCGTAAGGAGATTTGAATGGATTTCCAAATTGGGGTCAGAGTACCAAAAGTAGCACGAGCATTATTAATTCTTCTTTTAACGTCCAGATCTGTACCGCCATTTTTCAGAAACAATACTGCCAAGTTAGTTAAACTGTTCGACTTCTTCCACTGGCGTCTCCTGTATAGTAATACTCTGCTGTGTGAAGCTTTTTTTTGTCTTTTTGCTGGTTATTCTTAGACCACTCGACACTCCCTTCACTTTCAGTGCCTCTTGAGTGTAGACTCGATTCTATCCTTTATCCGCACGAGAATGATGGTTGCCATTAGTTTTGGGAAAACAGACAAAACGGTGATACCACGCCAATTGTTGCAATTCTTAAGGTCACATTTCTTTGGCAGCTTAAAAATTACAATGCGATACTCTTTCAGTAAGCTTATTTATTCCATCTGGAGAAAAAGTTTTCCCTTTGTTCTCAAAATATTCCGCAAATGCAACTTTGTCTTCGTAGTCATTCCATTACTATTACAGGGGTAGTTTGATAAGTCAGAGACTTTTTGAATTTCCTGCGCATTAACTTAAAATGCAACACTGCTCCGGTCAACTGCCATCTATTATTAGACTACTGTCAAATTTTGAGCAAGCTGCGTCATTTAGTTTGTCTTGTCTTTCTAGTTTATAGTGAGCACATCTTTCGATGGCGTGTACTTCTGCCTGGATTATACTCGGGTACTGCGCCATTGCTATACAGAGTACTTGGTTCGCGGCCCATAGACTCCATGCCATCGAATTTCTTTGATCCATCCGTATACCACTTTATGGCACCCGAATGTATCTGTTATTCAGTCTGAGAATTGAATTCCTTCTTGGTGCTCTTTATTACTTCAAAATTCTTTTTGAATTCGAGCTTTAACACCATGTTATCACACGGCATGCTCGCTAGGGCGTCAGCTTGGCCAGTCCCCAGATTCCCCTATTGCTCTTGCCCTGCTGTCCGTGAAGCAGCCATACTTCCTTCAACGTAAATTGGTTTCCCTGGATTTGCTCCCTACCACTAGGTGTAGTGGGAGCAGCCCAAGAATTAACTCCATAACCGCCGTGGGGTAGGTTCTCATCTATTTTGCGTATCTCTTCCCCCATTATGCGGTACCCTATGCCACAGAATGGTTCTGGTCCTACAAGCGGAATTTCTGCACCTCTGTATATCCCGGCACTCAGTACAAGCGTACCTTGTTTACTTCGTCAAGTCTATTTAGCTTCGTCCTGCATTCCTCCACAAGTTTAGATGTGATGTGGAATGCATCCAGGGCTATTAGCGCGGCTTGGCTGTCTGTCTTAATAGCTATTTCCTGCCTCATGTAGTTCCTTTCCAGTTTATAGTGAGCACATCTTTCGATGGCGTGTACTTCTGCCTGGATTATACTCGGGTACTGCCCCATTGCTATACAGAGTACTTGGTTTGCGGCCCATAGACTTCATGCCGTTTCCCAGGATTTGCTCCCTACCACTAGGTGTAGTGGAAGCAGCCCAAGAATTATAGGGTATAGGTTCTCATGGCCCCTGTAATTAAAACACAGACCAGCCTCTGCACTTTTTCCAATTCTCTTCTCGCGGTGCTTAGTTTGGTTCTACCTTCTTTCTTTCCAGAGCAATTCTAATCGCCTCATGAGATGCGTTGTCGGATGCCCCTTAGATATCTAGGAAAGAACGAGCGCGATTTCTTTTCTGGCAAGGGACTCCTCTATACATTCCGTCAGCTCCCACAGTGCGGGAGTGACCACTGACTGGAGTGTAGTGGTCCTCTTCTCTCTGACGCTTTCTTTGTGACCTGATACAAAAGGCGTAAACTATCCTACCTACAAGGAAAACTATTTGTGAATTACATATCCGGATAAAACCCTAAAACTATGCTACTATAATTAACCAGTTAAGCGGTTGTTTTCTTTGTGCATTATATGCAGATTGTTGTATTGCTCAGTACACAGCATTTTTTAACTTATGTTCAGCCGGCTTTTCTGGCAATTATTATCATGCCAGGCGTTTTCTATGTCTATTGGCTTTACTGGTATATTTTAACTTAGCACCTTCCGACTTGTTCTTAACTTTTTTTGGGATTATGGAAACATGGGCCTTTGTAAAGCGGTCGGACCTCATTTTTTCAAACCAGATTGTCGTAGCTTTGTATCAACTAAAGAACTCAGTTGCAAATTTGGATTTTTGTAATCTCTTCATATTGCCTAGTCAGCTACCAATACACAGTTCTCGATCATCTGCGTCATCATCATACACACCCCAAAGTATTACCACGACCTAAAAGCTTCACCTACATAAAGCCTACGTTTAATAAACTCCTTCACATGATATTGTGATGACTCAGTCTCAGCTGTCTTGGCTCTTCTATGTATGACTTTCACTTATCCTAAAGAACCAGTATCTGTGCAGCACAGACATAAGAAACGGAAAATCTATGATTTTTTGGTGTCTTGGTTACAAATGTACCTATACATATAAACTTTTATTTAATTGTATTGAACGGAAAACGGCAGCTTGAGCCTGTCTCTTGAAATAAACATTCGCAGTCCTATATGGATTGCTATCATTGCTGCAGCGGCTCAACCCAACCAAACCATACCTTGTCGCTTGCCAATAGTGAATTAATAAAGGAAAGAAATACAGGAACTGTCTGTCTGTAATACCTTTGAGCCGCAACACACTCCACACATTATTCATTCAAGCATTTGGAACTGTTGGCAAATAGTGCACAACGTCACACAACAATCGAAACTGTTCGCGAGAGATAGGAGCTGGTTGTTGTTGTTGTTGTTGTGGGTAATTTAATACGTGACGCGATTTGAACTTCTTGCGTCGGTCGGAGGGAAGGACTGGTAACTATTTTTCTGATACCGTAGCTTACGGCAAATGTTAAGACAAACAAGAGACACAAGGAGAAAACTTACAGTCAAAGCACATTGTACCATACTACGACTAGCATGACGTGGTATTAAGACTTAAGTCCCCCCTTAAAGCCTGTTATTAGCAGTCGCTTTGCATGCACTTACATACCAGCTGTGTCGGTCGTGTGCAGTGTGCACGCTACGTATGTATACACTTATAATTTCACGGTATCTTGAATTACGTCAAAAGTCGTTCGGTTGGTTGGTTGCTTCGGCTTAGTTGGTTGACCTGCGAATTGTTTTTAGAAAAAAATTTCTAATAATGGCCGGCTTTTTTGGGATTCTATTTGTAGCAACGTAGCAATTCTCCATCTTAACTCCGCGTCGGCATGGTGTTCTGTCATTCGTGTTATCATTTAGTGGTGGAATCCTGCGATCAATTTTTAACCCACTTCCCAAGGCCCGATCTTATTGAAACTTAACACACGCGTGTATTTTCGGTGACAACACTTTCTATTAAAATTTGGAAGTGATCGGACCGTGTGGTCGGGGGCTCCCATACAATTTGGTTTTTTTAATAATCATTCCACATAACGACATGACATCACGCCATACTGTAATGACTGCGTGCTGTGTGCGCTGCGTGCAGAGCTGGTTTACGATTGGGGTTGTTTTGTGGTTGGGTTACACTGCTTCGTATGTGTGGAATTCTAGTAGAATTCAGTATACCTTTGGTTATTAGAAATTTAACATGAAAAATTGTAATTTCTATTAAAACTTGAGGCCCCTCGGGCCACGGGGTCGGCGAGCTCCCATACAAATATTTTACAAAATTTACTCGATGTTCTTCAAATTTTATACGCATGTGTATCTCCGATGTACAACAATTTTTGTAAAAATTTTGGAGACCCCGGGCCCCGGGTTCGTGCGGCCCCATAAATTTGTTTTAAAAAAATTAACCCGATTTTCTTCAAATTTCATACACATGTGTATCCCCGATGGACAAAATTTTTTGTAAAGTTTTTGTAGTATGACGCGTGTGGCTTGTGTGATGGGTTGAAATTTTTTTTTTGACTTCCTTGAGGTTCTTTTAAACCAAACAACACCACGACCTGAGAGCTGATATTTTGTGAGTGTCTAAGTCCAAAATAGCATTTTTATATTGCGAGTATGACGCGTATCGCGTGTCGCATGTGATGGGTTGAACAATTTTTTTTCGACTTCTTTGATGTCCTTTGTAACCCACTTCCACACGACCTAGAGAGCTGAAATTTTGTACGTGTCTAAGTCCAAAATAGCATTTTTATATTCCGAGTATGACACGTGTCGCGTGTGATGGATTGAAAATTTTTGTTTCGACTTCTTTGAGGTCCTTTTTAACCAACTTCCACACGATCTAGAGAGCTGAAATTTTGTGAGTGTCCAATTCCGAGTATGACGCGTTTTGCGTGTGGCGCGTGTGATGGGTTGTAATGTAGCCATTTTCTCGTTTTTTGAGGTCTTTTTGAACCACCTTTTGCACGACCTAGAGGACTGAAATTTTGTAAGCGGCTCAATGTCAGTGGCTCATTCTGATATCCCGCTTTTGACGCGTGTCGCGTGTCGCGCGTGTGAAGCGTGGAAAAAAGAAAATTCTTTGAAAAAGCTCCGACCTAAAAAACCGATTTCTTGGCGATTATTACCTAACAACAAACGACTATGTGGCGTCTTTCGATGTATATATAAAAGTTTTTATCCGAAAAACTAAGTTTTTTTTACATTTTCTTGTTTCTTCTTATTCTGTACACACGCTCAAGGGTTTTGCACCCTTATAATGCTTGGCACAGCGTTGGCGTTAGCAAATTAGGGAGAGAAAAGATGAGATGTCTTTGCACATGTGACTTAAATTACTGCAGATCATATACAAGAGCTTGAATTGGAAGTTTGCCAACCTACGAAAATCCACAAAGCAGAACTTTGATAAGCCTTTCGGCTCGATAGTTGTGCTCGCCCTTTTCGTTTGTAAGGCCTGGTACTACGGACGAATTCGGTACGTTTTACTCTCGAGTTGTTGGCTTTCAAGAAAGACGTCAAGTTGAAGAAGGACAGAATTCTACTACACAGGCTCCAATAAATTTGAAAAGCTTGTCAAAACTTTAGCAGAAATACCATCAGGCTCAGTAGATTTATAAATGCGAAGATCATTTAATACTCTAGCTACTTGACGAGTACGAAAGGTGATCAGTCCACAGATGTTTCAAATCTTAAAATTACAGGCGGTCCAAAAGATAGCTTCTAATCCAGTGAAGCAGCTTATCATCGACTCCATAAGCAAGCATTTTGGACAAAAGAGCTTGGTTGCCAACCTCTGTCGAATGCCTTAAAAATATCGAGTGCAACAGCTTTGCTTTCTCCAAATTGATGCAAAGACGACCGGTTCCATTGTTCGGTGAGATATACCATCAAATCACCAGTAGAACGTTGCCCATGAAATCCATACCATGCTGGTCACTAAGGATTTCGTTGGTCTCAAGATATTTCTTGACCTGATAATTAATCAGCGTTTCCATGACCTTGGAAAGAATGGATGTATGTGAAATGGATCGGTACGAAGAAGGAGACGACGGTTCGCGTTTTTGGGTATGGGCTGGACAAAAGCTGTTTTCCAACTTCTCGGGAAGAGTCTAGAAGAATAGGATAGATGGAAAAGCTTACGCAATGGTAATGCCAGCTTGGAAGAACACCTCTTCAGAACTATTGGGAAAATACCATCTGGCCCAGGGGATTTGTGGAGTATTGTTAGCCCCGTATGTGAGAAAGGACGATACCGGAGACTCTAAAATAATGAGAACCACGAGCGTTATCGCGATGTCGACATCGTAAAGAGAATTAAGCTATATTGATATCCCTCGTTTGACGCGTGTCGCGGGTGAAGCGTGAAAAAAAAATATAATTCTTTGAAAAAGGTCCGACCTCAAACATTTTTTGGCGATTATTACCAAAAAAAAGGACTGTGTGGCGTGTTTCGATGTATACATAAAAGTTTGTACCCATTTTTTTACATTTACTTTTTTTTCAAGCGAGATTTAAAGCCTCGCGTCGATCTTAATCATAATATAGTCTTTATGTTCATTCGAAATTGTTACACAAAACCTACATAAAATCTGTTAACATTACATGACAGTTTGTGTCTATGTGTGAAATTACAAGCTTCAGCTTCGGAATTGTCCTATTTCTAATACTAATGAAAAAACTGTACGCAAACACTCAGTATGCAGTACAAGTAAACAGAGTGCTATCCAGGATGAGTTCAGAGAAATTGTATCACATAGAAAGAAATCTCATTCATGTCACATTTGATAGACACCCGGATGGACATACTCGTACATTCTATGAAACGATTTCAATAGTTGGCGGCAGCATTAAAAATTCCATAGCTACATTCTCTTAGAACGTGCAATGCAGTGATAATACAAAGCGCTGTCCTATCCACAATGAGAAAGTTGCTTTCTTCTCTGTACCAGACATATCAGAACGTATTGGATATGTAGTTGGAAAGCGGCAGGCACGAAGACATTTCTTTAGTCACACACATTTTTGGACACACCAAGGGACCAAAAGAGATCATATGACCGAACAAAAATAAATTATTTTTTGTTATGTGCTTGAAATATTTTGTGTTGTTGAGTTTATTGTGCTAAAATAAACCCCTATCCACTAAATTTGTAAGAAAAACTCAAACATCAAGCCCAACAAACTAACAAACTACGCAAGCGGACATACAGACAAGAAAATTGTGAGAAAATGAAAATGATGCGGATTTTTCACATTTGTCAGGGGGAGGGGGGGGAATCTCTAAGGCGACCACGACGACATAGTGAACTAGTTTTTGAGACAGATCGTTTCGCTTTTCTTGCAAGCGTACACATATTGCAGCAACAAACGGGCATGCAATTCGCAACCGGAATGTCCATGTTTGCGCTGCTCATATCTAATAAATTTATGATATTGCACTCTTTTAAGTATATTGCTCAATGGCCATAGTTTGATAGAGATAGTTGCTAAAATATTATAACTATAAACTTTCGTATGCAAATGGCTAAAATTGCTAAAAAAAAATCTATGCGAAAGAGTTAATTGACATCTTATCGACACTGATTTTGATAGATTACCGATAAGTCCCAAAAAAAATTGGAACATTAGTCCCAAATCGAATTAAGCACTGATGTCCCACCCCATCCGGACATAAGTCCCAACATATTTTTTTGGGAATTGAGAAAGCCACTTTATGTATCCACAGATTTTTTTTAAATTATTATCTCTTTCGAAAATTTGGGACTTATGTCCCATCTTCGACAAAATTTTTCCCGTCCGATCAGTTGGGACACAACTTCCTAATTCGATTTGGGACTTATGTCCTATTTAAGTGGGTCATAAGTCCCAAAAGTAAATATTGGGACTTATATCCCAATATTTGACAAACGGTGATCATCATCATCATCATATTTGGCTCTAAAACCGGGGTTCGGTCCTGGCCTCCCGCAAAAAGTCTATCCACCGGTCCCGATTTCCAGCCGATGTCATCCAGTTTGGCATCCCTAAACTCTGGGCGTACTGGTCCACGCAATCCTTTCTGCGTAAGCTTGGTCGTCCACGATGTCGTGTTCCATAATTCCTACCGCAAAGGAATTTCCTCTTCGCTCATGCGAGCTAGGTGTCCTGCCCACCGGAGCCTACCGAGCTTAATTTTCTTCACGATGTCGACATCGAGGTAATGCTCGTAGATCTCATCATTATAGAGTCTTCGGAATATTCCTTCCTTACATACGGGCCCAACAATTCTTCGTAAGAATTTCCTCTCGAACTCGTCTAAGAGTTCAGATTGCTTTTTGCCATCCATATGTAAGTACTGGTATGACCATTGTCTTATATACCAGCAACTTGGATGCTATGGTTAAGTTCCTGGATTTGAAGAGTCTTGACAGACTTAGTACGCTTTGTTAGCTTTAAGCAACCGTGCGCTTATTTCTGGTTCCATGCTGTTATCGGCTGCTACAGTTGACCCGAGATAGCTAAGGGATTGCACTACTTCGAGTTCGCGCTCCACTATTTGAATTGAGGGAACAATGTTGGATCTTCTACTCGCAGACGTGGCCACCATGTACTTTATTTTGCTCTCATTTATGTGCAGCCCCAGATTTCATGCCGCCTGCTCTATCTGGATGAAAGCTTCCTGTACAGCTCTTGGGTTTCTACCAACGATGGCAATATCGTCTACGTAAGCCAGTATCTGAATGGACTTACTTACTCCATTCCTGTCTTATAGAGGATTGTTCCTCTCACCGTTACGTCAGAGTCTCGGATCACTTTTTCCAACGCCAGGTTGAATAGGGCGCAGGCCAGTCCATCCCCTTGTCGGAGCCCGTTATAGATGTTGAATGGTTTTGATAGTGATCCGGAAATTTTTACTTGGCTTATAACATTGGTCATGGTCAACCTACATAGTCGTGCCAGTTTATTTGGGATGCAGAATTCTCTCATAGCTTTATAAAGTTCTACTGTGGCTATGCTATCATAGGCGGATTTAAAGTCTATAAAAAGATGGTGTAGTGAGTTTTGAAACTCTAGACACCTAAGGGTGTAAATCTGATCAGTTGTTGATTTGCCTAGGATGAAGCCACACTGGTATGGACCAATGATGACTTTAGCGTATGGGGCTATCTTGTCTTGAAGAATAGAGGAGAAAATCTTATACGCGGTACTCAACAACGTTATACCACAATAATTGCTGCATTTTTTAATATCTCTCTTCGTATGTATGGGGCACAGGAAACCTCTTCGTTAGTCTTCTGGCATAGCTTCTTCCACCCATACTTGCACTATTATTTCATGAATTGCTTGGCGTAGTGTGGGGCCTATTATTTTTATCAGTTCCGCTGGGATCCCATCAGATCCCGGGGCCTTATTATTTTTAAGCGGATTTATCGCTCTGCTAACTTCGTCTATGCTTGGTGGAGGCATTATAGTATGATATTCGGTCATTGGTGGAGCGTCCAATTCCTCATTTAACTGGCCATTAAGCAACTTATGAAAGTGCTCTTCACATCGCTCTAAGATGCCTTTGAGATCGGTGATCAGGTTACCCTCTTTGTCCTTGCAGTTTGTGCAACGCGGTGTATATTGCGTCATACCGCAGACTCTTTGGTAGAACTTACGCGCTTGGTGCGGTCCTCGCTCTCTGTACTGTTCTAGTTCACGGACGAGCTTCTTCTTCCAGGCTGCTTTCTTTCGCCGGTGAACTGTTTTTTCATATATTCTGAGCTCTTTATATTCATCTTCGCGTGCCCGCGTTCTAATGACTGTATTTTTAAGGCGTGTCCATTTCTCTTCTACGCCTGACATCTCAGCCCCAGAGCATTTAAGGCGAGTCCTATCGCTTGACCGTAGTTGTTTCTGAGCTCTTCGTTACGAAGGGCAGCCGTGTTGACTCGAATCTGATTCGCGGATGCTGTCTTCCTTGATGATGCAATCCGCGCTCTGAGCACCATACCAACAAGATAGTGGTCCGAATCGACTTTGGCACCTCGGTACGTTCGTACCGTCATCAGATTCGGGTTGTTGCGGCGGTCTATCAACACGTGGTCTATCAGGAGATACCCAGGTGAAATTGTGGATATTTTTACGCGCAAGCCTTGTACTCGCAACGACCAAATTATTGCTTGCTGCCATCTCTATGACTCGTTGGTCATTGTCATTAGTGTTCTCGTGTATGCTATGAGTGCCAATGTACTGCCTGAATACTGGCTCCCTACCTATTTTGCCATTCATATCCCCCAGAATGATTTTTACGTCATACTGAGGACAGGCAGGACAGTTTTCGTTGCCGTGGTCGTCGTCGTTCATCAGTGTATCCGAGGCTTATTTTGGTTTACGTAATATGGTTCCATTCGCGTCTAAAAAAATACATGCGCAACACAAATGGTCGCGAGAAGCTAGGTCTTGGACCGAATATTATTATTATTAATATGGATTTTTACGGCCTCGCGCCAATCTTACTTTGAAGGGACTTGCCCGATCATTTCTCTTTTCCTGTACTCGAGGAAAATTACCAGCGGCCACCCCGTGGAGGTTTAATCGCACTTCCACCAGTCAGATATAGTTGCGGCCACATGCATTTCTGAAGCATTCTGTGTTATTCGCCTTACTCTGCTAATGGCTAACCGCCCGATTTGAGACTTATGTCCCATTTAAGTGGGTCATAAGTCCCAAAAGTAAATATTGGGACATATGTCATTGCGACGTTTTTAACATCCTCCTCTCCTCTTAATACATGAACACGGCAGCACTGTAAGAAGAAGTAAAATAAAAGAAAGACGAAATATTCTTTGCTGTTCAACACATTTTGCAAATTGCGTCTGATTGTTCTAAAATTGGCCGAAAAATTTAATTTTAAATTTGACTTTTTTTTCAAGAAAAAGCTTCTTCTGTGCTTATTGCTCTATGACAGAACTCAATAAACAAAGAAGTGAATTTATAACAATTACCAAAGAACAGCTAATCTTGCGTAAAAAAAAACCGGGTCAGATGACACATAAGTAATACAAGTAATTATCAAAAGCGATTAAGAACTAAGAACCACGGTTGTGTGCGTCCTACCAAAGCAATGAGGAAAACTAAACAAAGAATCGGAACGAGAAACACGTTTTTCAAAAATTACATGTCATTTGGCTAACTACCAACCAAGACCAGTAATGTTTTTTTGTTTTTTTGCTGCTCAAGCCTTTTTTTACGAAAAGATTTCAATTGAAATTGTACAAAGGGCGGCAACAACCGCATTCGCAGAAGATGTCTATTGTTAGCGACTTAATAATGTGAGAAACGGAACTTCTAAACGGCGTTTAAATGGCGCAATTTTGGCAGTTCAGTAGTTTCGTTTTAGTTTCTAAGATGACTGTTGTATGGAACGAGTAGTGCGACTGTGAAACAAAAGACAACTACGACCACGCTTTGTTCTATGTGCTTTTACTTGCTTGTTAGTTACGTCCCAATAAGCAAACCAAATCGTACAACCCGTGCATCACATTTCAAATGCTAAGAACCAGGAAAGAATTAGCAATAACAGACGGACCTATACAACAGACCCATAGAAAGATGATACTTGCGATGTGGCAATTAATTATAAGCGAGGTTTTTGTTGTTCTTGTTAACATTAACCCGCCGCGCCGACGCGACGTTCTTGTTCAGCCTATCTCTTCATGTCTTTTTGTTTTTGTTTACATCGGGTGATTGTAAGATACAGTTCGCTGGCTGAATCAAATGAATGGACGAACCGAAGCGAAGCGGATCAAAACCAAAACCTACTTACTTCACTTACTTCACAGAAGTTGCGGTACCAATTTCACTTTGGGCCTTAATTGAATTTGTTCCGCCGACATAGAAAACATATCAGATAGGAGCTTCTTCTGGTAAGAAACTTTACCAGACTAATTATTATGACACGGGTGATGTTTGCTGTCATCACTGCGCGGCGACAACAACTAACGACAAAACTGGGCCATACTGTTGGTTGGTTTCGTTTGGATTGGATTGATTACAAGCCTAATGCATTGTAGTATTCCTACCTACTTCTTTATCGCTACAATTGGTTGTGGTTGGTTACCACAGATCCAGATTGGATTGTTTTTCTCTGTTTGATTTTTCTTTTTACCTTTATGGCTGGTTTTTCGATTTTATGTGCAACTATCATTCAGATTAATTGGGTTAACCATCCATCAGTGTAAAGGAAATGGCAATATACCCACCGGTGAAATTGCATTTTGCAGTGTTTATGATATAAGTGATTAAAAGGCTATGTATCCATTTTTTTTTACATAAATTAAAGGCCGATGATTGGATATCCTTTTTATATTAAACTCACGTTTCTCTTTCTTTTTATGACTAACCCAACTATGTCGGTATTTACTTTCAATTTACCCAGCTTTATAACTTTCTCTACCAGCGCTATCTTAATAATGCGCAAGCCAAACTTATAAACGACCCTAAGGCTTTTTTTTGCATTTCGTCAACTAAAAAGGAAGTCCGACGCCTACCCTCCATCTTTCGCATATCCCCTTCAAAAGGAGAATTTCCTCAGATTTGGAAGACCTCTTTTATAACCCCGATACACAAAAAAAAGGATTAAAGGATGATGTAACTAATTATCGCCCCATTTTTATACGAAGCCTTAAACTTCCACTGCAATTCTCTTATTTCTCTTAGCCAACAGCCATACAACAGCTTTCTGAAAGGTAGATCAATCACTAATCACTAATCTTGTTGAATTGATATCGTTCGCTCTTTCAACCTTAGAGAGTGGCAACGAAGTTGTTGCAACTAATTTCACTAAGGCATTTGATAAGATATCTCATCAACTTATTCTCTTTAAATTTTGTCTGCAATCGATTTTGAACCCATATTGTTTAAATGGATATCTTCTTATCTGGAAAACCGTCTTTATAGTGTTCACTTCAGGTCCGTTGTATTGTCCACATCTTATGCAAACTCTGGTGTCCCACAAGGCAGCCATATATGCCCCCTTCTCTTTATACTAACTATAAATGATCTTGATTGGGCCATCAAACACTCTGCCCCCTCTCACTACATGCTGACGATACCAACATTTTTGAACCCATTTCCTCCACACAAGACTCCTATCTCCTTCAACAAGACCTAGACAATTTTTCGAGCTGGTGCCTCAAAAAATGCTAAGATCTCAATATCTCCAAATTGTAAGCAATTACCCATATCACATAAGTGCAACAAGCCCACTTCTAGACATTACCTTCGCCACGGTCAACACATATCCCAAGTGCAATCTTTTTGCGACCTCGGCATATTTACTTCCTTCCGTTCTCATATTGACGAAATAATTCTTAATGCCAACTCACTCATCACTTGGCTTTGTTAAATGGTGGTATAAAGAATTTTTCAACCCTTATGTGACCAAGTCCCTCTACATCACTTTTGTCTCCTGGAGTATGTTAGTCAAGCGTGGTCACCCTATCATCGACTTTTCGGAGTGTATGACCAATCCACTGCCACTTCCGTTGTTGGATGGGTGTGCCTATTGGTTCCTGACCCGTTCTCTCGTAAAAATGTGCATTGCATGCTTCGCCATATCATGGACATCATTCCAAACACTGATTTTGCTTTGCCGATTCGGTTGATAATGTCCTGTTCGGTTCCACCTTCGGTCGAGAGAATACTCCCAAGACATTGGAAACTCTCTACTCTCTCTACCGGTTGTCTAGCAATGTTAACTTGAGTTACTGACTTAGTGCCGATGTTGATGATTTTGGTTTTGGCAGAATTAATCTTCAAACCCGCAACATTTGCCTTTCTTTCCACATTTTTTTTTATTTGGTGCAGCTCCATAATCCTGTGTGAGAGTAAACAAACGTCATCAGCGTACCTAGTCCAGATGATTGAGTTGAGATGTAAAAGTCCAACGAATTCCTCCATTTCCAGTAGATAAAGCTGCGCGAAGCACATCGCTAATAACCAACAAAAAACAAAAAAAAAGTATCGGCGATAGAATGCAACCTTTTCGTACCCCACTTAGGATCTCGAATTCCTCTCACAGCTTTCCTCTATGCAGCACATGACAACCATCATTGGTTGCTTTAATAATAGCTATTAGTTTATCTGGTATATCTCTCCAGGGCAAGGCGAGCCAGATAAACTGACACTCTCAAACGCCTTCTCAAAATCGATGAACAGCAGTGGTCACCGGAATTCAACGCACTGTTCAATAATGATCCGCAGATGATCCATATCTAGGCCTTTCACCGGATGTTGTCTAGAGCGGTGACCATCTGTCAGCTCTTTGGTGATTTTGTAAACGGTTCTGCTGCTTTCACTGCTTCTGATGCCAGGTTGTTAATATAATTGCGTTTATCACGTCTTACACTACGCTGCACTTCTCTCATTTTTCTTCGATACAGGGACTCTAGCTCGATCCTCGCTGCTGCTGGGGTATCTCTACAATACGAGCTTTAAGTAGCTTACGTTCTTCAATCCTCGGTTAGCCACATGCTGTGCCTTGCCTCGCTTCTAATTCTAATTCTAATTCTGACTTCTCTATAGCTCGTAACTTCCTACTAATATTATTAGTCGGATGTGAAGTTCTTGCATATGCTTTTCAATGGTTTTCAGTTAAAAAACTATTATCCGAGATCTTTCTTAATTTTGTATAGTCATATAGATAGTTGGGTGGTCCTTTCCAATACCAAATATAGTTATTAATAGATCGCTTAAAAAAGTAGAAGGTCGATCCACTAGTTTTAACAAGGTACTTGATATGCTACCTGAATTGAATAACAAGGGACAAGTTTCTGGTTTCATTTAAGTTTAAAGGAATAAATCAACTTACCTTAATACCAATTACAGTGTCATTAAAATGTTCTTGACCTTTCACAACCAATATTAATTCAAGTCAATAACACTCTTGCGAGCTCATCTGCATATCATATTTTTCCATTCCGTTTCGGCCAGCTATTCTGTGTTACTTCAATCACAATCACAAAGCTAGTTTCCATATCTTCAATGTAGCCCCTGCTTAATGCACTCTGCAATCGTACTATGGCCCTTTTGCAAATCTTACAAAGTATATCGAATTCCGGAAGTATATTATACCACTGGGCAGCAGGTCATTGCAGGAAAAATACCTTGCCGCGCCAATACAATGGCTTCCAGCACAATCGTCATATGCCGTAGGCCTACGATAAGCTATTGATTTTTTTATAATACTATATATATATAATATTGTCTAGCAATAGGTAAGGTATATAAAACTAGGAGGTTTGTATTGTATTGTAGTCGGCATATATACAGTTAGTAGTAGATGCCCGCAATTTCGAGAAATGCCAGTAACAGACAAATGAACACGCACTAGTCGACACCCCAAGTAAGAACCTAATCTGTGGTAGGGCTTTCGTTAAAAAGATAATAATCGGTCAAATGTACAACTAATTAGAATTTCGCATATTACACTGTAGTCGAAGACTGTCCATTACACTATAGACTATAGGAAACCAAGAAGTCAATAGGTACTTGAAATTATAAGCACATTTCGTTTTCTTTGTGTGTCTATTGTAGTAGAGATAAATTGCCTCACCAAACACACTCCCATCCATAAATAAGCTCCAAGCTATTTCGAAGTTAATTCGAAAGTCGATTATGCCTTAAGGTAGAACCGAAGCAGAGTAATATGGGTTCAAAATCACTCGGATATAAAAGCATATGCAAAGACTATAGCTCCAACCAAACGAAAGGTTTGTTGAGCCCGTTTTATCGGCACCTACATACCGGTTACCGCGCAAAACCGAAACCATCCGTAAACACGAGTACTAAACCGTTTATTAATCAGTTTATTAATTAAAACTTTAAAAAGCAAAAATTCACAAATTACACTAGTGATTACTTATTATGCACGCAAAACACTTAACATTCACATAGGCTGTAGATCTATCTACTTTTCCAAAAAAAAAAAACTTAATTTAACTGCGAAACTGCGTTGTTCTATTTATACCAAATCTATAGTTTCTCGAAGGTTCTATTCTAGAGATTCTAGAAAAAGATCTAGCAGATACCAGAACATATAAAACTCATCATATAGGAGTACTATATATACACGAAAGTACCAGTACATAATGCTCTCTACATGATCTTATATACGAGCTCCCAACAATACTACTGAGTCCAAAAATATATATGCACATAGTGGAGCGCAGGTAGTCATCCAATGGGAGCGTGAGCTGGGACTGTACGCCTTTTTTTACAAAATTTACCCGATTTTCTTTAAATTTACATACATGTACGTACACACTCACACTTGTTTAAACGTTTGTACGTTTGTTTGCCGTGTCGAATATCTCGGCTTCTATCAGTCATAATTTGATCGGACTTGTTTTAAAACAATTGGTTAGCGCTCGACTTGCGATGGCAAGGGGTTACTGAATAGGGGAAATTTAAAAAAAAAAATACTAAATCTACGCATCGCTATCTTTTTTTTTTAAGCCTAAACGTTTTGCAAAGTTTTCTTCAGTTTATTTCAGAAATCAATTTTGACTGAATGACCTATCGCTTATGAATGAAAGACCTACATTTAACGTTGCATACTATTAGGCTTCTAAGATAAATAAGTCTTTGGACTGAATTACAACTAAATATACATACACGGGTGTGTGTAGTCACTCGCATAGCAGAATACATTAGCTCGTGTGTCTATATAGTAGTGGAATGTTTTTGGTAGGAACTCGTATATCTCGGCTTCTACCAGTCAAAATTTAGTGGGACTCGTTTTAAAACAATTGTGACGCGTGTGGCGCGTGTGGGACGTGTAAAAAAATGAAAACAATTAAAAAAAAAAGTTTTTTTTTTAAATAGTTTTTTTTAAGAAAAAAAAAATTTAAAAAAAAATTGTTTTTTAAAAAATAAATAGTTTTGGTTTTTTTTTTGCTTTCACTTTCGTTTTTCTTAAAGTACGTTAAAATAAAGACGTTTGAAGCCAAAAACAAATAAAACCGTGATTCCATCAGGATGGAGGTGGGATGTTCTCGGTATAACTCATGAAGGGAAAGTCCGATATCAAAAATTCGCTTGCTAAAATGATTTTTAGAACAAGGCTTTTATTTTGTGGTTTGTACATCAACGGTTTGAGGTACCTACAATACAAACTGTTTACCATTTTTGGTCTTAACTCCTCACCTCTCATGTAAACAATTTCATTAATATGTAGTGCGCTTGTTTGTGCTAACAATTTGGCACTTTTTTGAAGTCTGTACATCAATTTATCAAATTGACCGAATTTCACTTTCGATATTTAACCGAAGTTGCCTCACAAAACTTTTACACCTTTTTTATGGTTTATTTATTTATTAAGTTTCGATTGTCATATACCTATGAAATGTAGCCACTGTTCAGTTTAACATAACTATGTTTGCAGCAGCTGATGTTAATTGATTTTTATTCTACTCTGTCTTGCAAGAAAGCTAAAAGAAAGAGAGAAAAAAAGAAAGAAAGCTGAAAACCAGTGCCAGTTCAGCAAAATCTGCCGAAAGTCAGCCACTATTATTATGTATTTTTTTAATTAAACGAAACATGACTTTTCCCAATAGAATAATCCAGTCGCGCCGCACCGACTTAATCTTACAAGTATCTCAAGTATCTGCATATCTGCTCAGCTCAACTGAATGCACTTCACACGACAGGAAATCTTGAGTGGAGATTACTTTCCATTACTTTCTAAATGTCATTCGGAATCGCATTTACTTTTGTATGTATGTAAATAATTGATAACTTCGAGTGTACAAAAGGATTGCGTTTCGCTTATCTTAAGTACCCACTCTCGTACATTGTCCAATGGCACCCGCCAGAGTGCCGCTCCAAAGCAATAAAACATTTGCATTCCCTTTCTCCGAATCACAGAGATGCAAAAAAAAATCTGCAATATACTTGTCCGTCCGTCCATCTCTTCTCACACTTGTTTGAAACACCGAACGAAAAAGAGAGAGAGAGATCTAAACAGATCTTGGACTCCCATACAAAACGACAGTAAAAAAAGAGATGGAATCAAACTGCGAGAAAAAACTAAAATAAAAAAGATTGATGATACCTGTGCGGACGGACAAACTTGGAAACCCTCACCTCCGGTAAATGCGAAATGCCCTGAATTTGCTTCTTTCAGTTTTTGATGCCCTCGAAATTTTCGTTGATGGAAATTGATGCGTTGGACTGTGTCGTGTGCCGTGGATAAAATTGAAAAAAAATACTTGTAACATGAATGAGTCAAACCATGAGATACAGTTATTATTCGAGTAGATTCACGTGTTAGCCACTAGCCACTACTACTTAACTAATAACCGCAACCAGTTTCGAGCATATGGCGATTACTTTTCATAGTTTGCTTAGAGCGGTGTGAATTCTGTTCGTTTATTGAACTCTTTAAGAGTTTACACGTCGAAAGTTTTATTGCTGAAGCATGTCACTATTTACCTTAATCATCGGCACCGGCATTTGCCGCAGTTTAACGCAATGTTCGCTTATTTGTGCTTTTCCACAACTTATCAGTGAGTGAGTAGCTTTTTGTTTATTTAAGACAGCAAATACAGTTGGATAGGTAATTTGTTTGTTTATAATGAATGTGGCTTTCCTGTTATTGAAAGCGAAACTAAATTAAAAATAATTTCTAGTAAAAGAATTTATTGCAGAGATACATTTCTTTCTATTGAATTTGGTACAAAGTGGGTTTTCATCGTGGCTATCGTGTACCGTTTTTGGCAATGACCTTTAGCGTTTCAATTTTTCGCCAATTGTGGTGCCACCTCTTCAACTGTCGACCCGTTCTTCTGCCATCTTCTTTTTTCTTTCTTTATGTCCCGTTCTTCCACCATCCTGAGATAAAGAGATTTCATTGTACTGCGTAGTTTGCTATAGAACTGTCGCATTTCGGAGGATGTATGACCAATCCACTGCCACTTCCGTCGTTGGATGGTTGTGCCTTTTGGTTCCTGAACCGTTCTCTGGTAAAGATGTTCATTAGAGATAAGGTTAGGCCAGAAAACCCTTAAGATGTTCCGTAGGCACTTATTTACGAACGTTTGTAATCTTTTTTTGATAGTAGCGGTCACCTTTCAAGTGCTGCACCCATACAACAGCACAGATTGAACATTTGAACGGAACAGTCGTAGCTTGGTGTTTAAGCTGATCGCATTGCTTCGCCATATACTGGACATCATTCTAAACACCGATTTTGCTTTGCCGACTCGGTTGACAATGTCCCGTTCTGTTCCACCTTCGGTCGGACAATACTCCCAAAATATTGGAAACTCTCTACTCTCTCTACCGGTTGTCCCGCAATGTTAACTTGAGTTATTGAGTTAGTGTCGTGGTTGATGATTTTCTAATTGGCAGTATTAATCTTCAAACCCAACATTTGCCTCCCTTTCCACATTTGTTTTCATTTGGTGCAGCTCCATAATACTGTGTGAGAGTAAACAAACGTCGTCAGCGTAGTCCAGATGTTTGAGTTGAGATGTAAGAGTCCAACGAATTCCTCCGTTTCCAGTAGATAAAGCTGTGCGAAGTACATCGCTAATCACCAACAAAAAAAAAGTACCGGCGATAGAATGCAACCTTGTCGTACCCCACTAGGGATCTCGAATTCCTCTGACAGCTTTCCTCTATGCGGCACATGACAGTTAGAGCCATCATAGGTTGCTTTAAAAATAGCTATTAGTTTATCGGATAAACCTCTCCTGCGCAAGACGAGCCAGCTAAATCAGATTCGCATGGCTCCTGTTATTAAGTCCAGCTTCTGAACTTTTTGTAGTTCCCTCCTTGCGGATTTCAGCTTGATCCTTTCTGCCTATGTTACTGTTCCGTAGGTGATCATCGTTATAATTATCATGGTGTGCATCAAGTATATTATTCTGGGGCTTACTACACAAGTAAAACAATTTAATGTCAGTTTTTACATTTCCATATGTACAAATTTAACCTCTTCTACGCAAAAGTGAAGTTTCGTTGCCAATCTAAATGCTTCTAAATCATTTAATTTGTTACTTTTTTGTTCTTAACTAATATACAGTAAAATCTACAAATTACTAAGCAACACTGCAAGTAGCGTATTTGAAATAACTTTTTGAAAAAAAAAAAAAAAAAAAAACATTAGAAATTCTCCCATGTGTGCCCTAAAAATGTCTACACTTTACCAGCTTTGCGCACTAATCTGGTCCAACTATCTATACCCATCGGAGTACCTACGCACGATGAAAGTTAATAAATTTTGCAAATAACTTTTAACGCTTTACGAGCATTTGCCTCATTTGGATTGTATATGAAGCATACTGTACGCCTCTACGGAATCGCCGCAACATTTCGCCTTTCCAATTCATATCATGACCGACTAAGTTAAGTGACCAAAGACCCATTAATGTCAAAAAGAATGGCGGCGCGGGGCTCCTACTCTCATTTACCATCGCACACACGCTCGCTTCGATGCGACGCGAAATTAGACTAAAACTGAAAGTCACGTATGGCTCGAGGAAATTTCTCAAATTGCAGTGTGGAAAGTAGTATTTTGTATACTCGTACAGGTAGTTAGTTGTCTGCCTGTACAAAGTGTTCCGAGGTTGGTAGCGACGAAACAAACTCCATGTGAGATGAAAATCTAATTTCGATCAGCAATCACTGTGAACTGAAATGAAAATACCGCTGCGGATCAACTCAGGTGCCGTGTCAATTTCATTTTCTTTGGAATTTATTATGCGGACAGATCGATGGATCGATCTAAACTGAAAGTGTGAGGTAACCAAAATATTGTCTGTCTGCACATGCAAACACAGGTTATAAGATATTAAAGCGAGCTTCTCAGCTCGCCATATGGATAGTTGTAATTCAGTCTAAACACTGAATTATCTTAAAAACCCAATCTTAATATCGGCGCGACAGACCATGCGGTCCAAGGCCTGACTTCTCGCACCATTTGTGTTGAGCATGAGCCGAGATATACGAGTTCCTACCAAAAACTCGTTTTTTATGTTTTTGGAAGGGGTCTGGACAAGTACAGAGAATATGGATAATAGTCTCCTCCTCGTCCTTTCCATACATGCATGCAGAAGTCATTCGAGAAGACTTCAAGTCTTGCTGCATGCTTGCCTATGAGATAGAGTCCCAGTGATGACACGTAAAAGAGCACCGATGTGAGACCTGTTTTTTTTTAGAGATCTAACACTTGGAACGTTTCGGATCTAGCTTGGGCCTGATCTGCTTTGTCGCTTTAACATGAGTTTGCATGTAGCGATTGGTATGCCTAGAGAACTACTACTACAGAAGCAAGTTGACCTTGTTGTCAACTTCAATAATAAGATCAGAATTTCCGTTTTAATAGTATTTAAACATTCAGTCAGTCTTCCTTTTATTTATATAGGCTGATTAACAAAAACCCCCTTGCCAATCAGCCAATATCTTCCAGTTTAGAATTCTTTGGTTGAGAGAGTCGGTGACAGGAGTAAACTAAAACTTCTTGTCGACTGATGGTTACGAAAGTTGGTCCATTACCAATATTGGCTACAATAAGGTTTGTACAAAAATTATAATCAAAAAGTATCTCACCCCTGTCGTTGACGTTAGAGCTGCCCCATAATGAGTTATGAGCATTTGCATCGCATCCGTTAATTAGACTGGTGTTTTGTCTTTTCGGCTCTGCGATGAATTTATCCAGGTTATCACCAGGGAGAGATCCCACGTGGTCGTGGGCGAGATAAGTCAATGCCAGCCAATAGGTTCCATTGGGAGTCTCCAACTGTGCAGCAGTGACATCTCAATCATTTATACATTTAGATTACGTTTAGCTGCTACATACATAGTGGTCTGAGTCCATGAACAAGATTTTTAACAATCCATGGTTTTGTGATCAGGACGATGTCCTCTCCATCTTTCATAAGACGGAGAAGAAGTGGGGCTGAGGCCTTTTTGAAGTGTTAAAGGCTATCTGATCTAACCGTAGAATTTTTATTACACCTAGGCAGAGAAACCGCCACCACGGTATTCTCCAGGTATTCCCTTTCTGAGGGCGAAATAAGAAATTCGTCTTAATTACAGAAGGCAAGTCCTCCGTCTAAAAAACCCACTGTGGTAAACCGACCCAAACTAAGCCGAGTCAGGAATGATTGCATTTGCAATGCCCACCATTAGACTTACATGAGCGAAGAGGTTCCTGCGCGGAAAGTTCTTTGCGATAGGAACGAGTAAAATTCGGCTATGATCAGAAACTGGGACAAAAAAGGCGAACCGTCTCCGTCATCTCTTTCATTGCGTTAACATCCATCCTTTCTAAGGTCAGGGAAACGCTGATTAAACGTAATCTTATGCAATACCTTCAGCTATATTCAGCTGTACGGTTTTAGAAGGCAACGTTCCAAAGCTTATTTCATTCCATATCTCACTAAAAAGTGAAACCAGTCTATTCAGAAATTTTAGTGAAAGCAAAGTTGTCGCACTTGCAAATTCCAAGGCATTTGCCAGAGTCCGGCATCAAGCTCTTTTGTCGAAAATGAATGCCTTTGAAATTGATAAGACTCTGTTTGATTGGACTAGTTACTACCTTTCTGACATTTCAATCCATATCATATTGGACAGTTTCAAATCCAATGTTCACCGCATAAACGCCGGTGTTCCCCAAGGCTCTGTTTTGTCTCTGATACTCTTTCTCATTTTCATTAATGATCTCCTATACGCTACTTCTATTCCAATTCATTCTTTCTTTTGCTGACGACAGCACTCTTAGCTTTTCATATGATTTCACGCATTATGCACGCCCTCTCATTGCACGTGCAACTTGACGGACAACGTATTCACGTTCGTTTCATTCCTGCAATGAGGAAGATACACGTAGAAGATTTGATGGCAAAGAAATTCGTCTTCCCGACGATTTTAAAATTGACATTTGCCCATGATTTTAGGTTGGGAACCGTCATGCTGCCGTGTCATCATCCGCACAGTTAACAGATAACCACCCATTTCTGGTCGAGAAAATTAGGGTACACATACCATCAGTGGGAAGCTCCGCCATCGCCTCCATGATGTTGCCTTGGATCTTTGCCAATTGCGTCGCCTCCAGTTTGACATCAGGAAACTTTGGTCGGCGATTGCCAACCTGATAGCATTCGTGGTGTCACTGTAGCGTGGTGCTCTTTGTGATTCGCTCGCTGCCTCTTCTTGCCCTTAACCAGTTTTTTCTGCGTTTGCCGTTTTTTCGGCTACTTTGAGGTTGGAGTAGGCTTGCCTATCACTTTTTAGCGGGTTTTTTGGACTGGAGTATCTTGAACCAACTCGTTTTATTGTGGTTGTGACCTTTGATTTTTGTCTGACACTAGTGTCCCGTAATTTTGAGGAAATTTAGTCGTGTGGTCTTTTTTTCTTACTGTATTCTAGGTCCAAGCTCGTTAGTCCGTCCCTTACGTAGCGGATGTGTTCGCATTATGTCTACATTTTGGCACGCTAGAGCAAATGGACATAGTCCACGATAACGGTGATAAACGTGTCTGTGCTAATAGTCTGTTTGTATGTTCACTCTCGGAAGTAGGGCCTTGGGGGTCCATGGTTTCCGAGATTGGTGCGTTTGGAGGAGCACCGCCCTTAGGGGTTATATTATGAAAACTAACCATGTGTTTCGTCTGTTGAGAAAAGGAAAGGTCCACCACCGAAGAACCTCTCACTGTTGTAAGGTATCTTTAAACCGGAGTGTGCCATGTGTCCGGAGTCCCGTGCTAGCGACCAAATTTCTCATGGCAATTCATTCCTCGGCGCACGTGTCTTACCTTGGATTGAGGATTTTTTATTGAAGTTCTCTACTCTAGATCCGTTGAATTCTGCTAGGCCGGGCGTTATATTGTTCCCGTTCAGCGGTCTTGCATCGAGAGGGGCTATATATTACGCGTTATCGTTGCCTGTCTGGTGGAACTTGAGTGGAACTGATCTTCGTGAAGCTACCAGCCACTTTCTTCAACCCCAGTCCAGTTCATTCCCATTGTGAATCTTGATTGCACTAAATAATGACCCGACATTTTTCACTTGGCTTCTTCGGGTAGACAAAACATAAAAACTGTGCCGTTGATCAAGTTGGTTCAAAACAGTTGTGGATTTTCTTCTTACTATCGATATACCTAAAAGCAACTGCATTTCGCTGTTCCTGTCACTGACAAAAATCTTTGTTATAAATAAAATGTCGTATAATGATTTGTCTTTGTAGTCTTTATGGTTTGTTGGCTACGAATTGATTTTAGTTAACGTAACTCTTATATAATTGATAGATTAATCGAAAGGCTAACAATTAAAGCCAACAACGGTAGCTTCTCATTAGTTAAGTATTAGTCAGTTTATTTGCTAATCTCGCATAGTAAAAGTTCGTCGTGTGTAAAATTGGCACACATCAATAAAAATGTTTATATGAATGAATTTCCATTTTATATCTTGGAAATTGGTAGCAAATTATCTATGAATCTGTTTTTGGTGAGATTAAAAATGACGGATAAAATAAATGCAAGACTGGTTTTACAGGTTTTCTCACTAACCCGAACTGAATGAAAGCGAATGTTTTAAGATTTACTACTACCTCATTTAGTACTAAATCTAAAAGCTTTCCCTTTCATGCAGATTTAAAATTTACATCGCGTTTGTTTTCTTGTTGCTCTTTTTTTTTTTTTTTTTTTTGATTGTTATCATTTAAGATCAGAGCTTGTTATGAAGTCCAATTAAAAATTATGCTGTTGTCACTTTTTAATGCATTTTTATGTAACATTGTTGCCAATTCCAAATAACTAGCTGTTATAGTTGGATGCTTGAAATCATTTTTAAAAAATTATCTATTTTGGAGTGAATTTTTACGATTATTTTGCATTTACCAAATTTTCCATAAGACTCCGAGTGGTCATCTGTCAATTTTGACAGATATACATTTGCCAGATAGAAAATATTTTACCCTAAATTAATGCGCACGATTTTTCTTTGCATAATAAACAGGCTACGTTACAACGTCAATGGCATTTTCAAAAGTCATGTAATAAAAATAAAAAAATAAAAAATACAACTGCCAAAGTAAACTAACAAATCAAGTACATAATCCAAGAAATTGTATGCCCCTTTCCAATCGCATAAACTATACCAAGACCAACGGGTAAACTGTCAAAGTGACAGGGTTTTCGAGGTGAACGCTGTAGCAATGGAACGACAAACTGACGGATAGCAAAGTTACAGTGTCGGTTACAAAACTTTGCAAACAGAACACAAAATCAAACCGTAGCCCGGGTACATTCTGCAAATAGAAACGTCAAACTAAAACAACGAGAGAAACAAAAAAACGAGAGAGAAATCTTAACTCTACCCTACTCCCAGCAAATGGAAAGAAAATCAAAAAAAATTCTCTGAGACCTCCGAGAGGAATCGTGTCCCGTTTATTAAGATGACTAAAGATAGGAGGGATCTTGCATGTCACATCCGAAACATAGCGCATTGCCAAAATTATGGGCCCAGCCCATAGAATCCGTTGCGTCAGTTGCGTCGGCGTATTTGTTGCCGTATGTGACGCATAGTGGTGACCCAATGAACACGTTGTCGTAATCCAGGCAAACAACAACAAATGCCAAAATAAACTTCAAACTAGTATGTGAGAGAACTGTCAAAGCATTTGCCGGAGAGAAATGTTGAAAGTTTGTCAACTTTTTGCATCGTTTCCGTTACATGCTTTGCCAATGGGACACTTCCCATAAGAACGCGTGTATTTCATCGATCTGTCAGTTGCTTACTTCGCCACAACGGATGCAACGGATTCTATGGGCTGGGCTCTTTAGAAATTTATAATTTTTAGAAAAACCAACTGCGAGTATTCTCTACGGGAAGGGAAGGCATAACTTATTTTTTTTTCTCTTCCTCTTTTTCTCTCCCGCTCTCTCTGACGAAACTACTCACTAATTTTTTTTTCTCTCTCTCTCTCTCTTCTGCATTTCAGCTTAAACGTCCGATTACTTTTGCTGGTGCGAGATCCACGTGGTACAATGCAATCGCGCAGGCATCGGGAATGGTGCCCTGGTAATCCGGATTGTGATGAGGCGGAGATTTTGTGTGAAGACCTTGTTACAGATTATGCCGCCGCAGAGGCTCTGCTCAAGAAGTATCCCTCCCGATTTAGGTAAGTTTGCTATGGTAGACTCTAAGAGCTTAAAAGTTGTTAATATGCATATGTTAATATAATATATATATATATATATATTTGTGGTAGGATGACAGATTGGATAGGCCGCTCAAAATCGGTGGAGAGATATTTTGCAGGAGGCCAGGGGACCGGATCCCATTTTTTTAGGGTTTCAGGTTTTTGGTTTGTTATAAATATAACAAATATGGTTGTTTGTTCTCTACATTAACTTTGCGTCGGCATGGTTTTGTCTGTCGCTCATTCGTTCATTTGGTGGCGGAATCTTGTGATTAATTTTTAACCCATTTCACAAAGCCCGATGGTTTTGCAACTTTGTACACATGTGTATTTCCGGTGACAACACTTTATATTAAAATTTGATATTGATCGGACCTTGAGGTCAGGGCGCTCTCATACAAGATTTGGTTTTAAAAATCATGCCATATAGCGGCATCAGATCATGCCATACTATAATGACTTTGCGTTGCTTTACGATTTTAGGTTGTTTATATTGTTAACCACAGAGCACACAGTGCTTCGCATGTGTTTTTATTTTTCAGCATTTATAAGGGAATTCAGTATACTTTTGGTGTTTAGAGAATTTACATGAAAAATTCTAATTTTATTCTATTGTTCGGCTAAAGAAGGAACCTCTGAATTGGTTAGTACGTCCGAAGATAGGACTAATGGTAGACCCGTGGGCTCGAGTTGAGGAAAGGCAGGAAACATTCCTACGATGTTCAATCGATTCGATTGTTTTCGCGATATTTACGCCACCAGTAAGTTTTATCGCGCGGTTCTGAATTCTATCTATTAGATGAATGTGATCTGAAGGAAGATCTGAAGGAGTGAAGTACATCTTGCACCGTTTTAGGAAACCTAAACATTTCGCAGCATTCTTGGCGATGGCAAATATGTGGTATTTCCAACGAAGCTTGTTGTTGTAGGAGATCGTTAATTAAAATCAGAAAGAGTGTTGGAGACAAAACAGAGCCTTGGGGAATACCGGCGTTTATGCGGTGAACATTAGATTAGAAACCGTCCAATACGACCTGGATTGAACGGTCAGGAAGGTAGTTAGTAGTCCAATTGAGCAGGGCCTTATCAATTCCATAAGCATTCGTTTTCGATAAAAAAAAAGAGCTTGATGCCAGACTCTGTCAAATGCCTTGGAAATATCGACTGCAACAACTTTGTTTTCACCAAATTTGTGAATAGATTGGTTCCATTTTTCAGTTAGATAATCCATCAAGGTCACTTGTATAACGCTGCCTACAAAAACCGTACTGCTGGTCGCTAAGGATTTCACGTGATTCAAGGTATTGCATAAGCTTAAGATTGATCAGCGTTTCCATGACCTTAGAAAGGATGGATGTTAGCGAAATTGGTTGGTATGAGGAAAGAGATGACTGTTCGCCTTTTTAAGGAACAGGCTGGATAAAGGCTGTTATGCAAGACATCATGTGCTCGGGGTTGGGTTTCTAGTCAGCCAAAGGATTTTTGTTTTTTTTTACAGCTGTCATGCAAGACATCATGTGCTCGGGTTGGGTTAAGCTAAAGAATAAAAGCCACCGTTATCGACTTTAATGCAGTAAATTAATGGCTATGCACCCTTCGCGTGCGGGACAGATTTAAAAACATAAGCCTCATAAACGTTCACGCAACTACAGAGGATTCCCCAGATGATGACGAAGAAGAATTCTTTGATTCAGTCGAACGGGAACTCCATGTCTGCCCTCAGTATGATGTAAAAATCATTCTGGGGGACATGAATGCTAAAATAGGTAGGGAGCCAGTATTCAGGCAGTACATTGGCACCCATAGCTTAGGTACACGAGAACCCTAATGACAATATCCGCAAAGCCACCTGGGTATCTCCTGATGGAGCCACTCGCAACCAGATAGACCACGTGATGATAGACCGCCGCCACAATCCGAACCTGATGACGGTACGATTGTACGAACGTACCGAGGTGCCAACATCGACTTGGACCACTATCTTGTTGGTATGGTGCACCGAGCGCGCATTACATCATCAAGAAAGACAGCATCCGCGAATCAGATTCGAGTTAACACGGCTGCCCTTCGCAACGAAGAGACCAGAAACAACTACGGTCAAGCGATAGGACTCGAGTAAGTCCTGGGACTGAGATGTCGGGCGTAAAAGAGAAATGGACACGCCTTAAGAATATTTTCATTAGTACTGCTGACTCCATCGTAGGCAGTAGTCGTAGAGATCGGAACGACTGGTTCGATGACGAATGTAAGCTAGCGAATGTTACGTACCGAGCGATGCAATAATCTCATAGAACGCGGGCAAGCGAACATGAATACAAAGAGCTCAGAAGATTTGAAAAAAAACAGTTCACCGGCGAAAGAAAGCAGCCTGGGAGAAGAATCTCGTTCGTGCACTAGAACAGTACATAGAGCGAGGACCGCACCAGGCGCGGAAATTCTACCAAAGATCAAAGAGAGCGTTGCACATACTGCAAAGACATAGAGGGTAATCTGATCACCGATCTCAAAGGCACTTTAGAGCAATGGGAAGAGCACTTTCATGAGTTGCTTAATGGCCCGCTAACTGAGGAATTGGAGGCTCCACCATTGACCGAAGACCACACTATGCTGCCTCCACCAATTACAGACGAAGTTAGCAGAGCGAAAAAAACGGCTCCAAAATATTAAGGCCCTGGGATCTGATGGTATCACAGCGGAGATAATTAAAACAGGAGGCCCCGCAATACACCAAGCAATTCATGAACTAATAGTCCAAGTATGAGAGGAAGAAGCGATGCCAGAAGACTGGCGAAGAGGTATCCTCATCCTTATGCCTCATACATAAAAAGGGAGATATCACAAAATGCAGCAATTATCGTGGTATAACGTTGTTGAGTACCGCGTATGAGATTTTCTCCTCTATCCTTTGAGACAGGATTGCCTCATACGCTAAAGTCATCATTGGTCCATACCAGTTTGGCTTCATCCCAGGTAAATCACCAACTAAACAGATTTACACCCTTAGGTGTCTAGAGTTTCAAAACTCACTACACCATCTTTTTATAGACTTTAAAGCCGCCTATGATAGCATAGCCAGAGTAGAACTTTATAAAGCCATGAGAGAATTCGGCATCCCAAATAAACTGACACGACTATGTAGGTTGACCATGGCCAATGTTATAAGCCAAGTAAAAATATCCGGATCACTATCAATCCCATTCAACATCTATAACGGGCTCCGACAAGGGGATGGACTGGCCTGCGCCCTATTCAACCTGGCGTTTGAGAAAATGATCCGAGACTCTGACGAAATGGCGAGAGGAACAATCCTCTATAAGCCCGGTTATAGAGCCAATTGTGTTGAAGGTCATATATCTGTCTGTCTGTCTTTCACTGGCTGGTAGAATCTTGTGATCAATTTTCAACCCACTTCCTAACGGCCGATTTTATTTAAACTTTGCCCACGTGTGTAACTACGATGAGAACACTTTCTATTAAAATTTAAAAGGGAGCTCCACTATAAATTTAAAAATTAAATTCAAACTTTGCTCGGATATTTAAAGGGTGATCAGATTCGTACGAGGTACGAAAATCGACGCTCTGTGAAAAGTGTTCATCGCGCGTGATAGTGTACATCAGTCGTCCTACCGAACGCACTATACGGAATACCATCGGCAAACTTGAGAATAATTTTACATTATTGGATGATAGTCGACCGATTAGACCACGTACAACCCGAAATGAAGAGAATCTTGCGGCTGTAAGTGGGAGTTTTTTTGTCGAAAACCGGGAAGAATCGATTCGGCGCCGTTCTCAACAACTTGGCCTATATTATGGCACTACTTGGGCGATTTTACGCAGATATCTTGGTTTGAGAGCGTATATAATGCAGCTATTCCAAGAATTGAAGCCGGCCGACCTTCCAAAGCGTAATACTTTCAGTCGTTGGGCGCTTGAAAAACTCGCCGAAGATCCGTGTTTTGGGACCCGAATTTTGTTCAGAAATGAGACCCATTTTTGGCTTAATGGCTTCGTCAATAAGCAAAATTGCCGTATTTGGGCTGGAGAGCAGCCCGAAGCCATTCACGAACTGCCATTACATCCATTGAAAACTACCGTTTGGTGCGGCCTATGGGCTGGAGTAATCATCGGCCCATATTTCTTCAAAGACGAGACTGGCGCCAATGTAACAGTGAATGGCGAACGCTATCGCGCCATGATAATCGACTTTTTGATGCCGGAAATTGAAGCTCGTGTTCTCCACGACATTTGGTTCCAAGAAGACGGCGCTACATCCCATACAGCCCGTGACACAATGAAATTAACTGCGACCTCGTTTCGGTGAAGAATTGATCTCTCGCTTCGGACCGGTGGATTGGCCACCAAGATCGTGTGATATCACACCTTTGGACTTTTTTTTGTGGGGGTATGTAAAGTCTAAATGTTTTGTGGATATACCAGCTACGATTGAGGCATTGGAAGCGAACATTACTCAAGTTAATCGCCAGATACCGACCGAAGTCCTCGAGCGAGTCATTCAAAATTGGTGTTTACGGATGGCGCAGTTGCGGCCAACATTTGAAAGGGATTATCTTCAAAAAATAACAGTCATGAATGGTTCTTAACAAAAATAATAAAGATTACCCAATCAATTTGAATTTTTGTTGTTTTATTTCAATATAAAATCCGATACCTCTAAATTGATAACCCATTATATCCGAATGTAAAAGCCACTTGACCAGCATCTACAAACTTTCGTATTTGAATTCTTTTTCAAATCTTTTTTTTGAGTTAACCCAAATAATTGGTTATTTAAAATTAATCTACTCAATCAATGTTTAATTCATATAACAATTCCTTTTTAACAGCGTTTCTTTAATTTCTTTGTATACCTTCTTTTTTTACATGAAACCCACAGAACACTAAGATACGAAGATCTTTCAGGGAACCCCTATGAAATGACTCAAGAGGTTCTGCAATTTTTCGGCCTGCCATTTGATCCAATGGTCGAAGAGTTCCTTGATACACACACAAAGCTGAATATTGGCGGTGTAAGTTCCACATTTAGAGATTCTAAGTCAGCTCCATTCCATTGGAAGAATGATCTAATGATCGAGGAGGTGAGTTCAAGAGATGGATAACAAAGTGCATTTACTAAAATCAATCTTCTTTTTCCTTTCAGATCAAAAACATTCAAAATAGTTGCACAAAAGCAATGGAAGTTTGGGGCTATCGTAAAGTGGAAAACTTCCATGAATTCCAGAGATCCTTCGATCCGCTAATACTGCCAGCTCCGTTCTCATGAGGCGATCGTGATATTCGTGTTTCCTTTATCCCTAGAGTTTGATGTGTGATTGTGTTGCTGTTGCTATGCACGGTGGCTTACTGTACGAGTTTTAAGTCAGATTTTGACCGAAGTGTATAAAACCAAATTAAATAATCCTTCAATTAGTGACCCAGTTTAGTGATTCGTCTTAAAAAGTGTTAAATAATATTAATATTACTATAGGATATAGGAATAACTAACTAGTTGTAGATAAAATAATGTTTTTAAATTTAACTAACAAATCCACATACTACAAAATATAAAACGTTCCGTATTGGAGGATTAATAAGGAAGGAAGGAAAATCGTTAAAGCATTTCGGATATATATTTAAGTGATTTAAATTTTGAACGACCGTAATAACTAACTTTAAACAGAAAATTCCAACTTTAACTTAAAAATATCTTAGGAGAAAAAAATGCAATATAAATCAAGGTAGGCTAATAAACGTAATTATAATATAGGCTAATAAACACAGTACACAAATAGTACGATCGATAATTAATTCCTTACTAAAGATTGTCATCAAAAATTCGTTTCAAAACGAAAACAGTCAATATTTAAAAGAAAACGAAATGGAATTAATGTACATCATCAACCAATGCACGTGCCTGAAAATGAATAATAAATAAAAATACAATTAAGGGAATGTAAAACAGAAAACACTTAAGCAAATATAGTTGAATTATATTATAACTCAAATAGGTATACATAGTACATATAGGGCAAATGTAAAAGTTAAATTTATGAAAATAATTCACTTTTCTCTCCTCGTAGATTGATAGGAATATCTTTAATCAAAATTTAAATAACCACAATCTTTTAGGTCACGCTACACGCTACTTCTTGTAATCCTCAGTAATGCCTACAGCACAAATTTAAGGCAACATTCTGTTGGTCACAACTTGATATGTCGATCTTTCACACAACCAAATTGAGATCTTTATAATGATAGTCAATAATGTCCTTCAATAACGGGTAACAATTTCTACAGGTTTGGAATGTATGAGTGGTTCATAAAATGTCAATTCCGTAGTTTCAAGTTAAAGTTAATTATTCTAAATTCATAATCATCATCTTCGTATTTGGCTCTACAACCAGAGTCCGGTCTTGGCCTCAAGCAAAAAGTCTCTCCACCGCTCCCGATTTCGAGCCGATGTCATCCAGTTTGGCATCCCTAAACTCTGGGCGTCCTGGTTGTTGTTGTTGTAGGTTTGGGAGTGGATCCAAGTGATCCAATCTCAAACCTGTTGTTGTGTTGACGATCTTTGGCCCAATGTCTTGATAGGTATTGGGGTCCTTTCGGTGTGTAGAAACAATCGTCGTGGAAAGATCTCGCTGTCGTGGTCCTGGTTCTGGCGCGCGTCCTGGTCTCGCTGTCGCTGTGTTTCATAAATCCTACCGCAAATGACTTTCCGAGCAGTATTCTCTTCGCTCATGCGAGCTAGATATCCTGCAAATCGGAATCTACCGAGAGTCTCCTCAATCATCCTTCCTCACATACGGGGCCAACAATTCTACGTAAGACTTTTGAACGCGACTAAGAGGTCAGAATGCTTTTTGCTAAGCACCCAAGTCTCGGATCAGTATGTAAGTACTGGTATCACCATTGTCTTATACACCAGCAGCTTGGATGTTGTGGTTATTATGTTAAGAGTCATGACAGACTATATTAGGCTTTGTTGGCTTTGAGCAACCGTGCGCGTATTTCTATTTCCATTCTGTTATCGGCTGCTGCAGTTGACCCGAGATAGTAAAAGGATTGCTCTTACATCTAATTGGCGCTCCACTGTTTGAATTGAGGGACCAATGTTGGATCTTCTGCTCGCAGACGTAGCCACCATGGACTTTGTTTTGCTCTCATTTATGTGCAGTCTCAGATTTCGTGCAGCCTGCTCGATCTGGATGAAAGCTTCCTGTACAGCTTCTGAGTTTCTACCAACTATATCAATATCGTGTGCATAACCCAGTATCTGAATGAACTTATAGAGGATTGTTCCTCTCGCCGTTACGTAAGAGTCTCTGATCACTTTCTTCAACGCCAGGTTGAAGAGGATGCAGGCCAGTCCATCCACTTGTCGGAGCCCTTTATAGATCTTGAATGGTTTTGATAGTGATCCGGATATTTTTGGCTTATAACATTGGCCATGGTAAACCTACATAGTCGCGTCAGTTTATTTGGGATGCTTTATAAAGTTCTACTCTGGCTATGCTTTCATATGCGACTTTAAAGTCTATAAAAAGATGGTGTACTGACTTTTGAAACTCTAGACATTTTTCCATCACCTGCCTAAGGGTGTAAATCTGATCAGTTGTTTATTTCCCGTGGGATGAAACCACATTAGTATGGACCAATGAAGACTTTAGCGTATGTGGCTATCCTGTCTTGAAGAATAGAGGAGAAAATCTTATACGCGGTACTCAACAACGTTATACCACTATAATTGCTGCATGGTGTGATATCTCCTTTCTTATGTATGAGGTATAGGATGCCTCTCCGCCAGTCTTCTGGCATCGCTTCTTCCTCCCATACTTGCACTATTAGTTCATGAATTGTTGGTGTATTGCGGGGCTTCCTGTTTTAATCAGCTCCGCTGGGATACAATCAGATCCCAGGGCCTTATTATTTTTTAGCCGTTTTTTCGCTCTGCTAACTTCGTCTATGCTTGGTGGCGGCAGCATAGTGTGGTCTTCGGTCATTAGTGGAGCCTCCAATTCCTCAGTTAGCGGGCCACTAAGCAACTCATAAAAGTGCTCTTCCCATTGCTCTAAGGTGCCTTTGAGATCGGTGATCAGATTACCCTCTTTGTCCTTGCAGTATGTACAACGTGGTGTATATTGCGTCATACCGCGGACTCTTTGGTAGAACTTCCGCGCCTGGTGCGGTCCTCGCTCTCTGTACTGTTCTAGTTTACGGACGAGATTCTTCTCCCAAGCTGCTTTCTTTCGCCGGTGAACTGTTTTTTTTATATCATCTGAGCTCTTTATATTCGCGTGCCCGTGTTCTATGGGATTTTTGCATTGCTCGGTACGCAACATTCTTACGCTCGGTCGCTAGCTTACATTCGTCATCGAACCAGTCGTTCTGATCTCTACGACTACTACCTAATATGGAGTCAGCAGTACTAATGACAGTATTCTTAAGCCGTGTCCATTTCTCTTCTACGCCCGGCATCTCAGCCCCAGGACTTACTCTCCCTGCATTTAGGGCGAGTCCTATCGCTTGACCGTAGTTGTTTCTGGTCTCTTCGTTGCGAAGGGCAGCCGTGTTGACTCGAATCTGATTCGCGGATGTTGTCTTTCTTGATGATGCAATCCGCGCTCGGAGCACCATACCAACAAGATGGTGCTCCGAGTTGACGTTGGCACCTCGGTACGTTTGTACCGTCATATGGTTCGGCTTGTGGCGGCGGTCTATCAACACGTAGTCTACCTGGTTGCGAGTGGCTCAATCAGGAGATACCTAGGTGGCTTTGCGGATATTTTTACGCGCAAATCTTTTACTTGCAACGACCAAATTATGTCTTGCTGCGATTATCATTAGTGGTCTCGTGTAAGCTATGGGTGCCAATGTACTGCCCGAATACTGGCTCCCTATCTATTTTAGCGTTCATATACCCCACAATGATTTTTACATCATACTGAGGGCAGGCATGGAGTTCCTGTTCGACTGATTCGAGGAATTCTTCTTCTTCGTCATCTGGGGAATCCTCTGTAGTTGCGTGAACGTTTATGAGGCTTATGTTTTTAAATCTGCTCCGCACGCGAAGGGTGCATAGCCGTTCATTTACTGTTTTAAAGCCCATAACGGTGGGTTTCATTCTTTTGCTGATTAGAAACCCCACCCCGAGCATATGATCTCTTGCATGACAGCTGTAACATATGTCATACTCTGATTTTTGTAGCACACCATTCCCCATCCACCGCATCTCTTAAATGGCTATTATGTCCGCATTAAATTTGACAGGGTATCAGTTTACTGCTCTATGCAGTGAGCGTACGTTCCATGAGAAAAGTCTTAAATCGTTTAGCCGTTTTCTTTGCCATGGTCGTCGTCGTTCATCCGAGGCTGATTTTTGTTTCCATAATAAAAAAAATTTACGGGCGAGATTATTGGCCTCGCGCCGCCACCCTCACTTTGAAAGGACTAGCCCGATCAATCAGCTTTTTCCTATATTAGAGGAAAATTACCGGCGGCCACCACGTGGAGGTTTGATCGCACTTCCACCAGTCAGAGATAGTTACAGCCACTTGCAATTCTAATGCATTTTGTGTTATTCCCCCTGTTCTGCTGATGGCTGACCGCCCCCAATCTTCGTTCGGGTCTTATAGCCAAAAGTACCTGAAGGATTTCTTGATCTTGTTACTGATTCCGATGAGCGGTTTCGATAAAATCATAGGATGATTCACCATATTATGGCTACCACTTGGTTGGTCTCAATACCATTCCTATTTTTGACTTCTTCTTGTTCTCAGGGTAAGTGAGCTCGAATAAAGAGTTTTTATTATTTTTTTGTTATTTAGATTTTTAGGTTTACACAATTTGTTTGTTAGTGAATTTTAATATTTACCATTAGTTCGATCTAAGACCTCGAATTTTTCAAACTTCGAATATTTAAAATGAGTTCAACCACGAGTTGTAAAACTTTTCTATTAAAAATTGGCTAAATACATTTTGTTATATAAATTTCTTTTATCTTTGTCTCTTATTGTAAACTTCTAAATGAGAAAATAACCGAATTATAACTATATTATTAAATAACATTAAGGAAATCAATACACTGATATAATGCATAATGATGTCCAAAATTGCAATGCAACAATAACTAATAAATCCACACAAATAACGCTAAAGTATTTATAGAAGTTAATATCAAACTACTTCTGCAATAGTTAAAAACTAATTAAAGAAACACACAAACAACGAAATGCTTTTACACACGACGGTTTTACATGTTTATGTTTAATGTTTTAATGATAATTTGAATGTAATTTAAAGCTTTACAACTTTCTGAAGCAATTTAAAAATATTACTTTCTATTATTGTACAGCTGACACACCGGTTATTAAAAGTAAAGTGCCGGGTACACTGCCATTTTTGCTTATTAGCCGGAGTTACTTTTTTCTTTCTTCTTTCTTTTCTTTACTCTGCGAGGGAGGATAGGGCTTCTACAAACGTCCGCCAACGAACTCGATTTATCGCCTGAGGTTTCAAGAGACGCCACTCGGTCACCCGGGATCTTGCTTCTTCTTCTATTGTCCTTTTCCATGTCTTGCTAGGACGGCCAACGCGGCGGCTTCCTTGTGGAGTTACTTAGCGAACTTGTAAAGTACCATATTCTATTTACTATAGACTGTTTACCATATATCATCTACTAAAGTATTAAAAAAATGTCGTAGTCCGTCAATGGAGCTGCGGTATGAGGATTTATTTTCTCTGCAATTCATAATCATCTCATCTTTACCTTCCCTTGATTTCTAAACGCCCACGCTGTTTGTGACCAGTCTACTGCCTGATTGTACCTATTGGTCCTATTGTACCTATTGGTCCCTGGGCCGTTCTCAAGTAAAGTTGTTGGCCAGAAAGTCCTACACGTCTGCAGTTTTCTCGTGATACTAGTGGTCACTTTTCAAGTACTGCACCCATACAACAGCACGGATTCATCTATCAAGCTAAACAGACTTACACGTGTTTGGTGTTCAATTTCAATATTTTGGACAACATTCCAAACACAGACTTTGCTTTGCCAATCCGATTCCACCATCTTCTATATTTTTTTATAATCTATATACACACGCTCCCAACCTTTACCCATATTATAAGGCAACACACCCCTGTAATACTTAGCACAATTTGGGTGTTAGGAAGTTAAGGAGAGGAAAAGATGGGATATCTTATGAACATGTGTCTTAAATGACTGTAGATCATACAAATGCGGAAACACAGAATCGGGCAATACATTCCACATAACTATAGGGCGACTAAAGAAGGAATCTCTGAATTGGTTGGTACGTCCGAAGATTCGTCTAACGGTAGCTCCGTGAGCTCGAGTTGAGGCACGAGTATTGCGGTTGGGTGGAGGATGCATCTGGATATTTCTCTTGAACACCGCTTGTGGAAAAAATTATAAAACAGTGACATGCAGGAAACATTATTCCAACGATGTTCAAGCGATTCGATTGTTTTTGCAATACGTTCGTCTCAAATAAGTTTTATCGCGCGTTTCCGAATTCTGTCTAGTAGATGCAATGTGATATTTGGACGCACCTGCCCAGACAATACAGTTGTATTCACGTTTAGGGCGAATATATGCCTTGTAAATTGTAGCCAGGTCTGAGGGAGTGAAGTACATCTTGCACCGTTTTAGGAAACCTAACCATTTCGTAGCATTCTTAGCGATGGCGAATTCCAACGAAGCTTATTGTTGACGCACATACCAAGTTGCGAGTTTTTCAGTTTCTTTGATGCAGGATCCTTTTATGGGTAAAGGTTGGGGCTTTAAATTACGCTTAGACAACAGAAGAAAGCATTGGTTTTTGGAAGCGTTAAATTATACTCTATTGTGTAAGCCCCACCTTGTTATGCTGTCAAGGTCAATCCTCAACGTGCTTAACGTTGTTGTTCAAGTTCCACTTGCAATGAAGAGTGCAGAAAGGGCGAACTCATATGAATCCCGGTGCAAGAAATATTTCACTCCCTCTGATCTGGCTACTATCTACAAGGCTTTTATTTGCCCTAAACTTCACTGATCACGAAAAGGTACTGGCCTGATACGAGTATCACCACGTCGTTTGCGTCGTACGCGACTACCATCGTCCTATCCTCTTCAACGTTTAGTAGCATTTTGTTAATGATGGCTGATGGTCAAAGTAAGGGAGAGATGATGCCTCTGTCGACTTGTTTGGTAATGTTACAGCTGCCAAGATTGGCATGTATGATCCTGCTACCTAGTATTGATACGATCCATCGGGTAATGAAGGATTCCCCTCCTGACTGGGTCAGAGCTTCCTTAATGGTCTGAATGTGAACATTGTTGAAGGCCCCTTCTATATCTAAAAATGTGGCTAGCGTAAGCTGTTGTAGTTAATTCTGTGCTCAATCGTTTGCACTACCTCATGGAAGGCAGTTTCCATGGACCTGCCCCTGAGATCTCGATACTTGTGTAACTTCAAATCGAATCATCGATATGATGTTCTAGAATTCGCTCCAGACCTTTAGCAAAAACGATTAGACACTTAGAGGCCTAAAATCCTTTGCTGATTCATGGACTCTTCTGGCTGCTTTGAATATGAAAACCACACGAACTCCTCTTCAGCTTCGGGGGACATAGTTGAGTAGGAGACAGCTTCTGAAAATCTTCATTAGCCAGGAAGTCGACAGCTCCAGAGAGTTTGTGTAGCATAATCGGCTGTATGCCATCCTACTACCTCACGAGATACCGGATGCTCAGCAGTCTTATTGACTAAGGACCAGACGTTCTGGTTAATGACACTGCGTATTTAAATTTGATCAGTTGCATACCCATTTTGTTATTGGCTTTAGAAAAGTTGAACGTTGGAAACAAATTATGTTTTACAAGCTTATTTTCAAGTATTAAAAGTCTTTTAAAAGAGAAATACCCCTGCTTACTATATGGATTTACTTCCCCGAGGGGACCACTGTATCTTACTGTCTGTTAATTTGGGTTTGATACTTGGTTAAGCTCGGCAGATGAAAGGGCCAGGGGGCTAGTGCTAAGAATGTCAAGAACGGGCACTGTCTTCGTATGAAGCAGACCTACCGTACAACTGCATGACACGGTAGTGCCTGGGATAGTTTCTATCCCGGGCGGCCTAGGACTTGGGGAAATCCTAGTGCTGCCAAGGTCTGCTTTGCAATCGCCCAGGCACTCATTCTGAAAGAGCTGAGTCCCTTGATGTCAGACCTCACCAAGGTCGCGTTGGTACTACGGGGGTTGGCTTTACCCGCAGATAAGGTTGATCTCCTCGGACAGAGAGAGAGAGCTGAGTCTGGGCCAACCTTTGGTTGAGGACCAGTTTCGTTCTGGCCTTGGCCTACGTAGTGGCTTACGGTTAACTCTCGAAGAGAGGACCGCTAAGTGTAGTACTTATTCTCGAGTATGCTTAATGGCGAAAGCTAGGCAAGCGCGGGGTCATACCCCAACTCTCCAACGGTATATGGGTTTACTTAATAACTGCGCTGTCACCTGTGTATTTTCTTTTCTTTTTGTAAAAATGTATTGCTAAGTGACTTGATTTGATTTTTATTTAATAATTAAAAATAAATAAAAATAAATTAAGCATTCACTTCATTTAAAATAACATAAATTGCAATTATTCATTTTAATTTATTATAATTAATAAAATAGTTTTATGCAAAATAATGAACTTTTTCACATTTTGTTATGTTACATTTTGTTACAATTAGCATTTTAAGGAATTTTTTATATATAAATATTAAAACAAACTAAACCAGAATATAAAAAAATAAAAAATCCAGTTAAGGATTAAATAATTAATTTTAGGATAGAGATATTCCTCATTACGTTACGATGTTTCTGTTACATGTAATTAAAATATATGTTGATTTTTAGGTTATAAGAAATCTCTGTTGAAAAAACAAATTTTATTTATCTTAATGCGATTGTGTTAATATTTTATTTATCAAAAAATTGCAAATTTAGATGAGTAATTATTTTTTATTGAAATGAAATCAAATGAAATGAAATATATTAAAGCAAAATATAAAAGTACAACTAGCAAAGGATTGTATTTGTGTCTTTGTTTTGATCCTGGAATTCGATACAACGAATCTTCTCGGAATTCTCTAATACACATGTGGGCAAAGTTTGAATAAAATCGGGTTAATGTTAAAAAAAAAAAACTTTATATGGAAGGCCCTCAGACCTGGTGCCTGATCACTTCCAAATTTTAATAGAAAATGTTGTCATCGGCGATACACATATGTGCAAAGCTTGAATAAAATCGAGCTTAAGGAAGTGGGTTAAAAATTGATAACGAAATTCCACAAGCCAGCCGGCCACCGACAGACAGACACATACCAACGCTTAGTTCATATTTTGAGTATTCGGATTGCCGTGAACAACGCCAACAGAGGGTATATTTCCACGGTCCTCTTCGGACACTGTAACGGAGTTTTCCCAGCCGGGGTAAACCCAGGGTGACCAGGGTTCAAAATGATATAGGTCGTTACAATAAATTTCTATATGTCACTCAATTTCACATTTATTTCGATATAGATAAGTAATTTCATTAGTAATGTTGAGGTAGTCTGGGCACTACGAAGGCCTTGATGAGAGCCTGAGTGCTTGAGTATTAGTGCGCCTTTGACGTTACGTGTGCGTAAGCCTGAGGCGAGCGTGAATCCTGAGCGATGCGTGAGCGTGAGACGAGCGTGCACCTTGAGGTATGCGTGAGCCTCAAATGAGCGTGCACCCTGAGCGATGCGTGAGCCTAAAACAAGCGTGCACCCTAAGCGATGCGTGAGCGGGAGCCTGAGATGAGCGTGCACCCTGGGCTATGCGTGAGCGTGAGCCTGAGATGAGTGTGCACCCTGGGCAATGCGTGAGCGTGGATTACATGAGCCCAGACGGTGGGCGAAAGGAAAGAGATGTAAACGCCAGAATGGACCAAGACTGTAAGCAGCGCACACTGCTACGGCAAACGTCGTGCCCTGAGATTCTGCTGCAGGTAGACGATTTGCAAACTGGGGTGATCAAAGCTTCGGCAACGAACGGCGGCTGTGCGTAAACGTCGTGGCCTAAATTCTGCTGCAGGTACACGACAATTTTACAAGCTATAGTCCGAGTCGTCACCAGAGAAATTTTGATAGAGAACGTTGGTAGAGAGGTTTCTGTAGAAAAAATCGGCAGAGAAGAACGAATGTTATGGCTTTATATTTTGACTCACCTACTCTGATCCGATCAATACGTGTTCACCCGAGAGACTAAGAGAGCGACTGGCTTGTTGTTCGCCCATTTATAGTATTTTCTAGTGTCGTGAAAATGTGACCAAATCGCCATTTGCTGCACTGTGATTGGGTGATATAGTCTGCCATTTCTGTTACTGTCTTTTCTGTTTGTTGGCTGCAGTGCATTGCTACAGGGTGTATGCGAATTTAGGGAAAAGGTATGTTGCTTGTTTTAAATTCTTGTGGACGAACACGGATTGGTGTGCGACAATCAACGTCCATCTCAACAGATGTACCAGTATTGACTCAATGGTTAGAGCTGGACTAATCTTACATCCCTGCCGATCTTTGATTCACGACAACCGGTTGAGATATGCTACTCCACATAGTGCACATACTTGCACCGGTTACATACCGGACGGTCATTGACGTACCAAAAAATTGGTAACACCATGGGACTACTGATGTACCAATGCTAGTGCTCTACCCGCATTTGGGAAGTAAACCACCAGCCACTACGTAGGTCAAGCACATTACGACACTGGGTCGTCAACCAAAAGTTGGCCCAGACTCAGCTAACCTCCAAGGAGATCAACCTCATCCATTGGTATAAGCCAACTTCCGTAGTACCAACACAACCTAGGTGAGATCTGTCATCAAAGGCCTCAGCTCGATCAGTATGAGTCGCTGGGCGATGCAAAGCTAACCCTGGCAGCACATCATCCGGAACCTCGAACCGAATTATTTGCCACTAGAGTTGCAAGCAATGCTATACACCTGTCTCACGGCAATCCGAATACACAAAATATTAACTAGGCGTTGGTATGTGTCTGTCTGTCGGTGGCCGGCTGTCTTGTGAATAGGATACGATAGAAACTATCCCAGGCAACATCACGGTCCTGCAGTTTACGACCAGGCTGCTTAAGTACGAAGACAGTGCCCATTCTAGACATTCTAACTACAAGCAGCCTTGCCCTATTTATTTGCTGAGCTTACCAAGCATCAAACCCATCGACGAAGCAAGATACAGCGGTCCGCTCGGAGAGCGTAGTTAATTTAAAAATATGCCATCATCATATTTGGCTGTACAACCGGTGTCCGGGTCCTAGGTTAGGTTAGGTTAAAGTAGTCAGTGAACCCGACACACTTAGACCAGCAAAGGTCCATTGTGATACCACACGGATCAGGAAATTTTTTTTCCACCTACTCGCTGAACCAACTAGAGCTTCGTATGAAGCGTAGGAGACTGCTTATGTCAATGTTGACAAGATCATTAGTGTCGTTGTAGAAGAATGTGAGTTTTCTCTGTGTTGCTTATCTTATACAGCAAAAGGGGAAATGCGAGAACGTCGAAATCAAAAATTATTCTCATTCTATTAGTGAGAGCTGGGCGGCCAGTGATCTTTCGCTAGTGAATAATAATGGTCACACTTGGGACCATAATAATTAGTACAGGTTGTATTAAAAAAAATAAAAAAAGTTTTACATTTGTGTGGGAGAAATTCGTCCCACACTTGGACGAATTTTTTCCTCACAGCGTACAGATCTGGTTGAATGATGCCAATCCAAACGTATGAATTGCAAAATGTCTATGAACCTATTACGTGCTATGGTTGCTCGATTCAGCGGATAGACAATATTTTTCCAGAGTTCGGAAACTTGCTCTTGGCTCGATTTTTGCAACCTGTTACAAGCAAAATTCCTAAGCTAAGCATTCGTTATCCGTAATTGGATTACAATACATGTCTGTTTTAGGGGATTTTGGACATTACTTTGAGGTCTCTTGTAGCCGAACTCATGATGCAACCGAATGTACCAACATTGTTCAGATTTTTGTTAATCGGTCTAGTTTGCACTCATATATTTCTGAATAAACAACGTTTCTAATCAAAAAATTCAAAAGGACTGACTTGTTTCTCTTTCGGTCCACCAATATGTCCTGAGCTTTATTCTTGTCCCAAACACACGACACACACGAGCGACACGATACAGTGGTCACCCGGATGGGTATTGGTAAACAACGTACTCAAAAATCTCTGGTAAAGCGAATGCTAAGGATTTCTTTTATTTCTACAAGTTCTACACCAGTTGTGGTAGATTTCATATTTTCACACAAAAACATATTAGAAGCTTAATGCGCACACATCTTTTTAATTACTGAAATACATGTGACCATGCGCTTCAAGATATTGGCAAAATCGCAAATAAACTTTTGGTACTAACCACTCCTAGTGGCGTTCTTAATCCAACAACAATAACCCGCAGCTACTGCAGAATTGCCGATGATTTGACTTCAGCTCCACTGAAGTTATCTCTGGCAAACTAGAAATGCTTTAAATTTAAATATCAGTTCATTATCAGTTGCTGATCATCGTCATTTGGCCAACATTTGTCAAGCAGAGGTGCAGAGGATGCCACAACAGGAGCTGGAGCTCTGTGCCTTTTTGCCGATAAAGAATAATTACTCGCCCCACTTTGTTTCGATACAACGGGGTTTAAGTTATCCGATGCTTTTGTTCTGTAAAGACATAAGTCTAATTAATTTACATTTCAGACCATTCCATTTTGCACTCTTCTTACATTGCTTTCAACTGTTCCAACTTGGGAATGTTTTTCGTGAACACAGTCGCCTCTCCTGATGCTTCAAGCGCAGCCAGTTCTTCGGGATGTGTTTTCTTCTTATGTGCACGGCAATTCGAACCATTGGCAAATGTTTTCCCACAAAAATTACAAGCGTACGGCTTGAGACCGGTATGCAGGATAAGGTGATGTTTCAGTGCTTCCGGTCGTTTAAATTCTCTGCCACAATAATCACATTTGTGTAGTTTCTCATCAGAGTGGATTACCATGTGCCGCCTGAGACTTGCTTTTGAGTTTAATTGACAACCACATTCACTGCAAACGTGTTTGTTTGAACTATGGCCATCCATGTGGCGCTGCGAATAGAGTATTTTGTTAAAAGATCAAAAGAAAAAAAGGGGAACTTCTTTACCTTCAATCCAACCCTATTCTTAAATCCCTTGCCACATATACTACATCGCCAAGGCCGGTCTTCCGTGTGTGTCAACATGTGCACTTTAAGTGAGGAGCTCGACTTCACCGCGATGCCGCATTCTTCACAAATATACGGTTTTTCGTTTAGGTGTACCGCACTTATGTGCTTTTGCATAACATAAGGTGTTGTGAATTTCTTATCACAATACACACAAGGAATATCTTGCTTCAATTCCAATGGCAAGTGCGTTTTATTATGATTACGAAATTGCAATTCTGTTGGAAACGATTTCGAACATTGTTCACATTTGAATTGTGGTACATCCAATTCTTTTTTATGCGTTCGCCTCATATGTTGGCGGTAGTAACAAATTGCGTTGAATTTGCGCGAGCACAATTTGCAAGAAAATTTCCGTTTCTTGCCGTTTTTGGGGGCTTCTTCTTCCATAACAGTTACATCCTTGGTATCATCGTCACAAGAGCTGTTAGAATCGTCAGTTTGACTTTCAACTGTCGATCTTTCTTTGCACTTTCTTATACTCCGTCTTGTCCTAGGTGCTGATGGTGACAATTCCTCTTCATTTGATTCTGGTACATCCTTGTCACAGTCTTTCCAGTTGCTATCTTCGTCAGTAGTAGAATTTAAATTATTCTCCTCCGCTCCACATTCATCATTTTTGTTTAATTGAGGAGATTCAATTTTAATTTGGGATATTTCTACTTTTTCTAGTGGCTCTAGACTTGTGCCAAATGAGATGTTATCCTTACAATCTTCTTCCACTAGGCCAAACTTCAAGCGAATCTCATGGCCGTGGTTTGCCATTTCTGGATTAATTTTCTGAAGATAACTGAACATAGCTTGTACTTTGTTAACTCGATTGGTAAAATCCACTATAGCTGTGGTCTGTGAGAAGCAATCTGTACAGATCATCTTCGATAGCTCGTCGTCGGGAGTTATCTGAGGAATAAATATAACATCGATTAGTTTTAGGGGTAAACATTTTGTTTTTATGGCTATTGAGCATACATTTACAGAAAAATACTTTGCAATTGCCACAGATAGTTTCAAATCTATCGAAGTCGCCAATTCATCTTTAAAAAAAACATCAACATTCGTCAGAGAGTCTTCCTTGGAACATAGGCGGCACCATTGACTCCATTCCTTGCCGAAAGACAATTCACTGATTTTTCTTTTCATGATTAGATTACTTATTCAAGAATGAAGACTTAATTTTTAAATTTTAACATAATTTAAAACTTATTATAATATTAAATTTAAAATATATATCTATATTAAATGTTCTAACTTCTAAGTGCTGAAGCTGACAAAAACAAAAACACTAATCTTGTTTCTTGTTTACTGTTTACAATAAATTCGAGACTCGAAACTCAAGCTTAGCAATAGAAACTACAATTGCAGCTGTCAATAATCTCATAGTACTAGAATTAGGTTTGCTATGGGTACTTCATATTGGGCAACTTTAGGGTGATCTTTTTATTCAACCAACGTACTTTCAAAAATGTACTAGAAGTTTTTTTTATTGAATCTGAGGAATTTTATTCTGAACTTTGTGTTTTTTATTATTAACTTCTTCTTATTAATTTATGGGCATGTTTTTGTTATGTCAGATAAATTGGAGAAAACAGCGAAATCCTAGTTCCGAAATTTCGATAAATCTCATATTTTTTACCTCTTATCAGATCTGTCAGATAAAAAAAATTAACCTGCTCCTTTTTTAGCACCAGATAAATGTTTTATTTTTAACCTTAATGCTCCATAGTAGTCGACATGCCTTATGTTAAAAGAAACAAAAACTACAGGCGTCGCAAATTGTTCTGAATATTTTTTAAAGCAAAAAGATGATATCCGATCAACGCAGCAGGTTTTGAGAATTATCGGAGTGTAAAAAATGAGAAATAAATTTTTATCGGAGAAAAAAAAACGCAGTTATGAATTTTGACAGTTTAACTATTTCTCCGATTACTCTGACATAAAAAAACACATAAAAAAAAAACATAAAAAAATGACAAATGTCGATAATAATGACGGTAAGGGAGCTCTCACAATGGAAAAACTTAAAACTTACAGAAATGTGTGAATTTCCAACATAACGAGCAAACATTATTATTATTAAAACCAAATAATCCATTTGAATGACGCGAGCAGCGCCGACATTTCGGCGTTTTTTAGCAACTACGTGATTCCACCGAGAATCCACAGAAAGTCCACTACAAAAGATGACTTTCGGCGCAAGCATGAACGTTCTATTCGGCATAACAACAACAAAAATTGACTAAAATACATACAAACACCCACGAATGCTTCAATAAGTGTAGCCACAACGATCATTAGCATGACTTTCATTCGCATGCCTGTGTAGCCACGCTCTAAGTCGAAAGCCGAAATAAGACAGGTACATATCTGTATTTTATTTGCCGAGGAATAAGGAATTACAACAACAATTGCACTATATTATTCCTTCTTTGGAATAAGAAAACCTGCTGTTTGGCTGGTTTGGACATTCGAATTTCTTATTCCTCGGCAAATAAAATACGCATAAAATAAGCCTATAATCTGGTTTCAGCAAATCGAAAGAAAAAAAACTTTTGCAAATCTGCTTGAAAAAATAACGAAATAGAACTTATTGTTAAGGGCTTGCTCATGAAACAGACCTATTATGTGTCTTTCGTTCGTGAGCCGTCAGCCGTCACCTTCACCTGCGCTTAAAAGAATAAACAATTAGCTTCGCGATTGTTTATCATTTCATTAATCTAAATAAAGATTTTAAGTGCATTTTATTTTAACATTAAAGCTAAAGCGGATTACATCAAGCGTTCACGCAGAAGCCTCAAACGAAACATATCGATATTATCTTAATAATGAACCCAGAAGTGGACAAATCCAATGAAAATGGTATACCTTCTGCAGTTGCACCCGCATGGAAGCAGTGGTGTCGTTTGTGTGGCAAAGACGATCCTCAGGGTAACATCAATGTATTTTTCAAAGATGAACAAATGACTGCAAATTTGACTCTCTCGGCCTCTATTGGAAAGTACTTCTGCATTAATGTGAGTTACAAAAACATAAGAATTATTACAATACAATTATTTTCGGCATCGACTTCTCCATACAGATCACCGAAGATGACGAATTTCCGAAGATGTTATGTACCGAGTGCTTCTCCGTAGTAACATCATTGGTGAACTTCTCAGAACGTATAAACAAAGTGCAGGAGATGTTTTCGGCACTTCACAGCGCCAGCCCAGCTCTTGATATCAATTTTCATGAGGTTCGCTTAAAGTATGGTCTAGAGGACCATGTCAGCGATCACATGTTGTTGAATTCTTCAATGGAAATTCATTGCAGTGAAAGCAAGATTTCGGTAAATAATGCATTCCATAAGGAAAAGATGGAAAATACAACGCACCCAATTAAAACCGAAGCTATCTGGATTGATGACTTCAATGGTGATGATAATAATGGCACCTGCAGCAATGAGGAAGAAGGTATTAAAAAAAGTCGGGACAGCCTTATTGAAGAAGAATCGAGTGTTAGAGCAAACTATAGTGGGTCTAATACCAAAGGTAATAATGATAATATCGCTGCCAAAGAAGAATCTGAAGTATCCTCTGAACCACCTAAAAAAAGACTCAGACAAAGAAGAAAAAATTCAAACTATAACGACGATGAGAGCATCGCCGATGAAAACTCCAATGTGGATAATGCGCACGGAAAAATTAATGAAACTGATAACCAAAGCTACAACTGTAGTGATTGTGGGAGAAAGTATAGACGTTTAAATCACTTCCACCAGCACATGAAAAGAACTCACAATACAAACGTAGATAGTCCACAGATTCCATGCTCTGAGTGCAAAAAGAGTTTTCCCACAAAACGAAAATTGCAGCTACATGAAAAGGTGCACTTGCCCCTAGCTGTGAAGCAACATGTACCTTGTCCATTTTGCGATAAGAAGTTTACAACTACGCACTCCATGCGAAGTCACATAAGTATAATTCATTTGGGTGAAAGGCTTTTTATTTGTGAGGAATGTGGAGTGGCCGTTCGATCGAATACTGTTTTGAAAATGCACATGTTGACGCACACCGAAGAAAGACCAATCGAGTGTAAAGTGTGTAAGAAGGGATTTAAAAATAAAATACAATTAAGGGTTAGTTATTCTCAATATGTTTTTAAGTTTTTGTTAAGTTTTTGCTTGACAGGTTCACACGCAAACTCATGATTTGCATAAGCATATCTGTGCTACTTGTGGTCTTCAGTTAAACTCTAAGGCGACTCTGAATAGACATTTGCTGGTGCATTCTGATCAGAAGAAACACAAGTGCGATTATTGTGGCCGAGAGTTTAAGCGGGCAAAAGCCTTGAAAAATCATCTAATTCTGCATACTGGGCTCAAGCCTTATTTGTGCAATTTTTGTGATAAAACCTTTGCAACTGGATCGAATTGCCGATCGCACAAAAAGAAAGCTCATCCCGAGGAGTTAGCCGAATTGGAAGCATCAGGAGAAATACAGACATTCACTAAAAATATACCCAAGTTAGAGCTATTGAAGGCAGTGTAAGGCGGCAAAGGTTTCAATTAAATTTTGTATTTTGTTAATTGGCATTTTTGATATTTTCTAGAACAAAAGCTGCAGATAATTTAGCTCCGGTCGTTACGAAACAAAGTGGTAATTTTGCATTTCGAAAGAAGCGGTCAACAGAGCCTTCTGCCACAACCGTTGCTCTTGCAGAAGCAGCAGTAGAAGATTGCAGCAGCATACCGTTTAACCAACATGAGATTTCTAAGTCCACCGATTCGCAAGATTCGTCACAATTATTGACTAAGAACTGTTTGCCATTTGAAAAGAACCGTGATGATGTTTCTAATCGAACACTTCCCTCTTATGAGAAGTTGCGAGAAGAAACTTCTATATCCGAAGAGCATTTACAGAATTCTAATCCCACACATTCTGAACCGGAGGCAGAATCTTCCGTACCTGCGATGGACAGCCTGTGGCACTTCGCTAATACGATAAACTCATAGTATTAACAAAACTCGTTAAAGCAAATTGAAACAAACCATCTGAGAGCAAGTCAAAAATATTCACAAAACTACTGTTGTGTTTCCACATCTGTATGATCTGCAGGCATTATAGACGCATGGGCATAGATATCTCATCTTTTCCTATCCTTAATTTTCTAACGCCCACCGCTGTGCTTAGCATTATAAGGGTGAAAATTCCTTGAACGTATACTTTATACACAAAGAATACAAAAGTTTTTGAAATATTGTGACATTAAGAATTGTAAATCTTGGACAATGAAATTGTTGTGTTCATTCGGCCTAAGGTACAACTTTGACTTTTCCTTCTTTTTTTTCCTTTCAATTCCAAAGTTCTTACTAAACTTGATTTAAATTTGTCAACGAAGTTGTGCTTAATTTTTATTTATATATATGTATGAATATAATATATGTATGTATGCATTATATGTATATAGATGTGTGTATATAATACACAAAAAATTACAGGCTTTTGTCATATCCTACAGCTTTGAAAGATGTACATATTGTTTAATACAAAAAATTATGTTTATTGGCAATTATATTTATCCCCATACTTGTTTTACAATTAAATACCAAATGATAATAAAACAGGATTGTTGTTTCATACTCATCCTTGAGCTCGCACAGGTCGAACGCCCGAGAATATTGCGGCTGTGGCCCATAGTGTGGGACAGAATCCATCGATCTCGACGCCGATCGCAGTAAGTGGCCATTAGTCGCACCTGCCTGAGAAGAATACTGCACAAAGACCTCGGATTATTCGCCTTCAAGGTCCAGATGACTCAGGACTTGAAAGCAAATGCCCATCCGCCTCAATATCAGTTCTCTGTGTGGGCCATAGACCGGCTTGATAACGTCTATTTTGGTCGACGAAGGTCAGACGAAGCTATCTAAACAAGCACAACTTCAGGATTTGGTTTTATGGGTAGCCACATGTAATCGTATATAAGCCAGTGCAACCAAAAAGAGTGACAGTTTGGTGTGGATTTTGGAATGGTGGTATAATTGGGCTGCTGAAAACGCCGTTACCGTCAATGGCGACCCGGAACAGAGCCAGCTGATCAACTTTTTATGGCCTCAAATAGAGGGCATGAATATGGACTACCTTTGGTGTCAACAAGATGGTGCCACATGCCATACAAGCCGACTGACAATCGATCTCTTGCGCGCCAATTTTGGCAACCGAATTGGCTTGCGCGAAGTCGCGATTTTACGCCGATAGACTTTTTCTATGGTTTACCGTTAATATAGATGTGATGCGGATAATCCAGAGACAATTCCAGCTTTAAAACATAACATTGCGACTGTTATTCGCGGGATAGGCCCCGAAATGACTGTATTAACAAGATGGCTTACTGTAATTACGGCAGAGGGAGCCACATGAACGAAATTGTCTTTCATTCTTAAATCTGAGACTCCAACCTTCACAATGAAAAAAAATCCAAAAACATTTTGATGTACATATTTATATACTCTTTTTAATTTTCTACACGTATGTATCTTCGGTGACAACACTTTTTATAAAAATTTAGTAGTGATCGGGCCCCAAGGCCTATATAAATTCTTTAAAAATTTAACCCAATTTTCTTCAAATTTTATACGCATGTGTATCTTCGATGGACAACAATACGAATTTCATGAAAAGAAAGTATCATATTTTCTTTAAATTTTCAAATTTACAAGAAACTTAAATTTTATGGGCTGTTATTTTTTTAATTTTTATTGGGAAAAAGATGGACATTTATTTATAAAGGAAAATAAAGCAATATGAAAGTTAAATACTATTCCTATGTGCCAATAGAAAACAGCTGAAGTGATGCTGATAAAGAAAACTAAAAAACAGACACAATTTTATTTTGAAAAACATGAGTACCATGCTTTAAGCGGCTGTAAACAATTAAAAACCTGGTAGCATACATATAGTACGATTTAAAACCAGCTGACTGAGACAGACTTACGTAGCCGATTGCCTCTTTTAATCGTATTTTGGCGCGAGCCATTACTTACCCGATACACAATCAAATGCGGACCGCGACATCAATTTAAAATTTCTGAATTTCATGTGCACTTCTTCAGAACATGAAACCATTAAAACGTACAAATACCTATTAGACACTCACTATGTCCACTAGCATACAAATAATACATACCTATAATGATCTCTTGAATATTGTACTATTTTAAATGCCGACGTTTGACGCTGTTATGTATGTGCCATACTAAACTTTAAAAAGTGACCTCTCGTTTGAGTGAAACCGGGAGAGAAACTCGTTTTTCCCCTCCAATACGTTCGTTCACATACCAGGAAGTTCAATTTAGGAGTGCCATGAAAGAAATGCCAATTTTGGATTTCGAACTTTTTTCACTTGGCTTTATTTCACGGCGACGGCACCCAAATTAGGTTATAAATGTTATTACAATGATTATTTTTGTATGAAATCAAACTTTAACTTTTTATTAACTTTTTTTTTAATTTACTTTTAAGTAAAAAGTTTTAATTTTTTTAATGTTATTTATAAGATTATTACTAAAAATAAAAATAATATTTAATATTTAGAATCTATTATGATGCTACATTCATTTGAATGACGCGAGCAGCGCTGACATTTTGGCGCTTTTTTAGCAACTACGTGATTCCACCGAGAATCCACAGAAAGTCCACTACAAAAGATGACTTTCGGCGCAAGCATGAACGTTCTATTCGGCATAACAACAACAAAAATTGACTAACATACATACAAACACCCACGAATGCTTCAATAAGTGTAGCCACAACGATCATGAGCATGACTTTCATTCCCATGCCTGTGTAGCCACGCTCTAAGTCGAAAGCCGAAATAAGACAGGTACATATCTGTATTTTGCCTACTTTTTTTTTTTTTAGTAATTTGTTCGTTTCTCTTTTGCGCACAGAAATTTAAGCTTTCTTTTCGGTCTTCTTGGGCAAAAGTACTGCCTGGATATTCGGTAAAACACCACCTTGAGCAATGGTAACTCCAGACAAAAGCTTGTTTAATTCTTCATCATTACGCCTAAAATACGCCTATAATATGGTTTCAGCAAATCGAAAGAAAAAAAACTTTTGCAGAATCTGCCTGAATAACAAAACAAGGTGCCGTTAAAAATAACGTAATAGAACTTATTGTTAAGGGCTTGCTCATGAAACAGACCTATTATGTGTCTTTCGTTCGTTAGCCGTCAGCCGTCACCTTCACCTGCGCTTAAAATAATAAACAATTAGCTTCGCGATTGTTTATCATTTCATTAATCTAAATAAAGATTTTAAGTGCATTTTATTTTAACATTAAAGCTAAAGCGGATTACATAAAGCGTTCACGCCGAAGCCTCAAACGAAACATATCGATATTATCTTAATAATGAACCCAGAAGTGGACAAATCCAATGAAAATGGTATACCTTCTGCAGTTGCACCCGCATGGAAGCAGTGGTGTCGTTTGTGTGGCAAAGACGATCCTCAGGGTAACATCAATGTCTTTTTCAAAGATGAACAAATGACTGCAAATTTGACTTTCTCGGGTTCTATTGGAAAGTACTTCTGCATTAATGTGAGTTACAAAAACTTATAAGGATTATTACAAATACATCGACTTCTTCATACAGATCACCGAAGATGACGAATTTCCGAAGATGTTATGTACCGAGTGCTTCTCCGTAGTAACATCATTGGTGAACTTCTCAGAACGTATAAACAAAGTGCAGGAGATGTTTTCGGCACTTCACAGCGCCAGCCCAGCTCTTGATATCAATTTTCATGAGGTTCGCTTAAAGTATGGTCTAGAGGACCATGTCAGCGATCACATGTTGTTGAATTCTTCAATGGAAATTCATTGCAGTGAAAGCAAGATTTCGGTAAATAATGCATTCCATAAGGAAAAGATGGAAAATACAACGCACCCAATTAAAACCGAAGCTATCTGGATTGATGACTTCAATGGTGATGATAATAATGGCACCTGCAGCAATGAGGAAGAAGGTATTAAAAAAAGTCGGGACAGCCTTATTGAAGAAGAATCGAGTGTTAGAGCAAACTATAGTGGGTCTAATACCAAAGGTAATAATGATAATATCGCTGCCAAAGAAGAATCTGAAGTATCCTCTGAACCACCTAAAAAAAGACTCAGACAAAGAAGAAAAAATTCAAACTATAACGACGATGAGAGCATCGCCGATGAAAACTCCAATGTGGATAATGCGCACGGAAAAATTAATGAAACTGATAACCAAAGCTACAACTGTAGTGATTGTGGGAGAAAGTATAGACGTTTAAATCACTTCCACCAGCACATGAAAAGAACTCACAATACAAACGTAGATAGTCCACAGATTCCATGCTCTGAGTGCAAAAAGAGTTTTCCCACAAAACGAAAATTGCAGCTACATGAAAAGGTGCACTTGCCCCTAGCTGTGAAGCAACATGTACCTTGTCCATTTTGCGATAAGAAGTTTACAACTACGCACTCCATGCGAAGTCACATAAGTATAATTCATTTGGGTGAAAGGCTTTTTATTTGTGAGGAATGTGGAGTGGCCGTTCGATCGAATACTGTTTTGAAAATGCACATGTTGACGCACACCGAAGAAAGACCAATCGAGTGTAAAGTGTGTAAGAAGGGATTTAAAAATAAAATACAATTAAGGGTTAGTTATTCTCAATATGTTTTTAAGTTTTTGTTAAGTTTTTGCTTGACAGGTTCACACGCAAACTCATGATTTGCATAAGCATATCTGTGCTACTTGTGGTCTTCAGTTAAACTCTAAGGCGACTCTGAATAGACATTTGCTGGTGCATTCTGATCAGAAGAAACACAAGTGCGATTATTGTGGCCGAGAGTTTAAGCGGGCAAAAGCCTTGAAAAATCATCTAATTCTGCATACTGGGCTCAAGCCTTATTTGTGCAATTTTTGTGATAAAACCTTTGCAACTGGATCGAATTGCCGATCGCACAAAAAGAAAGCTCATCCCGAGGAGTTAGCCGAATTGGAAGCATCAGGAGAAATACAGACATTCACTAAAAATATACCCAAGTTAGAGCTATTGAAGGCAGTGTAAGGCGGCAAAGGTTTCAATTAAATTTTGTATTTTGTTAATTGGCATTTTTGATATTTTCTAGAACAAAAGCTGCAGATAATTTAGCTCCGGTCGTTACGAAACAAAGTGGTAATTTTGCATTTCGAAAGAAGCGGTCAACAGAGCCTTCTGCCACAACCGTTGCTCTTGCAGAAGCAGCAGTAGAAGATTGCAGCAGCATACCGTTTAACCAACATGAGATTTCTAAGTCCACCGATTCGCAAGATTCGTCACAATTATTGACTAAGAACTGTTTGCCATTTGAAAAGAACCGTGATGATGTTTCTAATCGAACACTTCCCTCTTATGAGAAGTTGCGAGAAGAAACTTCTATATCCGAAGAGCATTCACAGAATTCTAATCCCACACATGCTGAACCGGAGGCAGAATCTTCCGTACCTGCGATGGACAGCCTGTGGCACTTCGCTAATACGATAAACTCATAGTATTAACAAAACAACTTTGACTTTTCCTTCTTTTTTTCCTTTCAATTCCAAAGTTCTTACTAAACTTGATTTAAATTTGTCAACGAAGTTGTGCTTAATTTTTATTTATATATATGTATGAATATAATATATGTATGTATGCATTATATGTATATAGATGTGTGTATATAATACACAAAAAATTACAGGCTTTTGTCATATCCTACAGCTTTGAAAGATGTACATATTGTTTAATACAAAAAATTATGTTTATTGGCAATTATATTTATCCCCATACTTGTTTTACAATTAAATACCAAATGATAATAAAACAGGATTGTTGTTTCATAATCATCCTTGAGCTCGTACAGGTCGAACGCCCGAGAATATTGCAGCTGTGGCCCATAGTGTGGGACAGAATCCATCGATCTTGACGCCGATCGCAGTAAGTGGCCATTAGTCGCACCTGCCTGAGAAGAATACTGCACAAAGACCTCGGATTATTCGCCTTCAAGGTCCAGATGACTCAGGACTTGAAAGCAAATGCCCATCCGCCTCAATATCAGTTCTCTGTGTGGGCCATAGAACGGCTTGATAACGTCTATTTTGGTCGACGAAGGTCAGACGAAGCTATCTAAACAAGCACAACTTCAGGATTTGGTTTTATGGGTAGCCACATGTAATCGTATATAAGCCAGTGCAACCAAAAAGAGTGACAGTTTGGTGTGGATTTTGGAATGGTGGTATAATTGGGCTGCTGAAAACGCCGTTACCGTCAATGGCGACCCGGAACAGAGCCAGCTGATCAACTTTTTATGGCCTCAAATAGAGGGCATGAATATGGACTACCTTTGGTGTCAACAAGATGGTGCCACATGCCATACAAGCCGACTGACAATCGATCTCTTGCGCGCCAATTTTGGCAACCGAATTGGCTTGCGCGAAGTCGCGATTTTACGCCGATAGACTTTTTCTATGGTTTACCGTTAATATAGATGTGATGCGGATAATCCAGAGACAATTCCAGCTTTAAAACATAACATTGCGACTGTTATTCGCGGGATAGGCCCCGAAATGACTGTATTAACAAGATGGCTTACTGTAATTACGGCAGAGGGAGCCACATGAACGAAATTGTCTTTCATTCTTAAATCTGAGACTCCAACCTTCACAATGAAAAAAAATCCAAAAACATTTTGATGTACATATTTATATACTCTTTTTAATTTTCTACACGTATGTATCTTCGGTGACAACACTTTTTATAAAAATTTAGTAGTGATCGGGCCCCAAGGCCTATATAAATTCTTTAAAAATTTAACCCAATTTTCTTCAAATTTTATACGCATGTGTATCTTCGATGGACAACAATTTTTGTAAAGAGTGGTCGGGTGCCCCCCCCCGATACATGATTTCATGAAAAGAAAGTATCATATTTTCTTTAAATTTTCAATTTTACAAGAAACTTAAATTTTATGGGCTGTTATTTTTTTAATTTTTATTGGGAAAAAGATGGACATTTATTTATAAAGGAAAATAAAGCAATATGAAAGTTAAATACTATTCCTATGTGCCAATAGAAAACAGCTGAAGTGATGCTGATAAAGAAAACTAAAAAACAGACACAATTTTATTTTGAAAAACATGAGTACCATGCTTTAAGCGGCTGTAAACAATTAAAAACCTGGTAGCATACATATAGTACGACTTAAAACCAGCTGACTGAGACAGACTTACGTAGCCGATTGCCTCTTTTAATCGTATTTTGGCGCGAGCCATTACTTACCCGATACACAATCAAATGCGGACCGCGACATCAATTTAAAATTTCTGAATTTCATGTGCACTTCTTCAGAACATGAAACCTTTAAAACTTACAAATACCTATTAGACACTCACTATGTCCACTAGCATACAAATAATACATACCTATAATGATCTCTTGAATATTGTACTATTTTAAATGCCGACGTTGGACGCTGTTATGTATGTGCCATACTAAACTTTAAAAAGAGCCCTCTCGTTTGAGTGAAACCGGAAGAGAAACTCGTTTTTCCCCTCCAATACGTTCGTTCACATACCAGGAAGTTCAATTTAGGAGTGCCATGAAAGAAATGAGTTTTTAGGAAACAAAAATTAACATAAGAATTGAACGCTCAAAAATTGTTTACAAATTTTTATAATAGGCGTCTTTTATTTGTCGAGGAATAAGGAATTACAATTTGAAAACCAGCAAAACAGCAGGTTTTCTTATTCCAAAGAAGGAATAAGATAGCGCAATTGTTTTTATAAATCCTTATTCCTCGGCAATTAAAATACAGCTAATAGGTTTTTGCGAACAACACTTTACAAATTAAATGTCACAAATGCAACACGCTGCGCGAACATGACCATGACCATTTCATTCAACTCGTTTGGAGCATAGCCGACAGAAATATCAATAGTCGATTATATCAATCGAATGTGCCCAACGCTAGTTAACTAGCCGTCATCTCACTTGTGCTGAAGAGAATAAACAATTAGCTCGTCTTTTGTTTATCAATTCATTAATTTAAATGAAATGTTTGGGTGTCTTTTATTTTAACAATAAAATTAAAGCGGATTACATAAAGCGTGCACGCCTCAAACGAAACATATTGATATTATCTTAATAATGGACACAGAAGTGGACAAATCCAATGAAAAAGGTATACCTTCTGCAGTCGCACTAGCATGGAAGCAGTGGTGTCGTTTGTGTGGCAAAGACGATCCTCAGGGTAACATCAATGTCTTTTTCAAAGATGAACAAATGACTGCAAATTTGACTTTCTCGGGCTCTATTGGAAAGTACTTCTGCATTAATGTGAGTTACAAAAACTTATAAGGATTATTACAAATACATCGACTTCTTCATACAGATCACCGAAGATGACGAATTTCCGAAGATGTTATGTACCGAGTGCTTCTCCGTAGTAACATCATTGGTGAACTTCTCAGAACGTATAAACAAAGTGCAGGAGATGTTTTCGGCACTTCACAGCGCCAACCCAGCTCTGGATATCAATTTTTATGAGTTTCGCCTAAAGTATGGTCTAGAGGACAATGACCGCGATCACATGTTGTTGAATACTTCAATGGAAATTCATTGTAGTGAAAGCAAGATTTCGGTAAATAAGGAAAAGTTGGAAAACACAGAGCACCAAATTAAAACTGAACCTATCTGGATTGATGACCTCAATGGTGATGATAATGATGGCAACTGCAGCAATGGGGAAGAAGGTATTAAAAAAAATCGAGACAGTCTTGTTGAAGAAGAATCGAGTGTTAGAACAAACTATAGTAGGTCTAATAACAAAGGTAATAATGATAATATCGTTGCCAAAGAAGAATCTGAAGTATCCTCTGAACCACCTAAAAAGAGGCTCAGACAAAGGGGAAAAAGGTCAAACTATAACGTTGACGATGAGGCCATCACCGACGAAAACTCCAATGTGGATAATGCGCACGGAAATAGTAAAGAAACTGATAACCAAAGTTACAACTGTAGTAATTGTGATAGAAAGTTTAGACGTTTAAATCACTTCCACCAGCACATGAAAAGAACTCACAATACAAAAGTAGATAATCCACAGATTCCATGCTCACAATGTATGAGGAGTTTTCCCACGCAACGACAATTGCAGCTACATGAAAAGGTGCACTTGCCCCTAGCTGTGAAGCTACATGTACCTTGTCCCTTTTGCGAAAAGAAGTTTACAACTACGCATGCCATGCGAAGTCATATAAGTATAATTCACTTGAGTGAAAGGCCTTTTATTTGTGAAGAATGTGGAGTGGCCGTTGGGTCGAGTGCTCTTTTGAAAATGCACATGTTGACGCACACCGAAGAAAGACCATTCGAGTGTAAAGTGTGTAAGAAGGGCTTTAAAAATAAAATACAATTAAAGGTTAGTTATTCTCAATATGTTTTTAAGTTTTTGTTAAGTTTTTGCTTGACAGGTTCACACGGAAACTCATGATTTGCATAAGCATATCTGTGCTACTTGTGGTCTTCAGTTAAACTCTAAGGCAACTCTGAATAGACATTTGCTGGTGCATTCTGATCAGAAGAAACACAAGTGCGACTATTGTGGCCGAGAGTTTAAGCGTGCAAAAGACTTGAAAAATCATCTAATTCTGCATACTGGGCTAAAGCCTTATTCGTGCAATTTTTGTGATAAAACCTTTGCAAATGGATCGAATTGCCGATCGCACAAAAAGAAAGCTCATCCCGAGGAGTTAGCCGAGTTGGAAGCTTCAGGAGAAATACAGACATTCACTAAAAATATACCCAAGTTAGAGCTATTGAAGGCAGTGTAAGGCGGCAATGGTTTCAATTAAATTTTGTATTTTGTTAATTGGTATTTTTCTAATTTTCTAGAACAAAAGCTGCAGATAATTTAGCTCTGGTCGTTACGAAACAAAGTGGTAATTTTGCATTTCGAAAGAAGCGGTCAACAGAGCCTTCTGCCACAACCGTTGCTCTTGCAGGAGTAGCAGTAGAAGATTGCAGCAGTACACCGTTTAACCAACATGAAATTTCTAAGTCTACCGATTCGCCGAATCTTGGACAATGAAATTGTTGTGTTCGTTCGGCCTACGGTACAACTTTGACTCTTCCTTCTTTTTTTCTTTTCAATTCCAAAGTTCTTACTAAACTTAGTTTAAATTTGTCTTCGAAATTGCGCTTAATTTTTATTTATATATATGTATGAATATAATATATGTATGTATACATTATATGTATATAGATGTGTGTATATAATACACAAAAAATTCCAGGCTTTTGTCATATCCTACAGCTTTGAAAGATGTACATATTGTTTAATACAAAAAATTCCCGGGCTGCACAAAAAATTTTGTTAATTGGCAATTATATTTATCCTCATACTTGTTTTACAATTAAATACCAAATGATAATAAACGGGATTGTGGTTTCGTACTCATACTGAAAGCGCATCTGTGTATTTCTGCTGAATAGGAAAACGATTTCTCCGAATTTCTCAGATTTTTTGAGACCATTTTTTTTGTGTTGGATCGTTATCTCGCTTTGTCTGTTGGTTTTGACAGTTTATTTGGCTAATATTGACAGCTGATAGGGAGAGATTCTTGCATAGAACACGGCTAAGGAAGCTTTAGCTTTTAGCAATGGAAATACTAAAGACTTACAAGATTGTATAGATTTCGAACACAACGAGCAAACTTTTTTTTTGTCAACACCAAAATCCATACAATCTTATAAGTATTAATGTTAATTTTTTTTTCTTAAAACTCTGCCCCAGATTTTTCGTTTCGTTTCGTTTCCCCTTCAAAATGCCTCTACCGTAAAGCTAAAACAGCTCTCGATATTTTGGGAGATTTACCACTCTTTATACTAACACAACAACAACACATGCAGCAATAAAATGTAAACAAAAGATTTTCGCCTTTCATGTTCGATTTCCTTTTTGAAAAGTTCTGGGGTCGAGCGCGATTCTGGGGTAGAGTTTTACGAAAAAAAATTTAACATAAGTTTTATGATATTAAGCTTTCTAATATCATAAAACTTCTGTCATCTACCAGACGTCGAAAGGATTTTTCATTAATATCGTAATGTAAATCAAGTGTACTATCAAAATATATATTTTTAATTACTATAAGTTCCTATACTAAATAGTCTTATGCAAAAATTCACACAGAACCTTGAAATGTGATGACTTTTAACAAAAAAGTCATGTATATAAATTGAATATAGTGCTATAGTATATTTGGGTTCTCTACCATCATAATCGTTCACTGGCATCAGTAATTTGGATAGAGAGACCTATAGGTGTTCCTATCTGTTGTTTTAATTTTTTCGCCATCTTCCTCTCTTTATTATTTATTTCTATTTATTATTTGTTCTAGGTTAATTTATATATTAGACATCGTCTTTTTGAGTGGACGTAATTTAAATAAAACGAAAAGACTCAGTCTTAAAAACCTCAATGTACTCTTAAATAAAACTAAATTAATATCTAAGTTGTGTAGCCTGACAAATTCTAAGTCGGCAAAATATTCATAAGTAATCCTAAATGACTATGTAAACATAGAGTTAAGAACCACCAATGTATAAAAAAACAAAATCTTAATAAAGTACATAAATACATACTAGGATGAGCATGCTTGCTCAATCCGCCGATATTTTGGGTGTTTTACCCCTCTTTTTACTAACACCAACGTTGCGTCGACTCGTTTGGCGTTGTTTCGATTTGCGTCTTCAAACAAAAAATTCGGTTTGCGTTGTTTCTTCGATTTGCGTCGATACAAATGGATAACACAATAGCAAAAATAAAGTTAATTTATGTTCTTTATAACTTTATTTTATTTTTAATCCCTTACTTGCGACTATGTTATGTACATATAGATATATTGAAGTAAAATATTTATATCAAAATTTTTCACGTAAATTCTCTGATAGGAGATACATATGTGTGCAAAGTTTGAACCGGGTTAATTTGGCAAAAATTATTATTAGTTTATTCACTTGAATTTTTTTTCAAAACCTGTTCTCACCGGAGATACACATGTGTAAAAAAAATTTGTATGGGGAAAAAATTCAAATCAAAAACTCAAAAATTTTTACAAAAATTTCGGTCTATCGAAGATACACATATGTTTAAAATTTGAAGAAAATCGGGCTAATTTTTAAAAAATTTATACGGGCACCCTTCGGGCCTCAGGGCCCATTCGGTCAAAAAATGTCTACAAAGTTTTGTCTATCGGTGTATAAAATTGAACTAAAATCGGGTTTTGGACCCCACGACGCAGGGCCGGGGTCTCCAAAAAAGTGTTGTCCATCGGAGATAACAGCGTGTATAAAATTTAAAAAAAATCGGATTATTTTTTAAAAATTTTATGTGGGCGCCAAATTTTAATATATAGTTTTTTCTCCGGAAATACACATGTGTGCAGAATCTCAATAAAATCGGTCTTTGGAAAGTGGGTTTAAAATTTATACTAAGATTCCACGACAGACAGACGTGCCACGGGCAAGCTAAATTAAAAATTTGAATTTTTCTTGTAAATTCTCTGATCGGAGATTCGATTTTGTGGTGAAATTCCTCATTTGGTGGTGAAAACATAGCAGCCACAGCGCACGGTTGGTGCGACCTACACACAACGACGTACGAAGTACCACTAAAATTCTTTCTTTTGAGTTGAGTTAAGCTGTGAGTGCGTAAGCAGTTCTTCATATACTCGTAAATTGTACAAAACACAAATTAAGAATGCACTCACACAACTGAGTGTACAACACATTTCAATTGCGAAACCATTCAGTTTTGTATAAAAATATTTGTCCTACTTCCTCTTGATATTTCTATACTTTCTAATGCAACACAACAACAAAACAACCCCAATCGTAAAGCAAGCATCGATGCTTTCAGCGCATCAGAGCACACAGAACACAGTCATTATAGTATGATATGATCTGATGTCGCAAAATGGAAAAATTTGTATGGGAGGCCCCCGATCCCGTAGCCCGATCTCTTTGAAATTAATAGAAAGTATTGTTACCGGAAATATACATGTATACATGTGCTTCAATAAAATCATGTTTTGGGAAGTAAGTTAAAAATTGATCAGAAAATCTGACCAGCCAGCCAGCAAGCCAGCCTCGGGCACACGAAATTAATATAGAGAATTTAATAAAAATTTACCATCTTTGGAACTAATCTACCAAAAGTATAAAATAGTATGGGAACATTTCCTTCGATTTGCGTCACAAAATATATATTTTTTATAAACTTTGGAACCAATCTACAACCAATTGTATAGGGATATACGAGCAAATATTGTTCGGTTTGCGATGTTTCGTTTTGCATCCACAATTTTTAGAACCATTCTGGGACGCGAATCGGTACCCCAGTGTACTTTGTCAAAAACTTTTTTTATTCAAACTTCGCCGACACCAACCTAAAAACATTAATTTCTTATTCTAAATAGTTATATCAAATACAATTATACCTATCATAGCTGAAAGCCCGAATATCCAAAAGCCAACTCGGCTTTATTTCACGGTGACGGCACCCAAATAAGGTTGTAAAAAACATATTCTCTGTGTAATAAGTGAAGTTTCATATTAAAAGAACAAGAAGTAAATAATTTTATCGTTCTTCCCAAGAAAACTAAGATTTAAATGTTCAAAAATTGTGTCACAAATTTTTATAATAGGATTTCGCGAACAGCACTTATCAAATGAAATAACTCAAAAACGCAACATACTGTGCGAACATGACCATCTTTCTAAAACGTCAATGGGAGCATAATCGACAGAAATTGCAATAATCGATTAATCGTTTATATCATTCGAATGGGCCCAACGCTAGTTAAGTTAGCCGTCAGCCGTCACCTTACTTGTGCTGAAGAGAATAAACAATTAGCTCGTCTTTTGTTTATCAATTCATTAATTTAAATGAAATGTGTGGGTGTCTTTTATTTTAACATTAAAGTTAAAGCGGATAACATAAAGCGTATACGCCTCATACGAAACATATTGATATTGTCTTAATAATGGACACAGAAGTGGACAAATCCAATGAAAATGGTATACCTTCTGCAGTTGCACCAGCATGGAAGCAGTGGTGTCGTTTGTGTGGCAAAGACGATCTTCAGGGTAACATCAATGTATTTTTCAAAGATGAACAAATGACTGCAAATTTGACTCTCTCGGCCTCTATTGGAAAGTATTTCTGCATTAATGTGAGTTACAAAAACTTATAAGAATTATTACAAAAACAATTATTTTCGGCATCGACTTCTTCATACAGATCACCGAAGACGACGAATTTCCGAAGATGTTATGTACCGAGTGCTTCTCCTTAGTAACATCATTGGTGAACTTCTCAGAACGTATAAACAAAGTGCAGGAGATGTTTTCGGCACTTCACAGCGCCAGCCCAGCTCTTGATATCAATTTTCATGAGATTCGATTAAATTATGGTCTAGAGGAGAATGACCGCGATCACATGTTGCTGAATACTTCAAGGGAAATTTATTGCAGTGAAAGGATTTCGGATAAGGAAAAGTTGGAAAACACAGCGCATCAAATTAAAACTGAAGCTATCTGGATTGATGACCTCAATGGTTATGATAATAATGGCAACTGCAGCAATGAGGAAGAAGGTATTAAAAAAAGTCGAGACAGCCTTGTTGTAGAAGAATTGAGTGTAAGAGCAAACTGTAGTAGGTCTAATAACAAAGGTAATAATGATAATATCACTGCCAAAGAGGAATCTGAAGTATCCTCTGAACCACCTAAAAAAAGACTCAGACAAAGAAGTAAAAAGTCAAACTATAACGACGATGAGAGCATCGCCGATGAAAACTCCAATGTGGATAATGCGCACGGAAATAGTAATGAAACTGATAACCAATGCTACAACTGTAGTAATTGTGATAGAAAGTTTAGACGTTTAAATCACTTCAACCAGCACATGAAAAGAACACACAATACAAAAATAGATAATCCACAGATTCCATGCTCACAATGTACGAGGAGTTTTCCCACGCAACGACAATTGCAGCTACATGAAAAGGTGCACTTGCCCCTAGCTGTGAAGCAACATGTACCTTGTCCATTTTGCGATAAGAAGTTTACAACTACGCACTCCATGCAAAGTCACATAAGTATAATTCATTTGGGTGAAAGGCTTTTTATTTGTGAGGAATGTGGAGTGGCCGTTAGATCGAATACTGTTTTGAAAACGCACATGTTGACGCACACCGATGAAAGACCATTCGAGTGTAAAGTGTGTAAGAAGCGATTTAAAAATAAAAAACGATTAAAGGTCAGTTCGTTATGGTTAATATCTTTATAAGTTTTTGTTTAGTTTTTGCTTGACAGGTTCACATGGAAACTCATGATTTACATAAACATATCTGTGCCACTTGTGGTCTTCAGTTAAATTCTAAAGAGACTCTGAATAGGCATTTGCTGGTTCATTCTGATCAAAAGAAACACAAGTGCGACTATTGTGGCCGTGAGTTTAAGCGGGCAAAAGCCTTGAAGAATCATCTAATTCTGCATACTGGACTAAAGCCTTATTCGTGCAATTTTTGTGATAAAACCTTTGCAAATGGATCGAATTGCCGATCGCACAAAAAGAAAGCTCATCCCGAGGAGTTAGCCGAGTTGGAAGCTTCAGGAGAAATACAGACATTCACTAAAAATATACCCAAGTTAGAGCTATTGAAGGCAGTGTAAGGCGGCAAAGGTTTCAATTAAATTTTGTATTTTGTTAATTGGCATTTTTGATATTTTTAGAACAAAAGCTGCAGATAATTTAGCTCCGGTCGTTACGAAACAAAGTGGTAATTTTGCATTTCGAAAGAAGCGGTCAACAGAGCCTTCTGCCACAACCGTTGCTTTTGCAGAAGCAGCAGTAGAAGATTGCAGCAGCATACCGTTTAGCCAAAATGAAATTTCTAAGTCTACCGATTCGCAGGACCCTTCACAATTATTGGCAACGAACTGTTTGCCATTAGAAAAGAACCGAGATGATGTTTCTAATCGATCACTTCCCTCTTACGAAAAGTTGCGAGAAGAAACTTCTATATTCACAGAATTCTAATCCCACACATGCTGAGCCGGAGATAGAATCTTTATTGCCTGAAACAGTAGCACTTCGCTAGTACGATTAGCTCATAATATTACCAAAACCTTTAAAAAAAAGAAATACAAAGGTTTCTGAAAAAATGCGACACTAAGGCTAATGCCAAACGAGCTCCAAAATGGTCGCAAGCCCCGTTGTCACACGAGCTGCATTTTGACCGCTCGACAGCATATTATGTTTTTTTAGGATTTTAAACTATCCTCTGACTCTGGCCCGGTGACATGTCGAATGCACCTTTGGAATACTTTACAATAAAAAAGTTGCAGAGAAACAAAGAAAAAAACATCCAAACACTTGTATGTATATATAATAGTGGGTTTTTTTTTATTCAAAGAAATAAATATGCATAACGTTTAACTAAAATTTAAATTGACGCTATCGTCAGCTAAAAAAAACAACAAATTAGCTAGGATAGTCGATTAATAGAAATAAAAAATATTACCTCCTGCAGGCGCTGAACTTAAATTAACGTTGGCCTCGCACATGACGCCTCATACTTTGTTTTGCAGAAAACAACCGTTCGCAATATGGTCACTTGAATGGCCTCTCACCAGTGTGTGTCCGAATGTGAATTTCAAGAGATTGCCTCCAGTGGAACATCTTTCCACACTCCTGGCATTTAAATTCTTTGACTCCATGCACGGTCTTATGTTTTCTTAGCATATCTATGTCTTTGAAATTCTTTCCGCAACTATTGCATATATAGGGGCTTTCTGGATTCATTTTCAACTTCAAAATTTCAATGTATATTATGGTTATTTGGTTATACGGTGAAAAGTTAAATAGCTTACCTTAAATCAAACGTTTAAACTTTAAATATAATTTGCTTTAAAATATTACTTTAGCTTCAAACGATTCAAACGCCTATGTAACGATGTTTTTCCCAGCCGGGGTATCCTCAGCGTGACCAGGGTTCTTCGGTAAAAGGGCGTTACAATAAAATTTATTTGTTTCAGGGGTTTATTAACTCTTTATTCTTTTCTTTAAAATTTAGATGTTTATGGTAAGATGGTAGGTTCTTGGTGATGTAAAAAAAGGTACTTCGCTATATCCCGTTCCAAGGAGTCTACGTGTCCAAGTGTTCTGACAAGTGAAGAGGATACGTCGCAGATCACGTTTCACTGGGGTCTGTGTGTCCAAGTACCTGAACCAGTGAAGAGGATACTTCGCATACTTCTGCTTCTGATACTTCGTTGCTGCTTCCTCCAAAAAAGCACTCTACAGCAGATTTAAAAAAAAAAAACTCGACATAAGTTTGTTGGCAGCACTAAATAAATAGGAGAACGAGAGACGTAGGAATTTTGGCAGCACCAATTTATAAGAAAAAGAGGAGAACTTTTGGGCATTTGCTTCATTAATTTTTTAAATTCACTATATTAACTTCACTTGCCCGTGGCACGGATGTCGGTCGGTCGGCAATCGGTCGTCACTAGGTCTTTCTTGCGATCGATTTTCAACCCACTTCCCAAAGCCTGACTTTACTGAAATTTTGCTTAAATATGTATTTTTGGAGACAACACTTTCTATTAATTTCTATAACTTTCAGGCCACTCGGGTCGGAAGCTCCCATACGTATGTGTATCTCCGATGGACAACACTTTTTGTAAAAAATTTGGGCCCCAGGGTCATGAGGCCCCAAGAAATTTTTTTAATAAACTTAACCCGATATTCTTCAAATGTTATACACGTGTGTATCTCCGATGGACAACACCTATTTTAAACATTTTACAGACACCGGGCCCTGGGGTCTCATACAGATTTAAAATAAAAATTAACCTGATTTTGGTAAAATTTTATACATACATTTATATATACATTTTTTTAACGAATGGGCTCTGAGGCCCGAGAGGTGCCCGTATAAATTTTTTGAATATTAACCCGATTTTCTTCAAATTGCAACCATATGTGTATCTACGATAGACCGAAGTTTTTGTACAAATTTTTAAGTGAAGGGGGCTCTAATATTAATTTTTTCCAAATTAACCCGGCTCAAACTTTGCACACATATGTATCTCCTATTAGAGAATTTACATGAACATTTTGTTGTTGTTTTAAATCCTGTATTGTCGTCGCTTGTCACTCATACTCATAGCCTATCTATAGCTTCGCATTAACTGCAGCTTTTGTACTGAAAAAAGAAAATAGTAAAAAATACCAAATTGCACCGAAAATACATGCAAACCACTTACACTGCTTTCAACAGCTCCAGTGATGGAATGTTTGTTGTAAACTTTGGTGCTTCCCCAGCAGCTTCTAAGGCGGCCAACTCTTTTGGGTGAACTCTCTTTTTGTGCTCTCGGCAACTTGAACCAAAGGAGAAAGTTTTATCACAAAAATTACATGTATATGGCTTGAGACCAGTATGTATGATGAGATGATTCTTTAGGGTTTTTCCCTGCTTAAATTGTCGGCCACAATAGTCGCATTTGAATTTCTTCTGATCGGAATGAATCAGCAAATGGGAATGTAATGTTTTACTAGAGTTCAGGTGGAGACCACACTTTGGGCATATGTGTTTATGTGCATCATGAATTTCCAAATGGTACTAAATGACAAAGAAAAAAAAAGTCAAAAGTTGCTAACTTCTGTGTTTAAAAAACGAAAGCAACCCGATGTTACCTTCAATTTTGTCTTATTTTTAAAGCCCTTATTGCACACCTTACACTCAAATGGACGTTCATCGGTGTGCGTGAGGATGTGTTCCTTTAGTGCACCCATCGATTTGCTGGTCATTCCACATTTTTCACAAATGAAATTTTTTCCGCCCGAATGAATGTTATTCATGTGAGTCTGCATGATGGTCGTCGTTGTGAAGTTCTTATCACAAACGGGACACACCGTTGATTTTGGTATACGCGCCAATTTAGCGTCATCTTCATTCGAATTTTGCCCAGACTCGTTTTTATTATTCTTTCTTCTTATACGGTGATTCGTCGTCGGAAATTTTAAACAAGGTTTAGTCTGATTATCAGATCTCTTTTTATGTGAGCTTAAAGGAAGTGGATTATCTAATTTTTTGTTGTGTATTCTTTCCATATGCTGGTCGTAATGGCTTAAATATCTAAACTTTCTGTCGCACTCGGTACATACCAAGTTTGCCTCTTCAACACTATCTTTGTGAGAACTATCCACATTGGAATTTTCATTACCGATGTCTTCATTGTCTTTGGCAACAGGATAATTTGTTAGTGTTCTACTTTGTCTGAGTCTCTTTTTAGGTGGTTCGTTGTTGGTTTCAGAGGATAACTCAGATTTATCTTTTGTGTCAAAATTATCATTAGACCTTCTATTATCTGGTTTAACAACTAATTCACTTTCACTCAGACAATCCCGGTTCTTACTTACATCTTCATCGTCATTTATGTCTTTAATTTCATCTTTATAGTCATCAATCCAAATAGCTTCCATTTTAATTTGGTGCGCGGTATTCTCAATATTTTCCTTATTGAATGCACAATTAGCCAAACCGGAAGTGGTGCTATCACTGCAATGAATTTCCAATGATGGATTCAACAACATGTGATAGCCATCATTGTCCTCTAGACCATATTTTAATCGAACCTCACGAAGATTTATATTAATTGCTGGGTTGGCAGTATTAGTATTATGTAGGGCGGAAAACATGTCCTGCACCTTCTTTGTTAGTTCTGTGAAGTTGACCAATGATGTTACTAAGGAGAAGCACTTCGTACATAACATCTTCGGAAGATCATCATCTTCAGTAATCTGTTTGGGGAAGTCGAATCCGATAATAAATATGTAATAATTCTGATAATTTACTCACATCAATGTAAAAATACTGCCGAATAGAAACCGAGAGCGTCAAATTTGCAGTCATTTGTTCATCTTTGAAAAAGACATTAATGTTACCCTGAGGATCGTCCTTCCCACACAAACGACACCACTGCTTCCATGCAGATGTGTCAGTGACTGTTGCAGTGTTCTCAGATGTTACTACTGTAGTTCTCTCTGATGTTACTGCTGTAGTTATCGCATTTTCAGTTATATCATTAGCTTGGTTTTCTGTGCCAATTGTGTCGTTAGTATCAATATTTCCCGTTTTTCTTGTGCTTTCCATTTTTATAATTAGTTGAAGTATATGCTCATTTGGCAATGAAACAACATTACCCAGATTGCCAGATTTTGCTATAATTGTTTATATTTCCATTTACCACTCCAGCGGAGAACACAGAGTCACAGAAGCCAAACGTCAAAAAACAAATCTGTTTAATGACTTGTAACGTAAGAACTTAAGTAAATTTATCGGAACATTTGATCATTGAGTGAGTTCACTGGCAACAAAATGTTGCACAAAGTTACTTGTTTTGACATTTTGTCGTTCACTGAGGACTAAGGTGTTGCAGGTTGTTATGACAACTTGGCGTTCGCCACATAATTTGTCGTCGACAAAAAGTAACAGTCGCGAGTTTGTTAGTTGAAGTCATTTGATTATTAGTTGTTGTGTTATTACAGTATTGACTCAAACTAACAACACCTGTATTTAATTTGAATTCGAATTGGGAATAACAACAACAATTGCACTGTCAAATTCCTTCTTTGGAATTTGAAGACCTGCTGTTTGGCTGGTTTTGACATTCGAATTCGGATTCCAAATAAAATACAGCTAACAGCTGTTTGGCTGGTTTTGACATTTGAGTTCGGATTCCAAATAAAATACAGCTAACAGCTGTTTGGCTGGTTTTGACATTTGAATTCGGATTCCAAATAAAATACAGCTAACAGCTGTTTGGCTGGTTTTGACATTCGAATTCGGATTCGATGTCAAAACCAACCAAACAGCAGGTTTTCAAATTCCAAAGAAGGAATTCGACAGTGCAATTGTTGTTGTAATTCCCAAATCAAATTCAAATAAAATACAGCTAACATGTTGTTTACTGGCATAGGTGTCGATTTAGATTTGACTTTTCGACTTAACACCTCACGGACATCGCTTTTTTCCAATGAACACAACCATTATTTTCAATTTTTAAGGATTACGGAAGTAGCCCAAATTTTCTTTTTTGTTTTTTCGGAACGGGAAAGATGCTTTTTTTTGCTTTCTAGATAATTTCTGATAATTTCCCGAGTCTTTGGTATTCGATTGGCTCAAACCATACCTAAAACAAAATTCACGGGTAAGTTGTCAAAGTGTGTTTATAAATATTGCATATTGCATTGCAATGAGCAATATGGGCGATGTCAAAATTGTCTGTAGGTTATGTCAATTATCGTCTGCGTTATCGGTGCTAGCACCTTGTATAAATATAAAAGAGATAAATCGACAATAGATATTCTAATACTGCCACCTATTCAATATGCCGGCGGCAGCTGAATAAAAATGAATTATGACATACAAAAACAAAAATACCGAATGAAGTTTCATGACTCTATCTGCCCCATCTAAATACATAGGACAATGTGTGTTAGCACCAAAACCTTCTCTATAGAAAGCCCAACTGTTCCGATCGTACACAGATACATGCTTAGATTGAGACCAAACGTATTTGTATTTAGTAATCAACTAAAGAGCAAAATCCATATAAAATATTTCTGTTTTCCACTACCACATCTTACGTTTCTCGCTCTTTGCGACTTCTTATTTTTTGTACACTGTATTCACATCCCACAAACACACATGCGTTTGGTCTTGGTTTACAGCATTAGTATGCGTAGAGTTGGGCTTTCTATAGAGAAGGTTTTGGTGCTAACCAGAAACCAGAAAAATTTTATATGGATTTTGCTCTTTAGTTGATTACTAATACAAATACGTTTGGTCTCAATCTAAGCATGTATCTGTGTACGATCGGAACAGTTGGGCTTTCTATAGAGAAGGTTTTGGTTAGCACCGGGTGTTAACAAACGCAATATTTATAAAGAAAGCTTTGTCATGTGTGCAGGCACACTTGAATAGTTATATGTGTTAGCACCAATGACACAGGAACACAAAGTAACAAGTTTTGAATGATTTCGCTTTCCTAATAGAACACTAAACCAAAACCATCCAAAATGTCAAAAACAAACTAAGCAAATTAGTCTGCTTTCTCTCTCATCGCCATCTTGATGAGTAAACAAAAGCTTATCCGTCGATTGTCAATGGGTAGCAAAGTTACAGTTTTGGTTACAAAATCATGCAAATAAAACGCAAAACCAAACCATAACCAGGGTATACTTTTCAAAAAGAACCAAATCCACGAGGGAGAAATCTTAACTACAGGGTGATTGACACTAAGTGTTACCAAAACAAAACGCCACAGAATTTTTATTTTTTGATGAATTTTATTGAATCAAAGTAAAAAATGTTCACAAATATTTCAATTTTGCATTGAATTGCATTAAGAGTTTTCGATTTGGCCACCCTTAGCCGCGATTATGGCCTTCAAACGGCCGACAAAGCAATTGCATGGAGCACGAAAGTGGCTCTGCGGTATTTTGGCCCATTCCCGGCGAAGCGCTTGCTTGAGATGATCGACACTTTGGGATTTTTTGTCGCAACCTTGCTATTTAGTCCAAATGATCTTTCAATACGTGCGGCATCCGTTCGAGCGAAATGTTCACCTCACAAGCCATTTTTCTGCCGCTACGGCGCGGATTCCGAGCCAATTTGGCCTTCACCTTCCGAATGATATCTGGCGATGTTGCAGTGCGTTTCGGTCCACCACCATGGCGTTTTGCAATGCTGCCAGTATCGTTATAACGATTTATGGTGCGATACACAAACATTTTATTCACATGCAGATGTGAACAATCTGCGGATGTGGTTTTCCAGCCAAATATAGAGCAATCACACTATTACGCTTGAATTCCATTGTGGATAACCTTTTCTGAATATTTCCCACTAAAATGCTTTTGTACGCTTGTAAACAATGGAATGAACTGTGATTAGTGTAAATTTGAGCGCTCTGTATTCGCTGGTTTGACAGCAATGACAGTCTGAAGTTGGTAACAATTAGTGTCAGCCACCCCGTAATACCTACAAATCGAAATAGGCATTAATTTTGGACACACACTGGACATTTTTAAAATAACATTAATATATATATTAAACATTAGTTTGCAAATGTTTCTAATGACGTTTTTTTTGGCGCAGATTGACTTTTTGATTGTCAATTTGTTTGCTTTTTCTAAAAACCCAATCTACGGTAGATCCCCTCTAACAGATCTAGATATTTTGGGTGATTTACGACTCTTTTTACAAACTCCAACAACTGATATCATTTTGTTTGGCACGTGGCGCAATAAGTCATTCGGCACCGCTACTCCACTTTGATGGGCGCGTCTTCATTTGTTTACATATGCTTTAGCAATTCCACTTGCCACTTGGTTACCACGGTACTCGCCCACCACTTCAGTGCGCGCCTTAAGTTGCCAACACAAATGATTTATAGTTTTGTGAATCTTTTTGATCTTTTGAACACTATTGAATATAAAATGTCCTAAATGGTATATTAATGGCTGTATTACAACTTTTTTCTTTTTTCTTTTTTTAAATAAAAACTTATATTTAATTGAATACTTTGGTGTTTTTCACCATTAATATAACATTTACATAAATAAAGACTTTAAATATATAAATATTTCAAATAACATGTCTTGTACGAGTAAACCAGTATGTAAACAGAGAAACATGGTATAATCAAAACGAAGCGCGACTTCCGACCACACCAAAATATCAAATCATTTTAATTTCCGATGAGACCAAATTCCAGGTTACGAAGACCAATCCGCAGACATTTAATAATAACTCTTTAATGTACATACTCTATACATACATATTAATATTTTTTCGTATCACCCGATTGATAAAAGTACTGGTAGGATAGATTGGGTGTCCATTCAGTGTTTTTTAAGCCTGTATTGTCGTCGTTTGTCACACATACACAAAGCCTATCTATAGCTTCGCATTAACTGCAGCTTTTGTACTGAAAAAAGAAAGATAAAATAATAAAAGCTGTCAAATTGCACCGAAAATACATGCAATGCATACCACTTACACGGCTTTCAACAGCTCCAGTGATGGAATGTTTGTTGTAAACTTTGGTGTTTCACCAGCAGCTTCTAAGGCGGCCAACTCTTTTGGGTGAACTCTTTTTTTGTGCTCTCGGCAACTTGAACCGAAGGAGAAAGTTTTATCACAAAAATTACATGTATATGGCTTGAGACCAGTATGTATGATGAGATGATTCTTTAGGGTTTTTCCCTGCTTAAATTGTCGGCCACAATAGTCGCATTTGAATTTCTTCTGATCGGAATGAATCAGCAAATGGGAATGTAATGTTTTACTAGAGTTCAGCTGGAGACCACACCTTGGGCATATGTGTTTATGTGCATCATGAATTTCCAAATGGCACTAAATAAAAAAGAAAAGAAAAAGTCGAAAGTTGCTAAAGCGAAACCAACCTGAACACTTACCTTCAATTGTGTCTTATTTTTAAATCCCTTATTGCACACCTCACACTCAAATGGACGTTCCTCGGTGTGTGTGAGAATGTGTTCGTTTAGTGCACCCATTGATTTGCTGGCCATTCCACATTTATCACAAATAAATTTTTTTGCTTCTTTCAATAGCTCAAGTGAACCAGATTTTTTTGGTTTCCCTGAAGCTTCTAACGCGGCCAACTCTTGTGGGTGTAATTTTTTTTTATGCTTTCGGCAACTTGAACCGAATGAAAACGTTTTATCGCAAAAGTTACATGTAAATGGCTTGAGGCCAGTATGTATGACAAGATGATTTTTTAGGGTTTTTCCTTGCCTAAACTGGCGACCACAATATTTACATTTGTGTTTCTTTTGATCGGAATGAACCAGCAAATGAGAATGTAATATTTTACTAGAGTTCATCTGATACACACGAATATTGGAATATTCTCCAGACTCATTATTAGTAATCATTCCTATATGGCGATTCTTTTTCGAATATTTTAAATAGGCAGATCTATTCTTTTGTGAGCATTGAAGCAGTGAATTATCTAATTTCGTGTTGTGTATTCTTTTCATGTGCTGGTCGTAATGGCTTAAATGTCTAAACTTTCTGCCACACTCAGTACATACTAAGTTTGGCTGTTCAACACTATGTTTATGAGAACTATCTACATTGGAATTTTCATTAGCGGTGTCTTTGTCTTTGGCAACATGATCATTTCTATTTCGTCTGAGTCTCTTTTTAGGTGGTTCGTTGTTAGGTTCTGCAGATAAATCAGATTTCTCTTTGGTGCCAAAATTATCATTAGACCTTATATTATCTGCTTCAACACCTACTTCACTTTCACCAAGACAATCCAGGTTCTTACTTATATCTTCTTCGTCATTTATGTCTTTAATTTCATCTTTATAGTCATCAATCCAAATAGCTTCCATTTTAATTTGGTGCGCTGTATTCTCAATATTTTCTTTATTGAATGCACAATTAGCCGTACCGGAAATATTGCTATCACTGCAATTAATTTTCGTTGAACGATTCAACAACATGTGATAGCCATCATTGTCCTCTAGACCATACTTTAATCGAATCTCTTGAAGATTTATATCAATTGCTGGGTTGGCAGTATTAGTATTATGTAGGGCGGAAAACATGTCCTGCACCTTCTTTGTTAGTTCTGTGAAGTTGACCAATGATGTTACTAAGGAGAAGCACTTCGTACATAACATCTTCGGAAGATCATCATCTTCAGTAATCTGTTTGAGGAAGTCGAATCCGATAATAAATATGTAATAATTCTGATATTTTACTCACATCAATGTAGAAATACTTTCGAATAGAAGCCGAGAGCGTTAAATTTGCAGTCATTTGTTCATCTTTGAAAAAGACATTGACGTTACCCTGAGGATCTTCCTTCCCACACAAACGACACCACTGCTTCCATGCAGATGTGACTCCTCTAGTTACACCATTGTCAGTTATATCATTAACTTTGATTTCAGTCACCATTGTAACGCTAGTATCAATATTTTCCGTTTTTTTGGTGTTTTCCATTTCTATAATTTGATGACGTATAAATGTAAAGAAACTTATTTGATAATAAATAATGAAATAACATCAACTTGATATAATTGTTTAGAGTTTCTAGCGCAGCAGACGCAGAAGGAAAACACATTAAATATAGCTCTTTCGATTTGCAGGATATAGTTAAAATTTCTCTCTCGTTGGTTTGGTTTGGTGTTCTACTTGCAAACAGTACCAAGGGTAGGGTTGATTTTGCATTTTATATGCAAGGTTTTGTAACCAACACGAGAGTAGCCAAACGTCAAAAAACGAGTTTGTTTAATGACTTGAAAGTAAAATTTTTGGAACTCTTGATCATTGTTGGCAATTTTTAAGGATTACGGAAGTGGCTTAAATTCTCTTTTTTGTTCTTTCGAGACGATAACACGCATATTTCCGCAAATTTATGGCTCCTGTTAAGAAAAGGAAGCACGTTAACTCTTTGTCAGAAATGTATACTTTTAGACTGTATTGTGTATTGAGACGTAATAGTATATTACAGAACGAGCAAGGAAAGTGGAGTTTATCGTGCGAGGTCGAAGCTTGACGAACGAGGCGGTAGCCGATAGCTTTTCGATTCTTATTACAGAAAAACCGGTTTGGACGGGTGAAAAATAGCGTACACGACTTTACAGGAAAGAAAACGACAATCAGGCAAGGTGAGTATCCAGAAGTTGAAGAAGCTTTGATGACATTATGATTTTTTCAGCAAAGAAATCATCTTGTTCCTACTTTAACGGAAATGATTCAAGCTAAACCCAAGTTCTTATATATAGAAATTATAGGAGGAGAAGATTTTGCAACAAATTCGGGGTGGTTTCAAAAATCTTAGTTGCGACATCGAATCCGGTTCCTTAAGATTTGTGGTGAAAAAGTGTCCAGTCACGTTGCTACTAAAGAGGAGCCATTTTGAAGCCAAATTCTTCCAGGTAATTCAAGAAATGCACAATGATCAAGAACAGGTTTATAATGCCGTCGAATCTGCTGCTTTTTGGAGAGTTCTACCAGGAACGACATTGGTTCATGAAAAATCAGCCCCTGGCAGAAAAATCGAAAAAGAACGTGTAACATTTATGCCTGTTCTAACACCGCAAGGACTCATAAGTTGCACTTATTCGTAATTGACAAGTCAAATAACCCAAGAATGTCAATCTTTCAGAATTATACAAAGCAACAACATGTTAACTTATAAAAATACATTTTTGTGATTTGTCAAAGTTTTAAGTTCAATGGGAAGTTAGGGTGTTTTCGAAACGAAGACTTATTTGTGGAACCTGACTTATTCAAAAAAGTCTCCTCGCGAGGTCAATTATTTTCTATCTCTGTCTTGCACGAAAATCTAATGTCGTTTTTTTTTAAATCTGGCGCAGATTGATTTTTTGGGTGTCAAGTTGTTCGTTTTTTCCAAAAAACCAATTTACGGTAGATCAGATCTCCCTTCTAACAGATCTTTATATTTTGGGAGATTTGCTCCTCTTTTCATTAACTACAATAACAACAAATGCAACAAAACAATGCATACAAAAGATTATCCGCTTTCGTTTTCGTTTTCTCGAGAAAAAATCTGTGCTCGTCAACAAAAATGCGACATAAATCATAAACCATTTTTATCGATTTTTTTTACATGTAAGGCGATTAAACTGGTGTCCCGATTTGCGTCGTAAAATGGTTCTAAAAATTGAGGACGCAAAACGAAACAACGCAAACCGAAACACATTTTCTCGTATATTCTTATACCATTGGTTGTAGATTGCTTCCAAAGTTTATAAAAAACTAGCTGACCCAAAAGACGTTGTCCTGTCCCACTTTCAATAAATTTGTTTGTGATCGTTTTGTGAACTGGTGAAAAGCTATTTGTTTTGCGATATCGCGTCAGTGTTAGTGACATCAGTATTAGCAGAAATACCCGGCGTTTCCCGGCTGTCCCATCCCACTGACCTCCCGCCAACTGACGCCACGCCCACTTACACCCCACTAACTAACCAACTCACCAATCCTGAAAACTATAGAATCGACACTTATACAGGCAAAAAATGTACACTTGTTCGAATATTCTTTATATGAAGATCATATACAGGGAAAACTACATTTTCCACCCCAGCGCCACCTATCGGGTCCAAATTTTGTCAACGACTTTCTTTTTATTTAAATATTATATGGTGTGAATTTGAGCCAAATCGTTCCATAAATAAGAATTTTCGGGAGAAAAAAAACGATACCAGCGTCATCTGCCGGGCTGATTTGTGAATCTAAACAATCCAGGGCGTCACCCAAACATTACGGCCATTTTACGGTCCATTTAACAAGCCAGCCCGTTCGACAATCGATTTTACGTAAAGATCTTGGCCTACATCCGTATACGATCAAGCTGACACAACAACTAAAGCCGTTTGACCATTTGAAGCGACGCCGATTCGTGAATTGGGCTCAAGAGCAAATCGAAAATGATGCAGATCTTCACCGAAAAATCATCTTCAGCGATGAGGCTCACTTCGTAAAACGTGCACGCGGTGGTCATGCAAAAGAAATCGAGTTTCATACTTAAATGTGTCATAAGTATATGTTCAAAATCGTTAATAAAAAAAAAGTTAGTTCAAAAGTCGAACAGTTTGTGTTTTATTCAAAAAAAAAGTTGAAGTGCTCTTATTGAAAAACCCTATATAAAGAAGATATGTTTTGTGACGCAAATCGAAACAAATTTTCCCATACTATTCAATACTTTTGACAGTAGATTGATACCAAAGATGACAAATTTAAATTTTATTTCATTAAAAAACTCATGATGATGCTGAAAAGGTTTCACCAAAAAGCCCCATAGCTCTCCTGTCGATCAAACATTCTCGAGTTGGAAACTCTGCAGCAAAGCTAGGATTGAAGTGGAGTTTAGGACTCCAGTAGTCGACTGGAGATCGAATCTGCTAATCTTTGCATTCTACTTAGCTTCCTGGCGTTGTTTTTTTTATAAATCGCCGGATACCAGACCAGCGCACCATAGGTAAGAATTGGACGCACCACTGCTGTGTACAGCCACAGAGCCATACTCGGCTGCAGTCACCATTTCCTGCCAATGGTTTTGCTGCTAGAATATATGGCAATGCAAGCTTTCTTAGCCTTAAACTCTATGTTCGACTTCCAGCTGTGTTTCCTTTCTAGGATTACGCCGAGATATTTCGTGGCAGAAGCAGTGGTGAAAAGTAACGTTTTAGTTTTTTCGAAGTTAACCCCCAGGGACAAACCCTGCCTAGAGCCCTTTCCATGACCTCACTAATTACGGAAGGGTACCCTGCTGACACAAGTATCACCACATCGTCTGCATGCGCAACAACTTTCGTTTTTTCCATCTCAAGTGTCCGAGGACCTTGTTTATTACCAACAGCCATAATAGGGGCGAATCACCCCTCCATGTTGAGTGACTCAGTCGACTGATTTGGTAATACTGCTATTGCCCATTACTCCATTCCGCTTCGATAGTCGTGTTTTCCTACTCTTTACTTTTTTAATTGATATGACATTTGTAATAGGCAATACTGGGTTCTGAGGCAGTGAAAGTTCCTTCAGCGCCTTCTCTTGCACAGAGGTCTGCTGTCTCGTTTCATGATATGCCTAAGTGTCCATGAGACCACATTATTCGTATTCGTAGTGTGATTTTTTGATCCGTCTGTATATCAGATGGATGCATGGTTTGGAAGGGTACTTATGCTATTTTCAACTTGATTCCTTTCGGGTATTTTAATCGAAAAATTCCGTTTGAAATTAGTTGTTTATATCATTAGGTCTGATGGTTGGACAGTTACATTTTCCAAACCTTTAATTTGCTCAAAAATTTTTAGTTTCGTGGCTCTTGATCCTATCTTGTCAGGATTGACGCTTAGGCCAACCTCTTTGCACCAGTCTTTGACTATTTGCATACGATCTGTTATCGTGCTTTCGAATTTGCCACGAACTACTAGAACTAGGTTATCTGCATAGCTAATAGTTGTTAAGCCGTTGTTTGCTAGCCTGGCGAGCAACTGATCCATCACTACTAGCCACAGAAGGGGCGATAGGACACCGCCTTGTAGACAGCCTCTGGTTGCTGCTATTGTGATGCTTTTGTCGTCGAGTGAGGCCTGAATCTTCCTGCTTCTTAGCATGCTTATGACCCATCCTATGATATAGGAGTCGATGCCCCTTGATCTAGCTTGTCTTTGAATTACTTCGAAGCTGGTGTTGTCAAAAGCGCCTTGCATGTCAATGAAGGCGCATAATTACATTTTTTTGTTTCGACGTGTATCTTCGATTTTGATTGTCAACTCATGTAGTGCTGTTTTCGTCGATTTGCCAGTCTGGTATGCGTGTTGACTGGTGGTTAAGGGAATCCGTCGGAGCGCATTATACCTTATGTGATGGCGTATTATTTTCTCCATGGACTTTAGAATGAAAGATATGATGCTGAGAGGTCTATACGACCTAGGGGGATTTCTTTCCTCCTTTTGGTAAGAAGAAAACTAGCACATCTCTCTAGCACCTTGGAACGTATTCTAGGTTGTAGCTGGCTCTGTAGAGTTATACGACTCATGGTTCAATTAGTTCTATACCTTGCTGCAGGAGGATTGGGTACAGCCCATCCCCAACTGGAGACTTGTATGGGCCGAATGAGTTTACCGACATAATAACCGAAAAACGAAACAGAGATTCATGTTTTTAAATCAAAATTTGACAATGTTCGACTGAATAACATAATTTTTCATATTCCTATAAAGCGTTAATTTTTATTTTATTTTCAAAAAATAACTACTAAATCATTAAGTTGGTGGAATTTATTTTAAAATAATATCTGTAATATAATTTGAATGGCAATTTTTTAAAAAAAATATTGATACTAGTGAAACTTGCTAATATCGATGTTTAGGCAACACTATCCTCTAATAATTTGGAGGCAGCGTCCTCCTCTGGATCGTCCTCATCGGGGGGGACCCGGAACACTTTGATTTTGGCCTTCCTTATACCAAATCTAAGCGTATGTCCTGCTCTATCTAGAGCTTCTAGGCACTCCTCATTAATGATGAGCACCATGTTATTGTACAGCGGCTCTTCGGCTTTCAACACACTCCAGTTATCCATTGGGATTTCCGGATTCTGCAGCCTAAGACATTGGAGGACCTTCTCGTTGTCCACCTCCATCTTAGGTAGCCAAATACGAGCCCTTGGCCTTCTTGGAATCTCCCTGACTGGGATTAGCTTGATCTTCAAGCCTTCCCATGCGTTACTAATCTTAGTGACGCACTCCCCAAGGAAATTCAAAGACGCCTGGTCCTCGCACTTAATAATCCGAAAGCCCCTTAGAAACTCGGAGCAGTCGAACGAGACTGGTAGACCTTGTGCCTTGTTTAAGAGGTGTTCCATCACCAACTCGGACAGGCGAGCCTCTATGAGGCTCCACCTATCCAGAACTGGTTTGCTGCTTTTCGAAAACTCATCGATGAGCGTCACATTCAGGTGACTGCTGGCAAACTCTCTGTATGTACGCTTGGAAATACCAGCCTTCTCCCCTGACGAGGCCGCGGATTCCTTGTTTTTCTTGGCCACATAAGCACCTCCACTGGAAGACGCCTCGGTGAGTCCACCCTTCATCGGAAGCCTGGCCTTCTTACCTACGCTACTGGTCTCATCTTCAGACCTGTTACGTTTTAGGTTAGTGGCGGGAATGAAAGGCATATTGCTGCTACTCTGCCTTTCATATTCCTCTACCACTTTTTGGTATCGGAGAGTATCTTCGGCATCTTTGTCGTGAAAAATACCCGCTGCCTTATTCTTGGCGATCTTGTCAAGAATTCGAACAGCCCACCGGTACTCCTGTCTCAGACGGGTGAATGGATTATGTCTTTTTTTGTTCTGCTTCTTTCGAGCCGCATCTGCGACCATAGGTAAATATGTTGTTGTCTGACTCTGGTATACATTATGTTTATGAGAATAATCCACCTTGGATTTTTCACTAGCGATGGCTTCATCGTCTTTGGCAACATTATAGTTTGTACTTTGTATGAGTCTGTTTTTAGGTGGTTCGTTATTAGGTTCAGCTGATAACTCAGATTTCTCTTCTGTGCCATTATCATTAGACCTTATATTATTTGCTTTAACACCTAATTCACTTTCACCAAAACAATCCCGGTTCTTACTTACATCTTCTTCGTCGTTTATGTTATTAATTTCATCGTTATAGTCATCCATCCAAATAGGTTCTGTTTTAATTTGGTGCGCCGTATTCTCAATATTTTCCTTATCGAATGGATAATTGGCCAAGCCGGAAATATTGCTATCATTGCAATGAAATTCCGCTGAAGGATTCAACATGTGATCACGGTCACTGCCCTCTAGACCATACTTTAATCGAACCTCACGAAGATCTATATCAACTGCTGGGTTGACAGTATTAGCAATATGTAGTGCGTAAAACATGTACTGCACCTTCTTTGTTAGTTCCGAGATGTTGACCAATGATGTTACTAAGGAGATGCACTTTGTACATAACATCTTCGGAAGTTCGTCATCTTCGGTAATCTGTATGGGGAAGTCGAATATGTAATAATTCTAACAGTGTGGCTACATGATCATTGCAATGAAAGTCATGTCCAGCGAAACAGGTAGGTTTTTAATGAGTTGGAGAGAGGAAGCTTGATTCCACCGAAAGATGACTTTCGGCGCAAGCATGAACGTTCTACACGCAAAACAACAAAAAGTTGAAAAACATACCCACAAACAACCACAAATGCTTCGCTTAGTGTAGCCACAACGTTTATTGGCATTACTTTCATTCCCATGCCCGTATAGCCACGATCCAATAAGTTATTTTACTCACATCAACGTAGAAATACTTCCGAATAGAAGCCGAAAACATCAAATTTGCAGTCATTTGTTCATCTTCGAAAAAGACATTGATGTTACCCTGAGGATCGTCCATCCCACACAAACGACACCACTGCATCCATGTGTTATCCATTTCTATAATCAGGTGAAGTATAATAATAAAAGATGCTTATTTGATAATGAAACAACATTACCTTTCTAAAATTGTTTATAATTTCAAGTACAGAGCACACCCACACACATATGAGAATCCAGATGCCAAACAACAAAAAACGGGTCCGTTTAATGACTTGTAAGTAAATTTTTCGGAATTTTAAAATTAATTTGGAAAATTTTATAGCTTACGGAAGTGCCCTAAATTTTCTTTTTTGTTCTTTCCGACAGGAATAAAGCTTTTTTACTTTGTAAAGATTACCTGAAAACTCTACGAGTTTGGTAACGTAGCTTTTATGTTTTACACATATGTACATAAAATAGTTTATTTAATTTGGCACAATTGACATTTAAAAAAATATATATATATTTGGCATTAGATTCCAACGTTTTTAACTGAATTCTATATTTCTTGCGAAAAAAAGTGAGGAAACTATTGCTCTACCAACCAGGGTATGAATTTTGGTCGCAAATGTGCATGCAAAACCCACCTGAACGTGAGATGTCAGTTCAAATACGTACGCGGTGTATAGCATGGTGTGATGGTGGTGTGATGTTTTTTTCTTTCTTTACTTTTCTGCATCTACATCAGCGAGGTGCTCAGGGATAGGACGATATCATATTGTAATATGGTAGGACAACTAAGGAGCGATCTCCGAACTAATTTAAATCAGTTACAGTCGTTGTGTACTGATTGGAGGCTAAAGATTAGCGCGACTAAGTGTGAGACAATATTGCTTAGACCGCCCTTGGCGCTCCGTAATACGTATATTAGGAAAAATCATAAAAGTTTATGCCTTTATGACGGCGACGGAGTGCCAATCCGAAACGAGATGTGCGTAGGGTGTCCATATTTGTGTTGAGAAAAAACAGGACATTCAAAAAAAACAAAAAAAAAAAAACAAAACATAAAATAATACCCGCAAAAGGTATTTCCTTTATCAAAAAAAAAACGCGACACCGCGGAAATTCATTCATTTATATTATATTATTTATATATTTATATCATATATATTATATTTATTTATTGTTGTCCATTTTTGCGACACCGCGGAAATTCATTCATTTATATTATATTATTTATATATTTATATCATATATATTATATTTATTTATTGTTGTCCATTTTTGCGACACCGCGGAAATTCATTCATTTATATTATATTATTTATATATTTATATCATATATATTTATTATATTTATTTAATTTATGTATATATATATCATATATATTTTATTATATTATCTTATATTTATTTTATTTATGTATAATTTTTCCTATTTTAACCCTTTTACCCACCCCTACACTTCAGAAGCCTACTGAAGAGGCCCGTGGTGGGGACCGTTATAGGCTACCAATTTTAACCCTACACGGGTTCCAGCCTGCCAAACTCTCGCGTGGCATGGCTTCGCTCTCTTTCCTAATTCATAGGTTATAATAACCTATTTATTTAATTGTTTTTATTTTTATATATTATTTATTAAATTTTTAATAATTATATTTAATTATTTAATTTTATTTTATTTATTTAATTACTTAATTATATTTTTATTTAATTATTTTATTAATAGTTTTTTTGTTTTGGGAGTTCCGGGTGTCGGTACGACGGTCTGCCAGGTTGCTCGGTGATAAACTCTACCGGTCATCCAGGGGGGGCCCTTATCGAACCTCGGAAACTCTTAGCAAAACCTCAGGGGTCGAGAGGGTGTTGACCTAGGTCTCGCCAACTTGCACACCTGGGGCTGCTGATCACATCGACGCGAAAACCTGTCGATGTTGTAGGGAGCTGTCAGGCACTCGAGGACTCCTTCCACAAAAGATATGCCGGGCAGCTCGAGAAGCATTTAAGTGTATATATTTGTGTATATATATTTTAAAAACAGGACGTTACGTAAAAAAACAGGACAAACCAGGACTTTGAATAAAACCGGGATGACTGATAAAAAAACAGGACAAATCATGATTAAACAGGACGTGTGGACACCCTAGACGTGCGTCAAATATCTTGGGATTGGTCTGGACAACTTTTTATACTATGATCGCCACGTGAATGCACAACTAAAAAAAGCTGCTTTCATGGCATTGAAACGCTTGTTTCTTGTTTCAAAGCAACTGCGATCCGATGTCAAAGTCAAAATCAAATATCTACTGAAGATGGAATTTTGTTTAATTTATCAATTTTACAGAGTGGAGTGAGTAAGCAGCACAAAAAGAAATTCATTATGAATTTTAATTAAATTATTTTATTGTAGCATTATTGTTATTTGAGGTGGAAACGACCAGTAACACTGGTGTTGGCATAAAAGCAAAATCAAAATCAAATTATGCGCATGCGTCAAAAATAATACTACACACACAACATATACTAACACTACGAACTTGCGGTTAAGATGTGAGTTTTGCACTTTTGCGACCAAAATTCCTACCCTGTTGTGACTATGCTATTTGTGAGACCTTATTGACCATAAGAGTAGATGAAGGCAAACACAGGAGACTCGAGAGGTGTTGGCCATAATGGAACAAAACAGAGCCAGAGCTGTACAAGAAGAAGCTGTACAGATGAAGAAAGGAAAGACCCGATCGTCCAAACCCGCAAAAGGCATGGTCCGCATGTAAGGGGCATAACTACCAATTTAAAAATATATATTAATTAAATGAACTAATAACAATAAAACTTTATTTACAAAATGAACAATCATTAAAAATCACTTATTTAGAAAAACACCTAAGAGATGTGACATTTTAACAAATTGTTTTCAAAAGTAAAAGTTTTTTTTTAGTAAGCTTAATGCTGATGCAAGTAAAAATAAAGTTCAAACTTAAAATTTTAAACAAAGAATAAAACAAAAGTGCCTCAAAATCCCAATGAGCGCAATGAACACAATATTGAGGTTTTGGGCATCATTTTCATACATATTGTTGTTCTGCTATTATTTTGGTTGCCTGTTTTCGCGAAGTTTCGTTGTCCAAGTTTAGTAAATGAAAAGTCAAGAGTTTGTTGTTATTTTCTTTTAACTTATTTTAACTTTATTCATTAATTAAATCTTACAACTATTATTATTATTATTTATTATTATAATTGGTTTTTGAGATAGTTTTATAATTTAATACATATAGTACACGATTTGTATTAAGAAGTAATATACTATTTTGTATTAAGATACAATATATGATTTTGTATTAGGATACAGTAAACGATTTTGTATTAAGATATAGTACGCGATTTTGTATTAAGATACAAACTGGATGACATCGGCTCGGGACCGGTGGAGAGACTTTTTGCGGGAGGCCAGGACCGGACCCCGGTTGTAGAGCCAAATACGATGATGATACGATTTTGTATTGATATAGTATACGATGTTGTATTAGGATACAGTACACGATTTTGTATTAAGATATAACATACGATTTTGTAGTAAGATATAATATACGATTTTGTATTAAGATATAGTATGCTACAAAGACTGCGATGTGACTCCCGGTACTCTGTTTCGCTTCCAATAACGAATCCTCGATATAGGAACTTCTGCTTATTAAAGCTACTACCAAAGCTTTATATACCACAGTCATAATATCAAAGTTGAACACGTTTATTACTGACCTATCTTAATGCATGAAAGAGGAAATGGAATTCATGAACGCGATTGTGACCTACATTTTAATCATATTGTAGCGAGGTGCGCAATATGTGAGTTGGGGTGCATGGATGAAAAGTATGACATCAGCATAAAACGTCGTACGACACAGCGCATATGGCGTCAGTACAACGAGTCGATCATGCATACAATCATTTGATTTAATTGCTGTGTTTTTAATGGGTTTTGTTTAATTGTTTTGGGGTTTATTGCTCTGGTATTGAGCAATAGCGGATATTGATTTAGAGTAATGAATGAATTCATTGTTGCAAGATTTCAACAATGTGGAATTGGACATGCCATGATTATGTTGTTTTTAAACGTCTGTTGGGATTTGACAAGCCCGTTTTCATGTTGATCTAACGGGTCGTCAAGAATCAAAATATTGTTTTTTGGTGAACCCATAAGTTGCCATCACAAAAGATTCATAGAACTTTTTTGGATCTGTTGAACACTATTGCATATTTAATGTCTTGTACGAGTTAAGCAGTCTTTTAAATTAGACACATGGTACAAGCAAAACGAAACCACACCAAAATATCAAATCATTTTAATATGGTTTTCGAAACCAATCCACATATGTTTTACATTAACTCATAAATAGTTCTAGTGTACTATGATTTAGTGCTTACAGATTTACACTGTAATGTACATAATCTTATGTATATGAAAAACTAATTGTATATTTTCGTATCACTCGATTGATAAAAGAACTCAAAGGATAGATTGGGTGTGATTCTGCTATGTCTATTCAGTGCGTTTTTAAATCCTGTATTGTCGGTGTTTGTCACACATACCCATAGCCTTTCTATAGCTTCGCATTGACTGCAGCTTTTGTACTATAAAAAGAAAGATAAAATAATAAAAAAAATACCAAATTGCACCGAAATTACATGCAAACCACTTACACGGCTTTCAACCGCTCCAGTGATGGAATGTTTGTTGTTAACTTTTGTGTTTCACCAGCAGCTTCTAAGGCGGCTAACTCTTTTGGGTGAACTCTTTTTTTGTGCTCTCGGCAACTTGAACCGAAGGAGAAAGTTTTATCACAAAAATTACATGTGTACGGCTTGAGACCAGTATGTATGATGAGATGATTCTTTAGGGTTTTTCCCTGCTTAAATTGTCGGCCACAATAGTCGCATTTAAATTTCTTCTGATCCGAATGAATTAGCAAATGGGAATGTAATGTTTTACGAGAGTTCAGATGGAGTCCACACTTGGGACATATGTGTTTATGTGCATCATGAATTTCCAAATGGTACTAAATGAAAAATAGTAAAAGTCAAAAGTTGCTAACTTCTGTGTTGATAAAGCGAAACTAAAAACCTGAAATTACTTTCAATTGCGTCTTATTTTTAAATCCCTTATTGCACACCTTACACTCAAATGGACGTTCCTCGGTGTGGATGAGGATGTGACTGTTTAGTGCACCCATCGATTTGTTGACCACTCCACATTTTTCGCAAATGAATTTTTTTGCTGCATTTAAAAGCTCCAGTGAATTAGATTTTTTTGGGTTCCCTGAAGCTTCTAACGCGGCTAACTCTTGTGGGTGAAATTTTTTTTTATGCTTACGGCAACTTGAACCGGAAGAAAACGTTTTATCGCAAAAGTTACAGATGAATGGCTTGAATTTTTTTCTCTGATATTTTAAATAACTTTTACTCTGATATACAGGTCGTCTCTCCTTTTGTGAGCATGGATGCAATGTATTATCTAATTTTGTGTTGTGTATTCTTTTCATGTGCTGGTCGTAATGGCTTAAATGTCTAAACCTTCTGCCACACTCAGTACATACTAAGTTTGGCTCCTCAACACTTTGTTTATGAAAACTATCCACATTGAAATTTTCGTTGGCGATGGCTTCTTCGCCTTTGGCAACATGATAGTTTGTAACTTTTCTACTTTGTCTGAGTGTCTTTTTAGGTGGTTCGTTTTTGGGTTCAGAGGATAACTCAGATTTATCTTTTGTGCCAAAATTATCATTTGACCTTCTTATATCTGCTTGAACATCTAATTCACTTTCATCAAGACAATCCCGGTTCTTACTTACATCTTCTTCGTCATTTATGTCTTTAATTTCATCTTTATAGTCATCAATCCAAATAGCTTCCGTTTTAATTTGGTGCGCCGTATTCTCAATATTTTCCTTATTGAATACACAATTAGCCAAACCGGAAATGGTGCTATCACTGCAATGAATTTTCGTTGAAGGATTCAACAACATGTGATAGCCATCATTGTCCTCTAGACCATACTTTAATCGAACTTCATGAAAGTTTATATCAATTGCTGGGTTGGCGCTGTGAAGTGCGGAAAACATCTCCTGCACTTTGTTAATACGTTCAGAGAAGTTGACCAATGATGTTACTAAGGAAAAGCACTTCGTACATAACATCTTTGGAAGTTCGTCATCTTCCGTAATCTGTATGGAGAAGTCGAATCCGATAATACTCGTATGTAATAATTGTAATGTGTTATTTTACTCACATCAACGTAGAAATACTTCCCAATAGAAGCCGAGAGCGACAAATTTGCAGTCATTTGTTCATCTTTGAACAAGACATTGAAGTTGCCCTGAGGATCGTTATTCCCACACAAACGACACCACTGCTTCCATGCAGATGTGACTGTTGTAGTTATCCCATTTTCATTTATATCATTAGTTTTGATTTCAGTCTCCATTGTGTCGTTAATATACATATTTTCCAGTTTTTGGGTACTTTCCATTTTGAGGATTAGGTCTTAGGTGAAGTGAATATAAAAGGTATTTATATCTTTATTTGAAAACGAAATATGATAATGATTACATTTTATATAGCTAATTGTTTATAGCGCAAAATACAGAAACAGATGTGAGCAGCCAAATAAAATTCAAAAAACAAGTCTATCTATTGACTTAAATGAGCAACTTATAAAATCTATTGTTATCTTTACGTATGCAACGTATGCAACTGACAGATTGAACAAATCCATACGAGGGTTGGTCAATAAATCCCTGAAAACTAGCACAAAATTTTGTTGTGGTAGTCATATATGCTGCGTTGCTTTGGCAAAGTCGGCTTGGCTTTACAAAGCAACAGCTTTTGGCTTTAAATTTTCGATGCATTTTAATGTGTATGTGTTAAACAAAACACCGCCATACGGTGAGCGCTATAACTAAAAAATGGCTTTAGTTATAAATCCTAAAAACTGTTTGGATTTATTTTCGGCTTTATACTTATGCGATTGCTGTTGTAAGCCAAGCTGGATTAGCCAAAGCAATACAGCAATAGACGCCTACGAGCGTTTTCGTTAAAATGGAAAAAAGTGAATTTCGAGTGCTCATTAAACACTATTTTTTCAAGAAAAAACTATCACGCAAACCAAACAAAAGCTTGACAAATATTATGGAGACTATTCACCATCGATTGGAACCATTCACTGGGTTACTCAATTTCGGTGCGGTCGTTCAGACACAAGTAAAGCCGAACGTTCTGGTCTCCCAATTGAAGTTACTACACCAGAAATGGTCGCCAAAATCCATGGTTTGATAATGGACGATCGGCGAGTGAAAGTGCGCGAGCTTGAAGAGGCCTCAGGGCTCAGGCTTATCACATGGCTCAGTGATTTCGATTTACATAAATATTTTGACATGAAAAAGCTTTCCGCAAGATGTGTGCCGAGTTTGCTCACAATCGACAACAAACACATTCGTTTGACAACTTCAAAGGTGTGTTTGGCGATGTTCCAGAAAAATTCTGGAATTTGATCATTATGGTGTAGAATTTCAGGAACAAAGCAATCTCTCTAGCGATTCGCATGAAATTCGGAATGTAGGACTAAGATCCGACTATAAGACTACTTCCTATGGAAATTCTGGAATATGATTATTATGGTCTGGAATTTCTGGAGCAAAGCAATTTCTCAAGCGATTTTTTTTCCGTCCCAGGAAGACGTTGTCACGCTCAAAACCTACGGCTGTGTCGGAGACCCTAGTCCTCTTTGGTGTTTTTGAATATTCAATAATACATGCTTAGATTTAGACCAAACGTATTTGTATAAGTAATCAACTAAAGAGCAAAATCCATTTAAAATTTTTCTGTTTCCCACTACCACATCTTACGTTTCTCGCTCTTTGCGACTTCTTTTTTTTTGTACACTGTATTCACATCCCACAAACACACATGCGTTTGGTGTTGCTTTACAGCATTAGTATGCGTAGAGTTGGGCTTTCTATAGAGAAGGTTTTGATCTGTGTACGATCGAAACAGTTGGTCTTTCAATAGAGAAGGTTTTGCGTGTGACTCAATAATCGCGTACGACAAGAGTGACTTCATTCGAAAGTCGAAATGCTTACATAATCGACTCCCTTTTCTCTCCGATTTCTCAGACTTTTAAAGAAAACCAGCCCAACAACAATAAAAACTTTAACAGACTTATTTTGTGACGTTCATTTGTCGTGTTTTTTTTTGTTTTAGCAATCGGCGGTAGATCGTAGATTTTTTCTCGAAAAAACGAATACGAAAGCCGATAATCTTTTGTTTACATTGTTTTGTTGCATGTGTTGTTGTTGCAGTTAATGAGAAGAGGGTTAAATCTCCCAAGATCAAGATCTGTTTGAGGGGAAATCCAATCTACCGTAGATTGGTTTTATTGAATAAACGAACAACTTGACAGCAAAAAAATCAATCTACGGCAGATTTTTTATAAAAAAAAACACGACATCACATTCACATTAGATGTCAGCTGTCAGATTTTATCTCATATGTGATCTTTGCATCTGTTCTGGTTGCTGGATATAAACAATTGAGCTTTGTTCCTTGTTGATTTGCCTTAAAAAAGAAATATTCTTTGATGTTAACAACTCGACATGGTTACAGAAATTAAAGCTAACGAAATAGCTGCCTGGACGCAGTGGTGTCGTTTGTGTGGCAAGGACGATCCTCAGGGTAATATTAATGTCTTCTTCAAAGATGAACAAATGACTGCAAATTTAACGCTCTCAGCTTCTATTGGGAAGTACTTTTACATTAATGTGAGTTAAAAAACGTACATATAAAATAAATAATAAATTAATTTTAATATCGGCATATTGCACATAGATCACCGAAAATGATGAACTTCCGAAAATGTTATGTAAAGAGTGTCTTTCCCTAGTTACTTCATTAGACAACTTCTTCGAACGGATAGACAAAGTGCAGGCCATGTTTTCCGCCCTTTATTGCACAAACCCAGCAGTTGATATAAATTTTTATGATGTTCGTTTAAAGTATGGTCTAGAGGACAATAACCGTGATCACATATTGAATCCTTTAATGGAAATTCTTGCCGACGAAAGCAAAATTTCCAGTTTGGTAATCAGCGAAAAGATTGAGAATACCGCGCATCAAATTAAAACAGAAGCTATTTGGATTGATGACTACAAGGATAACGAATTAAACGGCTACGGTAGTAATAAAGAAGAAGATATTAATAAAAACCGCGATTGTCTTGGCGAAGGAGAATTAAGTGCTAAAATGAATTATAGTAGGGCTAATGATAATATTGGCACTAAAGACGATTCTGAATTATCATCTGGACTTAACAACGAACCACCGAAAAGGAGACTCAGATACAGCGAAAAATGGGCAGGCGGCTATCATGTTGACCAAGACCAAGATGACGCTATTGCCGATGAAAATTCCAATGTGAATAATGTTCAGAAAAATAGTTTTGCAGAGCCAAAGTTCACCTGTACTGATTGTGGTAGAAAGTTTAGACGTATAAACCAGTACGACCAGCACATGAAAAGAATGCACAAAACAAGATTAGATAATCCACTTCTTTCAAGCGCACATAAAAAGAGATCTGATTATCAAAGTAAAGCCTATTTAAAATATCCGACAACAAATCATCGTATAAGAAGAAAGAATAATCAAAATGAGTCTGTGGAAAATTCGAATGAAGCTGATGCTGTTTGGACGCGTGGACCAAAATCAACGGTGTGTCCCCTTTGTGGTAAGAACTTCACAACGACGACCATCATGCAGACTCACATGAATAACATTCATTTGGGCGAAAAAAATTTCATTTGTGAAAAATGTGGAGTGCCCATCAAATCAATGGGTGCACTAAACGAACACATGCTCACGCACACCGAGGAACGTCCGTTTAAGTGTGAGGTGTGCAATAAGGGATTTAAAAATAAAATGCAATTAAAGGTGAGTTTGGAGGCGGTACTTTGTCAACTTTTGATCGTTTCTATCGTTTTCATTTAGTATCATTTGGAAATTCATGATGCACATAAACACATATGCCCCAAGTGTGGTCTCCAGCTGAACTCTAGTAAAACATTAAATCGGCATTTGCTGGTTCATTCGGATCAAAAGAAATACAAATGCGATTATTGTGGCCGACAGTTTAAGCAAGGAAAAACATTAAAAAATCATCTCATCATACATACTGGCCTTAAGCCGTACTCATGTAATTTTTGCGATAAAACTTTCTCATTTGGTTCAAGTTGCCGGGCGCACAAAAAAAGAGTTCACCCACAAGAGTTGGCCGCATTAGAAGCTTCAGGGAAATTACAAAAATCTACAACAAATATTCCCTCACTGGAGCTATTGAAAGCAGTGTAAGTGGTTTGTATGTATTTTTTAGTGCATTTGGCAATTTTATCTCTTTTTTTGTAGTACAAAAGCTGCGGTTGATGCGAATCTATAGATATGTACGCCATGGGATTATGTTAGTGCGAATAACTCAAACTGTGGCAAACGTAAGCAATGCAAGATTGCAGTATTCACTGTGATTAGTTAAGAACTTGCTGAATTACTCTTAATCAATTCTAGGATTACTCAAAGGTTGATTTTTACCAATCGATTGTAATTTTTATTCTATTGGAGAAATTCGGGATTTTTACTGGATATGGGATCTCAGCACGCATTTTCATTGCAGACAGGCTGCTTATATGTTTCATGTGGATATTTCCAATGCACTTGCGACAGTGTTAAATTCAGCCGTTTCTAAGGATTTTCCAACAAAGGTTAAAGCAATTCATCGCAGGGTTATTTACTGCAAAGCAATTAATATCAACTGTATTTTGTCGAATATATCGCCCGATGTGACCGAAAAAAAAACAATTTTTTATTTTTATTGACCCCTCTTGGACCTTACAATTATGAATTAATTATACTATACCTATAATCGTATTACTGGACGCTTGCTGCTTCGTTGATTTCCCATAAAATAGCTTGGTATTGATGACGCTGTTAAATTTTTCTGACCCATATTGTTGCGCCGCACACAAGACACACACTCACGTTCGGTGAATGCCCAATCGCTCATCGGTGATTTACTGTCTTTGTTGTTCTTCACTACGTTCTTCTACTTCTACACTACCCATGAACAAGACTGACATAGTGCACCGAATGCACTAATTGCCGCAGAGTAATGTTCTACGCACCGCAAGGACACAGCGATAGGTTTAACAGACCTAAAGCTGCTACAACAACAACAACAACAGTATAGGTGGTGCAGTGGTTAAAACTATTAGCTCCCACATGGTTCGATTCTCACCGCACTGATTATCTAGATTACAAGTACACATGAAACGATGCTGTACATGTGATAAATAGATGAAGAGGCATCCATGAGGGTTTGTGAGCCCAACATTCTAGTTTGTGAGTGATCGGGTTTGAACTCAACTCCACCTACCACAACACTTTCCTTCTTCTATCCAAATTTTTCCAAGCCCACACTATGCCTAGGCGTTTTAAGGGAACAAATTTCTTGAAGCGTGAGCTAATTATATATAAAAAAAACTCCGCAGCCCTACCATCTAAGGCATAACAGCAGCGCGTTCACCACTAAGTTATATATGAGGGGGACAGGACTCCACCTGGCGGGGTTCATCTGCGGAAAGATCATCTGGCACGACACACCCAGTTTTGAGTTTATAATCCCACTTGTGAGCAGAAGATTTATCAATTCACCAAGCGAGTCGTCGACCCTCGAAGTCGACAGTGCATCCGTAATCGTAGATGTGTTGACGTTGTTAAAAACGCCTTCACTGTCTGGGAACAACCATTGTGTACTCCCTGTACAATGGTGAAAACCTGATCTAATAGCTTCCAAGATTAGCATAGCCGATTGAAAGTGCAAATTAAAGTTCATAATGAATTTCTCGTTCATGCTAAATATCCACTTTATGATATTCTAAAAATTAAATAAATATTTATTATTTATTACTTTACTTACCTCTTTATATAATAGTATAGCTTTTTATTAATTTTTGATTTGATCAATTATTATTTTGTAAATTTGACATATACTTTTTTTAAATTTAAATTTAATATTTGTTAAAGTATTTTTTTCGTAACTTTGGCACCACTATGTTTAACTTCTACTGAACGTTAATAGATCTGTTCGTTGTGATTGTTATTTATAGTGAATATTTTTATTTTAGGATTATTTTATTTGTCGAGGAATAAGGAATTATAATTTGAAAACCAGAAAAACAGAAGGTTTTCTTATTCCTAGGAAGGAATAAGACAGTTTAATTGTAATTGCTAATTTTATTGCCAAGGAATAAGGAATTACAACAATAATCTTATTCCTTTTTTGAGAATAAGAAAACATGCTGTTTTGCTGGTTTTCAAATTCTAATTCCTTATTTCTCGGTAAATAATATACGAAGAAATTCGTTGCATTAGAGGCAAAAACAAATAAAATGTCTGTTCTAGTCAAGTTGCTTTCTTTTGGTAGAAAAAGTGCAAAATTACTGCATTTAATTTCTCAAAAGTGCACTCGATTTATTTGCTTATGTTACAATTTTAAAATAAATACATTTGTTTCATTCTTATCGTCATCATGGCATTTGTGCGACTATTTCAACGCAAATTCACATACAAAACGTGCAAGTCCACTTTTTTTCTCTAAGCGCCAAAAATTATTGCACTTGGTTAATGCCGTATTTTCTTTTAGTTTTAGAATTCTGTGTTCGAGATCAGATTTTTTTTCTCGAACAAACGAAAACAAAAGCCGAGAATCTTTTGTTTACATTGTTCTGTTGCATATGTTGTTGTTGTACTTAATGAAAAGATGGGTAAATGGTAAATATCCCAAAATATCAAGATCTGTTTTATGGGAAATCCGAACGACCGTATATTTTTTTTTATAGAAAAAACGAACAACTTGACAGCCAAAAAATCGATCTGCTCGAGATTTTTTTTAAAAAAAACACGTCATAAGAAAGTGTAGGAAAAAACGAACGTCACATTAGATGTCAATAAATTTGTTTTTGACAGAATGTTCACATGATCAAATGTTACACACAGAAATTTTTGTAGTAAAAATTGGCAAAATTCGCATGGAGGGGTAATGAACTTACTCTCTATTTTCTGCTCTCTTTTACTACATTTTCGAGTACATGAACCTTTTTGAGTTTAAAGAGGTAAAAATTAGAAAAAAATATTTATACTCTTTGAGTACTGGAACAGACCTATTTGAAGTGCCAAACTGTAAACTGTCAATTCGACTTGTTTCCAAGACGAAAACGCAACATACGGGAGGCTTTTTGCATTTACATTGCAGCATTATTTATCAAAGAAACTTGCATATTTAAATATGTCCATTAATTGTTATATATAATAAATAAGTTTATCCGTCAATCGATCTAAAAAAAACTAAAGTCCTTTTATGATTCCACGGCTTAGGTGACCCATCTAGCCATTGACTCAGGTAAACAAAATATTGATTTTGCCCTTTCTTTTCAATTAATTATCCTTTTTTTTGTGAAACCCGGTAAATGCAACAGTAAAATGAAAACAATAATCGAACAGAAAACATGCGGAGAATATTATATTCAAAACTGGAAGCAATGGTGTCGCCTCTGTGCCAAAGAAGACCCACATGCTAATATTGATGTCTTTATTAAAGACGAGCAATCACCGGAACTGACGCTGATCGCAGCGATTGAAAAATACTTTCTGATTAGTGTAAGTTAGAAAAACTATATTGCCCGATTTAGTTAGAAACAATGGTTGGTTTTTTTTTTGAAGATAAACCAGGGTGATGAATTTCCCAATATGCTATGCACCGAGTGCTTCTCGCTCGTTACATCCCTTGGTAATTTCTCGGAGCGCGTTGCTAAAGCACAGGCAATGTTTGGAGCTCTTCAGCGTTCCAATACAACAGATGTCATCGAATTACATCAGCTTCGTCTACAGTTTGGTCTTCTCGATGAGGATCGTCAACATATAATACCTCATCCTTCCACGGAGATCCACTATTTCGAAGAAAAGCCAAAGATCATGTTGCTACGACGAGAAGAAGCAGAAAAAAATGATCCTGTTGCAGGAGTTGTAGATCAGGACGAGGAAATGGAAGACGTTGAATATATCGAAGACGAAAAACCATTTGCCCCGCTGCGTATCAAGAAAGAATTTCAAACGGAAGACTTAAAAGATATCGTGAAACAAATGCATATTCCCATCGACGATGATGATAAATGTTGGAACAACGAAGAACAACCTATCAACGATATTGGTGGCGATACAGAAAATAAGAGTTTTTTGTACGCCGCCAATCATTGTAGTAATGAAAATACAATAGAGTCACCTTATGATAAAGAAGATGAAGGAAATACAATAACCCAACATAAGCGGAGAACTCTAAGATCAACGACTCCGAACAGATCTCGTTGCAAACCGTCTAAAAAAGTTAAAATTGAATTATCCGATGATGAGGAGTTCCATGATGATGGCGGTGACAGTGATTGTCCCACAACACCGCCGAAAAAGGAGAAAAAGAAATCAAAATTCGTTCATTGTACGCAATGTCCAAAAAAATTTAAAATAAACTCACACTTGCGCAAGCATATGAGTAAAGCGCATAACATCACTGTCGAAGCTCCGGATTTAGCATGTGGCCAGTGCAAGAAAGTCTTCAGTACTGAGCGTCAATTTGATGCGCATCAAAAGTCACATTTACCATTGGATAAGAAAAAATCCTATTCTTGCCCCTACTGTGATAAGAAATTCACAAAAACGCTCATCTTGGAGAATCATATCAGTGGAGTGCACATGAACGAGAAACCCTTCATATGTGAGGAATGCGGTCGAACGATGAGGACTTTTGCCGGTCTGAAAGAGCACAAGCTCACCCACACCGAGGATAGACCTTTCGAGTGTGAAGTTTGCCAAAAGAAATTCAAAAATAAGGCGCGCTTAAAAGTAACTTTGTTTTGGGTTTTATTTTTTATTCCCTCCACTTATATGCTCTTTTTTTTGATGCTCCCTGTATTACAGATTCATGCAGACATTCATACAAATACCAATTACATTTGTACCGAATGTGGTCTTCAGCTAAACACAAGAAGAACCCTCAAGATGCACATGCTCGTCCATTCCGACCAAAAGCGACACAAATGCGATTACTGTGGAACCGAATTCAAACGCGCCAAAGCTCTCAAGAATCATCTTATTCTGCACACTGGCCTCAAACCGTATACGTGTAATTTCTGCGATAAGACTTTTGCGAATGGTTCGAATTGTAGATCGCATAAGAAAAAATCACACCCGGAGGAACTGGCGGCCATGGAAGCAGCTGGCGCAAAGACGATGGCAACCAATATTCCCAAATTGGAGCAGTTGCGTGCTGTGTGAGTGCAAAATAATAATTTTAGAATTTTTTTTAAATTAAAATGTTCCTGTCTTCCTTTTCCCTTAAATGCAGCACTAAAGCATCTGAGAATCTAGCTCCTGTTATATCCAAACAAAGTGGCTCATTAACAGCTGCAGCTTTAATGGCATCTATTCCATCAACAGAAGAAGGCATGCAAAGTTTTATGCAGCAACAAGCTGCTGATGTTGGACTTGATCTCGTTGCTTCTAATATTGTCGGCAGTAATGACATAAACATAATGGCTCGAAGCAAAATCGATGGTTCGCCCGTTGGTGACGATTCGCATTCCTCATTTGCTGATGCTGCTTCAACAAAATCCCAAATTGATGTAGTTAATTCATTGCAAGAGCAACAGCAACAGCCACAGCCAATGCCATTGCATTTACAGCTGCAGCAGCAGGCAGAACAATTTGCTAATAGCATTTTCGATACTCTACCAATTGAAAGTAAAGTGTTTGTTTAAGTTAGAATGTTTTTAATTTTTTCTTATTTTTCCCTATTTCATTTGACATTGGAAGCAGTAGTTAATTAAGATATTAACGTTTAGCTGTAAACACTGAAGAAGTTGTAGCACTGATGGAATATACATGTGTAACTATTTATTCAGATTTGATATTGCGTAGTAAATAAATATTTAAGAAATATATCATATATAGAGAATTTATTTGTTGCTTTAATTATGTGCACCATCTTACATTGAATAAGTTGGTAATTTTCAAATTGGTCACTGTTTGTATAAGAAGGTCTGGGCTAAACTGCATTACACATATCTTTTACTCGGTTAGGGCTTCCGGACACCCCTCTCCAGAAAGCTCTCATTGGGCAGATCTTGAAAACCTCAATCTTGGTTAGGAGAGAGGACTTCCAAAGATTTTTTGAAAAATGCAATGGATGTTAGGTGGTAATTTGGCATTCATATGACAAACAATTGAGGTCAATCAAACCCACTGGGCCTGCGGGCCTATTTAAATAGCCCAGTCGTGATCGGAGCCCTCTGGATACCTCCAGTTGTATCCAGCCTAACCTGGTTATTTCCGATCTCTGCTCGGGCGAACCACCATTTCTCCGACACTCGTGGGATCTTTATGATGAGCCAGAAAAATAAAATTTTTATTAATCCTGATATCGGCATTCTCCAAAGGCCAGAAAAAGGCGAGAAAAAATTAGCAAAGCGGCTGTTAAATAGAAATTGTAGTAAGCCAGACGAGAGAAGAAGTATATTATTCAATGTTACCATAATGCTATACATAACATGTTACTATAAAATAACTATAACATTAGCTTAGTGTCAATCTCTTCTGGCTAACTACAACTTCAATTTAACTAAAGTAGGCCCACTTATATTTTTCTCGCACGGCTAAAGTCTAAATCCACTTTAAGGTTTCGTTTACTCAGCAAGATAGCGAAGAGAGACAGAGCAATCAAACTAAATTCTCAATTTGTTGTTCTTGTCAAATTTTGTTTCGATTATAGAATGACAAATCGAAACGTGTTGTGCAAAGCAATCACGACGGTAATAACGAAATAATGACACTTTGGCAACGTACAAGTCCATATAAGGTTTCGTTTACTCAGCATGATAGAAAAGAGAGAGCAATCTAACTTAATTCTCAGTTTGTTGGTCTTGTCAAATTTTGTTTCGATTTGGCATTCTATTTGCAAAGCAATCACGACGGTAATAACGAAATCATGATACTATGGCAACTTACAAATGGATAATGTTTCGAGAATGGTGTAAGCTAATCGAAAGAAAAATAAATTTAATACTGAAACCTACTTCACGCCTAACATTGGGAATTGACTCGAAGCCAGGGCCAGCAACCATACGATAATTTCACATCAACCTACGATGTACTATCACATAACAGTATCGAACTTAAAAATATGATAATTTTGAGTATCGAAGAAATTAAAATAAAATGATATTTTAGGGATAATTGTTATTTCAAAATGTACATCCTTGTCTCTCTCTCTCTACATTGAACTAAGCCAATTAGACACTTTGCTGACGTTGCCTAGTCAGTGTTATAAGTTATAACCCGTAATAGAAGCGAGATTAATATATAGCGTATTTATTATTGGCATTGCTATTGTCAAAAGTTTAAATTCAATTGTAAAGCTGTTTTCGAAACGAAGACTTATCTCAGACTTATTGACTTATTTGCTGCCATCATAAATAACTCAGTAAAATCGTCCTAATTCATTCCATTTAGTTACTTTGCCAACAAAATCAAAAAAAATTATGTCGCTGTCATACATCTTTGTAATTCTGAAAACCAAATTAGATTTTTTTCCAAGCCAGAGATATAAAATAAGTCACCTGGCGACGAGACCTATTTGGTTCCACAACACAAATAAGTATTCGTTTCGGAAACAGCTACAGCTGAGTAATTCTGGTTAATCATTTTAGTTTATATCAATTTTCATTTAAAAGGACATCAAATGAAGAAAAAAATTTTTTTTGTGTGCAATGTACGCTTACGCTCAACGGTATTTTAATATAAATTAAAAATACGATCATTTTTGCTTAAATACGATAAAAATACGCCTCTGGTACTCGAAATGTCAAACAGTGAAATGACAATCGCTTTGGGCGCAACATACGTGAAGCTTTTTGCATTTAAAATTAGGTGTTCGGTGTTAGTTATCAAGTTAATTTGCTTAAATATAAGAAGCATTTGTTAGATATAATAAATTAGGTTATCCGTCAGTCAATCTATAAAAAAAACCAAAGTCCTTTTATGATTCCGCGCCATTGACGCAGGTAAATAGGTAAACAAAATATTGATTTTGACCTTTCTTTTAAAATATCTTTTTTTTGCTGAAACTCGGTACATGCAACAGTAAAATGAAAACAATAATCGAACAGAAAACGTGCGAAGAATATTATATTCCAAATTGGAGGCAATGGTGTCGCCTCTGTGCCAAAGAAGACCCACATGCTAATATTGATGTCTTCATCAAAGACGAGCCATCACCGGAACTAACGCTGATTGCAGCGATTGAAAAATACTTTCTGATTAGTGTAAGTTAGAAAAACTGTATTGCCCGATTTAGTTAGAAAAAATGGTTGGTTTTTTTGCAGATAAACCAGGGTGATGAATTTCCCAATATGCTATGCACCGAGTGCTTCTCCCTCGTTACCTCATTTTGTAATTTCTCGAAGCGCGTTGCAAAAGTGCAGGCAATGTTTGGCGTTCTTCAGCGTTCCAATACAACAGATGTCATTGAATTGCATCAGCTGCGTCTGCAGTTTGGTCTTCTTGATGAGGATCGTCCTTCCACGGAGATCCACTATTTCGAAGAAAAGCCAGAGATCATGTTGCTAGGACGAGAAGAAGCAGAAAAAAATGATCCTGTTGCAGGAGTTGTAGATCAGGACGAGGAAATGGAAGACGTTGAATATATCGAAGACGAAAAACCATTTGCCCCGTTGCGTATCAAGAAAGAATTTCAAACGGAAGACTTAAAAGGCATCGTGAAACAAGTGCATATTCCCATCGATGATGACGATAAATGTTGGAATAACGAAGAACATCTTATCAACGATATTGGCGGCGATACAGAAAATAAGAGTTTTTTGTACGCCGACAATCATGGTAGAAATGAAAATACAATAGAGTCACCTTATGATAAAGAAGATGAAGGAAATGCAATAACCCAACAAAAGCGGAGAACTCGAAGATCAACGACTCCGAACAAATCGTCTAAGAAATTTAAAACCGAAGTGTCCAATGATGCTGAGTACCATGATGATGGCGGTGGCAGTGATTGCCCCACAACACCGCCGAAAAAGGAGAAAAAGAAATCAAAATTCGTTCATTGTACGCAATGTCCAAAAAAATTTGAAATAAACTCAGACTTGCGCAAGCATATGAGTAAAGCGCATAACATCACTGTCGAAGCTCCAGATTTAGCATGTGGCCAATGCAAGAAAGTCTTCACAACCGAGCGTCAATTTAATGCGCATCAAAAGCCATTGGATAGAAAAAAAGCCTCTTCTTGCACTTATTGTGATAAGAAATTCACAGAAACACTCATATTGGAGAATCATATTAGTGTAGTGCACATGAACGAGAAGCCCTTCATATGTGAGGAATGTGGACAAACGATGAGGACCTTTGCCGGTCTGAAAGAGCACAAGCTCACACACACCGAGGATAGACCTTTCGAGTGTGAAGTTTGCCATAAGAAATTCAAAAATAAGGCTCTCTTAAAAGTAATTTTGTTTTGGGTTTTATTTTTATTCTTTCTACTTATATGTGCTCCCTGTATTACAGATTCATGCAGACATTCATACAAATACCAAATATATTTGTACCGATTGTGGTCTTCAGCTAAACACAAGAAGAACCCTCAGGATGCACATGCTTGTCCATTCCGACCAAAAGCGTCACAAATGCGATTACTGTGGAACCGAATTCAAGCGCGCCAAAGCTCTCAAGAATCATCTTATCCTGCACACTGGCCTAAAACCGTATACGTGTAATTTCTGCGATAAGACTTTTGCGAGTGGTTCAAATTTTAGATCGCATAAGAAAAAATCCCACCCGGAGGAATTGGCGGCTATGGAAGCGGCTGGCGCAAAGACGATGGCAACCAATATCCCTAAATTGGAGCAGTTGCGTGCTGTGTAAGTATGAAATGATGATTTTGAAAAATATGTATATTCAAATGTTTCCGTCTTCTTTTTCCCTTAAATGCAGCATTAAAGCTTCTGAGAATCTAGCTCCGGTTATGTCCAAACAAAGTGGATCATTAACAGATGTATTTTAATGTCATCTATTCAATCAACAGAATAAGGAATGCAAAGTTTAAGCAGAAACAAGCTGCTCATACTGTACTTGATCTTGTTGCTTTTACTACTGCTGTCAGTAATGACATAAACATAATAGCTCGAAGCAAAATCGATGGATCGCCTGTTGGTGGTGATTCGCATTCCTCATTTGCTGATGTTGCTTCAACAAAATCCCAAATTGATGTTGTGATGAGTTGTTGCAGTTAATTAAAAGCGGGGTAAATCTCCTAAAATATCAAGATCTGTTAGATGGGAAATTAGATTGGTTTTTGGTTAAAGCGAACAACTTGAAAGCCAAAAAATAAATCTGCGCCAAATTTTTTGTAAAAAAAAAACGACATAAGTTATAGAATTGTCAATCGAATCGAATTTGATAATTCAAATATTGCTATAAATTTTGTGTAATTCAGGCGTAACGAACGCGGCATATGCTGTGTGCTTTTTGCAGGCTGCAGCGTTTGCGTCACATCAAAGATCACACCGAGCGGTAAGAGAAGTCTTGGGCGTGAATTTGAATACAGTAGATAGCAACGGCCGCATCAGGAGTGGCAAGGTATCAAAGAGTCCGACGTATGAAGTATGATACAATGTACACTGCGTTGCACAAAGGTGATATCAGCACCCAGCGGAGCACTACACAGTAAGTTAATTGCTTGGCCTTGCATGACGGAAAGAAGGGAGGAGATATTCGGATCACTATCAAGCCCATTTTACATCTATAACGGGCTCCGACAAGTGAGTGAACTGCCATGTACCTTTTCAACCTGGCGTTGGAGAATGTGATCCGAAGGTCTGATGTTAGAGAGCAACAGTACTCTATAAGTCCATTCTTAAACTGGCGATATTGCCTTGATTGGTAGAAACCCAAAAACTGCCCAAGAAGCTTTGATCTAGACGAGAGGATGCCACGAAATTTGGAGCTGCGCATAAATTAAAAAACCATAGAACCTACATGTTAGGAAAGTCTGTGAGTTGAAGAACCAACATTTGTTGCTCAATGTAGATAGAGGAACTCAAAGGAGTACATTAACTTTAACTATCTTGGTTAAATTGTATCAACTGTTAGCAGCATGGAACTATTAACAAATATACTTTTAATATATAACTTTAGGAATACGATTGTTGAAGGTGAATGGTGATTTAAACGAAACTTTTGCCAACTGAAAAAGACAAGCGGGAACTGTAAAAACGTTAAAAAAAATACAGAGGTTTACATTTTTACGAATCGAAAAATACATTTTTATAAACAACAAAATGCGATAACACATAAAAAGCAGTCAAAACGGCCTTACATTTGGTTTGCTTTTCGCAAGCTTTCGATTTCTAACCTAAGTTTTTCCATTTTCAACATATGCTCCTCCCGCAGAAATTCATGTCGCTCTTTGGACTGTTCAAGTTCCGCTTTCAGCAATTTAATTCTTTGTTCCGCAATCTGTGGCCATTGGTTGGAATATGAATGCTTTTTAGGAGGTAATTTTCGCTTGTGTGATGGTAAGTGTGCCAATAATGGTGGTAATGCTGGAGGTGATTTCCTTTTATGTCCATTGACCACTTCCGTTGTACTGTCGTTGTTTTCCCCAATTAGTAACTCTTTCTTTATTATAACTTAAGGATTCATTTATTAATTAATAATAATTATAAGACAAATAATTTTTTAAATTCTTACCATCGTCCAAGCGTGTGTTGTAGGAATTGTCATTGGAATCAAGCAAGTTATTTGCTATTTCAGTTGTTATCGATGATTTCGGCAGGTTTTCGGAAGCTGTAAAATACATGGAAAGCATTCAGGTAGTCATTTGCTGCAAAACACGGCTCCGCTTACATAAATGTGTAGCATCGGAATCATAATTAACTGATGGATGACCGGAAATGCGATCCTTTAATATTTCAAGAAGCATATTGTCGATAATTGTAAATTCTACTTCACCACCTCCACCAGCTGCATTTGCATCCAACATTTCTCTTTGGCGTACTTTTTGTTTTGCTAATTTTTTAACATTATCGTATTTGTTTTTCAAGGAGTGCATCTCCCTATGCGCAAACTCACACGTACCATTAAATTCTTCTTCTATTCTTTTCCATGTCTGCACTTTTTCCTTCTGGCTATAGCCATCGAATTTTTTGGACTCGATAATGTGTATATATTTCGACACAATTTTTATTAAAATCATTACCTCTTCAGTGATGTAATTTGAATCTCTTTTTGCGCTCATTTTGGTAAACAAACGATCAATCGGTAATCACATATATAGCAAAAGTTAATTTTTAGAAATAATAGAATTGAGATTAAACTGATCAGGAGAAACTTCAACAATAATACATAAATTTGACATCTCAAACTACACGGCAAAAGTCAAACCGTAGTTTAACTAAACGCATAGTACGTTTATACGCACATTCAATTGCTGGACTGAAACACCCGTTTTGTTTCACTCTGGACTAAAATAACTCTATACGCCAAGAGTGAAAGTCTAACTGCGCTCTGCTTAATCTGTACGGATGAGAATTTGGATAAAATTCGTTTACTTGTAATCGGTAAAGGTAGATTTTCAATTCTTGTTGGGTAATAGCACAAATAATGTAATATACAGATATCGCATGCCCATGCATTCATTTGAAGCAAATCGAATTTTTTAGAGTTGGCACGTTTATCTCCTCTAATGAATTCGAACTATTTTTTCTTGATAATTTCTATGAGATATATGTTCCATTTTATTAATAAGTCATTGTGTGTAGATGTTAAATGGAACTCAGATTTAAGGTTTGTGTATAGGACTACAAGGTTTGGCGTTCAAAGTGTGACAACTTCACAGCCAGAAGGCTGATGACAGCACGCTCATATTTTGACATATGTTAGTCTGTTTTGTTAGCCGCGTTCGATTGGACTGAAATAGAAGCAATTTCTGTAGTAGTCATTTGGCTGGTGACAGCGCGAATATGTTTTGACAAATGTTAGTCTGTTTTGTTAGCCGCGTTCGATTAAACTGAATTAACTGAATTATTATCTAAAGAAAAAGAAGTTGTCGCTAAGGCAATATATTTATAACTCAAGCAATCTTTAGTTATTAGTTTAAACAAGAACATTACGTTGGTAAGCTTCCCAAACCTCCTCTCTAAATACAACCATAAAAAAGTGAATTCTCTGAACACAAAAATGTAAATCTATTTGTTTTGACAAAATTTGTTTTTTCATTAATGATCTCCTATCCACCACCTCTAATCCAATCCATTCCTTTGCTGACGACAGTACTCTTAGCTTTTCATATAACTTCTCGCTTTCTGCGCGCCCCTCTTCGGCACAAGTGGAACTTGAACAACAACGTATGTTAAGCACGTTAAATTCTGACCTTGACAGCATAACAAGGTGGGGCCTACATAATAGAGTTGAATTTAACGCTTCTAAAACCCAATGCTGTCTTCTGTCGTCCAAGCGTAATTTAAACCCCCAAACTTTAACCATGAATGGATCTTGCATCAAAGAAACTGAAAAACTCTCAATTCTCGGTATGTGTGTCAACAACAAGCTTCGTTGGAATGACCACATATTTGCCATCGCCAAAAATGCTGCGAGATGCTTAGGTTTCCTAAAACGGTGCAAGATGTACTTCACTCCTTCAGATCTGGCTACTATTTACAAAGCGTATATTCGCCCTAAACTTGAATACAACTGCATTGTCTGGGCAGGTGCTCCCAAGACCACATTGCATCTACTAGACAGAGTTCAGAACCGCGCGTTAAAACTTATTGGTGATGTACATATCGCGAAAACAATCGAATCGCTTGAACATCGTAGGAATGTTTCCTGCCTGTCACTGTTTTATCGCTTTTTCCACAAGCGGTGTTCAAAAGAAATATCCAGATGCATCCCGCCCATTCTCCAACCCATCCGTAATACCCGTGCCTCAACTCGAGCTCATGGGTCCACCATTAAGCCTATCTTCGGACGTACTAACCAATTCAGAGATTTTTTCTTTAGCCGCACGATAGTTATGTGGAATGAATTGCCTGATTCTGTGTTCCCGCATATATATGATCTGCAGTCGTTTAAGACACGTGTGCATAGACATCTCATCCTTTCCTCTCCCTAATTTCCTAACGCCCACGCTGTGCTAAGCATTATAAGGGTGCAAACCCCTTTAGCGTGTGTACATTATAAAAAAAAAAAAAAAAAAAAAAAAACGTCAGAGAGAAGGAATTGTGAGGCCGACGATGGTAAGTTTGGTTTTTCTTTGTGTCGTAAAAATAATTTTATATTATATATTTTTTCAGTTTTTAAAACCACCACAAACACACACAATTTGAAATTAAAGTTTAACTATCGAGCGTTTTATTTTAATTCCGAAGAGGATTTTAGATTCGGCATAAGCCGCCAATTCTTTGGCACTAGCCAACAGAAGTGAAGCAACTCTTGACAACTCTTCACTTCAGTTATTTTATTAAGCGAAATTGGGCAACTGAAGTAAGTGAATAGGTGCTCGTGTAGTTACTTCAGATGAGTAACATTGACATATATCTGAAGTGAAGAATACTAATCGACAGTCTGTTCACTTCACTAACTCAATTTAACTGAAGAGTCGCTGAATTCACTGTAGTAATTGTTGTACTCATCAGGCCAATCAAACGCGGCTATGTTGTTTACAAGCTTGTGGAAGCATATCGATATACACTACCGTTCACTTGATTGAAGCCATAGTTTTTGCTACACTTTTTTGTGATTAATACCTCTAGAAAATTTGTTACCTGAAGGCCGATTTTGGTAGCGAAAAGCAAGTTGGATAGTGAAAAGTAACAAGTGAGTTCGTATACGTACGAGGTGTATAGTATACAATTTTATTGTTGTGTAATGCGCTTTCTTTCTATGGCGTAGTGTAACTTTAATGACATAATCTAGTACAGAAATTGTCGCTTTTTGCGAATCGGTTCGTTCCTTTCCCAACCCGACTCACAACTAGCCAACTCGTGACTAGACGACAAAACTTTAAATGTCAAACAGATTCTTGCAAACTAATCACATGCTCGGGACCAGTGCTGCTTCACCTACTTCAATCAGTAATATTCTACTATTTCATTGACCATACTACTATACTACCAAAAGCTAGTACTTTATACTACTTTTATGAAGTAAATCAATTAAAAATTTAATATACTACCAGGTACCTGCCGAATCTATCTAAGACGAGATTTCGCTCAATTATTTAAAAAATCTATATCATAGCATCACAAAAACATCTGTACCTCAGTATAAGAAATATTTTTTATATAATTATGTGGAACTTATTCATAAAAGTTATATCTACTATTACATTATGTAGTTGTATGTACTTATATGTGGTGCTGTTTCATTAGTAGTTGACGGGTATGTACTCATATATGTACTTATAAGTGTTGTTTATTTCATTTGGACTATCTACACTTATGTACTTGCTATTTAGTGAGTTATATGAAAGAATTAACCTGTATGTTCTGGTATTAATAGAACGCACTACGTGGCAGTGAGTTACTTATCCACTGTATCTGTATCAGAGTACAAGTACATGCAAGTAGAAAGCGTACTGTTATTTGTGCTGTTGTGAATATAAGTGCCATTTGTATAAACATTATGTGAACTATTGCTTTTTGGAATCAAAGTTATAATTTGTGAATAAATGAACTTGTGTTGTGTTTTTATTTGCAAAATCCATTACGAACTCTTTAGTAAGCCTTAATTTCGTAACAATACGTTTTTAAAAAGAACAAAAAGTTGCTGCACATTTTACGGGCAGAGACAAGCAATATTTTCCCACTATTTTGGAATCGAGTTATTCCATGAATATTTTTAATTTTCCCACGACTTTTGAACACTGATTTAGGGTTTGTGCTTTAGACAAAGCGTGAAATATTCAAAGTAGCTTTCCTTTTACCATCTTTCAGTGTCTGTAGTATCTAGAAAAGCGTAGAGCGTAATGAAAAACAGAAACCTTAATCATTATGCATTATTTGTATAATTAAGTCCTTGTTTGTTTAAAATATACGAAACGTACTATTTAGACTTGAAAGAAAAATAAAACTTGAAATAAACACGAGCAAGTGTAGTTGAGAATATACCGCCAGTTTATTGGTAGTCAGTAATTATGACATACAAATTCAGTAGATTGGCGCGTAAAACGCTTAGGAACTTAGACTTTCGCCGCGTTTGATTGGACTGATTGTTTGGACTTAATTGAGCGACTCTTCACTAAAATTGAGCTACTGAAGTGAAGAGACTGTTCGATTAGTATTCTTCACTTCAGATAAATGTCAACGTTACTCATCTGAAGTAAATACACGAGCAGAGCACCTCCTACTTCACTTACTTCAATTGCCCAATTTCGCCCAATTTTAAACTAAATTGAAGAGTTGTCAATCGAACAGTCTCTTCACTACTGTTAAGTTAATTCAGTTAATTCAGTCCAATCGAACGCAGCTTTTGTTTGGACAGAGGAAATTTGAATTTAGATAACATAGGATAACATCAAAGACATAATTTTGTAGATAAAAGAACCATCCATATTTGATGAATTATATTAACTGGTTTTTAAAATATAAGATCTTCTCAGTTCGTCATATGGATAATTGTAATTCAGTCTTAAGACTTATCTTTATCTCTAAAGGATTTTAGCCTAATAATATGCAATGTTAAATGTAGTTTTTTCAGTCATAGGCGAACTTTAGAAAAATACTGAGAAAACCACATTTACCATTGCATTCCATTAGATTTAAAAAAATCTATGCGTAGATTGAGTATTTTGCTGTTTGCTATTTACTATGAATTAAAATTACGCCATCGCAATTTGAGCACTAAACAATGGTTTAAAAATAAGTCTCATTAAATTCTGACTAATAGAAGTCGAGATATACGAGTAGACAAACTGATAAACTGACACATGCACACTGAAAAAAATTTCTTGTCCTCTGATTTTTTGCTTCGCCTTTCGGGCTGGCAGTCATCTTAAAATCGACACTTTCTCTGCCCATCTTTAGTAGCAAGTGTACTTCAACATTTCATTAAGAAGAAGAACAAGAAAACTCTTAGCCACTCTTAGTTGATAGACTTTTATTTATTTGGCAATATTTTATCTATGGTATTTATCCTTGAATCGTTCGATTTTGTCCATAACCGATGCAGTTAACCGGTCAATGCGTTCCGTAGCCTGACGATGGGTATAATCGTTGATGATACTTCTCTTGGCCACGTAATGATTAGGAAGATTCACCTATGTTTGATGTTGGAGACATAAAAAAATTGGAAACTTCAAAAAGTCATATTTTGTCCCCTTACCTTATGTCGAGCGATCGATTTCAGGATAAGCCACAGAACATAGAAACTAAACCAAACAGTAAAGTATAATGGAATGTACCAGAGTTTGCGACCAATGTAGAAATAGCTATATTTCTTGACACGTGGCTGTGGCGCTTCTGTCGTCGTCAATGGTGGCGGCTCCGCATGGTGAAAGTGTTGATCGTGATGATGATCGTCATAGATTATTTCTGGGTAATTGTGATCAAACGAGTGGAACGATGGGTGTGATGGAAAATTTTGTGTTTTAGGTTGTTGATCGTGATGATGATGACGATGATCGTCTTGATATGCTTGTTGATCGTGATGATCGTCCTGAGGATGTTCCTCCAACCATCCCGGCGGTGGCGTTGGATAGTCTTTATCAGTATCGTAGCCATGCAAATTTGGATCGTGTCCGTGATAAGCAGCTACTGGTCCAATAGAATCCACATTCCCTTTTCCCGTGGATGGGGAATCAACTCCACCATCAGCATCTTTCATAAAACTCGCTGGTAATACACCGATATTATCATCTCCATTAGTATCGGCATCAGCGTCATTAGCATTGGATTTTTTGTCATCATCAACCGAAGCTATCGGCGCCTTCATATGTGCGGGAAGATATTCTGGACTTACTGGACCAACAAATTCATGACTGTAATCAGTATTTTGAAGTGGTCCAGATGCGGGTGCCAAGTAACTTGTATGGGTGTCTTTTGGTGGATCAGTTGGCTTATCATCGGACGGAGATGGATAATTTACATTTATATTTGGAGGAAACGAGTACAGGTTCTTTGGTGGAACATATGTTTGCTCGTAACTTGACAGCTGGGAGGCACTTGTTGGGTTGTCCTTCGGATTCGATTGTGTGTATCCCTTTTGAAAATGACTGGATGCTACTGCTTCTGCTGGAGTGAATCTGTCGTTAATTTTGCCTGCACAGTTAGTGAAAGAGGAAGAGAATATAAATAATTAATTTTAATTCCCAGTCGCTTTCAAAATGTGCCAGTGCCCAGTTGCTATTACCTTTTCCGCTTAGTTTATCAATTTCTGCCCGACTCGGTGGCTGTCTGGCTGCTTGATGATTGTTTGGGTAAAAAATCGATGGTCTGCGAACGTACACTGGCGATGATGATGATGATGATGATGGGGATGACGGGATGACTACCGTCAGTTTGCCAGGCTGCTGGGTTTTTAATATCGGTCTGCTTGGTGGCGATACCAGTTGACCAAAGGAATACGCTGGCCGATAGTCGCCGGCACGTCCTGTTGACTCAGCCAAAGAATTAATGTATTGGTCTGCTGGTGGTTGTGGTGCTGTGACTGCAGATTGTTCTACTTGTGTTGGTGGAAGCTCAACCGATGAGAATGGTGTGGCAGAGCCATTTTGGTGGACAGCTGATTGAGTTGTTGACACAATATTCTCGCTGGAATTAAATCTATTTGCGCGGAAAAATTGTGTGCCATTTGTTTAATTAGGAAGGATTAATAATGAAACTTAATTCTTATATAGGGTGCGTCACAACAAGAACTGACATTTCTATTTAAAAAACATCCGATACTCACTCTCCCTGCCAGGAAATTGATTGAATTTTGATTTGTATTTCCCATGAACTAATATGACAGTTGAAAGTAGAGTGTGCATCACGGGTGTTTTTCTTAATCCCGAAATTTTGGTATTGATATTTTGTAATTCCGAGATTGATGACCCATAATATTTTTCATTTTATAAAAAAATATATAGTTTTCTTGAATTTTTTTATATTACATATACTAGTTGTTAACCCCGGCGTTACCCGGAATCCGCCGACCACCACCCCCAAAACACCGCTTAGAACCAACAAAAGCTAAAACATTTTAAAAAAATGGGCTAAATCGGTCCAACCAGGTCCAGAAAACGGATTTTTTTTCAGTTTTTCCTGAATTTTCCAAGTTTTTCCCGAATTTTCCAATTTTTCATTTTCCTATAATCATCCCCGGACTATTACGAACATTTAAAAAAATGGGCTAAATCGGTCCAGCCGTTTAGCCGTGAAAAAGTGACAGACAGGTGGGTCTTGAGGTGGGTCCTGAGGTGAGTCATGATGGGGCTTTTAGGTAGGTCTGGAGGTGGTTTAAAGAGGGCTTTGAGTGGGATGTTGTTGGGCTTTTGATACAGTTCTGAGTGCGTCTTGGGCTGATTTTAAGGTGGTATTAAAGGGGGTAATTTAGGGGATCTTGAGGGTATTCTTGAAGTGGTTCTTTAAGGGTCTTGATGGTGGTCTTTGGGGGGTTTTGTAGGAATTTGAGCAGAGTCTAGAGTGGGGCCCTGAAGGGGGTCTTAACGTAGTCTTGAGGGAGTCTTCAGAGGGTTTTGAGAGGGGTCTTGAGGGAGTTCTGACTGGGTCTTCAGAGGGTATTGAGGGAGTCTTAACGAGTTATTGAGGAGGTCTTGAGATGGGTCTTGAGGGTGGTCTTGGGGGTATTCCTGCGGTGGTCTTGATGGGGCTTTGAGAGGGTCTTGACGAGGATTGTGCGGGGGTCCTAAAGGAATCTTGAGTGTTGTTTATGAAGGTTTGAGAGCGTTTTGAGTTGAGACTTAAGAGGGTTTTGGGGGGTCTTAAGAGAATCTTGAGGGAGTTTAAAAGGGGACTTGAGGTGGCTTAAGAGGGCCTTGACTGGGGTCTTAGGAGGGTTTTTAAGTGAATCTTGAGCAGGGTCTTGAGGAGTTCTTAGATGGTCTTGAGTTGGGTCTTAGGAGGGTTTTGTGGGGGTCTTAAGGGAATTGAGTGGGGTCTTGAGGGGTTCTTGGAAGGGGTCTTGGGGTGGTCTTGAGGGAGTCTTTAGGTAGTCTTTAGGGCATTTTGAGAGGGTAATGAGTGGAGTCTTGTGGGTATCTTAAGAAGGTTTTTAGGAGGTCTTGGGGTGGTTTTGATGTGATCTTGAGAGATTTTGAAAGGGCCGCAAGTGGAGTCTTGAGAGGGTCTTTAGGCGGTCTAAAGTGATGTCTTGAGAGTGTTTTTAAGGGGTCTTAAGGGAATCTTATGGGGGTTTTAGGAAGGTCTTGAGGAAATGTTGATGGGGGTCGTAACGTGGTTTTAACGGGGTCTTAATGGTGATCTAGAGGGGGTATTGAGGGTAGTATAATGGGAGTCTTGTAGGGGTCTTCAGTTTTGAGGGGGTTGGGAGAGGGTCTTGAGTAGGGTCTTGAGGGAGTATTGAATGGAGTATTCAGAGAGTCTCGAGAGGGTCTTGATGGAGTCTTAAGGTGGTCTTGAGGGAGGTCTTAAGGTGATCTTAGGGAAGTCTTAAGGCAGGTTTGAGGTGTTTTCAGAGGGTCTTAAGTTTGGTCTTGTGATGATCTTGAGGGGGGTCTTAAAGGAATCGTGAGTGAGGTTTGAGGGGGGTCTTGAGAGGTTTGCGAGAGTCTTGGGTGGGTCTTGAGAGGTTCTTAAGGTATTTTTGAAGGGGGTCTTGAGAGGGGTTTTTAGGGGATCTTAAGGTTTCTTTTTGGGGTCTTTTTAGAGTCTTTTGGGGTATTTTGGGGGCTTCTACCATCTATTTTATTATCTACCTTTTAGGGGGCTAGTTATGCTTCAATAAAAGCATTTTTTTTAAAATATATATATTTTTTTATATACATATATTTATTTCCATGTGATTTTTGTATGAACCATACGCGACCATAACTTACTATTCGAACACGTGTATATATTTGCCGATATAAGTTTTGATATTCTCGGGCGGATAAAGGATAGAATCGAGTCTACACTCAAGAGGCATCAAGCTGGCTTCCGCAGTGATCGATCATGTGTCGACCATATCAACACCGTGCGTATTGTCCTTGAGCAGTCGATGGAATTTCAATCATCGCTTTTCCTCATGTTCGTGGATTTTGAGAAGGCCTTAGATCGAGTTAGCCGAGAATGTATATGGAGACCGTTGCTTGGTAGAGGAATTCCCGCAAAAATTGTTGCCATTTATTAGAGAGTCCTACAACAACGCAAGGTGTTTTGTTTTACACAATGGGCAGCTATCCGACCTATCCTTGGTGGTGCAACAGGGTGTTAGACAGGGGGATGTTCTATCGACGTTCTATCGACGTTGGTACAGCGGAGCGACAGGGCATTCAATGGAGACCGTTTGAAAGGCTCAGTCATTTAGACTATGCCGATGACATCTGCCTCCTGGCTAATAACATTAGTGGGCTGAACGGGATGTGTCAAACGCTGAAAGTGAAGGGAGAGTCGAGTGGTCTAAGAATAAACAGCAAAAGGCAAAAATACTGCTCACAGGCCGCTCCACGCAGCAGCGTATTGTTATACAGGAGACGTTAGTGGAAGAAGTCGAACAGTTTAACTACCTTGGCAGTATTGTTTCTGAAAAATGGCGGTACAGATCTGGACGTTAAAAGAAGAATTAATAAAGCTCGTGCTGCCTTTGGTACTCTGACCCCAATTTGGAAATCCAGTCAAATCTCCTTACGCACTAAGTTGAGATTCTTCGAATCCAATGTCAAATCCGTGCTGTTATATGCCTGCGAAACCTGGAAAGTCACGTCCACTATTTCGAGGAAATTGCAAGCTTTTGTGAATCGCTGTCTACGCCACATCCTAAAGATTCGCTGGCCACAAATTGTATCAAACGAGGAATTGTGGCGCAGGACAAGTCAAAAGCGGCTGGACGTTGATATAAGAAAGCGTAAATAGCAATATGGATTGGTCACACACTGAGGAAACCAAACGACGAAATTTCAAAGCAGTCCTTGGAATGGAATCCACAGGGTGCACGGCGAGTTGGAAGACCAAGAAAAATATGGAAATCGACTGTCTTAGCAGAAGCAGAATCACAGAGAAGGCCACATGGCCACAGCTAAAATACCTTGCTGCAGACCCTGAAGGATGGACGGATGGTTTTGTTGACGCTCTATGCCCCAACCGGGGTTACAGGACACGATGATGATGATGATTATCTAAAAGTTTGGTATTAGAATGTTTCACCAATCAAATACCAAACTTTTAAATTAAAACGCTCCTTACATTCGTGTTTTGCTGCTTTGTTTTCATTATCTGCCATTTGCCATTAACGACAAATGTTTGAGTTTGAATTTTAAAGTTTCAACTGGCTTAAGACAAGAGTGCTTTATGCTTGTCAATAATAAAATAATTTAAAGTATTATTAAAAATCACTGAAACATCTATTTTGATACAAAAACAAAAAAAAACAATCCTTCACTAAATTCTTTATACGTGGACTCCTTCTTATCAAACTTTCCACATTACATAATATACTCACGTCTTTGGAAATAATAAATCCATATTGATAGCTTTGAATATTTTCGGTCCATTATCATTTCCACTTGTTGCCACTTGGGAATACCCATCAACATCCAACAGTGACGTTGAAAGTAAAATTAAAAGAAAGCACAACAATCGCGAAATGTCAAAATGTAGCAAACAACTTGTTAATGGTATCATCGCCTTTCAAAATAGTCAATAAGGCCACCTCTATAAAAACTAAACACACAGGAAACAATAAACTTAAAAAGTTATCCTTTTATATACATATGTATGTATGTAGATAGCTTTTCCTAATGACACAAATTTTCAATTATTCGTTTGAACGCGATCGCCGCCTGCCTGCTGCTGCTGCTGCTCTGATCGATGAACGACAATGATCATTCTTGGCCATGTTGAGAATTTCGATTATTCAGAAGAAGAAGTTGTGAATTTCTCCTCGATGTCGAGAAGATAAATACATCAGTGAGTGAGACAGAACGCTAAAGAGGAAGCGAGAGAAATCAAAGATCGTGCCTTATCGATTTGGGTGATAATATGGATATGGCTGAGTGACTGTCTCTTAAGCAGTTTTCTATATTTCTTCTTTTGGCCATCTCTCCGGTGTCAATTTCATTCATAGCTCAGTAGTTAACAACACAAATACACAATGTTCTGCTATACCGGCCAACAGAATTTACGGTACTTTTGGAAGCATTCATTTACACTTGCTAATAATTGGAATTCCGATTCTCCGACGCTGGCCACTTGGTTGGCCCACTGAACGGCAACTACACGCTTGGGATTTGAATGTAATTTATGGTTCACGCATCTCATACAATATCTAATTAGCAACCCTTACAGAGTACATATTTAAGGAGGGCACATAGTATCTGCGTTGGTACAGTGATGTGCATGTAAAAATCAGATTGCTCTTAGATTGTAAGGTAATCATGTTTTAGACTTCTTGCTAATGACTGAAGAAGTGATAAATTCGTTACCGGGAATTAATAACGTAAACTAAAACTCTATTATTTATATATAATGGTCATTAGTGGAGTGAAGAATCGAAGAAGTGCAATCTTTTGACTATGTGTCGGGTCAATTGTTTCTATTTTCAAAAATATCCAAACGAATGCCTAAATTCAACAAAACAGCAAACACTTTGTCTATACTCTTTAAATACAAGCTAAGCTTTTGGTGTATAAAGTAATGGTCGTACTAATGGGTGATCAATTTAGAGGTATCGGATTTCAAATTGAAATAAAATAACAAAAATTCAAATTTATTGGGCTTATTTTTGTTTAGAACCATTCATGACACTTGTTTTTTGAAGATAATCCCTTTCAAATGTTGGCCGCAACTGCGCCGTAATTCGACCATCCGTAAACACTAATTTAGAATGACTCGTTCGAGGACTTCGGTCGATATCTCGCGAATAACTTGAGTAATGTTGGCTTCTAATGCCTCAATCGTAGCTGTTTTATCCACATACCCCCACAAAAAAAAGGCCAAAGTTGTGATATCACACGATCTTGGTGGCCAATCCACCGGTCCGAAACGAGAGATCAATTGCTCACCGAAACGAGGAGGCAGTAAATTCATTGTGTTACAGGCTGTATGGGATGTAACGCCATCTTGTTGGAACCAAATGTCGTGGAGATCACGGGCTTCAATTTCCGGCATCAAAAAGTCGTTTATCTATAGTGCGATAGCGTTCGCCATTTACTGTTACATTGGCGCCAGCCTCGTCTTTGAAGAAATATGGGCTGATGATTCCTCCAGCCCATAGGCCCCACCAAACGGTACTTTTCAATGGATGTAATGGCAGTTCGTGAATGGCTTCGGGTTGCTCTTCAGCCCAAATACGTCAATTTTGCTTATTGACGAAGCCATTAAGCCAAAAATGGGCCTCATCGCTGAACAAAATTCGGGTCCCAAAATACGGATCTTCGGCGAGTTTTTCAAGAGCCCAACGACTGAAAGTATGACGCTTTAGAAGGTTGGTCGACTTCAACACGCTCTCAAACCAAGATCTCTGCTTAAAATCGCCGAAGTAGTGCCATAAGATAGGCCAAGTTGTTGAGAACGGCGCCGAATCGATTCTTACGGTAGTACCATACTGGGTATTCAGTAAAAAACACTTTGTACTTTAGCGAGGTAATTATTTTAAAGTTTTGTTAGTACCGTGATTGAGGAAAAGCAATTCCGAAGATTCTACAACAACCTTGAGTGCTAAATTGCAGAAAAAGTTCGGAAGGCTCCGAAGGTCAAAAGGCACTAGAACACGAATAACAGAGACCACAGTTGGAGGCAAAACCATTATAGTCAATACAGAAAAAGCTCGCAGAAGGCTCTGAAGGTCAGGGACACTGGAACACAAATAACGGAGATCATAGGTGGAGGCATCACCATTATAGTCAACACAGCAAGACAACAAGTATTACCTGATTATTTGTGGAGCATAATGGCAGGTGGGGTAGCCGCTGATGGAGGAACAAAGTTTAGGGCTAAGCGAATGATATAGTAATAGTGGCAAGAGGGATTTTCAAGGAAATGCTATTTGATGTAATCCAAAACGGCTTAAACATAACAAGTAAATAAATATAAAAAAACTTCGTTCTTCGGGTACAAACTTTTATGTATACATCAAATATATAGGTACATAGAATATATGTTTTTGAGGTCGGGCCTATTTCAAAGTATTTTCTTCTTTCCCCGCATCACACGCGCCACACGTGACTCGCGACACTCGTCAAACGAGAGTTATGAAAATTTGCTTCTGACATTGAGCTGCTCACAAAATTACAGCACTCGCGTGATTTCAACCCATCACACGCGCCACACGCGAAATGCGACAATCGTCATAACCGGAATATAAAAAACGTTATTTTGGACTTAGGCACTAGAAAAATACAACTTTCTAAATCGTGAGGGATTAGGTTAAAAAGGACCTAGTCGAAAAATCAAAAATTTCAACCCATCACACGCGCCATGCGTGACACACGACACGCGTCTCACGGAGAATATAGAAAATGCTGTTTTGGAGACTTAGACACTCATAAAATTAATGCTGGAACAGATGGTGCAGAATGTAATCAATAGCTGTAGTCGTAAAATGGGAAAAGCTCTAAAGAAAATGTAGGGCAACTATAAGCCAAACAAGTGTGGAATAATACTTTGAGCTAACTACAGCTTTGTGGGAATCATTATAGGCTCCTTAACAGGGCACTGCTTACCGAGAGGATACCCAAGGAAATTAGGGTTATAGCAGCTACAGGCTATTCCAAGCGGCAGAGAAGATCCCTTGGCGTCTTCTCAACAAGTGAGATGTTATGATCCATCAGAGAAGGAACCACGCGAACAAGTGAGATGTTATGATCCGCCAGAGAAGGAACCACACGAAGGCGAAGAAGCCCACGCGATCGTAGAGGCTGAGCGGCATTTTTTTAATTCCACTTTACATCATTATGTTTTAAAGAGCCATATTGTGGGATCGGTTTTAGATTATCAATTTGTGTGATTTGTTTAAAGCGCAATAGATACAAATGGGTCGCCGGGTGAACTGGTGCAATGGTGTTCCGGCACTGGACGCTAGAGGTCTGGTCTGGTCTGGTGCAACTGGAGCGTCCAGTGCCGGAACACCATTGCACCAGTTCACCCGGTGATTCATTTGTATCTGTTGCGCTTTAAACAAATCACACGAATGGATAATGTAAACCCAATCCACGATGGATCGAAGATGGAAACTGGAGTTGGAGCTGGTGTCTTTGGACCCAACGCCAAAGTCGAAGTCGATACCAATGGGAAAAAGTCCAGGCGGAACTCCATGTAATTGAATATAGCATATATAATATATATCTTTTCAGATAGCCAGGCAGTACTTAAAGCGCTGTCGTCTAACTTAATCGACTTGTTATCACTCAGTGACTGCTGATGCACTACAATCTCTTGCCAGACGAACTAGCTAGGCTGGCTCGGAATCTGCGTTCATAGGCCCTTATCCTTACTGTGGTGTCAACTGGGCGGCCGCCACAGCACTGATAAATTGTTGGGAACACAAAATTCGTTTGACTCACGGGGAAGGCATCCCGGGGCTCAGGCAATACAGACAATTAATCAGACCCTTTTCCTACAAGGAAATCTTTGATTTTAAAAGGGATAGCATTAGGAACTTGTTGAGTTTCTTAACAGGTCATTATGGCTTGCGATACCATCTTAACAAAATTGGTCTGGGCTCAGAGACAGAATGTAGGTTCTGCTCGGAAGATGAAGCGTCATTCGAGCAAATTCTCTGTGAATGCCCAGCATTACTTTGGTTAAGGAGACGCATTTTTCACAAGGAAATATGCTCGATAGCGGAGTTGAGAAATTCAGCTACTAAGGGTGTACTATCGTTCATTATGGAGGTAGTACGTCTCTCACAGTAAAGGTACCCTAATATACAATAGATCTTTCAGGTTGCAGTGTCTGCCAAATCGGCTAGAGTATAAATCCATAAAAACAATCCTTCGATATTAAGTGTACAACATTTTTTATAAGCCCCGCTGTCTCTTAAAAAATAAGGTCTCTGAAGGTCTGAGAAGCTTTCCGTTACAATTGTTACACTCTCGGACGTTTATCAGAAATTCGCGAGAGGTGCGATCGTGAACAAGATTTTTGATGTTTCTGGGATTCGAACTTCGAGCGTCCTGCTCAGAAGTCAAACGCACCAATCACTGGAACCACGCGCCCACTTGTCACTTCGGCTTTCGGATACTGTAGGTCCGTTCCATTTGTGTTAAAAAAACATCACGAATGGTCGCGAGAAGCTAGGCATTGGACCGCATCAGTCTTACGTGCCAAACTATCATAATTAATAATATTCTCTAGAGGTCTAGATTCTAGAGTAGCCTCATGATTTCCTGATGGTTTTATTTTCTTATTCCTTTTTCCGTTTAAGAAGGTATTCATATTTTCGTTAATACTTTGGTCTTTAAAAGTCATTTATTTGAGCGTCGTTCCCAGTTCCAATTTCATCTTAGATTTAATGGCTAAACCCATTTATTAAATAAAATTTCATTAACATTTTTTGCCGAACAGCACTGTAATAAATATCTTCCATCTCAACGACACTTGTTACACATTTTTTGTTCTATTGCTCCTTTACGGCTCGACAGAGAGGCGATTCAATTAGTTGTACATTGGAATATACACGTATACACGATGTTCTAGAAACAGCTACTCTGTCCATGTTCTGGTCTATACTATGGTCGTATCATAACATACTTGCTTGCGTGTATGCTCACTTGTAGGTACATGTGTATCTTCGGTTCTTCATCAGTGAACGAATGACCTAGAACAGCAGACAATACCATTCACGTGTTAATTAGAATGAATATTTGATGCAACAATTATTGCCAGTCTCTTGACTTAAATTTTCCAGCATGTAATAAACTTCCGCAGTAAGGTACGAATATATGAGCTACCTTTCCAGCAACACCAGCAACTCCATCAATCCTTATCCTTCCTTCGGTTGTGTTAAGGTCGCATTGAGAATTAGCGCAAAATGAGATCGAAATTAATTATTTAACATTCGAGGCGACCTCTTGCTCCAATTCTGAACAGGAACAAGAAAAGTAAATATCTATGTATCTGCTTTTTAGTATCTGACGATGGGGTGATAATTGATTGAGGTTCGTTGTAGCACGTCAGTTGTTGGTTTCAGTCCTCCAGAATTGGGTCAGTTGAATTGTTTATCATCTGATATCGCGATTGATGGATTGATGAATCGCCTTCGCCGTAGCCTTAGCCTTTGCTCTTGATATCGATTATTTTTTTTGTTTCATTGCTGGTTTTAACAATAATTTTTAATATAAGGTAGTATAGAAGAAAAAAGCTTTCTTTTTTGCTGCGTGGTTGCTATGTTTGCTTTTGGACACTTTTACTCGTTAGTGGTTCATTTGAATTGGTCTAGAAGTTTGGGGAGAATTGTTCTGTAAATTTCTTTTTAATGAAGTTATTTATATGTCAAGCAGTAGCTTTAAAAAAATGCAAGCCTTTGTATAACTTATGACTTCGAGAAAAAAATCCAAAAGTTTGCCTGATTACAATTATGCAGAAGTAGATGGAGTGGACACTTGTGCAATGCGATACTTTTGTTGGCAGTCAGCCATCAGCAGAATAGGGGGAATAACATGTAGTGATGTAAGCATGAGCCGTTTCTATTCTTATTGGTGAAAAAGCAATCAAACTTTATAATGATGGCCGCCGGTAATTATTCAGCAAAAAAGGAAAAGCTGAAGGATCGTGCTTTAAGGACAGGTTAGCGAGAGGCTGATAAGCTCGTTCGGCCATTATTACGGAACGCCGCTGGGTTATAAACTCGCTAGTAAAAAAACAACTCATAAAAATTAAAATGTTCATGGAAATTCTCTAATAACCAAAAGTATCCTGAATTCCACTATAAATGCTGAAAAATAAAAACACATCCGAAGCAAATCAACCGAACCACAAAACAACCCAACATAGCGCACAAGCGCACACAAAACACTGTGATTATAGTATGGCGTGATCTGATGCCGCTATATGGCTATATGATTATTAAAAAAAAATGTATGGGAGCCCCGCGACCCCGCGGCCCGATCAATACCAAATAGAAAGTGTTGTCAGCGGAAATACACATGTGTGCAAAGTTTCAATAAAATCGGGATTTGGGAACTGGGCTAAAAATTGATCGCAAGATTCCACGATAAACAAACAATCAGACAATCAGACAAACAGACAAACAGACAGATATACAAACATATACGCATATAAACAGACAAAGACAAAGAAATTAATACAGAGAATTAAAAAACCAAAATTACGGAACTCCAAATCGGCATCGGGAACACTGATCCACGACGACGACCACGGCAAAGAAAATGATTTAATGAATTTTCTCATGGATCGTACGCTTACAATTTTTAAGCCAGGGAGGCGTGAAGTTGATCAAAAAATATTATTTTTTTTAAATGCGAGTCCAAAAAGCGAAGCTATTAATCAGGGTAATAAGCATATGTGTCAGTTTATAAGTTTGTCAGTTTGCGAGTGTCACTACGAAAGACTACACTCGCGAACCAGATTGGGTTAAACACGGCTGCTCTTTCCAAAGAGAGAAAGAGTAAGTCCCGGGTGCTGAAGAGATATTTAGACGCCCTAATAATACTGTCATTAGCACTGCTGACTCAATCTTAGGCAGTAGTCGTAAAGATTGGAATGACTGGTTCGATGATGAATATAAGCCAGTGACTGAACGTAAGAATGTTGCATACAGAGTAATTCAGTAACCCTATAGACGTCTAGACGCGAAGAAGAATTTGGCTCTACAACCGGGGTTCGGTCCTGGCCCATCTCCATTTGCCAATACCAGTGCGGTTTAATCCCAGTCGAGCCAATAACTAATCAGCTATTCAGCTAAGTTGATTAGAAATGACTAGAGATCTTCTGTTTAAAAACTAAAAACCCGCTGATAATAGCACAGCCAGAGTAGAACTTAATGATCCATTAGAGAATTCAGCATGCCAAATAAACCGACACCATGACCCATGTTAGTGGGCGCCGTGGCTCAGTGGAAATGCGCGAGGCTACTAAGAAGGAGGTTCGTGGTTCGTATCCCAGTAACACCAAAAGTATTTTTCACGGTGTCCCACCTCTCGCGAATGGGTGACAAACGTTTCGAGAGTAAAAAAAGCAGTGGAAAAAGCAGGACAGCTACAAAGAATATGTAAAGTTGTTTCTTCTTCCTCCAGGCTGGATATTAGATCCAATATAAGTCCCAACTTTGATTAAATGTATTCCAGTTGAGTTATGCCATGCAAGTAAACCAATCATGCTCCGACATTTCCTTCTAGAAATGAAGTTGGTGGTGTTTTTGTTCGGCCTATCCACTTGCTTTGTAGTTCCGAATGCATTTATGGAGTTCCAACAGGGCTATTTGGCTTACATGAATCTTTGAATACTAATAGTTAGGCTTGACTGACTCAAGCCTTACAATGGTTCCGGACTATTACGAAGATTAAAAGAACCCATTCTTGCGATTGCATTAGAAGATTCATTTTCTTTTATTCCTGTATGGCCGGGAACCCAGATAAGAGTGACGAAATTCCATCCATAATGGGAAATAGAGTTCACTCCTTTCTTACATTCTAGAACAATCTTCCAGATGACATAAGGTGATTCCAATGGTCATACTAGTACATACATGTGGATCCAAGAGTTGGGTGCTTATTGAAATGCACTCTAACCTATTAGCCGGGCTCGCGATGAAAGTCTTACGGAGTAAGTTAGTTAGAATGATTCGCACACTCTGTTATTCTGTTAGTTGGTTACCCTGTCACCAGGAGTTCACTCTACGTTCTTTTTGGTGATCTTACGGCAGTTTTCATTAAAAGAGTACAGGATCGCCTTGTTGCTAAAAGTCGCAGTCTCAGCTTCAGGCGAGAAATCAGTACCCTCGATTTTTTCAATAACCAATACAATGGAAATACATTTGGCTGTATATGAGGAAGTAGGACTCCAGAGACTCCATAATGATAAGAAATACGAGCGGTACTGTGATGTCGACATGGGAAAAAGAGATTTAAGTTCGATAGGCTTCGGTAGGCTAGCTCTCGTGAGCGATGAGGATCCGGTTCGGAAAGTCTTCTGTGGTAGGATTAATGGGACACGACAACGAGGTAGGCCAATACTACTCTGGAAGGAGAGCGTATACCAGTACGCCCAGAGTTTAGGAATGTAACATTGGATGATTTCAGATGAAATCAGGACCGGTGGAGACATTGTTTGCGAGAGGCAGAGGCAAATATAATGATACAACACTCTACCCTAGTCATCAATGCTTAACTCCTATTAAGATTTGTTAAAGCATTAGGCATTACAATTTGGGAGAACTGAAGGCAGACATACACCATTCGTGTATAGGCAGAGTACGAACGTATTGGGTGAGTACCCCATACGAATGATTCGAAAATATGTTTGAAGTAGTAGTTGTATAATTACCACAATTTATAGTAAATTTATGAATAGTGACTGCAAAATTTCCCGCATTTTGCAGACAAAACGAAAGAACCAAAAATGCATCCACATCCCCAACTCGTACATATGTTTAACGCAATCAATAATGTGAGCTATTAGGTTTATTATAATAATTTCTGTGTTGCATCATAAATTTAAGTTTTGGGCAAACAACATCGCAGAGATACCAGAGAATACCAGTTGTTTACCCATCGCAGATGCATTCAACAGGAAAATCGTACAACAATTGCATCGGTTAAGCGAGTACCTACTCGTACCGGATTCATGTTAAAATGTTGTTTACACAATAACACAGGATCATTTGCATACACAATGCTGTGTATGTATTGTACCTATATACCATTTACCCATGTAATGAATCCGCATTTATTAAAATATGGAAACAAATTACAATTTTTTAGACCACTGCATGCGACCACATGCGTAGCGTGCGCAACAATTCGTCATGTTATGCCGCATGCATATGAGTGGTGGGTGGTGCGTAAGGAAAGCGGTGGAATATTTCAAATTAACAGAAGAGGTCACTTCGATTCAGTGGAAAATGTCCTAGGAGAAAGTCGGCTTGTTTAGGGATGCGCGAGTGGCTTAGTACCACAGCACACATTTGTGTGGCTTGCTCATAAAAATCCAAAATGTAGTACTCTATTGCGGTTTTTAAAAAAAAATGTTAAAGAGAAATTTGTAGGTTTCCGTGATAGTCTCCATTTTTGAGCATAGCAAAGAAGTTATAGTTGTGGAATTTCACTTAACACCTCCATTAATTTTACCTTACCTCGTTGTAAAAGAAGGATCCCAAATGGTAATTGGTGGAGCCTCCAATTCCTAAGATAGCTGGCCATTTTGTAACTCATGGTCTCTTCCTTCTCCTCGTCCACGCAGCTATTACAGTTATTGTCATTGGAAAATACACCAACACCAATACTGCATGCTTGCCTTTAATATAGTGCCCCGTAATGACACCTAATGTTAAAGAGAAATTTGTAGGTTTCCGTGATAGTCTCCATTTTTGAGCATAGCAAAGAAGTTATAGTTGTGGAATTTCACTTAACACCTCCATTAATTTTACCTTACCTCGTTGTAAAAGAAGGATCCCAAATGGTAATTGGTGGAGCCTCCAATTCCTAAGATAGCTGGCCATTTTGTAACTCATGGTCTCTTCCTTCTCCTCGTCCACGCAGCTATTACAGTTATTGTCATTGGAAAATACACCAACACCAATACTGCATGCTTGCCTTTAATATAGTGCCCCGTAATGACACCTAATGTTAAAGAGAAATTTGTAGGTTTCCGTGATAGTCTCCATTTTTGAGCATAGCAAAGAAGTTATAGTTGTGGAATTTCACTTAACACCTCCATTAATTTTACCTTACCTCGTTGTAAAAGAAGGATCCCAAATGGTAATTGGTGGAGCCTCCAATTCCTAAGATAGCTGGCCATTTTGTAACTCATGGTCTCTTCCTTCTCCTCGTCCACGCAGCTATTACAGTTATTGTCATTGGAAAATACACCAACACCAATACTGCATGCTTGCCTTTAATATAGTGCCCCGTAATGACACCTATTGTAGCACTTATGTGCAGTCTGTTTACAGAGATCAAAAAATTGAAGCATTTCCTCAACACGGCTGCCCTTCGCAACAAAGAGACCAGAAACAACTACGGTCAAGCGATAGGACTCGCCCTTAATGCAGGGAGGGTAAGTCATGGGCTGAGATGTCGGGCGTAGAAGAGAAATCGACATGCCTTAAGAATAACGTCATTAGTACTGCTGTATCCATCTTAGGAAGTAGTCGTAGAGTTCAAAACCACTGGTGCAATGACGAATGTAAGCTAGCGACTGAACGTAAGAATGTTGTTGTTGAAAATCGGCTCAAAAATAATAAGGCACAGGGATCAGATCAGATCACAATACAGCAAGCAATTCATGAACGAATAGTGCATGTATGCGAGGAAAAAGCGATGTCAGAAGAATAACGAATAGGCATACTGTGCCTCATGCAGCAATCATCGTGGTAAAACGTTGTTGAGTACCGCGCATAAGATTTGGTCCATACCGGTGTGGCTTCATACCAGGAAAATTAACAACTGATCAGATTTGCACCCTTAGGCAGGTGATGGAAAAATGTCTCGAGTTTCAAAACTCACTACACCATCTTTTTATAGACTGTAATGCCGCCTATGATAGCATAGCGAGAGTAGAACTTTATAAAGCTATGAGAGAATTCGGCATCCTAAATAAACTGGCACGACTATGTCGATTGACCAGGGCCAATGTTATAAGCCAACTAAAAATACCCGAATCACTATCAAGCCCATTCAACATCTATAACGGGCTCCGACAAAGAGATGGACTGACCTGCGTCCTTTTCAAAATGCCGTTGGAGAAAGTGATCCGAGACTCTGACGTAGGACGATATTGACATCGTTGGTTGAAACCCAAGACCTGTACAGCAAGCTTTAATCCAGATCGAGCAGGCGGCACGAAATCTGGGGCTGCACATAAATGCGAGCCAAACAGAATAGATGGTGGCCACGTCTGCGAGCAGAAGATCCAATATTGGTCCCGCAATTAACTGTTGCAGCCGATAACAGCATGGAACCAGAAATACGCGCACGCTTGCTCAAAGCCTACAAAGCCTACTTTAGTCTGTCAAGACTCTTTAAATCCAGGAATTTAACCATAACATCCAAGCTACTGGTGTATAAGACAATGGTCATACCATTACTTACATATGGATTCGATACTTTGGTGTTTAGCAAAAAGCATTCTGACCTCTTAGCCGCGTTCGAGAGAAAAGTCTTACGGAGAATTGTTGGCCCCGTGTGTGAGGAAGGACGATTCCGAAGACTCTATAATGATGAAATCTACGAGCGTTACTGCGATGCCGACATCGTAAAGAGAATTAAGCTCGGTGGGCTCTGGAGCGAAGATGATGCTGCTCGGAAAGTCCTTTGCGGTAGGATTTATAGAACACGACAGCGAGGTCGGCCAAGCCTACGCTGGAAGGATGGCGTAGATCAGGACGCCAAGAGTTTAGGGATGCCAAACTAGGTGACATCGGCTTGAAATCGGGACCGGTGGAGAGATTTTTTGGGGGAGGCCAGGACCTGACACCGGTTGTAAAACCAAATATGATGATGATGATGTATCTTAGCTCCGCTGGGATACCATCTGATCCCGAGACCTTATTATTTTTGAGCCGATCTATCGCTAACTTCGTCTTCCTGTTTGGTGGCGGCATCATAGTATGGTCTTCAGTCATTGGTGGAGCCACCAATTCCTTAGTTAGCTGGCCATTTAGCAACTCATGAAAGTGCTCTTCCCATCGCTCTACGATGCCTTTGAGATTGGCGTTCAGATTACCTTCTTTGTCTTTGCAGTATGTGCAACGCGGTGTATATTGCGTCATATCGCGGACTCTTTGGTAGAACTACCGCGCCTTGTGCTGTCCTCGCCCGCTGTATTGTTCTATTTCACAGGCTGCTTTCATTAGCCGGTGAAGTATTTTTGCATATCTTCTGAGCTCCTTATATTCATTTTCGTGTGACCGCGTTCTATGAGATTGTTGGGTTGCTCGGTACGCAACACACTTACGTTCAGTCGCAAGCTTATATTCATTACATTTCATTACATTACATTGCATTACATTACATTTCATTACATTACATTACATTACATTGCATTACATTGCATTACATTACATTACATTATATTAAATTACATTACATTGCATTACATTGCATTACATTGCATTGCATTGCATTACATTACATTACATTATATTACATTACATTACATTGCATTACATTGCATTACATTGCATTGCATTGCATTACATTACATTACATTATATTACATTACATTACATTGCATTACATTGCATTACATAACATTACAGTCATCGAACCAGTCGTTCCGTTCTCTACGACTACTGCCTAAGATGGAGTCGGCATTACTAATGACAGTATTATTAAGACATTTCTATTCTACGCCCAGCATCTCAGCCCTAGGACTTACTCTTTAGGGCATATAGGGCGAGTCCTATCTCTTGCCCGTAGTTGTTTCTGGTCTCTTCGTTGCGAAGGGTAGCCGTGTTGACTCGAATCTGGTTCGCGGATGCAGTCCTTTGGGATGATGCAATACGCGCTCGGATAGATAGTGCTCCGAGTCGACATTGGCACCTCGGTACGTTTGTAACGTCATCAGATTCGGGTTGTGGCGGAGGTCTATCAACACGTGGTCTATTTGGTAGTGAATGGCTCCATCAGGAGATACCCAGGCAGCTTTGTGGATATTTTTACGCGCAAACCTTGTACTCGCAACGACCAAATTATTGCTTGCTGCCATCTCTATGACTAGTTGTCCATTGTCATTAGTGTTCTCGTGTAAGCTATGGGTGCCAATGTACTGCCTGAATACTGGCTCCCTACCTATTTTGGCTTTCATATCCCCAAGAATGATTTTTACATCATACTGAGGGCAGTCATAGAGTTCCCGATCGATTGATTCAAAGAATTCTTCTTTTTCATCATCTGAGGATTCCCCTGTAGGTATGTGAACGTTTATGCGGTTAATGTTTTTAAATCTTCCCCAAACGCGAGGGTTGCATAGCCGATATCGGCTTTAGAGCAATATATCAATGAAATGAATACTTAAAACAAAGTGTTCTAAAAACTAGACATTGTTTTTAATGATCTTAATTGATTGAACCCTGGTCACACTGAGATCTGCCCCTCATAACTAAACTCAAGCTCATTAGGGGCGGGTTAACCAAGGATTATTAACGAGTCGTTAATTCTTAACCTTTTGCTTTTGCATTTAGGCTTGGCACCGACAATGCTGCGATACTTTGTCTTAAAGGAACAAATGTCCTGTTATAGTAGACTTACAATGTTACTTTGTGAAAAAAGCTTTTCTAAATGCCATGTGATTATTATTAAGATAACTGGCGTACATGCTAGCTCTTTAATAAATAGTCATCATCATTAACCCGATTACTATCGATCGAACTCATTGAAAGTCATTACTCAACATAATCCGATAATAACTGGAAATAATTATAAAGCATGCCAGGAGATATTTTGTCATCAGGCTTGACGGTGGGTTGGTATGGTATATAGATACAAAGCAGTATAATATTGAGCTTCCTATTTGGTACACATATCAGATCATATTTCTCCTCACATAAAATGTCAGTAGTTACTACTCAACAAGGACGAAAAAAAAAATGCAACCTGATATCCACTCTCAACTGAATTAACCTGGATTATAGGTTTAATCATTGTATGACATCGCACAGATAATTAAATCTCTGCACCTCATAATAAAAATATTATTAATAAATATATTTAATTTACTGCATAATGAAGCACAACTCGGAATGGCCTGGGGCACGGGTAGCACGGGGCAACAATCGTAGTAACAATGGCTGATCACATCAACTTGAATTATGCCACAGAACAGACAGACTTGTATGCTTGTAGAAACATTCATATTTTTTTTAAATAAATTATTAATTTAATTACACACTGAAGTTTGCCATTAATTGTCATTAATTTGACAGGTAGCAGCAGCAAATTGTAGTTTTAAACGAATGACGCATATTCAAGACAAAAAGGACAACAATTGGTTGATTACGTCGAGTTTATGAAATTTAAAGGATCTCATTGGGAGTGTAGATCATAATACGAAGTTAAAAAACGTTTAGCTGTCATCATCATCATTATCATCGTGTCCTGTAACCCCGGTTGGGGCATAGGGCGTCTCTATCCTTCACGGTCTGCAGCAAGGTATTTTAGCTGTGGCCGTCCGTCCGTCTCTGGGATTATGCTTCTGCTATGGCAGTTGATTTCCATGTTTTTCGTAGTCTTCCAACCCGTCGTGCACCCTGTGGATTCCATTGAAAGGACACTGCTTTGCAATTTCGTCGTTTGGTTTCCTCAGTGTGTGACCAATCCATTGCCATTTACGCTTTCTTATATCAACGTCCAGCCGCTCTTGACTTGTCCTGCGCCACAATTCCTCGTTTGATACAATTTGTGGCCAGGGAATCTTTAGGATGTGGCGTAGACAGCGATTCACAAAAGCTTGCAATTTCCTCGAAATAGTAGACGTGACCTTCCAGGTTTCGCAGGCATATAACAGCACGGATTTGACATTGGATTCGAAGAATCTCAACTTAGTGCGTAAGGAGATTTGACTGAATTTCCAAATTGTGGTCAGAGTACCAAAGGCAGCCGAGCTTTATTAATTCTACTTTTAACGTCCAGATTCGTACCGCCATTTGCAGAAACAATACTGTCAAGGTAGTTAAACTAATCGACTACGCCCACTGGCGTCTCCTGTAGCCTGTGCCTGTGAGCACTATTTTTGTCTTTTTGCTGTTTATTCTTAGACCACTCGACTCTCCCTTCACTTTCAGTATTTGGCACATCCCGTTCAGCCCACTGATGTTAGTAGCCAGGAGGCATATGTCATCGGCATAGTTTAAATGACTGAGCCTTTCAAACGGTCTCCATTGAATGCCCTGTCGCTACGCTGTACCAACACTGGCCGTCGTCCATCGCCAGCAGGAAGAGGATTGGCGATAGAACATCCCCCTGTCTAATACCCTATTGCACTATCTTCCCATTGTGTAAAACAAAACACAAAAAGCGTTGTTGTAGGACTCTCTAATAATGGCAACAATTTTTTGGGGGAATTCCTCTACCAAGCAACGATCTCCATATACATTCTCGGCTAACTCGATCAAAGGCGTTCTCAAAATCCACGAACATGAGGTAAAGCGGTGATTGAAATTCCATCGACTGCTCAAGGACGATACGCAGGGTGTTGATATGGTACTGTGGAAGCCAGCTTGATGCCTCTTGAGCGTAGACTCGATTCTATCCATTATCCGCACGAGAATGATGGTTGCCATTAGTTTTTGGGAAAACAGACAAAACGGTGATACTACGCCCATTGGTGCAATTCTTAAGGTCACCTTTCTTTGGTAGCTTAACAATTACACCATCCTTCCAGTCATTGGGATAGCTTTCGTTTTCCCAAATAATTTGTATCAACGGATGTAGGTAGAATACTAGTCGTTGTTACGGATTCGGCTTTCAGGAATTCAGCTGGTATTCCATCGAGTCCAGCTGCTTTGTTGGTTTTGAGGAGTTTAGCTATAAAGCTTGTTATTCTACCAAATCTAAGTAAATAACTAATTGCAATATTATTATCAATTTAACAAGAAAACATATTTTTCACAAAAAACTTGCTATAAAGAAATAAAAATCGCGGGTATCGTCACTTTTCTGCCAGTTCTGGTAACTGTTGCCATCAGTGCTATTGGCACGTTTCTCTCGAATCAGTTGGAACAGTCGACTGAAATTGATTTGTGTCGCTCATAACACCACCGGATAGGTTATCATTGCCACCTCGATGGATATGAATGCTTGCTTCAGTCTGCCGATGGATATCCTTTTTTTATTTTTTTTTTAATAATGTATACACGCTAAAGGGATTCGCAACCTTATAATGTCAAGCACAGCCTGGGCGTTAGCAAATTCGGGGAGGAAAATATGAGATGTCTATGCATGAGTGTCTTAAATGACTGCAGATCATACACATGCGGAAACACAACAAACTCGGTTTATCGACTGATGTTTCAAGAGACGCCACTCTGTCCCCCGGGATCTTGTTTCCTCTTCTATTGTCCATTTCCATGTCTTGCTAGGACGGCCAACTCGGCGGCTTCCTTCTGGATTCCAGTCGAGCGTTAGTTTCGTAATATCGTTCGGTGGCTTTTTCAAAGTGTGTGTGATTGGTGATAATGTCCAGCCATCTTATTCTCAGTATCTCTCTTAAGCACTTGTTGCGATGTACAGAAAGCGTGAAAAGCTAAGAGTGCTGTCGTCAGTGAAAGAATGGATTGGATTAGAAGTAGCAAATAGGAGATCGTTAATGAAAATGAGAAAGAGTGTCGGAGACAAAACAGAGCCTTGGGGAGCACCTGCGTTTATGCGGTGAAAGGCATTCATTTTCGACAAAAGAGCTTGATGCCAGACTCTGTCAAATGCCTTTGAAACATCGAGTGCAACAACTTTCCTTTCACCAAATTTGTGAAGAGACTGGTACCACTTTTCAATCAATCAGATCACCTGTAGAACGTTGCCTACGAAAACCGTACTGCTGGTCGCTAAGGATTTCACGTGATTCAAGTTATTGCATAAGCATACGATTGATCAGGGTTTCCATGACCTTGGAGAGTATAGGTGTTAGCGCGATTGATCGGTAGGAGGAAAGAGGTGGTCTTGAGGAAGGCTTGAGGTAGTCTTTAAGTAGCCTTTAGGGGGTCTCGATGGAGTTTTGTGAGGATATTAAGTCGGGTCTTGAGGGTCTTTAGGTGGTCTTAAGGGGTTCTTGAGAGGATTTTGAGAGGGTCATGAGTGGAGACTTGAGGAGATTTTAAGACGGTTTTGAGGGGGTCTTGAGGGAGTATTGATGGGGATAGTAACGTGGTCTTAACGGGGTATTGAGGTGATCTTGTGGGAGTCTTTAGGTAGTCTTGATGGGGATCCCGAGGGTGTTTTGTGAGGATCTTTAGTGGGGTCTTAAGGGGGTCTTTAGGTGGTCTTGAGGGGATCTTGAGGGGATTTTTGGAGTACCTTTAGTAGAGTATTACGAGGGTTTTGTGGGGGTCGTAAGGGAATCTTGAGCAGGGTCGTGAGGGGTTTGTGAGAGGGGTTTTTAGCGGTTCTTAAGTGGTCTTGAGTAGGTTCTTAAGAGGGTTTTGTGGGGGTCTTAAGGTTCTTCGAAGGGGTACTTAGAAGGGGTCATGAGGTGGTCTTGTGGTGGTCTCGAGGGAATTTTGTGAGGATTTTTAGTTGGGTATTGAGGGGGTCCTTAGGTGGTCTTAAGGGGTTCTTGAGGGGATTTTGAGAGGGTATTGAGTGGAGTCTTAAGGGGGGAATTTTAAGAAGGTTTTGAGGGGATTTTGTAAGGGTCGTGAGTGGAGTCTTGAAGGGGTATTTAGGTGGTCTTAAGTGTTTTGAGGGGGTCTTAAGGGAATCTTAAGGAGGGTGGTGTGGGAGTATTAATGGGGGTAGGAACGTGGTTCTTAAGGTGAACTTCAGAGAGTGTTTAGGTAGTCTTCAGGAGGTTCCCGAGAGGGTTTCGTGGGGATCTTTAGTTTGGTCTTGATAGGATCTTGAGAAATTTTAAGAGGGTCGTAAGTGTGGTCATGAGAGGGTCTAAAGAAGGTTTTTAGGGTGTCTTAGGGAGGTCTTGAGGGAATCTTGATTGGATTTTGAGAGTGTCGTGAGTGGAGTCTTGCGGGGGTGTTTAGGTGTTCTAAAGTGGGGTCTTGAGAGGGGTCCAAAGGGAATATTAAGGTGGGTTTTAGGGGGTCTTGAGGAAATATTGATGGGGGTCGTAACGTGGTCTTAACGAGGTCGTGAGGGTGATCTTGAACCGTGCTAAGCATTTGATGTTCTTTTAATCTTGTCATACGCCTCAAATGCTTAGCACGGTTCTTTTAAATTATGTAATTTTTTTTAGCCACAAATATGCCAGATTTTCATTTAAAACATTCCAGCAATTTTCATTTATTTATAACAGTTCTAGTTGCTCCATATATACCACCTATTTTATTTTCTACCTTTTAGGGGGCTAGTAGTTATGCTTCAATAAAAGCATTTTTTTCTTAAAAACGTTTTTTATTTTAATATCATTATCAATTTAACATATTTTTTACAAAAAACATAAAAAAAAAACAAGTTACCATGGATACTTGGATATAGGAGCATAAAATAATTTAATAAGAAACTTTTTTTTGCTTATTATTACCATGTTACTGTTCCAGATTTAAAACAGATTGACTGTCACTCCAGCTCCGTTGGTCCGTTTGCCACCACAAGTGCCATCTTTAAAGTGCCTCCAACAGTGCACGTAGGCGGCAGGTCGTCGTAACGCCGGCGTCAGACAAACACGTATCCTGCCACACGTAGTAAATTTGGTACGTGCTACTTCAAGGATATAAACATAATAAATATTGGATGGAGTCATCGGTACAGATTAGCAGAGTGGTGTACGCGGACATGTAGCCTAGCGTCACAAACATACTTCGAATTCATATTGGATTCGGATTTACACTGGAAATTGGAATATGACACGCAGCACCATCAAGCCATTATCTCGGACTCTATAATGCGAGTATACCAAGCGCAACAGAGTGGCAATGGCGAAGGTTGAACAGCTTCTGGAGGAGTATATAACTTGTCCGTCCTACTGTACACGTCCAAATGTATCATGGAATGGATACAAAAGGACATATTGAATTGAGTTTCTGTCCATTTGTGTGTCCCTTTTCATTGCTTTCGTATTAACGAGTGTAATTTTGGAGGCTACTCAATGGTCAGCTCTTGATATACGAATTGAAGTTCTTCTTCTTCTGTAGAGCAGTAAAGATATTTGCACTTTTTTTTTGGTTATCTTTATATTTAGGTCTATCCTGAGTTATATACATTGCATGTGTATTACATATATGAATAGTATATGACCTTCCTTGGGTTTTTGAGAATAATTAAGTGAACTAAATTACACAGACAGTCTCTCATTGATGATGTATACTTGTAAGAGTGTGACTGAACACAGATAGGATTCTCGGACGGTTGTCCTTTATAAAGTGCCTTTATCCAATACTCATATAGTCAGTCAGGCAATTATTATGAGATTTAGCCACGATAAGTGACTGAGAGTAGGGTACTTGGTTGGAAGGCACAAGCGTTGCCCAAAAAATTTATTAAAAATCCTACACATATCCCATATGTGTTATGTATCGCGATCAATGTGTCTCTGGAAGAAACTTATATTTATTGATAGCTTATGACTGGAGGGGAAAAAGCAGATAATGAATTTTTGACGACTTATCTATCCTGGCAATCGGGGCGATTTTATTTTCAGAAGAAGCAGGGACATCTCAACTAAATTACTACAATTATTATATCTGTAGGCAGAAGATTTCATTATAATTGACCATGTTTTTGGAATTACAGATGAACTCTGGAAAAACAGGAGTATGTTCTTAGACTGTCGTTGCTAGAACCTAATTAAGTTCCTATTAATGCACTTAATTACTCAGTTAATTGGCGTTTGTGATAAACTAAGTCCTCAACTAACATCAGCACGAGAATTAACTTTCTTCACATTCAAGAACTCATAATGAAGGACCTGTTGGCCCTGCTAGTAGAACAGAGAGGGGAACTCAGAACATCGTGTATGTGTTCGGCATACTACCACGGCGATGAAGACAACATTCCGGTGCTGATAGAGCACTGCCGGGACAAAAACCTCCAGTACTTCATTTGATGCGATGCCAATGCACGTCATCTGGGACAGCAGTATCATCAATAGAAGGGGTGAGTGTATTTTAGAATATCTTATTACTAGTAATATAGACATTCTAAATAAGGGCTTTACACCTACCCTCATAAATGCGATTCGCGAAGAGGTACTCGACTTCACAATCGCCATTTCATGTCAGCCATATCAGTCATGACCCATCCTATGATAGAGGAGTCTATTCTTCTTGTGTCTGAATTACTTCGAAGTTAGTGCTGTCTAAAGTACCTTGGATGTCGATAAAGGCGCATAGAAGCTTTTCTGTCACCTTACAGAGTTTCCCAGTCTGATAAGCATGTTGGCCGGGGTTTAGAGGGTTTCGTTGGAGTTTGTTAGATCTTATGTACTTACTTACTTATGTCCTATATCCCCTTGTGGGTCATTTGGCCTCTACTACGCCTACGCGCCATCGCATGCGGTTCCTGGCAATGGGCTTCAGCTCTCTCCAACTCTTCCCCAGCTGTCGTGCCTCCGCCTCAACTGTTCTGCGCCATGTATTTCTCGGACGACCCGTTCTTTTACCATCTTGAGATAACGGATTTCATTGCATTGCGTAGTTTACTATGGAACTGTCGCCTTTTCGGAGTATATGACCAATCCACTGTCACTTCCGTCGTTGAATGGTTGTGCCTATTGGTTCCTGATCCGTTTTCTGGTAAAGATGTTCGTTAGAGATACGGTTAGGCCAGAAAACTCTTAAGTTTCGTAGGCACCTATTCATGAACGTTTGTAATTTGATTGTGATAGTAGCGGTCACCTTTCAAGTGCTGCACTCATACAACAGCACAGATTCAACATTTGAACGGAACGTTCGTAGCTTGGTGCTTAAGCTGATTGCATTGCTTCGCCATATCATGGACATCATTCCAAACACTAATTTTGCTTTGCCTTTTGACGTGGGTCCGACGAGCCTGAGTGCTTGAGCCTTTGTGCGCCTTTGACGTGAGCCTGACAAGCCTTGACGAGAGCCTGGGTGCGTGAGCCTTCGTGCGCTTTTGACGTGATCCTGAGTGCTTGAGCCTTCGTACACCTTTGACGTTTGCCTGACGAGCCTTGGCGAGAGCCTTCGTGCGTGAGCCTTCGTGCGCCTTTGACGTGAGCCTGAGTGGTTGAGCCTTTGTACGCCTTTGACGTGAGCCTTGACGAGAGCCTGAGAGTGTGAGCCTTTGTGCGCCTTTGACGTAAGCATGACGAGCCTTGACGAGAGCCTGAGTGCGTGAGTCTTCGTACGCCTTTGACGTGAGCCTGAGTGCTTGAGCCTTTGTGCGCCTTTGACGTGAGCCTTGACGAGAGCCTGAGAGTGTGAGCCTTTGTGCGCGAGCCTTCGTGCGCCTTTTACCTAAGCATGACGAGCCTTGACGAGAGCCTGAGTGCGTGAGCCTGACGAGCCTGACGAGCCTTGACGAGAGCCGGAGTGCGTGAGCCTTCGTGCGCTCTTGACGCGAGCCTTTGGGTGTGATGTGTGCTTAAGCCTGACGAGACTTGACGAGAGCCTGAGTGCTTGAGCCTTTGTGCGCCGTTTGACGTCAGTCCGACGAGCCTGGGTGTGTGAGTCTTCGTCCGCCTTTGACGTGAGCCTGAGTGCTTAAGCCTTTGTGTGCGTTTGACGTGATTCTGACGAGCGTTAGTGCGTGAGTGTTATGTTTGCGTAAGCCTGATACGAGCGCGAATCCTGAGCGAAGCGTGGGCATGAGCTTGAGACGAACGTGAACCTTAAAAGGTCGTGCGATGACGAGGACAGTATTCAGTGCAGCGAAAACGTCGTCAGAGATAAGCTGAGAAAACGAGGGCAGCGGTAAGCTGAGATGTACCAGTGTGACAACCTGCGGGGCAGTCAGACAGTGATGTTACGTTGAACAATAGAGAGAACAATAGCGAATGTAGCGAAAGCTGAGATGTGCCCACGTAACGACCTGCGGGGCAGTCACACAGTGAGGTTACGTTGTACTATGGTGAATTCAGTGACGTCGACAGAGATAAGCAGATTTTGCATGGCAAAGTGGCGTGCTGTGCTGTGATTGGCCAGTCCGGTGGCGTGATACTGTTCTGGCTGTCTTTTGACTTTTGTTGGCTGCCCTGCGTTGGTACAGGGTGCAACCGAATTTAAGAAAAAAGTATATTACTTGTTTGTTTCACAAGAATTTTGTTCCTCACAACATATTGCCATAATATGTCAACACACAGCTTGACTTGCGAGTGGCTATTTAATAGCATTTATCGAATTTATTTGAAGTATTTAGGCACGAATATGATGGTAATTGGTTGTTGTCAATACACCTTAAACACATGCATCGACACAAACTGACAGCGTTGCGCATAAATCCACAGCTTGCCAACCAAAGATGAGCGCGCGCGCATTTTATGCTCTCCGTGATGCGGCGCAACTGCAACTAATTAATAAAACAGTTACGTATCCGATTACGCGTTAAATCGATTGTATAAACAAGTTATTGACAATTTGCTGTTAATGTCGTACACAGACCCGCCAGATACTATGTTTGACGATTGCTTGTTAATTTCTGACACAGAACCTCCTTCAATATTTGACGATGGGTGGTGGTGGTTCATTGACCGGAAAATGCATACATAGATATGTACTGTACATACCTTAAATGTAATGCATTTTGGCCAATTCACTGTACGCTCTATTCCTCCTAATTGTCGCAACGTCCCCTGAGTAATGTAATCTGATTAATTCAATTATGTTGAGCAGGATAATCCGAGAGGATATCCACGCTGGCATGCAATTACAATATTAGTTTAGCTTTTGACCTATTTGGCCAGTTAATCGACAGGAATGCACGATAATTCAATTTATCCCTATTTAGCGTTTTTTAAAAAATGCTCATTTAACTGCAGTCACAGCTAAGTGTCGCGGATAATAACATTTATTTCCAAATGCGACAAAAAAAAAATAATGGACCATTAATCCATTACTGTGAAACAAGCGGCTTTGACAGTTATATGAAATTAAAATTAGGACAGGTGGATAATTGAACACGTCATGTGGATTGATATTGGGTCATATCATTTTTTAAGTGGATAATTAGTTTTGCAATCCATCCATATCAATGCTCTTATCGCTGCTAATATGAACGTCCGCGGACGTGGACTGATAATTGTTTGAGTTAGTAATTATGTTGCTATTTTAAAACTGGGAAAGTTTCTGACTTTCCTCTTACTATAACCCACTATCATAGCCAATTTTTGACTCACTACCCATAGTCCAATTTCCGCTTATAAAACTTTTTATTAAAATTTGGAATCTAATCATTCAAAAAACAAAATCTTACTTGAAGATTTAAACATCGACCTCATGAAAGAATCGCAAGTGAAAGAGATGATTTCTTAATGTTGTGTGCATCTTTTGGCCTTGAATCGCATTTAAGTGATGCACTAGACTCTGCTCTAATACCTATTTTTTTTTTATAAATTGCGCACGCGAATAGGGGTTCGCACCCTTATAATGCTCGGCTATATGCTTGGCACAGCGTAGGCGTTAAGGAAAAGGAGAAGAAAGAAGGAGATGTCTATGAGCTTGTGTCTTGAATGCCTGCGGATCATAGTGATGTGGAAAGACAGAGTGTGGCAAAGCATTCCACTTACGTGTTGTACGGATGAAGAACGAGTCCCTGAACTTTACTGTACGTCCGAAGATAGGCTTGAGGGTAAACTGATGAGCATTTAGAGCGCCACGAGTATTGCATTCAAGGAGAGGTGCCATGCAACTGGCTATTTCTCTTGAGGACCGCTAGTGGAAGAACAGTGGCATGCAGGACACCTTCCTGCGGTGTTCAAGGACGTCTAAAAGACAGCTCCTAAAACGTCGGCTGATCGCCACATGATCGATTCGGTTGGATGATGATTGCCTGTCAGTTGACACCCAGCTGACTTTATGGCAGGTCTTATTCTCAAACATGATGCCTCCTATAACAAGGTGGTTGGTGTTACAAAAATCAACAAATCGTTCGTCATTGCCATTTCGTTCGCCGATGCCGTGCTTACCAATCACATGACTGAGTCCTTCATTGTCGTTGCCTACCTTGGCATTCAAGTCTTCGATCACGATGACGATATATCCGTTCGGCGTTGTGCTGAATACAGCGCTTAGCTGGTTGTAAAAGTTGTCCTTTTCATCCTCAGTCGAGGGATTCGTTGGGGCGTAAGACTGTATGATCGTGACGCGCGGTACTATAGTCCGAAATATAGCCGATAAGCTCCTATCACGATGTGGGTGCCAGGAAATTAGGCCAGAAATTAGGAATGATGTTGGCGTTAGCAGCAGACCCACTCCAGATTCACGGGGACTGCCTGAGGGTTTGCCGGAGTAGAGTAGCACAGTGTTATACGTATACAAATTATATCGAAGAAACTCACGTTCCAGTTGAAGAAATCTGGCGTTTTGACGTCCTTCACTCCATGAGTTAAGGAGCTTCCTCACATTCCAGAAACCAATCTAAGTCCGACTACAATAGCCAAAAGTCGTCATTATTCGATCATTACTTATCCGAGGCGTTGTGTCGGTTTCAGCAGTGGACATTTTTCGGTACCGCATCTAGACTAGAAACGCTAGACCGTTCGCACTGGCATTTTTAGCCTACATATATAAAGATTTATACACATAGTTGCCCGGGGACCACCCCTAGGAGGTAAAGCAAGCACTACATCACGAACTTGATTGTTGCGCTACTGGCTCAAACCAAGTTTTGAGCAGTCAGTAGTTTCCCGATCAATCGCAATGCACATCCCCGACATGAAAGCTGCTTCATGAAATAACATATAACCAAGAAACCGCTCGCTTTTGATAAAGTCCCACAACGGATTTGTTTAACATTTTTCTGGGTAATAAGCACGCATATCAGTGCTGCCCTCATATACATCTATCTATGTATCCTGCTTGTTTTGTTGGTAAAATGGATTATTCAAATATACCAAATCAAAAGTCACTCAAACCACTGAACTGAAAATCCACTTTGTTCCAGGGATGACCACCATTCAGCAATCTGGAAAACCAGCTCCCTGGCCTGGGTTTTAATCGTTTTCTCACATTTGAGTTTTAATTGGAAAAAAAGTTTTTCAATTAAGCTTCGAATGAAATCAAAAAAAAAAAAAAGAAATAAGGATCCAAAAACACCGAATAAGCGAAGTAGAAGCTCACATACACAACACGACGACAAATCAAATTAAACTTCAAAGTGGTAACAGACACGGCATGCTGCTTGCTTTTAAGGACACTCTGCTGAACTCAACCGAAAGTGTTCCGCGATTTCCTACTTAATCCATTGGCGGGCATTTTTCGTGAATTCTTTCAGTCGCTGTTCAGTTGTTTTTGTATTTAATCCAACGGATGAATGAATGAACGAATAAATGTAAACGAAATGAACTAACGAACAAACGGAAATGAGCTAAAATCCAAAACTAAATAAAAACCACAACGCATCAGATCGAGTTTTTCGCTCGCTCGGAAACAGATTGATATCTAAATTACTTTTTCCTTTTTGGACCGGTTGGTTTAGTGAATTAATTCAAGCCTTACAATGGGTGGGTGGGTGTATGGAGTGGGGCGATATAAGTACAATCAATTCGCACTCTTTGCATGGAGAACTAAATTTGTTGTTAATGTTGTTGTTTTTGGTGTTTGCGGTAAATTATTCAAATTTAAGTTTGGAATTGAATTCAGCTGAAAAGTTTTATAATTTGATTCGTTCGCAGGATTGTGGATTGAATTTGGCAGCGCGAGCTAATAAAGATAAAGTCATTCATGTACTTCCTTCATTAGCACAATTTTGTTGTTGTACATATCTTCTTTCATTCCTTTACTCCGCCTGGGAGCATAGCGCTTCTACAACCGCCTGCCAGCAAACTCGATTTATCGCCGGAGGTTTCAAGAGACGCCACTCTGTCCCCTGGAATCTTGCTTCCTCTTCTATTGGTCCTTTTCCATTTCTTGCTAGGACGGCCAACGCGGTGGCTTCCTTGTGGATTCCAGTCGAGCGCGATTGCTTCCTGCCGCGTTACTCTCCACAAGTCTTCATTGGTGATAATGTCCGGCCATCTTATTCGCAGTATCCTCCTTAAGCACTTGTTGACGAAGACTTGAAGGCGCGTCGTCATTGACTCTGTGACTTTCCACGTTTCGCCGCCATACAAGAGTACTGAGAGAACGTTAGATCTGAAGATCGTTAGTGTCAGATTCTGGGAGATTTGTGAGGATTGCAGATATTATTTAGCATACTATAGGAGTGTCGCGCCTTGTTTACACGAGAGCACACACATCTGAGTCAGCACCACCATTTATTGACAATCCAGCTGCCCAAATAACAAAACTTATCGACTTCCTCTATCTGATGTCCGTCAATCGCGAGATCATATGTTCCAATTCCAATTCAAAACATTCTTAAAATGTTCTGTCCAGCGGGTTAATTGTTGTTCCTCCATAAGGATCAAAGAGCCATCTATTGCCTTAACAGGATAGTTGATGTGTTGTTTCATGTTGGCGAGCTTACGAGCGAGTTGGTAGACTGTGCTATATTGTCTGCTATCAGCGGCTTGCTGTGCTTGCGTTAAGATGTCGCTTAGCCATGCTCGTTTATCGTTCCTAGTTGAACGGCCAACTTACCGGTCCAGATCCCTATACTTCCGCGCTAATGCACTTCGCACGGCACCCGAGGCCGCGTTTAACTCTACTTTGATGGATTGGCATTCACGAATGGTGTTCCATGTGCTATCTGATATCCATTCTTTTCTAATTTTGCCGGAATTGTGGCTGCTTCCGTATACGCATTTACTGTTTTCTCCCATTTTCTGTATCTCAGAGAGAGTCTGTTGTATGCGGGATACATATTGCAGTTACACATCTGGGTCTTTCAGTGCTGCTAAAGCTGGCTTTCTCGTTGCTTGACTTCGTGTGGTTGAGTGAACCGCGAGCTTCAATCGCACACTGCCAACCACAAGGTGGTGGTCGCTGTAGACGTTGGCTGCTCTTCAGGGTTCTAACGTCCAGCAAGAATGATCGCCACTTGCGGCTTATAGCGATATGATCAATCTGGTTGTTGTACATGTGATCAGAGAGGTGCAGGTGGCTTTATAGATGTTTTCGTGGGAAAAAATTGTGACTCCAATGATTAGATTACGATCAGAAGATAGATCAGCAAACCTTTCACCGTTGTCATTCATAGACAATGGCATGCTCCCAATCACCGTTTGTCGCTGCCTACCTTTGCGTTAAGGTCACCCACCAAAATAACGATGTCACTCTTCCGTAGTTGATCTAATGAATTATTTAGACGCAAGTAAAACGTGTCTTTTTCTATAGAGGTGGCTTGTTCCGTTGGTGCGTAAGCTTGAACAAACACGACCTGTCGAACAGCAGATGCAAATCTTGCAATAATAATTCTATCGGATATTTCTTGCCAGTCCTGTAACGATCTTCTCGCGGCTTTAGAGAGTAGAAATCCCACTCCATTCGCATGGTGTTCTCCTGCAGGCTTACCCGAAAAATTAGAAACTCGCCGGTAGATGTTCGTTTTTCCCCTACTCCAGGCCATCTCACCTCACTAAGACCAAGAATCTCTAGATGGTATTAACGAAAATCTTTTGTTAATTATGTTTCAAGTTCCAAAACGTGTCCTTTTCCGTGGGCCAAAGGTCATTGTTGATAAATTCGATACGTATCCGAGGCTTGTATTAGTTACAAGAATCAATTAATTCAGTTGAGTGGTGATTGGCTAGCCGCAACCTAGGTCGACATGAAGCGCCACCGATCATGGCAAGTCCACCTTCTTATTTAGCTCCGATCCAAGCTAATACAATTGGTACAATTGGGTACCGAAATCTTTCACTTGATTTGGTCGAGTTTCCAGTGACGCGACGTGGACGCACATGATAGGAGTTGTGATTTTGTACATACATCAAACAAAGACTTCTCGCAATCACTCTGGAAACTCTAAGCGAACCATTGTTTATTGACTATGCAAAAATTTCTCCATAAATGCGTCTATGTGTAATCCTCTTGTGTCAAAGCAAAATGCATGACCTGATTCTATGCTTACTACGACGTCGTGTGTGTTAGCATTCCCTCCTATACATAAGACATAGATTGAAATTCGATGTTTTGTGTGCTGTGCTGTTCTGTGTCCTGGGATATTTTAATTGTGTAACACTTCCATCTTTGCCGGGAGTAATTGCACCCTGAAGGACACTTTGTTCAGTGATGTTCTCCAATGTGGTAAAGTCTGAAGAGTATGTATTCGATAATTTAGAAGAGAGAAACAAAGGTGATTCATATATATCTGAATGCTTCAAATTGGTAGGGGTATGAGTACCAGAAGGTGGTACATATACAGTTCGAGTGACCTATGTGTGCAACATTTTTATAAAATCCTTGAAGATGTTGTAGGTGGGCACAAAAGAGTTGCATATTACTTTTGTATATCAAAAAGAAAAGGTTCTAAAGGAAATGGATGGCTCTTCTAAATTCAAAGGATTATTATTTGAGAGTAGAAAGATATCTTGAGTTGTTGTATGACACTTTTTCAAATGAGAATACACTGGACATCTAGTATAAGGAATGTCGATATAACGAATGTCCAGTATAACGAATCATCATTTGAAGTCCCCCTTGATATCTCTAAATAACGAACGCTGCTTAATTTCAAGGAAAAGAAACAAAATATGAAAATCGTCTTTTTTTACAGGTCCCAATAGTTTTTTGGGGCGCCGTGGCTCAGTGGAAGTGCACATGGCTGCTGAGCAGGAGGAGGTTCAGGTTCGAATCCCAGCAACACCAAAAGTATTTTTCACTGTGTCCGAGCTCTCGCGAATGGGTGACAAACGTTCCGAGAGTAATAAAGTAACCTTGTCACGGAAAGCTTCTCAATTCGCCGTTCGGATCCGGCCTTAAATTGTACGCCCCTTCCATTTGTTTGCAAAAATTAACATGCGCAGCACAAATGGTCGCGATAAGTTAGGCCTTGGACCGCAATGGTCCGTCGCGCCGAATATTATAATAGTTTTTAAATTCTCTATATTAACTTCTGGCTGGCTGGTCAGATATTCTGATAAATTTTTTACCCACTTCCCAAACCCTGATTTTATTGAAATTTTGCACACATGTATATTTCCGGTGACAATACTTTCTAATTTCAGCGAGATCGGGCTGCGGGAGCGGGGGGCGGGATCAGATCGTATCATACTATAATGACTGATGAGCTGATGTGCTGTAAGCGGCACTGCTTGCTTTACGATTGGAGTTGTTTTGTTGTTGTGTTGCAGCAGAAAGCAACATATGATGGCTCTTAATGTCATGTGCTCCATATAGGAAAGCTGTCAGAGTAATTCGAGATCCCAATTGGGGTACGACAAGGTTGCATTCTATCGCCGATAATTTTTTTGTTGGTGATTAGCGATGCACACATGTATATTTCCGGTGACAATAATTTCCCATACAAAATTTTTCCATTTAGCGGCATCAGGTTATATCGTACTAAAATATGACTGTGTTCTGTGTGCGCTGATGAGCTGATGCGCTGTAAGCAGCACTGCTTGCTTTACGATTGGAGTTGTTTTGTTGTTGTGTTGCAGCAGAGAGTATAGGGTTTTAAAGAAGAAGTAGAACAAATATTTTTATACAAAACTGAATGGTTCCGCAATTGAAATGTGTTGTACACTCAGCTGTGTGAGTGCATTCTTAATTTGTGTTTTGTACAATTTACGAGTATATGAAGAACTTGCATTCACACTGATTTACAGCTTAACTCAATTCAAAAGAAAGAATTTCAGTGGTACTTCGTACGTCGTTGTGTGTACGTCGCAACAACCGTACGCTGTGGCTGCTATGTTTTCACCACCAAATGGGGCATTTCACCACAAAATCGAATCTCCGATCAGAGAATTTAGAATAAAAACTTAAATTTTTAAATAGCTTAAAGCTCGTATTGTAGATATGCCAGCAGCAGCGAGGATCGAGTTAGAGTCCATGTATCGAAGAAAAATGAGAGAAGTGCAGCGTAGTGTAAGACGTGACAAGCGTAATTATATTAACAACCTGGCCTAAGAAGCAGAGGAAGCAGCGGACAGGTGCGATAACAGAACCGTTTACAAAATCACCAAAGAGCTGACAGGTGGTCAGAAAGTTTCTCCGACGAGTGGAAGAAGGGAATGATTGTCAAGCTCCCTAAAAAAGGTAGTCTGATGGAGGGCAAAAACTGGAGAGGCATTTGCGTTCTTCCTGCAGTTGCAAAGGTAAAATCCAAAGTAGTACTTGAGCGAATAAAGGAACATCTGGAAAATACGCTCGATGCCGAACAAGCAGGTTTCCATACCGGATCCTCCTGTGTCGACCACATCAACACCCTGCGGATCATTATTGAACAGTGCGTTGAATTCCGGTCTATTATTACAGCACTGATGGCACTAAATGTCATGTGCTGCATAGAGGAAAGCTGTCAGAGTAATTCGAGATCATAAATGGGGTACGACAAGGTTGCATTCTATCGCTGATACTTTTTTTTGTTGGTTGGTTGGTTGGTGGTGATTGATGTTCCATAGCAAACTACGCAATGCAATAAAATCCTTATCTCAAGATGGTAGAAACACGCAGGGTCGTCCGAGAAATACATGGTGCAGAATAGTTATGGAGGAGGCACGATAATTGGGGAAGTTTTGGAGAGAGCTGAAGATCATTGCCAGGAATCGCACGCGATGGATCGTAGGCGTAGTAGAGGCCCTAGGACCCACAAGAGGATATATATAGTACATAAGGGGAAGGGATTTAAGATTTATCTTCTACGTCCTTGACTAATCTGAATTTCGGATACCATCTCATAGGTTTAGACTAAAAAAAAGCTTAAATTTTTTGTAGTTCTATTAAACACAACCACCTGCTTGGCATTTTCCAATCAATTAATTTTAGCAACTGAGCACTCAAAGTATGCCATAATTGTAACATAAACACCCTTATTTGAGTTAAAATATTTTCAAATTGTTTTAGAAAATCATAACATTTACTTTACTACTTAACATTTTGCATCCGGCCAAAAACACAAATGTACTGTTTGTCATGTCATTGAAGTGTTCTCCTTCAAATGAATGTCTAAAAGCTTTAAACGTTTAATAACTCTCGTCCATTATTGCTCTCTGACGCTGCATATGCTATAGACTATGCATAAAAAAAAAAGGAAAAATACCCCCCAACGACGAACTCTTCGAAAGCCAGATAAATATTTATTTCCAAATATTCGAATAAATGTGTCTCACTTGACTCGCCATAGATTTCTGTAACGGCATTCGTTCCCAATCTAAACGTCCCATCACACCACAGACCCCACATCACACCAAACATTCAATGGCAATTGAGTCCAAGGTAAGGAAGCACACATCCATGTATGTACATAAATACGAGTATTTAGTTACCATCTATGTCAGTATTTTCGGTGAAGTGGAATTTACATAGCCATAAAATTGCGCCAGTAATTTCAGGGCGGTTAGGTAGATTGATGGGCCCACTACATCGACTTAGAAAAGGGTTTGTGTGTTGTTTTTTTTGTGGACTTCAAGGTAAATAGGAGTTGAAGATAATTTGCAGAGAATGTTTCCAAGTTATTGATCGAATCATTCACAAAATGTAGGAAACAATAGAAAGAGAAATATATATATATGTATAAAGAGAGAGAAAGAGAGAAAGAGGGAAAGATAGAAAGAGAGAAAAATAGAAAGAGAGAGAGACAGATAGACAGATAGACAGATAGAGGGAGAAAGAGAGAGATATAAAAAAAACTTGTATTGATTTAGCGGTCAGCCATAATCAGTATAGGGGGAATAACACAGAATGCCCTAGAATTGCAGGTGGCCGTAACTATCTCTGAATGATGGAAGTGCGATCAAACCTCCACGTAGTGGCCGCCGGTAATTTTTCTCCAATGCAGGAAAAGCTGAATGATCGGAGTAGTCCCTTCAAAGTAAGGTTGGCGCGAGACCAATAACCTCGTCCGTAAAAAATTATTTTTACGGATCCCAAAATCAGCCTCGGACACACAAATGAACGACGACGACCACGGGAACGAAAACGGCTAAACGATTTACGAATTTTCTCATGGAACGAACGCTCATTGTATAGAGCTCGAGCTGAACAGCAGCTGGCCGATACCCTGTCTAAATATAAGGCTGACATAAAAGCAATCCAGGAGATGCGATGGACGGGGAATAGTGTCTTAAAAAAATCAGAATATGACATATATTACAGCTGTCATGCAAGACATCATGTGCTCGGGGTGGGGTTTCTAGTCAGCAAACGAATGAAACCCACCGTTATCGGCTTTAAAGCTGTAAATTAACGGCTATACACCCTTCGCGTGCGGGGCAGATTTAAAAGCATAAGCCTTATAAACGTTCATGCACCTACAGAGGATTCCCCAGATGATGAAAAAGAAGAATTCTTGGAATCAGTCGAACGGGAACCACATGCCTGTCCTCAGTATGACGTAAAAATCATTCTGGGGGATATGAATGCCAAAATAGGTAGGGAGCCAGTATTCAGGCAGTACATTGGCACCCATAGCTTACACTAGAACACTAATGACAATGGACAACGAGTCATAGAGATGGCAGCAAGCAATAATTTGGTCGTTGCGAGTACAAGGTTTGCACGTAAAAATATCCACAAAGCCACCTGGGTATCTCCTGATGTAGTCACTCGCAACCAGATATACCACGTGTTGATAGCCACAACCCGAACCTGATGACGGTACGATCATACCGAGGTGCAAACGTCGACTCAGACCACTATCTTGTTGGTATTGTGCTCCGAGCGCGGATTGCATCATCACGAAGACTGCATCCGCGAATCAGATTCGAGTCAACACGGCCAGTTACCTGAGGAATTGGAGGCTTCACCAATAACCAAAGATCATACTAACCTGCTGCCACCAAGCATAGGCGAAGTTAGCAGAGCGAGCTGATGGTATCTTTCAAGACTGGATAGCCCGCTAAAGTCATCATTTGTCCATACCAGTGTGGCTTCATCCCGGGCAAATCAACAACTTATCAGATTTACACCCTTAGGCAGGTGATGGAAAAATGTAGAGTAGAACTTTATAAAGCCATGCGAGAATTCGGCATCCCAAATAAACTGACACGACTATGTAGGTTGACCAGGGCCAATGTTATAAGCCAAGTGAAAATATCCGCATCACTATCAAGCCCATTCAAAATCTATAACCGGCTCCGACAAGGGGATGGACTGGCCTGCGTTCTCTTCAACCTGTCGTTGGAAACGTGATCCGAGACTCTGACGTAACGACGAGAGGAACAAACCTCTATAAGTCCATTCAGATACTGGCTTACGCAGCCGATATTGACATCGTTGGTAGAAACCGAAGAGCTGTACAGGAAGTTTTCATCTAGATCGAGCAGGTGGCACGAAGTCTGGGGCTGCACATAAATGAGAGCAAAACAAAGTACATGGTGCGGCCACGTCTGCGAGTAGAATATATAACTCGGCTCGAAATCGGGACCGGTGAAGAGACTTTTTGCGGGAGGCCAGGACTGGACCTTGGTTCTAGAGCCAAATATGATGATCATTGGCAAATCCACATAAGGGCCCACAGTCTCAATAGTACACGCTTTTGGCGCCTTTCTGGAAATCGAAGAAGCTTTCGTTTATACGAATAATGAATCGATTGCTAAAGGTCCAGGTCTAAATGGGACATAAAGATATCGAAAACTCGATCATACGGGCCATGCTGAGACGACATGAAATTACCTCTTCCATGGGGTAGGTATCAGTGGCGGTTAACGCAGTCACAGTGCTGTAAAAAGGAGTGGTTTCTCCTTTTTTGTGGTCATTTATAATATGCGACCTATATGCCTTTACATAAAGTCCGCATAACCTGTCGTTGGGCGGCATGACGCATTTTTTAAATTCTCTATATTAACTTCAGTTTCCCGTGGCACGGATGTTGGTCGGAAATCGGTCGAAAATCGGTCGGAAATCGGTCGGCTGTTGGACGTCTGTCGGACCCGATTTTCTTCAAATTTTTTATACGTATGTATCTTCGATGAAAAACACTTTTTGTAAAAATTTTGGAGAACCCGTGCCCCAGGGTCATTGGTCCCCAATTTTTTTTTAAAAAAATTAACCCGATTTTTTTTAAATTTTACATACGTGTGTACCTCCGATGGGCAACACTTTTTGCAAACATTTTGGAGACAGGCCCCAACAAATTTTTTAAAAAACTTAACCCGATTTTTTTTTAAATTTGATATACGTGTGTATCTTCAATAGACAACACTTTTTGTAAAAATTTTGAAGTAAAGGGGCTCTAATATTGATTTTTCCAAATTACCCTGGTTAAATTAAAATATTACAAAACACTTCTAAAACCTTTTGATAAAAAAATCGAAACTCCTATCATCCCTTCTGTCGGTAGAACGGTAGAACGCCCCTGCATACCATTGTACCTATGTGTCTGTTTGTGTGCCCTAGAAAACCCTTCAGTTTTGTTCTCAACACACCTATGGTGATTTGAGTGTTATCAACTTAAACCCCCCCCCCCCCAACCATCAAACATACACACAACACAAGCACCCTTGGGGCTTGGAAATCATTCATCCAGTGTGTCTGGTTTCAATTCCCAAATGGATTTTTAAATTTGCAAATATTTTCTCCGAATAGAAATCGATTTTGTATGAAAATATATACATACAACCGAACAGGACATACACACACACACACACACACACGCACACACACACAAGTATAGCCGCTTTAAAATACGTCCCATATTCAACGCTATACACTCAGTCAGTCCGGATAATCCTGGATGTTCAATTAAAATTCAATCTGAATTCCCAGACATACATTGCTGGTTTTTAGAAAGTTCATCGGATTCGGTATTATTGGTCCTGGTTGGTAGTAATCTTGTCATCAGTTGGCATATTTTTGTACGCTGTTCGTTCACTGCAAGGACAAGCTTAGGATTACCTAACTATGCGCAATATGTATGTAGGTATATGTGACACAGAATGGTGGTCATGTGATTTACATCAATCGGATGAGCAACGAACTGGAAAAGTAAAATTGCAAATTGAAAAAATATCGATTTCGATTTGGATGGATGCGGCGGTTCGGGCTGGTATTTTGTAAATAAAAAATAACAGTAAAAGAAATCCTAATATGTAAAGTAAAATGTAAGGGAACGATGACGACGAGGAGGAGGTCGAGAAATGATTTGAATTAAAATCGAAATTACTCTTCTACCTGATGAGCTCGTCCGCTCTAATGGGTTGATTGCAAATTCATGGTGCGCCATCACATTAGTCGATTAAGTAAAAATTTATTCGTATACATATATCTATGTATCTATATATGTTGTTTTAATTTTTTTTAAATCATGCCATTTAGTATTCGTCCTTGAGTCGAATACTTTGTTAGCTGATTGGTGGATTTATGCTAATCTCAGATGAGCTGTGGCAAATTTTGAAATACAAAAGAGACTGAAACTGTCAAACTGTTTATCTTAATTATAGTATTTAGTTTAGTACATGTTCAAAACATTAATATTCTCAATTAATGTTAAGGTCTCTGGGGCGAACTTGCTGCCCACATTACACCAGGAAAGCAATTTATTATCTAAATGGGACGCTATAGGATAACAAATCGATGTCAGAAAGTGTATGAAAAAGAAGAAGTTATTGTTACGATTATCAGAGATCGATGGGGGTCGATATGGATTTTCTTTATTATTTTTAACAATATTGTTACGAATATAGATATAGATACTCGTATAATATTAGAATTAAGAAATTACCCAAAACCATTGCATACAATTATGCTCAGTAATACGTGTGGAACTTGTATAGCAAATTGTAGATTATACCAGTATGTTCTGGTATTTTCTAGATGGTTCTCCCAGAATAGAACCGATTAGGTATAAATACAGCAACATTATCGCTAGCTAGTTATTATTTGGAAGTGAGCCAGACTACTTGAAAAGTTGAGAAGTAAATAGAGCTACTGCCCTTGTGAATAAAAGTATAATAAGTGAATAATAAGAAATCACCAGTGTAAAATTGTGAACTTTTGCTGTGATGCAGTATGTGAAATCACGAACTTGTATTGTATTTATTATTTTTTTTTTGCAATATCAATTACGAACTCTAGGAAGCCTAAATTTCGTAACAATATCCTAAATTAGCTTAGGATTGGCTCATTTTGATCTGTACTCTTACTTAGTTACATACTATGATAATGTTGGAGGAAATAATGTTGGAGGAAAACTAGGTCTTGATAAAAAAAAAGCGCCTCCAATTAGCGTGGTATTTTAATAACTGCTTCCATTTGTGCAAGCCTATCTTTTGAAGGTCACTCTCAACTCAACGCGTGCTATCGAATGCGAGGCTTTCCTCTACTGCGCTCTCAATTTTAAATTAAAGTCAATTCGAAAACTCTGTGGCCCCGGAGCGTTGATGTCCATCCGCTCTATATGTCATACTGGTTCACAAGACGGTTTAACTGCGCAATTGCCTTCATAGCCTAAAAAAAAGCAGGTGCCTAAATAAAGCATATATTACAAATACCCTGTAGGATGAGATCGATTGCTTTTTGGTAAGCGTTGGAAAGATCCCATCACCGCCGGGAGCTTTGAAAGCTTTAAAAGAGCCTACTTTCCATTTAACCTTATCCGGACTGAAGATTTTACCGGATAAACTACTTACCCTACTAGTACTACAGACCCTTTGGTCAGATGTGTTCGGGTACGTCTATGATGCACGAGTAGACGAACCTGGGAATTAAACCTGGAGTAGGGTTCTGATTGTATCCCACATTCCGACGTGTAGGTGCCAAAGGCCTTTTTTCACAGTTTGCCTGTAACTATGTATTACCAATCCACTGCCACTTCCGTTTTTGGATGGTTGTGCCTATTGGTTCCTGACCCGTTCTCTGTTGTTCTGACTTTGTTCTTAACCCACAGTTGGAAGGTTGAATTATTCTTTATTCAATATTCTGACAACCTTATTAAATTTCGCACAATAATCGACATTAAAGATTGAAGAAAACAATAATGCAGGCTTCTGTGAGCAAAAGTTCTATTGTTTGTTATCGTGTGGCTGTAAGTGTAGTAAATAAAGCACACGAACTCAACAAAATGATTGGGATTATTTTTAGACACCGGACACGCATCACCCTCAGGTGTTATCAGTTTTTGTTCACATTACTCCTAGAATAGAACAGAACAACACATGAATGCCACAGTGCGTGGTGTTGTGAATTATCATCCACCCTTCTCATAGCCTCGATGGCGCAGTAGGCAGCGCGTAAGTCTCATAATCTTAAGGTCGTGAGTTCGAGCCTCACTCGGGGCATATATTTTTTTTGTTTTAATTTTCTTTTTTTAATTTATTGTTGATTTTTATATTTTTTTCTATCGATATATTATCGATTCTACAAAAAAATATAAGCCCAAAGTCATGCAATGCTTTGAAATATTTTCATTTACAAACAAAAACGACAGTTTATTCGGTTGGTGTTTGTAGCATAGTTTTAGGTATTCGTTTGGTGTTCATGATATGTGATATAATATAAATATAGGTACACAATCGTTCTTGCGAAACATTAGCATTCTTAAGTCTTCTGGCCTCGCTTCTTCCTCCAAAACTTGCAGTATTATTTCAAGAATTGCTTGGTGTAATGTCGCGGATCCTATTTTAACCAGTTCCGCTGGCTTCCCATCTGATCCCGGGGCGTTATTATTTTTGAGCCAATTTATCTCGCTGCTAACTTCGTCTATGTTTTGTGGCGGCAGCATAGTATAGGCTTCGGTCATTGGTGGAGCCTCCAATTCCTCAGCTATCTGGCCATTCAGTAAATAATGAAAGTGCTTTTCCAAGATGCTTTTGACATCGGCGATCAGATTACCCTCTTTGTCTTTGTAGTATGTGCAACGCGGTGGATATTGCTTCATGCCGTGGACTCTTTGGTATAACTTCTGCGGCTGGTGCGGTCCTCGCTCTCTGCACTGTTCTAGTTCACGGACGAGATTTTCCTACCAGGCTGCTTTCTTTCGTCGGTGAACTGTTTTTTTTAATATCTTCTTAGCTCTTTATATTGTCGCTAGCTTACATTCGTCATTGAACCAGTCGTTCCGTCTCTACCACTACTGCCTAAGATAGAGTCAGCTGTACTAATGACAGTATTCTTAAGGCGTGTCCATTTCTCTTCTACGTCCGACATCTCAGCCCCAGGACTTACTCTTCCTACATTTAGGCCGAGTCCTATCGCTTGAACGTAGTTGTTTCTGGTCTCTTCGTTGCGAAGGGCAGCCGTGCTGACTTGAGTCTGATTTGCAAATGCACGCGTCCTGATGACGCAATCCGCACTCGGAGCACCATACCAACAAGATGGTGATGTTTGAGAGGGAATTCTCCATTACCTCTTTGATTGCTTCAAGTTATTTCCTGAGACTGCGATTACCTTCATTCCCCCTCTCTTCAGTTACAACAGTAATCGATTACGAGGAGAGATGCTAGGAGTCTCCTTGTCTGACTACATGCCTTTTAACGATGTTTTTGACATTCTATTCAATAAATAATGGTAGATCATTAACATAGTGTGCGAAAGAAGGTATTCTCTTTTATGGCTTGGACAGGACACTGTTTGTAGAGTCAAATATGCTGATCATTTAAATATTTATCCAAAAGAAGAACAAAGCTTCTGAAGTAGTAAATTTGTTAACTTGAAATCCACAATACCCATTTACTTACTTACTGCTGTACTAGAAACTGGGACTATGCCTAAGGCGTCCCGCTTTTCTGCCTGACTGGGTGAGCGGATTCCACCGCATAGCATATTACGCAATGCAGTTGTCGTCACGCCGATGTGTGTGTCTAATGCCGCTTTCTTCGGCGCACAATAACGTCTACTGGTCCCTTCTCAGAGAGAGTTCTTCGTTGGAGATACGAGTGGGCCTAGAAATTCAATTTTTAGGCATTTCTCACAAAAGTTTTCAACTAACGTGCGATAGTGGTATAGTAACCCTACTTTCAAGTACAGCACCCACATACAACAGCAATGATTTCACATTGGTGCGGAACAGTCGCAGCTTGGTTGTGGTTCTAATGCTGCAGACATCCAGTTTCGTGCCACCGGGCTCCGAGCCGAGAGCACACTTCCTAAGTATAGAAAGATGTCAATTTTCTCGACTACCTGCAATGTTGAGTTGATCGAGACTGTAAGAAGCACTCAGGGCTTTTGTTTTGGCTTTATCTGAAAACCCACATTGTTGGCCATCAGATGATCCACTATCCGATGTGAAAGTATGTCAAGGTGCTCAATCGTTCCATTGAATTACCTTCCGTCAATACATTATGGAGTACGTTGCTGATGACTAACAAGAATAACAGCGGTGATAATATGCACCACTGGCGTACTCCACTTTGAACTTCAAAATCCTCCGACATCTCACCATTGTGTATGACGTGATACTAACTTCCCTCGAATGCTTTTTAAATTAGCAACGATAATATAACTATTTGTGTGTTAGGTGCGAGTAATGATGCTGTAAGTGGCTTAGAATTAAATTTATTCATTCTGGCTTCATGCTTAGAAAATCAATTCAATTCGAGTGCGATAACACAAATAACGACGCATAGAAAAAATTTAACTTCCAGCAAATGGAACTTTTTTTAAAACACCCCTCTCTTTTGCTTCCCTTTCATTATGTATCTTATAATTAGTTCAAAATTTGAATAAATTCAATTTTTTAACTTTTTATTTGCACGATCAATTATTGCTCGATTAAATGCAAACAGCACTTCCATTTGTTCCTATTCCTATCTATAGAAGATTTGTGGCGCCTTTAAATGCTTTTGGGATGTTTTCCGCCGCAATTTTTCTATTGCGTAGGTGGTATAAGATATTCTGTTAGCATCCACTTGTGATTGATTGGAATAATTGCCAGTTACTATAATGGACGGTAAAATGAAAGAAATTTGAAAGGCGCCAACACAAAGTATTCTCAAATAAGGAACATTATTGGTGCAATTGAAAAATTATCAGATGAAACCATAATTGATAATCCGTGTTCGTGATGGATGATCACGAACCTTATGATTTATTAATTCTGGCAGTAGTAGTAATAGATAGCAGCAGTAATTGTTTTGCCCTCTGTACGGTAAATGTTAGTGTAATTGATAACACCGCACCACGGAAGTGCAATCGTATGAACAGCAAAATCTATCTTTAAATACAGATCCGCTTTCGAAGTCTTCTCAATTTGGTTCACCGTCCTCCTTATCTATAAGATTGTTTGCACAGCAAGTTATTATAAGAAATTAATTTCCCATTGCCTGTCATCATCCGCTTCGGGGCGATTAAATGGCGAATTGCAGATGGAAGTTGCGATTGGTCACGTTCCTTCACCGATTATTCGTGAGGAAACTAAACATCGAGGCGGTACACGTACATATTCGAATTGTTGTAAGTGATTTTTCAAACGCCTGTATGTCTGTATGGATGAATCGTTCGACCACTGATATCAGTCGAATAATTATTAACTCCAACCATAGAATTTACTATCTCTAGAATAGAATTTGGTAAAAACATTTTTGTTCATAATTCTACTAATCTACTCTACAGATGATATATCATAGACAGAAAGCGATACAAGGAGACAAGCAGCTTATTGAAACTTTGCACACAGGTGTATCTCCCATGACAACAATTTCTATTAATTTGGGACACCTCGGGACTCGGAGTCGTGGGGCTTCCATATAAATAAAATAAAATTTAATTTGTTTTGATTCTCGATCTGTCCAACAAAAGCCGTTATTTCATTTCTATTCTAATAGATTCCAATAAATGGCAATAAATGTTGTTTGGTAGCTAATCCATTTCCACTGTCTTTCTTTTGCGATCTGTCAACGCAATGAATCCGACCGACATGCAAATACATAGATATTAAGCACTTGCAGTTTTGGGTACTGTTTGTATTCGAAATTACAATCAAAAAATCGTAAGGGCAGCCATTGAATGTTTGTGGTATTTACCTTGAAAATCCATGCTTTTCGCATGGTCAATTGTATGTCTCCTGCTCCAGTGTCATAAAACCATAAGCTTTGTTTGTTTACACGCCAGACAGCAAAACTAATATAAAACACTGCGCGTACCTGAAGACCCAAAAAGACCCCTAAAAGACAGTCAAAGGACCACTAGAAGACCTACAAATGACCCCCAAAACACTCCTAAAAAGACTTCCAAAAGACTCTTAAAACCCGTGAAAAAACTCCAAAAAGGCCACAAAAAACCCTCAAAAGGATCATAAAAGTCCTCCGGAAAAATCATTAACGACCCCAAAACATTCTCAAAAGACCCTCAAAGTATCCCAAAAAACCTTCAAAAGATCCTCAAAAGGCTTTCCAAAAGTCCCCTAAGGACCCTTAATCCCCTCAAAAGATCCCAATAAACCCCCAAAAGACCCTCAAAAAACACTCAAAAGACTCACCAAAGGACCCTTAAAAACTCTCAAAATACCACCGAAAAGACCCTCAAAGTACCCCAAAAAACCTTCAAAAGATCCTCAAAAGGCTTTCCAAAAGTCCCATAAGGACCCTTAAGACCCTCAAAAGATCCCCCAAAAAAAAAACTCTCAAAATACCACCGAAAAGACACTCAAGGGATCTCCAAAAGACCCGCAAATGACCCTAGTTCCCAAAATTTAAAAATGTAACACAATAACGTGACCAATAATGTGACTCAAAATCGCAACACAAAATTAATTGTGATGTCGTACCCATCCTCATCGCCGATCAAGTAGTTTCACTTACAACAAGTAAATGTAAGAAAACTTCGTTTTTCGGGTACGAACTTTTTATGTTTACATCGCAACCCGCCAAACAGTCCTTTATTACCGGTTTTTGAGATTGGGGCTATTTCAAAGTATTTTCTTTTGTACACGCTTTACACGCGTCACACGACTCACAACACGCATCAAACGCGGGATATCAAAACTGGCCCCTGCCATTGAGCCGCTCACAAAATTTCAGTCCTATAGGTCATACGAAAGGTGGTTAAAAAAGACATCAAAAAACGCGAAAATGGCATAATTTTAACCCAACACACGCGCCACACACGACACGCGTCATACGTGGTATATAAAAAACAACCCATAAAAATTAAAAATTTTCCTGTAAATTCTCTAATCGGGGTTTGAAAAAAATCGGGTAAATTTTGAAAAAAATTTGTATGGGAGCCCCCCCCCCCCCGGTCTCTGAAGCGCGAGGTGCCCCAATAATAGAAATAGAAAGTATTGTCACCAGAAATATATATATGTGCAAAATTTCAAATTTCAATAAAATCGGGCCTTGGGAAGTGGGTTAATAGTTGATCACAAGATCTGACCAGCCAGCCAGCCAGCCATGGGCACGCGAAGTTAACCTAGAGAATTTAAAAACATCCTCGTCGTCGATTCATAAAGACATTCCAGTTGTCAGCTCTATGGACAAAGCCAATCTGTTTGCTGTGCATTTTGCAGCTAGCTCCACGCTTCCAGATTGTGCATTACTGCCGCCTGCATCTCAGAGTATTGAATACTCTATGGGACAGATATTCATTTGTACTCGTGAAGTTGCTAAAGTTTTAAGCAATCTCAACACTCAGAACTCCGCTGGGCCAGATTGTATTTCCCCATTATTTCTGAAGATGTGTTCTTCCAAGCTGCGTAAGTTTTTCCATCTATCCTATTCTTCTGGACTATTCTCGAAAAGTTAAAAAACAGCCTTTGTTAAGCCCCTACCCGAAAAAGGCGAGCCGTCCTCTCCTTCTTCGTACCGGCCCATAGGACTTACATCCAATCTTTCCAAGGTCATGGAAATGCTGATCAAATTTCAGCTCAAGAAATATCTTGAAAGCAACGAGATCCTTAGTGATCGGCAGTATTATCTACTGGTGATTTGATGGTATATCTCACTGAACAGTGGAACCGGTCTTTGCATCAATTTGTTGAAAGCAAGGCTGTTGCACTCTATATTTCTAAGGCATTTAACAGAGTTTGGCATCAAGCTCTTTTGTCCAAAATGCGTGCTTATGGAGAAATAATTGCAATGCTCATCTTCGGCGAGTCAAATTCGCCTACGACCAAAAATTGAGGTAAAAAATACTACAATGTCCCAAAGGAAGCACAAATTTTTGGTCATTCGTGAAAAGAATCATAAATACAGACTCGTCGTCGATTCCAACGCTTATTTATAAAGACATTCCTGTTGTCAGCTCTATAGAAAAGGCCAATCTCTTTACGCATTTCGCAGCTAGCTCCACGCTTCCAGTTTGTGCATTGCTGCCTCCTGCCACTTAGAGTATTGAACACTCTATGGGACAGATATTCATTCGATGAAAAACTTATTCATTAGATCGACTTGTTGTCTTGGACGGTTTCAAGTTGAAAATACATCACATAAATGCTGGCGTTCCTCAGGGCTCTATTTTGTGGCCGACACTCTTTCTCATTTTTAAATTCTCTATACATATTAACTTCACTTACCCGTGTGTTTGTGAATTTGTGGGTTTGCGGGTTTGTGGGTTTGTGGGTTTGCGGGTTTGTGGGTTTGTGGGTTTGTGGATTTGTGGATTTGTGGATTTGTGTGTCATGGAATCTTGCGATCAATTTTTGACCCACTTCCCAAAGACCTATTTTATTGAAATTTTGCACACAGACATATCTCCGATGACAACACTTTCTATTAAAATTTGAGGACCCTCGGGCCACGGGGTCGGTGGGCTCCCCTACAAATATTTAACAAAATTTTACTCGATTTTCTTAAAATTTTATACACTTGTGTATCTCTGATATATAATACTTTTTGTAAAAATTTTGGAGACCCCGGGCCCGGGTTCGTGGGGTCCCATAACTTTTTTTTAAAAAAAATTAACCCGATTTTTGTCAAATTTAATACACATGTGTATCTCCGATAGACAACACTTTTTGTAAAAAATTTGGACACCCCGAGCCCGGGTTCGTGAGGCCCCAAAATTAAAAAAAAAATTAACCCGATTTTCTTTAAATTTAATATACGTATGTATCTCCGATGAAAAACACTTTTTGTAAAAAATTTGGAGACCCCGGTCCCCAGGGTCATTGAGCCCCAAAATTTTTTTTAAAAAAATTAATTTTTTTTTAAATTTTTTGTCCGATGGACAACACTTTTTGTAAAGTTTTTGGAGTGAGGCCCTGAGGTCCGAGGGGTACCCATATAAATTTTTTAAAAATTAGCTCGATTTTCTTCAAATTTTAACACATACCCATCTCCTATTAAGATAATTTACATGAAAAATTGTATTTTTATGGGTTGTTTTTTTAATAATGATCTCTTGTCCATCACTTCTAATCCAATTCAATCTTTCACTGACGACAGCACTCTCAGCTTCTCATATAAGTTTAAGGACCGTCCCTCCACTTCTCATGTGTAACTCAAACAACTACATATATTAAGCACGGTATATTTTCTGTCCTAAACAGCATAATACAATGGGGAGAAATCAATCGAGTACCATTTAACGCTTTCAAAGCTGTCTCCTGTCGTCTCAACGAATCCTAAATCCCATGCCATTGTCCATGAATGGCTTTTGCATCGAGGAAACTGAACCTTGCTTGAAAAGAGGAGATTTCTGTGAGCTTGTGTTCTGAATGCCTGTTGATCATAGTGATGTGGAAAGACAGAGCTAGGCAGCGCTTTCCACATACGTGTTGTACGACTAAATTTATTTAACACCCACGCTGTGCCAAGCATATAGCCGAGCATTATAAGGGTGCGAACGCAAATTATAAAAAAAGCTATGCCTAGTTATTCCTTACTGGCTTATCCCAGAGCGGCGTGAATGATCTCGTTGGCGAATGGTCAATGAAGTGTAGAATTTGTTTCAACTTATCTTGATGTAAAGGGAAAATCATACTCTATGTTTTTTGCTTACGACTTACAAAACTACATTTCAGACAGCACAATATTTCTATCCAAATCTTTTTCATTCGTTCGAAAGTGAGAATACCATTTACTCGAATTCGAATAATTTTCCCATTCGTTCGAATGTCACAATAAGGGGGAATATTCTAACTGTTAATTGATTAATTAAATACCGTTTAAGTTCGATTTCAATATTTCAATTTCAATACACTGAAAAAAACTCACATATATACCGAAATGGCCGGCATGTAAAAGTAATGTACCATTTCCCGCAGAAGAATTTCACATATCTGTCTTTTATGGCTGGCATCGCTTGGTGTTCAAAATCGATTTACTGTCGCTAACTAACATTAATATTTTATTATCAAGATAAGAATCACACCCATTTGAAACGTTTTATTATAAATATTAAATAGACTTGTTTAATGGCCAACAATGATTTCAAATACGAAAACTCTTTGTGCGTCAAATAAATCCAATAAATCAGACCATGTCAAGGAGATAAAAGTCCAATGGTTGGAATTAAATCGGAATTACACATTATAAGTATATGTACAAGTAATAACGAAACTGTCGCAGTAAATTGCCAATTAAAAAAAGATTTATTTGCCAGCCTGCCATCAAGGAAGTAAAACAAAGTGCGGAAATTCGAAACAAGACAATCGGAAATGAAATTCAAGAAACTTTGTTCTCTTGTCACTTGAACTCGTGTATCGACCTCCCGCATATCCAAAACACTTCTTTCTCCTCCTTTCTCTATTCGCTTCATCGAAGACCCGGAATACACAGAATAACTGTGTACTTTAAATTCAAATCGATTTGCCCGCCAATCTATTTTTCCATTCCATCCTACTCCACTGTACTATAGGTGCACTTTGAGGATTTATATACCTATCGGGAAAGGTGTGATGACCAATGACGGCATCGCACTGCTTCTCTATCTGTGTGTGTCTGTGTCAAAAGGATAAAGAAGAAAATTAATTTTTGTAATCTGGATAAGCTCTGCTGAAAACCCTAGTAGAGCGAGCGATCCTTTTCCAGCCCTACAGGACTTGTCCATTTGTCTTTGTCAAAGCTACTGTCGACTGCAGGTAGTTCGAACCACCGCCCTTTAATTGACATTGGACCGGATGGGCATTCACCAACAGGTCGATTGGCTGCCATTTATAATTCTTTAATTGCAATTTCCATTGGATATCAAACAAAGAAGAGCTCCTCCGTGGAACAGAAGGTTCAATCGGACAGTCGCTTTGTAACCCTACGGAAATTGCGCTAAAGACATTTTGTTGACATTCTTAGAAAATATGCAACAAATTTATTAATTGGAAATCGAAGAAGCTCAATTGCATTTTCTAGGCTTGCCGACAGGAAGGAAGGAAAAGATGGTAGTTCTGCTGTTGCTCTTTTTGTTGTATTCCTACCATCTTGTCGATAATTTGAGTGAGAATTTATTTTCTTTAAAAAAAAAAAGGATTACAAATATATGACACTAAAATCCAGCGATAATATTGTTGTAAATTCACGGGAGAGTTATCAAAAATAAAGAAACTCGAACTTTACTCATGCCAGAGGTTAGGAATTTCAGAGTGCTTCTCGCACGCGTTCTACAAGAAAAACACATGCCATCGTCAGATGACAGAACAAATACAATGCACACCATGCTCAACTATGGCGGCTGGGTTGTGCGTTTTTGTCGCGCTCTCCCCCACCTATGGGGCAGCCATGTGTCATCTTTTGTCATCCACCCAGGCATCGACCTGTTTCCCTCGATATGCCGCTAACCGGACTATGTCATCAATTTTGGGCATAGTTCTGGGTGTGCGCCAGATTTTGAACGTGACACCAGTTAGTGCTTGCATCACACGATATGGTCCCTCCCAATTAGAATCCATTTTTGTACGTTCTGGGTTGTGAAACCAGGCGAAGTCACCTGAAACAATTCTGTTGGAATTAGAGCTCAAATCATACCGAGACTTTATCTGACTAGCCCCCTTCAAAATTTCCGAACTAGCCTTGTCGTGTATTACATTCAGTCTTGATTTCAGCGCTCAGCCGCATAGCCAGAAACCGTGGCTGATACCTCGGGAAGTGGCCCCAGTGCCAAATTCGGAGAAAGCCTCATATCGCAGCCGAAAAGCATCTTGTATGGAGTTTCTTTAATCGATTCTTGCTGTGACGCTCTATACGCCATTCCAAAGAGTGGTAAGAGTTCGTCCCAATTGTCTGGCTGCGTATCAATGAATTTCGCTAGGAAGTCTAAAATCGTTTTACTGATGCGTTCGACAAGCCCATCCGATTATGAATGTAGGGGCATTGTCCTGGTTTTATGAACTCCCAATATCTTCGTACCATTTTGGAAAACGTGTCGACCTTGATTAGAGTGCAACTTTCGTGGTACACCAAAACGACTGAAAACCTCCTACACTAGCGTTCTTGAAACAATATTAGCAGTTTGGTCTGCGATCGGTAGAATCTCTGCCCACTTGGAAAAATATTCCCATAAAAACCAGAATGTAGCGATTTTCTATTTTGCTCTGCGGCAACGGACCCAAAATGTCAACAGCAAACCGCTGGAATGGCTACCCTGATAAATAAATTTGGAGTTGTGCTTTCGTCTTTGTTTTAGGCTCCTTTTTCGCCCCGAGCAAACATCACACTCAGTGCACTATTTGGATATCATCTCATATATCATATATCATCATCGCTCATTTGTAGAGACATTCTAGTTGTCAGCTCTATGGACAAAGCCAATCTGTTTGCTGCGCATTTCGCAGCTAGCTCCACACTTCCAGATTGTACATTGCTGCCTCCTGCACCTCAGAGTATTGAACACTCTATGGGACAGATATTTATTCCGACTCATGCAGTTGCTAGAGTTTTAAACGATCCCCTGAGGCAGATGGTATATCCCCATTAGCTCTGAAGAGGTGTTCTTCCAAGCTGGCATTACCATTGCGTAAGCTTTTCCATCTATCCTATTCTTATGGGCTCTTGCCGAGAAGGTGGAAAACAGCCTTTGTGAAGCCCATACTATTCTAATGGAAGGGCCAATGTTGGATCTCCTACTCGCAGATGTGGCCATCATGTAATTTGTTTTGCTCTCATTTATGTGCAGCCCCAGATTTCGTGCTGCCCGCTCGATCTGAATAAAAATTTCCTGTACAGCTCTTAGGTTTCTACCAACGATGTCAATATCGTCTGCGTAAGCAAGTATCTGAATGGACTTGTAGAGGATTGTTCCTTTCACCGTTACGTCAGAGTATCGGATCACTTTCTCCAACGCCAGGTTGAAGAGGATGCAGGCCAGTCCATCCCCTGGTCGGAGCCCGTTATAGATGTTAAATGGGCTTCATAGTTAACCGGATATTTTTACTTGGCTTATAGCATTGGTTATGGTGTAAGTTTGTATGGGAAGCCGAATTCTCTCGTGGCTTTATAAAGTTCTTCTCTAGCTACGCTATCATGGACGGCTTTAAAGTCTATAAAAAGATGGTGTAGTGAGTTTTGAAACTCTATACATTTTTCCATCACCTGCCTAAGCGTGTAAATCTGATCAGTTGGTGATTTGTCTGTGATAAAACAACACTGGTAGGGACCAATGATAACCTGTCTTGAAGGATAGAAAAGAAAATCGTATACGCGGAACTCAACAACGTTATACCACGATAATTGCCGCATTTTGTGATATTTCCATTCTTATGTATGAGGCAAAGGATGCCTCTTTGCCAGTCTTCTGGCATAACTTCTTCCTCCCATAATTGCACTATTATTTCATGAATTGCTTGGTGTAATGCAAGGCCTCCTATTTTTATCAGTTCCTCTGGGATCCCATCTGACCCTGTGGCCTTATTATTTTTGAGCCGACTTATCGCTCTGCTAACTTCGTCTATGCTTGGCATGCGGCAGTATAGTATGGTCTTCGGTAATTGGTGGAGCCTACATAGTTTTGCCAAGAACTGGAGAACATTTTCTAAAAGTTGTACGATATACCAAAGTTGCTTTCCCCGTGGGGGTCCAGCTGCATCTTAACCTATATATGGTTAGGTTGTGGGGGGCTGTACCACGGAAAATAAATAAAGGGCCGCGTGTACTTTGAGTACGCTCGGGATGTGAACCGACAAAAAAGGCTACTATTACACAGAATTTCTAGAATGGGCACTGTCTTCGTATTTAGAAGCCTGGTTGTACACTGCATGACGGTGATGTGCCTGGTATAGTTTCTATCCTACGCGGCCTAGGATAACGTGCTATCCTAATTACAAATGATGGGGTTCGAGGTTTCGGACGACGTGCTGCCAGAGTTAGCTTTGCTTCGCCCAGACACTCATACTGAACGAGCTGAGGTCTTTGATATCAGATCTCACCATGGTCGCGTTGGTACTACGGGAGTTAGTTACGCCCACAGATGAGATTGATCTCCTTGGAGGTTAGCTGATTCTTGGCCAACTTTTGGTTGAGGACCCAGTTTCATCCTGGACTTGACCTACGTAGTGGTTGGTGGTTTACTACCCAAATGCGGGTAGAGTGCTAGCATTGGTAACATCAGTTTTCCGTCCTGATGTTATCGGTGCGATTATGTGCTCTCTGTGCAGTTGCATATCTCAACAGGTTGTCGTGAACCAAAGATCGGCAAGGATTTTGATAGGTTCTGCTCTAACCTGGCACATTCGTATAAAATGGATGTTGATTGTCGTAAAACTAATCCGTATCCGAAGAGGATTGTGGAATTATGCTCTCTGTTGGCGGTGTTCACGTTAACCATAAGATATGAAAGTTCACTGAAGTTCCTTAAAGTATACAATGAAATTTAATGATTGTTGCATTATTGATTAAAAAATGTAATCCTAAAAGTATGTGGATATTTGTATAATTTTGTTCTCTCAAAAAAAGAAACAATTTTCAATAAAAATAATAGTTTCTATAAGATACTAGATGTTCCCGGGCGCTTTGCTAACCGCAGATATGAACTCACGTCTTTCTCTTATCATCGCGTGGTGGAGGGTGTACTATAACTTATAGCCATAGAGTAATACGCACTAAGCACATAGTCGAGCACAGAAAGTAGCGCGGCGAACAGTGCAGCACACAGTCAACGGATTCGCTCGACCGTTTTTTCGTCGACCGTGAAAGTCCATTCTAAATACTGGTGAAAGTATTTTGAAATCCGTCCGGTAGTTTCGAAGATGACCTCCTACATACAAATCAACATTACCTCTTTATATCTTTATAAATTTTATTTTTAATTTTGCGTCCTACGATGTATTCTTGCGAGTGCTGTAATGAAACTAAAAAAATGGTATTACCACCTGCTATATTGAAAACAGCGCCACCTATCGGGTCCCAATTTCTCACAAAAACCCAAATAGCAACGAAACAAACGTATGGTTAAAATCTAAAGTTCCTAAGATGCTTCGTTATTAAGAATGAGAACAACCGTTATATCTTGGAAACAGCGCCATCTATCTGGTCCAAATTTCACAAAAACCCAAAAAGCAAAGAAACAAACCTATGGTTAAAATCTGAACAATCCTAAGATGCTTCGTTGCTGAGAAACAAAAAAAAACGTTATATTTTGATAACAGCGCCACCTAGCGAGTTAAAACCAAAACAAACACCCAAACCGCTAAAATTCCTAATCTATGGTGAAAATTTCAGCTTCCTGTGATGTCTGGTTCCTGAGAAAGGCTTTCCCAATCATTACAGACACCATGTTTATATCTCCCCAAGCTGTACGATACAAGCTCTTTATTTTAAATTTACAAGGACTGGAAAAGTTATTATGAAAATTTCAAAAGTTCAAACCTTAAAAGGCTTAGGATTTGCATAACATTATGAGTGTTTTACTACTCGTACCAGAGCGTGGCATTGACTTAATTACAAATGCAAAACGGAACGGATAATAAGTTATTTTTGTTAAATAATAAAATAAAACATCCAACGATTTTCCATCATTCCGGATTAAAATTCAAAGTTTACTTAAGCTAGCACAGCACAGCACAGGACGGGACAGCAACAATAACGAACACCAAAATCAACATACAGCAATAGATATATATAAGGAAAGGGCTGCAAATTCAATTAAATTACGCCTCTGCCTACTATCCTTGAATAAAGGATTAGAAAAGAAGAACAAAATGTCCTCGCCATCTCCATCTCCATCTCCACCACAAAATGGCATTCGTGTTGTCACAATTTAATTTCGACGAAGAATTCCGCCCAGTTACCATCACCATCAGGTGCTGGAACTCGACAAGGAATTAACTCAATGGAAATTCATTTAGATGGAGGTAAGAGTATGTTTCGTTTTTAATCCTGACTAAATAGACTCGGCTCGACGAGGCACCTGCCACTATCGATCGATCGGTCGTTTTGGGAGTCGTCCTGACCAAATCCAAAAAGGTAATTTTGTTGGATTTGCTGGGTGATGATTCTTCCTTTTGCGGTGTTGCCCTAAAGCTACGAACCTCTTAACCATACAGCCATTAGCTGCTCAACTGCTAATGGCGTTGATACACCGAAAAAGGCTTTTTAAATCGCCCACAAAATGCAAACTCAACGCAAAGGACCGGACGGCACTATACCGACATTATTGAACACTTAGCACTTTAAGCGCTTAGTGTTGTGTGCAGGGTGAGCTGAGAGATGAATAGGGCGGGCGAAGTGGCGTAGCGTGTCGTGTCGTCTAAAAGAGGCTCTTCCTGTCCTTTCTATGCGAAAATTGTTAGGTGCGAGGTACAAAAGAACGCAGTGACAACGTCTGGTGTCGTTATCCTGTTTGTACGTACATCTGGATAATCCTTTGCCGACGATACGCGACAGGCGACGTTGGTTTCATTGTAGACTTTACGGGTCTATTTGAGTGTGTGAGAGTGTACAGGAAGGATATTGTGCGTTTAAACTTTTGCTTAAATAGTCTTTGATGTGGTTGTTGTTTTTGTTTCGCAGGCACTTAAAAGTATAGGATGTATAAGGAGACACTTTCTCAGGTGGCGCAATGTTGAATCAGCTAGATGAATGCTTCTATATAACATTAAACAAATAGCTTACCAACATATATCTCACTAAAATGTATGTCTGTGTGTCTACAATAATCGGAGGAAACTTCGTTTATTTTTTTGCATCAACCTGCTATGAACTCACGACATGAAGATGATGAGTCTGTTGCGACATAGGGACTAGAAATCGGGAGCTCTATACATTAGGATGAAATAGAGTTAACGATTTGGTTGGTAACTCATCTTTTTCTTCTTTTCTGGCTGCAAAATATTTATCCACCGCATCCGATTTCTATAAGACTTTTCTTACCCACTCTTCTCATAAATCGGACTTCTTTTTTTGCAGTTTCTCTTCCCTTATGTCAGCTATGTGTTCCATCAACTGTCGATTAATTATTAACTCGAATGTCGAATGGCTAATAGTTAGTGTTCAGATCCAATTTATGTTATGGTTAGGATGTTTAGAGTCTTCAAAGGCTTTTTTGAATCAAGTGCGGATATTTATATTTGCCATAATGATGTGATTTGCTTTTATTGATCCAAAGTAGTAGAAGATAGTGTTCTCCATTATCTCAATAACGGTAGAAACTTCTGATGTCGTACCTTCCACTAGATTTGGATTCCATGATAGCGCCATTAATCCGAATAAAGTCAATTGTTGCTTTACGAATCATCATCATCATCATCATCATCATATCATATCATCCAGACTTACACCGACTCACTGAGTTACGCCCTAATCTATTTAAGCTCTTTCCGACTTACACTCTTCCATATCTACGCATTATTTAGGCCTGCACATCGCGATCCACGCAACTTCCAGTCCTGTGCATCACCAGAGCTACGCCCTGTTTGACTATTGTTCAACTATTGTTCAACACGACTTACGCTCCGTAGTATGTCTTCACATCATGATAAACACATAGTCCAGACCAACGCCGAGTCTCCGAGTCGCCGAGTTACGCTCTGCTAAACCTAATATTCGTCTGACTTACGCTCGGCATATCTACGCATTTTCCAAACCTGCACATTGTGCTCCACGCAGCTTGGCATACATCCAGTTCGGAGCCGCTACTGTAGGTCAATATAATGCTTCGTAAATAAAGAAAACTGTCGACTTCTTGACGTGCTATCCCACAATGATGGATCCAAAATTCAGTGCGAAAAAGCAGATAACGTTAGCGTAGTCCAAGCGATTAAGGGAGAATGTCATTGGCTAATGTTTTCCAGATATATCTATCGTACGGGAAGCACGTAAGACATCACTGTTACTAAAAGTGGTGACAGTATGCAGCACAGTACGTCTGTGGTTTGTTGCCAAACCATATGGGCACTGCAATATACTGCAGTCGTTACCAAAGGATATACATAATAACAACCTCAACTGACTACTGCACTCCTAAATTGTACCTCAGCCCTAGCTTTGCCGTAAAGTGTCCGACTTCAACTATAGAGAAAGTTGAAAGAACGGGATGGTACTGATGCTCTTTGACGTTACTTACATGAGAAATGGAGTCGATGCTGGAACCTTCAGAAAAACTTAATATTTCAAGGTCCTACAAGCTGCCCGACTCTGCTAACATCTTTCTGGCGGATTAGGGAGGCTTGCTTACAATACCTCTATAATTGGTAGAGCTGGCATACCTGCAGACAGCCAATCTCCAATTAAAGCCAATACTGCGACCAGAAATAACTTAAAACTTGTCAGGCAGTGCCACGCTCAATTGGCTTCGGTAAACCAAAGTATAGACCTAACCCATGGCATAGCGACATTGACGGCAATGAGAAGTCGGACGCACTGGCGAAGAAGGACGTAACATTGGACATCGTCTACATGAAGGGAGTCTGCTGTCTATTGAGCTCCGTCAGGGAACGTGTTCTTACCTTCCATTCCACCAAGTCTCAATTCAGGTAGAATGACTTTAATAACTGCACTACATCGAGGGCGATGTGGCCTTTCTACAATAAAAATCAATATACCGAGCTGATCTCCAGATTGAGGCTCTCGTGCGGACCACCACTCTACCTACCTACCTACCTACCTACCATGCAGCCTTGTTGAAATCCACTTTGAATTGAAAAGTCTTCCAATTAATGCCCTTTGTGGTAAATGTGCAGTGGAATCTTTGTTCAAGTGTATGTGTGTATGAAATTTGAAGAAAATCGGATTAATTTTTTTGAAAAATTTTTATGGGGCCCACGACCCCGGCCACCAAAATTTTTGCAAAAAGTGTTGTCCATAGGAGATACACACGTATATAAAATTTTAAAAAAAATCGGGTTAATTTAAAAAAAAAAAAATTGGGGCCCAATGACTCTGGGGCCCGGGGTCTCCAAAAATTTTACAAAAAGAGTTTTTCATCGGAGACACATACGTATATAAAATTGAAGAAAATCGGGTTAATTTTTTTTTAATTTTGCGGCCCCACGAACCCGGGGCCCGGGGTCACCAAAATTTTTACGAAAAGTGTTGCCTATCGGAGATATACGCGTATATTAAATTTGAAGAAAATCGGGTTAATTTTTTTAAAAAAAATTTATAGGGCCCCACGAACCCGGGGCCCGGGGTCTCCAGAATTTTTACAAAAAGTGTTGTCTATCGAAGATACATGCGTATATAAAATATGAAGAAATTCGGGTTATTTTTTTAAAAAAATGTTATGGGGTCGCACGATCCCGTGGCCCGGGGTCTCCAAAATTTTTACAAAAATTGTTGTCTATCAGAGATACACATGTGTATAAAATTTGAAAAAAATCGAGTAAAATTTTGTAAAATATTTGTATGGGAGCCCCCCGACCCCGGGGCCCGAGGGGCTTCAAATTTTAGTAGAATGTGTTGTCTCTGGAAATACGAATGTGTGCAAAATTTCAATAAAATCGGACCTTGGGAAGTGGGTTAAAAATTGATCGCAAGATTCCACGACGACCGACGACCGACAACCGACGACTGACGACCGACATCCGTGCCACGGGCAAGTAAAGTTAATATAGAGAATTTAAAAAACCAATCGCATTTTCTATCCCATAGGATATGCTGCTGCTTATAAAACTAAATACTAGTAATACGCTGATTTCATTGCCACGCAATGGCTATTTCTTTAACCTCGATTGAACTTGAGATTGTAAAAAATAACATAAAGAATTTAATTTTTATCAAATTGTTTCATTCTTAAAAAAAATACCAATAAATAACATTAACACTGTAAAATAACTTTGGCTATGTGGCTACCGCGGCTGTTCTCGACGAAGCGCAATCTGAACGTGCAAATCTGCTGGCCGTATGTCACGCAAGTTATTTCCCTCATTGTCGTTGATGTGTACATTGCCTAAAACCAATGACTCCATGAAAAGGCTGATGCGGTCCTCACTTTGATGGTTGTTCTTTGTAAAAAAAACCAAGATTCTTCAAATGCTTTCGAGCTTTGTTTAATATTCCAACATTCAACGTTGTATTGTTTGTTATATACGTAACGTTTCCCTTAAACTAAGTGTTACGATCTAAATTATTACTACCTTAAAAATAGATATAATTTCTAAGCGTTGTCAGGATCTTCTTAAACGCTTTAAAATCCCAATGACCATAAAATGTTCTTTATGTTTAATTTTTAATTTGACAATTAGTTACCAACCTTTTCAACCCTCTTATCACTGTTTGCAATAAAGCATATATTTTATTACCAAAGTCCATTTAAAGTTTAAGTCCTTTAAGAGGAAAATCATAAGTTCTGTTAAAGCTCTAGCGCTGTGTGTGCGAGTATATTGTATTGTAAAGAGTCGACCAGCATCCCTCAAGTTCTTCATCTGCAAAACCAAGTTCATTCATATTTCAACCGCAAACATGCCACATAACAAATACCACTGTCATTTTGTGGAATGTTATACAAAGCCGAGAGCAGCTTATTATGCAAAATGTTCTATCTAAGGATATGTATACGAACAAGTACATGTGTGTTCTGTGTACTCTTTAGATAATAGGATAAAATATAGGATAGAGGTTTAAAAGTTATAGGTGGCATTCAAAATTTTATTGTTGCTCTCATTCTACGTCCGTTTCCTACCTCGCCCGAATTTTGCCCATCTATCAGCAACGTCCGTTCGTGCTCTAACCTCTCTGGACTGGTAATTAAGCACTTGTAAGATTGAAAACCCCCAAATATATAACAACCCTTACATACTCAATGTTGGACAATCTTTTAAAAGATAGGTACAGTCTAAGTCATTAGAGTTTTAGACAGCTTTATTTTCAAACTAGTTGGCCCCTGCAAAACCGAGAAAAAATAAGAAGAAACAAGTTAATGTAAAAAAAGTTTATTTTTCGAACAACGAAATTTTATGTATACATCGACACATGCCACACAGTCCTCTCTTATTTGGTAATAATCGCCAAAATATATGCTTTTGAGGTCGGGCCTGTTTCAAAGTATTTTCTTTTTCCCACATATCACACGCGACACACTTGACTTGCGACACTTAGGTGCTCACAAAATTTCAGACCTCTAGATCGTGCGAAAGGTGGTTAAAAAGAACCTGAAAGTAATCGAAAGTACAGACAAAAAGGGATGAAGTGAAGTTAAATAAAAGTTTTTAAAAAGACACTGGGAAGAATCGAACCCGACACCTCTATATTGTCATCCAGCACTCTACCCGCTATTTTTTTTTTAAAGAATACCCTAGCCCATATGGCAGAAAACCTATAAAATCTTTTATATCTTAGAGTGTCTAGAGTGTCTTGACTCTAAGAGACGTACCACCTCGCTAGTGAACGATAGTATATTCTTAAAGGCAGCGTTTCTCAACTCCACCGTTGAGCATATTTCCTTATGAAAAATGCGTCTCCTTAACCAAGCAGAACCTACATTCCGCCTCTAAGCCCACACCAATCTTGTTAAGGTGACACCGCAAGTCACAATGACCTGTTAGAAAACTCACCAGCTTCATAATGCTATCCCTTTTTAGATTAATGATTTCCTTGTAGGAAAAGGGCCTGGTTAATTGTCTGGATTGCCTCCGCTCCGGGCCGTCATTCTAGGGGGCCAGACGAAGCCCCCACAGTACGGTTTAGGCCATATGAACGCAGATTCGAAGCACGCCCTAGCTAGTTCATCTGCAGATTCGTTGCCTGCAATTTCCTGATAACCATAAAACCGTGGATCATTCTGTTGTGTAAGACAAGATATTGCAGTCCATCGTACCAGTTTTTGACTGATAACGAGTCCATTAAGTTGGACAGCAGCGTTTAAAGTGCTTCCTGGCTATATGAAAAAATATATAATATAGCGCCCTTCATTCATGTACTTAGGTTAATTATGGCGCAGATCTCAATAGGTTGGAGTTCCGCCTGGGAAACCGTTTGACTTTTTCCCATTGGTATCGACACTTTGGTGTTGGGTCCAAAGATACCAGCTGCAACTTCAGTTTCCATTTTCGATCCATCTGCGAACCAAACCAGATCACTAGCATCCAATGCAGTTTGCACGGTCCAATATTTCCACCTCAAATTTCCTTCTGAAACAGTAATCCCTGACCATAATCTCGGGGATTGTGAAGAACATGTCTCTTACAGCAATTGAGTCAAGAATTTTCAGGTGTCCCACATAGTCATCTGGTTTTGTCTAGTTGCAGTTTAACAAAGCATCTAGCAGCCGTCTTCCTGATAAAGATTTCCAAGGTTGAAAGCTCTACAATAGCTTCTAATGCAATCGTCGGGCAGGTGCGCATGGCACCCGTTATATCTAGCTATAGCTAGCTTCTGAAACTTAGTTGAGGTCCTTTCTAACCAACTTCCACACGAGCTAGAGAGCTGAAATTTTATGAGTATCTAAGTCCGTAATAGCATTTTTTATATTACTCGTATGACGCGTGTTACGTTTCGCGTGTGGCACGACGTGTGATGGTTTGAAATCGCGCCATTTTCTCGTTTTTTGAGGTCTTTTTTAACCACCTTTCGCACGACCTATTGGGCTGAAATTTTGTGAGCAGCTCAATGTCAGGTACCCATTTTGATATCTTGCTTTTGACGCGTGTCACGTGTGTCGCGTGTGAAGCGTAGAAAAAAGAAAATTCTTTGAAATAGCTCCAACCCTCAAAACAGATATTTTGGCGATTATTGCCAAATAATAAAGGACTGTGTGGGGTGTTTCGATGTACCTATATAAAAGTTTGTACCCAAAAACGAAGTTTTCTTACATTTACTTGTTTCTACTTCACATATTGATTCTACTTCTTATTCTTTCACAATCTGATTCTGCTTCTTATTCTGTTTTTGCTTCACATTCTGATTCTGCTTCTCATTCTGTTTCTGCCTCACATTCTGTTTCTGCTTCACATTCTGTTTCTGCTTCACATTCTGTGTCTGCTTCTCATTCTGTTTCTGCTTCTCATTCTGTTTCTGCTTCTCATTCTGTTTCTGCTTCTCATTCTGTTTCTGCTTTTCATTCTGTTTCTGCTTCTCATTCTGTTTCTGCTTCACATTCTGTTTCTGCTTTTCATTCTGTTTCTGCTTCACATTCTGTTTCTACTTCACATTCTGTTTCTGCTTCACATTCTGATTCTGCTTCTCATTCTGTTTCTGCTTCTCATTCTGTTTCTGCTTCTCATTCCGTTTCTGCTTCACATTCTGATTCCGCTTCTCATTCTGATTTTTGTCTCAATCTGTTTCTGGTTACCACTTACCATTGGTTTCGTGTGTTATACAGGGTGTATCTTTTTGCGTTGCAAAGGTACCTTTCAAGAAGAAATCGTTTGTGACAGGGGGGGTCCATTTTCACCCTTGCGGTGTACGTAGCGTTCTGATGCAAAGAAACGTTCTTTTGACCTTACATTACTTCACACACTGTACCTCTTGAATTTCGGTTTTTTTCTCTCGTAATTAACCAAGGAGCCCTTTAGTATTTGGCACGTAAAATAATACACCCTGTATATATAGACAACCAACCACAAAACCAACGATATTCAGAAACAAAATCAGGAACATAATCAAAATAATGCGAACAATGATTTCCACTCAAAAACTTCCAAGGATGCTGTTGCCTGCTGACTTCGTGCAAGATTTGTTCATGATGATCATCATGTTGTGCCACGTTAATTGCTACGAGTCCTCATAGTCCTCTTTTCAAAGTCAACATAACAAAAAAACCGCAAAGTACACAAAATAAAACCAAGGCATTTTGTTTTGATGAAGTCACTTAAGTCGGTCGAGTCCTCTCTTCCATTCCAGATGGAAACAAGTTCAGTCAGTGTCCGAATGACTGCAACATCAATCTTTGCAAACACAATTCATGCCTTCTTTATGAGCGGCATTTCATATTGAGACCGACCGGGTCATTCGTTTGTCCTTAATTTCTAATGAAGCCTTCCTACAGCATGTCACTTGAGGTGCTACACACATCACAACATGTCCTTATCTGTACATACATACGGGCAACGATTAAGGCAATCGCAATCCTCTTATTATTTATCACCACTGGCCGGCGCACACCGCCGCATCAACACTCTCTGCAAATGTGCTCCTTTAGAGATTCAGATCATCATCATACACACACACACACACACACACACACACTGGCACAAATAATCAACCAGAAAGCTATGCTCACTCATTTCACAGCAAATAAACAGATACTCGGCTATTTCAACTGCAAATGTGTATAGAGTGTAGTGTTATGTTGTCCCAAAAGGATAATCACATAACATGATAACTAGCAAATGCAGGAGCAGTAGCAGAGCCACGAGCTGTGATTGTCCTAATCACAAACTTCAACTCTTTTGGGTAAAATAAAATCACGGCAAAATAGGTTACTCCCGATTCTATAATTGCACTACATTTGAAATACAAATACAGTTGGCAAGGATACACAGAGAGAGAGAAAGAATGGAAGGGAGGATGTGTGCATGTGGAAGATAATAGAAATGAGGATATTTGGAAGTGTTTGACTGGTCCACACAAGATTGTTATGTATCCTTTAGGATGCATTACAATGTTGTAATAGAAATATGTGAAGGAATTGCGTACTAAAAAGGATTCATTGGTGAATTGCAAAATGTTGAAGGATATTCGTCTGTGTGTCTACTTCTGATAAATTTATGATTTGTATTGGAATAGGGCACACTAGTGTTACTTAATTACTTACTTAGATCCTAGTAGTGGCCTATGCCCGAATCGCTCAAGCGCATTGATATCCTTTGCATCAATGCGTTCGGAAAATGTCAAGCGCTTCTAATCCAATTCCGATGATGGCATTCATTAACTTGTGCCTTCATAAGATTATGTCTTGAAATGTTGAAATTGATTAAGCCCCGATTTATTTGAAGAATCATGAAGCTGCGCAAAATTTTCTTCCACCAACTGCAATGCCTTCACTATAATCGTATGAACCAATTTCTTAAAATTTCGAAATATGTATGTGGTAGTAAGTTGCGGCCTTGTCTAGAGATTAAACGGAGTAAGGAAGCCATTCGAATTTCAATTTATAAAGCTAAGCTGAGAAGTCTTCATTGCATTTCTGTTCTTGGTGCGAGAGAACACAGCACTCATCTTGCACTCGAAACATTCCGAAACATTTCAAACACGTATCTCAAGGTTGGGCAGTTGAAAAGTTTGTTTTTTTAAAAAAACGCTATAAGAAGAGTATACATCCATATTTTTTTGGAAAATTTTTTCTTTATTATGAAGGACGTAGTCTCCGATTTAAGATTAAAAACCAATTTTGATCATATGGCTCCCTCGGCTGGCCTTACAATAAGCCATCCTGTGAGTCTAGTTTTCAAGAACTTTTCCGATCATTTCGGCGCCTATCTCGCGAATAACATCCGCAATCTTATTTTTAAAACTGGAATTGTCTCTGGATTATCCGCATAACATCTACCCTTAACGGCAATTGGCGTCAAATAGCAGCTTCGCGCAGGCAAATTGACATCTCCAAAACGGCTGATTATTTGGTTGCCAAATTTGGCGCGCAGCGGTCAGCCATCATCATCAGCAGAAAAGAGGGAATAACAAAAAATGCATCAGAACTACAACTGGCCGTTAATATCTCTGACTGGTAGAAGTGCGATCAAACCTCCACGTGGTCGCCGCCGGTAATTTTCCTCCAAATACAGGAAAAGCTAAATGATCAGGCTACTTCCTTCAAAGTAAGGTTGGCGCGAGGAAAATAACCTAGCCCGTAAAAAACGTTGTTACGGAACCCAAAATCAGCCTCGAATACACTGATGAACGACAACCACCACGGCAACGAAAACGGCTAAACGATATAAGAATTTTCTCATGGAACGTACGCTCACAGTAAAGAGCTTGAGCTGCACAGCAGCTATCCAATAACCCGTCCAATTTTAATGCTGACATAACAGCAATTCAGATGATGCGGTGGTCAGGGAATGGTTTCTTATTTTACAAAAATGAGAATATGACATATATTACAGCTGTCATGCAAGACATCATGTGCTCGGGGTAGGGTTTATAATCAGCAAAAGAATTAAACCCACAGTTATGGACTTTAAAGCAATAAATGTTCGGCTATGCACCCTAAGAGTGCGGGGCAGATTTAAAAGCATAAGCCTCATAAACGTTCACGCACCTACAGAGGATTCCCCAGATGATGAAAAAGAAGAACGGGAACTCCATGCCTGTCCTCAGTATGACGTAAAAAAGGATATGAAAGCCAAAATAGTTAGGGTACATTGGCACCCATAGCTTACACGAGAACACTACTGGACAACAATGGACAACGAGTCATATAGATGGCAACTAGCAATAATATGGTCATTGTGAGTACAAGGTTTGCGCGTAAAAATATCCACAAAGCCACCTAGGTATCTCCTGATAGAGCCACTCACAATCAGATAGACCACGTGTTGATATACCGTCGCCACAAACTAGAAACAATACGGTCAAGCAATAGGACTCGCCAGAAATGCAGAGAGAAAAAGTCCTGGGTTTGAGATGTCGGGCGTAGAAGAGAAATGGACATGCCTTAAGAACACTGCCATTAGACCTGCTGGCTCCATCTTAGGCAGTAGTCGTAGATATCGGAACGACTAGTTCGGTGAAGAATGTAAGCTAGCGACTAAACGTAAGAATGTTGCGTACCGACCAATGCAAAAATCTCACAGAACGCGCGCACGCGAAGATGAATATAGAGAGCTCAGAAGATATGAAAAAAACGTTCACCGGTGAAAGAAAGCAGCCTGGGAGAAGAATCTCGTCCGTGAACTGGAACAGTACAGAGAGTAAGGACCGCACCAGGCGGGCAGGCGCGGTATGACGCATTATACACCGCGTATGACGCAATATAAAGAGGGTATTTTAATCGCCGATCTCAAAGGCATCTTAGAGCGACGGGAAGAGCACGTTCATGAGTTACTTAATGGTCAGCTAACTGAGGAATTGGAGGATCCACCAATGACCGAAGACTACACTATTGTGCCGCCACCAAGCAAAGACAAAGTTAGCAGAGCGATAAATCGGTTCAAAAATAATAAGGCCCCGGGATCAAATGGTATCCCAGCGGAGGTGATTAAAACAGGAGGTCCCGCAATACACCAAGCAATTCACGAACTAATAGTACAAGTATGGGAGGAAGAAGCAATGCCAGAAGATTGGCAAAGAGGGATCCTGTGCCCCATACATAAGAAGGGATGTATCACAAAATGCAGCAATTATCGTGGTATAACGTTGTTGAGTACCGCGTATAAGATTTTCTCCTCTATCCTTCAAGACAGGATAGCCCAATACGAAATCTGGGGCTGCACATAAATGAGAGCAAAACAAAGGATACGGTGGCCACTTCTGCGAGTAGAAGATCCAACATTGGCCCCTCAATTAAAATAGTCGAGCGCATTCCTTTAACTATCTCGGAGCAAATGTAGCAGCCGATAACAGCATGGAACCAGAAATACGCGCTCGGTTGCTCTAAGCCAACAATGCCTACTTTAGTCTGTCAAGAATCTTAAAATCCAGGAATTTGACCAAAAAATCCAAGCTGCTGGTGTTTAAGACAATGGTTATACCAGTACTTACATATCGATCCGAGACTTGAGTGCTTAGCAAAAAGCACTTTGACCTCTTAGCCGCGTTCGAGAGAAAAGTCATACGGAAAATTGTTGGAACCGTATGTGAGAAAGGACGATTCCGGAGACTCAATGTTGATGAGATCTACTAGCGTTACCGCGATATCGACATCGTGAAGAGAATTAAGCTCGGTAGGCTCTGGTGGGCAGGACACCTAGCTCGCATGACCGAAGAGGATCCTGCTCGGAAAGTCCTTTGCGGTAGGAAATGTGAAACACGACAGCGAGGCTGGCCAAGCATACACTGTCTTTTCACATCACTATGATCCACAGGCATTCAAAACACAAGCTCATAGACATCTCCTCTTTTATTCTCCTTTTCCTTAACGTCCACGCTGCTGTGCCAAGCATATAGCTGAACATAATAAGGGTGCGCAAATTATATAAAAAAAAAATGGCGTAGACAAGGACGCCCAGATTTTAGGTATGACAAACTGGATGGCATCGGCTCAAAATCGGGTCCGGTGGGGAGACTTTTTGCGGGAGGCCTAGACCTGACACCGGCTTCAGAGCTAAATATGATGATGATGATGATGATGATAATGATGATAAGAGAATAATCCCTCGATGCGGAACCAAATTGTCGACACGGGAATAACCCGGATATTGAAAATCATTTTGGGCACCCGTAAAAGAAACCTGAGTTTCACATAAACTAAGGACGGCTGGTTTATTCTTTTGATATGAAACAGCCAGTGGCCGCCGTGGCTCAGTGGAAATGCGCGTGGCTACTGAGCAGGAGATTCGTGGTTCGAATCCCAGTAACACTAAAAGTATTTTTCACGGTGTCCCACACCTCTCGCGAATGGGTGACAAACATTCCGAGAGTAATAAAATAACCTTGTCATGGAAAGCTTCTCGATTCGCTGTTCGGAACTGGCCTTAAATTGTAGGTCCCTTCCATTTGTGTCCAAAAAATAAAAATGCGCAACACAAATGTTCGCGAGAAGCTAGGCCTTGGACCGAAATGGTCTGTCGAATATTAAGAACCAGCCAAGTTTTCTTCATTATATTTGATTCTAAAACCGGTGTCCGTTCCTGTCCTCCATATACTCTTTCACCGCACGGCAGGTTCGTTTCATTTCGTCGGATTCGTTGGAACGATATCTGCTTTGGACTATTCGTCTGTCCATATGCTCTGTTGTTCACTGTCCATTCGTTTAACATATGATGAGTTATGATTTATTATATACTGAGGGTTTGCTATGTGAAATTTTACTTCATTTGTTTCATTATAAGGACAACAGTTACAGTTTATAAGTGGTAGTAGTAGTAGTAGTAGTAGTAGTTTAGCAGCTAGTTAGTTTGTTTACAATTTCTTCCGAAGATAATAAAAATATTATTTATAGAACAGAATTAATATAAAAAATGGTTATTTAGAATTATTTTTGTCTACAGAATTCATTTTCACTACCTTAAGGTATACGATGTGTAAGATTCAATATTTGCATAATATTGTGTTGTTGACTTTCTAGGAACGAACGCGAGACAGTTGCCAATGCAGGGAGAGAAGTACCAGAAAGGTAAATAAAAAGAAAGAACATAACACTTCAGAGTGTTGTGATGCTGGTGCTAAAGTGGTTCATCTGGATCATGATGAAATTCATATTAAACGCTCATCCATCGCAGCAGCTGCTAAATAAAGTTCAACCAACCGTTAGCTGATGGTGGTGTAAAATACACCGCATAAAATCTGGGCTAAGTACGTCTCCGCTGACGAACGAATCACCTAAAACTTACTAATTGGCAAAACATGATCGTGCTTGTAGCTATACATACGTGTGAATATCTTAAGGAGGTGTTCAAGATGAATTTGTATTCGAGTCATATATGTATCTTCACATTGACTGTAGTTCTTTTCCTTACACAAACTCTCAAAATTTCTTAAGTGAACGACGTGTTGGTCAGTTTGTGATTGATTCAATTTGGTTATGGAGTTTCTGGTCTTGGATTTGAGTGAGCTACCAGTGAGGAGAGCACTTCTTTAAGTACGTTACGAACTTTTTTTTTTTTTAAAGACGAGGTTTTTAACAACGTAACGACGTAGATAACCTAATTAGCTCGAAAATTTAACAAAATTTGGATGCATTATTGTTTTAAATTGAGTAAACTACTTCCTACTTAAGCCTTTTTAAAATAAAAATAAATAGATTTAAATAAATGATATAATTGAGTGAAACATATACAATACATATACAATACAATTTGCATTAAGTGAGTGAAAAATTGATGAGTAAGAAGGATTTCTGTAAGAAGGATTAAAAAAGTCTATCTATTTGCTAATAGGAGCATCTTAGAACATATCACACCTGAGCCGAGGCCAACAAAAGTTGATTTCTGGCTAAAAACAAACCTAATTGTAAAAAAGCATTCTACATTCAGTCGTTATAAGGAGTGTTCTCTGCGATTCCAATTCCAACAACAACTTCCCAACTTTGAAGTAACAATTAACAAATTTTACATTGCAACGTCTACATCTATGTATACTGGAAAATTTTAAAAGCAACCTCCAAAAATCAATGATGGAAACTACAAGGAATCATTTAAGTTTGAGAACGGCCGGAGGATATTGCCTTCTAGTGATCCTCGGAATGCATTGTCTGACAATGGGATTGTGCATGACAGTGACTGACCAACCAAATTCAATTCGACATTCAAAGTCAATTCCATTAATAAGCACTACAGATGACTTCAAGAATGGAAGGGAAATAAAATCTTTTTCTAGTCATCAACCAAACGAAGTGGAACACCATCAGAATGTATTTAACAGCAGACAAACGAGAGACGCTCCGCCATCTATATCCACCAATGAAGCCTACTCTTCATCGATTAGCTCACAACACCAAGGATATTACGAGGAACAAAACCCTGTGGTAATACATTCTGAAGCTGGTCCAATTGCAGTTCGTCAACCACCCCGTGGACCACCGGACGATCCTTATTATTCAGCATATTTTCAAGGAGCAGACGACGACGATGATGGCAATGATGATGCAAACGATTATGAGTCAAATAACGCCAATGATTACGGTGATCCATACAAAAGAGTTCCTGAACATCAGCAACCTCAGCGTGATTCTGATTCGGTGGAGGACACCGCCGCCACTGGAAGTCAGCAATTAGCTCGAACGAATCAATATTCACACTATCCTGACTATGATTCTTATTATCGACAAAGATATTTTGGATCGACAGCAATGCCGCCTCCACCAAGTGCTTATACCCGCAAGTTGCAGAGTCACAGACAAGAAAACTCTAATGGAAATCGGTGAGTCTTCATGCACCCTCATGTATTTCCATCCCGAATGTCCTCTCTGCACTTTTCTGTCCCATCCCATCGATGCAAAAAGCAATAAAGATTTTGCTATTTTTTCCAACATTCCCCAACACCGAAGACCCCGCGCGCGCGCATCCGCGCACATCGCGTATATTCCGCTATCAAAGTGAATTTCAGAATCAGCAGATATCTTTCCCTTTTGGCGATGGATTGAATTTTTAATTTTTTTTTTCTGTGCATCGCAGAAAGGCGTCAGCTATTTCCCTCGAAGAACACTCATGTAACAACCATGTGGGTGCACTGTGAAGCAATTGCTAGAATCTGTGTAAAGCTTCGATGCGATTCTGTTACGAAATTTCTCGATGAGTTTTCTCACGTTACTTGATGTTAGGAAGGACAGATGCAGATGAAGATAAGGAAACATCCCATAGCGTATGATGAGTCTTCGCGTACTCTTGTTGATGGTTTTGATTGTTTATGGGTTGTTGTAATAGATACGAGTTGATTGTAGAAGAAATTCCTGATTTGCTCCATCAAATGCAAATGTTTGTCATCGTGTGGTAATAATGTTCCTTTAGCTGGATCGTTGATTCTTATATTTTCTTTCAAATATTCATTTATAGTTGATTTTTTGTAATAATCCTGCGACCCCCTAAAGGTCTATTGTATTCAAATGTTAAGTATTGCTGATTGCCATTGACATTGCTATTGCATAAGCTTTTTTACTTATCCAATTCTTCTGGACTCTTTCCGAGTCCGAGAAAACAGAATTTGTCCAACCTATACCAAAAAAAAAAAAGGCGAACCATCATATACACCTCTTAGTACCGTCCAATAGTACTTAGGTCTCTTTTTCTAAGGTCATGGAATGCTGATGCTGTCAGCTTATGAAATATCTTGAATAATGGGGAACACTCAATGATCGTCAATAGATTCAACATTTGAATGGCAGTAATAATCTTCAAACCAGCAACATTTGCCTCCCTTTCCACATTTCTTGTCATTTGGTGCAGCTCCATAATCCTGTGTAAGAGTAAACAAACGTCGTCAGCGTAGTCCAGATGTTTGAGTTGATATGCAAAAGTCCAACGAATTTCTCCTTTTCCAGTAGATAAAGCTGCGCGAAGCACATCGCTAATTAATAACAAAAAAAAGTATCGGCGATAGAATGCAACCTTGTCGTATCCCTTGTCGTATCCACTATGCAGCACATGACATTTAGAGACATCATAGGTTGCTTTAATAATGGCTATTAGTTTATAGGGTATACCCCTCCCGCTCAAAGCAAGCTTGATAAACTGTCTGTTGACACTGTCAATCGCCTTCTCAAAATCGATGAACAGCAGCTGTAGTAGTGACCGGAATTCAACGCACTGTTCAATAATGATACGTAGGGTGTTGATGTGGTCGAAATTGCTTGTTCGGCATTAAGTGTACCTTCCAGATGTTCATTAATTCGCTTAAGTACTACTTTGGCTATTACCTTTGCAACTGCAGGAAGAACGCAATAGCCTCGCCGGTTTTCGCACTCCATTAGAGTACCTTTTTTAGGGAGCTTGACAATCACTCGTCGGGGAAACTTTCTGCCTCCCAAGCTCTCTCTACAAGAGGATGAAAAAGCTCTGCTAATGTCTTTGGAGCGGCAGAAGCTCTGCAGGTATACCATCTAGTCCTACTGACTTGTTGTTCTTTAGTGCGTTGATTGCGGTAGTGATCTCATCAATTCGGGAAATTGTTACTTCCAGCAGCTCCGTTTTATTTCGGTGCATATCGTTGGCGAATACAGGATTAGAGCCAAAATGCTCCTTCCATCGCTTGATCCGATCCTCACCTGAAACGAGTACGGCATTTAGTAATTTAGAAATGTTACTGTTACTTAAACAAAGTGTGCACTACACCATCGATAGGTTTTCCATGAATTTTGTAATCCTTGTATTGCTGAACGAAACAAATGAATCTGTAATAAGGAGGTTATTAACGGCTCTGATGGTTTGTTCTTTGGAATTCGGTACAGAAGCTTTAAGTCCCAGAAAAACATTAAAAGTCTTAACTTTTGATATTAGTAACTGTCACGAAAAGCTTTTAGATCTCTTCCATTAGTGTGCAAAAATATAACATGCACAGCCTTGGATAGTACCAGATATTATTTACTACGAACTAAAAAAAATAAACCTAAAATATATTTAAATCCAATAATTGTCGCAAATTTACTTGAAAATTAAATTTACATCCATGTTCCTCTTAACAAACAAACGAAAACATTAGAACTGTAATTAAATACAAAGAAGTGAGTGTGCACATCACCTCAACGTCTAATGACATTGACGAGATTGATTTCTGATTTTCCAAAGTGCAGATGATCAAAAACCAAGTCATCCTTGGAGGCGACAATCAAAATAAACACAAAACGAAACAGCTAAGCACATTAGCTGATTAGATTTCAGTGCAATCCACCGCTGGGGAGGATCAATCAATAGAGAGATAAATTTGCAGATAGAGGCTAGGTTGAAAGGAAAGACACAGGCCGATTTACCAAGCATTTGGGAGGCATTAGAGTAATTAGCACTTAGAACAGTGGCACTTATCCGACATTTGATATATCGTACTAGGTACATATAAGAGAAGGGAATTGCAATGTTTCTTCCATGCGAATACCATTCGGAAGGATTACTTAATCTTTATGACCGCCAAGAGCGATGAATTACTGAGAAATTGTAAGTATTTTAATGGGGTTTGATGGGTTAATTGGCATTGATAATTTAGCAAGAGTTAAGGAACATTCAAATTTTTATGTTTCAATAATGGAAATGATAAATTAAATGTCTTTCTGTGGTAGGAGTGGTAGACTTTTTGCAGTGAAACTCACGAGATTAGCTAATTGGGATTTTGATTTTGCGATTTTGAATCAATTGAATTTTGCGATGTAGGATAGCCTTCTACAAGACAGTAGTCGCCCAATAAGCTCCAGTAATAGGTCCAAATCATTCCAGTCAAATCAACAACGAAATAGGTTGACCAAGACTCATATGTAATAAGCCGCTAAGTAAATATCATTCGATCTCTGTCAGGTCCAATCGGTACATAAATAAAGCTTTGTCATATTTCTAACATTGTTGAGAACTGGCATATTTCTGACGAAGCCTTGCTGTCAGACCATCACTTTGACATTTCCGGCAAACTGGCACATGCTTCTTTTAGATATGATCCAAAGTCTACCAACTGGAACCTGTATCGGGGACTTGTCCTCTCTAAATTGGACATGCTTGTCACATCTATAGAGTCAACAGGGTTCATAGATGAAGCAGCATACCAATTAAATGATGAGTTGCTCACTTCCTATCATGACAGTTGTGTACCGAAAACCAGTCTGTGCAAACGAAAGGCTCCCTGATGGAATGACCAGCTGGCTATATATTTAGGAAAAAGGGTTAGAAAACTTTTAAATTTTGGTAAACGCACGAAGAGTTGAGAACAATATAGGTGCGCTCTAACAGAGTAAATTTCTGAACTACGACGATCTAAAAGAGCTGCGAAAACATTACCGACATGCCAGTAGCGGCACGAATCTATAAGGCACTTGTACAAGATCAGACAAATTGTGTAGGTTAACCTAAAAAGGCCGATGGCACCTACACGTCGGACCGAGAGAAAACACTCATAACCGCACAGGGTCATTTCCAAGGTTCGGTAAAATCTTCAAATCTTCTTATCAATTGGCTGTAGGCTCATTCAAACCTTTTTAAGCCCCCGGCTATATGGATGGTATCTTTACAGCGCTTCTACAAAAGACAATTGAGCTCATCCTGCCGGGTATGATTGCTTTAGTTAAGCAAGCTACAACTGGGGATTCATCCTAACTACATGGATACATAGGTAAATGTAGTCTTTATCCACAACCCAGGAAATGAACCCAGTGAGCCGCTTAAATATTTTAGACCTATACGTCTAACACAATTTGACCTCAAAACCATGGAAAAACTCATTGATATGCAGCACATTAGAGGCTGGCTAGATCTGTCTACCTCTTCAATCAAGTCAGTTTGCATATTGGAAAAGAAAAAAGAAGGTGCACTTTAGAAGATAGAAGGAACTTTTCGTTCTAAAGAAAAAGCTGTATGTGCATTTCTTGACATTGAGGGTGCTTTTGATAACACTGGCTACGACTAAATAGTAAGAGAAATCATTAGCAGAGGTAGCGATGAATCGACCAATCAATGGATAAGGGCCATGCTTGAAATTCGAGTTATTACTTCCTCCATAGGGGGAGTATATGTGGCAGTGACTGCATTTAAGGGTTGTCTTTTCTCCCCTTCTGTGGTCATTGGTCATCGACAATCTTCTAGCTTTCCTCTCATAGATCTTGGCGTCTTGATGACTTGGCGATCTTTATTATTGGTAAGCATTCCAACTGTCTTACAACACGTTTTAGAATACTGCAGTAGAGAAGGGCTTTCTATCAATACTTGCAAAATCTTTCTAATGCCTTTCACAAAGAGAAGACTGGTCAATATAGGACCTATCATTATCAAAGGCACTACTTTAAAATATTTCAATAGTACGGTAAAATATTTTGACGTCATCCTTGATAAACAGCTAACTGGAACTCTCAAATCAAGTCTGCCATGGAACGGCGGAGCTTGGAGTGTTCGATTTTTAATTTTTATTTTTAATAAAGGGCATAGCCCACCTTATTGCCGTGGCGCTGGTCAGTCAGGTAGTTCTCTCTTGGCAATGAGTTTTATGCATAAAAAATGGTATACGAGTATACCATTATCATGCACGCGGCCATCGTTTGGTGGCCGAAAGTAATTGAACTTACAACGGCAAATAAGCTTCAGTAGCTTAAAAGAATTGCCTGTGTCGGTAATACGGGTGCCATGCTTACCTGCCCTATGGCGACTTCCAAAGCTGTTTTAGGGCTATTACCCTTACAATTGTTCATTAAGAAGATGGCTGCTAGATGCGCTTTTAAGACGCAACTAGAGTACAGGTATAAACCTGGATTCCCTGAATTCCCGATAGAGACATGTTTTGCACTATCCCCGAGTCCAGGAGTACTCTCTCGGCAGGTTATTTGGTGTAGAAATGTTGGACCGTGCAAACTGATCTAATGGTGTTCTGGCACTGGACTGGTTCACAGATTGATCGAGATGAAGTCCGGGTTTGAAGCTGTTGTCTTTGGACCAAACACCAAAGACTGGGTATTTTCGTATTTTCGTAAGGAAATATGTTCGTCAGCAGAGTAAAGAAACTCTGCCACTACTATCCTTCATTAAGAGGGTAGTTCGTTTCTTAGATTAACCTTACAATAGATCTTTTAGATCGCAGTGTCAGCCATATGAGCTCGTGTACTCACACAGAAAAAAGCTTTGTCAGTTGCTTAAGAAAATAATTCGATACACTGGTGTTACATAACGATTAAAAATCCGGTTCATCTGTCTCGTGCCGATGGTATCGCTATCATTTCTAGAACTCCAAGTCTGAAAATTTGATACTCTAATATACCCAAAGTTTGTAAGAGCTTTTTAAAAACAGTAACCTTACGATAAATGCTCCATATGATATAAAATTATTGGCTCTGAATTTGAGGATTCCTGATACCCTATAATGATGAGATAGACGAGCGTTTCTGCGATGTCGACATTGTTAACCTCGTATACTCCAGTGGGCAGGACACTTAACTTGCATAAGCTAAAAAGAACCTGCTCAGAAAGCGATATGACAATAAAGCACGCTTCAACTCCATGTCCTGATTTTAGAAATGTCAAAAAGGATGAGATTTTTTTTCTGGAAGCCAGGACCACACCTCGGTTATTGAGCTTGATATAATATGATGATACTTATTTTCATTATTCTGTAACATCTTCAAATGCCAAGAAAAGATTTTCTACTTTTCTTGGAAATAGTTGAAAAAGTTGGTCCTTCGAGCCAGATGTTGGTTTATTTTTTCCTGTTTTTTTCATTAAAAATTCAACGAAATTCATTTAAACTTTGACTCTACTAAAGTTTACAAAGTTGCCGTGCATTTAATTGTCATATAAATACAAATGCTTATTAAGAAAGTGATTTTATTCCAATGTAAAATGAAGTTATTTTCGCACAATACAAATTTAGTTTTGTACAAATAACTGCTTTCAAATGTCTGTTAACTCTTCAAATAATTGCAATAATTCTCTTACGTTGTTTAAATAAACGCACACTGGCGTATCAGTGTCATTCGTGAGGGCAATCAGGCAGGCAGGCACACATATAAAGTTCAGCATCATTCAGAATCAAGGTGGAATTTTGTTAATTTCAAAATCCTAGCAGGATGTTCCCGTATGCCACATGATACCATCTTTTGTAACGTTATCGTTCCGCGCAACTACACTCGCAATCGCTATAAGATAGAATTATGTTAATGAACGCGCAAGAATATAAATAATTATTTTATCAAGCAGATTTTTACGCTCGGATTAACTTTACGCAATACCCCCAGGATAAGGGTATATTGTAGTATATAGTGCTGAAGTAATAATTGCGGTGAATGTGAGGGCTGAGTTATCTGTGAATTTAAGTATGATTAAGAGGTGACTACATCACATAGAGATAGATGTAAAAGATAATATACAAAGCCATTGTTTATTTAAGGATACACACTTTAGGGAGTTTGAAGGATTGTCAGTATGTGTGTATGTGTATATGTGTAGTGCATGCAATTGACATCGACTTTAGTACAATATTGAATACAGGGTAAAAAGAAAATGCTGACTACAATACATACAAAAATGAAGTTAAAGTCTAAGGTTTCAAAGTGAAATATCTTATATAATTACCTTAGTTGAATAATTTAATTTTTAATCGTTATTTAGCTTAAATATTTGTGGTAATTCTGATATAAAATTTGTGGCTTTATACAGGGTGGTTTAAAAATTATTCAAATTTTGCTTGGAGCATTTGATTAAAGTACACATCGGACAAAATAGCATAATATTTTAATAATTTACTTTCATAAACAAATGAACACCCTGTATGAGTCATATTTAACCGGCAACCTTAACTACATTACCAACAGTAATACCATGTAAACATTTGTTTATAATCTCTTCATCGCATCTTGTCAAACACGCTCCTATTATTGTTTGCTTGGATTGTTATACAGCAAAGATTACACTTTACACCGCACAGATAAGAAACTGTGTTTCTTAAAATTTATAATTTATAGGATTGTGGTGGGGAGGGTATCCGCTTTCACTTCAAAAGAGGGCAAAAATTGTTGAACGCCGACATTAGATTATGCGTAGCTTCGGTTTAGATTTAGTTTATGTTAGGTGAAGTGCGTGATAATTAGATTAGATTGCTGGTTTGGTTAAAAGGATCCATTATCAATATCCTCATCATGTATTAAATTAATAAACAAACATCATCAGCAAGTCTAATTCAAATGAACAATTCAATTTAATGGTGTGGTGTGCCAGTGAAAGTTCTTAGATGTCATTTATTTACTAATACTCTGAATAATACACTCTTGTTAACTTATTCAGAATAAAAAGTAATCGCATCTTGAGTTTAGGTAGGATTTGTCAGTTTGTTCATAGTATAATATACTGCTAACTGAACAGCAACTAATTACAAAAGCATTATCTTATTAATTATGAAAATATATAGAGTTATTATGTGGAGACTGTTGCCTGTTTATATGAGGCACTTGGTTCACTGTAGTGTACTAATGCATGCGCCATGTATCAATGCATGCATCACTGCAGAACAGCCACACACAATGTAAACAATGTAAGTGCACCACTATGGTGATTCACTAACAAATACCGCAGATGTAAATATTACTTATAATTTATAACTCACTGTACGAATGAAGGCACTTTCAGTGCACTACATTAAAAATGGTCAAGTGCACTGATAGTTCTAGGTAGATCAATAAATATTTTCTTTGTATTTTTGAAACATCATCACATTTGGATCCGGTCTTGGCCTCCCTCAAAATGTCTCTCCACCGGTCTCGATTTTGAGCCGATTTCATCCAGTTTTACATCCCTAAATTCTGGGCGTCCTGGTCAACGCCATCATTCCATAAATCCTTCTTGTTCCATAAATTCTACCGCAAAGGACTTTTTCAGCAGGATTCTCTTTGGTAATGCGGTCTAGGTGACCAGCCCACCGGAGCCTACAGAGCTTAATTCTCTTCACGATGTAGACATCACGGTAACGCTCGTAAATCACATAATTATAGAGTCTTCGGAATCGTCCACCGCCGTAAGACTTTTCTCTCGAACGCGGCTAAGAGGTCAGAATGCTTTTTGCTAAGCACCCAAGTCTCGGATCCATATGTTATTACCGGTATGATTATTTTTTTTATACACCAGCAGCTTGGATGTTATGGTAAGATTCTTGGATTTGAAGAGTCTTGAGAGACTAAATGAGGCTTTGTTGGCTTCAATCAACCGTGCGCGTATTTCTGATCTTATGCTATTGTCGGCTGCTAAAGTTAACCTGGCTTAGTTAAAGGACTGGATTACTTCAAATTCGCGCTCCACTATTTTAACTGCGGGACCAATTTTGGATCCTGTGCTTGCAGACGTGGCCACTATGTACTTTTTTTTGCTCTCATTTCGCCGAAAGCTTCCTGAACAGGTCTTGGGTTTATACTCGTCTGTGTAAGCCGGTATCTAAATAGATTGTCCCTATCGGCGGTAAGTCAGAGTCTCGGACCACTTTCTCCATCGCCAATGTTGAAGAGGACGCAGACCAGTCAATCCCCTTGTCGAAGCCTGTAAGAGATGTCCAATGGGCTTGCTAGTGATCCGGATAAATTTTACTTGGCTTATAACATTGGTCATGGTCGTTGTTGTTGGCTTATAAAGTTTTGCACTGGCTATGCTGTCTGCTGCTTTAAAGTCTATAAAAAGATGATGTACTTAGTTTTGAAACTCTAGACATTTTTCCATCACCTGCGTAAGGGTGTAAATCTGATTAGTTGTTGATTTCTCGTGGCCATCACTGGTATGGACCAATGATGACTTTAGTGTATGGGACTATCCTGTCTTGAAGGATAGAGGAGAAAATCTTATACTCGGTACTCAACAACCTTAAACCAAGATAATTGCTGCATGTTGTGATATCTCCCTTCGTATGTATGGGGAACAAGATGCCTCGTCGCCAGTCTTCTGGCATCGGTTCTTCCTCCCATACTTGCACTATTATTTTATAAATTGCTTGGTGTATTGCTGGCCCTCCTGTCTTAATCAGCTCCGCTGGGATACTATCTGATCCCGGGGCTTTATTATTTTTACGCTGATTTATCGTTTTGCTTACTTCGTCTATGTTTGGTGGCGACAGCATAGTATGGTCTTCGGTCATTGATGGAGCCTCCAATTCCTCAGTTAGCTGGCCATTTAGATACTCATGAAAGTGCTCTTTCAATCGCTCTAAGATGGCTTTGAGTTCGGCGATCAGATTATCCTCTTTGTCTTTGCAGTATGTACAACGCGGTGCGTCATACCGCGGACTCTTTGGTAGAACTTCCGCGCCTGGTGCGGTCATTAATCTCTTTACTATTCCAGTTCACGGATGAGATTCTTTTCCCAGGCTACTTTCTTTCGTCGGTGGACTGATTTTTCATATATTCTGAGCTCTTTATATTCATCTTCGCGTGCCCGCGTTCTATGAGATTGTTGCATTGCTCGGTACGCAACATTCTTACGTTCAGTCGCTAGCTTATATTCTTCATCGAACCAATCGTTCCAATTTCTACTGCCTAAGATGGAGTCTGCAGTACTAATGGCAGTACTCTTAAGACTTGTCCATTTATCTTCTATGCCCGACATCTAAGCTCCAGGAGTTACTCTCACTGCATTTAGGGCGAGTCCTATCGCTTGACCGTAGTTGTTTCTGGTTTCTTCGTTACGAAGGGCAGCCGTGTTGACTCGAATCTGATTCGCGGATACAGTCTTTTGGGATGATGCAATAGGCGCTCGGATTACCATACCATACGTTGGCACCTCGGTACGTTCGTACCGTCATCAGGTTCGGGTTGACGCGGCGGTCTATCAACACGTGGTCTATCTGGTTGCGTTTGACTCCATCAGACGATACCCAGGTGACTTTGAGGATATTTTTACGCGCAAACCTTGTACTCGCAACGAGCAAACGAGGCTGGTTTAGGGTTCCGTTCCGTAATAAAGTTTTTTTTACGGGCGTGGTTATTTGCCTCGCGCCAAACTAGCTTTGAATGGACTGGCCCGATCAGTTTTTTTTGTATTGATCGCACTTCCACCGCAGTCAGATATAGTTACGGCCACCTGCAATACGGACGCATTCTGTGTTATTCCCCCTATTCTGTTGATGGCTGAGCTGGTGTAAAACAGGGTCGTTAACCAAAGCTTACGTCAACAAAATCCAATATTCTGTTGCTTGAACAAAATATACAAGATATACCAGTAAATTTAATAGTTCTATTTGCTATAGGTGTAGGGCGCCGTGGCTCAGTGGATAAGAACATAACTTCTGAGCAGGAGGTTCGTGGTTCGAATCCCAGTAACACCAAAAGTATTTTCTTACGTTGTCTCACCTCTCACGAAAGACTTGTTAAGTTGTCCTAATTTGTTGGAACAACTTTGCTGTTAATTTTTTGAAGGATTTAGATACCAAGCTCGATATCTGACTCGTTAGGCGTGTTGCCGTGTCAACGTAAACCCAAAAGCCGGACCTCTCTAGGGAGGCAGAATACCGAATTGGTATGATGGTTTAATAAATGAAAACTCGATGATTATTATTCAACGTTAGGTGTGAAGATGATTTTATTCAGTGAATTTTCCCTTCTTTTATAAATAAATAATTGATCGATTTACGACCATGCATCGACTCTGGAATGCCTACTCATCGATATTCATATTTTACATAATATCGCTTTATCAGCATAGTGTATGTATGTACGTATGTAATATATGACCGACCGCGTCAAGTGTTTTTGGGTTCGTTCGCCTATGCTCCTGCGTTGACATATTTCTTTCCACAAGCGAATGACCTTATTATTTAATTACCATTTCCATGCGCCGCCCACTCATGGAAACGGTAATTAACGTTCTAAGCGGCCGGCGCTCGTTTGCCCATGATGCTTAGATTGCATATTTATTTTCATAGGCGAACGACCGCCGCTCATAAATTATGCTATTGGAGATGTTTTATATTTTTTGTTCCCATGCACCGAGTGTGCCATTAAAGAATACATATGGGTTATTTTTGTTTACTTTTGTTTTCATGCACCAAGTGTGCTATTAATTAATACGTATTTGTGTATGCTTTTCCTTTGAGAGGCACTAAAGTCGATGTAGGGTAAAAAACGTTGTATGCTTTTAGGCATGTTATTTATGTGGTCGCTGGTGGGATCCCTCACAGACTGACAAACGTCCGAGAGTAATAACTTGTCACGGAAAGCTTCTCAATTCGCAGTTCGGATCCGGCATTAAATTGTAGGTCCCCTTCATTTGTGTGCAAAAATATATATATGCTCAACACAAATGGTTGCGAGAAGCTTGGCCTTGTAGCGCAATGGTCTGTCGCTCCGCATATTATTGTTATTATTATTATTTGCTATAGGTACAATTTTAGATTTTCATGTTTGTATTATATCTATATGCTTATTAAATCATTATTGAAACAAACTGAGCTCCTCAGTTTTACTGAAAGGACGGGCTAAGTACCTATAAGTGAACATTGTCTGCGTAAATATGTTTCAACGTATGAATGCTTTCGAGTGGCAAATCTTTAATGAGTGTGCAAAATAATATGGGCGCCGAGATAGACCCCTGAGGCACACCATGCCTGACAGTTTTGATTAAAAATTCATTCAGATTCTATCTTCAGAGGCTGAATTAAATTGTTGCAACATCTCTGTCACATATTATAGTTGGATGTTGGAAAATTTTTTGTCAGACCCACTTGGCAACTTTTAATTCCTTAGCATACATTTAATCTCAAAGAACGTTACAAATGGTTTTATTAGAATTAAAAGCGTTTAATTACATCGTCTTTATTTACATATGCGTACATATAAGTATGTAAGAAACGCTTGATATTAAACGCACTATCAGGAAACTTTTATTATCCACACATGCGGAACAATATGATAATTATTATTCTGCTCTGGTAAGTACTCATCACATTACAGCAATACTGCACATCACATTACCATCAACTCAATTACAAGCTGATTGCTCGAAAAATAAAAGGAATCATCTCTATAACACTTACTCGTGGGTTTCACCACTTCTTTGCCACGAAAGTCTAACACGTCCTTAATAAAAAATTGAAATTAGGGCAACTGATTAATGTACATATCTCATAGACATTTGACATTTAATTAGTTATGTGGGAAATATGCTGCCCCTTTTCCATGGTGACGCTATCCACCACCCACAAACTATAACTATGACTTACACATACGCATCTTGCTCGGTGAAATTTCACCGTCAGTCGATGGGATAAAGTAAAGTGTCTAGTAAGTACACATTGTACGAGTATGTGTGCGTTTCTTCAGCTTTTTTTTTTTTTTTGCTCTGCTCCTTTCTTTGGAGAGATAAATAAACAAAAGCTTATAAGGATGGAATAAGTTAGAGTGTGCGCTTAAAGAGAATCTCTAGAGGACGGACGAACGTTGGATGATAACGCAGCAGGCGAGATAAATTGCTTCGGGGTAAGAGTATGATAAATGTGACGCCGCGCCGGCCGTGACGGTGTTTGGTTCTATTACATGTTCCATGACTTCATCACGAAAGTAAAACTTTTGACGTATTCACTTATCGTAGATCTCTTGTAATGGTGCGTATGTGTTTGCCTTTCCTGCTGATGGTGCGAATTTCAATTCAAAATTAAGAGTGAAAATGGAATACGTGCCATTATCGCCACATGATGAATTACTTGAAATCAGGATATATGAGGATATATGGATATGGAGAATATTTTTTATATTTCTATCCAGTCACAATCTTCTGGTAGTGCTCGAAAAAGTTTAAATTAATTTTTAATTGGTGTTTATAAGAGGATGTCTCTTCTTCTAATGGGTGGTGTAAGTTGAAGTTTTCCAGCACCATCAACAAGTATTCAACTACAGTCGAGTGATATGAATTATGCCAGAAATCTTCTTCTTTGTAGCCTTTGGGAAAATGTATAATAATTTAACTAAATAACTCCATCTATTCTAAAACGGTGACAAACGGTTATAAACAATCATGTCCTAAGCCTCTCGCATCACAACTCCTATCTTATGCGTCCATGTCACGTCACTGGAAACTCGGCCAAATCAAGTGAACGATTTCTATACCCACTCCGATTTGTATTAACTTGGGTCGGGGCTAAATAAGAAATAAGGACTTGCCTTGGTTGGCGGCGCTAGGTCGCGGTTGGCCAATCACCACTCAACTGAATTAATTGATTCTTAAAACTAATACAAGCCTCGGATACATATCAAATTTATTGACAAGGCCTTTGGCCCACAGAAAAGGACACGTTGTGGAACTTGGAACATTCGCACGCTCGTTAAGACAACAACGCTTGCACAATTAACAAAACAATTTCGTAAATACCATCTTGGTCTAAGTGCTCCAGCTCCATTGTTGTTTGATCTAGATAGGTTCATCAAACTCTCTCTCTCTCTACGCTGACGATACCAAATTTTTCAAATCCATTTCTTCTCTTTTTTCCTTCGCTCTCTCCTGCAACCAGATCTATATATCTTTTTGACCTGGCGCCTCAAAAAATTTCTTAAAGCTCAATAACACAAAATGCCAATATATTACTTTATCACGCAAGTGCAGCAAGCCCCCTCCCATATTACCTTCTCCACGGCTAACCAATATCTTGCTTGCAATTTCTTCGGGATCTCGGCTTAATGTGCGACTCGGAGCTATTTCTCATATTGATGAAACAATTCGTAAAGCCAACTAGATATCTGTATCACTTTTGTCCGCCCCCACCTTGAGTACGCAAGTCGCGTTCATGTCTCCAAAATCGAGAGCATCCAACGTCGTTTTCTCCGATTTGATCTTCGAGATCTACCTTGGGACACTTATTTTATTATGCCTACCTACCATGACCGCCTCAACGTCATAAACTTTTAAACCCTTGACATTGCTGACTTTTTTTTCATACATCGCCTTAAGCTCAGTCGATTGCACGTCTCTACAACTCAATTTTTTTTTAATACTAACCCTCATTATCAACGATAACCGCCTCTCTTCATTCTACTAACACGCCTTCCCATGTACGGCTCTAAAGAACAAATTTCCCGTAAGCTGTAGAAGGTTAACTTAAACCGTTTTCAATTTTAACCGCAGCACTCCATGCCTTTAACTTGATTCCCTTCACAATTCCCCTTACCTTTAAGTGTTCGTTTTCAGTCTTAGTTTTATGTTTGTTGTACTAAGCCCGCACCCAAAATAAATTAAATTAAAATAACACAACTTGCTATCACGCAATATCCAAATCTACGCATCGCCCGAGCTACGTTCTACTCGATGTACACTTGGCTCGACTTACGACCCAGCATCTCTATGCATCGTTCAAGCCAACACATTTGCTGTCACGGAACGTCCATATTCATTCATCACTCGAATTACGCTCTGCTCGACTTACGCTATACGCATCCAATTGTGCTATCACGAGATGTCTAATTTCAACGCATCACTCAAGACGCGCTCTTCTAGACGCTCTGCTCGACTTACTCGCTTGCATGTATACGTATCCATTGACTCAACACATTTATTACGTAGCTTCCGGATCTACGCATCACCTGAGCTTTACTCGACTTACGACGATGTATCTCTACGCATCGTTCAGAACGACATATCGTGCTGTCATGCGACATTCAATATCTAAGCAAGCATCGCCTAGACTAGATTAGACTCGAGAGTCTAATTTTCAGCTAGAAGCTAAAAGTTAAACATCGAACACAGAGCAGGCATGTATTTTTATCGATGTACCATCAGTAATACCATTGGTAAGATAAACCTACGCTTGTAAACAACTGTTGTTCGGCCAATATTTAGATATAAGGCGCAGTTCTTCTGGACGGCGTTATGTAAAGAAGGTAAGCAGAATACCAGCTGCTGCTGGTCTTTAGCTAATATTACAGGAGCTTAATGGTAATGTCCGACCGATGTTTTAAAGACCATCCTTATATATGAAATACCCCGAGACGTGCAATATGATGGCTTCAAATGATATAGATCCATCATTAACTGACTACTGAAATCCCAAACTGAAATTCACATGTCATTGTCACAGAGTTTAGTAGGACGGGAGATAAACGACGTAATTTTTCATGAGCTTCCAGGATTCACTATCTTTGCAAATTTCCGGTCATAGCAGGGTCTAGACTCCGCATACTGACGACACAAACGAGCTCTCGGAGTGTAAGATGATCGAACTAAGTTTTCCGAGAAGAACACTTCAAGCCTTCTAATCCTGGCTAATTAGGCTCCCTCTTTCCGCATAAGGATCACAAATGTACCTGATTACCTACCTATAATACATAGAAGCAGCATATATGTATTGTGCTTAAAAACGAATTCTATACAAGAATTGTATAACATAAACTTAGCGTCATCCTTTGAACGTTTTCCTTCCACGTTACACCCACGACAGCAACAATAAATTATATAATTTGCTGTAATTCAAGGATTTCACATTGTTACCAACCAGCTGAGGGTAGGTAGCTGCATATTTACAAGAATAACGAGATGAAAAGGAAGCAACACCAACAGAGTTCAGTCACAGGATATACACTCCAGGTTCTCACAGCGACACAACGGCAATAAAGCATTCGACCAGACACACTTCTTGGCTTTATTATTCCTTCCGCACCCCGGAGAGAAGCTTATTCCGAGATTTATGAATAAATCAATTTGCGTTTCTCAGCTGTAGGTCCACAATGCATCCTTCTCCTAAAGCAGCACATCAGGAAGGAATCAATTGATATGCAAGTGGTGTTTACACTGCGAGTACATAGGGAGTGTTCAACAACAGATAGGTGAACGTGATGCTGGGTGGTTGCATTGTTGATTGCATTCGAAGAAATCCAACTGAGATATGCGATACATTTCTGTTCCACTACACACTGATGCAACAACAATGTCCTGTTTTTTGCATCCTTCGGAATTGGCGCGCAGTAATTGAAAACTCCATTGAGATGGAGAGAAAGCGTTGTACCGGGAAAATAGCAAATATTCTTCAAATGGAGACATTTTTCAGCACTCAGCAGCAGTGATTCGATAGCAACGCATTTAGATAAATAAATTATATGTACATGTAAAAGGAACGCAAGTACTGTGTTGAAGGAATCGGTTGCTTCAACAGATGAATTGAATTCATATCTATTACAATGTAGTTAGGGCGTATTTTTTAAGTTTTCCAAAAATAGGGATCTCTAAGTAAAGCATATAGGTTGTGATGTTGTTTCAAAGACTTTTGTCGCAAACTCTTCTTTTCTGATGCTCTGTTTCCGTCACAGACAATTGCCGCATTGTTTCCGTATATAGCTTACAGGATATTATGAAATTTTGCTCGAGACATCATTTCTGTAGAGCTTATAAAATATTGCATCGCGAGCTATTGAATCAAAGGTAGCGTAGTAATTAGGTACTATCATTATGTGTCGCCTTCACTCGTTGCATTGTATTGTATCTACATCAACATAAGGAGACAACTTGTAACCAAGTATGAAAAAATTTCTCATATTCCATTATATAGAAAATAACCTGCGGTTATAATTAAATAAAAAATTTAAAACGAAAACAAAAAACATTTGGCAAAGTCACTCCAACTAATCTGATCTGATTCCACAAATTTTTAGTAGACGACAGTCAGAAGGCTAAAATATGCCAGCCATTCTTCAGGGCAGTTAATCACAGATAGTACTTATATGCAAATATTTGCCTTTCGTCGAGCGTTATCTGTGAAAAATTTGTATTAAAACAAATATTTCCAAAGAACATTTTAAGTAGATCCTTTGGCATGTCTTTCATGTCTGTGTCTGTGTACTGCGTTGCATATTTCTCGAATTTCTAACTTATCTCTTATCTTCATGTATTCAGTTATTAAGTCAAATTGACTGAATGTTGCTATGAAATATGAAGAAGACTTGAATAAACTGAAGAGTTAGTACAAAAGGTCCTTGCAATTTACCACTAAAGGCGATTCGACGAGAGTCGTTACATATTACCATATGAAAAGTTGAGTCCAAAATTTAAGTACGTTTTTCAGTGCGTCGCTATGCAGCGTTTGCTTGCATTCAGTTTTGAATAAAAATCTTTGTATCTATGCTTTTTAATTTGCTTGAATGAGTTATGACAGTTTCAGCATGCAAAGAGAAAGACTCTACAAGAGAGAGGACATTGGGGCAAAGTGATCAAAAGCTATGATCTAAATTTTTTAATTCGATCACAATTTTTATTCAGAATACCACAACCTTACTTAATTTTATACAAAGTCGAATAATAAGAATAAGAATAAGACAGTTTGTATAAGATGGGCCCAAAGTTTTCTTAAAGCGACGCTCACTATTTATTTATTTATATTAAGACAATGTGCATGTAACTTTTACGCGCGGTTGAAGTGAAACTTCTTTGATGTTTTGGACAAAAAGACCTCAAAAAGACCATCAAAAGACCCCCATAACCCCAAAAAAAGGCTTTCGAAAGACCCTTAATAACAAAGGACTCCAAAAAGACCCTCAAAAGACTCACAAAAGATTTTCCAAAAGATCCCCAAAACAGCCGAAAAACCCCCCAAAAGACCCCCAAAAGACCCCCAAAAGACCCTAAAAAGACTCCTCAGAACACCCTCAAAAGACCCTTAAAAGATGCTTTAAAAATTGTCAAAAAATCCAAATGACCCCCAAAAAGACCCCCATAAGACCCTCAAAAGCTCCTAAAACCCCTAAAAGGAACACCAATAGGGCCCCAGAAAAAAGACCCTAAAAAGACACCAAAAAGACCCTATAAGGACCTCCAAAAAACCCTCAAAAGACTCCTCAGAACACCCTCAAATGACCCTCAAAAGAAGCTTCAAAAATTGTCAAAAAATCCATCAAAAGCCTCAAAAAGAGACAACCCTCAATAGATCCTAAAACCCCTAAAATGACCACCAAAAGGGCCCCAAAAACACACTCAAAGATCCCCAAAAGACCCTCAAAAGACCCTCAAAAGACCCTTAAAAGACCCTCAAAGGACCACCAGAAGACCCTCAAAAGACCCTCAAAATACCCCCAAAAGACCCTCAAAGGACCACCAGAAGACCCTTAAAAGCCCCAAAAAAAACTCTCAACATCATCATATTTGGCTCTAGAACCGGTGTCCGGCTCTGGACTCCCGCAAAACATCTCTCCACCGGTCCCGATTTCGAGCCGATGTCATCCAGTTTGGCATCTCTAAACTCTGAGCGTCCTGGTCTAAGCCATCATCCCAGCGTAGGCTTGGCCGGCCTCGCTGTCGTGTTCCATAAATCTTACCGCAACGGATCTTCTTCGCTCATGCGAGCTAGGTGTCCTGCCAACCGGAGCCTACCGAGCTTAATTCTCTTCACGATATCGATATCGCGGTAACGCTAGTAGATTTCATATAATTATGAGTCTCAAGTCTCCGTAATCGTTTATCCTCACATACGAGGCCAACAATTCTCCGTAAGACTTTTCTCTCGAACGTGGCTAAGAGGTCAGAATGCTTTTTGCTAAGCACCCAAGTCTCGAATCCATATGAAAGTACTGGTATGGTAATTGTCTCATGTTATGGTAAAGTTCCTGGATTTGAAGAGTCTGGAGAGACTAGAGTAGGCTTTGTTGGCTTTAAGCAACCGTGCGCGTATTTCTGGTTCCATGCTGTTATCGACTGTTACAGTTGATCAGAGATAGTTAGTTAGGATTGCATTACTTCAAATTCGCGTTCCACCATTTTACTTGAGGGACCAATGCTGGATCTTCTTAACGCAGACGTGGCCACCATGTACTTTGCTTTGCTCTCATTTATATGCAGCCCCAGATTTCGTGCCGCCTGCACGATCTGGATGAAAACTTCCTGTACAGCTCTTCAAGTTTCTACCAACGATGTCAATATCGTCTGCATAAGCCAGTATCTGAATGGACTTATAGAGGATTATTCCTCTCCTCTCGCCGTTACGTCAGAGTCTGGGATCATTTCCTCCAACGCCAGGTTGAAGAGGACGCAGGCTAGTCCATCCACTTGTCGGAGACAAGATAGATAGTGATCCCGATATTTTTACTTGGCTTATAACATTGGCCATGGTCAACCTACATAGTCGTGTCAGTTTATTTGGAATCCCGAATTCTCTCATGGCTTTATAAAGTTCTACTCTAGGAGGCTATAAAGTCTATAAAAAGATGGTGTAGTGACTTTTGAAACTCTAGACATTTTTCCAATCACCTGCTTAAGGGTGTAAATCTTATAAGTTGTTGCTTTGCCTGGGATGAAGCCACACTGGTATGGACCAATGATGACTTTAGCGTATTGGGCTATCCTCTCTTGAAGGATAGAGGAGAAAATCTTATACGCGGTACTCAACAACGTTATACCACGATAATTGCTGCAGGTTGTGATATCACCTTTCTTATGTATGGAGCACAGGAGACTCTTCGCCAGTCTTCTGGCATCGTTTCTTCCTCCCATACTTGCACTATTAGTTCATGAATTGCTTGGTGTATTGCGGGGTCTCCTGTTTTTTAATCAGCTCCGCTGGGATACCATCAGATACCATCATCAAAACTTGTGAGACGAAATAATATCAAGTAACTCCTTAAAAAGCCTTGCTCTTCACGAAAGTTGAAGTATAGTGCCGAGGCAATTGCACTGAGGAAACTGAACTGCTTGCAACTCTTTATAAGTTTGTTAATGACAAGCTTCACTAGAATGGCCATATATACGACATCATCAAAAGTACTAAAATATATGAAGAAGCTTTATAAAATGTACTTAACCACCTATGAGCTGGCAGTGCGACTAAATGCATTTCTATATGAATAGCTTCAAAGATAAGAACACTTATCTTCAGTTCCTCTTCTTAAAAGCATATCGCCTTCTCATGCATATTATTCTGTCTTCCATTTTGTTGGACACTTTTATGTTTTGCCTCACTGTTGGTAAAAATCAACTTTTACTGATAATTTGCGAAAACGAAACAAAAATAAACAACAACTCGTATAAAAGTTACACTTTGCCGACGAGTACAGCGCAAAGCATATCCTTTATAGATAACTGCGCTTCCACTTCCAATTTATGCATAAAAGATAGATTCCATGTTAAGGAGATCACATCCGGCGTGCACATACGAGTACGACTGTGGGCATTCAAACGGAAGCATACATCTGCGAGTAAGTAGGACTTTACAGTTTAGTGCTCGTAGTTTGGAAAAGTTCACTTTTGTTTTTGTCTTTCGATTAAGTTGCGCTTTTCTTCGTGCCTTTTCACCATGCACTGACGTGTAATTTCCCAGTTACATCAGATTGCAATGATGACGACAATGATGATGATGATGATGATGATGATGATGATATTCTGATGATTTCATTAGAAAAGGGACTTCCCTCTGCTTATAAGTGAAAATATGATTGAAATGACGAGCTGTATGTCAAAAGGAGAAGCTTTATACAACTCGTGCTATGACAACAGATTCTCTGCTAACTGATGATGAAAAGTTGCATTATCCATTTTTGCATTTTTGCGTTTGGTACTCTCCCCTATCGTTTAAAGGTGAACGTTATGAGGTCCTTTATGCCAGAAGGAATTATTTCTCGTACTGCTTAGTAAGTTAAATCTTTTTGTTCTCAATAGGGCCTTAAAAACCGATCTTGAAAGCGACTGGGAGACTTATAAAGTAAATTACTGGGTTAGGTTAGGTTAGGTTGCGGTGGCAGCAATGCTCACTTAGACCATTCGCGGTACTTTGTGTTACCACAGGATCTTATACCTTTCCCCTTTTCAGAAGATCCATTCAGAGCTCTTAATGAATCGGAGTATATCTCGCACTTTGCCGTTTTCGAGATCTGATAGGTTATTCATTAACCGCTTACCTAAGTGTTTGTGCCTTCTGTGCATTAGTGCCGGACATGAGCAAAGAAGATGTTCTATGGTCTCTTCCTCCTCTTCGTCCATGCAATCTCTGCAGAAGTCATTATATTCGACACCCATCCTTCTCGCGTGTTTCCCTAGAAGGCTGTTTCTTCTGTCATTATCCCTACAACCGTTCTTAGTTCACGTCTTTGTCTAAGCACAGTTGAGCGCTTCAAGTCCAGCTTCGGCCAGACCTATCTTGAAATATTGCAAGTGTTGGTGTTTTCCCACCTTACATTTGACTGGTGGCTTTGGAGCCACCGGTAGTAGTTTCCCTAGCATATCTCTATAGATACCCCAGTTTGCCCTTTTCTTATTTCTAAAGGACTCACGAAGGGCAGGTTTGATATCTAGCTTGAATATTAAATAGTGATGGTCTGAGAATGAGTGTTCTATGGCAACCTTCCATTCTCTTACCTTATACACTATAAAGTCTGATACGAGAGTTACATCGATTACTTTTCGCCTATTCTTTATTATGAAAGTGGGCTCTTGTCCAATATTACAAATAGCGTGATTTGTATATAATAAGTATTCAAAAAATGACTCACCTCTCTCATTTACGTCGGTGCTGCCCCATATTGTGTGATGAGCATTTGCATCCACATCCTAGGATCGCCCCAATTTTCCTTTTCTCTGCATCAGAGATGAGCTCCTCCAGTATTTTTGGTGGAGTCTGCTTTTCCCGGTCCATGTATGCAGAAACCAGCCATAATTTTTCATTTCCGACTTAAATGCTGGCCGCAGTTATGTCACTGTCACTATATTGTGATAAAAGGAATATATTCAGGTTAGTTTTACCCAGAATACAAGATCTAATATTCTCTGACTTACTAGAGTATAGGTCTTTAACACTTAAAGTCCGAGCCCACAGATCTTAGCTCTTGGATTAGGACGAGATCTTCCCCCGTTTCTGCTAATCTAAGTAGAAGAGCTGCCGAAGCAGTTCTGGTGAAGGTGAAGGTTTATTTGAATTATGTTTAACATCTTGTACTTACCTTCGCCCCATCTGTAGCATTCATGCTACTTCCGTCTCCGAGGATCCGCTGACACGTTCTGTCTCGTTCCCCTTTGACTCTATCACCGTCTTGTTGACAGTGCTTTCCTTCATGGAGTCCGACAAGTTTTCCTCGTCAGACTCCATGGCAAAAAGCTTGCCCATCCTTGATACCAGCGAGGATTCGCTGGGCCGACTATCAGCCTCTAGGGCAAGCCCGATATCAACAGGGCAGTCGTGACCCCCGTAATCGGAATGGTCCGCTACTTTACCCTTATACACATCGTCTGCCTTATAGACCTTGAGAGTTATCGACCCGAAGCCGAAGTTGATAACTCCCTTAGTATTTGCCAGGGATTCCTTATTATTAACCATAGTTGATAATCTAAAGTTACCCTTAGCCTCCTCCTGTTTCACAGTCTTCCAGTTTGATGCCGGAAGATCTGGATTGCTGACTACAATTATCTCTAAAACAGCTTTAGCGTCGGCAGGTTCGGTAGGAAGCCAGACGCGCGCCCTTGGCCTGCTAGGAATTTCTTTCCTGCTTACGGCCGCAAGCTTTGCTCCTGGCCACACTTCACCCACTTCGGCAATCACTTGTTTTTTTATAGAGATCAACCGATATTTGATCTGAGCATGCCGTCAGCTTGACGCGTCCCTGATACTAAGCTGCATCTCTGCAGGAAGGGGGAAGGTCCCGGAATCTCTCTCAGAACCTTTAGGAAAATAGAGTTTAGCGCGTTGAACACCAATTTATATTTTCCCGGCGTGATGCTCCCATCCTCAAGACTATTGTCAATGACGGCTAGCATCAGCTCGTGCTTTTTAGCGATATCACTAAACGATTTCGTCTTGTGCGTCTTAAGAGCCACCGGTGGAGTCTCCGCTTGCACCTTAGCTCGTTTGCTGCTTCCGGCTTCAACCTCTTCCTGAGACCTTTGCCTTTTCGGCCTTTTAGATCCTTGGCTGGGTTTTGTCCACCTTCCGCAGTTAACTTCGCCCATGCTACGGGCTCCTTTTGTCTTTTCGTTAGCTGCTCCTCAGGGATATGAGCCAACTTTTCAAAGACTTTAAAAGCCGCGCGACGATCCCGGTACCGTTTCTTCATCGGCGGTATATTACGTGACCCGTCATCGGCTTCACTTTTGCTTGTGGTACTGGTGTGGCCTATTGGCCTTAGGATCCAATACTATTTTGTTTTTAACGGCCGGGACCCCACCTTTACGGTAAGAGCCACTTGCCACGCTTGTTTCCAGCCTTTGGTGAGTGCTGTTCTCGTTTTGTTTCGGCATTTGGTGAGTGTCGGTTTTTTTAGTGTGCTTCATTTTGAGTTCCACGAGTGTCGGAGAAAGGGTGGTCCACCCGCGCAGATATCCGTATACGCAGGTAAGGAAGGATACACCTAGAGGTCACCAGATACGTGGTTCCGATAGAGATTGGGCTATTTATGGGCCCCCAGCCTGGTCGATCCTCGGTTCGGGTCGCATTACACCTTGATCCGGCCCATTTGCTGTCATCTAGCGTGACCAGCTCCGCAACAAGATTTTGAAACTTACAACCTCCGCAACTAAAGGTGAGTCTAGGGGCAACACACTCCAGTCACGGTCAGAGGACCCGGAGGCGACAACAATTGCGAAGCTACCATCTAGTCCTACCGACTTGTTGTTCTTTATCGCGTTGATCTCGGTAGCGATCTCATCTTTACTGGGAGTTGAGGTGCGAATTCGGGAAATTATTACTTCCGGCAGCTCCGTTTGATTTGGGTGCATATCGTTAGCAAATACACGGTTAAGACCCGTAGAGAAATGCTCCTTCCATCGCTTGAGCTGATCCTCCTCTGAAACGAGTACGGCAACATCTAGGCCTTTCACTGGATGTTGGCTAGAGCGGTGACCTCCTGTATGCACTTTGGTGATTCTGTAAACGGTTCTGCTATCGCACCTGCTCGCTGTTTCCTCTGCTTCTGAGGCTAGGTTGTTAATAAAGTTACGCTTGTCACGTCTTACACTACGCTGCACTTCTCTCATTTTGCTTCGATTTCGATTCGCTGCTGCTGTGGTATCTACAATAAGAGCTTTAAGTAGCTTACGTTCATCAATCCTCCTCCAGGTATCTTTGGTAAGCCACGTGCTGTGCCTTGCCTGACTTAAGGATAATTTTTCTATTGCTATATTTGGATATCTACCTAGGGGTACTCGTAGTGTGATTCTGGGTCCGAATACTCCTGCTCCGGTTCCTGTGTTTGTTTTTGATCCGTCTGTATACCAGATGGATGCTTGATTCCGATCGGGTATTTTAATCGAAAAATTCCTTTTGAAATTAGTTGTTTTTATCGTTAGGTCTGATGGTTAGACAGTTACATATTCCAAGTCTATTTTGGCTATGATGCTAGAGTGTCCTGGTTTGTTTGCTTTTATTTGTTCAAGAATTTTAAGTTTTGTGGCTCTTGATACAGCCTCGCTTTTGATGTGTATGTGCAGGGGAGGAAGTCCTAGACGTTTTTCCAGAGCTGCCGTTGGGCAGCTCGTAACTGTACCCGTTGCACTTAGACATATTAGTCTTTGTATCTTGTTCAGTTTTGAGCTCGTCGTTGATTGCTCTGTTTTTGGCCACCAAAACACGGCCGCGTATGTGATCCTGGGTCCGATTATGCTTTGGTATAGCCAAAGGGTAATTTGCGGGTTTATTCCCCACGTTTTGCTAAACATACGTTGACAGGTAAAGTAAGCTTTATTAGCTTTGTTTGTAATGTATGATATGTGGGGGTTCCATGTTAGTTTTTTGTCAAACACGACCCCTAAATATTTGGCTTCTGGCATTAACTGAAGGGTTTTGCCTTGGAATTGTATTGCTGGTAGCGTTACTTTTTGTCTTTTGGTGAATGGGGTGCACACTATCTTGTCAGGATTTACGCTTAGGCCAACCTCTTTGACTTGTTTGAGAAGCAAATTGCATACGATCTGTTATCGTGCTCTCAAATTTGCCACAAACTACTAGGTCATCTGCATAGCTAATATTAGTTAGGCCGTTGTTTTCTAGCTGATCCATCACTAATAGCCACAGAAGGGGCGATAGGACACCACCCTGTGGACAGCCTCTGGTTGCCACAATTGCGATGCTTTCCTCGCCGAGTGAGGCTTTAATCTTCCTGCTTCTTAGCATGCTCATGACCCATCCTATGGTAGAGGAGCATCGACTTCTCCCTTGATCTAGATTGTGTTTGAATTGCTTCAAAGCTAGTGTTGTCAAAAGCGCCTTGTATGTCGATGAAGGCGCATAATAACATTTCTTTGCATTGAAGTGTGTCTTCGATTTTGGTTGTCAGCTCATGTAGTGTTATTTCCGTCGATTTACCAGTCTGGTATGCGTGCTGGCTGGTATTCAAGCGAATTCGTTGGAGCGCATTCGACCTTATGTAATGGCCTATTATTTTCTCCAAAGACTTTACGATGAAAGATGTGAGGCTGATAGGTCTATACGACCTAGTATCCTCGGGGGATAAGGTGCGAGTTTATCTTATTGTTTTCCAACAATAAGTTCTCCGTTATTTTTTGTGACGCCGAGATGGTCAACTTCAGGTAGTCATTTTCTCTGTCTTTTCTTGACAGGATTTTCCATTCTACGTTGCGTAGCTCCTTGTTTTGAACTACTAGGCGCCTGCTGATTTTCTCATTTGTCTCATTCCTGCAGTGCGGAAGAAAATCTGGTTGCGAGGAATTTCGTCCTTCCCGACTATTTTCAGTCTTCCTGTCTTTTATTTTTGTTTGGCACTGGGCTAGTGCCTCGTAATGGGAGAGTCCTGTCTGTTTAAGAGGAAATTCAGATGTTCCCTTGCAGCTCCACTTAGGTGTGGTCCTTTTTTTTCCTTCTGTCTTCGAAGTCCAAGCTTGTTAGCCCATCAGGAGAGGTGGTAGAAGTGGACGCATTGTCCGAGCATTTTGGCACGATGGAGTCTTGTGCTGGGACGTAGTCCTCGGTTAGGGTACTAGACGAGTCTGTACTGTCGTCTGTTTGTAAAAGATTAATCTCAGAAGTAGGACTTTGACGGTCCTTGACTTCCGAGATTGGTGCGTTTGGATGAGCACCGCCCTCAGGAGTTATATTTTCAAATCTATCCATGGATTTTGTTAGATGAGAAAGGGAAAGGTCCAGAGAGCCTCTTGCAGTGGTAACGTCACTTGAAACCGGAGGGCAACAGTTATCCGGAGTTCCGTGCTAGCGACCAAAGTTCTCATTGCCAATTATCCCTCAGTGCACGTGTCTCACCTTGGATTGAGGATTTTTTTTATCGAGTTTCTCTCCTCTAGATCCGTTGATTTCGGCAAGAAAGGATCACCTCATGTAGGTGGATAGATTGAAACCTTCAACGGTCTTGCAGCGAGAGAGGCTATGTGTTGCGCCTTTTCGTTGCCTGATCCTAGGAGGAGGATTCCGAGGAGCCCAGCTGAGAATTGTCTTTGAAAAAATGTAGTACTAAGTACTCAGAATAATGGGTTCCTTACCACTTGTTTACACCGATTCAAGATAAAACGAAACCATTGATGAAACGCACGGTAAACGATGGTAAAAAAATTTATAATCTAAGGACAAGTCTTGTTTCGTTGACATTCCATAAAGCGAACTTTTTGAGTTCTCGGTAAAAGCTGATGAAATAGGAAATTGGCAGTGAAAACTTCTCTAACGAAAATCGGAAAATCGACTGAAAATGAAGTCGAACATAAACATATGCTCTTAGAAACCATTTTCGATCATTTCTTTTAGTTAGGAGTCCAATCCGTCATGTACCATTCTGTCAGTTTGAAGAATCAATCAAGTCGATTGGTCTCTGTTGCTGGCACAAATAAATTCTTTGGTTCTAATTATTACCTGAAAAGATAACACACAGAGCTTCCAGCTTAATTAAAAGCAGATAATGCTGTGCTGTATTGTATACCTCAGCATTAAGTCTTCTTGTTTGCATTTTCCAACAGACTGATTATGAATGCACCTACTCAGCTCGGATTGTGGACATGATGAGATGGCATTCCGGATAATTATTTCCTATGGCAATAATTACGAGAGCGTCAAACAAGCGGGTGTTGAGAATAAGTTTGCAGTGCTTTCAATTCCCCAAAATCAAAGCGGCTGTGCAATAAGACATAAAGTTATCCAAGGCGACACATAACCAGTTACTACAATGCTACATATTACCGTATAATGGGTTCCTCCAGACTAAACGGAATCTAAGCTTCTCTATTAGAACCTAATAAGCAGCAGTATCCGTTACATGGTACAGGATACACAATGTTAGCACTGGACATGTGCGGAATAGGAAACACAGGAAAGTTCCTTAGGCATCTGCTTCCTGTGGATTAAAGTTTCTCTACCATCCTACTCTTACTCTTTCTCAGCTTTACATTGCAAATTACATTCTGATGAAAGACATCCAGACATAACCAGACGACTGCATCAACTGCAACTGATTTGCTGGTGGTGCAATGCGCCCAAGGACATTAAGACAACTTTGGAGTCGTAATTTGCACTCTGTGAAGTTCTACATTGAGTTCAACTCGTAGTTCAGGTGCAGTCAGTCAGTCAGTCAGTCAGTACAACATCCCATCCGACTCGAACAATGCTCCTCAGAAGTTTACCTCATTTACGTTGCATGAGCGTGTGGTTCTTAATGCAGGAAACTTTTCTTTGGGTTTACTTTTGTCGCTGCATATTACAAACAAGGATATCATCTGCTAATGTGATATTTCCCTGAATGTTCTCGTAATAGGATTTTCTTTCCTTGGTGGCTAGGAAAAGATACCTACTATGAGCCGCATCATGGCATGCAAGCATCTCCTTTTTGGTTCTTTTGTTGTGCAACAACCGCAGTTTTCGAAGTTTGTGAGTTGTTGTTTCATGTGGTACACCACATACGTTGTTTTTGTTTGTGTTCAGTTAAAGCCTCCCGCACAGAACAAGGCGGAATGGTGGGGAAACTGGGAAATTCCGGCATTTGCGTAATGTGGTTGCGCATTTGTGTGTTTGTTTACATTTTCAGTTTAGATCTGTTATGAATGGCAAACAAATAAAGCGGCTTCTGTGTGCGGTTTTGGTTTAATTTGGTTTCAAAGGAGATGTGTGGTGCATGTGTGGTGGTACCCCCAGGTATTCCAATCGACAATTAGGAAGTCTCGTTATTCCAATCTACCCTCTAACCGTAAGGATTTATTGGAATTTCTGGGGTCGACATGTAATTGAGGTTAAAACCAATCATTTTTGGTGCATTTAGACAACTGATTGGCAGTTAATTGATTCAAAGATAAATAAGCGGCAGCTTTGTCGTAGAAACGTAGTTGATTGAAATTTGCGAATTTTCGTTTGTACCATTTGATTAAGGTGACAAATTCCGACTGCAATTAGTGGTAGACTGAGTTAAAAAGTTTTAATATTTTCAACTTCCCAGTCTTCTATATTGTTACGAAAAGTAGTTAGTAGCGTAGATAGATGGAACTCAAATCATAAGATAAATCGCAATGTACATAAAATTAAGGACTTTTGTATAGCATACTTTTAGGCTGTAAGACTTAGTAGATTATTTGAAATTTGAGATATAACCGCCTGCAGGCTTGGATCATTATGCACTGGTAAAAAATGTAGTCGTCAAACCGGTTGGCGCGGTTTGCCCGGTTTGGTTTCGAAAATTTCAAAGTCTAATTTGGAGCTGCGGCGGTACAACACAATGGATGGGGCGCTGAAGAACAACTAAATTCTCTGGCCTTGAGGGGCAAGGCGGTTGATGTATTGCAAATGATTCCAAATGCCTTAATGATTTCCGGAAGAATCATGAAAGAGTAAGACTTGCGTTATGGACAGTCTCACACACAGGAGCTTAGCAAAATAAAGCTCCAGATGAAGAAACAACAGTGAGGAGAACGGCTTCAAAAAGTAGAACAGGAAATAACTAAGCTCCCACGACAAGCCTATTGTGGAGTTCTGCTGCCGCCACCAAGCATAGACGAAGATAGCAGAGCGATAAATCGGCTCAAAAATAAAATCTTATGATATCCCAGCGGAGCTGATTAAAACAGAACACCCCGCAATACACCAAACAATTCATGAACTAATAGTGTAAGTATGGGAGGAAGAAGCGATGCCAGGAGACTGGCAAAGAGGCATCCTGTGCCACATACATAAGAAAGGAGATATCACAACATGCAGCAACTGTCGTGGTATAACGTTCTTAAGTACTGCGTTTAAGATTTAATCCTCTATCCTTCAAGACAGGATGCTAAAGTCATCCCTGGTCCATACCAGTGTGGCGTCATCACAGGCGACAGGTAGGTGATGGAAAAATATTTAGAATTTCAAAACTCACTACACCATCTTTATATAGACTTTAAAGCCTGAAACTGACATGACTATGTAGGTCCATGACCAATGTTATAAGCTAAGTAAAAATATCCGGATCCCTCTCAAGCCCATTCAACATTTACAACCGGCTCCGACAAGGGGAACTGGCTCGTGTCCTCTTCAACCTGGCGTTGGAGAAAGTGATCAGAGACTCTGACGTAACGGCGAGAGGAGCAATCCTCCATAAGTCCATTCATATACTTGCTTAAGCAGACAACAATGAAATCGTTGGTAGAAATCCAAGAGCTTTACAGGAAGCTTTCATCCAGATCGAGCGGGCGGGCGGAAATCTTGGGCTGCACAGAAATGTGAGCAAAACAAAGTACATGGTGGCCACGTCTGCGAGTAGATCCAACATTGGTCCCTCATTTCAAAAAGTGGAGCGCGAATTTGAAGTACATAGTGCAATCCCTTAACCATCTCGGGTCAACTGTAGCAGATGATAACAGCATCGTACCAGAAATAGGCGCACGGTTGCTCAAATCCAACAAAGCCTACTTTATAGTCTGTCAAGACTCTTAAAATCCAGGAAAGAAGCCATAACTTCCAAGCTGCTGCTATATAACACAATGGTAATACCAGCACTTACATATGGATCCGAGACTTGGGTGCTTAGTAAAAATCATTCTGACCTCTTAGCCGCGTTCGAGAAAAAAGTTTTACGGAGAATTGTTGGCCCTGTAGGTGAGGAATGACGATTCCGGAGACTCTATAACGATGGGATCTACGAGCGTTACCGCAATGTCTACATCGTGAAGAGAATTAAGCTCGGTAGGCTCCGGTGTGCAGGACACTTAGCTCGCATGAGTAAAGAGGATCCTGGCCCGGAAAGTCCTTTGCTGGTGGATTTATGAAACACGACAGTGAGGCCGGCCAAGCCTACGCCGCTGAAAGGATGGTGTAGACCAGAACGCCCAGAGTTTAGGGATGCAAAACTGGATGTCATCGGCTCAAAATCGGGACCGGTGGACTTACTTTACTTATTTCCTATATCCCCTTGTGGGTCCTAGGGGCTCTACTACGCCTGCGCGCAATCGCATGCGGTTCCTGGCAATGAGCTTCAGCTGTCTATCCAACTCTTCTCCAATTGCCGTGACACCTCCCCAACTACTCTGCGCCATGTATTTCTTAAACGACCCGTTCTTCTACCATCCTGAGATAACGGATTCCATTGCATTGCGTAGTTTGCTGTGGAATTGTCGCCTTTTCGTAGTGTATGACCACTTCCGTCATTGGTTGGTTGTGCCTATTGGTTCCTGACCCATTCTCTGGTAAATATGTTCATTAGAGATACGGTTAAGCCAGAAAACCCTTAAGATGTTCCGTAGGCACCTATTTACGAACGTTTGCAATCTTTTTGTGATAGTAGCGGTCACCTTCCAAGTGCTGTGCATTTCAACATTTGAACGGAATAGTCGCAGCTTGGTACTTAAGCTGATCGCATTGCTTCGCCATATCATGGACATCATTGCAAACACTGATTTTGCTTTGCCGATTCGGTTGACAATGTCCTGTTCGGTTCCACGTTCGGTCGAGACAATACTCCCAAGATATTGGAAACTCTCTACTCTCTCTACCGGCTGTCCAGCAATGTTATCATGAGTAACTGAGTTAGTGCCGAGGTTTTGGTTTTGGCTGTACAAGTCTTCAAACCCACAACATTTGCCTCCCTCTCCATATTTGTTGTCATTTGATGCAGCTCCACAATCCTGTGTGAGAGTAAGCAAACGTCGTCATCGTGTTCCAGATATTTCAGTTGAGATGTAAGAGTTCAATGGATTCCTCCGTTTCAAGGTAGCGCAAAAAACATCGCTAATCACCAACAAAAAAAAAGTATCGGCAATAGAATGCAACCTTGTCGTACCCCACTTAGAATCTCGAATTCCTCTGACAGCTTTTCTCTCTTTTATCATAGGTTGCTTTAATAATAGCTATTAGTTTATCAGGCATACCTCTCCTGCGCAAGGCGAGCCAGATAAACTGTCAAACGCCTTCTCAAAACCGATGAACAGCAGGTGCAGTGGCAGACCGAAATTCAACGCACTGTTCAATAATGATCCGCAGGGTGTTTATGTGTTCCACACAGGAAGATCCAGTGCGGAAACCAGCTTGTTCGGCATCGAGTGTATCTTTCAGATGTTCCTTAATTCGCTTAAGTACTACTTTGCGGCTATTACCTTTGCAACTGCAGGAAGAACGTAAATGCCTCTCCAGTTTACGAACTCCCGGCTATTGGCCTCTAGTAATCTAAATGATTGTAGATAACTTTACTTCTTTTTATTTTCTGCCGCAACGATATAGGTGTTCAGTATTGATCTCGTCTATACATATATATATGACAAAGTGATGATATCCGATTGGACACCTCAAAATTTTGTTCATCCTATTCGTTGTTATTCTCCAAGCAAATACTATCGCCAAGAATATTAGTTCATCTCAACACATGCTCTTATATCTTGTTGTTGTCGAGTCTTAGGATTTCTCTTTTCTTGCATAACATCCAAAAAGTATTCGTGAATCTAGAACGTTTAGTTTCGTTTCTCTAAGCAGTCATGTCATGGCTTTTAAATTCTTAACAAACTTTACATAACTCTCATCACATTGTCATCATATTTGGCTCTAAAACAATTTGTCCAGACCTGAAGTCACGAAAAATATCACTCCACCTGTCCTAAGTTCAAACTAATTTCATCCCGTTTACTATCTCTAAATTTTTGGCGTCCTAGGCTTTGCCATTCGTTAAGCGAAGACTTGGCCTGCATCTGTCATGTTGATATTTCTTAAATTCTATCAAAAGGACTTTCAAGCAGGATTTTCTTTGTTAATGCAAACCGTCGGAGCTTACAAGGCTTAGTTCACTTTACGATTTTCCTTGATAATCCCGTTTGAAATTAGAAATTCTTTTTATTTTCATTTTGAAATTAATGTCCTGCAAATCGATTATGGCTGTTCAAATTATAAAATTATGTTTTTATTCTTTTATAATAAAAAAGACTACCTTGATATAGCTGGATACGTTCATTAGTTAAAGAGTGCAAAAGTGGTGAACTTCAAACCCCACATTTCTTCCTCTTTCAACTCTACAGCCACATCACCTTCCATTAGATTTCCTCGTAGTTAACCAAGTATTTCTCACGCATTCAGATACAAACTCTGTATAATTCCAACTCTTTTCAATTTGGATGAAAGCATCGTGAACACTGTAAAGCCCTTGGTGTTCTACTTATCGGTAGAGCATTCAACGTTACATTACTCTGTGAACTCTGTGAACGAGAGTGTCTGGTTTGGCTTGTATAGTAGATTGTTGCTCCTTTTCACACATAACAGAGTCTGAGTCTCCCTTTTTATTTTCTTCAAAAATGTCAAGTTGAAGCGCAGGCATATTGGTCTACTCCAACGATGGAGTTCCTTGTAGGGTTCATTGCGGTTCACTATCACTCTTCTTAAAGTTTTGTCTTTTAATACGACCGGAAATTGTCTTTCTATTTACGGCAAAAATTATTTAAAAGAAGCAGCAAATCCCTAAATGCATAAATAATAATAAGCAAGGACGTAATCAGTTGTTTAAGATAGTAAAGCGAGCTTCTCAGGTCGCCATATGGATAGTTGTAATTCAGCCTAAAGAAAGGGTTTTCTTTAAAAAAAAAAACATTTTTTTTCTCCTAACCCCTATGAATAAAAAAAAACTCAAAATTAAACAAATTGCAAGCTGAGCGCTTAACAATTGTTTTAAAATAAGTCCCATAAAAATTCTGACCTGTAGATGTGTGCGTGCGTGATACGCGTCACGTCATCGCAAGCCAAGTTTTAAAACAATAATTTATTTAAAAAAAAAATACACGCCACACGCGACACGAGACATACGTCAAGTCATCGCAAGCCAAGTTTTAAAACAAGTATTTAAAAAAAATACACGCGCCATACGCGACGTGCGACACGTGACACTCATCACGTCATTGCAAGCCAAGTTTTAAAACAATTTAAAAAAAAAAAAATTACACGTGCCACAGGCGACGCGCGACATGTGTCACGTCATCGCAAGCCGAATTTTAAAAAAAAGTATTTAAAAAAAAAAATAACGCGATGTGCCACACGCGACACGTCATCGCAAGCCAAGTGCTCACCAATTGTTTTAAAACAAGTCCCATCTGACTGGTAGAAGTCGCGATATACAAGCGGACAAACTGACAAACTGACAAACCGGCAAACCGACACACGTACGCTAGAAAAATTTTCTTGTCCTCTGATTATTAGCTTCGCCCTTCGGGCTCGCAATTATATTTTGTTACACTCATATAGCCGGATCCAATTTTCGCCAAAGTAGAATGTCTCCTCCCACTTCAATAAACGACGCACGCACGCTCGAGTCAATTGAACGCATAAATCCTTTGACTCGATTACCAAAAAGAACACGACCTAAGCTTCCTTTCCTTTGTTCGTAACAATTTTCACACAGGTAGTTACGTGAATTTACAAAAGGATCACCGTGTACGTACTCGTACGTGATGTAATCGAAAGGAAAAATCCTTTTCTTTAAATTTTCTCCTTTTTTTTTTTTTTTTTCAAATGTCTTGCATACAAGAAAAGAAGCGAACAACAAAAACAGTCAAATGAAATTATTAAACTTTCTCGTATATCCTGACAAAAGAGCATATGTAGCACACGGCTGACAAAGAAAAAGGACACGATTCGAGGCGAACAAGTGAAGGAAAAAGTGAAACATTTTCAATTCTTTTCGGAACTAACACAACACCATAAAGACATTAAGAAAGGATGTATCTATACAGATGTTTAGTGTATCATATTGAGTTGGGAAAACAAAAAAACATGTAAAAGAAAGCCAAATTGCTGTGCGTAATTTAGAGAGTTTTTATTTGTTTCACATTTTTATTTAAGTGAAAGAAACAGTCACTAATAATGATAAATGGCATTGACAATTGAGTTTTGAGTAAGACTCTTATTGAGTAAATACAAGTTAAGGATTTAGGTAATGAGAAGTAGGACGCTTAGGATAGGTTAGGTTAGGTTGCGGTGGCAGCTAATGCTCACTTAGACCATTCGTGGTCCTTTGTTTTACCACAGGATCTTACATCTTTGCCCTTTTCAGAAGATCCATTCAGAGTTCTTAACGAATCGGAGTATATCTCGCACTTTGCCGTTTTCGAGATCTGATAGGTTATTCATTATCCGCTTACCCAAGTGTTTGTACATTAGTGCCGGAAATGAGCAAAGAAGATGCTATCGTCCATGCAACCTCTGCAGAAGTCATTATATTTGACACCCATCCTTCTCGCGTGTTTCCCTAGAAGGCAGTGTCCTGTCATTATCCCTACAACCGTTCGTACTTCACGTCTTTGTAGTGAAATAAGTGCAGTTGAGCGCTTCAAGTCTAGCTTCAGCCAGACCTGTCTAGAATTATTATTACAAGTGTCGGTGTTTTTCCACCTTACATTTGTTATAGTTTCTGCCTCTTTCCGAAGCTCAAGTTTCAGTGTCGCGATAGAACTCCCCACCTCCGCCCTTTCCGGTAGCAGCTGGAGAGTCGTACCACGTCTAGCTAACTCGTCCGCCCTGCAATCAATTCCCCTCGACATCCGTGTGGCCCGGACGCTTTTTTTTTTTTTTTTTTTTTTGGGGATCCCTAGTCCAAGTGACTGACACCGCGACCTGAAAGATCTATTGTATCAATAGGGCATTAATTGTCTAAAAGACATACAACCTTCCTAATAAAGGCCAATATGTCCTTAGTAGCAGAGTTTTTCAACTCCGCTGTTGAGCACATTTCTTTATGGAATATGCGTTTCCTTAACCAAATAAGTGCTGGGCAATCGCAGAGAACATGTTCGGATGACTCCTCATCCTCCGCACAGAATCTGCATTTTGTTAGAGAGCCCACACCTATTTTGTTAAGATGGTATCTAAGGCCACAGTGGCCAGTTAGAAAACCTACTATTTTCCTAATGCTACCTTTATCAAGATTCAGGATTCCTTTGTATGAATAGGGTCTGATCAGTTGTTTGGATTGCCTTAGCCCTGGGGTATTAATCCAATGTGCCAGGCGAAGTTCGCCCTCCCAACAGTTTAACACCTTTGTGGCGGCACACCAGTTGACGCTACAAAAAGGTTCAGGTCCTATGAGTGCAGTTTCTGAGCCAGCTCTAGCTAGTTCATCTGCGGCTTCGTTGGTACCCAACCGAGCTTAACCCTGTTGTGTCTGGCCAGAGATTGCAATGCTTCGTAGCAGCTTTTTACTGTTAAAGAGTCCATTAAGTTGGACGACAGCGCTTTGATTGCTGCCTGGCTGTCTGAGTAAATAGGCCCGGACGCTTATTCTTATATGACAACCGAACGAACGTCTTCTTAAGTGTTTCTGCTGCTTTTCAACTTTTACCTTAATTTAGTCAATGTTCAAATTCCGAATTTAATTTCATATGGCTCAAAGTTAAGGTCCAAAAGCGTCACATACACTAATGTTTTCGCTATAAATGCACCAAACTCATAACGAGCTTGAAGCACTGTCTGATTTAATTTCAACAAGTATCACAAAATATCGTAAAACTGAAATAGTTATTGCGGGCGATTTTAATGTACACATTTCTGGGTGGCTTCGCCATTCTGGCCAGACAACACCCGTAGGAAGGGATGTTGAGTTGTTCGCTGAGTTAAATCACCATACTCAGCTTGTAAATGAGCCTACAAGAATACCTGACATTGCAAATCATTCCGCAAACACCTTTGACTTGTTCCTGACCTCTCGTCCTGATAATTACTCCGTCAATGTATTATCGCCTCTAGGCTCGTTTGACCATTGTGTTGTATCAACTAATTTCTCGTTAATAAACCACGCAGTTAGAGAAAAAACTCAGAAAAAAAAACAGAATGGCAATACGAGAAAGCCAATTGGGACGGCCTTAACAACTTCTTTGGGAGATTTAACTGGTCGCTATTGTTTCGCGATAGCAACGTGGACGCCGCCGCTGATGCAACAACAAACATCATCCTTATTGGTATGAGAGACTTTATACATTCCAGGAATAAGTCTGTTAAACCAAAGGAAGATGGATGGTATGAGTTGAGCTGTAAAGAGGCTTCTAGGGTTTGAGTGGTATGCTTTCGGTTTAAAAAGAAAACCCTACTGAGGCAAACCGAATAAATTTCAAATGAGCCAAAAATAATTGCAATGTGAATCTTCGGCGAGTCAAATTCGCCTACGACCAAAAATTAAGGCAACAAATACTACAATTTCCAAAAGGTAGTAAAAATTGTTGCTAGAGCTTTAAACGACCTCAACACTCACAAATCCACTTGGCTAGATGGTATTTCCCCATTAGTTCTTGGTGGCGTTGTTACAAACAGGCATTATCATTGCGTAAGCTTTTCCCCATCTCCTCCTTTTCCTTAACGCCAACGCTGTGCTGAGCATAAAGCCGAGCATTATAAGGGTGCGAACCCCTGTCTATACCAAATGTCTGACTTCTTTGTCACCTGTGCTACTCCTACGTTGGTTAATGAACATTTGACGGAGCCGACTAAAATTACTTTTCATTGCACTCATCGTCATCTTGCTGAGTAAACGAGACTGTAGCAGGTTACAGTTTCGGTTAAGAAGGCTGGAAAATGTAATGAACTATTAAAATGAACCCCGAGCATAGTTTGTAAATGAGAAACAAAGAAGGGGAAATCTTAGCTCAATCTATGAAATATATATATAAACATTAGGTGTTAACTCCGGTCCAATACAATACTCATGTACGGTGTAAGCGTTTGGTGGCCGGCTCTTGGAAAATCCACCTATGTTAAAATTCTGGAGAAGGTGCAAAGGGCAGCCTGTCTTCACATTAGTGGAGCACTAAAAACAACACCAACATGCGCCCTAGAATTAATGTTGTACCTGACTCCTTTGGATATATACGGCAGGCAGAGAGCAGCCTTTACGGCCGCGCGACTGTCAGCAACACGTCAGTGGAAACCTATTCAAACGGGACACTCGACGATAAAAAACTCGCTAAAGGTTGAACTGGCGAACTTAGATTGCACACAACCAGTGTTATGCTTTGGGAAGGGTTTCCGAGCCATCTACCCCTCCAGGGATCAATGGAGAGATGGATCGTCACAAGAAACCGCTGCTATCAAATTCTTCACGGACGGCTCCAAACTCGACGGAAGGGTCGGTGCCGGAGTCTACTATGACAAACCTAGCGTGAGCATTTCCGTTCGACTCCCGGACCATTGCAGCGTGTATCTGGCTGAGGTAACAGCGATTGAGGAAGCGGTGACCTGGCTGAAACATAATATATTATCGGTAACCGATATTATAATTTACATAGACAGTCAGGCGGCAATCAAATCGCTGGAATCGGTCTTGATGACATCGGGGGTAGCGATAAGCTGCCACACATCTCTCAAGGAGATGAGCGAGTTTTTTAACATATGCTTAGTATGGGTCCCCGGTCACTCTGATATCGTTGGGAATTGCAAAGCAGACGAACTAACCAGAAATGGCACAAAACTCCAACTGCAACCGGAAAGGGCAGGCATAGGAAGACCACTATCAGCGGTCAAGCTAATGCTCCGGAAAGAGGCAGAAAAATTAACAAACGCGAGATGGTTGCATACCAACACATGTAATATTGCAAAGCAAGTCTGGCCTAAGCTGGACCTAAATCGCTCTAAAGCATTGATATCCCTACGAAGAGGGGATATAAGAATGACTATAGGTATCTTAACGGGGCTATGTCTTCTTGGAGTGCATGCTAGAAAGATGGGCCTTGAGTTCAATGACTTCTGCAGAAGTTGTTATGACGCCGAGGAGGAGAAAACAGTATCCCATTTCCTGTGTACATGCCCGGCTCTTGCAAGCAGAAGACTAAAATCACTAAACAGCTTACCGGAGGTCGAAAACTGCAAAGTGGGAGACATCCTAAAATTTACAAGGAGCACGAAATGGGCTCTGTGATAAAAGGGGAAAGGCTCTGATCCTGTGGTATCACAATGGACCGTACTTTGGTCTAAATGTGCAATAGCAGCCACCGAACCTAACCTAACCTAACCTAACTCCGGTGTTAACCTGGGACCTCCTCGCCGCACCTTCAAGAGTTCAACCCTTTCAAAAGTTAAAATAACAGGCGTTGCCCGGCTGCCCCTTCCTCTCTACTGACACAACCAAACTGACTCCCACCACAATAAGAACCACACTGACCCACACCAACTTACCCCTTCTCCACACTGGCCCACGCCACTAAGTTCCTCCTTGTATCTGTAGCCTATAATCTCCGGAGCAAAAAAAAAACCTGTACACTGGTGAAAACTTGATCAAAATAAGTCCAGGTATTACGAAGATTACCTCCTACATACCAACAAATGTTACCTCTTTATAATATTAGTATAAAGTACTGATTAAGTTCTGGGAACTACATTCAAAGCAACACTTTAACTCCTCCTGGAGCATTAGGCGATAACAAGTTCCATCTCTCCTGGTTCGCGGCTGGGTCTGGGTTCTGGGTCTGACCTTCTGTAAATATAGTTGACCTCCATATTGTGCTTGGTCTTCAAACTCATCATGTACCCTGAGGATTCTATTGGAAGGACTGATTCGCTTTGTTGTCTTCTGGTTTATGAACTATCCAGTGGGATTTTTGCTGTTTGATGTCTACAACCTATTTTATATCTCCAGTCCTATACGCCACAGCTCATTGTTGGATGATTTGATTTGTGGCCAATGGATCTTTAAAATATAACACAGACACTAGTCTATAACCTGTTGGATACATAATTTTCCACGTTTTAAAAGAATGTAACAGTTGGATTCAAAGAGTTTCAACTTGGTGCTTAGCGAAGTTCGCTGGAGTTCAACGGAGAAGGAAATTATTCCAAGTAAGACTAATTGCTTTGTTTATTTTTTGTGAACATCAAGTTCCGTTCTGTCATTAGTTGATACAAAACTACTCAAATAGATCAACTTCCTCTATGGCAGACAAATCTGCAGTAGTGATGTGTTTCGGCTGGTCTGCAATATTTTCCTCTTTTAGGCATTCATCCGTAAGCTTTTAACCATCACCATACCATTCACTTGCAGGTTACAGCGATTAATTCAAGCCTAGCATTTTAAGTTGCAACCTTCTTTTCAAATGCGCAAATTATAAAAAGAACGGTTTCTATTTGATGCAAGGTTTGTCGACTATACCAACCGTGGGGGTAATCACATCATCAATCGCGTGTAAAAACAGTATCGGTGACAGAACTTCTCTTTGAGGCACTTCAATATGTCGAAAAGCAGTCTATGTTTCAAAAGCAAACATCTTATATTGATGTAGGATTCTTTTATAACAGTCTGATAAAATATGGATGCCTCTCATAATAAGCGATCTCTAGCTCGCTTGGTGCCTCTCGAGTAAAAATTTGATCCGGAGGTCGGATTCCGCAAGCGTGTGTTTTACCGGGTACCCGAAAAACTATTTCACTCTCGTTTTGACCTAAATAAATAGGTGTATACTCAAAACCTACAAACATAAGACTGCATATTTAGTATTTACGCTAATAGGAAAGCTTAAAAAATCGCTTCTTGGATAAATTCATGTTATGCCTTCAAAAAATGTAAAAAATTCCTTAAAAAACTCAATTCTAAAAAAAAATTTTAGAAGCTCCATTAGACGGATAGAAAAAATTTCCTCGAAAACCGCCTTTAACGGTTTTGTTTTTGTTTTTATGTTTGCTGCCATACAATTATGAACGTGACTTTAGAAGTATCTGCGTGAATCCAACGACAACATCAGTAATAACTTCATGTTGCGGTGTGAAGATGGGTATCGCGAAAAGTGGATAAGTGTTTTTCATATTAGGGATAATAATTTTATTGACATGATATAACCGTTATTTTAACCTTTGGCTTACTTTTACACAATTGCGGAGCGGAAATATTCACATGTACCTCCGTACATGACATGAGAAAAAGTTGAGCGCTCCTCCGGATCAGAGCAACTGTTTGCCAAAACTTTTTGCACATTATCATGGGATAAGAAGACGAGAGTGGTGTAGCTTCTGGTTTTGTTTGAACACAAGGAAGCTACATCGGTACATTATTTAGTTGATTGCCTCGTTTGGTTTGATTATTTGTGTCTCCTTTATGAAATTCTTGGCATGCTACTATTATCATTAACGAAGCATCCTGTCATTGTATGTTAGTGACGTGGAACGAGTAGCTTATTTGGGGGTTTCTTTATAGGTGCATTAAGAACAATACCACATTTATATATCACACTCCAGTATTACTTTTTTTTTTGTGTGAAGAGAGCAGGTCTAAGTATGGGGCTCTGAGGTTTGCCAGAGGTTTATTGTTGCTAATTCGATGGGCATTAAAGTTAAAATGAAGTCGAGGTACACCTTTTTAAATTCTCTATATTAACTTCGCGTGCACGTGGCTGGCTGGTTGGCTGGCTGGCTGGCTGGCTGGCTGGCTGGCTGGCTGGCTGGTCAGATTTTCTGATCAATTTTTAGCCCACTTCACATGGCCCGATTTTATTGAAATTTTGCACACATGTAGATTTCCGGTGACAATACTTTCTATTTGAAATTTGAGGCCTCTCGGACCTCGGGTTCGGGGGGCTCCCATACAAATATTTTACAAAATTTACCCGATTTTCTTTAAATTTTGTACACATGTGTGTCTTCGATGGAAAACACTTTTTGTAAAAATTTGGAGCGATCGGCCCCTTGGGGTCCCCAATATACAATTTTTAAATATCGCTATATCGCATCAGATCACGGCAAAGTCTGAGCTCTGTGCTTTGTGAGCAGCGCTGTTCGCTGCCGCTGCGTAATTTGGTGGATGGCACACAGTGTGTGTGTGTGTGTGTGTGTATCTCCTATTAGAGAATTTACAAGAAAACCTTTTAAGGCATAGAGATATGCTAAACTAAATGACATGGGCTCGAAATCAGGACCGGAGGAAAGATTTTATGCGAGAGGTCATGACCAGACGACGGTTGTAAAGCAAATATGATGATGATGATTGTCTAGAAAAAATCAATTTGTAAATAATCTCAGAAAATCTCAGTTTTCTATACTGCTACCCTTCCAACTTCTATCTCTTCCTTGAAGAATCAATCATTCATATAAAGTCTGTCTCGTTTTCCAACGGTTGACTATAAATGGCACAACATATTAACCAAATTGCAGGATGACTATAACTAACTTATTGCATTTATCCTTGAGGCCAAGTAAATAAATCTGGTTCTGTTAACTCAAAGCATATGTTGGCAGTAAAACTCCCCTATACTATCATCTGGAGTAATAAATATCAAATATTTGTTAACTCAGTGTGGCATGTGTACAGCACAAGGATGGAAGGTCCTGCTGCACACACATGTCGACCATTTATATACAGCACTATATTCTCAAACAAATATTTGTCATCCTTCTTGATGTACACTAGTAGTTCTTTATCGTTGTAATGTGTCCTTTGAATGGCCATCGACATGAATCAATTTTAAATTCACAAATTTACACATCAATTGGAAATTGCATTTCCAAAGGAAGAACATACACACAACCACAACAACAACACCATTTACCACGATGGCAAATAACGATGATAATAATGCACGAATTTCCTTCACACATTATGGATATGAACATCTCGTCTACATGGAATGGCACACCACCACCATCAACCACTCCTTTTTTAATGGGTGGTGCACCAGTGTGCTTGCTTATACTTTTATTCGACAGAATTTGAAAAGAAAGGAAAAAAACGATAAAAGCAAAGGATAAATGTGGCCATCCTTCTTTCCGACATTTATGCCAACTACTTGCGCACACGCTAACGACATAAAGGTAAAGGTAAATAGCATTATTATTAATGCAATGCGATGGCATATGCTGCACAAGGCATTCCATTATGCAACGGCACACGTGATGTCCGGGATGTCAAGGAGTGCTGTGGGGTGCAAAAACAGTCTGAATTGTGCTGGCTACATTTTAGTAGCTTAATAGTATAGGAATAGCAATTTAGAGTTGAGATTTCGGGGGCGGACTCCACACTAATGGGACTTATGATTACAATAACAATATTTGGCGAGAGTTGGATATTTGTGGTCCAGCCGCCAAGTTAGCCGTCCTAGCAAGACATGGAAAAGGACAATAGAAGAGGAAGCAAGATCCCAGGGGACCGAGTGGCGTCACTTGAAATCTTAGGCGATAAATTGAGTTCATTGGCGGGCTATTTTAGAAGCCCTATGCACCCCCGCAGAGTAAAGAAAAGAGAAGAAAAAACAAAAAAGGTGCTCAGCAGAATTCTGGAATGCTCCTAAACTCATAAATGGTAAAAGAAGCACTATCACATTAGGCTTGCAAGCAGAACCACTTCTAAAATCCGATCAACAACGCAACACAACTCTCGCAGCCGTTTCAATATTCGGCGTCTTGATTTGTCGTCGAATAACTCTAGATACGGTACAAAATGTTATCGAGAACGCTTAAAACAAAAAGAACGAGAGTTGGATAGTTGTGGTCCAATCTTCTCACTATATTCGTCTTAAAATTTTGCACAAAAATGGAAGGAACCTACAACTGAAAGCCGTATCCAAAAGGCGAATTTTTAAGCCAAGTTATTACTCTCGAACGTCTGGCAGACATTCGCGAACTTCCGCGCCTAGTGCAATCCTTGCTCTCTGTACTGTTCTAGATTCTTTTCCCAGACTGCTTTTCTTCGTCGGTGAACTGTTTTTCATATTTTCTGAGCTCTTTATATTCCTCTTCGCGTGCCCGCATTCTATGAGATTGTTGCATTGCTCAGTACGCAACATTCTAACATACAGTCGCTAGCTTACATTTGTCATCGAACCAGTCGTTCCGATCTCTACGACTAATACCTAAGATGGATTCAGCACTACTAATGACATTATTCTTAAGGCGAGTCCATTTCTCTTCTACGCTCGACATCTCAGCCCCAGGACTTACTCTCCCTGCATTTAGGACAAGTCCTATCACTCGGGCATTGGTAGTTGTTTCGGGTCTCTTCGTTGCGAAGGGCAGCCGTGTTGACTCGAATCTGATTCGTGAATGCGGTCTTTCGTGATGATGTAATCCGCGCTACGAATACCATACCAACAAGATAGTTGTCCGAGTCGACGTTGGCACCTCGGTACGTTCGTACCGTTATCAGGTTCGGATTGTGGCAGCGGTGGTCTATCTGCTTGCGAGTGCCTCTATCAGGAGATACCCAGATCCATTGTCATTAGTGTTCTCGTGTAAGCTATGGGTGCCAATGTACTGCCTGAATACTAGCTCCCTACCTATTCATATCCCCCAGATTGGTTTTTACATCATAATGAGGTCGGCAGGCATGGAGTTCCTGTTTGACTGATACTGATGCATTTTGTGTTATTCCACCTATTCTGCTGATGGCTGACTGCCCATTTGACACTTCTGTGTCTCTTTGACTCCTCGTAGGAGTCCGCTCCGCTGAAAGTTTGAACACCTGTTTGGTTATGCAGATGCTTGCCTACCAACAGGGTACAAAGAACTGCCAATGGTATCAGCGTTCTGCGTTCAAAACTATCAGGAATGGTGTTCCTCTGTGTTCCATCTTAGGGCCCATATTAATCTGCTCTTTTATTGATGATTTGCCATTAGTATGCCATCATGCATTGTTACATATCTACGAAGATGATGTCCAGCTATATTTATTACATCATTGTAGTAAAAATGAGGAGCTTTGTTAACTTGCTTTTAATGGATAATTAACCTAAAGTTATACCAATAGCAAATGGAGCCCTACAATTAAAAGTTATTCCAAATGTTTGGTTGTGTATCGTTGAATCTGCTACTAATTTGGGTTTCGTAATAAATAGAAATCTGTCTGCATACAACCTTGTGAATATTATGGTTGGTAGAATTTATGGAGGTCTTCATAGGCTATGATTATGGGCCATGGGTTTACACCCGGCCCCTGAAAAATGATCTAAGAAATGCATATCACTAGGCGTGAATAGGAAACTTCTTGTGTAGAAGAGAAGTTAAGTTTCTTTTTCAAATATCTTTAAAAGCAGTATTAGTAACTGAGAGAATGTTATCGCTAAAAATTTTATATTTCAAGCAGATTTTAAAGATTATTATAAACCGATAAATAAACAGACAAACCTGCTAGCATCACGTTCAAAAACAACTTACCACAATCCGAAACTAACCATCGTGACAAAGATGACTCTGCGTTGCGTTGCGCAATTTCAACACAACCCCTTTCAATAAACGCCTAATGCATTTGTGCATTTTCTCAAAGTCCCCCGCAACAATTCGCGACCAATTTTGACGGTTCGCACATTCAGAAATACGATCCGGCACCATTATGCCATATTTTCATTGAAACTTGCTGCTCTTCGAGGAGGTGGACAAAATTGGACGACGAAAAAGATGAAGAAGAAGAAGGGGAATCAAAAGACGAACAGAATATTGTCAGCAATATTCGTATATACGTTCAAAGATAAGTACATCGTTAGAGGTTCCAACATCACCAGCAGCCATCTGCTGTTCCGCATGAAGTTTCTTCGTCGTTGTCGTTGTCATCTACAATACGCGAAATATGCCATTGCATCGCAACATCATCAAATTATTAAGGGAAATTGCCAACTGAATGGGTTTTTATGGATGCACCGACCCACGTCTTCCGACACGATTTTCGGCAACGAGAAAGGGCATTTTTAGAGCGGATGGTTCCTCCAATGTACCAAGTCGAACGAGGAGGTTTCAATAATGTACCAAGTCGGCCGGGGCGCGGTGGCGAAATCAAAATCAAACCAAAAACGAGAGCTTCCCGCCATCTGATGCTTTTACCCATTTTCACATAACATCCATAAAAGACGAGTCGCTGCAATAACGTTGCACTAACGAGCAAACAGGAAGCACCGCCGTTCGTTCTGCTCTGCTCTCGGCTCTATTCCGCACTCTACCTAATGCTGATGCTCTTTGGTTATGCGGTGTTGATGTGGTTACTTGCTTCGCTGGTTTCCTTTTCAGCTCGCTGAAATTGAGCAACGCCAGCTAGAAAGTCTTCCATCCATTCGACACTCTGGCAGATGCAGTTACAAGGATTGCAAGGGGATGGGGTAAGTAAATCTACAAAGCATTGCAAGATGATGCTATTCGTTCTCCTTTTCTTCACCTCGCACCATCTGAACTTCTTAACCAATGCGACGACACCGTTTCTAGCAGCCACATTTCCACATGAAAGGAATAAAAAGTGCGTCATATGGGAGAATTCATTATTGTATCCTTGACAAGGGAGAAATTTCGCAACGAATAGTGGTAAATAGACGACTCTGCGTTCATCTTCATATTCGCAGAAGATGTAATGACAGTTATGCACCTCGGTTTGTTCAAAGTAATTACCACAAATAATAATGGGTGAAATGTAAATGCACACACACACACACACACATATACATATATAGAGCACACATGGCAGTATGTGAAGAACGAAATACTAGGATGGAATTCTAAGCTCATTTAAATATTTAATCATCAAACCTTTGACACTTAACACGGTAGAGGCGCTAGGTCCCACAAGAGATATAGGACATAAGTAAATTAAGCAAACATTTGACAAAATGGAGTTTTTGTATAAATAACTCGACTGTGTCTTCCAAAGGAGAACATTCGACCTTGCCTTAGGCTGTTCCCTTATAATGCGATAATGAACGTGCTTGAGCTGAAAACGGACACATTCTACAAATAAACGACCTACTGAATAGCCTAGAAACAGCGAATCTAGTACTTATCGGCGACTTTAATGGAGGAATAGGCATGATGCAAAATAACTTTGTTAACGGATTGGTTACAACTCTAAATATGAAACCTGTGACGCCTAAGGAACTGCAATTCTGGAATTAGCTGACGCATTTGATTGTCAAATCCTTAATGGAAGTTGATTCTCATTGGGAGTACACATTTCTTTGCGGAACGGCATGTTCTGTAATAGACTGAAAATTGTGCTCACGTCTTAAAGAACTTAAGGTAGCAATGAAGACAGTCGCAGACCGCATGCCGCTGGAAGTTACGTTCTACCTGTACAGAAACCCGATCAACAACAGCACAACTCAGTTAAGCCTCTGACCAAAACTATTATGGAAAGAGAGTTTACGAAATTTGTATCTGGCAAACCTCAACAAAGAGTTAGTAGCTATGGCCAACGCGAATAAGATGCCAAATATTTAAGGCCTAAAAGATATAATAAAAAAAGCGACACCCCAAAGTGCTCCAGTAAAATATGTCAACGGTACCAGCAAGCAAAAGTGGTTTAACATCGATTGCAAACGAGCGAGAGATGCATCTTTTGCGTTTCTCAGGCTAGTAAGAACGAATAACACCAGTACTTCCCAAACTCTATACGCGGAAGCAAATAAACACTTTAATAAAATTTATCATACGAAAAGCTAGCGCTTAACGAGTAAAATATTGTCCTTTTAAAAAAATCGCGATCACCATCAGACGACGAAAATGGAACTTTATTAGCCACACTTTGAGAAAGCCAGCGGACGATTTCACATAACTAGCACTCGACTGGAATCAACAAGGAAGCCGCCAAGTTAGCCGTCCTAGCAAGACATGGAAAAGGACAATAGAAGAGGAAGCAAGATCCCAGGGGACCGAGTGGCGTCACTTGAAACCTTAGGCGATAAGTCGAGTTCATTGGCGGGATTTTGTAGAAGCCCTATGCTCCCCCGCAGAGTACAGAAAAGAGAAGAAGAAACAAAAAAGGTGCTCAGCAGAATTCTGGAATGCTCCAAAACTCATAAATGGTAAAAGAAGCACTATCACATTATGCTTGCAAGCAGAACCACTTCTCAAATCTGATCAACGCAACACAACTTTCGCAGCCGTTTCAATATTCGGCGTCTTGATTTGTCGTCGAATAACTCTAGATACGGTACAAAATGTTATCGAGAACGTTTAAAACAAAAAAAAGCCCCAAGAGACCGTATTTCATTTGAGTTTTCAACGAATTGTACACGTGAATTCCTATCAGCCCTTGTCTCAGAATACAACCGAATTTTTCAAAATGCAGAAGCTTCCTGAAATCGATTATATTTCCATTACACAAGAAAGGTGACTATAACTACCCGACAAACTATCACCATCATCATATTTGGCTATACCACCGGAGTCCGGTGCTGGCCTCCCGCAGAAAGTCTCTCCATCGGTACCGATTTTGACACAATTTCATCCCGGTTTGCATCCCTAAGCTCTGGGCGTCCTGTATACGTCATTCTTCCAGCGTAGGCTTGGGTGCGGCCCCTCTGTCGTGTTCCATAAAACCTACTAGAAAGGACTTTCCGAGCAGGATCATATTCGCTCATGCAAGTTAGGTGTCTTGCCCACCGGAGCCTACCGAGCTCTCTTCACGATGTCGACATCGCGGTAACGGTTGTAGGTCTCATCAGTACTCTCCAGAATTGGGTTTCCTCACATACGGGGCATACAATTCTCCGTAAGACTTTTCTCTCGAACGCGGATAAGAGGTCAGAATGCGTAAGCACTCGAATCTCGCATCCATATGTAAGTACTGGTATATCTATTGTTTTATATACCAGCAGCTTGGATTAAGTTCCTGGATTCGAAGAGTCTTGATAGACTAAGGTAGGCTTTGTTGACACTTTAAGCAACCATGCGCGTATTACTGGTCTCATGCTGTTATCGGCTGCTATAGTTGACCCGAGGTAGTTAAAGGATTGCACTTCTTCAAATTCGCGCTGTTCCTCTCGCCGTAACGTCAGAGTCTCGGATCACTTTCTCCAACTCCAGGTTGAAAAGGACACAGGCCAGTCCATTCCCTTTTCGGAGCCCGTTAGAGATGTTGATTGGGCTTTATAGTGATCCGGATATTTTTACTTGGCTTATAACATTGGTCAACCTACATAGTCGTGTCAGCTTATTTGGGATGCCAAATTCTTTATAAAGTTCTACTCTGGCTATGGCTATGGTATCATAGGCGGCTTTAAAGTCTATAAAAAGATGGTGTAGTGAGATTTTTGAGACTCTAGACATTTTTCTATCACCTGCCTAAGGGTGTAAATCTGATCAGTTGTTGATTTGCCTGGGAGAAAGCCACACTGGTATGGCCAATGATGACTTTAGCGTATGGGGCTATCCTGTCTTGAAGGATAGAGGAGAAAATCTTCTATGCGGTACTCAACAAAGTTATACCACGACAATTGACTGGAGACCAAATCCAGGAGTCTCTTTCCATTGTTGTTGCGCGTGATGCCAAGACCATGGCAGCCCATGTACGCGTGAAGATTTGAGTTGTCGTTACCAACTTTGGCGTTCATATCGTCAAACACTATTTTGATGTCGCCTGCGTGAGCACAGGATATTGTTTCCTCTAGTTGACTATAGAAGGCCTCCTTTGTTTCATCGTCATCAGGTTCGGTGGGAGCATAGTACTGGATAAAAGTGATATTGCGGAATTAGAGTGGAATCGTGCTGCAATTATGCGGTCAGAGATTGGTTTAAGTCCAATCAAGGACCTTTTGCAACTCCCTCCACTGCACTAGACATTCTGTTCAACATTACACCACTGGACTGGCTGCTATTCGCCTCAGTGAAACCTTCCAGAGGGGTAGGTCTTGGGCATAGAGGCATTCCGGGAGATTGTAAACCTGATGGGCTCGCCAAACCGCCCCTATAACCATCAAAATGCTACCGGGAAAAGTAACCGTAGGTGACCAAACCGAGCAACATGTCTAGCGATAAAGCATATCTGGCCCAAGCTTGAACCAAAACGCTCCTTTAAAAAAAAGATTGCACATCAGTGCTATAATAGGTGTCATTACTAGGCAATGTCTCATAGCAATGCTGGACGTATTCTCAAACGATATTCGCAGAAGCTGCATGGACAAGGAATATGAAGAAACCACTCTCCACCTTCTCTGCAGCACATGTCCAGCTCTCCTTCAAGAGTGTAAGCTCAATCTAGGAGAATTCTCTTATAAGAACCTTAGTGAGCTTAAAAATACTGGCATTAGCAGTCTCTTGCACTTCATACGAAGCTCTAAATGGTTCAACGAGTGGATAATATTTTCAATCCGTGTGGTATCATAATAGACCATTATTGATCTAAGTGTTTCGGTTTTTCCACCGAAAGCCACTTTAACCAAACCTAACCTAAACTTGGCCTGACTTTTCCTATAGGAAGTGATGGGATAACTCGATACATTAACAATTAACTCATTGATAAGCTGTATGCTGTTTTCGATTTTTGTAGTATCAATTACATTTTTAAGGTCGTTTACTTTGCCATTAACTCAACGATTCTTTTTCCTGTATTTTTATCCAATTTAAATGTTTTTCCACGCTTCACACGCGCCACACGCGTCAAAAGCGGGATATCAAAATGGACCACTGACATTGAGCCGCTCAAAAAATTACAGCCTTCTAGGTCGTGAAAAAGGTGGTTAAAAAGACCTCAAAAAAGGAGAAAATGGCCCGATTTCAAGCTGTCGCACGTTTAACACGTGAAACGTGACACGCCTCATACGTAAAATATGAAAGAAAAAAAAAATGGTATTTTGGAGGTATACACTCACAAAATTTCAGCCGTGTGGAAGTTGGTTAAAAATTACTTCAAAGAAGTCAAAAAAATATTTTAATACATCACACGCGACACACGTCATACTCGTAATATAAAAAATGCTATTTTGGACTTTTGGACACTTACAAAATTTCAGCTGTCTAGGCCGTGTGGAAGTTGGTTAAAAAAGGCCTCAAAGAAGTCAAAAAAAACAATTTCAACCCATCACACGCGCCACACGCGACATGCGACACGCGTCATACTCGGAATATAAAAAATGCTATTTTGAACTTAGACTTAGACTTAAAATAAATAAAGTTTTTATGTTTTTGAAATTCGCGAGAAATGGCGCATTTTCGAGAATTCTTGAGAAACTGAGAAAAGGAATTTTCGAGAGCAATACCGCTCTCTCGCAAATACTTAATATTATTTTGTAAACATCATGTGTGCGAGTTTTTCAAATTAATTTTCCTTTTTCCCATTCTTTCTCAACAGCAATCCCTATGAAGCTTACCAAGGCGACGACTACGATTATCCTTCACTATCCGACAGTGAGCAGCAGTATCGTCCGAAAGTACACCCACAACAGCGTGAAGAGGAAATCGATGAGAAACATAAAGCAACAACACTGCTATCACTTGTGCAACGGGTAAAGACAATGTGGGACATTTATCAGTCATTGAGTTCCGCTTGGAATTCTATTGCGGATCGTCGACTAGAGTCGATGATGACGACGACGACGAAACCTCCGGCTAAACCTGAAAGTCGCATCAACTCAAAGAAACCACCAAAGTTCACGTCCAAGGTTGGAAACAGGAATAAAAATATCACTAAACCCACAAGTACCACAACAACAACATCATCTACGCCGCCGACAGTTGTTGAAAGCAACAAGGACGACAGCAAATTGCCCGATGACTCTGACTCTGACTCTACAGAGCGCCCTCGTCGTAGTGCTACTAAAGAAGAAACCACAACCGATTCAGCGATCGCTGAAGGACGATACATCAAGGGTGACCCGCTTAAGGGTTACTATGATTTCGTAATCACCGAAGGCTCATATAAGTTCTGGGCGGCTTTTCAGGTAAGCTCTCTAGCAGCTGAGTGTGTGTCGTATGAATATCGAACTCTGAAATTAGAACTAGATTCGGGGCAGAGGAAGAATCCTTTGAATACCAAATGGACGATGCCAATTTCCGTTTCATATTTTCCGCATAAAATGACGTGCACAATTGATGCGGCGGAAAAGTGGGTTCCTAGCGAATTTTGTCAATACGCTTCATGCCTTTTCCCTGTTTCTGCAGTAATTGCAGTCAACAAACCATCACATCCATCCATCATCTGACTGTTAGTCAGTTGGATAATCTCATACCATTACGACGATTTGAACCCAAATTCGGAGCATGCACATGCACTTTCCATAAAAGCTAATGAATAATTCTGTTGAACTGAATTGAAAAGGCAATTGTTGGCTTCGGCAGTTGTCGTTGTGCACTACTCAGGAGTCCGTGTCCGTGTCCGTCGGTCGTCGCATGTATTGCACAGAAATCAAACCGAGAATTCGAATTTTGTGTGGCAGACTCCTGGCCAATAGACGACAAGAAGGTGGCACGCTCATTTTCATTTCCGGTTAGTCTTCCCTTTCATCTGATCTGGGTAGTTCTGTTATACTACTACTACTACTATTACGCATGTGATAAATAGAACAAAAAGACTAACGGCCAATTCGGGGAAGTTATTTGCCAAATTTCCAGCAGTCCACAGTCTTCACGAATACTTCGTTCTGGACAACATAAGCGAGCGCCACGCTACCAACAACTCAATATGAGAAGATAAGAAATTTTATGTTTGGCAAACATGCGTCGCTTGGTTGACCGACGGACGGCTGCATTCGACAAGGATGTGTTTTTCGCAGCAAAGTTACTCTTGCTGGCCTGTTGCAGGGTTTGCGGTTATCCGGTGATTCTGGGCTGAGCAATGCTGTTGCTGATGGGGGGTGGAAATGGCCGTTGGGTTATTTTTAATTTTTAACGACTATTTGCTTTTGGGCTGTGCGCTTTTCCGTGTTTGTGTGCGTGACGTTTATGTGTAGAACGCATTGCGTGTAATGCGGATGATCTTTGTCGCCGCACTGTGTTGTTTGTTTGTTTGTTCCGTTCGGATTTTGGAAGTTTACCGCTTGATTTTAAGTTACGTTGCGTTTGTGTTTTAGTGTTTTGCTTGATTGAGAGATTTAAACGGGACGACGTCTTGTTCGGGTTAAATCAATTTGGAACCCTTTGCGATTCGTTCCATTGTCTTTCTTTAAATATCATTAAGGAATACTTTTTTCTTTCCTTCATTGTCTTAATGAAAGACTGAGGCTAATGGTTAACTTTCATTTAAAAAATCCTTACAAACTTTTCATAGCTACATGGAAGAATCCAACTAATGGGTGATCAATTTAGAGGTATCGGATTTGTAATTGAAATAAAATAACAACAATTCAAATTGATTCAAAGGATGATGGTTCGCCTTTTTAGGAACTGACTAAAGGCTGTTTTCCAATTCCTTGGGAAGACTCCAGAAAAATAACAAATGGTAAAGCCTGCGCATTGGCAATGCCAACGTTGAAGTACACCTTTTCAAAATATATCGGGAATACCATCAGGACCGGCAGATTTATGAATGTTGAGATCATTTAATACTCTAGCTACTTGATGAGTACGAAAGTAGATCTTTCCTATTCGACTCTTGAAAGTACAGGCGGCGACAACGCGCTCTCTGGTAGCGTGGAGCTAGCTGCGAAATGTGAAGCAAGCAGATTGGCCTTTGTTCTATAGAGCTGACGGTTGGAATGTCATTTTAAATGAGCGTTCCAATTGAAGACGAGGCAGTACTTTTAATTCGTTTCACGAATGACCAAAAATGTTTACTTCCTTTGAGACATTGAAGCATTTTTTGTCTCAGTTTCTGGTCAACTGTGCTGTGCTGTGCTTGCGAGGTCCTCAATTAGCGCTAGTATGCGCCATTTTGATGCCACAAAACTCGAGGTTTCTAGCATGGATAAGGATATGGTTTAAATGCAGCCTGTAGCATTTAGGTATGAGATCAAGTCGATGATCCTATAATCCGAGAGCTCTTTCAGGTCGTAAAAAAATGGTTTACCTAAAATGCGTTGTCTTGACCCACTGGCCAGTGGCCAGTGCTGATGGCCACAACTCTGGCAATATCCTTTCGGGTTCTTGATAACAACTCGGTGGTTTTCTTTTTGCTGTAGGATCGCCACATTGATCTCGATATGGCGCAGTTCGACAGACTGATCCACCTGAGCTGTGACTTAGTATTAAAGAAGGAGAGAATTTGTTCCTTGACTAAGCTCATTGGACAGCTAACCTTCTCCATAGAGCCAGTATCCATAGCGACGCCCATCTTAGTCAATTCGTCCGCCCTGTCATTACCCTCCATATTATTATGCCCCGGCACCTATACCATGGTGATTTCCAGGAATTGACTAATCGAGGCCAATTCTTCTTGGCACTGTTGTACTAATTTCGAGTTTATTGTAGTCGCATAAATCGCCTTTATCGCCGATTTGCTATCAACACAGATACCAACCCTTCCGTTTTGTGCGTTTCTGAGCCTTAATGCTCTACAGGCCTCCCTAATTGCTCAAATCTCTGCCTGAAAGATGCTAGCCGAATCGGGTAGCTTGAAAGACGTTGACAGATTTAAATCATCTGAGAAGATACCTGCACTGACTCCGTCCTTCATCTTGGATCCGTCAGTGAATATTGTTGCGTCACATTGCCTCGCTACTGTCCGATCCTTCCAGTTTCCCCTGGTAGGAAATTCAACGCTGAACGAGGAGTTGAAGCTGAATTTAGGGTTGCAGTAATCAGTAGATGATGCTATCAAGCCTCCAGATACTGTCTGCAGTATATTGCAGTGCCCGTTTCTAGTAGCAAACCACCCAGATTCTTTGAGTCGTACTGCACTGCACGTCGCAACATACTTGATAAATATATCAGGAGGTAGTAGGTTCAAGATGGTGTTAAGGGCCTCAGTCGGGCAAGACCGTACAGCTTCTGCAATGCCTGCTGCTGCTGATCGCTGTAACATGCTGAGTTTGGTGGTGTTATACTTCTTCTTCATCGCTGGCCACCAAACCAATTAGCCGTACAACAGCTGTGTACAGCCAGAGAGCCATCTTTGGTTGAAGACCCCATTTCCTTCCGATGGTTTTGCTGCTAGCCTTCCATTTAAGCTTCCTATCTAAGATCACTTCGAGATATTTGGCACTGGGGGAAGAAAAACTTTGTGAGTAATGCTATCGTAATTCTGTAAAGAGATTGCCAAACGGACGCTCCTTTGTTGCATTATTAACAAAACCTAACATAATTGAGTTGGGGTCATCGTATCTATCAGCTTGGCGCCAATTTTTATCAATCGAGAAACGTTTTCGTAACAAGCAAGAGCTTTATCAGCAATACAGAGATTTCATGTCCGAATACATAGAACTAGGCCACATGGTTCCAGCCACGCAAATCGACGTCAAACAAACCTATTATCTACCACACCACTTCGTACTCAAAGAGCATAGCACCACCACCAAGCTGCGAGTCGTGTTTAATGCATCAGCTAAAACATAATCACAACTAACGCTCAACGATTGTCTGATGGTCGGACCTATAACACAACATAACCCAACATAACACAATATAACACAACATAACACAACATAACACAACATAACACAACATAACACAACATAACACAACATAACACAACATAACACAATATAACACAACATAACACAACATAACACAACATAACACAACATAACCGAACATAACACAACATAACACAACATATACTATCCAGCAGGATCTTTTTTCCATCATCACTCGATTTAGGAAACATACTTTCGCGTTTTGTGGCTACATAGCGAGTCTCTATAACTAAAATTTTGAATGTTGCAACTGACGAAGAGGTAGTGTTTTTTTCATGAGTGTCCGAAAGAGTGGTACTCTAACATTGCAGTGTTTTTGCATCATTTTTGGTCGCGGTTTTGTTCAATCGTTTCAATTCTTTTGGGTTTCCCTAGTGGGCTCACTGCAAAAATAAAACACAAATCAATCCTGTGTGTGTCCAAATCAAAAATATATGTATTTCTCTTCTTATCTGTTTTTGTTTTCTTTTAAGAAAATCAAATTGAATTCCTCGTGCAACAGTAATCAGAATATGCGAAACAATTCACAAAACTATTACCAAGGGACACAGTTGTACATGACCTAAAAAAAGCAGGAGTGCCCCGAAATTTTTGCACCCAGGTATCGGTATTTGTGCGTGTGGGTGGTATATGTTGTGTATCGCTCACTTTTCCCACCTCACAAACATCGAATTCTTTTTCGTCCAGTCGCTGATAAACATCCCAACAACAGGACCAACCATTACTCAAAGTATTAACTTACAATTAATTAATTTTTACCAAATTGGATTTCAGTTTCAGAAGGGTTTTTTTTCGCGAAAAACGTTCTCCATTTTTTTTTTTTCGTAATTTGTATTTTTTGTTGTGTATTTTGGAGAGTGGTGGATAGCGGTAGATGGCCATCACAGAAAAAGAAGCAAAAGTCTACCGAAGTATTTCATTATTTTTCGTGTTCGATGAAACGACGTGAATGTGAGATAGAACAGGAGCGGAATATGCGATACTATGCTGGGAAATGGGCTTAAAAATTATTTAAAAATTTTTGCGACTTTTGAATTAAATTTTTTAGAGTAAAGTTTCGGTATAAAAGGATTCAGGAGAGTGTCTTTTCGTTTTTTATTTTCTTTCCTACATATATTATCTGATTTGCATCCCGGTATGCCGATACAATTCTAGCAAACAAATTCTCCAACTCCCGGTCAACTATGTGCATATAGGAATGTAAATTCCAATCAAATCCTTCTTCCGGTGTGTATTGTCGCAATATAACGTACGGTTTTTCAGTTCGGAACAGGTGTGACCACCCACGAGAAATGAATGAATAAATTCCATTTATGAGCGGAAGTCCTATAACACTCACCCAGAGCCAATAACAACAAAGTAGGGTGCTCCTCCAAACTCCAACAGAGTAAGTTCGTTGCATTTTCGATGCGAAAATACCAAACCGAAACATGCCGATCGAGGAAGGATAAAAATTTTGTCTCTGCATGCTCTTCCGTATACCCAATGACGGACACATATTGCAGAGGGTGTGCGTTGCACATCAAATTAATATTTTGTACAACTCACTGTCAACAATGACAGAGCCGGAAATGCTGGACACACTGGTTGGGTGGCTAATTAATTTTTTTAGTTATTCAGGATGATGAATATCGAAGGATGCGTTGTCGTCGTTCTTTTTTTTTTTTTTTTGTATATCCCATTCATGATTAAATTTCCATTTACTAAGGTGCATGAATTTTCGGTTTTTTATTCAATCTTGATTGCAATTTCCTGATACAATGGATTATTTCCATCCAAATCCAAAATTGATCTGGGCAGTAGTTGTTTCACTAAATCAGTCGAAAGAGGCCCTTCCCAAGGAGGGGTAATATCACCCTTACTATGTGGCTGCTGGTTATAAACAAGGTCTTTAGTACATATGAGTTGGACAGAAGGAAAGCTGTCGCTTATGCAGATGACGTAGTGATACTTGTATCAGGACAGTACCCTTCTGCGATTATTGAAGTCATGGCTCTAAGCAGGGTAGGGTGGCCTGGGGGTTACCTATGGCAAAACTGAAATGGTACTTTTCACTGCTAAGTCAAAACAACCGAAACCATCTGAAACGAGTACGGTACCATCTAGGCCTTTCACCGGATGTTGGCAAGAGCGGTGACCACCTGTCAGCTCTTTGGTGATTCTGTAAGCGGTTCTGCTATCGCACCTGCTCGCTGCTGCTTCTGCGACCAGGTTGTTGATACAATTACGTTTGTCACGACTTACACTATGCTGCGCTTCTCTCATTTCACTTCTATACAGGGACTCTAGCTCGATCCTCGCTGCTGCTGGGGTATCTACAACATGACTTTTAAGTAGCTTACGTTCTTCAATCCGCCTCCAGGTATCTTCGGTAAGCAACGTGCTGTGCCTCGCCTGATTTCTACCAACAATACTTTCCGCTCCAGATGTGAAAACATTTTTCACAATCTTCCAATGTTCTTGGATGGTTGTCGACAGTGAGCTGCTGGTTGCTTCAACTCCTTGCGATAAATGATCCCTTAATTGTTGGCGTACTGAGGAGATCTTTAGCCGGTCGATGTTATACCTAGGCATTCGGATGGACCAAGGCAAGTCCCCTTCTTATTTAGCCCCGACCAAAGCTAATACAAATCGGATTGGGTACCGAAATCGTTCACTTGATTTGGCCGAGTTCCCAGTGACGCGACGTGGACGCATATGATAGGAGTTCTGATGCGAGAGGCTAAGGACATGACTGTCTATAATCACGTCATCATCATCGTTTGTCACCAATGCTCATCAGTCATCGCTATTATTTTCTGTATCTAAGACATCTGACGATTACAATTCCCTCGGTTATCTTTTTCCAACAAAATGTCATGGAAAACATATCCATTTTCTATTCTCTGATGACTCTGATCTTGTAATAGTCATAAAGGGGGGAATGCAGTATTACTATTAAGTGAGCAAAAATAGTGTCTTAAACTGCTTTTCGTATATAACATACTTCTTACTTCATAAATTTAAAATAAAAAGGTAATTTTTATTTCCCCCAACAATCCATATATCCTTTTTCCTATCCCCCAATCGTCGATCCACTCAATATCGAGATGCCAGAGAGTGCAACAGCTGCACAAGGGATAATAATTCCTCGCACAAACAAAAACTAGTGAACGAATATCCTCAGAGTATTTTTATGATATCCATAAATTCAGTTATTAAACCATTCATGGCAGGACAATGAATCACGCGCATGGCAAGGCACAGCTCGGCACAGCACCATCTCTCTTAGAAACAATAAATTCAATAATTCCAATTTTTTTTCTACATGCAACCCTCATATTTTTTTAACTTAATTTTCCCCGTTTTTTTTTTCAATTTGATTTTATTTTCATATTGTTGGTGAATTCGGGCAACTATGTGTCTTGGAAAACAAAACAAACGAAAAACGCTCTCCATAAAATGCACTCCTTACACGACAAACTGATGCGCGCACGTGGCTATAACAAAAAAACCAAATGGACAACATGACATGGCCTATGCTGGATTGTTGGTTGGCCTCTGTACCGCGCACCAATAGGTCGGCACAGCGATTTTAATTATTTATTCAACATTTGCTGCAATTTATTACTCGAAGGTTAATCCCTTGGTAAGCGACTACGACTACGTGGATTACCTTGGCGGGGGTCGATCTCTGTCTGGCGGTAGCGGCGACGATGATTTTGTCGACGACGATAGTGCGCCAGATGATGCCACTGGAGTGCATCGAACAGCGAAATGGCTGGATTGGTTACCAATCGGCTCGGCTGGGCACACCATGAAATTCATTCTCGATGCGATAGACAAACTGCCGCATGAGGCCGAATCACCAGAGGATCCTGATCATCAGTAGCTGTAGTAGCTGTTTCCCAGCCGAAGTTATAACGCAATTTTTTATGAAAGTCTGCGGGGAAATGCATTTTTTTACGGGTGGGTTGTTTTTGTTGCATTTATGTTTTGTACTGCAATTGTAGTTGGTTTCCGGTCGTTTGATGCGGCTGTGGCAGCCGGTTTTATCTTTCAATGCGATTTTTATTTGAAATTCTTTCGGCTGCTATTTACTTTATATTAAAATTTAAATTAATTGTGGATAACCAATACGATCCCTACAAAATTCGATGCTTTTTCATTGCTAAAGGACATTTGACTTTAGTTTCGATGTAACTTGAATGTCCTTTTGGAAGCGAGTCGATAAGTTATAATAGAATATTAAAATATAATTTTAAAACTAATTTTATTTTTTATTTTAATTTATTAAATACATATATATATTGTATCGATGTACTGCAAGTTGGCGCAAAATTAATCACCATATCGGAAAATGTTATAATTTTTGCAAATGGCGTCCTACGTCAATCATATTTGACATTTATGAACTAGACAGTGCATCAGTTAATGCCTGCTGACTGGCAGTCGCTTGTGAATTACCTACTGTCAAGCCCTCCTAAATATCAACAACGAAGAGTACGATTTTGTGTCGAAAAACATCATGAACGACGAGGCGCATTTCCACTTAAGCGGTTACGTCAATAAGCACTGGGGCACTGAAAATCCGCGTGTGATGCAATTACATTCACTCAAAGACACTGTGTGGTGCGGTGTTCACGCGGGAGGAGCGATTGGGTCGTATTTTTTTTCTTAGGACGCCATCGGCAATACGATCACCGTTACTGGCGATCGCGATAAATGACTTCTTACTGCCGGAATTCGATGAGCGGGGCTTGGTGAACATGGGTTTTCAACAAGACGGTGCCTTGAGAAATATCGCAAGCAAAAAAAATTGAAAAAACTAATAATAAAGGGTCCGCCAAATAACTTTTTTTTTTTGAAAATGCTATAAAAAAAAACTACTGAATATTTTCACAAGTTCTCTCATTTTTATTTAAAAGTACAATCCTTCCGGTTAACAATGGAAAATAATTTCATTCAAATGGCTGCCTCGGCTGTGTGTGTGCAGCTGTATTTCACCGATGGCTTCACGAATATTGTCCTTTAAAGCGTCAATTGTCTCTGGCTTGTCGGCGTAACACTTATCTTTTAGGGCACCCCACAAATAATAGTCCAACGGTGTCAAATCGCAGCTCCGAGGTGGCCAAACGACATCAGCTCTGCGGCTGATAATGCGATCTTCAAAAACAGGGCGCAAACAATCGACTGTAGCTTCGGCTGTGTGGCACGTAGCGCCGTCCTGTTGAAACCAAATGTTGCCAATATCCTCCTCTTCAATTTTTGTGAACAAAAATTCATTCAACATGGCCCGATAACGATCGCCATTGACTGTAACGGCCACTCCTTGCTCATTTTCGAAGAAAAATGGCCCAATTATGCCTCTGGACCAAAATCCGCACCAAACAGTGACTCGTTTTGGGTGTACCGGCTTTTCAATGTATGCGTGCGGGTTTTCTGTGCCCCAAATGCGACAATTTTGCTTGTTTACATACCCGCCAAGATCAAAATGAGCTTCATCCGAAAAGATGATTTTTTTTGGCAAAATCGGCATCTTCTGTAAGTCGATCGCAGGCCCACTCAGCGAAGCGAAAACGCATTGGATGGTCAGTTGGCTTCAACTCCTGAACCAATTGGACTTTGTATGGCGTCATACCAAGGTCTTTATGCAAAATTCGTCTCAATGATGTCTCCGAAATGTTCAATTGTTGAGAACGACGGTGAATTGATGTTGATGGCGCTTCACGCACACTTTCTGCCACAGCATCAATATTCTCGGGTGTACGCACTGTTTTTGGCTTTTCACGCTTTGGTTTATCGATGAGGATGCCAGTTTCTTTCACTTTTTTCACAAGATAACGAACATACGGAGCTGACGGTGCTTCTCTTCTTCCAAAATCTGTACGCAATTTTCGCACACATTCTGCAACATTACCATGATTTTCAAAGTAATGTCGCAATATTTCCCAGCGTTGTTCAAGCATATACACTACCATATTCGTTCAGCGGAAGGATACAACTAATTATCTGTCAAATCAGACACGAGCTATGTGTTACCATTCACGAAATAAGCACTAGTTGAAAAAAAAAACTTTAAATGGCGGACCCTTTACAAGTATTTTTTTTGGAAAGTCTATCGGCTCACTGATTTTTCGTGACTCTTTCGTATGTAAGGCCTGGTACTACAAGCGAATTCGTTGCGATTTTCTGTTGGGCTGTTGTCTTTTAAAAAAATCTTCTTATTGTTGTAGTTTTTTATCGGTTTTTTATTTTAATTTATTTAACATATTTCGTTAATTTTACATTGTGAAATGAATTCTTATTTTGAAATTCATTTCACTAATATTCGCGGCTTTAAGGGTAATTTTAACTCGCATCGTACCGCATCTTCACGCGAATAAACCTGCGGTTCTTAGTTTCTGTGAAACGCTGGTTTCTTTTATGGGTAGTGCACCTAATGATTTTCAATGTCCGGGGTATTCTCGTGTCGACTGTTTGGTTCCGCATCGAGGGGTTGTTCTCTTTATTAGAGATGATATCTGTTTTTCTGTTCCAAATTTTAATGTTCCGAAATGTAATCCATTGTTCAATACGATATGGATTGAAATTTTAATAGCAAACCATTCAATGTTTATTTGTTGCCTTTATCGTAGTCCTAATTTGTCACCTGATGACACTATTATTGAATTTGATAATTTATCGGAAACAATTGACAAGATTTACGAATCTTCACCAACTTCAGAATTAGTAGTCTTAGGAGATTTTAATGTCCATAATGATTCATGGTTGACCTATTCGAATGGTAGAGATCGATCAGGTGAATCCGCAGAACTATTTTCAGATACCAATCTTCTAATACAACTCGTCGATAAGCCAACTAGATATCCCGATACAACTGTCAATCAATCACCTCACCTATTAGATTTATTTCTAACTTCTATGCCAGATAAATATTCAATTGATTTATCTGCTCCATTAGGTCCTTCCGACCACGGTCTGGTATTAGCCAAACTTTCAATAACCCCAACCCTTGTAGAGTCAACTAGTAAAAGGCTACTCTGGCACTTCAAAAATGCTAACTGGGAGCTCCTGAATCAATTTTTTAGCTCATTTGATTGGTCAACCTGCTTTTCCAACAATAATGCTGTTGAAGCATCTCATCTGATCACGTCAACCAGTCTGCTAGGAATGAAAAATTTCATTCCTTCCTCCTTTAAGAAAAGCAATATTCGTAAGAATAAGTGGTTTAATGATAGCTGCAGGTCAGCTGTCACGTTTAAAAAATCAGCCCATTTGGACTACGTTAATTGCCCATAACCATTACTTCATCTCTTGATTCTTTGCAGCATAGACGTAATGTTGGAGCTTTATCTGTTTTCTACAAATTTTACAACGGTAGATGTTCTTCAGAAACCTGTTCTCTATTCCCAGGTCCTTTTGTCAGCAACGTTAACACTCGTTTGAGGTCTAATCAAAATAGATTTACCTTAAAACCGTTCTCATGTAGAACCCAACATCGATTTACCTTAAAACCGTTCTCATGTAGAACCCAACACTTCAAAGCATCCTTTTATCCGAGAGTGACTTCGATGTGGAATCAATTGGTTGACTCCGTATTTCCCGAATCTTATAATTTACAGGCCTTCAAAATAGCTGTCAATAACTTCCTGAAGGACGACCGTAGTGTTCATTAGAGTATACGATTATTTTATATAAAAAAATTATTATTGATTGTATTTTTTGTATTATTTATAATATTTGTTGTTTATTTTGTAATATTTTCTTGGTAAAAGTATTTGGACTCGCGTCGTTTTAGTTCCGTGTTCGTTTTTTCGTATTGCTTTTTTCAATGAATCAGAGATAATTCTGAGAAAATAAATAATAAACCGGCTACAAACGTGAGGAATGTATTATATTGTAAATCACATTCTTTCGAATTTTTAAATTTTTAATTTTAATAAAGGGCATAGCCCAACTTATTGCCGTGACGAGAAAGTCATTCAGGGACATATCCCGTGGCAATGAGTCTTTAAAAAAAAAAAAAAAAAAACCGCACACACTGCACGAGCCACAATGGATATTGTGAAGCAACCGTTTCCTGGTCGCGTAATCTCCCGTTTTGGCGATTTGGCATGGCCAGCAAGATCGCCCGATTTAACCATCCCAGACTTTTTTCTTTGGGGCTACTTGAAGTCGCTGGTTTATGCCAACAAACCTTAGACAATCGCAGCCCTTAAGTCGAATATTCGACAGGAATGCAGACAGTTATCAACGTAAATCTTGCGGAACGTCATGGAAAATTCTATAAACGGACACGGACACAAATCGCGAAGATAGGCAGTCACTTGACGGATATCATCTTTTCCACTTAACAGAAACAATTGGTAAAGGTCCAAGTAAAGATTTCGATTACTCAAAATCATTTGTTTTGTTTTGTTTAATATTAGTAAAATAGTAATTCAAAAACAAAATTGGATGATTAATTTTGCGCCACCTTGTCTAATAGAAATGCATTTTCATTTAATTAAATGTTTTTTACTGTTTTGTATTTTTATTGTTATTGGAATATTCTTTAAAATATAAATAAATAAATAAATAAATTAATTTGTTGATACTCGTAAGACATATGATATTCTTCGCTATTCTAACGGGTGTTTTTTTAAGAGGTTGCCGATTTTTTTTTTGAATAAAACACATATAAAATTATGAAATGACCAAATTTTTTTTTTATTTGGTAGATAATTTTTTGGCATTGTCGTTTTCTTCGACACTGGCCTCAACGACAGCAATATTTTCTTCTGTACGAACTCTTCTCATTCTTGTCGGTGGCTTGGCATCCAAAAGAGTGAATGTAGACCGAAATTTGGTAATTACGTTCTTTATGGTGGTCTCTGACGGACGATTATGTGCACCATAAAATTCACGAAGTGCTCTATAAACATTTTTAATTGAACACTGATTTTGAAAATAAATTTCCACGATTTGAAAACGTTGTTCTGGAGTTAACCTATTCATAATGATTTGCCAAACAATACTGAGTAGAAATGCCACTTTGAGCTGTCAAAACAACTGTCATAAAATAAAACGACATCTATCGGAAAAACAAACCTCCTAAAAAAACACCCGTTACAAGACTGGACATATCCATCGGGTCAAGCATAAAGCACCCATAACAGTCCACCAATCCCATACAAATCATAAACTGGTCAAATGTTTCCCCCTTTAGAAAGAAAATGTAGCTTGTCAGCACTTGACATTAAAGTTTCTTTGGTTAATCGGAAAAAACTCGTTTTTTTTTTTAATACTTGAACATAATAAAAGTTTTGAAATACATTTGTTTTTTTTTTTATAATTCGCGCACGCGTAAAGGAGTAAGCACCCTTGTAATGCTCGACTATATGCTTGGCAGAGCGTGGTCGTTAAGGAAAAGGAGGAGAAACGAGGAGATGTCTATGAGCTTTTGTTTTGAATGCCTGTGGATCATAGTGATGTGGGAAGACAGAGCTTGGCATAGCATTCCAAATACGTGTTCTACGGCTGAAGAACGTATCCCTGAACTTAACTGTACATCCGAAGATAGGATTGAGGGTAAACTGATGAGCATTTAGAGCGCCACGAGTATTGCGGTTGAATTCAAGGAGAGGTGGCATGCAACTGGCTATTTCTCTTAAGCACCGCTAGTGGAAGAAGCGATAAAACTCTGGCAAGCAGGAAAAGTTCCTACGGAGTTCCAACGAACCTACTGATTTCACAATGTTTACGTCTTATCGCACGGTTTTCTATTCTATCTAGCTGATCCAAGGTAGTTTTAGGCTCCAGACCAGATGTGGCAATTGTACTCAAGTTTGTGGCTAAAAAAAAAAGCCTTATAGATAGTAGCCAGATCATAGGGAGGAGTAAAATATTTCTTACACCGGGATAGAAAACCTAAACATTTGCAGCATTTTTGGCGACGGTAAATATGTGGTCATTCCAATGAAGCTTATCGTTAACGCACATACCGAGAATTGCGAGATTTTCAGTTTCCTCCATGCAAGTGCCATTCATGGATAATGGCATGGGATTTAGGATTCGCTTGGACGACAGGACACAGCATTGGTTTTTGGAAGCGTTAAATTCTACTCGATTGTTTTCTCCACATTTTTTTATGCCGGCTAGGTCAGAAATTTACGTGCTTAACATACGTTGTTGTTTGAGAGTTCCACATGGGAAGTGCAGGGACGTACCTCAAACTTATATGAGACGCTGAGAGTGCTGTTGTCAATTGGATTAGAAGTCACTAAAAAATTAGCAAGAAAACAGATCCATGGGGAGCGCCAGAATTTAAGTGATGTACTTTAGACTTGAAACCGTCCAATACAACTCGAATTGAGCGGTCCAAAAGATAGCTTCTAATCCAGTTAATCAGTTTATCATCGACTGTGTTTTTTCCTTCAATTGGTTTTTGGTTTCAATTGGTGAGGTTTTGGGCATCTTGGGTTTTTTTGTTGTTGTGGCGAGCTCGAAATTGATATTAGTGTCGAGTCCATAGTTTTCGGGGTAGGTAGATAGATGAAATATGCTGGTAAAAAGAGAAGTGTGTCGACGGGGTGTGTTATGGTGTTCTTTTCCTTCAATGGCTTTTAGAGGGTCTTGCGGGGTTCCTGGGGTTTTTTTTTTGGTGACGGGTCGACATTGATATTAGGGTCGAATCCATAGTTTTCGTGGTAGCTGAGATGAAAGGTGTTGGCAAAGACAGAAGTGTTTCAACGGGGTGTGGTATGGTGTTATTTCCATCAATGGGTTTTTGAGGGTCTTCTGAGGGTCTTGTATTTTTTTGGTGGTTGGGTCGACATTGATATTAGTGTCGAATCCATAGTTTTCGTTGTAGCTGAGATGAAATAGGTTGGTAAAGACAGAAATGTGTCGACGGGGTGTGGTATGGTGTTTTTTTGCTTCAATGGATTTTTGAGGGTCTTGTGGGGGTCTTGGGGTTTTTTTTGGTGGCGTGGTCGACATTGATATTAGTGTCAAATCCATAGTTTTCGAGATCGCTGAGATGAATAGTGCTGGTAAAGACAGAAGTGTATCGACGGGGTGTGGTATGGTATGGTGTTTTTTCCTTCAATGGATTTTTGAGGGTCTTATGGGGGTCTTGGGTTTTTTTTGATGGCGGGGTCGACAATGATATTAGTCTCGAGTTCATAGTTTTTGGGATAGCTGAAAAGTGTTGGTAGAGACAGTCGACGGATTGTGGTATGGTGTTTTTTTTTTCCCCTTCAATGGGTTTTTGAGGGTATTGTGGGGTCTTGAGGTTTTTTTGTGGTGGCGGCATAAACATTGATATAAGTGTCGAGTCCATAGTTTTTCGGGGTCGCTGGGATGAATAGCGTTGGTAAAGACAGAACTGTGTCGGCGGGATGTGGTATGGTGTTTTTTTTCCTTCAATGGATTTTTGAGGGTGTTGGGTTTATTTTGTATGGCAGTGTCGATATTGATGTAAGTGTCGAATCCATAGCTTTCGGGGTAGGTGAGATAAATAGAGGAGTTGTGTTGTATTTTGGGGTTTTAACTTTTTAACTAGCGCACGCTTCAGGTGATTTTGAAGGTAATTGAATTGAAGTTGCATGCACACTTGTCCACAAATAATCCCTTATTACCAACACACTATAAATAGGAATTTACTTTATTAGAAGAAGTAAATAAATAAATAAAGAAAATTCCTTTACTAACATTTCTACAAAACCCTAATAAATAATTTAACCCAACTTACTGTGAGAATAAATCCAAAGACTTTAAGCCTTACAACAGACTTCGGTCGCACGGAGAACTTTGAAGGACACGCGCTGATGTCTTCGCCGCTGGTTTGTATATTTTATTCCCAGCCGGAAACATGCGGTTTACACGGTTTACGTATTTTTGCATTTCCGTGGACTGAATGACGCATGCAAAATACAGGCAGACATACAAACAGACAAAGCGTCAGTCAATATATTTTATGCACAATGTTGACCGACCGACCAATGGCGAAAGGGAGTTTTGCAAATCCTTGTCCTGTCGTTTATCTTGGGCAAATGCTTCGTTGGCTGCTGTGATGCGACTGATACAATGCTGCCGGACGGACTGAATTGTTAAATACAAACAAACAAACATCTGCGGTTCTTCTGACTGTCTGTTGTTGGAAGTTGACGAAGGACAGCCAAGCTATGTGCATGTCCTTTATATTTAAATAAATAAGCGGATATGTTGCGATGTTGTTGTTCAACGCAATTCCGTGCAATTGTTGGATAGTCATCTTTCCGCGATATGTCCTTGTCCTTGTCAATAAAAATATTTATGTGCTCGTATCCTTTTTCTGTTTTTTTTTATATTAATATTTGATTTGTTTTCAGTGCAGTGAAGTATTTGGGCACTGCATCAGTTAATTTTTTACGTTCGCAACGTTTCACATATGGGAATAACAGTGCTCATAGCTATAAATTGTAATTATGTGTTATTTCATTAGAAAGCAACAAACAATAGCACATTTTTGTAATAAATCATTTCTAATTGCCTTTAGCAACAAAAGCAACAGTATCAGCAGCAGCAGCAGCAGCAGCAGCAGCATCAGCAAAATGGCGCTTTGTTTGTCTGTGGGCAAAATTAATAATTAAATAGCAATAAATATGAATTGCACCAAAATAAATGCCACATGACCGACTGAACATCGATATTAGATGTTAGTCGGTTGGTCAAAGTTCTGGTGGTCACACCTGATGATAAGCCACCAACTCCACCTTCTTTCGCGTTTCCAATAAAAACAATAATTCATAGCTGATTTGTGGTTTCAGAGTCCACAGTTACCCCACAGTCTGCCGCTGTATTGCCGCCGTATCGACGCACGGCCACCGATGAAAATTTAATTAAAACGAAAATTTAAAACGCCTCGGTCAGCATAGCTCAGTGTAAATATTTTGCAAATAATAAATCGCTGCAATTATCAGCGTATTGGTATTCAATTTGAATGGCAAATTGCATTGTTAATTTTGATTTTTTTTTTTCGAAAAAAAATCATTTCTTTCTTTAACGGGAGCGCTATAAATCCGGTATGATGAGGTTTGTCGCCATCATCGTGTGAAAATTTTCATAAATTTTCCAATATTTTGTTAACATGCACTGCAGAAGGTTCCTTTATTTATACTACTCATCATCATCATATTTGGCTCCACAATTGGTGTTCATTGCGGGCTTCTCTTCCTCTTCCTCTTCGCTCATACATACGAGCTAGGTGTCCTGACCACCGGAGCCTACCGAGCTCTTATTTGCGTATGGGGCTATCCTGTCTTGAAGGATAGAGGAGAAAATCTTAAACAACGTTATACCACGATCATTGCTACATGTTGTAACGTATGGGGCACAGAATACCTCCTCGCCATTCTTCTTCCTCCCATACATGCACTATTAGTTCATGGATTGCTTGGTGTATTGTGGGACCTCCTGTTTTAATTAACTCCGCTGGGATACCTTATTATTTTTGAGCCGATTTATCGCTCTGCTTACTTCGTCTATGCTTGGCTATGCTTAATGGCGAGAGGAACAATAATCTATAAGTCCATTCAGATACTGGCTTACTGGATGTCATCGGCACGGAATCGGGAGCGGTGGAGAGATTTTCCGGGGGATGCTAGGACCGGACACCGGTTGTAGAGCCAAATATGAAGATGATGAAAAGATACCTGCACCGACTGCATCCTTTATCTTGGATCCATCAGTGTAGATGGCAACTTTAATTCGCCTCGTTACTTCTCCGTCTTTTCAATGCACTCCAGACGTAAACTCGACAGCAAAGTTGGAGTTGAAGTTCAGTTTAGGAGTACAATACACTCATAATGCAATAGAACTATTACTGTAGAATATAAATTTTCATGAGTTCTGTTTGCTTTCATTAATTTTTAACCAATGGACTTTCTTTGAAAATAAAATACTAACTAATATGCTAACTAACAATCAAGAGCTAACCTAACCTACTAACCTTCCACCAAGTATACGACTCTAAAACAATTCTGAAGAAACGAAAGGAATTTCATTGCTTCGTTTTCCTGGTGCTCACATTCGGCTCTTGCAGGCTGTAGGAAAATATTTTTTGGCTACTACTTAGTGGCAAATTTATCGGACATAGGAAGCTGTAAAGTTAATTAAAAGCTCAAAATGGGCTTCGTGAAAGGGGAAAGGTAATGGTCACCGGTCTAAGTGTGCGAATGCCTAACCTAACCTAAATGTCGGAACAAGGACTAATCCGAAAACAATAAAATGCAACTAATTTGTGAAAAAATTAAAAGTTTTATTCATTAACTTCAAAATCAATTGCAAATTGAATCAAGGACTATAAGTAGGCTTCATTACCTGCCCACAGAATAGCATCGATTTTGTTTCCCTATCGACGATCATATAGGGAAACGGTCGGTCGAAAATAATGTTTCCATCCATGTTGTCAAATGATGTAACGTCGCCTGGTGTTGTTCCTTCCTCGTCGACAATAACTTTGGTATTTTGTTGCAGTTTTGAGATGGACATCAATGGTTGAATATTTGTCAGGTTTCCCGAAAGGAACACATCTTTAACGCCCATCTACATATTTTTAATAAAATATCAGTCAAGCGATATTAACATAAAGTCAGAGCTATGGAAACATACATTTTGTAGAATTTCATTGGCTGTAAAGGGAAATGATACAGTGAACTTGGGCAAATATAGATCGATTTTTTGATCCCCTATTACTCTTAAACGTTGGTCCAGTTTCGACAAAACGTTCGCAATTCCAACGGTTTTAAGCTTTTTTACAACTTCGTTAACAGAGACTTCTAAAAGATTGTCAAAACAAAACTGAAACATGTGCATGATTCGATTAACTGTTACTTACCCAAAAAGGGTAACAAGAGCACCATCGAAAAACGGTTATCATTTCCATAGGGCAGCTCAGTAACTAGACTTTCTAAATCCCAATTCCAATAATAGGCAAAAGTTGACCTTCGTTTCATCATAGTAACTGTTGCTGTTATATTTTCCTCGTCCATGTCAAAAAATCCAAGATGTGTTAAAGTTTCGTCGAAAGGAAACTAAAAAATCATAACGGTTAGTTAGCACTATGTTAAATGATATCGCCATTTCGTATACCTTCCATTGACCCTTAAAGTGCAATGTCGTCAACATAACAAGCTCAGTTCTATGCAAATTGTTAGGATCTAGAACATCAGTGAAAAAATCATTAGTAGCCCGCCGCACTTTATCGTTTATGGTGGCAGCAGCTTCTTTTGGTTTCGTATAATCAGCTGGAATTATATCTGTCCCGTAGGATTGTTCCACGAGTTCTTTAAAATCACAATAGATTGGCATACAAATGCTCGGAAAAAGAGCTTGCCAGGTTTTTATTTCGACAGACGATGTATTAATGCTGTTGAAGATATGATGTAAACGAATTACTATCCCTTTCTATCTCAACTGATAGCCGTCACTTACTTGAGATTGTTGTGGATAATCTGATAAGCTTGACGTAATGTCTCCGTATCGTCGGGAATACCTAACGCAGTTTGCAGTTGTTTACGACTTGAACCAGTTGCACCTTCTGTGATTAGCAGAAGAAGTGACCAAATTGCAATTGGTGAAACCACAAAGTTAACTCTAGTCGGATAGTACTGCTCGGAGAGTTTCGCGAATAATTCCAGTGAAAACTTTTCGAGACCTTTATTGGTTTTCTGTAGAATTTCGCGTTGATTGGAAGTAAGTTTCAATGACTCAAGTGCCCAGCCAGCCTTAATAGTTGACGAAAAACATACTGCCACTAAAAGTGCCGCTAAGGATACTGAAAAAAAAAGAAATTTGGAAAAAAATCAGAATCGGAATTGTCTCAGTTAAGAAGCACCACTTTGAAAAACACATCACATGTTACCACTTACCTTTCTGTTAACTCATTCCTGCATAAATTATTAGAAGAAAAAGTACAGAATCTAAGGACTTCGTCAGAGAAATCTTTGTTTTTTTTACATTACACGCTCACGGGATTTGCATCCTTATTATTATACTTGGCAGTAGGCACAGCATGAGGTATTATGAAGTGAAAAATATGTCCCTCAAATCTTAGCTGCATCGATTAGCATCGATCTACTAAATACGATAACGATTAAGGATGGAAAACGACCAACAAAGGCTTAATACAGGTGTTGGTCCACTGAATAACAAGAAAGCCAGTCAGGCGAAAACCCAGCAACTCTGTTAGTAAGAGCCCTACTCTCACATTCTCGTGGCTCCTTTTCGGAATTTAATCGAAAATTTCGAACGGGAGAGTATAAATATAGAGCCTCCAATGCCATAAAATAGAAAAAGTGTCGGTTTGCTCATCGAGCCACATCCGTAAATATTGTAAACGATTCCTGATGGAATGGACAGGTATTGTATGACGGCCTTTGGGCTATAGTTCAAGGACTACGATTGGTTACTGAAACGTTAAGACCCACTTTGAGTCACCTCAGGAAGGACCTGAAAACGCCAGATTCCTCCAATTCGAGGGTAAGTTCACGCAATAGGAGAAAGACTTTTTTTGGTTGAGTGAGATAAGATGGCGGTCAGAATAGTGCGAATAACATAGAATGCTCAAGAATTGCAGGTGGCCGTAACTATCTCTGACTGGTGGAAGTGCGATAAAACCTCCACGTGGTGGTGGCCGCCGGTAATTTTCCTCCAAATGGAGAAAAGCTAAATGACCGGGCTTGTCTCTTCGAAGTAATGTTGGCGCGAGTCCAATAAACTCACCCAAAAATCAGCCTCGGATACACTGATGAACGACAACGACCACGGCAACGAAAACGGCTAAACGATTAAGGAATTTTCTCATGGAACGTACGCTCACTGTAGAGAGCTCGAGCTGCACAGCAGTTGGCCGATACCCTGTCCAAATATAATGCTAACATGACAGCAATCCAGGAGATGGGGTGGACGGGGAGTGGTGTCTTACAAAAATTAGAATATGAAACATCTGTCATGCAAGACATCATACGCTCGGGGTGGGGTTTTGTAGTCAGCAAAAGAATGAAACCCACCGTAATCGGCTTTTAAGCAGTAACTGAACGGCTCTGCACCCTTCGCGTGTGGGGCAGATTTGAAAACATAAGCCTCGCAAATATTCACGCACCTTCAGTGGATTCACCAGATGATGAAAAAGAAGAATTCTTTGAATCAGTCGAACGGGAACTCCATGCCTGTCCTCAGTATGGCTTAAAAATAGTACCCAAAATAGGTATGGAGCCAGTATTCAGGCAGTACATTGGCACCCATAGCTAGCTTACACGAGAACACAAATGACAATGGACAACGAGTCATAGAGATGGCAGCAAGCAATAATTTGGTCGTTGTGAGTACAAAGTTTGCGCGTAAAAATATCCACAAAGCCACCTGGGTATCTCCCGATGGAGCCACTCGTAACCAGATAGACCGCCGCCACAACCCGAACCTGATGACGGCACGAACGGACCACTATCTTGTTGGTATGGTGCTCCGAGTGGGGATTGCATCATAACGAAAGACTGCATCCGCGAATCGGATTTCAGTCAACACGGCTGCACTTCGCAACGTAGAGACCAGAAACGACTACGGTTAAGCGATAGTACTCGCCCTAAATGCGAAGAGGCATTTTGTGCCCCATACATAAGAAATGAGATATCACAACATGCAACAATTATCGTGGTATAACGTGGCAGGTGATGAAAAAATGTCTAGAGTTTCAAAACTCACTACACCCTCTTTTTGTAGACTTTAAAGCCGCCTTTGAAAGCATAGCCAGAATAGAACTTTAAGATAGTAAAGCGAGCTTCTCAGCTCGCCATATGGATAGTTGTAATTCAGCCTAAAGACTGAATTATCTTTAAAAAAAATATTTTTTTTCTCCTAACCCCTATGAATAAAAAAAAACTCAAAATTAAACAAATTGCAAGCTGAGCGCTTAACAATTGTTTTAAAATAAGTCCCATAAAAATTCTGTGCGTGCGTGATACGCGTCACGTCATCGCAAACCAAGTTTAAAAACAATAACTTATTTTAAAAAAAATTGACACACGCCACACGCGACACGTGACATACGTCAAATCATCGCAAGCCAAGTTTTAAAACAAGTATTTAAAAAAAATACACGCGCCACACGCGACGTGCTACACGTGACACTCATCACGTCATTGCAAGCCAAGTTTAAAAAAAAAGTATTTAAAAAAAAAATTACACGCGCCACACGCGACACGTGCCACGCGTCAAGTCATCGCAAGTCAAATTTAAAAATAAGTACCTATTTAAAAAAAAATTGACACGCGCCACACGTGACGCGCGACATGCCTCACGTCATCGCGAGTCAAGTTTTAAAACAATTTTTAAAAAAAAAAATTACACACGCCACAAGCGACGCGCGACATGTGTCACGTCATCGCAAGCCGAGTTTTAAAAAAAATATTTTAAAAAAAAAAAATTACACGCGCCAAACGCGCCGTGCGACACGCGACATGTGTCACGTACTGACACGTGTCACGTCATCGCAAGCCAAGTTTTAAAAAAAGTATTTAAAAAAATAAAAAAAAAATTACACGCGCCACACGCGCCGTGCAACTCGCGACATGTGTCACGTCATCGCAAGCCGTTTTAAAGAAGTATTTCTTAAAAAAAATTACACGCGCCACACGCGCCACACGCGATGTGCGACACGCGACATGTGTCACGTCATCGCAAGCCGAGTTTTAAAAAAAGTATTTAAAAAAAAAAAAATTACGCGCGCCACACGCGGCACACGCGATGTGCGAAACGCGACATGTGTCACGTCATCGCAAGCCGAGTTTTAAAAAAAAAATTACACACGCCACACGCGCCACATGCTATGTGCGACACGCGACGCGCGTCACTTCATCGCAAGCCAAGTGCTTACCAATTGTTTTAAAATAAGTCCCATCAAATTCTGACTGGTAGAAGTCGCGATATACAACGGGACAAACCCACAAACCCACACACGTACGCTAGAAAAATTTTCTTGTCCTCTGATTATTAGCTTCGCCCTTCGGGCTCGCAATAAAGCTATGAGAGAATTCGGCATTCCAAATAAACTGACACGACCATGACCAACGTTATAAGTCATGTAAAAATATCCGGATCCCGTTCAATATCTATAACGGGCTCCGACAAGAGGATGTACTGGCCTGCGTCCTGGCCTGGCGTTGAAGAAAGTGATCCGAGACTCTGTAACTCTGTAACGGCGAGAGGAACAATCCTCTATAATTCAGATACTGGTTTACGCAGACGATATCGACATCGCTGGTACAAACCAAATGGCTGTACAGGAAACTTTCAACCAGATCGAGCGGGTGGCACGAAATCTGGGGCTGCACATAAATGCGAGCAAAACAAAGTACATGGTGGCCAAGTCTGCGAGTAGAAGATTCGACATTGATCCCGAAATTAAAACAGTGGAGCCCGAATCTGAAATGGTGCAATCCTTCGACTATCTCGGCAGTTGACCCGAGATAGTATTGAAATAGTATATGAAAATAGTATTGAACCAGAAATACGCGCACTGTTGCTTAAAGCCAACAAAGCCTACTATAGTCTGTCAAGACTTTTCAAATCCAGGAACTTAACTAAAACATCCAAGCTGATGATGTGTAAGACAATGGTTATACCAATACTTACATATGGATCCGAAACTTGGGTGGGTGCTTAGCAAAAAGCATTCTGACCTCTTAGCCGCGTTCGACACAAAAGTCTTACGGAGAATTGTTGGCCCCGTATGTGCGGATTGACGACTGCATAATGATAAGATACACGAGCGTTACCACGATGTTGACATCTTGAAGAGAATTAAGCTCGGCTCCGGTGGCAGGTATTTTTCATGTAAATTCTCTAATAGGGGATAGATATGTGTGCAAAGTTTGAACCGGGTTAATTTGGAAAAAATTAATATTAGAGCCCCCTTCACTTTTAAAATTTTCAAAAACTATTCTCACCGGAGATACACAGGTCGGAAAAAATTTTCAAAATTTTCAAAAATTCAAATCAAAAAAAAAATATTTTACAAAAAGTTCGGTCTATCGGAGATACACATATTGCTTAAAATTTGAATTAAATCGGGCTAATTTTACAAAAAAAATGTATAGCCGCGTCTCCGGCCTCAGGGCACATTCGCTCCAAATATATTACAAAAAGTTTTGTCCATCGGAGATACACATGGGTATAAAATTTTACCAAAATCGGGTTATTTTTAATTTTAAATTAGTGTGAGACCCCACTTGCCCAGGGACCGGCGTCTGTAAAATTTTTACAACAGGCGTTCTCCATCTGAGATACATAAGTGTATAAAATTTAAAGTTTTAAAAATTTTATATGGGCCTCTAATTTTAATAGAAAGTTTTGTCTCCGGAAATACACATGTCTGCAAAATTTCAATAAAATCGGACTTCGAAAAGTGGGTTAAAAATTAATCGCAAGATTCGACGAAAAACAGACCGACCGACCGACCGACAGACAGCCGTGCCACGGGCAAGCGAATTTAAAAATTTAAATTTTTCTCTGATCGGAGATTCGATTTTGTGGTGAATTCCCCATTTGGTATGAAAACATAAGAGCCACAGCGCACGGTTGGTGCGACGTACACACAACAACGTACGAAGTAGCACTAAAATGATTTCTTTTGAGTTGAGTGAAGCTGTAAAGCAGCTGAGTGCGAAAACAGTTCTTCATATACTCGTAATATTCTACAAAACACAAATTCTCTCTGCTCTCTGCTCTCTGCTCCAACGCAACAACAAAACAACCCCAATCGTAAATTCAAGCAGCGCTGCATCACTCATCAGCGCACACAGAACACAGTAATTATAGTATGAAATGATATAATGTTGCTATATGGGAAAAAAAAATATTTATATGGGAGCCCCCCGATCCCGCTGCTCGATCTCTCTGAAATTTGAACAGAAAATTGAAAAAAAAAAAATTGTCACCAGAAATATACATGTGTGCAAAATTTCAATAAAATCGGGCTATGGGAAGTGGGTTAAAAATTGATCAGAAAATCTGACCAGCCAGCCAGCCAGCCAGCCAGCCAGCAAGCCAAGTGCACGCGAAGTTTATATGGAGAATTTTTAAATACAAAGTGATATTACAGGTTAATTATTGCCTAATTCGCATTAATAGCGAAAAAAATAAAAATACTGCAACAATATGCAGTCAGTTTGCACACGCAGTGACTGACACAACAAAAATGTGCAAAGTTGCTAATTGACAATTGTTGCTCAATGAATGACAGGGTTCGAATTGCTGATAAGCGAAACATATTCCCATTGCTGCACCTGTTTGTTTTCACTTTGAGTTCACGGTGAGCTGTAATAACTGTGGGATCATGTTTCGCTTAGCCGGAATCCGGAACTTTGGCTTCGTGCATGTTGGGTTCATTCGCATGCCTAGTGAATTTGCATTATGAACTTTATTATGAAAATGAATCCAACTGTTCTTGAATTGCTACCAATATCACATGTTTGGTCATATACGCACTTTTTTGCGTTAAACAACAGTAATTTCTCAAACTTGCTCACTACAAACAGACTCAAGGATTCCCAAGTGTACCAATAATCCAGGGACACTCTTGTCTCAACAACAGCTGCACAACTCACAAAAGCGTAAAAGAGCTCTGGATTTCTTGATTTCAAACAGACAGGCTTTCGCATAAACATAAAAACTATACGGACCATACCTCGAGTACAGGTATCGGCTACTTCTACTCTTTATAAAATTCGTGAAGGCACACACAGCGTGTGAATCGAGATGCTATTTGGAAGGTCTGGCGAGGATGAGGAATCCAAGGAAAACTCAAAATTGTTATCAAGGGTACAAACAATGGTGGTACGTGTAACGTTTTACATAATGGTAAGTATGGCAGGATTTTGAAATCCCGAGTAGAGTACGTCAGAGGTGTAAAATATAGGTATAATGTAGCCACTGATGTTCTTGGTTCTCATCCCTTATGCAGCACTGAGGAATAGTAATCATAGAGCTCGATAGACTGTGGCATTTTTCCTTAAACACCTCGTAGCTTGCCTACTTTATATAATGGACCTGAACCACAATCTAGAAGCTGATCCTAACAAAGTGGGGATCGTAAACAAACACAGTCAAAACAAAAGCCCTTAGCACTGCTTAACTCAATATTGACCAACGGAAAATTGACAGTCGACAAATTTTGTATATCTAGAAAGTTGACCATGGTGGCATCACACTTGAACAGAATCTGGGTGGCTAAAGCTTCGTTCTAGAGAACTAAGAGAACTTAGAAACCAAGCTGTGACTGTTTCGCTTGATTGTGGAATCAGTGCTACTTTTAGGGTGCTGCACTGGGATGTTGATGGTCACCACTAACACACGCAAGTTGCAAACATGTCTAAGACTCAATCGCATTTCCGACACTCAAATTTATTAGAGAACGGGCCAAGAAGCAGCGTTTGGAATTATGTACAAACAAACAACTCAATGTGATTACTTGTGAAGCACACGATGTTCTGTGCGACACCTTTTTCAGACTTTGTGTTTCCAGCTTTATCTATTTTTTAAGCAAATTGCAACTTACCTCTAAGCGAAACCATTGTATAGATGTTATTATTTTCTTAATTAACTTTTTCACTTTTTAACTTTGAAGTAGTTTTGATCAAATAACCAACTGCACGTTGAAAGGAGACTGTCTAACATACCTTGGCTGAGATGCCTTTATATATTCGTGCAAAATTTCTAATTTCTGGAACAGTTGTGCTGTTTAAGCCAAGGTATACATCATAAAACTTTGTCGTGACAAAATAATTTATTTTGTCGTGATTTGGACGTTAAGTAGTTATATCATCTATTTCTTCTTAATATATAAAATAGAGAATTTACTCATATATGTGTGTGCATGTTCCTGACTATCTAACTCTTGAACTTGGTATAGATATTGCATACAATTTGGAATCAAACAAAGTTCGTAGGGACCTTTAATGGCTTGGGGTAAAATGGCTGCCGATATTAGTGCGATCCACGTCGCACGATAGTTATGTGGAATGATTTGCCTGATTCTGTGTTTCCGCTTTTGTATGATCTGCAGTCGTTTAAGACACGCGTGCATAGACATCTCATCCTTTCCTCTTCCTAATTTCCTAACGCCCATGCTGTGCTAAGCATTATAAGGGTGCAAACCCTTATAAAAAAAAATAAAAAAATCCATACTTTTCGTAATCGCCGTGATGAATTGTTGTGAATATAATGGTGCTGGGTCATCGGCTGTTGTTAGATCGTGGACCTTTTCGATCTCCGGAGTCGCTGAGATGATTGGGCGGTGATGGATGGCTGTTACTACGGGCCGCTGAGGCCTGAGGTGAATAGTGATGATAAGAAAACTCTAGGAGGAGTTGATCCTGGGAAAGAGGGTGGTCGATATTAGTGTCGATTACTTTGCATTTCTATTTTTGATGTTCTAGATCGGTGGTTTCCAACATGGGCGCAGAAGATCTAACGCGTAATTTCTAGTGAAATACATAATACAGGTTTTTGACTAGCCACTGTCTCCCTTTGGACGATACTCATAAAAACATTCTAAAAATCAGTCAATCCGTAATCTCTTCAGCTGACAGTTTGGGTCAGAGTAGGGCACTGCATTTATCTGAAACAGAAAATTCATTTGATGAATCGAAAAGCAATTTTATAGATAAAGGTATTCATTTGAAAAACATATTTATTAGTGTGGTTTGGAAGACTTTGCCTCGTAAAGGATTAAGATTAAGTTGTTAGCAACTGGTATAATTTATTCATCAACCTTTTTCAAGTATGTCTCTTAACACGATTACCAGTGACGCCCAGGTTCACACCGCACTACAGCGCCACCTAAATAACTAAGTAAGACGGATGACCATGGATAAGAATGTCAATTGATTGATTGATAAGATTGTTTCTCTTCCAATATGGTCGTATAAGTGTACAATACATTGTACAAAAATAAAGAAACGGTTAACAATTCCGATAGTAAATATAATTAGGACACTCTATTGTAAATCGTCTTCGTTCAGCCATCAGCAGAGTAGGGGGAATAACTATTTCTGATTGGTGGATGTGCAATCAAAGCTCAACGTGTTGGTCGCCAGTAATTTTACTCCAATCCAAGGCCACAGTTGGTTGCCCAGGAGTTGACTTTACCCAGGGCCATTTCCATGATTTCACTGATCACGGAAAGTTACTGGCCTAATACGAGTATCAGCACATCATCTGCATACGCAACTACCTATCCTCTTCCAGTTTAAGTAGAATTTCATTAATTACCATCAGCCGCAGTAAAGGAGAGATGAACCCTCATTGGGGGTGTCTTTATCGACTCGTTTGGTAATGTTACAGCCGCCAAGATTGGCATGTATAATCCTGCTGCCAAGCATGGATATGATCCATTGCGTAAGGAAGGATTCCACTCCTGACTGGGTCAGAGCTTCCTTAACGGCCTCAATGTGAACATTGTTGAAAGCCCAATCTATATCTAAAAAGGTGGCTACCGTAAACTGCTTGTTGTTGATCGTGTTCTCAATCGTTCGCACTACCTCATGGAGGGCAGTCTCCGTGGACGTGCCTTTGAGATATGCGTGTTGAGATCTCGATGCTTGTGTGACTTCAAATCGTTGCCTGATATGGTGATCTAGAATTGGCTCCAGAGCTTTCAGCAAGAACGATGAGAGACTTAGAGACCTAAAATCCTTTGCTGATTCATGGCCTCTTCTGTCTGCTTTTAGTATGAAAACCACCCGAACTCCTTCAAAGGAAACCTTTTCCCGGGCTATGAAGTTATCCACTACATCACGAGAGACCAGATGCTCAGTATGCAACCTCTCGAAGTTATCTTGCGCATAGCTGGTGGTGGGGAAATGTGTATTTATGAGAAAATGCGGGGATTCTGTCGTAGATACCGTCCAGCGACCGTTAGCTTTCTTGATGAAATTCAGATGACAGGTGCTCTCTTTCGCCAGAATCTGGCAAATTCTAGCAGAGTCCTAGGAAGTTTCAATTGATTGACAGAAGTCCATCCAAGAGCGTCGCTTGGCTTCTTTGATGGCCTTCTTGTACCTTCTTAGGCAGTCTTTATAAGGCTGCCAGTGTTTGTTGGTATAGCAGATATTGAAGATCGATCTAGTCATACTCCTAAGTTTACTTAGGTTTGGCTCCACCACGGAGGGTGAACTTTTTTACTTCTTACTGATTGGCCAAGAGGCTTTTAGAGCCACGCTCATTGATTTCTCCCACGCTCAAGGGGTTTGCACCTTTATAATGCTTAGCTCAGCATGGGCGTTCGAAAATTAATGAGAGGAAAAGGTTAATGTCTATGCAGATTCTCTAGAATGACTTTAGATCACACAAATGCGGAAACACAGAAACCTCTGAATTGGTTGGTATGTCCGAAAATAGGTCTAATGGTGGACCGGTGAGCTCGAGTTAAGGCACGGTTATTTCGGTTAGGTTGGAGGTTGGGCGGTATGCATCTGCATCTTTTGAACACCGCTTATGGAAAAATCGATAAAACAGTGACAAGTAGGAAACATTCCTACGATGTTCACGAAGCTCTGAATTCTGTCGTGTAGAATGAATGTGGTCTTGCGATCATCCGCCCAGACAATACGGTTGCATTCAAGGTTAGGGAGAATATATGCCTTGTAAATAGTAGCCAGTTCTGAAGGAGTTAAGTACAACGTTGCAACGTTTTAGAAAACCTAAACATTTCGCAGCATTCTTAGAGATAGCGAATATTTGGTCACTATAACGAAGCTTGTTATTGACATACACACCGAGTATTGCGAGTTTTTCTGTTTTTTTGGTGCAGGATCCATTCATGGGTAAAGGTTGTGGGTTTAAATTATGCTTGGACGAACAGAAGACAGCATTGGGCTTGGGTATCGTTAAATTATATCCTCTTGTGAAGAAGAAAGTTAGATGTTAGCGCGGTACAAGGAAAGAAATGGTTGGAGCGTTGTTGGTGTCTTTCTGGCATGCGAAATTGGAAAACCTCTCTCATTAGTCCAACCACAAGAGTCCACGTGTTTGCCATAATTCGCTAAATATTTGTAATAAATAAAACTTGAACAACACCGTATGTACCTCCTAAGCTACCAAATCGATAAGATATGCCAACAATTGTTTTTTTAATTGTTTCTACATTTTGGCTAACAACTGGTGCACGACAACACTTGGAATAGCTTTAGTCTTTTCATCAATAACAAGAAAATGTCATATTGTTAGTGTTATCGAAGTTGTTCTCTTTGTTCACGTTAGCGTGATAACACGATTAAGTAGTAGTCCAACCATTAGAGCCTACGTGATTGCCATTGTTCAATAAATGATAATAGGTAGATAAAACTTGAAGAACTGTGAATGTACATACCTCCTACACCAAGTAATAATGCATTTTTCTTTGTATCGTTTATTGCTAAATTTTGTTACTTTTTGGTCACGGGGAACAATTTCCGTGACTAAATAGTAAAAGTGCTAATTAGCAATATTCATATGTCAGGAAAAGGTTTTCGTGACATAAAATATTGCAATTGCACTGATATGAAAGCATTTATAGGGGTAATATTGCAAAAATTAGTCAAGACAACAGCAATTGTTTTAACCCTTTGGATCCCCTTGTCCATGACAATGGAGATCAACTTTTGAACGCAATTACTTTTTGGTCACGGTGAACAATTTCCGTGACTAAATAGTAAAAGAGCTAATTAGCAATATTCATATGTCAGGAAAAGGTTTTCGTGACATAAAATATTGCAATTGCACTGATATGAAAGCATTTATAGGGGTAATATTGCAAAAATTAGTCACGACAACAGCAATTGTTTTAACCCTTTGGATCCCCTTGTCCATGACAATGGAGATCAACTTTTCAACGCAATTACTTTTTGGTCACGGTGAACGATTTCCGTGACTAAATAGTAAAAGTGCTAATTAGCAATATTCATATGTCAGGAAAAGGTTTTCGTGACATAAAATATTGCAATTGCACTGATATGAAAGCATTTATAGGGGTAATATTGCAAAAATTAGTCACGACAACAGCAATTGTTTTAACCCTTTGGATCGCCTTGTCCATGACAATGGAGATCAACTTTTGAACGCAATTACTTTTTGGTCACGGTGAACAATTTCCGTGACTAAATAGTAAAAGTGCTAATTAGCAATATTCATATGTCAGGAAAAGGTTTTCGTGACATAAAATATTGCAATTGCACTGATATGAAAGCATTTATAGGGGTAATATTGCAAAAATTAGTCACGACAACAGCAATTGTTTTAACCCTTTGGATCGCCTTGTCCATGACAATGGAGATCAACTTTTGAACGCAATTACTTTTTGGTCACGGTGAACAATTTCCGTGACTAAATAGTAAAAGTGCTAATTAGCAATATTCATATGTCAGGAAAAGGTTTTCGTGACATAAAATATTGCAATTGCACTGATATGAAAGCATTTATAGGGGTAATATTGCAAAAATTAGTCACGACAACAGCAATTGTTTTAACCCTTTGGATCCCCTTGTCCATGACAATGGAGATCAACTTTTCAACGCAATTACTTTTTGGTCACGGTGAACGATTTCCGTGACTAAATAGTAAAAGTGCTAATTAGCAATATTCATATGTCAGGAAAAGGTTTTCGTGACATAAAATATTGCAATTGCACTGATATGAAAGCATTTATAGGGGTAATATTGCAAAAATTAGTCACGACAACAGCAATTGTTTTAACCCTTTGGATCGCCTTGTCCATGACAATGGAGATCAACTTTTGAACGCAATTACTTTTTGGTCACGGTGAACAATTTCCGTGACTAAATAGTAAAAGTGCTAATTAGCAATATTCATATGTCAGGAAAAGGTTTTCGTGACATAAAATATTGCAATTGCACTGATATGAAAGCATTTATAGGGGTAATATTGCAAAAATTAGTCACGACAACAGCAATTGTTTTAACCCTTTGGATCCCCTTGTCCATGACAATGGAGATCAACTTTTGAACGCAATTACTTTTTGGTCACGGTGAACAATTTCCGTGACTAAATAGTAAAAGAGCTAATTAGCAATATTCATATGTCAGGAAAAGGTTTTCGTGACATAAAATATTGCAATTGCACTGATATGAAAGCATTTATAGGGGTAATAATGCAAAAATTAGTCACGACAACAGCAATTGTTTTAACCCTTTGGATCCCCTTGTCCGTGACAATGGAGATCAACTTTTGAACGCAATTACTTTTTGGTCACGGTGAACAATTTCCGTGACTAAATAGTAAAAGTGCTAATTAGCAATATTCATATGTCAGGAAAAGGTTTTCGTGACATAAAATATTGCAATTGCACTGATATGAAAGCATTTATAGGGGTAATAATGCAAAAATTAGTCACGACAACAGCAATTGTTTTAACCCTTTGGATCCCCTTGTCCGTGACAATGGAGATCAACTTTTGAACGCAATTACTTTTTGGTCACGGTGAACGATTTCCGTGACTAAATAGTAAAAGTGCTAATTAGCAATATTCATATGTCAGGAAAAGGTTTTCGTGACATAAAATATTGCAATTGCACTGATATGAAAGCATTTATAGGGGTAATATTGCAAAAATTAGTCACGACAACAGCAATTGTTTTAACCCTTTGGATCCCCTTGTCCATGACAATGGAGATCAACTTTTGAACGCAATTACTTTTTGGTCACGGTGAACAATTTCCGTGACTAAATAGTAAAAGAGCTAATTAGCAATATTCATATGTCAGGAAAAGGTTTTCGTGACATAAAATATTGCAATTGCACTGATATGAAAGCATTTATAGGGGTAATAATGCAAAAATTAGTCACGACAACAGCAATTGTTTTAACCCTTTGGATCCCCTTGTCCGTGACAATGGAGATCAACTTTTGAACGCAATTACTTTTTGGTCACGGTGAACAATTTCCGTGACTAAATAGTAAAAGTGCTAATTAGCAATATTCATATGTCAGGAAAAGGTTTTCGTGACATAAAATATTGCAATTGCACTGATATGAAAGCTTTTATAGGGGTAATAATGCAAAAATTAGTCACGACAACAGCAATTGTTTTAACCCTTTGGATCCCCTTGTCCGTGACAATGGAGATCAACTTTTGAACGCAATTACTTTTTGGTCACGGTGAACGATTTCCGTGACTAAATAGTAAAAGTGCTAATTAGCAATATTCATATGTCAGGAAAAGGTTTTCGTGACATAAAATATTGCAATTGCACTGATATGAAAGCATTTATAGGGGTAATATTGCAAAAATTAGTCACGACAACAGCAATTGTTTTAACCCTTTGGATCCCCTTGTCCATGACAATGGAGATCAACTTTTGAACGCAATTACTTTTTGGTCACGGTGAACAATTTCCGTGACTAAATAGTAAAAGAGCTAATTAGCAATATTCATATGTCAGGAAAAGGTTTTCGTGACATAAAATATTGCAATTGCACTGATATGAAAGCATTTATAGGGGTAATAATGCAAAAATTAGTCACGACAACAGCAATTGTTTTAACCCTTTGGATCCCCTTGTCCGTGACAATGGAGATCAACTTTTGAACGCAATTACTTTTTGGTCACGGTGAACAATTTCCGTGACTAAATAGTAAAAGTGCTAATTAGCAATATTCATATGTCAGGAAAAGGTTTTCGTGACATAAAATATTGCAATTGCTCTGATATGAAAGCATTTATAGGGGCAATGTTGCAAAAATTAGTCACGACAACAGCAATTGTTTTAACTCTTTGAATCCCTTTGTCCATGACAATGGAGATCAACTTTTCAACGCAATTACTTTTTGGTCACGGTGAACGATTTCCGTGACTAAATAGTAAAAGTGCTAATTAGCAATATTCATATGTCAGGAAAAGGTTTTCGTGACATAAAATATTGCAATTGCACTGATATGAAAGCATTTATAGGGGCAATGTTGCAAAAATTAGTCACGACAACAGCAATTGTTTTAACCCTTTGGATCCCCTTGTCCATGACAATGGAGATCAACTTTTCAACGCAATTACTTTTTGGTCACGGTGAACGATTTCCGTGACTAAATAGTAAAAGTGCTAATTAGCAATATTCATATGTCAGGAAAAGGTTTTCGTGACATAAAATATTGCAATTGCACTGATATGAAAGCATTTATAGGGGTAATATTGCAAAAATTAGTCACGACAACAGCAATTGTTTTAACCCTTTGGATCGCCTTGTCCATGACAATGGAGATCAACTTTTGAACGCAATTACTTTTTGGTCACGGTGAACAATTTCCGTGACTAAATAGTAAAAGTGCTAATTAGCAATATTCATATGTCAGGAAAAGGTTTTCGTGACATAAAATATTGCAATTGCACTGATATGAAAGCATTTATAGGGGTAATATTGCAAAAATTAGTCACGACAACAGCAATTGTTTTAACCCTTTGGATCCCCTTGTCCATGACAATGGAGATCAACTTTTCAACGCAATTACTTTTTGGTCACGGTGAACAATTTCCGTGACTAAATAGTAAAAGTGCTAATTAGCAATATTCATATGTCAGGAAAAGGTTTTCGTGACATAAAATATTGCAATTGCACTGATATGAAAGCATTTATAGGGGTAATATTGCAAAAATTAGTCACGACAACAGCAATTGTTTTAACCCTTTGGATCCCCTTGTCCATGACAATGGAGATCAACTTTTCAACGCAATTACTTTTTGGTCACGGTGAACGATTTCCGTGACTAAATAGTAAAAGTGCTAATTAGCAATATTCATATGTCAGGAAAAGGTTTTCGTGACATAAAATATTGCAATTGCACTGATATGAAAGCATTTATAGGGGTAATATTGCAAAAATTAGTCACGACAACAGCAATTGTTTTAACCCTTTGGATCGCCTTGTCCATGACAATGGAGATCAACTTTTGAACGCAATTACTTTTTGGTCACGGTGAACAATTTCCGTGACTAAATAGTAAAAGTGCTAATTAGCAATATTCATATGTCAGGAAAAGGTTTTCGTGACATAAAATATTGCAATTGCACTGATATGAAAGCATTTATAGGGGTAATATTGCAAAAATTAGTCACGACAACAGCAATTGTTTTAACCCTTTGGATCGCCTTGTCCATGACAATGGAGATCAACTTTTGAACGCAATTACTTTTTGGTCACGGTGAACAATTTCCGTGACTAAATAGTAAAAGTGCTAATTAGCAATATTCATATGTCAGGAAAAGGTTTTCGTGACATAAAATATTGCAATTGCACTGATATGAAAGCATTTATAGGGGTAATATTGCAAAAATTAGTCACGACAACAGCAATTGTTTTAACTCTTTGAATCCCTTTGTCCATGACAATGGAGATCAACTTTTCAACGCAATTACTTTTTGGTCACGGTGAACGATTTCCGTGACTAACTAGTAAAAGAGCTAATTAGCAATATTTATATGTCAGGAAAAGGTTTTCGTGACATAAAATATTGCAATTGCACTGATATGAAAGCATTTATAGGGGTAATATTGCAAAAATTAGTCACGACAACAGCAATTGTTTTAACCCTTTGGATCCCCTTGTCCATGACAATGGAGATCAACTTTTCAACGCAATTACTTTTTGGTCACGGTGGACGATTTCCGTGACTAAATAGTAAAAGAGCTAATTAGCAATATTCATATGTCAGGAAAAGGTTTTCGTGACATAAAATATTGCAATTGCACTGATATGAAAGCATTTATAGGGGTAATAATGCAAAAATTAGTCACGACAACAGCAATTGTTTTAACCCTTTGGATCCCCTTGTCCGTGACAATGGAGATCAACTTTTGAACGCAATTACTTTTTGGTCACGGTGAACAATTTCCGTGACTAAATAGTAAAAGTGCTAATTAGCAATATTCATATGTCAGGAAAAGGTTTTCGTGACATAAAATATTGCAATTGCTCTGATATGAAAGCATTTATAGGGGCAATGTTGCAAAAATTAGTCACGACAACAGCAATTGTTTTAACTCTTTGAATCCCTTTGTCCATGACAATGGAGATCAACTTTTCAACGCAATTACTTTTTGGTCACGGTGAACGATTTCCGTGACTAAATAGTAAAAGTGCTAATTAGCAATATTCATATGTCAGGAAAAGGTTTTCGTGACATAAAATATTGCAATTGCACTGATATGAAAGCATTTATAGGGGCAATGTTGCAAAAATTAGTCACGACAACAGCAATTGTTTTAACCCTTTGGATCCCCTTGTCCATGACAATGGAGATCAACTTTTCAACGCAATTACTTTTTGGTCACGGTGAACGATTTCCGTGACTAAATAGTAAAAGTGCTAATTAGCAATATTCATATGTCAGGAAAAGGTTTTCGTGACATAAAATATTGCAATTGCACTGATATGAAAGCATTTATAGGGGTAATATTGCAAAAATTAGTCACGACAACAGCAATTGTTTTAACCCTTTGGATCGCCTTGTCCATGACAATGGAGATCAACTTTTGAACGCAATTACTTTTTGGTCACGGTGAACAATTTCCGTGACTAAATAGTAAAAGTGCTAATTAGCAATATTCATATGTCAGGAAAAGGTTTTCGTGACATAAAATATTGCAATTGCACTGATATGAAAGCATTTATAGGGGTAATATTGCAAAAATTAGTCACGACAACAGCAATTGTTTTAACCCTTTGGATCCCCTTGTCCATGACAATGGAGATCAACTTTTCAACGCAATTACTTTTTGGTCACGGTGAACGATTTCCGTGACTAAATAGTAAAAGTGCTAATTAGCAATATTCATATGTCAGGAAAAGGTTTTCGTGACATAAAATATTGCAATTGCACTGATATGAAAGCATTTATAGGGGTAATATTGCAAAAATTAGTCACGACAACAGCAATTGTTTTAACCCTTTGGATCGCCTTGTCCATGACAATGGAGATCAACTTTTGAACGCAATTACTTTTTGGTCACGGTGAACAATTTCCGTGACTAAATAGTAAAAGTGCTAATTAGCAATATTCATATGTCAGGAAAAGGTTTTCGTGACATAAAATATTGCAATTGCACTGATATGAAAGCATTTATAGGGGTAATATTGCAAAAATTAGTCACGACAACAGCAATTGTTTTAACCCTTTGGATCGCCTTGTCCATGACAATGGAGATCAACTTTTGAACGCAATTACTTTTTGGTCACGGTGAACAATTTCCGTGACTAAATAGTAAAAGTGCTAATTAGCAATATTCATATGTCAGGAAAAGGTTTTCGTGACATAAAATATTGCAATTGCACTGATATGAAAGCATTTATAGGGGTAATATTGCAAAAATTAGTCACGACAACAGCAATTGTTTTAACTCTTTGAATCCCTTTGTCCATGACAATGGAGATCAACTTTTCAACGCAATTACTTTTTGGTCACGGTGAACGATTTCCGTGACTAACTAGTAAAAGAGCTAATTAGCAATATTTATATGTCAGGAAAAGGTTTTCGTGACATAAAATATTGCAATTGCACTGATATGAAAGCATTTATAGGGGTAATATTGCAAAAATTAGTCACGACAACAGCAATTGTTTTAACCCTTTGGATCCCCTTGTCCATGACAATGGAGATCAACTTTTCAACGCAATTACTTTTTGGTCACGGTGGACGATTTCCGTGACTAAATAGTAAAAGTGCTAATTAGCAATATTCATATGTCAGGAAAAGGTTTTCGTGACATAAAATATTGCAATTGCACTGATATGAAAGCATTTATAGGGGTAATATTGCAAAATTAGTCACGACAACAGCAATTGTTTTAACCCTTTGGATCCCCTTGTCCATGACAATGGAGATCAACTTTTCAACGCAATTACTTTTTGGTCACGGTGAACGATTTCCGTGACTAACTAGTAAAAGAGCTAATTAGCAATATTCATATGTCAGGAAAAGGTTTTCGTGACATAAAATATTGCAATTGCACTGATATGAAAGCATTTATAGGGGTAATATTGCAAAAATTAGTCACGACAACAGCAATTGTTTTAACCCTTTGGATCCCCTTGTCAATGACAATGGAGATCAACTTTTCAACGCAATTACTTTTTGGTCACGGTGAACGATTTCCGTGACTAACTAGTAAAAGAGCTAATTAGCAATATTCATATGTCAGGAAAAGGTTTTCGTGACATAAAATATTGCAATTGCACTGATATGAAAGCATTTATAGGGGTAATATTGCAAAAATTAGTCACGACAACAGCAATTGTTTTAACCCTTTGGATCCCTTTGTCCATGACAATGGAGATCAACTTTTTAACGCAATTACTTTTTGGTCACGGTGAACGATTTCCGTGACTAAATAGTAAAAGAGCTAATTAGCAATATTCATATGTCAGGAAAAGGTTTTCGTGACATAAAATATTGCAATTTCACTGATATGAGAGCTCTTCTCTTCTCTTCATGTCCTGTATACCCTTGTGGGTCCTAGGGCCTCTACTACGCCTACGCGCCATCGCGTGCGGTTACTGGCCATGAGCTTCAGCTCTCTCCAATTCTTCCCCAATTGCCGTGACTCCTCCTCAACTGTTCTGCGCCATGTATTTCTCTGACGACCCGAATCCGTTATCTCATGATGTTAGAAGACATCATGAGATAACGGATTCCATTGCATTGCGTAGTTTGCGATGGAACTGTCGCCTTTTCGGAGTGTATGACCAATCCACTGCCACTTCCGTCGTTGGATGGTTGTGCCTATTGGTTCCTGAACCGTGCACTGGTAAAGATGTTCGTTAGAGATACGGTTAGGCCAGAAAACCCTTGAGATGTTCCGTAGGCACCTATTTACGAACGTTTGTAATCTTTTTGTGATAGTAGCGGTCACCTTCCAAGTGCCGCACCCATACAACAGCACAGATTCAACATTTGAGCGGAACAGTCGCAGCTTGGTGTTTAAGCTGATCGCATTGCTTCGTCATATCATGGACATCATTCCAAACATCGATTTTGCTTTACCGATTCGGTTGACAATGTCCTGTTCGGTTCCACCTTCGGTCGAGACAATACTCCCAAGATAATGGAAACTCTCTACTCTCTCTACCGGATGTCCAGCAATGTTTACTTGAAATACAGAGTTAGTGCCGAGGCTGATGGTTTTGGTTTTGGCAGCGTTAATCTTCAAACCCACAACATTTGCCTCCCTCTCCACATTTGTTGTCATTTGGTGCAACTCCATGATCCTATGTGAGAGTAAACAAACGTCATCAGCGTAGTCCAGATGTTTGAATTGAGATGTAAGAGTCCAACGAATTCCTCCGTTTTCAGTAGATAAAGCTACGCGAAGTACATCGCTAATCACCAACAAAAAAAGTATCGGCGATAGAATGCAACCTTGTCGTATCCCACTTAGGATATCGAATTTCTCTGGCAGCTTTCCTTTGTGCAGCACATGACATGAATACATTAGCTCGTGTGTCTATATTAGTGGAAAGTTTTGGTAGGAATGATTTTCAGTACTAATCCCAGGTTAAAAATACAGCTTTAGGACTTTATTTTTAAGGGAAGACGGCAAAACATCTAACGATTTTCATTAATAATCATTTTCGTCATTGTATGTCAACTCATAAATCTCCGCTTCTACCAGTTAGAGTTTAATGGGACTAGTTTTAAAACAATTGTTACGCATGTGTCACGTGTCTCGCGTGTGCCGTGTGTGGCGCGTGTGACAAAGGAGGATTTTTTTTTGAAATAAAATTTTTTTTAAGAAATAAAAAATTTCACAAAAAAAAAGAAAAAAATTTTTTTTTCACAGAAAAAAAATTCAAAAAATTGTTACGAATTTTGTGAATTATATGGTTACTATTGGGCTTTTAAGATAATTCATTGTTTAAGACTGCATTACGGCTATCCATATGGCGAGCTGAAAAGTTCGCTTTACTATCTTATTATTTTAAGTAAAGGAATAAAATAACAAAAATAAATAACTTATTCGTTTTTTACTACTCGTAAATTGTAATAACGCACACAGTATTTGTTTGTAATAAAAAATATGATCTTTTCATTTACGAACGTTTGTAATCTTTTTGTGATAGTAGCGGTCACCTTCCAAGTGCCGCACCCATACAACAGCACAGATTCAACATTTGAGCGGAACAGTCGCAGCTTGGTGTTTAAGCTGATCGCATTGCTTCGTCATATCATGGACATCATTCCAAACATCGATTTTGCTTTACCGATTCGGTTGACAATGTCCTGTTCGGTTCCACCTTCGGTCGAGACAATACTCCCAAGATAATGGAAACTCTCTACTCTCTCTACCGGATGTCCAGCAATGTTTACTTGAAATACAGAGTTAGTGCCGAGGCTGATGGTTTTGGTTTTGGCAGCGTTAATCTTCAAACCCACAACATTTGCCTCCCTCTCCACATTTGTTGTCATTTGGTGCAACTCCATGATCCTATGTGAGAGTAAACAAACGTCATCAGCGTAGTCCAGATGTTTGAATTGAGATGTAAGAGTCCAACGAATTCCTCCGTTTTCAGTAGATAAAGCTACGCGAAGTACATCGCTAATCACCAACAAAAAAAGTATCGGCGATAGAATGCAACCTTGTCGTATCCCACTTAGGATATCGAATTTCTCTGGCAGCTTTCCTTTGTGCAGCACATGACATGAATACATTAGCTCGTGTGTCTATATTAGTGGAAAGTTTTGGTAGGAATGATTTTCAGTACTAATCCCAGGTTAAAAATACAGCTTTAGGACTTTATTTTTAAGGGAAGACGGCAAAACATCTAACGATTTTCATTAATAATCATTTTCGTCATTGTATGTCAACTCATAAATCTCCGCTTCTACCAGTTAGAGTTTAATGGGACTAGTTTTAAAACAATTGTTACGCATGTGTCACGTGTCTCGCGTGTGCCGTGTGTGGCGCGTGTGACAAAGGAGGATTTTTTTTTGAAATAAAATTTTTTTTAAGAAATAAAAAATTTCACAAAAAAAAAGAAAAAAATTTTTTTTTCACAGAAAAAAAATTCAAAAAATTGTTACGAATTTTGTGAATTATATGGTTACTATTGGGCTTTTAAGATAATTCATTGTTTAAGACTGCATTACGGCTATCCATATGGCGAGCTGAAAAGTTCGCTTTACTATCTTATTATTTTAAGTAAAGGAATAAAATAACAAAAATAAATAACTTATTCGTTTTTTACTACTCGTAAATTGTAATAACGCACACAGTATTTGTTTGTAATAAAAAATATGATCTTTTCATGCTCTTATGCGGGTAAAAAGCTTTTTAAACATACGCACGAGCAAACTGTTAATAAACGCACTGCCAACGGCTACCAACAATTTATCGCCCTTACGACTGACATGCTCGTTCTTCTGAAGTGCTGTTTACTCTTTACATTGATTGCACCACACTACAGATCCTTTTGATTATTTTTTTTTTACCAAACTCGGTGTTTTTTTTTTCTTGCTGTCAATTGTCGGTGGTCGCTTTTGTCCACTGACAATATTACATTTGGCTCCATTTGTTGTCTCCATGAAACGCATATAATGCCACTCAAAATGACGTAATTAAACAGAAAATAAATATTTTCGCACAACATACGGATACGGGATAAAATTTGCAACTTCAACTTACCACCGCTTTCGGCCACAAAATAATGATGATAATAATACGACGGCCATAACCATCGCCACCACCACCACCACTATCACCGAAACCACCCTTCTCATCCCAAGCGAATGAAGGAGCTACAATTTTTATTCATTCACCCACCGGGAGCTTGGCAGACTTCAACTCCTGGCACACGTCCACATGTCCTCTACTCTCACATACATGAAGCGGACGGATGCCCGTTGAATACTTCAATTAATTCTGAGGTTTCTGTAGATTGCATCGATTTCAATGATGCAACAGGATGCGCAGTGCAGTGTGCAGTGCGAGGCAAACATAACTGATGAATAAGTAGATGTTTCATAAACAGGATACAAAGTCATCAGGCAAGCCTATGTATACGAGAACAACTTATTAATATTCCCAATACAGTAGAGTAGCCGACAAGTGGAAGAAATTCCCTTTTTTTATGCTGGGTGATGGCGGGTTGTCATCTGCATGTGCCTTTCTCTTTTTTATATAATAAGCCTCCTTCATTTTTTGTCGAGAGGTTGAAAGAGTTGTATTTCGTTTGCAGAAGGATTTTCGTCATTATTACCAAAGTAGTTACCATTGGAGATTTTTAATAATTTCCATTACAAGTTCTTGTAATAAGAATTTTGAATAAAGGTTGAAGAATTAAATGAATGAATTTGGATCACCGGCAATTATTGTTGCAGTGCTCTTTTCTTCTTTCTCTGTAAAAAGTGATCCAATTAAAAAAAGGGAATATACCTTACCTTACGAATACTTCAGTTAATTTGTAGGTCCTTAAAGGACCTAACACAATTGAAAGTTAATTTTGTGAGCAAATAGAAGCGAAACTATAACACTGTGGTGATATTGCAGTCATTTAATAGGAATAGTAATTGAGGCTGAACGACTTGCGAAAAATATATATATATATAGAGAGAGAGAGAGAGAGAGACTGAGAGAGATAAACATCATTATCATTTAGATGTTTAGACGTTTCTATAGGGACTTCCAAGAGTTCACTTATTGGGTTTACATTAATTTCCAATTAATTTCCAATAAATATAAGGACTGCACCACGTTTGTAGATCAAAATATAATGATGATAGATAAGATTGCCTGACTTAAGACTAACAGAGGAGTTCGGGTGGTTCCCATACCCAAAGTAGGCAGAAGTGGCCATGAAACAGCAAAAGATTTTAGGCCTCTAAGTAGTTCTTGCTAAAGGCTCTAGATTGAATTCTACATCATCATATCAGGCAACGATTTGAAGTCACACAAGCATCGAGATCTCATCGCATCGAGATCTCAGCAACGCTTATCTCAAGGGCAGGTCCACGAAAACCGCCCTCCATGAGGCAGTGCGAACGATTGAGAACACGATCAGCTAGAAGCAGTTTACGCTAGCCACCTATTTAGATATCGAAGGGGCCTTCAACAATGTTCACATTAAGGAAACAGGAGTGGAATCCTTCCTTACGGAATGAATCATATCCATACTCGGTAGCAGGATTATTCTCCCCACTCCCAAAGAAGGGGTCATCTCTCCATTACTGTGGCCGATGGTAATTAACAAAATAATACTAAAACTTGAAGAGGATAGGACGAAGGTAGTTGTGTACGCAGATGCACGTCATCATGATAATCGTATCAGGCCAGTACCTTTCCGTAATCAGTGAAGTCAGTGACCAGGGCAAGGGCCTGGCTAAAGTCAGCTCCGTGACAATAAGCTGTGGCCTTGGAGTCAAACCTGAGAAGACTGAAATGGTATTGTTCACCACTAAATCCAAAATAACAGCCTTGATTTTTGCAAAACTTAATGAGAAAGTATTAGCATTATTACCTACAGCGCCAAATATATCGAAGCTTAGCTGGAATGCTTACATAGAGAACAGAGCTAAGGAGGGCGCGCGTGACCCCCCACTGTGACAGCAGTAAAACCATCGGCAGGAAATGGAGTCTTCAACCAAAGATGGTTCTCTGACTATAAACAGCTGTTGTACGGCAAATTCTTACCTATGTATGGCTGGTCTGGTGGCCAGCGATGAAGAAGAAGTATAATAATAATAACATTCGGCGCTACAGACCATTGCGCTCCAAGGCCTAGCATCTCGGGCCATATTTTTGAACACAAATGGAAGGGACCTATAATTTAAGGTCGGATCTGAACGGCGAATTGAGAAGCTTTCCGTGACAAGTTTTTACTCTCGGAACGTTTGTCACCCATTCGCGAGAGGTGGGACACCGTGAAAAATATGGGATTCGAACCACGAACCTTCTGCTCAGTAGCCACGCGCACTTCCACTGAGCCACGGCACCCACAATAAGTATAACGCCACCAAACTTAGCTATCAGCAGCAGCAGGCATCACAGAAGCTCTACGGTCTTGTCTGACCAAGGCCCTTAACACCATCTTGCACCTATTACCTCCTGAGATATTTATCAAGAATATTGTGAGTCAGAGAATCTGGTTGGTTTGTTACTAAACTATACGACGGGCACTGTAATATACTGCAGACAGTACCTGAAGGCATGATACCATCATCTACTGACTACTGCATCCCTAAATTTAGCTTCATCTGGGGCAGTAACGAGGCAGTTTGACGCAACGACACAACGAAGATTAATGATGGAGTCGGTGCAGGTATCTTCTAGGATGATCTAAATTTGTCAGGTTCATACAAGCTACCCGATTCAGCTAACACATTTCAGGCACAGATCCCAGCAATTAGGGAGGCCTGCAGTGCGCTAAGTCTCAGTAACGCACAAATCGGAAGGGTTGGCATATGCTTTGATAGCCAATCGGCCATAAGGTCGTTTTTTGCGACCACAACAAACTCGAAACTCGTACAACAATCTCAGCAACAGGACTTACTCTCCTTGCATTTAGGCCGAGTCCTAACTCTTGACCGTAGTTGATCCTGGTCTCTTCGTTGCAAAGAGCAGCCATTTTGAATCGAATCTGATTCGCGGATGCAGTCCTTCGTGGATGGAATCTGCGCCCGGAGCACAATACCAATAAGATAGTTGCCTCCATCAGGAGATACGAAGGTGGCTTTGTGGATATTTTTATGCGTAAACCTTGTACACGATACGAGATAGCTTGCTGCCATCTCTATGACTCGTAGTCCATTGTCATCAGTGTTCTCGTGTAAGCTTTTGGTGTCAATGTACTCCTGAATACTGGCTCCCTACCTATTTTTGCATTTTACATCATACTTTAGTCAGGCATGGAGTTTCGGTTCGACTGATTCAAAGAATTCTTCTTTTTCTGGGGAATACTCCATAGGTGCGTGACAGTTTATAAGGCTTATGTTTTTAAATCTGTCCCGGACACGAAGGGTGCTGATGGCTGATGGGATAACATGGGATATTAATAAGGGTACTTAGCGGGTACTTAGAGTATGCTCTTTATGAGCACTGTTTTCGTACTTTGCGATCCGAAGTGGGCTACTGGTACTTAGAAGAATCTTATGGGGGACCCTTCATATTTAGTACACAATGGAATAGAGGGAAGGGCCTGGAATAGTTTCTATCCCAGGCGGCCTAGCATAAGCTGCAATCATAGTGTCAAATGATGGGGTTAGAGGTTCCGGACGATGTGCTGCCAGGGTTGGCTTTTCGTTAGCCCAGGCATTTATACTGAACGAGCTAAGTCCCTTGATGACAGAACTCACCATGGTCGCGTTGGTATTGCGGGTGTTGTCCGTGCCCACAGACCGTTTAGTTGGCCGGTCTGAGGACAACTGTGGTTGAGAACCCAGCTCGTTCTTGGGATGCAACGCGGGGGCTTACGGTTTACTCTCTAAGAGAGGACCGCTAAATAGGAATAGATCAAAGAGCATGCTTAATGGCGAAAGCTAGGAAAGCCGGGTTCGTCTCACTCTATGAATGAATGATGGCTTTTTCTCTTCAGCAAATACAATAGATACCCGCATTTTTTATACATTTCCTCCAAGTTAACCAAATTTTAGAAAACTATCGAGCCTGAGAACCTTACATCTTCTTTAAATAAATGTGAACCTTCACAAACTTCTCTTCTATTTTTCATTAAATTCAATTTGTTTTCCATTTTCGGATACAAATCCTTGCATCAATTTTTATCGCGCAATTGTTTGTCACTTCGCTTGCGCATTGGCACAAAGGAACACCAAACCTGGTGCACACCTCTTATACCTTTGACTTGGGAAATGATTTTCAAATCTCATTCGTTACCAAAGTCCCACAAGCAGTAGTGGGGCCATAAAAGAGGAGCATATAGGAAGTTTCTGGCAGACACCACTCGACAGAAGAATGTTGGTTGTATCGCACGTTCGTTACTCGTTAGTCGTCATGCATTCATAAAAACCTCAATCATTCGGAAACCTTATTCATATGCATATAAGGACATAAAATGAATATCTTAAATTCAGAAAGTTCCATGTGAATTACCGCACGTTGTAAACTAATCACGTGCAGCGAACGAACGACGCCAGAAGAGAGCAACCAAGACAAAGTGTCAAAGGAAACGCTCGCAAGGATCCATCAACAACAACAACGTTGGAAGAAGAATGCTCACCGGCGCGCGCTGTCATATAGTAAGCCGCATAACCGCAAAGGGGCGCTTTTCATCTACCGCACATGTCGGGGAGTCCTGCCTTTTGTAGGAAGTTTCCCTGACGAAAGAAGCAGACAACAAACAACACGTAAGTGAAGGAAATAGTTGCTCATACAATGTCATCCGGTGACGGCGTATAAGGAGGAGGAGCACCTGATTCAAGAAAAAGCACAGGAAAACTGCCTTTGCCAGTGTCACTCACTCACTGCGCTTCAGGCGGCTTTTGAAAATCTATGGTCGTAGATGATGCGCCCGCAAGATTTTTGGTAAGGAGGAAGAGCACCATCAAGCGAAGCGGTATTGTCGTGTTGTGTGCGGTTAAAGATTACGGCACGCTGCAGAAGGTGACAACCAACGACACGAACACGAACTATGGAGTGAAACCGGTGTGTGTGTGTGTGTGCTCTCCTTCAACTGCTTTTAAATGTCACTCGTTATCCTTTCACTATACTGCTGCACTATGCTTCTGGCTGATGTGGTACACTTTCAAAGGAGTCCTGCAATGAGCTTACAATACGGTATGTGCAAGGTAGGTACTTCCTTGTTGGTTTTAAATTGTCACCCTTCCAATCTTCCTGCACTTCCGAAAGGGAAAAACAATTTAATGATAAGTAAATACCTGGAAGTTTTGATAGGAACTATGCATTTAGTTTGGTTGGTTGATGGTTTCCTGTGCTTGTTTAGAATGTTGGCAGAGATGGTGGGTCGTTGTTGTGGGGTGCGACATTGTGTTCGTCTAGAAGACATATGAGGATTTGTTCCGTGCATCTTACAGGAAGAGCTGCACCGCAACAAGGAAAGAATAATCTTAATTGAAAGAGTTGATACAGTTGATGATGTTCGGATTTCTTTCTTTAAAAGAAGATTTAAGCAAAATACTTGAGATTAAAAAAGAGGTCAAGGAAAACTAAAAGGGTAGTTCGTCTTTATCTTTATAACAATCCGGGTAATCTCGCTAAAATACTTAAGTATTAGAACTAAGCGTTTCATTAAGAGAGCATAAGAAAAGAGCAGCTAAGTGGAAGACTATGTACATCACTTTTGTTCTGTTCTTTTTAATCGTTGAACAGAGGTCCTAGGTCAACAATGTACTTATAAGAGAAATGAATTGTCATCTTCAATGCATGCAATGCATTACAGATAAACCCCAAGAAGATCACTAGGAGAACTAGAATTAAGGACATAACCCCGTCAGTGTTATACCATATTGTATTACTAGGGCTAAGTTAAATATCGTGGTATTATGTTAGATACGGGACTGACATGGAGCTCTCATATTTAGTTTGTTTCAGAACGTGCTACTCTTGAACTTTGTGAATCTCTGTATGGAAGAACTTTGGGCTTTATCTTTAAACTAAAGTTGTCTGGTTTTGTATTGTATTGTTTGGCAAATCATTATGAATAGGTTAACTCCAGAACAACGTTTTCAAATCGTGGAAATTTATTTTCAAAATCAGTGTTCAATTAAAAATGTTTATAGAGCACTTCGTGAATTTTATGGTGCACATAATCGTCCGTCAGAGACCACCATAAAGAACGTAATTACCAAATTTCGGTCTACATTCACTCTTTTGGATGCCAAGCCACCGACAAGAATGAGAAGAGTTCGTACAGAAGAAAATATTGCTGTCGTTGAGGCCAGTGTCGAAGAAAACGACAATTTATCGATTCGTCGTCGTGCTCAGCAAATTGGACTTTGTCCATCGACTTTATGGAAAATTTTACGTAAAGATTTGGGTTTGGTGCCATACAAAATTCAATTGGTGCAAGAATTAAAGCCACACGACCATCGTTTGCGCCGTGAATTCAGTGATTGGTCGTTAAATCAATTGAACGAAGATCCATTTTTTTACCGTAAAATTCTCTTCAGTGATGAGGCGCATTTTTTGTTAAATGGATACGTCAACAAACAAAATTGTCGCATTTGGAGCAAAGATAATCCACACGCCGTTCAAGAATTACCAATGCATCCTGATAAATGTACTGTTTGGTGCGGTCTATGGGCTGGTGGGATCATCGGTCCATATTTCTTTAAAAATGAGGAAGGACGACGCGTTACCGTGAATGGAAATCGATACAGAACCATGTTAAATGAGTTTTTGTTGTCAAATCTTGAAGATATGGATATGGATGAAATGTGGTTTCAACAAGATGGTGCCACTTGCCATACAGCACGTGAAACAATCGACTTATTGAAAGAAACTTTCAACGACAACATTATTTCGAGAAATGGTCCGGTGAATTGGCCTCCGCGTTCGTGCGATTTGACGCCACTCGATTATTTTTTGTGGGGATACGTGAAGTCATTGGTTTATGTGGATAAACCTCAATCGATTGACGCTTTGGAAACCAATATTCAACGTGTCATTGCTGACATACGCCCTCAAATGCTTGAAAAAGTGCTGGAAAATTGGACCTCCAGAATGACATTTGTGAAAAATAGTCGTGGTAGCCATATGCCAGAAATTGTATTTAAATGTTAAATGCCAAAAAATTATCTACCAAATAAAAAAAAATTTTGGTCATTTCATAATTTTATATGTGTTTTATTCAAAAAAAAAATCGGCAACCTCTTAAAAAAACACCCGTTATATTTACGTCTTACCACCATGGTATAGGTCAGACGTATATATTGGCTTGATTTCCATCGAATATGTAATATCTGTCGTTATAAAAGCTGTGTCTTATAGGACTATTAGGAATAGATATTTTCGAGAAACCATATATTAAAATAGCGATCGGTCGCGATTTTGAGCCGATGTCATCCAGTGTGGAATCCCTAAACTCTGGGCGTCCTGGTCTACGCCATCCTTTCAGCGTAGGGCAGCGCAAAGGGCTTTTCGAGTATGATCCTCTTCGCTCATGCGAGCTAGGTTCCTGCCAACCGGAGCTTAATACTCTTCACGATGTCGACATCGCGGTAAAGCTCGTAGATCTCATCATTATAGAGTCTCCGGAATCGTTCTTCCTCGCATACGGGGCCAACAATTCTCCGTAAGACTTTTCTCTCGAAGAATGCTTTTTGCTAAGCACCCAATTCTCAGATTCATATGTAAGTACAGGTATGACCATAGCCTTTTATACCTTGGATGTTATGGTTAAGTTCTCGGATTTGAAGAGTCTTGATAGACTTAAGTAGGCTTCGTTGGCTTTATGCAACCGTGCGAATATTTCTGGTTTCGCATGCTCAGTTGACCCGAGATGGTTAAAGGCTCCACTATTTTAATTGCGGGACCAATGATGGATCTTCTACTCGCAGACGTGGCCACCATGTACTATGTTTTGCTCTCATTTATGTGCAGCCCCAGATTTTGTGCCGCCTGCTCGATCTGGATGAAAGCTTCCTGTGCAGCTCTTCGGTCAGTCGGTCGGTCGGTTCTACCAACGATGTCAATATCGTCTGCGAAAGCCAGTATCTGAATGGACTTATAGAGGATTGTTCGTCTTGCCGTTACTTCAGAGTCTCGGATCACTTTCTCCACCGCAGGCTAGAACATGCCACCATGGTGGCGGCAGCATGGTGTGGTCTTCGGTCTTTGGTGGAGTCTCCAATATCTCAGTTAGCTGGCAATTAGCAAGTCATGAAAGTGCTCTTCCCATCTCTCTAAGATGGGAAGAAGATCGGCGAACAGATTACCTTCTTTGCCTTTGCAGTAAGAGCAACGCGGTGTATATTGCGTCATACCGCGGACTACTTGGAAGAACTTCCGCGCCTGGTTCACCGAGCACCGGCTCGCTCGCTGTACTGTTCTAGTTCACGGACGAGATTCAATTTCTTTCGCCGGTGAACTGTTTTTTTTATATCTGGTGAGCTCTTTATATTCATCTTCGCGTGCCCGCATTCTATGAGATTGTTCATTGCTCGGTGCACAACATTCTTACGTTCAGTCGCTAGCTTACATTCGTCATCGAACCAGCCGTTCCGATCTCTATGACTGGTGCCTAAGATGGAGTTAGCAGTACTAATGACAGTATTCTTAAGGCGTGTCCATTTCTCTTTTACGCCCGGCATCTCATCCCAAGAACTTACTCTCACTGCATTTATGGCGAGTCCTATCGCTTGACCGTAGTTGTTTCTGGTCGGCTTTGTTCCGAAGGGCAGCCGTGTTGACTCTAATTTGATTCGCGATGCTGTCTTTCTTAATGATGCAATCCGCTCACGGAGTACCATACCAACAAGATAGTGGTCCGACTCGATGTTGGCATTATATTTGGACAGGGTATCGGCTAGCTGTTGTGCAGCTCGAAACCTATACAGTGAGCGTAAGTTTCACGAGAAAATTCTTTAATCTTTTAGCCCTTTACGTTGCCGTGGTCGTCATCGTTCATCAGTGTATTCGAGACTGAACCCAACCGTAATAGGTTTTTTTTTTTACTGGCAAGGTTATTGGCCTCGCGCCAACCTTACTTTGAAGGGACTAGCCCGATCATTCAGCTTCTCTTGTATTGGAGGAAAATTACTGGTGGCCACTACGTGGAGGTTTGTTCGCACTTCCAACAGTAAGAGATAGTTACGGCAATTCTGAGGCATTTTGTGTTATTCCCCTTATTCTGCTGATGGCTGACATACATTAGGCATAAAATGTCGTTCGAAGCTTATATGGAGATATGATTTTGTAAATCGTGTCGTACACTCTGATAAATCCTTTTTTGCTAACAAAAAAAAGTCAGCTCTAGGTCTTAAGACAGCAGTTTGACTTGACTCTATCACAAACATGAATAACTTATGCTGCAAATTATAATTTGTTACAAAATTGTGAGCATCAAGAGCCTTCATAACAAATTAGTTCTGCAGACAGAACTAGCAGGTAAAGTTCCAGGCATCAGGCATCAGTTAGTACGTTCAGTTCAGTGGTTGAGAGGATATAGAAATTCATTAGGATTCTTGCACATAGCCAACAAAAGTTGAATCTCAAAGGCATTTCACCACATGTGGTGGTTTTTATTTTTCTGGATTATCATTGTCAGCTTATTTGCCGTTGTTTTTAGTTCCGATAGCGGCGGCAGCGATGGGAATATCTTCATCGTTGATAATCATCTTCTAAAGGAACGTTCCGCTATGCGATGATGGATGATATTGCATTGCTGGAGCACATTTATTTATGAGATGCGTACGACATAATACGAGTAGTCGTATGTTGGTGATATTTTTGAAGAGAAATAAAAACTAAGGAACCATAGAATGAAGGAAGGCGGGAAGAACGTTTTAGATGTTTAGTTGTTTGTCAGTTTTTATGGCTGATGGCTGAAGAAATGTACAATGATTTAGTGATAATCAAACGGCTGTCAACAACTTTTAGTTTGGTGTTTCTTACAAAATCGACATAGATAGACTTTGTTTTTTTGGGGGAAAAATCTTAACCAAAAGTTCGTTATTTATTTATTTATTTAATTGTGGCAATTGCTAATTCAAAAATTATAACTTTAATTAATGAAAAGCAAAAACAACAAAGGTTCATAATTTTACACTAGTGACAACTTTTAATGCACACAAATACACTTATTATACATGTATTTCACTTAGCGGTTCAGCGAGGAAAACATAACCCTTGACCTCATCCAAGAGCTTTGTGTTATAAGCGGAAAGATGAAAGGTCTACGGAACGGGACAAGTAAGTTTATCTGTAAATGCGGGAGCCAGTCCAAGTGCGGCCTGCTTGATCACAAACATCAACTTTCTTCCTATTCTTAACGAAAGACCTGGTGGCCCTGCTGATTGAAGTTCCGACCGAGAGGGGAACAGAACATAGAACATCGTGTGTGCCTAAGCATATTACCCCGGTGACGACAACAACATTCCGCACTTAGAGGTCCAGGAGCTGATAGAGCACTGCCGGAACAGAAACATCCAGTACATCATATGATGCGATGCAAATGCACATCATGCGGTCTGGGGCAGAAGTGACATCAACAGAAGAGGTGCGTGTCTTTTAGAATATCTTATTAGTTATATTAAATAAAGGATCCAAACCTACCTTCATAAATGCGATTCGTGAAAGGGTACTCGATTTCACTTTCGCCAGTCCATTTATCACAAACTTTGCTGAAAACTGGCATATGTCCGATGAAGCCTTGCTGTCAGACCATCAACACATCAGCTTTGAATTTCCTGGCAAACTCGCACATGCTTCTTATAGATATAATCCAAGGTCCACTGACTGGAATCTATATCGGGGACTTGTCCTCTCTAAAGTATATGCTGCAGCATATCAACCTAATGATGTGTTGCTCTATTACTATTATTACAGCTGTGTCCCTAAAACTATCTTGCATAAACGTATAGATCCCTAGTAGAACGAGCAGCTGGTTAAGCTTAGAAAGAAAGTTAGAAAACCCTTCAACTCTGCTAAGCGCACGAAGAGTTGGGACGAATAAAGGTTCGTCCTTACAGAGTACAAGTCTGAATTAAGACGATCCAAAGGTGCCACATGGAAAACATTGTCGAAATGCCAGTAACTTTACGAATCCATAAAGCTTTAGTTAGACAGACAATTTTTGTAGGAATATTAAAAAAGGCAGACAGCACCTATACGTCGGACCGTGAAGATACAATTAGAACCCTACTCCAGGTTCATTTCCCAGGTTCGTCTACTCGTATACGTATCCGAACGCATCTGACTAAAGTGTCTGTATTACTGGTTGGTAAATCCGGTTTATCCGGTGAAAGTCCGGATAAAGTTAAATGGGCAGTATGCGCTCTTAAACCACATAAATCTCCGGTGGTGATGGGATCTTTCGAGCTGAAGGCAGGTAAATGTAACCAGGCAATAGGCCTAGTGAGCTGCCTAAATCATACACACCAATAAGTCGATCATCTTTTGTCCTCAAAATTATGGAGAGACTTATTGATGATCATATTAGAGGCCGGATAGAATTGTCTACCCCTCTACACTCAATTCAGATTGCATACAGGATAGGCAATAGCACAGTGTGAAGAAGATAGAAGTTATTTTTCGTTCAAAAGAAATGGCCCTGTGTGTCTTTCACAGCGACATTGAGGGCGCTTTCAATAGCACTGGCTATGACTCCATTGCAAGGGAATTCAATAGCAGAGGCATCGAAGACTTGACTTATTATTGGATGAGAGCCATGCTTGAAAGTCGAGTTATCATCTCCTCCACAGGGGGAATGTCTGTGTCGATGACTGAAAATAAAGGATGTCGCCAAGTGGGTGCACTTTCTCGCCTTCTATGGTCACTAGTCATTAACCATCTTCTAGTCGATCTTCACAGATCAGGCTACATTGCCATTGGTAGCTCGTACGATTTGGCGATTTTTAATAGTGGTAAGCACTGCACGACTATCACTAGTGTCATGCAAGGTGCTTACTATAATTTTAAGGATGATGCAGCAGAAGGACTATCCATCAGAACCAGAGCCTTTCACAAAATAAAAAATTGGTCGATTTGGAACCTTATATAATCAAAGGCAACACATTAGATTGTTCCAGGAACGTTAAATATCTCGGCGTCAACCTTCGTAAATGGCTATACTGGAATTCTAATATCAAGTCAACCATTGAACGTGCCAGTGGCGTCTTGTGTATCAATAGACGCCGCTACGGCAGAACTTGGGGTCTAAATCCTTAAATGTTGTATTGTACAATGATAGTGAGACCTATTGTCACGTACGCGGCCATACTTTGGTGTCCGAAAGTTCTTGAACGGCCAAAGGCAAGTTCACTTCAGAACCTACAAGGAATTGCCTGTCTAGGTATAACGGGTGCCGTCTGCCTTCGACTGTATTAGAAGCTGTTGACCCTTCACCCTTGAAAATCTTCATCAGGAAGACGGCTGCTAGATGCGCTAATAAGCTACAACTAGAATACGGACAAAAACCGGGTGACTAAGTAGGTCACCTGATAATTTTTGATTCAATTCCTGAAAAAAATGTATTGTGCACTATCCGCGACATTAAGGTCAGAGAGGACTGTTTCGGAAGGAAATTTGAAGTAGAAATATTGGAGCGGGCAAACTGGTTCAATGGTGTTCCGGCACTGGACGCTAGAGGTCTGATCTGGTTCACAGATGAAAGCTAGAGTTGTGGCTGGTGTCTTTGGACCCAATACCAAAGTCTCAATACCAATGAGTCCCACGGTTTTCCAAGCGGAACTCCATGCAATTGAGATCTGTGTCAGAATTAACATTGGTAAAGGAATTAAAGGCGCTAGAATATATATCTTTTCAGATAACCTGGCAGTACTTAAAGCGCGGTCGTTCAATTTAATGGACTGGATATCAGTCAAAAACTGTTACGATACACTGCAATCTCTTGTCACACATAACAGAGTGAACTCGGTAGGGTTCCCGGTCATCAGTGAATTTCAGGCAACGAACCTGCAGATGAACTAGCGAGGATTGGCTTGGAAGCTGCGTTCAAAGGACTTGAAGCCTACTGTGCTGTAAACTGGGCTGCCGCCACAGCATTGATAAATTGTTGGGAATACAAACTTCGGCTGGCTCACTGGGATAACCTTTTGCAGCTGATGCAATCCAAACATTAATCAGTTCCTTTTCCTATAAGGAAACACTTAATCTATATAGAGATAGCATTAGGAAGCTTGTGAGTTTTCTAACAGGTCATTGTGGCTTGCGGTGTCACCTAAACAAAATTGGTATGGGCTCAGAGATAGAATGTAGGTTCTGTTCGGAGGATGGTTAGTCAACCGAGCATATTCTCTTTGAATGCTCAGCACTACTTTGGTTAGCGATCAAAAAATCATCGTACAACTCGTATTTGCCGGCAAATTTAAATCCGGCGCTCTTGTTGGGACACCCTATACTATCCTTCACTATTTTAGAGTAAATAGTCACTCAGATACAATAGATCTTTCATGTCGCAGTACGGGCTATGGTATTTAAAAAAAAAAAGAAAAAAAAACAGTCACATGTTCATACCCTCAGTCTTGAATGATGTCAATGAAAGCTGACGACCAAGTTCGATAGTCTGTCACAATGCAGAGTGCTTAAGAGTTTTCTCTTTTCTCTTAAAAAGTATCTTCAAATATTTTAGCTCATAGTCTCCACTATCTATTCACCAAATGGTTCTCTGTATCTGATGAACGCTAAAAAACCCAAAGAGAGACAATTACAAAGTGGAATTTGGAATGAGCAGCAGTTCAATGATCAACATTGCACTGTGGATGAAATCTGACGTTGACTTTAATCTTCAAAAGGTTTTTTCTGCAAGACATTACCTTCACCTTGTCTTTGGCTGTGGTGCGTGCTGAGTGGTGACTATCTTTTTCACACAAGAACGCTGCTCATAATTTTATTATATATCTACCTGTAGCCTAAGCACATCTCGCGTGTTGTTCGTACGTTTATGTGAATACGCATGCGCAGGTATCTTGAATCTTGATTTTCTTGCGTTTTCTCATTTCTTACCCGTTCCGTGGGTATTTTGTATCTTTTCCTTCTTTAAGCCAACCCGTTTTGCTGTTGGCTTAAGCTATGTTTGTACTCCTCGAGTATACAATGAAGAGGCTCTATCCAGTTTTGAGACGACCTCAGTTTTAAGAAGTCTTCGACCGCATGACGACTTGTAGTACGGAAGATTGATTTTGTTTTTTTTTTTTTTGTATCTTTTCTTCTTTATTGAAACAAAAGTAATAAAAAAAACTCATTTAGCCAAACAACTACCAATAAGAGGTGATTTTAAATCAACAAACTTCTAAAAAAATATCGTAGCTTGACGGGATATATCTAATTGATACTTTTAATGGTAAAAAGAAGAATTATTTTTTTATTTTCCGGTGTTCATTAGTTAAGCGTTTTAAAGTCTCCAGTTCCGCTAGTGTGTGTGTGTATTTAAAGTGCGCGTTTAACGGTGCGCGCTAGAAAATTGATTAATTACCACATGTGGTACATTTGGGTGAACTAAAAACTTTTGGATTTTATGTGTAATAATGTGTATCAACAAGTCGAGTAAGTAATATCTTTTACCAGCATTTTCCGAGGGAGAAAAAAAATCCACTTCATCAAAATATCAGCGCTTATTGTCCTTTCTTCTCTTGCGATGGTTGATCATGTTGGTCTCCCATTTCCCATTTCATTAAATAATAAATGAACAGACGACGCGCTAGATAGGTTTCCAGATGAGCGATGCGAAGGTGAGTGTGTGTGGTATCCTTACCGCGCCAAAGCAGCGGATGTTCAAACTGGAAATAACGCTTAACAAGTGTCAAGTTTCGCACACAACATCATTTTATCGCCTCGTGAAAGTGCTCCAGCTAGTTACGAGCTGGCGGTCGTCGGAAGGAAAAGTTTCCTTTATTGCAATTTGATAAATGGCCGGACGTATGGCCAGACAATGTGGTAGTGCGAGCGAGTACAGTATTTTTCCTTCTATTTTAAGGCAGATGAACTGGGTATGAAGGAGGAAAAACATACAAGAGGTGGAGATCTCTTGTAAATTTAAAAAACAAAATAAAAAAACCAGGTTCCAAGTTTTGCAGTGTAAGCTGTAAGACTCGATTTAATTCACCTATGCTGTGCAAAAAAAAATTCCACTTACAGAACAAACTTCTCTCTATGATGAACGAGAAAACTTCCAGAGTTTTCTGCTGCATTGGGCATTAGGAGGATTTCGCGTACGCAATTTGATTTATATGAATCTATGCATTTCCATTTAGGTGTTGCTAACTTGGAAGCACTTGGAGTTAACGAAAATCAAAAAAAGCTGTAGATTTAGAAAATATCTGAAAGATCTGAAAATAGCTGAAATTTAAGGCATTTTATAGGCAACGTTAATTGCTTTTTGTTTTTAAATTCTCTTACCCGTGTGTTTGTTTCTTTCTGATCCATTTTTAGTCCATTTCATAAAATCTGATTTTATTCAATCTTTGCACACATCTGTATCTCAGATGACAACACTTTCTGTAAAAGTTTGGAAGAAATCGGGCACCAGGAACGAGGGTCTCCCATACAATTATTTTTAAAAATTTACCGATTTTGTTCAAAACATGCACACATGTGTAGGTCCGACGACAACACTTTCTATGAACATCTGGTTGTGATCAGGCCGCAGGGCCGAGGTGCTCCCATATATATTTTTTTAAAATTAACCCAATTTTATTAAAACGTTATCTTTGAAAAGAGAATTTGCATGAACAATTTTAATTCGTATGGGATGTTTTATTTTAGACCTTAGGGTGGCCTATATTAACATCGTTAGAGAGGAATTAACAATTATTGGCATCCTAGCCAAACTGACACAACAATGATCACTTTAGTAAGACTACCTTCTACCTTCCCTGGGATTCTATGATTTTAGTTAATTTTTGCATCTTATACTCTTCAAAATAACCTGCGAACTAAATATTTTTTGATGATACACTTGTTTCTGTGGATTCTCTACCACAAAGTGTATACCATTCATTCCACGTTATACATATAAAAACATAATTAATGATGAGTGACGAGGCGACCTTTCATCTTGAACACCTAATGATATCTTCTGATGATTGATTGATTATTGCCTATCTCTATCGCATTCTCTTCTTATATCAGTTAGTCTGTCTACATCTCATACGACAGCATATTTTTCTTTATTGCAAGACCTGCTACCACCAAATATAGAAACCCTATTGTAAATTGACTTAAAGTCGCAAACCTTTTGAAGTTGTGTGCCATTTTGTGTTTGAATTTAAAAAAATTCAAGTTAATTAATCTTAAAGATATAATAATTCTTTCAACAAAGGTCAAGAGTGACCATGTAGCTAGAAGGGTTCAAAAGTAAACGGTGATAGAAGGTATAAGGTTGAGGTTTCTTCGCATTAAAAAGCTACGTGCTCTGCATGGGCTGAAAATTGACCCCCATAATTTCCCGTAACTAACCCGATGAAGTATTTGACACGTAAACAGATAGACCCTGTATATTGTTTAAAGGAAAAATAACTAAAGACACAAAATAAGAAGTAGGCGCCGTGGCTCTCTCTAGTGGTTAGTGCGTACGACTTCTGAACAGGTGGTTCATGGTTTGAATTCCAGAAACACCAAAAGTATTTTTCACGGCCCCACCTCTCATCAAAATCTAAAAAACATCCGAGAGTAAAACTTGGCATAAACCACGAAAAGGTTTCCTGGGCCATTAGCAGTTTTTCTGCGTACAAATCACCCGGCCTTGTTGGTAACTAACTTCTAACTAACTTCTTGGCTAGTAAATATCTTCAGAAGCTGTTTACAACGTAGCTATGTTCTCTGTAGTTGGAGAATAGTACGGGTAGTGTTTATCCCGAAATCAGGCAGAAGGAATCATGAAGTCATGAATATACCAAAGATTTTAGACCTCTTAACCTATCATCGCTCTTGATTTAAACGTTGGAACGAATTTTGGACTACCACATCAGACCACCACGGGCGCCGTGGTTCAGTGGATAGGAGCGTGGACTGCTGAGCAGGGGGTTCATGGTTCGAATCCTAGTAACACCAAAGTATTTTTCACGGTGTCCCACCTCTCGCGAAAATTTGACAAACGTCCGAGAGTAATAACTTGTCACTGAAAGCTTCTCCTCAATTCGCCGTTCGGATCCAGCATTAAATTGTAGGTCCCTCCATTTGTGTGCAAAAATATGCATGCTCAACACAAATGGTTGCGAGAAGTCAGGCCTTGGACCGCATGGTCTGTCGCGCCGATATTATATTACATCAGACTAAATTTTGAAGATACAGTGGTATCCAAATTCCAACATGCATACCTTAAAGGCAGGTCTACGGAGCCCCAAACAGGGTCCTTAAGTTATTCGAGCTGGACGGGACGAAAGCTGTAGCGTATGCAGACGACGTGGTAATTCTTGTGTCAGGACGGTTGCATTCCGTGTTTAGTGAAGTCATTGAACAGGCTCTAGGGAAGGTTAGCTGCTGGGCTACCAGCTGTGGACTGGGAGTTAATTCTAGGAAAACTGAAATTGTACTTTATACCACTAAGTCCTCCCAAAGTTTAATGGCCAGAGACTTTTACTCACCTCAGAAGCGTGATCCTCGATAGATAACTCAGCTGGAAGCGAAACATAGATTTCAGGGTTAAGAAAGCATGTATTGCCTTACACGCCTGTAACAAAACCATCGGTAAGAAATAAAGATGACACTTTGGCTGTACACAGCGGTGATACGGCCCATTCTCACCTATGGTGCGCTAGTCTGGTGGCCGGCGATTAACAAAAAGTACAATGTCACGCTAGGTAGACTACAAAAATCAGCAACTATTGAGATAACCGGTGCACTAGGGTCTTGCCTTACTGATGCTCTCAATACAATTTTACACCTATTAACCCCACCCCCACCACCGACCTATTTATTAAATACGTTGCGACGTGCATCGATGTCCATCTCAGAGAATCTGGGTGGTTTGTTGGCAAACCGTACGGGCACTGCAATTTACTGGAGCTGCTACCGAAGGATATGATACCATCCTCAACTGACTACTGCGTTCCTAAATTGAACTAGAGCCCAAGCTTTGTCGTGGAGTTTCCGACTAGAGAATGTTGGAAGAACGAACGAGTTTTGTGGCTTTGCACTGGCACTTGCTAACAGTACCGCTATAAATGGTAGGGTTTGCATATGCGTGGACAGCCAGTCCGCAATCAGAAACATTACTGCGACTAGCAACAACTCAAAACTTGTCAGGCAATGCCGAGCTGAATTGGCTTTAGTAAGCCAAAGCATGGACATAACCGTAGTGTGGGTGCCGGGGCACAGCGACATTGACGGAAACGAGAAAGTGGATGTACCGGCGAAGAAGGGCGTAACATTGGACATCGACCACACTAAGCGTGTGTGTGTCTGTACTTTCCGTCCTTTGAACTCCGTCACTTTCCATACCACCAAGGCATAACTAAGGTGGAATGACTTTACCAACTGCTCTACTTCGAGGGAGATGTGGACTAACTAAAATAAAAACAAATCCACCGAACTGATCTCAAGATCACGGAAATATATTTCCAGAGCTGTTATCACTGCACACTGTCCAGTGGACGCTGCACGTCCCGCCAAATGTTATTTTTGTAAGCAGGAGCTAGTGCAATCGATTGTAATTTGCAAGTTTTATGGAAGAGAGCAATTATGCTGAACAAAAACTCATTTCAAATTCGTTATGATAGGTTAGGTTGAGGTAGCAGTCGACAGAAAACGGACACACTTACCCCAGTAAAGGTCCATTATGATACCATATGGATCAAAAAATGTCCCTCTTACTCCTTCAAGCAATTGGAGCTTCGTATGAAGCGTAAGAGACTTCTAATGTCAGTATTGGTTAAATTATTGAGGTTATTGCAACAGAAGGCTCCCAGATGGAGCTTACGTTTTTGAAATAGGGCTGACCATGTGCAGAGAAGATAGAGAATGGTCTCCTGCTTCTTCTGATCGATAAAGCTTTTGCAAAAGTCATACGAAAATACGCCAAGCCTTGCAGTGCCCGGTAATGGCAACTATTGTAGCAACGATGTGCAATCTGTTGAGAGAGATCAAACACTTGGAGCTTCAGTTTTGTCGCTAAACAAGTTGATCTGTTTGGCCGCATCTAAAGTTAGTTCTCTCGTTAGAAACCAACTAAAACTTGAGTTTGCATGTAGCGATTGGTATGCCTAATGGTATCAACCATACAATTCCCCGGAATGTCTTCATGCCACAGCACCCAACACAGAAGAATATTGAACTGCTCCGCCATCTTCTTGAGAGATAATCGGCTACATTAGAGTTAACAGAGACTGATTTCAGTTATTTTAGCGAATCTTGACTATCAGACAAGATGGGGATATCCTTCTTCGACCAAAATAAGATTTCTTTTGTCGCCCAAATTTCTGCCTAGAAAACAGTGCGCAGTGTTTGGGAAGACAGAAAAAAGATACTAAGCTTCAGCCTTTTTGAGACAACACCTCCGTTGATTTTGAGCGATTCAATTTTTTATTGTTGCTATTATGTTCCGATATTCATCGATCTGTTCAAGACACCGTCCATTTCGTGTTTTTCCATCACGATGACGAAGAAGAAATGTGAAAGTGCCTCTTAGCCAAATTGAATTTTGTATTTTACTTCTGCAATAAACGTGGGCGTTGTTCGCCAGTTGTTATATGAGGTGTGAATCAGATAAAAATGCGATTTTATAGAATGGAATCCCGCATTCGTCGAATAAAATTGAAAATCCACTGTAAATAGAAGGCAATAACAGTCATAACAGTCAGCCAGAGGTAAGCCGCGAAGCCACCTACTTTGAGTTCATTAAGCCTCAATTTCTGAATGTTAGTGTGGTGTTACGTGCGAATGCCTTCTTCTTTTTTCTTTTTTTTTTATTGTGAATTTCTTTGTCGTAAACTTTGCTTTGTTGTTATTACGATGCTTATGAGATGACCTCACTTTTTGGTCTAACCTCACGATGCATTGGTAACCTAAATGCTGTCCTCGTACTCTGGAGATGCAACGCATTGCACATATGCATCATAAATGGAAACGGGTTAATTTGAATTAATGGTGTTTCTTTTTATCATCACCATCTTCTTCGTCTTCTTCTGACCATTTTTTTGTATTGTCTATGGTATACTGGGATTTATCATAGTAACGTGTTATTTTTTGCTTGAATTATTTACACCAAACCGCAAAAATCCGTCTCACCGACTAATCGACGCTTTACATTATATTAGTCTTCCGGTTGTTCTATTATAGCCTTCTTAAAAGTCAATTTCACTATATTTTTGGTAATGGAAATGCATAATTGCATGTCCTTGGTCTGACGTAGCAGAAAGAAAAGTCAAAGCTAATATCGGAAAAAAGGACACAGAAATAGATTGAGAGACCTACAGAAGTTTCTTTCAGTTTACCAAACCATTATGTTGTCAGCTTAGCTTACATTAGAAAGGCTATTAGGTACAGTCATTGGCAAAATTCGGTAGAGAGAGTAGAGAATTTCCAATACCTTGGGAGTATTGTCTCGACCGAAGGTGGAACCGAACGGAACATGGTCATCGGAATCGGCAAAGCAAAATCAGTGTTTGGAATGATGTCCATGATATGGCGACGCAATGCGATTAGCTTAAACACCAAGCTGCGACTGTTCCGTTGAAATGTGGAATCTGTTGTATGGCTGTATGGCTGTATGGCTGTATGGCACTTGAAAGGTGACCGCTACTATCACAAAAAGATTAGAAACGTTCGTAAATAGGTGCCTACGGAACATCTTAAGGGTTTTCTGGCCGAACCGTATCTCTAATGAACATATTTATCAGAGAACGGGTCAGGAACCAATAGGCACAACCATCCAATGACGGAAGTGGTCATACACTCAGAAAAGGCGACAGTTCCATAGCAATCCACGCAATGCAATGGAATCCGTTATCTCAGGATGGTAGAAGAACGGGTCGTCCAAGAAATTATATTCAAAGGACATGAACATTTTTTCAGCGGACGTGTGTACATTTGTACGTTTGTACATTTGTTTGCCGGGTCTCGTATATCTCTTCTTCTACCACTCATAATTTGATGGGACTTGTTTTAAAATAATTGATTGGCGCTCTGCTTGCGATGGCGTAATTTTTTCATTCATGGGGGTTACTACCCCTGAGAAAACTGAAAAAAATGCTCAATCTACGCATCGCTATCGATTTTTTCAAGCCTGAACTTTTGCAAATTAAAATGTAATTTTCTCAGTCTATTTCAGAAGTCGCTTATGACTGAATGACCTATCGCTTAACTACATTTAACGTTGCATACTATTAGGCTTCTAAGATAAATTTGTCTTTAGACTGAATTACAACTAAATATATGTATATACACGGGTGTGTGTAGTCACTCGAATAGCAGAATACAATAGCTCATGTATTCATAGTAGTGGAAGGTTTTTGGTAGGAACGATTTTCAGTGCTAATCCCAAGTTAAAGCACCAAGTTAAAGGTAGTCCACGAGCCATCTTATTTTCTTAGGCTGCTAAGTATTATTGGATTGGTTGCGATGATTTTTCTTAGCCTAGATGCCTCGGAAGATTGTTCTATTTTACCACAGGAGAGTCTCCAAGAAGAGCGCTTGGCTGTCCTTAACTCTTTTTTATAAAATTTGTGGGATACTTTATAAGCTTTATGCGGTTCCTAATATGTCCCAGCTCCGAAGTCTACAAATGTGGTCTCTTCTTGCCTCCTGGACAAATGAGAAGGCAGGAAACAGAGAGCGCTTTATTAAAAGTACAGCTGAGTAACTTGGCCTAGTTCTCAAGTTAGTTAGTGCTAAGTGGGGAACTAGTAAGATCAGAATTTACGTTAATATAGATTTTAAACGTTTCACTGTATTTGAGCCAGTCAGCCTTCCTATGATTTCTATAGGCTGATTGGCGAGGGGGTTTGTCATCTTAACTGAATTGATTATACCGGTGATCGGAGAAAGAATGTTCAGCCGATACCTTCCAGTCAACAATTGTTTGATTGAGAGAGTCGGGCACAAGACTAGTATCTGAAACTTCTTGTCGACTCCTGGTTACGAAGGTTGCTTCATTACCGATATTGGCTACAGTAAGGTTTGTATTTAAAATATAATTGAAAAGTAACTCACTCCTGTCGTTTATGTTATTGCTCCCTCATACTAAGTGATGGGCATTTGCATCGCATTTGATAATGAGACTGGTGTTTTGTCTTTTCACCTCTGCGATGAATTCCACGATCCCACGTTGTCGTGGTTGAGATAAGCCGATGGCAGCCAATAGGTTGAAGTCTCCAATTGTGCAGCAGTGACATCTCGATAGCTGAAGTACGGAAGTAAAAATACAATTGGACTACTTTTCACTAATATGCAGGATATAGTAGGTAATATTCAGGAGTCCTGAGTCCTGTGGCAAGGCGGGAAGGGGAAAGATAATGAAGGTTGAAGAGCGTCCTTTGGTTTCATTGGTATCATTGGTCATAGTTGACCAGTTTATTTGGGATTCCAAAATCATTCATGGCCTTCCTCATTAACTTATACTCTAGCTATGCTATCATACGGCTTTTGAAGTCTATATAGAGATGGTGTAGTAAGATTTCAATCTCGAAAACCTTGTACTTGCAACGTCCAATTTTTTACTTGCTGCCATCTTTATTAACATCTCTGAGAATGTTGTTCCAGTGAAAGCAAAAGTCCTCACTGAATCGAATGTCAATTATTCTACGGCTTCAGTTACATCTGACAGGGGTAATTTACACTAATAACTTTGTGTCAGCTTTAGTTCAGCTGTCAACGAAATAATGTCAACTGTCAATAATGAATGTATAGTATTGCCAGCTATCTAATTTCTGTCATTTAAATATTTTTAATACATATAAGAGGCAGTTTTTCTTGTACTACAAAAAACTGTGTTTACCTACATAGTCTGCAATTCTATGCTATTATGTGTTGCGGTATCCCCGAGATCAGTGCCACATTAAAATTTTTTAACATTCCGTTTAAAACATAAGGAAAAACCATGACAAATACAAAGTATGGTAATAGCTAAACCCGTAGATACTTCAAAGCAACACTCATGTGCCATCCAAGTATCCAAACCGCCCATCCATCTCTATATCCATTCCGTCATAACGTCACATTTCGTTGTCATTTCTTTTTTGCGGCAACGCACACAAACACAGTGCTGCTATAAACTTTGCCAACGTCTACCAATAGCAGCTATAAAATTAATAATAATAGTAATTTTTTGAGACCGGGAAGAAGCCGCAACGAAGTGAAGCAAGAAGACGACAAGTAGAGGCAATCAGTCAGCCTTAGCTAGAGCTCCACTCTATACACTATACACAACATTGAAGCACCCAAAGCAACAGACAAGTAAAGTTTTTTCCGCAACGCAAAAAATGACATTCCGTTAGTCTTTTGTTTAGTTAACCCCATTGCGCTTCGTCGAAATAAATGAACATAATCCGCTCGTGACTCATGGCGGCTGGCTGGCTGGCTGGCTGGCTGAAGAGGTACAGCCTTCAGTTGCTGGGGTCGCTTTTCGCTTAAACACTCATGGAGACTGAGAGAAGTAATTTCTCTCCCGTTTTGACATAACGTTCATTTTAATGACGTTTATTGTGACGTTTGCGCGCGTTCATTGGCGATTTGTTATTTCTGCGGTGCCTCTGTGAAGTGCGGTGTGTAGCAGTAGTAAGTAGCAAATAGTCTCTCTCTCTCTCTCGTCTACAGCTATTGGGTGCCATTTTGCGGTAATCTATGATTTTATGCGATATTTTTTCTCAGCATAATCGCATTATATTGCGCTAGCTATGTGATAATAATCCAGGTTAACATAGAGGTTACAATGTGAATGTGGAAAAAGGAGAATTAATGTCGAACGATGCATATGAAATGAAAAAGAATAAATTTCCAAAGGTCTGACAATGACATACATTATGTTGTCTTTACACTTTTTTTTCGTTTTTTAAATAATACCCTAGCCCATGTTGCAGACACTGCTATTGTATCTTTGGGTTTGTTTATTCTAAGAGAAGTACCACCTCCCTAATGAACGATGGTACATCCTTAGAGGCAGAATTTCTCAACTCCGCTGTCGAGAATATTTCCTTGTGAAAGATGCGTCTTCTTAAACAAAGTAATGCTGGGCATTCACAGAGAATGTGGTCGGATGGCTTCGGAGCAGAACCTACATTCAGTCCCTGAGCCCATAGTAATTTCGTTAAGGTGATATCGGAGGTCACAAGGACAATGTTTAGAAAACTAACCACCTTCCTAATGCTATCCCTATTAAAATTAAGGATTTTCTTGTAGAAAAAGGGCCCCGGGACGCTTTCCCAGTGGGCCTGACGAAGTTTTTGTTCCCAACAGTTTATCACTGCTTCGGCGGCTGCCCAGTTTAAGCCACAGTAGAGTTCAAGTTCTATGAATGCAGATCCAAACCAGCCCTAGCAAGTTCATCTGCAGATTCGTTAACTGCAATTCCCTGATGACCAGGGACCTAACCTAGTTTGATTTTGTTGTGTCTGGCAAGAGATTGCAGAGCATCGTAACAGTTTTTGACTGATATCGAGTCCATTAAATTGGACGACAGCGCTTTTACTAAAAAGATATATATTCTAGCGCCTTCATTTCCTTTGGTAAGGAAAATCCCGGCGCATATCGCAATGTTATGGAGTTCCGCCTGGAAAACCGAGGAAGTTTTTCCCATTGGTATCGAGACTTTGGTGTTGGATCCAAAGACATCAGCTGCAACTCCAGTTTCCATCTTTGATCCATCTGTGAACCAGACCAGACCTCTAGAGTCCAGTGCAGGAACACTATTTGCTCGGTCCAATATTTTTGCATCAAATAACCTGCCGAAACAGTACTCCCTGACCATAATGTCGGAGATAGTGCAGGACATGTCTCTTTCATGAATGGAGTCAAGATTTTTCAGGTGACCCACATAGTCACCCGGCTTGTGCTGTGTTATACATAGACAGGCACTTCTTTGTAGCTTCTGAAGCTTAGTTGCCGTTGTCCGTTCAAAAACTTTCGGCGACCAAATGATTCGAAACTTTATAATAGGTCTCACCATCATTGTGTACACCCAATGTACCATTTTGTGATTGAGACCAAAAGTTCTGCCGCGTTTGATGGCGGACTTGATATGAGAATTCCAGTTTAGCCGTTTATCAGGGATGACGTCGAGATTTTTTGCTTTACTTGAATAATCTAATGTGGTGCCTTTGATTATGATAGGTCCCAAATTGACCAGTCTTCTTTTAGTGAAAGGCTCCAGAATGGTTTAGAAAGGATTAATGGATAGTCCTTCTCTGCTTCACCATTCTAAAACTTGTAATAAAGCTCCTTGCATGACACTAGTGATAGTCGTGCAGTCTGACAGCGCGGCTTCGTCGGACACAGGGCAATTTTCAACAAAGTTCGAGATAAATTAACTGGCGAGAGTAAGGTAAAGTAGCTCTTCGCGAATCGCATTTATGAAGGTATGTTTGGATCCTTGATTTAGTACATTAGATCTACAGATCTACAGAAGACACACACCCCTTCTATTGATGTCGCTGCTGTCCTAGACTTCATGATGTGCATTTGCATCGCATCCGATAAGGTTCTGGGAGTTTCTATTCCGTTCTGTTTCTGTTCTGTACTAATAACATATTTTAGAAGACACTCACAATCCTACGAGGTACTGGAGGTTTCTATTCCGGCAGTGCTCTATCAGCTCTAAGAGCACATCAACTTACTTGTCCCGTTCCGTAGACCTTTTATGTAGCCTCTAATAACCCAAGACTCTCGGATGAGAACAAAGGGTTATATTTTCCTTGCCGAACAGCTTGCTGAGGGAGACGGACGCGCCCTTTGCGTGAAACAGGTTCGCCTTTGACACCCTAATGGAGTTCATTAGTACTCTCTGGATGCTGACGTTGAAGGGGCGGTTTTGGCAAAAGCAGGAGCACTCTCTCTATCCTTGCCCATGCGTAACGCATGTTTAAGTCGCCTTCTCTCTAGCGAGTTTTATTTAATGGATCCACTTTGGTGTTGTTGGTGTAGCCCATCGAATGCCTTTCCAATAGAAGAGCATCCGGATCGCTTTAGTGACCCACGATCCGGGAAAGGAGGTCACACATGACAGATCCCGTTATGACCCGCATACTATCGACTAAGCACCCTCTTACCCATGCATCCATCGATATATGCTGTTAAACCTTGGACTAGGAATAGCTTTTACTGAGGGCTTGGGACAAGCATATTGCCATGGTAATGACGGAGTTAATCAATCGATATACTGAATATTGATTATAGTATACTACTGGCACGGCTCACGATCTAGGCTTAAATATTTAAAATCAAATTTTCCCAATGAATTCTGTAAGTGCCGCCAATACCCTATAAAAAGCCATTCATTCATTATTCCTTTCACCACAGCACTGTTGCTTGTTGCCTACATTGGCTAATCATAAAAAAGAATGCTAATTAGACTCTCATTTGGCTTACAGTTATGATATCCGCCAGCGATTTGATGAGATTGCTCGTTAGGTTTGCCGGCTTAATTAGGTTTCTGAATTTTGCATAGGACGCGACGCGACGCGACTATTGATGAAACCCAACCTAATTGTGACCAAAAGTTTTTATCGATTATGACAATCGGTGTTGCCGGCGTTTTTACCGCTTTCTGCTCTATTTATGGTTTGTTGGTTTGTTGTTGTTTTTCTGTTCATTTGTCTGTTGTTGTTGTTGTTGTTGTTTTTCTCATAGCAGTGCACGCAACGATTTCATAAAAATGCTTGCAATTACGAGTTCCATGTCATTACCCTTAATAGACGTAAGCTGGTGTGTGCGAACAGCACACGAATAACTCATCCCAAGGGAAACGTCGCAGCAACAGGCTCTCACACGGCACAATACATAAGAAGCAAAGAGAACGTTTCTTGATCAAATGAAGAGGAATGGGAGTATATCCAGCGTTTAGCTGTTGGCTAAGATATTTATGTAAATTGACATCAACTCGAATGATGCTTATCATTTTACAACAATTTCCATAATATACGAATACAATAGAGTTTTCCCAGTTTAATGAGAGTTTTCATGAGTTACATGTACACTTTTATCATCTTTTTCTTTAAAGTACATAACGATATGATTATGTTTCTAGGGTCAAAACTCGAAAAGAACAAAGAACAACTAACTTTTACAAAATAAGCTGTAACATGTATTTTGATTTGTAACGAAGTCATTGCGCACAGCTAAATTACTTCCCCACAAGCCATAGAGTGGCTTCTCTGCCGATGGTCGATGTTACAAATCAAAGGTAGTGTTACCAACGAATTTGATGAAGAAGGTTCTTCACGATGCACATAGTGGAACATCGGGTGCCTGTACACAATGCGATAGTCCAATCGGATCAAATGTGATTGGAACTAAAACACTCCTCTGAATCGCAGGTTCGATTCTCCGACGAACTTCAGGAGCCTTTATTTTCAAATTCCCCCTTCTAATATTAAAACACATATCGTATTAGAATTATGAAAATTAAAGTAAAACCAACTAATAACAATTGTGGTGGCTCAAGATATTCTTTTTACTTCCTTTTACATAGTAATAGGAAGTACATATAGTAATCATCAAAATTTTCGAACTCGGGATTTTTGCAGATTTCAGTCAGTCAGAAAAAAAAACAACCCACAAAAATTCAAAATTTTCATGCAAATTCTCTAATAGGAATGTGCCTAAAATTTGAAGAAAATCGGACTAATTTTTAAAAAACCTACAAGGGCACCCCTCCAGCCTTCAAAAAATCAGATCACAAAAAATTATAAAAGAAAGTTTTGTCCATTCGGTTGACAACAATGTCCAGTTCTGTTTTACTTTCGATCAGGACAATACTCCCAAGATATTGAAAACTCTCTAGTCTCACTACCGGTTGTCCGCCAATGTTAACTTGAGTTACTGAGTTAGTGGCGAGGTTTTGCTTTTGGCAGTATAAGTCTTCAAACCCGCAACATTTGGCTACCATTTCACATTTGTTGTCATTTGGTGCTGCTCCATAATCCTGTGTCAGAGTAAACAAACGTCGTCAGCGTAGTCCAGATATTTGAGTTGAGATGTAAGAGTCCAACGAATTCCTCTGTTCCCGGTAGATAAATCTGCGCGAAGCACATCGCTAATCACCAACAAAAAGAGTATCGGCGATAGAATGCAACCTTGTCGTACCCCACTTAGGATCTCGAATTCCTCTGACAGCTTTCCTATATGCAGCATATGACATTTAGAGCCATCATAGGCTGCTTTTATAATAGCTATAAGTTTATTATCGGGTATACCTCTCCTGCGCAAGGCGAGCCAGATAACCTGTTGGCTGTTGGCACTGTCAAACGCCTTTTTAAAATCGATGAACAGCAGTGGAAGTGGTGACCGGAATTCAACGCACTGTTCAATAATGATCCGCAGGGTGCTGTTGTGGTCGACAGAGGAGGATCCAGTGCGGATGTTAGTCTGAGACAAGTAAAAGTGCGGTGTCGTTATTTAGCGTGTACGGTCAGTTCACTGATAATATCTTGAGTTTGCGTCGTGTATTGGGTGGATTGGCGGGTAATGGGAAATGTTCAGATTCGACAAAGCCGGCGCTCTTGCCCCTTTCTATTCATTGTAATTCACGACTCAGACGTGCTAGCACGATTAACGGTTCAAATGATCAATAATTTTTTGTTTGAAAAAATGGATTAAATTGATTCGAAAGAGATGTGGTTGTAACAAGATGGTGACAGAAACAATCGACTTATTGAAATGAAAATTGATAAGTTGATAAGTGGATTTCGAGAAGTGATCCTGTCAATTGGCCTACAATTGACACCTCTCGATTATTTCCTGTGAGGCCACACGTGAATTCACTCGTTTATGCTAATAAATCAGCAACAATTATTGGCGCCTTGGAGGCCAACATTGTTCTTGTCACATTTGTAACATACGGCCAGCAGTGCTTAAAAATTTACCCAAAATTGGACGTTTAGAATGTGCTTTGTCATATGCGGTGGATATCCTAGTGTTAAATGACAAAGCCAAATGATTTGATTTTTTTGGGTATTTCCATTAACGTCACTGATTTCCTCTGTTTACATTTACCGCCACGCTCTACTCCATCAAGCAACCTGTTTTACGACAATTTGCAACTAAGTGCGGACGGTGACTTATGAACTCTTCCGCTACCAGAAACGTTGTTCATCTGTCGGGTGGGGAAAGCACAGCACAGCACAGCACAGCACAGCACAGCACAGCACAGCACAGCACAGCACAGCACAGCACAGCACAGCACAGCACAGCACAGCACAGCACAGCACAGCACAGCACAGCACAGCACAGCACAGCACAGCACAGCACAGCACAGCACAGCACAGGATTAAACCGCTTTCCCTTGTTTGGAAACTTGTTTTTTTTTTTCTTTGCTAAAAATAATTAATCAACGTGAAGCAATATCTGTTGTTCTGCTGACACACACAGTCTGACAAACTATGCGACTTAGAGTTTCTTTAATTTTGTGCATGCAGCTAAGTGGTTTTTGCCACTTTATAGGTGGTGTGATTTTTTTTTAGTTATGAAAATGAAAATAAATATTGTGTAGCAAGTGTAGTGAAGTGAAATTTTTCGTCAAATTGGCCAACAAACAGTGTCATTCAACTTGTCATTATAACTTGAATTTCTCTGCTACAAAAAAAGAGCTGTTATTAGTGAATCTAATGGAACCGACTTAGTGTTGCAAAGTACCTTGGAATTTGATTTTTTGCTGATGATTTCGCACTGTGGATCTTTCGTGTCTATCGGTGGTATTTGTAAAGAATAATTTGAACTGCAGACTAAAACCTTAAGTTAACATTAGAACTGCGGATAGATTAGCTGTATATTATTCAATTAGTTGGAAAAAGTTTTCTGTGGTTTGCTTATATCGTTTACATATCAGGATGAGGCCAGCAAGAAGAAGAAAGTCAAATACGCTATACGGTATTTGACTTTCTTCATGAATTGAATGCTTTTTTAAATGATGAACATTCTAAAAACTTTTATATATAGTTGGCGATATGAATATTGACATCAGTCAAGATTCGAGAGAGATAAATTATTACATGTGTATCGTGGCTGCTCATGGTCTTAAATCGAATATTACTGTGGCCACAAGAACTGTCTAGATCATTTGCTTGTTCGGCAAAATATTTATCTTAAATGTCCATTCTTAGCCAAAGTGTATAATTTCGATATGATGAGGCAATTATTATTGAAGTTCGTCACAGTGCAACTCAGGTTCGAATTGTAGCGCCCTCAACAGTAAAAAGTACCGAGCTAGAAGCCCAATATCATGTCAAAAAGAAGTAAGTGCAGTGTAAGACGGGACAAACGACAGTACATCGATTCACTTGCCTCAATGGCCGATGGAAGCAGCAATAAGTGACTGTTTATAACAAAACCAAGGAGCTTAATGTTGGTCGGAATTCCAAACAACATCCAGTGAAGAGTTTAGATGGTGACCTTCTGATGTCGGTTAAGGAGCAGCTCACTAAATGGAGAGAACATTTCGCTACAGTCCTTAACCAATTAGACAATGGTGATATGATCTCGAGCGCTAATTATTCTTCCGAAGAGATAAATTCCCGATATAATAGCAGCAATCAACCAAGTCTCTAAAGAAAAATAAAGCGGTGGGTTTTGACGGCATCCCTGCCGAAATATTCCAAGCGGCGCCAAGCGCATAGGCTGAACTTCTGCACCCGCTTATATGGAGACCGTTGGATAATGTTCAATTTTCCCAAGTGCGGAAAAGAGGGAAATCTGATAGACTGTAGAAACTGGAGAGGTAAAGGCGTTTTTTGGTAATTTTTAGCTACTCAGAATATAGTAATATTATTTTGATGTGATAGCTGTCAAAACTGGCAGTTCACTATTGGTTTTTTAATCTAGTACTTTATTTTGTATATCTTTGGAATAGACAATTGTTCCACTAAACAATTATTTGGAATAAAAAATTGTTCCACGGAACAATAATTATGCAGCCAAACTGTGTTATCCGGCTCGAAGGACCAAATGTGTTGGGGCAATTAATAACTGCGAACGAAATAGTAATAGGCGATTACAATATATAAAAAATAAAGTACTAGTATTAGTCGGCGCCGTGGCTCAGTGGAAATGCGCGTGGCTACTGAGCAGGCGGTTTGTGGTTCGAATCCCAGTAACACCAAAAGTATTTTTCACGGTGTCCCACCTCTCGCGAATGGGTGACAAACGTTCCGAGAGTAATAACTTGTCACGGAAAGCTTCTCAATTTGCCGTTCGGAGCCGGCCTTAAATTGTAGGTCCCTCCATTTGTGTCCAAAAATATAAATGCGCAACACAAATGGTCGCGAGAAGCTAGGCCTTGGACCGCAATGGTCTGTCGCGCCGAATATCATTATTATTATTTAAGTACTAGATTACAAATCAAATAGTGAACAGCCAGTTTTGACAGCTATCACAGCAAAATAATATTACGATTTTCTGAGTAGGTAAAAACTAGAAAACATGCGTTTTACCGGCCGTAGCCAAGATAATAGCTAGAATCATATTAGAACGCGTAAAGGAGCATTTAGATTCAACACTCGACGCCGAACAGGCAGGCTTTCGTCTGGATCCTCTTGCATCGATCATATAAACACCTTGCGGATCATAATAGAACAATGCGTTGAGTACCGATCTCCACTACATCTACTGTTCATCTACTTCGAGAAGGCTTTTGACATCTTAAATGGTTGGCCCTGCGCCGGAGCGGTTTCCCAGAGAAACTTAAAGCGCTATTATGAAAGCTACATACGAGGGAAGTAAATGTCACGTCCTACACAACGGTAAGGTGTCTGAAGAAGTCCAAAGTGCAGTACGTCAGGGGTACATACTAACACCGCTCTTATTCCTGGTGGTCATCAGCAATGTAGTCCGTGCAGCACTGACGGTAGCGAACAATGGAATTCGATGGACTATGACAACTTACCTTAAACATCTGGAATACCTACACTGACGATGTTTGCCTGCTCTCATATCGGATAATGGACCTTCATATGATGGCCCAAAATCTAGAAACCGACGCAAGCAAAGTGGTGCTCAAGATCAACGCTGCCAAAACAAAAGCGCTGAACACTTCTAACACCCGCTCTCAACTCATCGCTACGTCATCTGCGTACGCAACTACCTTTGTCGTATCCTTTTCAAGTTTTAGTAACATTTTGTGTCTCCGTTGACGCATTTCTCGAAACTGAATCCCCCTAATGACAAGAGAGCAGTCTAACGAGACTGGTGGACCCTTTGCAGCGGTAAGAAGAACTCGTACAGTCGGGCATAAATGTCGCCCCATTTGTCCAAATTTGTTTTGCCACTTTAAGTCGTAATCCGATAAGGAGTGTGTAACAACTCACCTGCCGGTGGATGGCGCTTAAGTTGTATACTGTTCTACATCTCGTCGATCAGCGTCACATTAAAGTGACTGATGGCAACCTCCTTGTAAGAAGGCCTACCCTTAGCCTTCTCAATGAAGGAAGCTGCGGTATCCATCACCTTCTATGGTGCTGCCACCTTGGCATCAGCACTGGTAGTTGCCTCGGTGAGTGCATCCTCCTTGGGTAGTTTGGCTTTCTTTGAAAAGGCAGTAGCAGTTGCCTCCTTGTTACTGCTTTGCCGCTTGTTAAACTCGTCTATCACTTTGCGATATCTGAGTTCATCTGCTGTGTCTCTTTCATCAACAGCACCGGCACTCTTATTCTTAGCAATCTTGCTCAGAATAAAGACAGCCCTCTGGGAATACAGATTTCAGAAAACACCAGCGGTTTTCCTTCGTTTGATCTTAACACCGATCCCGGCGATCTTAGGTAAGGTAGAGCCGAGCATTGGTGTACTATGGCTGGCACTCGCAATGCTCAGCTGTTGAGCACTATGGCTGGCTAATCTGCTGACATCATCGTCTATTAACTAGACGCCAAACAGATCATTTTCGGACGCGCTTTCTAAACGCCGCTCCGTCTTCTCCTCTCCTTAAAAATACATTTTTTTTTCTGTGTGCAGCATAGGCTGGAAGTGATGTCCATCCTGCCAGAGCCGAAATGCCAGGATAAGGCACTTGAAGTATAACCGAGCATCGGGACTGACCATTAGTTACTGACCATGCAGCCTTCGGCACGTGTACCTCAACACCTTGGCTTACAAGTGATATGTGATTTACTGAGGATAGGATTGCTCCGTTACCTCAAACTCTCCGGCGTTATCCGGGCTTGGGATTGACAGGCAGTTCTCTTACCGATAGGCGGAGTTACTTTTTGTAATTTCGGTAATTAAGTAATGCTTATAACCGTAGTATGATCGCTGATAATTTTGATATGCGTTTTAGCTTTACAATCTGTTCTAAAATGCCTATAGTTTGTAAGTAGTTGTGATTATGTTTATGTACTATAAGTCTACTCAGTAAAAGTATGGAATAACGTCTTTCAATACGCATGTTATCATAGCAGTCTTACTCGTGATCATGGAATGATTTAAAACAGACAGTGTTCTTTCAGAGAAGTAAAGAAAAAGTACTCTACAACACATTTCGCAAAGTAATGTCTGTGAGATGGGCTCAAGATTGGTCGGAAAATTTAATTTCGAATTTGAGCAACCAAACTAGACTCTATTTACTATATGCTCTCTATTCTTGCACTAAGCATACAAACTCACTAGACCTGGCGGCTAGGACACGATCACTTGATCATCATCGGAAACAAGTTATTTCAGGGCTTACTTCTTTCAACAGAATAATGGGAGGGTTTCCTTTTCATTCTTCATCAGTTTAAGAGTGATGCTCATACGCACGGACAAACCATTATTCCTGCGGCTTACAAAGAGTTTGTATTACGTTTACCAATTTGTAAATTGGTAGGCAAACAAAAAATGTTTCCAACAATATGGAAAGAACACTACACTACACTACAACGAAAAGAAAACTATAATCTATATGACCATATAATCAGTCTACAAAGAGCTGCAATATGATTTAACGCTCCGCGACGAAGAAACCAATCTCTACCCAATTATCTTAATGATGGCTTTTGATAGTTGGTATGGTGGATATAGGCGAGCGGTAGGTAGGTAGGTGGTCGGTAAATAATACCATGTCAGATGGATTGTAATTTTCAGTAATTGGTTATTCGTTTCGTTCGTTATTCTTAAGGATGGAAATAAGAGATAATGGAAAGATAAGAAACCAAAAAAATATAAATGGTTTAAAGGTCTATCGCTCTCTCTCTCTCTCTGTCGGTTGGAAATACAAAGTACTTTTTAACCAGTAGTTATCCCCGAAGGCTCTAATTTGCAAATTCAATCGAAAGCGTTGGCGCAAGCACCTTGGCCAAAAATAATAAATCGGTGAAAACATCACCGTCTTCAACTAAGGATTTGATTTTTCAGCATCTACACTTTACTGAACAGTATGACCCCAAAACCCAGCAATAAACTAAACCAAGCCGATGACATCAAATACGAGTGGTGCGGTTGGTGGTGGTACGATGCGACTTCAGAAGACAGCCTGTCTAAAATCCAACAGAATCGTGACCACAAACATAACCACGATCACATCTACGTATCTAGTATACACGACGACGATGAAGCCAACTATGATGAGACATCGTGTAAGGAGCGTGGAATGCATACTAAGTATGTACTGCAAGGCAATGGAAAGCCAAATTGTATGGAGTACCTACGTGACGGGCATATCTTAGCTTCGTATGGAGATTTTCCCTTTGTATAGAAAAAATAACATAAATAAATGAACAGATATAGCTAATTCTATTAAGCAAACTGCAAATTTGTTTAAAATAACTTGAATCCCGCAGTACGGAGCGCAGACTCACGCCGAAAAATGCGGCCAAGTTCAAAATGTCAGGCAAAAACAGTAAATCAGTAGAGTGTATCATTGCCTTACCGCTCTGATCAGACAGTGACTGTACGCCGCCACCGAGTGCACTGTGTCATCAGTAGAGTGTGGTCAATCGGAAACTGGAAACTGGAAACTGGAAACAGCTTGTCGAACCTTGCGTGTTGTGTTTAAACATTAAGTGCGACAAGCAGGCTAATTGCCAGCGAAATGGGGGAAAGAAGTGTGTAAAATGAAATCAGAACGAATAACAAAAAAAAAAAAAAAAAAAAAAAACGCAAACAGTTTACACCAACGATTGATCCAAAGAAAAACTCCAACCGACACCAACACATTTTCTTTCACACTTTACAGATGGGATGGGAAAAGCGAGAGAAATTTAATCGCTTCATTCAACCGGGAATCCGTTAATTACTCCAGAATGTACCAATTCTGTCAAACATTGACAGTAGTCTACCACTTGAGCGGCAAAAGTATGATTCGATCATCTTCGATTGCATGCATGGAGCTTTATTTCGAATCGTTTTTAATCGAAGGAAAAATTTCACCAGGAAATTGTATTCAAAACTTAAAACACGATCAGCAAAAAGGAAGATATTTTTTATATCACATTTTCACATTTTAGATTGTCTTAGAATAAGGAACGGATATACAGAGCAATTTGAAGAGATCACTGGTAAGCATCACTGGTAGACATCAGCAGAATGACATAGATTTTTTGTATTTTTGTATGAACGAAGCAGAAGGATCTGGCGCAGAGCTAGGTTTGGTTAGATAGCTGTCAGTGAAACTAACACACTTAGTCCAGTAATCCAGTCCAATGTGATACCACACGGATCAGGAAAAATTCCCTCCATCTACTCGATGAACCAATTAGAGCTTCGCATGGAGCGGATGAGACTACCAATGTCAATGTTAATGAGATCATAAGTGTCATTGTAGAAAAAAAAAAACTCCCATATGCAGTTTACGTTTTTGGGAGAGGGCTGGAGAAGTTACAGAGAAGATGGACGATGGACTCCCCCCCCCTCTTCTGCGGAAGTCATTCGAAAAGTCTCCAAGTCTTGCCTGCCTGTGAGACAGTGTCCAGTAATGACACCTACAATAGCATCGATGTGCGATCTTTTTTGAGATATCAAACACTTGGAGCGTTTCGGATCCAGCTTGGGCCAGATCGGCTTTGTCGCTATGCAAGTTGTACCGTTTGACCACATACAGTTAGTTTTAAAGTAGCATCCCGCTTTAACAAGAGTTTGCATGTAGCGATTGGCATGCCTAGGGAACCATATTCAGGTATGAAGGGTAGTGTAGTTCCTTGCTTGGCGAGTTCGTCAGTCATACAGCTACCCGGAATGTCTCTGCGACCCGGCACCCAATACAGGTGGATATTGAACTGCTACGCCATCTGCACGAGAGATGAGAATATGAATTTGTTGAGACTGATTCCAGGGATTTCAGTGCAACTTGGCTATCCGAGAATATACGGATATACTTAGCGGATATGACGTTTCTCCTCAGCCAAGACAAGGCTTCAGTGATGGCCATAATTTCAGCCTAGAAAGCGAGCCGGATACAGAGGCTAAGATTTAGCCTTTTTTTTTTTTTTAGAAAACACCTCCGCCAATTCCGTCATCAGTTTTTGACCCGTCTGTGTAAAAATGAATGTGTTCATCTTCCAAGTAAGCGTCTTCGTCCCGGAATGATCTGGTGGGAAAGGTGACCTGGAAGTTTTTGTTGAAACGGAGTGTAGTCTATGTTGTCTGAGATCCTGACTAATTCAGGATAGAGGAGTGACCGATTTCATTTCTAGTCCACTAGGAGATAACATTAAGGGGAATAGCCGAACTAGCAGCTAATTGTCTGTTGTAAAAGTCGAGTGGTGTAAGGTCGAACAGAATGTCTGATGCGGCGGAGTGGGTTGTACGAAGTGCTCCGCTCATACATAGACTATAGCTGATATTTTGACTTTGCTTAATTTGTTAAGGTTTATTGTCTTATTTAAGGCAGTCCACCATCCAGTCACACCTTATAGAAGAGTAGGTCTTACTACCTCTGTATATAGCCAATGGGTTGAAGACCCCATTTGCTACCAAAGGTCTTTTTTGCATGAGAAGAGTGCCACTGTGGCTTTACGAACTCTTTCTTGTACGTTCGGTTTCCAGCTTAGCTTTCTGTCCAAAATAAGACCCAAATACTTTGCACTATCAGAGAATGTTAAGCTTATACCTTTTACTGAAAGAGGGTTAATAAGTTGGACTTAATATTTCCTGGTGAATACGACAAGCTAATTTTTGTGAGGATTTACCCCTAAACCTTAGCGATCTGCACAGCAAGTTAGCTTGTTGAGAGCATTTTGCAGGAGTTCCTTTAAGGTGTTCGGGTGTTTTTCTGAAACGGCAAAAGCAATAGCATCCGCATAAGCGATTACTCTGCAGCCCTCACCTCTTAGGCATACCAGTAGCTCATTAACTGCTAAATTCCATAGAATGGGGGACAGGACTCCTCCTTGTGGAGTTCCTCTGTAGACAGATCTTCTGGCAGACGATACGTCCAGCTTTGAATTAATAACCCTACTTGTGAGCAGAAGAGTAATCAATTCGCCAAGCGAGTCGTCCACCCACAAAGTCGACAGCGCATCCGTAATCGCAGATGTGCTGACGTTATTAAAACCGCCTTCAATCTCTAGGAATACCACCATTGTGTACTCATTGTGGTGAAGGGAATGTTCAATAGAATATACCAGTGTGCGCAGAGCTGTTTCTTCAGACTTTACAATACACGTACTGATCTCTAGACAGGAGACTTTTGTCAATGCGTGTGCCTATGTAGATATCGATCAGTCTTTGCAGTCTCTTTAACAGGAATGATGAATGACTGATTGGTCTGAGATCCTTTGGACTAACATGCTAGCATTTGCTGGCTTTCGGTATGAAAACCACGTTTACTTTTCCCCATAAAACTGGAATATGGACCAGATCGATACAACTCTTAAAGCAGATTGAGCTTGAGGTAGGCCACGGGATATCCTCCCTCGGAACGAGCTCGAGCTTAGCGCCCGACCAAACCTCTCATAGTCTGCTAATGGACTGTTTATACAGATCGTGAGATCTCAAGTCATCACACGCGATTGGCCTTATACGAAGGTAACCGACACCGCCAGTTATAGGAGGTTGTCCTGGATACTCCTTCGTAAGAGTCAAGAAGCTACCAGAGAGCTTTATATTGACTAATAACTGGAGAGATAGTTCCATCAGTGTTGCTGCGATTTACGATTTTGTCCTTAAGGATATCACTGAAGAACCTCTGAGATGTAACGATGGAGTGTTTAAGTGTGCTGGTGTTGTGCACTTTAAGTCTTTTTGAAATCAAATCGATTTCCTCCACCGATCGCTGCTTGGATGTAGAGCCATCGCTGGTTCGTTGTTCGTGCTTGTAGACAGCAATGGTACCGTACTACCGTCCGGTAAAGAAAAAGCTCCGGGCTTAAAAGTATGTGTGCTAGTTTCTCAAAAGTCTGTCTGTCTGTCATTTGGATTCCCACGAGCGGCGAAGAAAGGGTAGTCCATCTGCACAGAGATCCGCAGTATGCAGATAAAAATAGAGGGTTATAATCTGAAGGGCGCCATGTATCCAGATACTCCGTGAGCGACTAATATTAAACTGGGGTCCCAGCCAGGCTGATTCTCGGCACGGAACGTACAAAACCTTAATCCAGCCCAGTGGATGGGGATTGGGAGATGTAGAATGGGAAGAGGGTGAATATGGATGGGTGTGGGGGGGGGGGGGGTAGAGGGTTATGAGCGACCTTTGATTTCCTTAATTAAATCGGCCTTTTCAAATTTTTGGTTGCTTTCCACAATGAGTAGTAGATAAACCAGACAGATATCTTTTCATTGTTTGTTGTTTGAAATCGTTCAGTTTCTGTTCTGTGATATTTTAGTGATTTTAAATAACTCGGTTATGTGGGCTGTTTAACGTAATATATTGTTCGCATAGTCGTATCTATTCGCTTGCAAACTATAGCCATAACGTTAGCCCAACGGAACCATTTAAGTAACTTAAAGTAACGTGTTGAGTAATAAAGTTTTTAAGGAGGAAGACAGAGGAGATTTGTTGATCGTTCAGTTGGTAGATGAAATGGAACCTTTTATAAGAGTATTTATTTACTAATAATATATTAGTATTACTGGTATTTTAACCATCATCAATACGCATACAAGACACACGCAACCCATGCGATCCCACACAAATCAACTGAATTCATTTTTTTGCAAGTTAGAGCAACATGCGATCGGTTAACATGGCAACAAGAAAAGAACAACCGACTTAAGTGGATAGCATATTTTAAATTTAGTAGAAAAAATGTATCTTAAATGAATGATCGGTCTTCGCTTCCAATGGATGGATGATAGGAAATAAAGATTTATAGACACTTCAGTGCGCCTGCACAATATAGCCAGATCTTCGTGCGATGAATCTGGAATTTTCATATAGCGTCATGCATAGTACATCTATCTTATATTAGAAGGTAAAACAGGTCTTTTCAGATGAGAATGAAAAGTAAATCTGCTGCTGTGGTGTGGCATGGTGGAGAAACCTGTAAAGTACAGGAACATGTAGATGGATTGAAAACAACAAAAAAAATAAATAAAAAAACGGCTACCAAGCGGATAAACTTTGCGTAAAAGAAAAGATATAATTGTTATTGAAGGAAGTGGGAGTGCTGGATGAATAGCCAAGCCAAGCTAAACTTGTTCTTCTTGTCTTAGGTTTTGCATGCATGTTGTAATTTAAGAATCTGCATTCAACACATTCTGTTTCTTTGAGATGTGTTTGCCTCCTGGGCCTTGTTAATCGCGACAACGTCACTGTCCAAAAGTAAAAGTTAATATTTTTCATAGAGCCCCAGCTCAAGGAACTCTGAGCTGGCATTTGATTTGTTATTGATTCTAAGCTGAATGTTTAGATGTTTCCTGTTGTAATTAGCTCTTATACGTTTCTGGTTCAGTCTATACAGTTAGAGAGAGAGAGAGAGCCGCTAAAATATTCAAATTTTATGATCTATTTTACAGACTGTATTAAGTTATTTCTTTGCCTGCAGTCGCGCTTGATTACCATCTATCTGTAGCTTTCTACAGTTTATCTGTTCGCATTGAATCGCACAACAGTGGCGACGACGAAACGACGGTAATCGCCATAAATAATGACGATGCCATGAAAAACTCGAGCTTTTATTATAGCATCACAATACGTTCGTATGAGGTGCTGTCGAAGATTACGCTGAGGTGAATGCTCGTTCGCTATATCATCAGTCGTTAGTCTATCAATCGATCTCGAAATGGGTCTGCGGATGAGATGTCTTCATTGAAAAGTGTGTCTGTGTTTACGTAACAATTTCTTTTACAACACATACTCTTCAATCGAATACATGCACACACAATAAACAATTGGTAAACGACGACGACAACATGAGGGATGACACAACATAAATATTCCTCAAGGAGCTGGTCCAAACGATGAGAAAACCATAAAAAAGGGAGGAATTCATGGGGCAATATTTCTTTATTGATTACTTTTAGATACGGGACAGCTCTGAAGCATGCAGCGCATCAGAATTTGCAGGATACTTGTGTGCAGCTTTTGTGGTTAAAATTCACCAGGTACAAGTATATTCGCGTTCTTGCGTCTATTTTTGTAACCTGACTAATGGCTGGCCATTATTGCTGGAATGCAATGAATTCTATAAAAGAATTTTTGCCCCGACAATTTTCAAGGAGTCAGGAGACTAAACAATGAATAAATGTATCTATAGCTTCCCAACAAGAATGTGAAGATAACATTTTGTAATTCGAGTCTTTCGTTTTATACAATTTTCTTTTCCATCTTGACCCAAGGGATCGATCACCGCATCACATTGAAAGTGAACCGAGAGCAATGCGGTTAAAAAGGCAAGATTAAAAAACGAGACACAACGAGCTAAAGTTGTTGCTAATTTATGGCTTAGATCTGTAGAACTTTAATTGCAACTTGCCTGTCAGAGTTGGTGGATGTGGTGGCGTGTTAAGTTCATTCTCATTTATGCGTTCCCGGTAGCTGAAATTTCAATACATTTTTCGACTCTGGAGAGCGGGCAAGAATATTACCGCGCTTTCATTTTTTGTATAACTACTTTTAATTAAATTTTCTATATTAACTTCGTGGACGGATGTGTTTGTTTGTTTGTGGCTTTGTGGCTTTGTGGCTCACTGGATGCCAAAATCTTGTGATTAATTTTTGATACACTTCCTAAAATCCGATTTTATTGAAAGATGTGTATCTCCTATGACAACACTTTCTATACAAATTTGGAAGTGATGAACAACCATATGTAATTTCATCATCACCATATTTGGCTCTAGAGCCGGAATCCGGTCCTAGCCTCCTACAAAAAATCTCCCTAACGGCCCTAATTTCGAGCAGATGTCATCTAGTTTGGCATCCTTAAACTCTCTCATAAACATTGACATTGGTAGTCTCCTACGTTTTATACGAATCTCTAATTGGTTCAATGTGTAGGTGGGTGGAATTTTTCCTGATCCGTGTGGTATCGCAATGGACGATTGCTGGTTTAAATGAATCGATTTCACTGATAGCCACTTTAATCGAACTAACTATCGAGTAACCGTGCGCGTATTTCTGGTTCCATGATGTTATAGGCTGCTCCAGTTTGCCAGAGATAGTTAAAGGACTCATCATCATCACCGTCATAATATTTGGCTCTACAACCAGTGTCCGGTCCTGGCCTCCTGCAAAAAATCTCCCCACCGGTCCCGATTTCGAGCCGACGTCATCCAGTTTGGTTTGGCTACACTATTTTAATTGAGAGACCAATGTTGGATCTTCTACTCGTAGACGTGACCACCATGTACTTTGTTTTGCTCTCATTTATGTACACCCCCAGATATCATGTCATCCACTTGATCCACTTGAACATTTTCTGTGCAGCTCTTTGGTTTCTACCAACGATGTCAACCAGTATCTGAATGGACTTATAGAGGATTGTTCCTCTTGCCGTTACGTCAGAGTCTCGGATCACTTTCTCCAACGCCAGGTTGAAGAGGACACAGGCCAGCCAGTTGAATGGGCTTGAAAGTGATCCGGATATTTTTACTTGGCTAATAACATTGGTAGTGGTCAATCTACATAGTCGTGTCAGTTTATTTGTGATGCCGAATTCTCTCATGGCTTTATAAAGATCTACTCTGGCTATGCTATCATATCTTATGTTTTGAAACTCTAGACATTTTTTCATCATCTGCATAAGGGTGTTAGTCTGATCATTTGTAGATTTGTCTTATATTAAGCCATACTGGTATGAACCAATGACTTTAGCCTATGGGACTGTCCTGTCTTGAAGTATAGAGGAGAACGTTATACCACGATAATTGCTGCATGTTGTTATATCTCCTATCGTATGTATTAGGCACAGGATGTCTCTTCGACAGACAGTACTGGCATCGCTTCTTCCTCCCGTACTTGCACTATTATTTCATGAACGGCTTGGTGTAATGTTTTTAATCATTTCCGCTAGTGTTCTAGCCTTATTATTTTTGAGCCGATTTATTGCTCTGCTAACTTTATTTATGCTTGGTGGCGCCAGCATTGTGTGGTCTTCGGTCATTGGTGGAACCTCCAATTTCTCAGTTAGCTGGCCAAATAGCAACTCATGCAAGTGCTCTTTCCGCAGGCATTCAAAATCGGCGATAAGATTACCCTCTTTGTCTTTGCAATATGTGCAACGCTGTATATATTGCGTCATACCACGGACTCTTTAGTAGAACTTCCGCGCATGGTACGGTCCTTGCTCTCTCTACTGTTCTAGTTCACGGACGAGATTCTTCTCCAAGGCTGCTTTTTTTCTTCGGTGAACTGATTTTTCATATCTTCTGAGTTCTTTATATTCATCTTCGCGTGCCCGCGTTCTATGAGATTTTTGCATTGCTCGGTACGCAACATTCTTACGTTCAGTCGCTAGCTTACATTAGTGATTGAACCAGTCATTCGGATATCTACGACTACTATCTTAGATGGAATCAGCAGTATACTAATGAGTGTATTTTTAAGGCCTGTCCATATCTCTTCTACGCCCGACAACTCAGCCTCTGGACCGTAGTTAATTCTGGTCTCTTCGCTGCGAAGGGCAGCCATGTTGACTCGATTCGGAATCGCGGATACAGACTGATTCAAAGAATCTTTCTTTGTCATCATCTGGGGAAACCTTTGCAGGTACGCGAACGTTTATGCGGCTTATGTTACGTTACGATACCTCCTCTTTTGCATACTTAATCCTAATACCCCTGGTGACAGTTACCATACAGGCAAACAATCTTTACAAGATTCCTATTGATGCCAAGATTTATACTGTGATTGCACATTGCAATTCTGTCAACATTTGAAATGATCAGCCACAAATTTGAACATTCATAGCTAAAATGATCTGTTAGTTTCGCTTATAGAGGCCATAATTGAGCAAAACAATATCGACCTTACCGCTGGTGTTTTTTTTTTACAAAGATATTCACTGGATGCGGTTCGCTGTATGCAAAACCAGTTGAAAAAATCATCAGAATATAGGCAGACAATTCTATTGGTCAAAAGAAAGGGATTTATTTAGATTATTGTAACTTAGATTGGTTACATGACCACCTTTAAGATTTCCCATGACAAGTATTTGCGTTGTTGACAACTTAGTAACTTTAAGCTACGAAAATTTTTGCAAATTGTTTTGCTAATTCTTAGGCGTTATTAGCTCCACTTAGAAAATCGAATTCAATTGGAAAATTTTTTTCCACTCTTCTATCAGACAATTGATTTTGAAATCTGGAAAGATATATGACAGGAATTTGACTAGAATTTCTCGGTGGCTGGTGGAATATTGTGAACACATTTTAACCCACTTCCGAAAGCCAGATTTTATTCAGACCTTGCACACATATGTATATCCAATGACAGCACTTTTTTTTTATAAAAATTTTGAAGAAATCGGGCCACAGGGCCGAGAAACTACCTAACCAATGTTTGTCAACATATAACCGATTTTATTCAAACCTTGCACATTTGCTTATGTGTATCTATTAGAGAATTTACTGGTACATGACAATTTTTAAGTTTTATGGGTTTGTTTTTTTTTCATCCCATAAACCAATGATAAGGCACAACACTCCCACGGAAAACCACAATTTAAATCTCTGACCAAAAATGTTAATTTTCAACAGCCAACCGTGCATGGTATAGGTGATTTTTCAGTGCGTTTTTTGCTCTCCTGTTTTTCACCACAAATTGGATTTAATTTATTTATTTTTTAAAAAGTAGGTACCCAGTAACTTAACAATGTAGCACAAATATTTACAATTCAACGCACAGGTGCAATTACCGCATACATCTGTGCCTCGGTCGACCACTATTACACTTTTTTTCATTATTATCATTTTGCCAATCAAGGCAAACAGAGTAACGAAATAAAAATGGGAAATTTTGCAAATTTATTTACTTCTGAATGTTGTACACAGCTAAGAATTTGTTGAGAAGGTTTATGAACTTTTAATACATTGATGGATAAGTTATTCTAATTCTGAAAAAAAAAAACAACCCATAAAAATTAACATTTTTCATGTAAATTCTCTAATAGGAGATTGGTATGTGTTAAAATTTGAAGAAAATCGGGCTAATTTTTAAAAAATTTACATGGACACCACACGGGTCTCAGGGCACTATCACTCCAACAAGTTTACGAAAAGTTATGTCCATCAGTGATACACATGTGTTAAAAAATTGAAGAAAATCGAGCTAATTTTTAAAAAATTTATATGGGCACCCCTTATGCCTCAGGGCCAGTTCACTCCAAAAACTTTACAAAAAAATTTGTCTATGGGAGATACAGAGTTGTATAAAATTTGATTGATGGATTTGATTAATTTTTTTTGAAAAATTTTTATGGGGCCACCAAAATTTTTGAAAAAGGGTTGTCCATCGGAGATACACACGTATGTAAAATTTAAAAAAAATCGGGTTAATTTTTTTAAAAAAAATTTGGGGTTCAATGACCCTGGGGCCCGGGGTCTCCAAAAATTTTACAAAAAGTGTTTTTCATCAGAGATACATACGTATATAAAATTTGAAGAAAATCGGGTTATTTTTTTAAAAAAAAATTTATGGGTTAGCCCGAACCCGGGGCCTGGGGTCTCCAAAATTTTTACAAAAAGTGTTGTCTATCAGAGATACATGCGTATATAAAATTTGAAGAAAATCGGGTTATTTTTTAAAAAATGTTTATGGGGTGCCACGAACCCGGGGCCCGGGGTCTCCAAAATTTTTACAAAAAGTGTTGTCTATCACGCGTATATAAAATTTGAAGAAAATCGGGTTAATTATTTTTTTAAATTTTATGGGGCCCAGGGTCTCCAAAATTTTAACAAGAAGTGTTGCCTATCGGAGATACACGCGTATATAAAATTTAAAGAAAATCTGGTTATTTTTTAAAATAAAATTTATGGGGTCCCACGAACCCGGGGCCCGAGGGGTCTTAAATTTTAATAGAAAGTGTTGTCTCCGGAAAAACACATGTGTGCAAAATTTCAATAAAATCGGGCTTTGGGAAGTGGGTTAAAAATTGATCGCAAGATTCCACGAGAGACGACCGACCCACGGGCAAGTGAAGTTAATATAGAGAATTTAAAAATGAAAACTATATTTTTTCGTAAATAAAAACTGCAACAGTTTCATTGTTCAGCAAAAGTGGACCAACAGAATGAGCTGATCGGCCAGAAACTTTATTAATTCAATCGTTAAACGGTAGATGAATATTTCGCTGTCAGGCAAATCGAAACATTTGGCCTGGTCAGCTTAAATGTTCGTCCACCTGATCGGAACTGACATTGATTAAGTTAAGATCGCAATAACCCAACACACAGTTGCAATATGCTTATCTTCTCATCAGTTACTCTTTTGCCCAAAATACTGCTCCTCAATTTTTTTTGTTCCTTGAATTCTTCTAGAATGAATTTAAAATTTTCAAGTCCGTCATTTTCGCATCAACTGTTTGGCTTAAAAGATGCACAATATCGGAAGTCTATCGGATATCAGTATCGTGTAAAAGCAAATGGTATGTGGTCGATATACGAGTCGTGCCGCTAAATATTTGGAATTTTCTGAAAGTGTGACCTTTTATCTGGCGGTCAGCCATCAGCGGAATAGGCGGAATAACACAGAATGCTCCAGAATTGCAGGTGGTCGTAACTATCTCTGAATGGTTGAAGCGCGATCAAACCTCCACGTAGTGTCCGCTGGTAATTTTCCTCTAGTAGAGGAAAAGCGAAATAATCGGGATAGTCCCTTCAAAATAAGGTTGGCGCGAGGCCAATAACCTCGCCCGTAAAAACCAGATTATGAAACCCAAAATCAGCCTCGGATACACTGATGAACGAAAACGGCTAAAGAATTTTCTCATGGAACGTACGCTCACGGTATAGAGCTCGAGCGCTGCACAACAGCTAGCCGATACCCTGTCCAAATATATTGCTGACATAACAGCAATCCAGGGGATGCGGTGGTCGGGGAATGGTGTCTTACAAAAATCAGAATATGACATATATTACAGCTGTCATACATGACATCATGTGCTTGTGGTGGGTTTTCTAGTCAGCAAAAGAATGAAACCCACCGTTATCGGCCTTATAGCAGTAAATGAACGGCCATGCACCATTCGCGTAAGGGAAAATTTAAAAACATAAGCCTCATAAACATTCTCGCACCTACAGAGCATTCCCCAGATGATGAAAAAGAAAAGTCGTGCCCTCAGTATTATGTAAAAATCATTCTGGAGGATATGAATGCTAAAATAGGTAGAGAGCCATTTTTCAGGGAGTACATTGGCACCCGAGAGCACCAATGACAATGGAAACGAGTCATAAAGATGGCAGCAAGCAATAATTTGATCGTTACGAGTACACTCGCAACCAGGTAGACCACGTGTTGATAGACTGACGCCACAACCCGTACCTGATGACGGTACGAACGTACCGAGGTGCCAACGTCGACTCGGACCACTATCTTGTTGGTAGGGTACTTTGAGCGCGGATTGTAGCATCACGAAAGACTGCATCCGCATATTATATTCGAGTCAACACGGCTGAACTTCGCAACGAAGAGTCCAAAACATCGTTGGTAGAAACCAAAGAGCTGTACAGAAAGCTGTCATCCAGATAATGCAGGCGGCACGAAATCTGGGGCTGCACATAAATTGGAGCAAAAAAAAGTACATGGTGGCCAAGTCTACGAGTAGAAGATCCAACATTGGTCCCTCAATTCAAATAGTGGAGCGCGAATTTGAAGTAAGAGCAATCCCTTAACTTTCTCGGGTCAACTGTAGCAGCCGATTACAGCATATGGATCCGAGACTTGGGTGCTTTGCAAAAAGCATTCTGACCACTATGCCGTGCTCGAGAGGAAAGTCTTATGGAGAATTGTTGGCCCCGTATGTGAGGAAAGAAGATTCCGGAGATTCTATAATGATAAGATCTACGAGCATTACCGCGATGTCGGCATCGAGAAGAAAATTAAGCTCGATAGGCTCCGGTGGGCAGGACATCTAGCTTGCATGAGCGTAGTGGATCCTACTTGGAGAGCACTTTGCGGTAGGATTTATGAAACACGACAGCGAGGCCGGCCAAGCCTACGCTGGAAGGATGGCGTAGACCAGCATTTAGGGATGCCAAACTGGATGATATCAGTTCGAAATCGGGACCGGTGGAAAGACGTTTTGCAGGATGCCAGGACCGGACCCCGGTTGTAGAGCCAAATATGATGATGACCTTTTCTCTTATGTAACTTGAATCTGTATGGGAATGAAAAAGGTGTTGAAATGGTCTACCGAATTCGGACACTGGAAGTATGTTTAGACAAATTGAAGGATCAATGGAAGGATGGTTTTTAAATTGGGTCCTTTGCTTTGATACCCCTGGGTAACTCTTCAAGTGTCTTCCAGGTATCAATAGACGCATAGTGTATCAAAGGCACTACAATTACTATCGTAATATATAGGAAGTTGTGGTAGTGACCAGTAGCTAGCCTTAGTTAACTTTTTTAATCCTTAAAAGCCACATGTATCATCTGCTAACTAGGCATTACTATGAATACCGTTTTTTCCTGGCCTTCCTTCCCTTCCTTCGCCTTAGTCTAAATACTAAATTTCCAGATTTTTAATTTTACTTAAAATATTTTTGATCTAGAGAAGGCTATTCTCAAAATCCCACGTTCCTTTCTTAAGAATGCAGCTCGTGGACCACTAATTAGGTTCAACTAATCAAGAAATTCTTTTATTCCTCATAATATGCAATAAAGTCAATTAAGCAACATATAAGAAGATTTGCAAATTTAAGACTTTCTTTTCTACAGTCGTACAAAAAAAATCACATCTTAACGCATAGAGTACAAAATATTTTACTGCTTCATCGAAGGAGGAAAAAAAACCGGTAGCACTTGCACTGATCAAGAAGTGAAAACCACTGAAAGTCCAATTCATGTGCGCACGTCCCCAGTAAACTCGAAGACATACCTCTCAGAGTCGTCATTAGTTGGATTAACATTATCAAAATAAATAACAAAGCAATAAAGACCTGCGGTAAAAAAAAAAACCAAAATAAAGAAAAAGAAATTCAACAAAAAATAGAAAACACTTTTAATTTACACGCAAAAAAATTAACCAGAACCAGATACAATTAATGAAATTTTCACTAAACATTCATAGTGTCTTTGAGATTCTCTACGTTTGCATCAGCAAACCAATCGGCCAGCCGTCGCGTCGGTAACTTTTACTTCTTTCTCTTACAAGATTTGTCTTCATTAGTGCACGCACACACAACATAATAATGCAAGCGATCAGATATCTCGCATGTTAACCAAGTGTACTTAGATACTCGTATTATAGATCTTCAAGTAGCCATAGATACTTAAAACGTGCAAATTCCTCAAATAACTTAAAGCATCTAATAACTTCACCGTTTATATTTCTTTTGAAACAAAAGTATGTTTTTATCTGTAACTCATCTGTATATTTGTATCTATAAGTCGGTATTGTATTTATGATCTGTATATCTGTATATTTATCTGTTTGTATTTATGTATCCATGGTATATCTACGCATGGTATATTTGTATCTGTATATTTGAATATTAATATATTTGTATTTATGATCTGTATATCTGTATTTTTGTATATCCTGCATATTTGTATGTTTGTATTTTTATTAATATTTTTGTATCCCTATATCTACGCATGGTATATTTGTATCTTACAAGTGTTTTTTTCTTCTTTGCCACTTTTGCAGTTACATACAACCAGCAGAGAACCCGTTCCGTCCAAAAACCAAATTAGGAAAAGAAAACCTGGCTCGAAAAGTGAGAATTTTCCCGTATTAAAAACAGGATTGTCCGGTTTCACTGCAGGCAGGCAACAGAGAATCGCATATACTGCCACTGCACTGCCGGCACACGATCATCTTGAAGATAATATTGTCGTAGACGTAGTAGCTGTAGCAGGCATAGAAGAGCGCCAAGCGTTCGTTTCAAATTTCTAACTTTAACTTGTGAGTTGCGGTGAAATTGAATTGAATTTTCCGCCGGCCCGATAAAAGAAACCACAACAAGTGATAAAGAATTTCCATTTAAGCGAAAATATATCAGAATTAATATTTCGTCGTCACTTAGTGTTCTTTGTAATGTAAATGTAAATGTAAATGTTCGCTAACGACCAAGGATTTTTGTTGAGTGCAGATGAACTGACACACCCACCGAACGTAATTTGCAAACGCACCTTATACACTCGTATATACCCTGTATGTTTGTGCTATTGATTCGCAATAAAATTGCAAAAGGGTTCCTTTTTATTACGCGATACTTCGCATACAGCAGCTGAATAATAATAACGACTTTTATTTATGGAAATTTAAATGAAGAGTAGTGCACTTTTATCCGAGTGTGTCCTATACTCGAATTACGGAAAATAACAATAAAACCTCCACAACAATATCCTGCATAAAAAATCTATATGCAAATGTGCAAAAAGCATCTACGACTAATGATAATAAACATCGAGTAGCAACAAAAAATTCAAATATTCTCGTTCGTATATCATAAAACAGGAAATGTCCTGCCAATTCCGGATGAGTGGGCCGGCGTAAAAAAAAACTGACAATCCCACGCCAACGTACCCGTAAACATGCATGTACGTACAACTTTGTGAATTATGTGAATTGAAATCGGTCGTGCACAGCAATCATTGAAACATAAAAGGTTCCAAGGGTTTCGCGAAAATATTGTTACGTTAATTAATTAACTTTCATAACAAAGACACAGTGATAATAATTAAAATATTTTCTCGCCGGTAATTAGTGTCGTGTACCACTCTTAGTTGTTCTACTGAATCGTAATATAGGAAGTTGTGGTAGTGGCCAGTAGCTAGCGTTAGTTAACCTTAAAAGCCACCTGTATCATCTGCTAAGTAAAGGCATTACTATGGATACCGTTTACGGAACAAAAAAGTACTTCCAGAGTTTATCTGGAGCCAGTGACATTTATCGATCGTCGACTTTGAGAGCTGCGGTAAGTAGTTTTTTTTATTTTTGTTCTTTTGCAGTCCAGCAAAGCATAACTTTAGTACAGGATATATATAAACAGCAGAGTGTTACCAGAATAAAATTGAAATGAGCAAACTCATCTCTTTTTTTTCTGACTATAATGCATCTGCATTAAAAGAATGGTTACAAACTTGTTGCCCAAACCATAAAACAAATATTCTTTAAATACATTTATGAACACAAACATATAGCGACAGGAAGGAATGTGACAAATTATCATTTTAGTTTTTTGAACAGAAGTGTTTCCAAACTCAAGCAAAGATCATCATCATAACCATATTTGGCTCTACAGCCGGTATCCGGTCCTGGCCTCCCACAAAAAATCTCTCCACCGGTCCCGATTTCAAGCCGATGTCATCCAGTTTGGCATCTCTAAACTCTGCACCATACTTCCAGCGTAGGCTCGGCCGGCCCCGCTGTTGTGTTCCATAAATCCAATCGCAAAGGATTTTCCTAGCAGGATACTCTTCGCTCATGGGAGCTATGTGGCATGCCCAGCAGAGCCTACCGAGCTTAATGTCGACATCGCAGTAACGGTTGTAGATCTCATCATTATAGAGTCTCCAGAATCGTCCTTTCCCGCATAAGGGGAGTAAAATTCTCCGTAAGACTTTTCTATCGAACGCGGCTAAGAGGTCAGAATGCTTTTTGCTAAGCACCCAATTCTCGGATCCATAAGTACTGTTATTACCATTGTCTTATATACCAGCAGTTTGGATGTTATGGTTAAGTTCCTGGATTTGAAGAGTCCTGACAGACTATAGTAGACTTTGTTGGCTTAAAGCAACCGTGCGCGTATTTCTGGTTCCATACTGTTATCGGTTGCTACATTTGGACCGAGCTTTTACTTAAAAATTGCGCTCCGCTATTTTAATTTAGGGACCAATTTTGAATCTTCTTCTCGCAGACGTAGCCGCCAGGTAGTTTGTTTTGCTCTCATTTATGTGCAGCCCCAGATTTCATGCCGCTTTTTTGATCTGGATAAAAACTTCCTGTATACCAACTACCAATGATGTCAATGCCGTCTGCATATGTATCTGAATGGACTTTTAGAGGATTGTTACTCTAGGCGTTACGTCAGAGTCTCGGATAAAGTTCACCAGCGGCATGTTGAAGAGGACGCAAGCCAGTCCATCCCATTGTCTGAGGCTTTAATAGATGTTGAATGGGCTTGATAGTGATCCGGATATTTTTACTTGGATTATAACATTGGTCATAGTCATGTCAGTTTATTTGGGATGCCGAATTCTTTCATGGCTTTGTAAAGTTCTACTCTGGCTATGCTATCAAAGGCGGCTTTAAAGTCTATAAAGAGATGGTGGTGGTGAGTTTTGAAACTCCAGACATTTTTCCAATCGACCGGCTAAAGATCCCCTCAGTACGCCAACAATTAAGGGATCATTTATCGCAAGGAGTGGAAGCAATCAGCAGCTCACTGCCGACAACCATCCAGGAACATTGGAAGGCTGTGAAAAATGTTTTCACATCTGGAGCGGAAAGTATTGTTGGTAGAAGCCAGGCAAGGCACAGCACGTGGCTTACCGAAGATACCTGGAGGCGGATTGAAGAACGTAAACTACTTAAAGCTCGTATTGTAGATATCCCAGCAGTAGCGAGGAGCGAGCTAGAGTCCATGTATCGAAGAAAAATGAGAGAAGTGCAGCGTAGTGTAAGACGTGACAAGCGTAACTATATTAACAACCTGGCCTCAGAAGCAGAGGAAGCAGCGAGCCGGTGCGATAGCAGAACCGTTTACAGAATCACCAAAGAGCTGACAGGTGGTCACCGCTCTAGCCAACATCCGGTGAAAGGCCTAGATGGTACCGTACTCGTTTCAGATGAGGATCAGCTCAAGCGATGGAAGGAGCATTTCTCTACGGTCCTTAACCGTGTATTTGCTAACGATATGCACCTAAATCAAGCGGAAATGCCGGAAGTAACAATTTCCCGAATTCGCACCTCAACTCCCAGTAAAGACGAGATCGCTACCGCGATTAACGCACTAAAGAACAACAAGTCGGTAGGACTAGATGGTATACCCGCAGAGCTTCTGCGTGCAGCTCCAACGACATCAGCAGAGCTTTTATATCCTCTTGTAGAGAGAGCTTGGGAGGTAGAAAGTTTCCCCGAAGAGTGGAAGAAGGGAATGATTGTCAAGCTCCCTAAAAAAGGTAGTCTTATGGAGTGCGAAAACTGGAGAGGCATTTGCGTTCTCCCTGCAGTTGCAAAAGTAATAGCCAAAGTAGTACTTGAACGTATTAAGGAACATCTGGAAGATACACTCGATGCCGAACAAGCAGGTTTCCGCACTGGATCCTCCTGTGTAGACCACATAAACACCCTGCGGATCATTATTGAACAGTGCGTTGAATTCCGGTCACCACTGCACCTGCTGTTCATCGATTTTGAGAAGGCGTTTGACAGTGTCAACAGACAGTTTATCTGGCTCGCCTTGCGCAGGAGAGGTATACCCGATAAACTAATAGCTATTATTAAAGCAACCTATGATGGCTCTAAATGTCATGTGCTGCATAGAGGAAAGCTGTCAGAGGAATTCGAGATCCTAAGTGGGGTACGACAAGGTTGCATTCTATCGCCGATACTTTTTTTGTTGGTGATTAGCGATGTACTTCGCGCAGCTTTATCTACTGGAAACGGAGGAATTCGTTGGACTCTTACATCTCAACTCAAACATCTGGATTACGCTGACGACGTTTGTTTACTCTCACATAGAATTATGGAGCTGCACCAAATGACAACAAATGTGGAGAGGGAGGCAAATGTTGCGGGTTTGAAGATTAATACTGCCAAAACCAAAATCATCAACCTCGGCACTAACTCAGTTACTCATGTTAACATTGCTGGACAGCCGGTAGAGAGAGTAGAGAGTTTCCAATATCTTGGGAGTATTGTCTCGACCGAAGGTGGAACCGAACAGGACATTGCCAACCGAATCGGCAAAGCAAAATCGGTGTTTGGAATGATGTCCATGATATGGCGAAGCAATGCGATCAGCTTAAACACCAAGCTGCGACTGTTCCGCTCAAATGTTGAATCTGTGCTGTTGTATGGGTGCAGCACTTGGAAGGTGACCGCTACTATCACAAAAAGATTACAAACATTTGTAAATAGGTGCCTACGGAACATCATAAGGGTTTTCTGGCCTAACCGTATCTCTAACGAACATCTTTACCAGAGAACGGGTCAGGAACCAATAGGCACAACCATCCAACGACGGAAGTGGCAGTGGATTGGTCATACACTCCGAAAAGGCGACAGTTCCATAGCAAACTACGCAATGCAATGGAACCCGTTATCTCAGGATGGTAGAAGAACGGGTCGTCCGAGAAATACATGGCGCAGAACAGTTGAGGAGGAGGCACGGCAATTGGGGAAGAGTTGGAGAGAGCTGAAGCTCATTGCCAGGAACCGCACGCGATGGCGCGTAGGCGTAGTAGAGGCCCTAGGACCCATAAGGGGATACAGGACATAAAGAAAGAAGAAGAGACATTTTTCCATCACCTGCCTACGGGTGTAAATCTGATCAGTTGTTGGGTCTATCCTGTCTTGAAAGGTAGATCAGAAACTCTTATAGGCGGTACTTAACAACGTTATACCACGATAACTGTTGCATGTTGTAAAATCCCCTTTCTTTTTTATGGGGCACAGGATGCCTCTTCGCCACTGTTCTGGAATCGCTTCTTCCTCCCATACTTGCACTATCAGTTCATGAATTGATTGGTGTATTGTGAGATTTTATCAGCTTCGCTAAAATACCATCAGATCCCTGGGCCTTATATTTTTTGAGCCGATTTGTCGCTCTATGCTTGAAAGCGACAGCATAGTGTGTTCTTCGGTCATTGGTGGAGCCTCCAATTCGTCAGTTAGCTGGCCATTTTGCAAGTCATGAAAGTGCTCTTCGAATCGCTCTAAGATGCCTTGGATATCGCCGATCAGATTACCCTCTTTGTCTTTACGGCATGTGCAACGCGGTGTATATTGCGTCGTACCGCGGACTCTTTGGTGGAATTTCCGCGCCTAGTACGGTCCTCGCTCTCTGTACTGTTCTAGTTAACGGCCGAGATTCTTCTCCCAGGCTGCTTTCTTTCGCCCGTGAACTGTTTTTTTTTTATATCTTCTGTGCCTGTGCTTATATCTAATGGTGCCCGCGTTCTATGCGATTGTTACATTGCTCGGTACGCAACATTCTTACTTTCAGTCGCTAGCTTACATTTATCATTAAACCAGTGGTTCCGATCTCTCTGACTACTGCTTAAATGAAGTCAGCAGTACTAATGACTTAAGGCATGTCAATTTCTCTTCAACGCCCGACATCGCAGCTCTAGGGCTTACGCTCCCTGCATATAAGGCGAGTCATATTGCTTGACCGTAGTTTTTTATGGTCTCTTTTATTTGCGAAGGGTGGCCGTGGTGATTCGTATCTGATTCCCGGATGCAGTCTTTCGTGATAATGCAATCCGCGCCCGAAGTACCATACCAAGGAGATAGTGGTCCGAGTCGACGTTGCCACTTCGGTACGTTCGTACCGTCATCAGGTTCGGGTTGTGGTGGCGGTCTATCAACACGTGGTCTATCTGGTTGCGAGTGGCTCCATCATGAGATACTGTTTTTTACTTATTAGTTTGAAATTAACGAGTTGGTACTATACGAGTGATAGCTAGAACAAGTCCCAAGTTAACCAAGTACCCAATTTCTATTTATTTTCTATTTATTTCCTAAACATCGTGTCGATTATGTTGCGAGTTGCATGATTTTTTCAGGAGTCATACCACATTAATTTTTTTTATCAGCGTCCAGACGTCGACAATTAAAATTAATTGTTTCTCATGAACGTCTGCTTGAACAGCGGAACAGGAATGGTGGTCGCAATATGATATTCTCTTAAGCCGGCTCGTTGCAGGACCTATTGTTCTACTGCGTTTAGCATTAAAATTATCACTTTTTAATAGAATGGATATTGCTAGTTCTTGTGTAAATATTATTTTAACATTGAAGTGAAAAAGAGTTTCTCTAATTGAATCTCGAATGCAGACTGTTAGCGGTGGGTTTTTCTTTAAGTTACTCGCATATAGACGCGGAATGACGAGCCAACTTGAAATGAGATAAAAATTACTCGAAAGGAAAAAAATAATAAAATCCGAGTGCACTCGAATGGAGGAATTTCTTTTTTGTTCCACGGGGAAAGTAATATCGAGGTAAAAATAGATCCAACAAAGGGCACTTGAAAGATTCTCCGAGGCTTGCATTCTTTACCCTCAGACGACTCCGGCGTAAGCTCTACCATACAAAAGGCCAATATCGGAGCAAGTCAAAGGCGAGAACGCGAGCGAATCGCATTCGTTTAGTAGGATGATTCGCGTGGACGGACAAACTAACGGTAATGCGAATATAATCCAAATGCATGCATAAAGCGGAAGTCGTCGTCATCGTCGTTGCAGTAGTAGTCTTCTTTTTATTCGTTTATTGCTTTTTTCAAGAAGCAAAGTAAGCCAAGTGAATATTCTCTTTAAATTGCCACTGCTTGCAATTACGGTGGGACGTACAGCAGAGATATATGGTTAAATTTTTTTTCTCTAATCCAAAAAGGTCATTTAGTTTTTTTCAAAATAATTCCTAAGAGAATTTTGTTGGAATGGAATTGCTATTTTAATATAAAATCGTATTAAAATTTTATTTTTAAATTTTCTGGGACAGTTGCCGAATTTTTTCCTGAAAATAAACAAGAACAAGAACAAGAAGGTACAAACTTTTATATATACATCAAAAAACGCCACACAGTCGTTTCTTATTTGGTAATAATCGCCAAAATATCTGTTTTTGAGATCGGGGCTATATCAAAATATTTTCTTTTTTCCACGCTTGACACGCGCCACACGCGTCTATAGCGGGATATCAATATGGGCCACTGATATTGAGCCGCTCACAAAATTTCAGCGCGAAACGTGACACGCGTCATACGTGGAATATAAAAAATACTATTTCGGACTTACACAGACTTTCGGTCTTTCAGCTCTCTAGGTCATGAGGAAGTTGGTTTAAAAGGACCTCAAAGAAGTCGAAAAAATAAAAATTTTAACCCGTCAACGCGACACGCGACACGTGTCATATTCGGAATATAAAAAATGCTATTTTGGACTTATACACATATACAAAATTTGTTTTTTCATGAGGTCTTGCATTAAAATTTGCATTTCATGATATTCATGAACTTGTTCATGTTTTGTATGAACTTTTTAATAATTTGTTGTAAAGAGATAGAAGGTTGTACATTAGTAGTTTTCACTTTCGCTGGATTACTCTTAGGTATACTTGCCATGGTTGTTGTTTGAGCTTTTGGTTCGTTGGGGTGCGATTATGATAGGTGTAAGCAGTGGTGCGTGTGGTGAATTATTTTTAAATGTGGTTATGTTTGTTTTATGTTGGATGGTTTAAGCTTTTATAAGAGTAAAGACAGGGCAACCTTTGTAATTTGCAGTGTGGTCTCCTCCACAATTGCTACATTTTTCCATACATGCATATCTCTTTCGCTTGTTGCAATTATTCGAGGTATCTAGATCTCCACAAATTACGCATAAAATTGGTAAAGTGTAATATGCTTTAGTATGGCCAAATTATTGATAATTTAAACATTGGGGTGGACCTTTCCTTTTGTGGGGTTCCTCTACCGTAATTTTATGATATTTTGAGGTCTAATTCTTTCCTAGATATTAAGAATTTCTAGCACCCAACGAAAGTAGCTCACCTGGTTCTTCATATAATGATAACCATTTAAATTTAAACATTGACTTTTCTATTGAAGCATTTGTTCTGGAACAACAAACAAAGGTTGTTTGTATTTTCAGAGCAATAAGGAAAAATTTACGAAAGTAAATATTCCTCACGAAACCGAAGAAGGGAGCAGTTTTTGAAATTTATTTAATTGACGCTTTGCTGGTTGAATTCTTTCTTCAAAATGTACCCCATAGTTGATGCTAACTTCCTCTTCCCTTGGCTTGGGTTGGCTTACGCCAATAACATTAAGACAGCATTCCATGGTCGACATCTCGACATGAAATAATATATCGTAAAAATTACCCTGCAGCGAAGAAATGTTTCTACGATGGCCGTACACACAGATAAGACATCAGCTGAGGAATTCCATTGATGGAGTCAAAAGTGAGGTCTTCGGTTCCAGTTAGGATGCACGACATGTGGTTTATTTGTGCTATATAAAAAGGTCTTGTTAGCAAAACAGCCTTGTCATAGTACAACCAACAGTCTTGGGTACAGACGGATTCACTGATGACAACAAACAGCTTCGGGTATAGACGAATTCACTGATGATGATCCTGCAAAACGAAACCTGACTGTCGAGCAACTGCAATTTATTATATGATGATGATTAAGATTTAAGCTATTACAGGGCTGTAGCTTTCCCTGGGCTCCACTTTTCGAATCTAGTTTTTTACTTCAATTTGAAGACAGTGTCCCACTGTAATTGCATCACTCGCGTAATCCTCTCTTATACAACGCATTCCCTTTAGATGGTTTCAAGGCAATCGCTACTATTCTTTGTAATTTAATATTCTTTCAAGTTCTTCCGCCTCTCTGCTCTGAATGGTCGGCAGGAAGCTTGTCTCGCCAGTCGCCGTCTTCTACATCGCTAATGTATTCACAATAAGTGCATTTCGTCCTTAGTGTAGTTGCTGCTAACGCCGTGCGGGGGTATAAGGACCTCTTTTTCCTCTTCCCATCACTTCACCCAGCGTTCTTACCGTTTTTAGCTGATGACGCTAACAACAGCATACTATGCATAAGGTCTTGCAATACTGTCTGAATGGATACCGAAGGTCATGGTTCGAAAAACAGGATAACCTTGTGGTAATAGTATAGTAATGGTTATTAACGTCGGTGTTTGTCCTCAGTCGGTCGCCTATCCTGTCTGTTGTCAGAAAAAAAGCATCCCTATCGTTATCCTTTGTGATGAAGGATCAAAATGCAGGCAGAGTAATAAGAAAATTAAATCGCAGCGAATGGTGAGGTAGGAGCGCAGGGATCAGTTAGGGACTAGCCTTGTGCGGTATAATTTACCTTCATCGATCGTTATGATGGCTACTGTCGTGGCGCGTTGCACCGCATCGTACGAACAAAAAAAAATAAATATTTTAATTGAATATTCTCGTCTGACGGACCAGACCAGACCCGAGTTGTAGAGTTAAATAAAATGATGATTCTCGCCTCTGATTTTTTAACTCCTTCGGTCTTCTTGATGCCAGCGATTTGGTAATTTTTTCAATGGCAGACGATAGAAGTATTTCCTTCGCTGTTTGATAGGGAAGGTTTTTTTTAATGAGAGATTGAGAGACGAAATATTTCTTTAAAATTAATAAACAAAGGATATTTGATATAAAAGAATTTTATTCGAAATTATATAATAGTGCAATCCAAGGAATAATAAAACAGTAGCATGAATGCTGCCGATCATCGCGGTTGATCTAAATACCAAAAATGGACAAGACCATCGAATACGTCCCATGGATCCATTAATAATAACAAAGTCGAGAAAACGTTTAATAACGGCACGCGTCTTATTAAATTCTCAATATCTAACTCAATGCTCAAATGCTCATTGGCAACTGCTTTTACCCACATAACATAGTGCACGAAATCAACTTACGAGCTTATAGAAAAGAGGCCAGAAGCATAATTGATTATGTAAAAATTCCATTTAGTGTACGAAAGAGTATAACAGTATAACAGTTATCCTTTTTTGACATCTGATGTCAAATTAATAACAAGAGCTGAATTGTGAAGCGACTATTAACTGATTATCACAAAAACCCATTTCAAGAAGCCACCAAATTTTTTAAACTGAAGAAGTTAAGGAACAAAAACAGAAAAAGGGATTAAGTCGAAGAACTGTCAAGACGACTTCTGGGATCTTTTGACGATAGTGATTTGAATGACAAATACATACATACATAGTCCAGTCGTCTTTTACCCTTAAAGTGGAGGACAAAAATGGAAAATCTTAAAAGGAATGCTACTGGAAGAAACTGATGAAATCTGCGGAAATAAAAGAAAAGTTCAAGGAAATGAAGGAGGATAGTAAAGGAAGTCAAACGGAATGTGGAGATAAGATGGAAAAATAACTAGAGCGAGACAATCTAAACGCAATCTTGTTTAATATATTCGTCGATAAAATAGCCAATGATATCAAAATCGGTATGTGAAGGTTGCAACCCATCTATCTGTAATATGCAGACGACATTATCATCTTTCCAAACAATCCAGTCAGACTCGAGCAGGAGGTGGAGGAGGAATGGTTGACTGAAATTAAAAGGTAACTTAAAGACGAGTCTAAACAGGGTTATGGTTCTCTAAAGAGTTCGGTGGAGAATTTTTAACGTAAAGGATGAAAGTCTTAGATAACTTTCGGGCCATGGTAACCTAAACTGGAAGAATGGAATGGAAGAAGAAACCGAACCAAAAAAGCATTATCGGCTTACTACATAATGAGTAGCCGCAAATGAGCTAACAAGCGGGAGATAAGCACACAAACAAAACTGAAGTTTTACAATTCTGTAATCGTGCCAATAGCTCTATATGGGATTGAGGGTTTCCCTTAGGATAAGAACTTTAGAGTGTTTGAAGCTGAAGAATTGAAATAATTCAGAAGAGTTGCAGGGAAAATTAAAGAAGACAGAATAAGAAATGAACGAAAAGAGGGGAAGTCAACCCGAAAATAACTATAACAGCGATAATAAAGGAATGACAACTAAAACAGTTTGCCGCAACGTATCGTGTGGACAATAAAAGATTCACAAATAGGGGTAAGAGGCGTAAATGTGAAACACACTTACGGAAATGAGAAGCGACTGCCGAGACAGGGAACGTGTATAGGATGCCCCAACACCTATCGACAAATAAGAACAAGAACAAGAACAAGAACAAGAACAAGAACAAGAACAAGAACAAGAACAAGAACAAGAACAAGAACAAGAACAAGAACAAGAACAAGAACAAGAACAAGAACAAGAACAAGAACAAGAACAAGAACAAGAACAAGAACAAGAACAAGAACAAGAACAAGAACAAGAACAAGAACAAGAACAAGAACAAGAACAAGAACAAGAACAAGAACAAGAACAAGAACAAGAACAAGAACAAGAACAAGAACAAGAACAAGAACAAGAACAAGAACAAGAACAAGAACAAGAACAAGAACAAGAACAAGAACAAGAACAAGAACAAGAACAAGAACAAGAACAAGAACAAGAACAAGAACAAGAACAAGAACAAGAACAAGAACAAGAACAAGAACAAGAACAAGAACAAGAACAAGAACAAGAACAAGAACAAGAACAAGAACAAGAACAAGAACAAGAACAAGAACAAGAACAAGAACAAGAACAAGAACAAGAACAAGAACAAGAACAAGAACAAGAACAAGAACAAGAACAAGAACAAGAACAAGAACAAGAACAAGAACAAGAACAAGAACAAGAACAAGAACAAGAACAAGAACAAGAACAAGAACAAGAACAAGAACAAGAACAAGAACAAGAACAAGAACAAGAACAAGAACAAGAACAAGAACAAGAACAAGAACAAGAACAAGAACAAGAACAAGAACAAGAACCAGAACAAGAACAAGAACAAGAACAAGAACAAGAACAAGAACAAGAACAAGAACAAGAACAAGAACAAGAACAAGAACAAGAACAAGAACAAGAACAAGAACAAGAACAAGAACAAGAACAAGAACAAGAACATAAGAAGAACGTAGAAGATCTAACATTGGTCCCTCAATTCAAATTCAAATAGAGTGCGAATTGGAAGTAGTGCAATCCTTTTACTGTCTCGGGTCAACTATAGCAGCGGATAACAGCATGGAACCAGAAATACGCGCACGGTTGCTTAAAGCCAACAAAGCCTACTCTAGTCTGTCAAGACTCTTCAAATCCAGGAACTTAACCATAAAATCCAAACGGCTGATATATAAGACAATGATGACCATGACCAGTACTTACATATGGATCCGAGACTTGGGTGCTTAGCAAAAAGCATTCTGACCTCTTAGACGTGTTCGAGAGAAAAGTTGGCCCCGTATGTGAGGAAGGACGATTCCGGAGACTCTGTAATGATGAGATCTACGAGCGTTACCGCGATGTCGATATCATGAAGAAAATTAAGCTCGGTAGGCTCCGGTGGGCAGGACACCTAGTTCACATGAGGGAAGAGGATCCTGCTCGGAAAGTCCTTTGCGGTAGGATTTATGGAACACGACAGCGAGGCCGGCCAAGCCTACGCTGGAAGGGATGCCAAACTGGATGACATCGGCTCGAAATAGGGACTGGTGGAGAGACTTTTTGAGGGAGGCCAGGACCGGACCCCGGTTGTAGAGCCAAATATGATGATGAAGAAGAACGTAAGGAGAAGATAAGAAGAACATAAGAAGAACGTAAGGAGAACATAAGAAGAACATAAGAAGAACGTAAGTGGAACATAAGAAAAACATAAGAAGAATATAAGAAGAACGTAAGGGGAACATAAGAAGAACATAAGAAGAACGTAAGGAGAACATAAGAAGAGCATAAGAAGAACGTAAGTGGAACATAAGAAAAACATAAGAAGAACGTAAGTGGAACATAAGAAAAACATAAGAAGGATATAAGAAAAACATAAGAAGAATATAAGAAGAACGTAAGGAGAACATAAGAAGAATATAAGAAGAACGTAAGGGGAACATAAGAAGAACATAAGAAGGATATAAGAAAAACATAAGAAGAATATAAGAAGAACGTAAGGAGAACATAAGAAGAATATAAGAAGAAAGTAAGGGGAACATAAGAAGAACATAAGAAGAACATAAGTGGAACATAAGAAAAACATAAGAAGAATATAAGAAAAACATAAGAAGAATATAAGAAGAACGTAAGGAGAACATAAGAAGAATATAAGAAGAAAGTAAGGGGAACATAAGGAGAACATAAGAAAAGAAGAAGAAATAAATAAAAAAGCATAAAAGCAGTCTAACACAGAGCACGTTCCTCTTTTGCTCTTCCTAATTTTATTCCTGAAATTTCGTGATCTTAGTTTATGACTGCCAATACCGCACCTAATAACCCAATGACAGACGTGTACCGCCAGCTCTCTAGATTTCGAGTGCCGTCGAGTGCATTAAAATACTTGAACATTAACTCACACCTATAAACCTGAGAAATTGAAAATTGGTCCTCTTCCTTAGGAGGATTTCCCTTTTATATTTCCACTTTTCATCAAGTTTATGACATTGAATGCACGTATCTATCTTTCTGCTGCACAATAATTATAATGAAGACGATGATGATGATGGTGATGAGTTTCGTACAACGGATATGATAAGCAGACGATGGCAGATGCGGTCTTTTATTTTGACGAGAGTGCAAAAGTTTTCGACTATCGACTGTGCACTGATTTTCTAAGGATTAGATCCTCGTTTTATTTGTTTGACTTGACGCTTTATGCCGCGCACTTTTATAAGGATTGCAAAATTACCACTTGGCTTTTGAAGTAAGACACTCACTATACATATAGAGGGTGCTCACTTTTCATCTGAAAAACCGCGACGGGTCAGGTGGTGGTAAAGAGCGGTAGTGTTCGAGGAAAATTCACTGCAACGTCGCGTCGAAAAATGTTATTATGAAAATATGAACGAAACTATTGGAAATGCAATATTCTGGGATTTTCCCTCCCTGGGATTTTTTTGATGTAATCATCAAAAGATTTTCTTTTCATTCGGATGGAAGGTGGCAAAGGTTGCAGACGGTTTTTTGATGCCATAGTTTTTTTTTTTGTTGTTGTCTGCTTGGAACGTCTTCGCTTCCTAAAATTGAAAAGCATGGCACCGCAATTTCATCTTTAGAATTCTGTTTGTTTGTTTTTTACAACAACACCAGCCACATTAAAAAAAAAACTTTTGAAAACTCAAGTCAAGCAGCTTCGTTGCGGTTCTCAAGTAAATGCGAAAGGACTTTTATTTTGAGTGACGGTTGAAGGAAATAATTTTGAAAGATCGTCGCATTATCGCCTCATCGTCAAACGGGTTATCCTCGCTTAAGCTTGAGATGGACAATTTTTTTTGTCGACTTTCTGTTCGGGAACTTTTCAGATTTACGACAAGAGATGCATGACATAAGCTGACGGCACAAAGCGTTAGTATTTTCATCATTCCTTCACTTAACTTTGATATTAAAATATTTCAAAGGCATTTCATAAAGTTGTGCAAATAATTGTTGTTTGTAAAGAAAGTTTCCTTTTCGAGAGGTGTTTTATTAGCTGCCCCATAAGCTTTTTCAGTTTAACGATTATTTGGTAAAATGCCAAATATTGTATGGGATACTTGATTGCATTTAACATTTGAACACTTTGTGCAGATAAATGTGATAAATGCTTTTTTTTTCCTGGCAGGATATGATTCCTTTCGAAATTGTCCTTCCGTCAATCCTTTGGCTTTTTTACAATTTCAATCGAATTCGTGCAGCTTTGACATAACTTGACGTCTGCAGGCGTATTTGGTAGAGTGCCTATCCTTCTTGATTCGATTGCTATTTTGATGATGTCATCTGAATATTGATGTTGTATATAAAACTTTTTTATTCATGAGAATTCTATTTACTACTAGCTGTTTCCGGACGCTTCGCTATTCGGGACAAGAATCTACCTCTTACCTCTTAATATAGCCTTCCGCCACTTGCCAGTAATTTACATTGAGAATTTCATAAAAATACGTTGGTAATTGTGACTTTCCATAAATAACATCTGTACAAAATTTCATTTTTATTAATAGAAATTGTGGTCTGCAGTATTCTCTGCCAGAGTTTACGTCTTGAGATCTGACGCAGATAGCGAATAATAAAGGCTACTGTTTACGAATGGAAAGTTTCCACGATTCACTGTGGAAAGTAAAGATTTATGTGGACTAAACTTGAAGATAAAGTCATTTGGTGTAAAACGAAATATTGGGTAATTTCCAAAATATGCTAAGGATTCTAAAGTTTAGCATTATATAGAAATGTCATCAAGTTTGGAATCGAAAACTTAATTCAAGGCTTCGTGCTGGTCTATGCCATAAGTCCTATCGCAAAGGACTTTAAGTACAAGATCCTATTTGTTCATAAATTCCTACTATCTGGAGTTAGATAAATAGGCCTAATGAGCTGCCTAAATCATACATACCTATAAGTCTAACATCATTTGTCCTCAAAAGCAGCACGGAGAGACTTATTGATGTTCATATTAGAGACCGGTTAGAATTTTCTACACCTCTGCACTCAAGTCAGTTTGCGTACAGGAAAGGCAAAAACACAGAAGATGCCCTTCACTTTCTTGTAAAGAAGATAGAATGCACTTTTCGTTCCAAAAAAGTGGGGCCCTGTGTACCTTCCTCGACAATGAGGGCTCTTTCGATAACACTGGCTACAACTCTATTGCAAGGGAAATCAGTAGCAGTGGTATAAAAGAGTCGAGGGCCATGCTTGAAAGTCGAGATATTATTTCCTCCTCGGGAGGAGTGTCTGTGTCTGTGACTGCAGTTAAGTGATTTCCCCAAGGATGTGTGCTTTCTACCCTTCTATGGTCACTAGTCATTGACAATCTTCTAGTCGATCTTCACAGATTAGGTTACATTGCCATTAGTAATGCGGACGATTTGGCGATTTTTTAATAGTGGTAAGCAGTGCACGACTATTACACTAGTGTCATGCAAGATGCTTTACTAAACATTATAGAATGGTGCAGCAGAGAAGGACTATCCATAAATCCTTGCAAAACCGTTCTAGTGCCTTTTACGAAAAGCAGACTGGTCAATTTGGGACCTATCTTCATCAAAGGCACCACGTTAGATTATTCCAGTGAGACTAAATATCTCGGCGTCATCCTTAATCAACGGCTTAACTGTAATTCTCATATCAACAGCGCCATAGAACGCGCCACTAGGGCCTTGTGGGCCAGTAGACGCCTCTATGGCAGAACTTACTGTCTAAATCCTAAAATGATTCATTGGTTGTATACAACAATGATGGTGAGATCTATAATCACATACGCTGCCATCGTTTGGTAGCCGAACAACGGCAACTAAGTTTCAGAAGCTACAAAGAAGTGCCTGTCTAGGTAACGGGTGCCATCCGCGCCTGCCCTACTTCTATATTAGTAGCTGTTGTTGGACTTTCACGCTTGCATATCTTCATCAGGAAGACGGCTGCTAGATGCGCTTTTAAGCTGCAGCTAAAATACGGTTGTAGGCGCCGTGGCTCAGTTGAAATGCACATGTTTACTGAGCAGGTGCTTTATGGTTCGAATCCCAGTAACACCTAAAGTATTTTTCATGGTATCCCAGAGTAATAACTTGTCACGGAAAGCTTTCTCAATTCGCCGTTCGGATCTGGCATTAAATTGTAGGTCCCTTAAATTTGTGTCCAAAAATATACATGCGCAACACAAATGGTCGCGAGAAGCACGGACTTGGACCGCAACGATCTGTCGCGCCGAATATTTTTATTATTAGTTTACGAATTTCTTATTGTGGTGTAGCTCCTTCAGATTTAATCAGTTTCGTTGGTAATTCATCTGAGGAATTATTCTTTTTAAGCTGTTTTACCGTGATGCTAAGTTCGTTTATTATGCTTGAGGTGTTAGCGTATTCATCGATAGTAGGAGTATTCTCAAATCCCTCAGTTGAATGGTCAGTAAGAACCTCATTAACGTGCTCTTAAGATCATTCCAAGAAGCCTCTCAGAAGAGGTTCAAGAAGATAACTGAGTAGTAAAGCCACTCTCTTGGACCACTAAGAAGACGTTAATCGTACCAGTCATGCTCTATGGCCATTGAGCATGGACTCTATCGAATGCGGACGAAGACTTCATTGGTCGCTTGAAGAGAAAACATTTTCTGACGATTTTGGTCCCATTTGTGTTGACAAATTTTGGAAAACAATATTCAATGACGTATTTTACGAGCTGTACAGCGACATTTACCTTACGTACTGGACATTTAAGATGACTAGTACATGTTGAGCGGAAGACATACCGCATAGTCTTTGAATAAAATCCAAAAGGACAGCGGAAATTAGAGGAAGGGCTTGATATATTTGTCGCGCACAGGTACATGGTGATCTGAAAAAGATAGGTGAGCGCAATTTAAGGTAGACCCGCAAATGGCGCTCGTGTGTATTCAATATATTGGTGGTTAGCAAAAGATCGTGCTAACTAGAGAGGCATTTTAAAGTTGATGATCAGGTTCACCACGAACTGTAGCAATAAACCACCTTTCTTCGATCTGTTACTTCATTTAATTGTTCGCTTAGGCAAGTGCCTCAACCCACAAAAAAGTTGCACTGGAAAATTAAACTCAAATCCCTTTATTCGATTACCTTTACCCCACCACAAAGTTACAAAATTATTCCTCCTATTACTTCACTTAATTGTTCGCTCAAGGAGGAACTGCATCAAACCACATACAAGTCGCACTCGGAATTTTTAATGGAATTGTGAGGAAATCGTGAAGCCTTATATGGTACAAGCTTTGTTGTTTTTCTTGTATTACAATAGTAAATTACAAAATGCAATAAAAGGAAAAACAAAACTTACACTAAAATAACAAACGCAGATTATCGCATATCGTGCAAACAACAACCGAGGGTGAGAACTTTTATTAATGCTCTTGGATCTTGGTTGGTTGTGGTCTGTTACGTTAAGTTGCGCCTAGAAGAGTACCCATAAATTATCATTTCACGAGGAAACAGAGCAATCCAAAAAGGACAAATCTCAATTGTTATCATGGAAAAAAAAAACAAACCGGTTCATTGACCATGTTACTTGAGAACATTCATTAAAAAGTAACATCAAAAAAACGGGTTACAACCTGGCGTCGACACATTTTTGTAGTGGGCATTCATTATTCCACAGTGTGTGTACGAGTAGACCGGAGTAAGACACTGCTGCACAAAACTTTCTTCTCTTCCCATTCAATCATCTGCATAAAGCAATTGTCAAGCTCTAAGCACCATCCACCTACCACATGGGTGCCACCTGCCCTGCTATGTACCAAACACACTTGACTCACAACACTCTGGATAGAATTTGCAACACAGCAGAGACACGCCAGAGCAGATGCAATTTTCATGTTTTTCCGCATAAAATTTTCTCGTGCAGAGAGCTCGTCCTTGTCATCAGAAACCACTTGAGCATATGTGGTGAAGATGGTGGTGGTAGTGGCGGTGGTGGTGCCTGCATAATACAGGACTCGTTGTAATCCTTTTGTCGTTTTCCTCTTTTTGTGTTGCATTGTTTTTGTTTTGTATTTATTTTGGTTTTGTTTTCCTCCTCTGTCTGAAAGGAAAAGCGCCAACAACAGTTCTGTGCAGTCGCTTGGTAGCGAGCGTTTTAGAGGACTTATTCGCAACTGGAATCAAGAGCAAGAATTTCAGTCTCGTAAAAATCGACTGCTGCTGTTGCATTACAACATGGACGTTAGAGCTAGATTGCGACATGCTGGGTAACAATATGCAGAGCGATGTGTGGGAGGTGGAATATATTGAAAATTTTCGGAATTATTTGAACGGCAGTACTGTTTTTCACTTGTCCGTCCGCCTAGGAATTTACTTTTTTAATTTTTTTGTGTTGACCTTTTTTGTCTAAAGTAATAATCCGAATCTTTCTAAGAAGAACCTGAAATTCGTATGCCTTATGGCATTGGAAACGTCCGTCATGGAAAGCTATTCAGCCCGCCTTTCGAATATGGGTTTACATTTATTTATGTTTAGGTTATGTTAGGTTTGGTGGCTGCTATTGCATACTTAGACCGTTACCGTCCATTGTGTTACACAGCCCATGAGCACTAATTTTATGAATTTTAGGGTGTCAACTTACAGTTTTCGACGTCCGGTAAGCTGTTTAATGTGTGGTATCCCAAATGTTTCAGTCTTCTGCTTGTACACAGGAAGCGGGATACTGTATCCTCCTCTTCGGCGTCATAGCAGCTTCTACAGAAGTCATTAAACTCAAGGCCCGACCTTCTAGGATGTAGTCCATGCCTATAGTTATTTTCATAACCCTTCTTTGCAGGGATACCAGTGCTCTAGAGCGGTTTAAGTCCAGCTTAGGCCAAACTTGTTCTGCTATAGTGCATGTAGCGGTGTACGCCCACCTCACGTTTGTTAAAGCTTCTGCCTCTTTCCGAAGCAACAACTTAACCGCTGATAAAGGTCCCTGCCATTTCCGGTAGCAGTTGAAGCTCAGTGCCATTTCTAGCTAGTTCGTCCGCCTTGCCAACGATATCATAGTGACCGGGGACCCAGACTAAGCGAATGTTGAAATACTCACTCATCTCCCTGATCGTCGAGTGTCCCCTTTGAATACATATCCACTGAGACGGGGTTGCTGACAGTCGCGCAGCCGTGTTGGCGACTCTCTGCCTGCCGTATATATCTTCAGGTGTCAGGTGCAATATTACCTCTAGGGCACGTATAGGTATTGTCTGTAATACACCACTAATGTGCATACAGGCTTCCATCTGTATCTTCTCCAAAAGTTTTACGTAGGTCGATTTTCCTAGAGCCGGCCACCATTAGACACCATACATAAGTACTGGTCTTACTATGGCAGTATATAGCCATTCTACCAGCTGCGGCTTTAGTCCCCAATTTTTATCGATAGCGCTTTTACACGCATATAGACCTTTGGCAGCTTTGTTAACTCTCTCTTAAATATTCGGCTTCCAATGAAGTTTTTTATCTAGAATAGTTCCCAGAAAAATTTGCCTTATTGGTGAAAACTAGTCTAGTACCATTTAGAGTAACTCTTGTTTGGGATTTTATATTTATTTGTAAAGAGGACCAGCTATGTTTTGAACGGGTTTACTCATAGTCCACAGCCATTGGTCCATTTTGTGACGATTGAGAGGGCATTTTGCATAACCTCTGTGGTTGTTATTAGGAACCAACCTGAGACAGTTATAGCTACATCATCAACATAGGCCAATACACTCATGCCCTCTCTTTCAAGCTCGCTTAGTAATCCGTTTATCACTACGTTCCGGAGTTAAGGGGAGAGAACGCCTCCTTGCGGCATCCCTTTATCGACATGCCTTCTAATGGTAGAACCACCCAGCGCAGCGTTAACTATCCTGCTCAAGAGTATATGGTTGGTTAGCTTGCATACTGCGTGGTCAATTGCTAGCAGATGCATGCCATTCATTATAGCCTCCGTCTTTACATTGCTGGAGGCACCTTCAATGTCAAATAACGCTACGAGTGAGTATTCTTTCGAGAGTAGTGATTTAGTGAATCATACGCATCAGTGTGTGAAGCGCTGTCTCTTATCTAAATATCTAATAACCTTTCCATAGTTTTCAAAAGAAAGGAAGATAGAATTATTGGCAATAGGTCCTTTGGGTAAAAGCTTTTTCCTGCTTTTGGATTGAAGACTACTTTAACTTCCGTCCATTTCGCAGGAATATGTATTAATCTTAGACACCCTTTGAGAGTTATTCAGTAATACTGTTGGTATGATTTCGTCTCGACCGGCTGCGTGGCGGCTAATTGTGAACTTGATTCCCTTAGTGGTAACGATCTCATCCATGCAAATCGTATTAGTTCCGTGCTGAGTATTGAGTTCTAACTCATTCCTCCATTCAGTCGATCCTTGAAAGTGAGTTTCTAAGAGAAGCTCTAGAGTTTCCTTGCTTGAAGCTGTCCATGAACAATACGGTTTTATTAAATAACTGGGACTGGTTGGGTTGGTGGAGAGAATCTTTCTAAGGCAGGTGGTCTCTTAGACCGCTTCCATGTAATCACAGAAGGTTCTCCAAGATTTCCTCTGTGCCTTCCTTAACAGTCAATGTCAAATAAGGTAAATATGTTAATTTAAATGCTGGCGTTAACATTAATATTATAATTCCAAATAACGCAACCATTTTCCTAAATGAATCGCATAGTTGCAACATATATACTTTTTAAAGTGTAAAGATCTTTAAGCTCTACAGCGTGTCTCTTAAGAAAAGACAAAGATGCCCACGCTTATGCACAAATATATTCAATGTGTTTACTGAAAATCAAGCCACAGTCTATCAATATGACTAAGTAACAAATTGAATTCACTTCAGGAATAGAAATCGTTACAATTGTAAGTGTAAGATACGCAAGAGAATTTTATGACACTAAAGACATCAAGATCTTCTTGAAATATTGTAGAGAAATTTAAAAAAAATATTAAACATCATCAGCAAATAAGAGATAATTTGATGACCTCAGATTTCTATTTATGTCATTCAGAAAAAAAAAGAAAAAAAAGAGGACCGATGTGACTGCCTTGTGGTATACTTGAAATAACCTAGAAGGAATTCAAACGAAAATCGTTTACACGTTAATTGGGAATAATCAGCAATTTACATATAGGTCTGTAATTTTCAACAACCGCTTATTACTATAAATGGGTGAAATATAACTTGTTTTCCAAAAATAAAGAACCAGATCCCTCCTCGTTGACTCATTGAACATATGGGATAGAGCATAAACTAAATTTGGCAGCAGTATTTCAGAAAAGCGTTACAGAATTGTAGTTTCTCTTTCATTTTTGTGCAAAAATAAAACACGCACAACACAGATGGTCGCGAAAAGTTAGGTCCTTCACTGCAAAGGTCTGTTGTGCCAAAATATCATATTAAGAATATTTTATTAGCGGCGCATGGCTAGTTACTGCGTTACAGTTTGAGGCGAATCTGGGCCGTAACTAACATGCCTTTTTAATTAGTAAAGTTTTTCACTAACTGCCTTGCATTGCAGAGAAAAAAATAAAAGTACAACCATTGTCATGGAATTAGGAATTTGTTGCACTTTAACTTTGCAATGTTCCTCACTTTGAATTGAAACCTTGTTACTCCATTTTCAGGTAGTTATCAGACAGTAGGATATTTTTTTTAAAAAAAAAAACTGAAAAGTTACTTGTAAGAGAGAATTTTCCTCGTTATTCTACATTGCACTTTAAATTATTCGAAATTTTCCTTTGTGAGACATCCTAAGAGAATCTTCTTTCTCATAAAAAGTTCAAAAGATATCTCAATTGAAAAAGTTGTCAACTTTTTTGGTCCTTACCTTTTTTTTTCGATATAAAATCGGATCCATACTTGTAAATAAAAATAAGTCGGTTCACTGTCAGGCACGCACAACTACTTTGATTACCACCTGCATTGTCAGCCCTTTTTGGCTTTTATCACAATCTTCTGCAGATAGAATATCAAAAGTTGTGCCAAGTGACAACCAAAGGTTCCGTACTCTTCCTTTTCCATATGTTAGAGATTTTATTGCATTTCTTCTCCACATAGATTGACGAAAGAAAATCTTTACAGCATAGCTTATCAGGGGATTTCCTAGAGATTTTCCCGCTTTCGAGTTCAGAAAAAATGAGGAAAAAATGCAATCCCATGTAATCCACATGAAGTCGAAGGAGTTGATGTTTCTTTTCCTTTTCTTTCTGTCTTTCATTCACATAAAAGTCGAATCAACAATTGTTCCATTTTGTCCATGATGTGCACAACACTTCATTCCTTAGCAGTTGACTGCATCCATTGCCATGCTTTTAGGATTCCGGTTTCAGAGTTGACTCCCGTTTCTATTTTGAAACCACAGTCGGTATATATCCCCAGGGCAATCGACAGCTAGCTACCTTTGTGCATATAATAATAGGGATCACCACACAATACATTGACGGCGATACATTTGTGTGGGATTCTCCTGAGCAATGAAAACAATTTCCCATTGAACGAATGATTGCAATATCGTATAATGTTGTGACAAGGATTGCAGCATATCACACTGTAATTGCGACACTTTTAAGTCATTGTGTAGACTGTGTTCTTGTAGTTGTGGTTTGTAGTATACAGCAACGATTTTTGAGTAAAGGTAATGTTCTTTTGTTTTCTATGCAGATTATCTAAAGATGGGGAATTCAAAATGTATTAAAGGGGTGGTTAGTTAAAGGTAGTCGGATCTACTAATGGGAGTTTTTCGTGAAAATCGCTCTCTTTGGCCAACGAAACAGAAAATATTGTTACGAAATTTAGGCCTTCTGAAGTTCCTAATGGATTTTGCAAATAAAAACACAAGACAAGTTCGTTTATTCACAATCACAATCACAAATTTACACTGGTGATTACTTATTATTCACTTACTTTCTCTCACCGTTAAGGTAGCGTTGGTAAAAAACGTATTCGCTCTACCGTTTTTTCGTCGACTTTAGTTATTGAGTTACAAAATTTAGTTTCGCCACTAAGGGCGCTTTTCTTTTAACCGAAAAACATACAGCCTAAGCTCACCCTGAATGTCCATTGAAAATATTGGTGAATAAAATTTTGATATCGGTCCAGTAGTTTCGAAGATTACCTCCTACAAACCAAACCAACATTACCTCTTTACAATATTAGTATAGAAGTATATATAGATAAAAGATATTTATTCATAACATTTATATTATTGTAACAATATTGTTAATATATGCCAACAGTTAGGTACACAGTAATAATAATATTTGTCGTGAAAGACCGTTGTGGTCCAAGGCATAACTTCTCGCGTCAATTTGTGTTTTGCGTGTTATATATTATCGCAGTTATTTAGATATTTATTAGAATTAACCGGACTACCTAAATGTTGTAAAGTAGATAGAGCTACCGTCTATGGGAATAAAATTGTGTAAATTTGTGAACTTATGTAACTTTAATAAGAAAAGAAACATCTCGAAAGTGTTGGATTAGGTATAAATACCCGATACTGTATCGGAGTAATTAAGATATTAATTGAATTTCAACCGGACTACTTGATTGTTGAAAAGTGGATAGAGCTACCGCATATGGATATAATAGTAGTGAATAATAAATAATCACCAGTGTAAATTTGTGAACTGTTCCCTAAATAATATATACAATAGTCCAAGCATCGATTATAGTCGCGCACGGCTTTATGCTACATTACTTTCATCTTTTGCAGGTGAGATTGAAACTAATTCGAAATAAATCTCTCGTTGATTGTTATTTCGGTTCTATGATTGTTGCGTACATCCATTAGTGTTCCAAAACCGCTCCTAATAAAACAAATATAGTCTAGTTGTTCATGGTGGTTTGTGATGTGCTTTGTGTTTATGAAAACGGATTCCGGTTACGTAATGTCGGCTTTTCCACATAACATCTTAAATGCCACCATTTTTGCTTCTAATTTTGCTGACCAGTTTTCCTGCTGGATAGAGATTTCTGGGTGTCCTATTGCGAGAATCGCGTACTTGTTGGTAATCCATAGGTCATCAACAAAAGATCCGACTCGATTAATGTTTGTTGTAAAAAAGTTGAAAAGTAGTTTTATTTTGGACACTATACGTTATCTGCCTTTGACCTAAGAGTTTGGTAGAAGGTCTAATGCCTTAATGGCTTATGTGTTGTAATGACGAAATTTAGGCATCAAATTTCGTCTTACACCCACTGACTAGAAAATTTTTGCATCAAAGTTCGTCTTACACTCACTGTGACAAATCCAGCAAAGCACCACAACCAACGCAGCGTGCGCCCAAGCGAAATACGGAGGTGGCCAAATGTGGAATGGAAAATTCCCGAAGAACCAACGCCGCACAACCAATGGAACGCCGCACAACCAATGGAAAAGCAACAACAATAGAACCGAAAACCAGCATGCAATACAGCCAGCGCACAAGCGAAGTACGGAGGTGGCAAAATGTGGAATGGAAAATTTCCAACGGTGCAAACCCGAAGGGGAAACAACAACAACAACACGAGGGAGCTGAGAGATCTTCAAAGCTGCAAAGTCCGCCAAGAGGCAAAACGTATAACAGGAAAGACACAAGAAGAGTTGTTCTATTTCCTGCGAGATCAGTGACACGGTTCATACGGATGACATCGGCAAACAATAGTACACATAAAGTAACACTGGAACACAAACTGCAAATCGGAGAGCCTAGCCGGAAGCTAAAAATAAACCCTGAAATATCCAACAGCAATCTTGGTAACGAAGTCGACGACGGAGGAATTTTGCCGACGGAATACGGGACAACCGACGTTGATCACCGCTATAATCAGGTTAGTCAAGTCCTCTCAGTGTGTTAGTTTAAATCCTCTTTCTTGATTTCGAGACTATGGTGGGCCTTACAGGACTTCATCTCGAAACCCGGAAAATCTTGATAGGGTGAGATTTCCTTTGTTACACGATACGTAGAGACCCTTTGGCTTCAGGACTCTGGCGGGCCTTACAGGACTCCATTTTGAAGTTCGATATATTTTAGGGGCATAGTTTTCATTGAGGAGAGAGTTAGCACTAGAAGACCTGCTGATTTCGACTGATCCCATTTTAAATCTCCTTTCTTGGTTTCGAGACTCTGGCGTGCCTTACAGGACTCCATCTCGACACCCGGAAGATCTTGGTGTGGTGAGATTTCCCTTGTTAGGTGTAGAGACCCTTCAGCTACAGGATTCTGGCGGGCCTTACCGGACTCTATTATGAAGTTCGATTGCTTCCAGGGCCTAGTTATCCATTTTTTAGAGGTTGAGCAGTGAAAGACCTGCTGCTTTCGACTAAATCCGGTAGGGACAGATTCCCCAATACACTTTCCTGAGCGCAGAGCAACGTTCTTGTGCCCATGTCACGTCGTCGCTACGAAGCCGAGGACACTGGAGCGACAGCGGCGTTTGTATTATTGTAATTGAAATTTAAGGAGTCAAATAAAGAAATATATTTTGTAATGTAACCAACGGCTATGGACGCCGGCCCAGCAATTTACCCTGTTACAATGTATTGTGTTATTACTGGCCCTCCGAACTTGCTTTGTCGTCGATCTCGTGTAGTCGACATTACCTTCTAATACATGATTTTGGGTTCAGTTATATGGCTGAAGGATTGGTCAACAGAGCCTCATCATTAGCAACAGAATATACGATCGGAAGGAGTGAGGATGACGTTTAGACAGGAGAAGCTATGCGCTACGATCTCTTTCACCCGTAACAATTCCTATGATTCATGCTACATATACCACCTCTTCAAAAAATCCTTAATTTTTTACTGCGTGATTAGATGCAATCTCATCTGAAAATTGAATAAATTACCGGTTTTTTTTTGCACCAAGGAATCTCAAGGATGGTAAAATAAAATATTATGCAGAATGGCAACCAGTCGCCACCGGAGAAGGATATACCTATTCCAACATAATATGCATTATCAAAAAATCTACCAGAAAGGAGCATTTCTTGCGTCTCTGCTTAACTACTCGTGGAAATATTTGACAGAATCGTCAGATAAATCGTCTTCGATGCACACAAAAATACCCGCGTCGCGAAGATAAACGATTGAAATGGCGTGCAAACGTTTTCGTTTCGACAGATAAATTCGCAAATAAATTTTATTGTTCGTATCCGGCGGTGGTGTTCGTTCATCTCAATGCTCAATGGCACTGGCGCGCCGCATATCATACCACCTACAATAACGATTCACAACGATGGCAGAAATGAATTTTATTTCAATTCATTTCAAGTTTTATTCTGCATTATTCTGCAATTTATTCAACCAACAGATGACGACAACCTCGATGCACGTTGTTCTCCTACCACTGCTGTCAGTCCCTTTTGGAATTTTGCTTGCATTCCTTGCGCCAGCGCCAATACGACGACATGACTCGTTTTTTCCAGTCAAATGGATGAGCTTTGTTTGCCAGGTGGAATTGAAATTCCTCTTCTTGAGTTGTGTGGATTGGGATATCTTCGCCATACAACTGAAAAGCATAGAATGTTCTATTCTTTGCTATTTAATCTAATAAATGAAGCAATTTCCTAGCCACACAAGGGCAGCAGAGTCAGGAGAGACTCTCGTTGTTCGCGTTGTTCCGTGCGAATTGTGGAGCACTTTGCTGAAAACGTAGTTTTCAACGTTTGACGTACGCAGACAATGCACTTAGGAAAAATTACGAATAAGGAGATTGCGGATGGAGATGGAGTTGGAGATACCTTTTGTAGAGCAACTAATGTGCTTAGAAAACTGTTATCAGTATTGATATCGATCCAGACTTAGACCCAATTTATGCATAGTTGGGTCAATGAAATATTAAATCACAATTTTTCCTGCACAATTTGGACCTGTGAGTATGTAGAGTTGTTTTAAAATCAAACTCGCAGAATAAAGATAAATATAACTTTGTATATGGAGTGATCGTGTTTGTTAGATGAAGCTTTTCACTGATCTGGTCCGAAATTACATATATCTTTATTTTTCTGTATTGGATTTAGTCCATTTCCACATTCCTTAATTATTTACTTATATCCTGTGATCCGCTTAGGGTATATGACCTAAACGACGCCTGTGTACCATACACTTTGCAGTCCTGAAACATGCTTTGAGTCCCTGCAATTCATTGAAGTCGCTTTAGATTCCTCTTCTACAGTACTGCGTCACGTTTGTCTTGGAGGACCTACTCTTTTTACAGTTTGGATAAGTGGATTCCATTGCATAACATGTTTTGAAACGGAGTTTTATTCGAAGTGTGGTATACAGATGGGTCAAAAAAGAAAACATAAAGCACGTGTGCAGGAGTCCATGGGATAAGAACCAAGAACTCTGAATTAATCGGGCAGTATCCGAGCGTATTCCAGACAAAAGATGTGCTTAATTTCATCTGGAAAGGAACTATGTGAGGCAGGAAATAGCCATTATGACCGGCAGCCAAGCTGCGCTAAAACCTCTAGGCTTTGTAAAGAAGTGAATGCAGAGCAACAATCCGAACGAGGAGAGACCACATGGGAACTCACCCTCTGAAAGTCTGCACGGCATTCACTGAACCCACACCATATTATTAAGTTCATAAGTGTCATTGGTATTGAGATGGTGCTTTAGGGACGGACATGCACTGTCTCTGCGCAATATATCCCTATGGGTCGCAGTGCTATCCATTCACACACAAACGAGTTCACAAACGAATTCAGTCTGTTGGTGATCTTCAAAATACTACACCCTTACTGACTCAACATTGGAATGGAATAGTCATAGCGTTTTTTCTCTAAATACTGGTTTTCCAAATGTTAATCAGTTTTCCGAAAACTTTAATTTTCCCGATTCTCTCGCTTAAATTAAATTTGGAACCACCATCGGCCAAGACAAAGGTTCTCAGATAAAGAAAGAAAGAAAGAAAGAAAGAAAGAAAGAAAGAAAGAAAGAAAGAAAGAAAGAAAGAAAGAAAGAAAGAAAGAAAGAAAGAAAGAAAGAAAGAAAGAAAGAAAGATGTCTTCTCTATAGTTAGTCGTTAGAGCACCATGAGTAACATTGATGACCATGTGAAAAAATATTGGTGAATGCATGCAGCCTTAGGGTACACCAATTCAGAATTAAAAATTGTGCAATATATGTGGCACTCTTATAATTACCATTTGGCGTAAAAGATTGTTGAGATCCAGGACGTAGTTTCCATGTTATGCGTGTCTTATTTTTGCACAAAAACTGAAAGGATTTATAATTTGAAGCCAGATCAGAAATGCAAGTTTTCTTAATATAGATATTGGACGTTTGTCAGACATTCGCAAGAGGTGGGACCGTAAAAAAGTACTTGGATGTTTTTATGAAATTCGAACTTAAAGCTAACCAGTTGAGTCAAGTTTCACGCAGATATTACTGAGGCACTCTCATAGGTGGCTTTAATAAATGCGGTGACTTTTACCGGTATATATTTCCTGTGAAAAGCACATTAATTGAGATCGCCGTTTACTCCATTAACATTCATTCTGAATTCGATAATAACAGGTGAAGCATCTGTACTCTACGCATTGTTCTTTGATGATTCGCAAGGTACATCTTTATTTCAAATACATCCAGATAGTGGCTGTTCTTCCTTAAAACCGATTGTTACGTTTTTTTTTAGAAATAGTGATTCGCAATAAAATCGACTTGAAAAAGGTTTGGTCTGAATTTTTCCAGGAAAATGGAATGGAGTTCGAGTGGGCGATTACGGATAAATGGAAGAAAAGGAAAAATGCTTCTCAGGCATTTCAAATATATTTTTATGAGATATATTGCAACTTATCCCATGGCACTGGCTGACTCTGTTAACTACTTTGAATACTGAAATCATTCTAATATGATCAGTTTGATTTTCAAATTCTAAAGATCTGATTACAAGATGGAGACTAAAATCAAAATAGGACTAAACAATCTTAAAATGAGACTAAACAATTTTAAAATGGACCTTAACTTAACTTCTTACTTACTTATGTCCTATATCGCCCTTGTGGGTCCTATGGCCTTTACTACACCTACGCGCCATAGCGTGCGGTTCCTGACAATGAGCTTCAGCTCTCTCTAACTCTTCCCCAATTGCCGTGACTCGTCCTCAACTGTTCTGCGCCATGTATTTCTCGGATGACCCGTTCTTCTACCATCTTGAGATAACGGATTCCATTGCATTACGTATTTTGTTATGGAATTGTCGCCTTTTCCGAGTGTATAACCGTCGTTAGATGGTTGTGTCTATTAGTTCTTGATCCGTTCTCTGGTAAAGATGTTCGTTAGAGAACGTTTGTAATCTCTTTGTGATAGTGGCGGTCACCTTCCAAGTGCTGCACCCATACAACAGCCAAGATTCAACATTTGAACGGAACATTCGCAGCTTGGTGTTTAAGCTGATCGCATTGCATCGCCATATCATGGACATCATTCCAAACACTGATCTTGCTTTGCCAATTCGGTTGATAATGTCCTGTTTGGTTCCACCTTTGGTCGAGACAATACTCCCAAGATATCGGAAACTCTCTACTCTCTCTACCGGCTGTCCAGCAATGTTAACTTGAGTTATTAAGTTAGTGCCGGGGTTGATGATTTTGGTTTTGGCAGTATTGATCTTAAAACCAGCAACATTTGCCTCCCTTTCCACATTTGTTGTCATTTGGTGCAGCTCCATTATCCTGTGTGATAGTAAACAAACGTCGTCCGCATAGTCCAGATGTTAAAATTGAGATGTAGATAAATCTGCGCGAAGTACATTGCTAATCACCAACAAAAAAAGTATCGGCGATAGAATGCAACCTTGTCGTACCCCACTTAAGATCTCGAATTCCTCTGACAGCTTTTCTCTATGCGGCATATGACATTTAGAGCCATCATATGTTGCTTTAATAATAGCTATTTGTTTATCGGGTATACCTCTCCTGCGCAAGGCGAGCCAGATAAACTGTCTGTTGACACTGTCTAACGCCTTCTCAAAATCGATGAAAAGCAGCTGCAGTGGTGACCGGAATTCAACTCACTGTTCAATAATGATCCGCAGGGTGTTTATGTGGTCTCGAGTGTATCTTCCAGATGTTCCTTAATTCGCTCAAGTACTACTTTGGCTATTACCCTTTGCAACTGCAGGAAGAACGCAAATGCCTCTCCAGTTTTCGCACTCCATAAAACTACCTATTTTACGGAAGTTTGACAATAATTCCCTTCTTCCACTCGTCGGGGAAACTTTCTGCCTGAAATGGACCTAACAATCTTAAAATGAGATTAAACAATTTCAAGATAAAACCTAACAATTTTGAGATGGACTAAGCAATCTTCAAAATGAGTTAAAATGTCTCAATTTGAAATGATTCAATGTCATTTGATTGGTTTCAGTTTGAAGTTAGAAAGGTATAAATAAACGTCTGTCTAGCTATCTATCTATCTATCTATTTATCATTCTATGTATCTATCTGTCTGTTTATATATCTACAATAATGTACTGCAATATATATGCCTATGTAACCTGAAGTTGGCTATACGGTGAATAGATTAATACCTTATCTTAAGGTTTTCTTAAGGTTTTTCTTTTTATTTTTATCTATAACAGGTAAAACCTATTCCTGTTCATTATTTTCTTGATACACCAAACACGAATCAGTTACGCTATACGAATCCTTTGAAATTCCTTATCTTATCATTAGGAGGAATTCATAAGATATTACATACTTGTACCAATAACCAACAACAATATTCACATCCATTCCAACCATCGTTCCGTCTTCTATTACTCCCTCGGCACTAGTTATTCCCAATGTAAAGTGCACTCGAAAATACCTGAAGCATAAATCATATTATGCCAAGCACAAGTTCCAACTAGCCGTTTGGTACTTGCGTGTATGAAAACATCCCAATACTAAGATGTACTTCAATCTTCTGTTGCATTAGTATAGAATGTGCAAATATCTTTCCAGAGGTTTGCATAAATTTCATTCATATTCGACCAGGAACACGAACGAATTTAAAAATAATTTGTAAGCTGGGAAAGTTTTTGTTCTGTTCCTTCCATGTTTTCTGAAGGTTCTTGAGAAGAGAGTGAGATTTTCTCAGCGAAGTGTAAAAGTCTTCGCTTTTGATGTACGAGTACGTTGGTATGTAAAGTTATAACGTTCACAAAATGTATATTAGATTGTAATGTTATATAAGTTACTCTCATGTCGTAGTCCATTTGTTTTGGTAGTAGGAGGCCAGTGATTTGGCCGCATTCGTAATTAATTCAATAGAGTTAAGTACATAGGAGCTTAGGAGTTTGGGTTGCGCACAATAATCTGTTTGATTTAAATAAATATCTTGTTGTTTTCAAAATTCAGACAATCCGTATTAAAGTTGTTCTGCCAGACTTACGCCTTAAAGTGACTAGCAAAGGAGCTTAAGGAAGGTAAGTAAATTAAAAAAAATGTAAGCTGAGAAATATCAAACGCAAAGTAACTGAAAGGTAGAGGGTAAGTAACCTAAAATGTAATAATACGTTTAGGCTTTTATCTTGTGACTTTTACACTTTTCTTAGACTTGACCGAAATACTTTAAGGAAACCTTTACATACCTCCTCCTTTGATATCACTCTATTATGTTCTGCCTCACAATAACTGTCCTTATTTCTTTCTACTGGGAATTTATTCAACACTCATTTCAAAGTGTATTGATATGGTCGTCAGATATATCGCATCAGTTCAACTATGAAGAAGTACTCCTGCAACTCGTACATATCCATCGGCAACATTCAAAGGAGCACTTCTTGTTGTGTTCCCGATGACCCTTCAAAAATATGTGTATATCTTCCTGCATTGTGAAGCATCACATTCGGATCATCACCATCACAAAGCTGTTCCTGGGGATATTTCACATTGAAAATAATGAGATCATGCAGTTTGTTGTATAATTTGTTTACCTGTTGTTTGTTTGCAGCTAGTATAGAAGCTAGTCAGAAGCATTTCATGCTTCGTCAAGTTTTCAACATATCCATCTCACATCACATCTTTTGTTGTCGTCTCTTGTGTTTTGGTGAAGGTAAAACCAGCCAAAAGTCATCATGATGATTGACGACTGGCTGAGGTAGACCGCACTAGAGTAATATGAACTACACGTTCACAAATTCTCGTAAAAGTTGGATTAAAAAAAAATGTTTCCCTACCGGTTGAGTGCTTTAATTTGCTTTATGCATCATCCTTCACATCCTGTTTTCACAACCGTACATTATTTGTGTGGGCAAAATAATTTTTTTGTTGAGTTTTTCTCGCGAAAATCCTTTTACGCTTGTCTTTTGCAGAAAATCCATTCATGAGCAGATTACATCTCACCTGAAAACTGAGCCCCATGCGTCAAAGGAAGCTTTCAACGGGCGCATTCAAATATAGCATGTTGTCGTTGGGGGGAGGGGGTTAACCAGATTGACTGCTGGCTACTAAACAGATGGATGCTGAATAGAATGGGCCATAATGGATGGACACAAAGCCAGCACATTCTACCCATCACAGTCCGAACTGTTCCTTGTTTTTGGATACAGTTCTTGTTTTTAGTTATATGCTGTGCCAGGACGAAGCACGAACGATGATAATCCTAATTTGAAAGAGGATAATATCCGACGCGTTTGGTTGGATGTTTTAATATAGTTCCAATGTAATTTTAGGTGCTAGGTAAGCGCCTTTGCATTTTCCCCTCACTCAGTCAATTGAAGTTTCTCGCTTGCTGTTTACGATGAGGATTAAATGGGCTTGTTCTGCCTTAGTATATTTTTGTTGAGCGATAATCCATAAACTTAATAAGGGTATTTCTTTTTGGTGAAACTTTGCACTTTGATGCCGGCACAATCAAAGCGTGTGTTCCAAGGACCTTTTGAACAATGCTTCATTGCTTAATTAGTACTTTGTCCTACTTGTTATTCAATTAGGTATACTGGACTGACTGACAAAGAGCGGGATTTTTCTTAACCGAAATTTTATCTCTTTATCCAGGGGTTTTTTACTGAATTTTATTTATAACCTGACCTTTGACTTTGGTTGTTTTGATTGCGAAATTCCTTCCCTTGTAACACATATATAGCGCATTACATTTCCCTCTTTTTTTGTTGTTGCAAAACCGTATCCAAGGTTCAATATTCGATGCATAACATTTGCAAACCTTATTAACCAAAACTGTAACTTTCCTTAAGGTACTGTTTCGGTTACTTAGCCTGAAGTTAAGTCGATTATCAAGGATGACTCCGAGATATTTGACATTACTGGAACACTCTAATGTAGTGCCATTTAAGGTGATAGGTCCTATATATACGTTTTGTGAAAGGCACTAGAACGGTTTTGCAAGGACTAATGGAAAGACCCTCTCTATTGCACCATTCTAAGACGTGAAGTAACGCACCTTGTATGACATTTGTTATGGTCGTGCTGTACTTACCACTAGTTAAGATCGCCAAATCGTCAGCTTAACCGATGGCGATGTAGCCTAATCTATGGATCGGCTGGAAGGTTGTGTATGACAAGTGACCAGAGAAAGGGGCGAAAGTTCGCCTCCTTGTGGGCAGCCCTTAGCTTCAGTAACCGGCACAAACACTCCCCTTGAGGAGGATGTAATGACTCGACTTTCCAGCATGGCCCTTATCCATTGGTTGGTCGAACCCTCGATTCTTCTGTTACAGATTGCCCTTGTTATTGAGTGGTAGCCAGTGTTATCGAACGCACCCTCAATGTCAAGGAAAGCACACAGAGAACTATTTCCTTGGAGCGAAATCTTTCTAACTAGATAGTGAAGAGCGCCCTCTGTACTTTTTCCTTTTCTATATGCGAACTGACTTGAGTTTAGAGGGCTAGACGTATCTAGCCGAGCTCTGATATGAACATCAATGAGTCTCTCCACAATTTTGAGGCGGCCTATTGCCTCGTTTGGGGATAAAGATAACGTTTACCTTTCTCCAGGTATACGGAATGTAACCCCAGTTATAGCTGGCTCTAAACAAAAAAATCAACCCCGGCAGTATGAGCTCAATTGCCCTCTGTAAGAGCGCTGGAAAAATGCCATCTCCGCCGGGTGCATCTTCCGACGCACTTCCGCGATTTCTTCATTCCACGTAGATTTGCGTTGGCCAATTAGTACTTCCCTTGGCATTGGTGCTTCACTGAGATACTGGTATCCTCCAACATAAAAAGGAACAATTTTTCATCGAATGATTTCACTTTCCAACCCACCACTTTCTTTTCAAGTTTAAAATTTTCAAAGTTCCCAAATTTCTTTCTCTTTCTTGGAAACCCCGTTTACCACAGACCCATATGACGTCCCCGAGGGGACCGCTGTATACTTCTATTCGATGGGTTTGATACTTGGTTAAACTCAGCAGATAAAAGGTGCAAGGCTGCTGGTAATTAGATGTCTAGAACGGGCACTGTCTTCGTATTTAGCAGCCTGGTCGTACAACTGCAGGACCGTATGTGCCTGGGATAGTTTCTATTCCAGGCGGCCTAGGATAGCACGGTATCCTAGTGACAAGTGATGGGGTTCGAGGTTCCGGACGATGATTTGCCAGTGTCGGTTTTTCCTTCGAAAAAAAGCATTTACTCTGAACGAACTAAGTCCCTTGGTACCGCGGGAGTTATCCGTGCCCACAGACCAGGCTTGACCGTAAGGTTGACCGGTCTGAAGACAACTGTGGTTGAGGACCCAGTTCGTTCTGGGGATGCAACGCGGGGGCTTACGGTGTACTCTCGAAGAGTGAACCGCTAAATGGGAATAGATCAAAGAACATGCTTAATGGCGAAAGCTAGGAAAGCCCGGTTCGTCCCACTATACGAATGATGAGACCCATATGACGCGCTACCAGTAGCGCCTGCTGCACATATGCTTTTATCAAGGTTTCTGTATGCTTCGCTGATAATAGCAACATCTACCTTTACACAATGATTAAGATTTAGTTGGATAATAATCATTTTTTCCGCGCTAGCTGTACTGACTTCTGATATGCAGTGCACATGAAGCTTCCTGTCACATGTCTAGAATTACCAGTACTATCCTTCTGATGACAGAGCATGCATTGAGACTCATTAGCGCATGCTCTAGCTATTATGCCCTTGTTTACTGCATTTTAAACATAATTTGGAGTGGTCTTTGTTGCTTTGACACTTATGCGCCACATGTCCAATTTTCAAGGCATCTATAGAATTTGAGTGAAACTATTTTTTCTCTCCCCTCCAATTCGGTCTCTTCATTCGCTGATCACTTCATCAACCAACCAAGGTACGCGGCTATCACGGTTTTCCACAAACTTTCATTCGAATGCTTTACGCACGCAGATGCTCCACCTATTTGTTTGTTTCGGTTTTTATTTTCTTTTTTAAATTCTCTATATTAACTTCACTTACCCGTGTGTTTGTGGGTTTGTGGGTTTGTGGGTTTGTGGATTTGTGTGTCATGGAATCTTGCGATCAATTTTTGACCCACTTCCCAAAGTCCTATTTTATTGAAATTTTGCACACAGGCATATCTCCGATGACAACACTTTCTATTAAAATTTGAGGAGCCTCGGGCTACGGCGTCGGTGGGCTCCCCTACAAATATTTTACAAAATTTTACTCGATTTTCTTCAAATTTTATACACTTGTGTATCTCCGATAGACAACACTTTTTGTAAAAAATTTGGAGACCCCGGGCCCGGGTTCGTGGGGCCCCATAACTTTTTATAAAAATTAACCCGATTTTCGTCAAATTTAATACACATGTGTATCTCCGATAGACAAAACTTTTTGTAAAAAATTTGTAGACCCTGGGTCCCGGGGTCGTTGGGTCCCAAAATTAAAAAAAAATTAACCCGATTTTCGTCAAATTTAATACACATGTGTATTTTCGATAGACAACACTTTTTGTAAAAAATTTGGAGACCCCGGGCCCGGGTTCGTGGGGCCCCATAACTTTTTATAAAAATTAACCCGATTTTCGTCAAATTTAATACACATGTGTATCTCCGATAGACAAAACTTTTTGTAAAAAATTTGAAGACCCTGGGTCCCGGGGTCGTTGGGTCCCAAAATTAAAAAAAAATTAACCCGATTTTCGTCAAATTTAATACACATGTGTATTTTCGATAGACAACACTTTTTATAAAAAATTTGGAGACCCCGGGCCCGGGTTCGTGGGGCCCCATAACTTTTTATAAAAATTAACCCGATTTTCGTCAAATTTAATACACATGTGTATCTCCGATAGACAAAACTTTTTGTAAAAAATTTGAAGACCCTGGGTCCCGGGGTCGTTGGGTCCCAAAATTAAAAAAAAATTAACCCGATTTTCGTCAAATTTAATACACATGTGTATTTTCGATAGACAACACTTTTTGTAAAAAATTTGGAGACCCCGGGCCCGGGTTCGTGGGGCCCCATAACTTTTTATAAAAATTAACCCGATTTTCGTCAAATTTAATACACATGTGTATCTCCGATAGACAAAACTTTTTGTAAAAAATTTGAAGACCCTGGGTCCCGGGGTCGTTGGGTCCCAAAATTAAAAAAAAATTAACCCGATTTCCTTTAAATTTTATATACGTATGTATCTCCGATAAAAAACACTTTTTGTAAAAAATTTGTTAAAAAAATTAACCCGATTTTTTTTAAATTTTATATACGTGTGTATCTCCGATGGGCAAAACTGCAAACATTTTGGGGACAGGGTTTGCAGGGTCATGGGGCCCCAACAAATTTTTTAAAAAGCTTAACCTGATTTTTTTAAAATTTTATATACGTGTGTATCTCCGATGGACAAAATTTTTTGTAATGTTTTTGGAGTGTGGCCCTGAGGTCCGAGGGGTGCCCATATAAATTTTTAAACCCTTCTCCTATTAGAGAATTTACATGAAAAATTGTATTTTTATGGGTTGTTTTTTATTATACTCTAAATAATTAAATAAATTTTAAGAAACGAACAAAAAAACCAAGTAAATGTTAAAAACTTCATTTTTCGGATACAACTTTTTATGCATAGATCGACACACGCCACGCGCCACACGTTCCACACAGTCCTTTTTTTTCGTACATTGTATTATTTGGTAATAACCGCCAAATGATCTGATTTTGAGGTCGGACCTATTTCAAAACATTTTCTTTATTCCACGCATCACACGCGCCACACGCAACTAGTGACACGCGTCACACGACACGTAGGATATCAAAATTGGCTGTACGACATTTCAGCCCTATAGGTCGTGCGAAATGTGGTTAAAAAGGACTTACAAAACGAGAAAATGACTATATTTCCACTCATTACACGCGCCACAAGCGAAATGCGGCACGCGCCATACACGGAATATAAAAATTACTCTTAGGGACTTAGTACTAATAAAAGTTTATTTCTCTAGGACCTCAAAGTAGTCAAAAATACAGACAAACAGGGGTCAAGTTAGTTTAATAAAAGTTTTAAATGATCTGCCAATAGCTTTTAAAAGTAAGATATGCAAAAACAGCAATATCAGTCAATGGGTGGTATGAATAAAAACTGATACTTACGTTTTTATGCGGTGTTGAAGCCAGCTTGAACTACCTTTCGACACCACATAAACCTGAGTTCAGATGAGCTTGACTGGACTGGACTACATTCGTTCAGCGAAGTCGAGTCGAAATACATATTAACATATAACATCTCAAGCCAACTTCAATCTTTCCTACCTCTAACTCAAATCAAACATATAAATGTAATATGAGTGTAAGCGTTCCCTGTTTTGGAAAAAGAAACGCGAATAAAAATTGATATCGTCAAAAGCTTGACACAACCCTGAACTCACGAACATATGTATCTATGTATCTTGAACTTTTATTCACCTGAAACACTGATATTTTTTGTTCAAAAAGTTGAAGGGAGATTTACAGTTATTTTTTATATAACTCCACCCAATATCTATGTCGGATTTTCATATGTGGAAGCTAAAAGGTGTGCGATGATCGCTTCTACCTGCCCGCAACGTAAACACGAGTACAGTAACCTCAAGCCAAATGTCTTACTCTTTCAAGTCTGGTAAATGACAACAAGGCTTACGTAGAAAGCACGCATGCGTACCTTAATGAATTCGACTCTCTTAATGACTTGACATTAAAACAGACAAGAACCATAACCCAAAAACTACGGTGAATGACCCGGTTTATATTTTTTGGTTTTTGTTTTGCTTTTTTTGTTTGTTTGTTTCATATGATTCCCCTTTACTTCGCCGAAAACAGGTATATAGCAATGAATGCATGATGAATATTAAATCACCTTCGCTAATAGTAAAGCTGGGTCAGTTATATGCTTAGTGTGCTGTTGTTTATGTAAACGTAAACTGGAGGTCGATTTCCGATCTGTATCTGTGAAGCTGTGATGTGATCAATTTGTTCACCACTTCACGTTCAACGCGATTGTGGTTGTGTTATCAAATGAAAAGAAATTTAAATTTTTTTTATACGATAACATTTTTATCACAAATTCTGCGAAGCACCATTGAATTATCATTTAATACCTTTGAGAAGATGCTGCCAAGGCGTCTCTATTGTTTCGCGACAGCAACGTGGATGCCGTCGCTGATGCAATCACAAACACAATCCTTATTGGCATGAGAGACTTTATACCTTCCAGGAAGAAGTCTGTCAAACCAAAGAAGGATAGATGGTATGACTCAAGCTGTAAAGAGGCTTCTAGGATTAGAGAGAGGTATGCTTTCGGTTTTACAAGGCAAACCCTACTGAGGAAAACCGAACAAATTTTAAACGAGCCAGAAATGATTGCAATGTCCATCTTCGGCGAGTTAAATTCGCCTTTGACCAAAAAATGAGGCAAAAAAATACTACAATGTCCCAAATGTAGTAACAATTTTTGTTCATTCGTGAAAAGGATCAAAAACACAGCCTCGTTGTCGATTCCAACGCTAATTTATAATGACATTCCAGTTGTCAGCTCTACAGACAAAGCTAATCTGTTTGCTGCACATTTCGCAGCTAGCTACACGCTTCCTTGCAGATTGTGCAGATTATTGAACATTCATTCGTACTCGTGCAGTCGCTAGAGTTATAAACGATCTCAACACTCACAAGTCCGCTGGGCCAGATGGTTTTTCCCTTTTAGTTCTGAAGAGGTGTTCTTCCAAGCTGGCATTAACATTGCGTAAGCTTTTCCATCTAACCTATTCTTCGGGACTCTTCCCGAGAAGTTGGAAAGCAGCCTTTTTCCAGCCCATACCCCAAAAAAAAAGGCGAACCTCATCACCTATAACGTACCGACCCATAGTACTTACATCCATTCCTTCTAAGGTCATGGAAACGCTGATCAATTTTCATATGTTAAGCACGTTAAATTCTGACCTAGACAGCATAACAAAATGGGGAGAAAGCAATCGAATAGAATTTCGTCTAACCGAATCCTAAATCCCATGCCATTATCCATGAATGGCACTTGCATCGAGGAAACTGAAATTTTAGGTATGTGCGTTAACGACAAGCTTCGTTGGAATGACCACATAATTACCGTCACCAAAAATGCTACGAAATGTTTAGGCTTTCTAACCCGGTACAAGATATATTTCTCTCATTCTGATCTGGCTACTAGCTACATCATCATCATCATCACCATCATCATATTTGCCTCTATAACCGTGGCCGGTCCTGCCCCCCGCAAAAAATCTCTCAACCGGTCCATAATTTCGAGCAGATGTCATCCAATTTGGCATCCCTAAACTCTGAGCGTCCTGGTCTACGCCATCCTTCCAGCGTAGGCTTGGCCGGCCTCGCTGGCGTGTTCCATAAATACTACCGCAAAGGAATTTCCGAGCAGGATCCTCTTCGCTCATGTAAGCTAGGTGTCCTGCCCACCGGAGCCTACCGAGCTTAATTTTCTTCACGATGTCGACATCGTATTAACGCTCGTCTATCTCATCATTATAGCGTCTCCGGAATCGTCCTTCCTCACATACGGGGCCAACAATTCTCCGTAATACTTTTCTCTCGAACGCGGCTAAGAGGTCAGAATGCTTTTTGCTAAGCACCCAAGTCTCGGATCCATATGCAAGTACTGGTATGACCATTGTCTTATATACCAGTAGCTTGGATGTTATGGTTAAATTCCTGGATTTGATGAGTCTTGACAGACTATAGAAGGCTTTGTTGGCTTTAAGCCAACTGTTATCGGCTGCTACAGTTGACCCGAGATAGTTAAAGGATTACACTACTTCAAATTCGCGCTCCACTATTTGAACTGAGGGACCAATGTTGGATCTTCTACTTGTAGACGTGGCCACCATGTACTTTGTTTTGCTCTTATTTATGTGGAGGCTCAGATTTCGTACCGCCTGCTTCCCATGCAGCTCTTCGGTTTCTACCAACGATGTCAATATCGTCTGCCTAAGCCAGTATCTGAATGGACTTTGTCTCGCCGTTACGTCAGAGTCTCGGATCACTTTCTCCAACGCCAGGTTGAAGAGGACACAGGCCAGTCCATCTCCTTGTCGGACATCAGTATACTGGCTACTATCTACAAGACTTTTATTCATTATTATGAGTACAATAGTCATATCCTAAAGTGCCACCAGTGATGTTCAAGAGAAATAGCCAGTTGCGTACCACATCTCCTTGAATTCAACCGCAACACTCGTGGCGCTCTAAATGCTCATCAGTTTAAAACTCGTTCTTAAGCCGTCACTTCCTTAACTGTAAAATTCTAAGCCATCAAGAAGAAAACGAGGGAATAGAAATGTACGCATACCTTATCTCAACCGAGGCCTACAGTATCTTGTTCCCCGGAGCAATCCGCTGGGCTCATTCAGCCCTTACAAGTCTTCATGTTGGGATGGGGTATACCCAATCTCCCTACAAAGTGGGATAGAAATAATGGAACCGCTATTCTACAGAGCAAGCTACTGTCTAGAATACGTTCCCAGGTGCTGGAAAGATGTGCGAGTAATATTTCTACTAAAAGCTGAAAAGAAATTCCCGAGGTTATCAGATCACACCGGACAATTAGCCTAAACCTCATTTATACTAAAAGACATGGAGGAAATAATAGGCTACTACATAAGGTCTACACAATTCAAATAAATCCCCTAAACCGCAGTAAACACGCGCTTACCAGACTGGCAAATCAACAGAAAGAGAATTAAATGAGCTGACAATTAAAACCGAAGACACTTCATTGACATACAAGTCGCTTTTGACAATACCGACTTCAAGGCAATTCAAACATAAGCCAGATCAAGGGAAATCGACTCCTCTATCCTAGAATGGGTCATGAGCACGCTGAAAAGCAGGAAATTACAAGCCTCGTTTGGTGATGAAATCATCACAAATCAAAATAGCGGCAACCAGGAACTGTCCACAAGCATCTTCCACCAGCCGTGCTCAAGAGAAATAGCAAGTTGCGGACTCTTTCTTTAGTCGTACAGTTACACTTGCGAAGAAGAGGGACTTACAGAAAGTGTGAACTAATATGGGATATGATATATAATATGAGTTGAGAGTACTGTCGTCAGCAGAAGAATGAATTGAATAAGAAATAGCGGACAGTTTATTATTAATGAAAATGAGAAAGAGTGTCGGACAAAAGACAGAACCTTGAGGAACACCAGTCTTTTTGCACACGTCGAATGTCAAATGCTTTACCAAGCTCTGTATTCCAGCACCAATATGATCCACAGGCATTTAAAATGTATGCCCATCGACATCTCATCTTTCCTTCGCAGGCTGTGGCTGGAATCCATATGTGAGTACTGCGGTATGATCATTACTTTATACACCGGCAGCTTGGACGTAATTGTTAGTTTCCTGGTTTTAATGAGCGTCCATTGAGGCAATGTGTTGGTTGACGTTGTCGTATGTAACGCAATGAGGTAATCCAATGAACTGATTCTATGGGCTGGGTCATTTATAGTCCTTTTTTTTCTGATAACAATGGCTAATTGTTAACTGTGTAAAGTTAGGGTAATATTGCCCGGACTTTCAAAACCTGAAAGGTAAAAGAAATGCGAATGAGTAATGAAAAGCTGATAAAAAAAGCTTTACATGAGGAAATACCACAGCTTATATGAGTTATATTATATAACTACTTTGTAACAAATGTATATCTATATACAAGGTACTCATCCTTTTGGTAGAGCAATCTGCTTTAAATTAATAGGTTCATATGGGTGTAGCCAGACGCCAACAATATATTGCATTGATATATTGAAATTATGATTTTGATTGAGGGACATACAGTTCCGCCACAGGATGATTGCAATTTTTCCCCTTTTGTACCTTCAGAGTATAATTATCAGCCTCCATTTTCTGCAGAGAATGAGGCGGTAATAGGATTGTAGTCACCGTACCACTTCAAGTGGGTGTAAACCTCCACAATGCATTTGATTATAAATTTAATTGCATCTTTAAAAAAAATACTCTGTTGACTATTGACTCTAGCCAACCACGAACCCATCTACAACATAGGTAGCTTCTTCCTCCCTATTATCATCTACGCTTCTTGTCTAAATTCCAACTTTGCACTCACCTGAAAGACGGCTGATTCATCTGCTGTTGGTATCGTCCGTTCTTCTGAGATAATTATAGGTTCTTCTTTTTCTTCTTCTTCTTATTCTTTTTTCTATGCACAACAGCGATTGAATGTGCGGTGTCGTTAATTGTCTGGTTGAGGTTTGGCGGTGTACGGTGTACGGAATACGGGACACCAACAGCATGGCATCGGGCAGACAGACACACAGTTCAACGAACCGCCTGACTGTTAATCGCGCTTCGCCTTTGAATAAGTTCAATGATACGAACTACGATTACTTCGCTCGGCAGTAATTCCGGATTTCAGCCAAGTTCTCGAAGAAGAGCTCTGTTTAAGCCGGCGGCAATTGCTGCTGCTTGGTCGTCTGCCGGATATGCGAGAATAATAGTTACGTCGCACCTTCTCTGGCTTAAGCCGTTGCTGTTGCTGTTGTTGTGATCGGTTCACAGTTCGCAATATATAATGTCCGCTTTAAGTGAATCTGGGATGAGGAAACTAAACTGGTATCGTAGGTATACACATATTTGTAAATGAACAAGAAGCGTTGTGGCTCTAAGCAGCTTGTGTGTTCAAGTGTAAGTGATCTGGGCTTTTACCTGTTCGATTTACTTTCAATTAAAAACTTGTAAATATGTAAATGGCAATCACGATTGACAGTTATTGATGCTGATAAGATTTAGAAATAGAAATCAGCAAAAAGTTATTTTTAAGCGCCGAAAGGTTCACATTAATTAAAGTTTTACGCTAAGAAATGCAAGGTGAAGGTATCTGAGAGGAACTAAAACACACAATTTTTTAAAAGTTATTTTTCTTGAGCATGCATCCAGCCTACGCTGGAAGGATGCCGTAGACCCGGACGCCCAGAGTTTATGGATGCAATTGGCCATGAGAGAAGTATGAACTTTTGTGACAATAAAGTGCGCCAGTAGGCAATAGTTAAGAAACGTCGGCCGAACGTCCACGGAAATTGGCTTTTATTAGTTTGTACATAGTACATTCGAACATTGAAACTATACTAATAGATACAACTTTATCCAAACTGATTAATTGGCAAATTCCAATATTTATTTCCCAAAAATAATACTCGTAATAAAAAACACGCAACATTTCTTTTTTAACTGATTTTAACATATTCTTTTAGTCTTACAAGCTAAATATTGTTAAGCCTATCGGTTCGGTAGTTCATTTCATTTCATTTCATTTCATTTCATTTCATTTCATTTCATTTCATTTCATTTCATTTCATTTCATTTCATTTCATTTCATTTCATTTCATTTCATTTCATTTCATTTCATTTCATTTCATTTCATTTCATTTCATTTCATTTCATTTCATATCATTTCATTTCATTTCATTTCATTTCATTTCATTTCATTTCATTTTATTTCATTTCATTTCATAGATAAGTTGAATATTAATTATATTCCTAAACTTTATCCCTTTATCTTTATTTATTCCTCTCTTTAAACAGACAAATGACTATTCCTACCAAAACACACTGGGCCGACGTTCAACACTGGGAGCATACTACCATATGAACAAGCAACCGTCGTACACGAACGACCATAGCCTGAATAGCCAGTATGGCTATAACACGTGGGGTATTTGGCGAGATGGACGCAACATTGCACCGTCAACATTCTCCACCAAGACACACCAATATCACAACAAAACAAAGTCCTTTTCCATTATTCTGACGACAGCAGCGTTCATCGTTTTGCTGGCGGTGATTTCAATAGCGGGACTGGCGTTTTACTTTAGCTCCCTGAAGGCGAACATGGAGGATCGTAAGTAAAAGCAAAAAATCATAATCACATCAGGTAAAATGTCCACCTTCTCTCATCTCTGCGCAGCTGTTATTGGTTTTGAAGGATCATTTCGTATTGCGAAAGGCGATCTCTTCTCGACCGGACTCAAGTACAATCACACGACGACGTACAAGCAAAAGATAGAATTTTACAAGCGATTTGTGGAGCGATCCCTGACGGACAATGGACTTCAGCCGATTAGGGTGGATGTTTCGGGATTTGGTGATGGTCCGTTGATTAAAGTCAACTTCAGGACATTTTTGGATGTGCGAAAGTTGCCACAGTGAGTGCGAGGACGATTTGTTATTTTTTTTATTCATTTTTCTTTGCTTGTATGCAGAAATATCCATAGCGTTGAAGAGTATATCAAGGAATCTTTATTTCTGGAAACGACCGCTCTCAAATCGCTATACAAATCACTGAGAATTGATGCCGAGTCTGTGGAGATAAAACGGGTGATGGACGAGCAGATTGTAAAGTCAGCGTCACTATCGCGAGATTCGGTAAGTGAAGATAATCAAATAAAACTCTGTCATCATTGTATCTAATCATCTACTCGAACAGCAAACGATACCCACAAGTCAGACTCAGCTGGAGAAGCGCCTGATGAAGAAGGGAAATAATGCTGGCATTGGATTGCATGCTACATCAACATTAAAGCCGAGAACAACTTCTCGCCATCATTCACCAGACGATGAACCTGACATTGATGTTGAGAACGCTCCAGTTATACAGGGATCGTTTGAAGGTTCTTTTGAAATAACGAAAACTGACGCTGACATCGCACGCAAGAAGGTCGCCCCAACAAAGGCGTATGCAAGTCTACCTCCAAAGGCGGTTACTCCACATCCGTTGCGCGTTAAGACAAAGAAGCCGGCAATCGATAAAATCGCAACAATGTCACAACGGTCGTCGTCAATGTTGCCGTCAACTTTGCCCTCAACTATGTCCAATACAACGCCAACTACTATGACTGCAGCTAAATCATCCTCGTCATCATCAATAAAAACAACAACGAGCACAACAACTACAAGTACTACCACCACCACAACGACGACTCAAAAGCCGACGACAACAACTCAAGAGCCGATCACTGCGAGTTCCTCACCATCAACAGCCGCCGTTTTTGTGCCAAAACTTGACGACAGTCTCTTTACGTCGGTGCCTATTCTCGATACCCAACCTTGGAAGCCAATCCGTGCTGCAGTACCTGATGCGGCTGCAGTTCCCACAGAGTCATCATCTTCTTCTCCATCTAGCAGCATCAGTACTTTCATTCCAGACATAGCTCAACACCGCCTTGGTGACGACGATCATTTGCTGCCGTTGGCTGCCGGCAAACTCGATAGTTTCTTTGGAGCTGGACTACGAAAACCAGCTTTAGATTCCAGCGCAGAGTCGTCCAATTCTAACGACATGATGTTCTACCACAGTTTTACAAATCCTGTCTTCCAGCCTGGCGCCGATGAAATTGAGCATTTGGGAGCATCTAATATGAAGCCGCATCCATTGCCGGTACCTCTTATCGATGACGTTGTCATCCCAGCATTTAGACCATTGAATCCAACGCTGGGCACTAATGATAAGATTCCGTTCTTCATTAACACAGGCGATGAGAAATTCGAGCACCTCGGTGGTGGCGTTATCGCGAAGAAGCATGACAATGAAACCACCGAAGATAGGCCGCCGAGTACTTCGATTTCTGCCATAACGCAGACAAAAGTGACCATTGTGATTACAACACCGAGGCTGGAAGTTTCGGAACCCGAAAAACCCCAAGGAGAGATTACGCACACTATCGGAGAATTCCTAATGGATCTGTTAAATCTTCCGAATGAAAACCGCAATGAATCTACATCGGAAGATATCTCGGACAAGGGACCAGATTCAATTGAATCTCGCATTGAACCAGACTCCGAAGAGATGGTGCTGATGGCTAACGATAGCAATAACAAGAAGGAAGAGGATTCCCACAAGAAGCCAACCTTCATGAACTTTAAGGAAATTATTTTGAATCGCAATCGATTTGAGGGTAAACTAAGCGTCGCAAAGACCACAACCCCGACGACGGCTACACCAACAAAAATCCCTTCAACTACAACTACAACGACATATGAACCCACGCCAACTAAACGTAACCGTATCAGACCAAATAATCAGCCAACAAACCTGTTCGATGATTCGCTGCTCTTTCCAACTCATTCCAAATGGGAGTTTGTCAATGGGTCATCGCCGAACAGCTTCGGTCATTCGGGAAATATGCGCCGAGTATTCAATAAGACACTGCAAGCATGGGTATCCGAAGATGTCGAGAAAATCGAGAATCTCACACTAAATGACATTAAGACTCGTATCAATAACGCTACCAATATACAGGACATTTCACTGATTTTTGATACATTAGCTTCGAAACTGGGCATCACACCGAGCATGTCAACGAAAGTTCCACCATTTTCCCATAACAAACTGAAGAACACGCCAAAGTTAAAGCCAACAGTAACGAGAACGACATCTCCATCCATCGCTTCCACAATTAGATTAGCAGCAACAACCACCCCAAGCACGAGCACCTTTGAATATCCTGTAAAACTTCGAGAAAGTTCCTCTGAAGTTATCGAAGGCGAAGCCGAAGTTGAAGTCATCGATCCAAATAAGTACGATGAGATGTTGAAATCATCCCAGCTACCTGTCAGATCGACATCAACGGAAGCTGCAATGAAATTGGTCACACTGCTGCCGGTACGATCGAATTCGGGAATTCGAACGTATCGACCTTCGCAGGTGATAGTGCACAAGTCCGCAATGAGTGCTGGAGGTAGTAGTAGTAGTGCAAGTATTAGTGGAAGTAGCAGGGAGAGCAGTGATACCATAGCTAACAGTTTCGGCGATGGCCGACGAATTCCTCCGGTCGAGACTGTTGTCAAGGGGGGTATCCAAGTGACTGTGTAGACAGGGTGTTGATGATAACCATCATCAATTCGGAATTCCGTTTACTTATCTGACTTTGTCCCAAAATTTGTTCCGATGTTATGAGCTCTGAAGTGGATTGCTTTTTTGATAATAATTCAAATATTAAGATTTAAGATTGAGATTAAGGTTTTTATGACAATTACTTTTCGAAACTTCCACCCTGTGAACAAGGTCGGAATAACTCTTTGGGACAAGGATTTTCCATGTTATTTTTAAGTCGATTAATTATGTCAAGCTTAAGTTACTACGTTATTTCTTTGCTTAAAAATGCTTGTTTTTTATATACAGTCTAAGTTATATTTTAATTTATAAAAACTATCGATAATTTTCGTTCCGAAAGAAATTGCAAAATTAAATAAATAATAGACTTTAGTTGTAAATTAAGTAAATCAAGTAGATGCAAGTGCTAGGTTATTAACAAAAAATTTAATGTTTCTTAATATACCAGATAAGAGGAAGAATTAATTGTAATGACATAAGCGAACGTTAGGATTATTAAAAGATTTTTTTAACTTGGTTATTATATAAAAATAAATAATAATTACTTTTATAAAAATATTAATTTCACCATGCAAACGTCTTAGATACACATAGCGTGGTATGCTTTTGTATCCTAACTCAAGTAGAATATTGAAATCATACTCGCTATAGAGAGAGAGAGAGACAAGGATATAAGTTAAGATTTGAATAACCAATCACTTTGTTTATCATCGATGAACAGATGAGACAAAAAGGTGTAATTTTTGTCTATAATAGGAAGTACCAAACTATAGATAAAGAAAATTCATCTTTTTTTAAAGCATACTTTGGTGTTGAGTGTTTTTCTTAGCTTTACTACGTGCGAAAGGTACACTAAGCGACTATAAAAACTCGTTGTTGTTACGATGATAACATGACGGTCCCAAGCCCGAGTAAAGGAGGATGATTCGAGGCAACAGATTTGTCCTATCTTCAGTAAAAGCTATTGCTTACCTAAGGTGGAAGAGCGTACGCCCCGTTTTAATTAGCCCTCCTTAGGCATACCGGCATCTGACAAGTGTGACCTCTTTTCTCGGTTTCTCATGGGTCGTTATTGATTTAAAGGAATAATAATTATGAGACCGATGCATCTTAAAGCGCATCAACTTCGGATCATGCTGTTGAGCAACCCGCTGCAACTAGAGATCATGGCAGCTGTATCCATAAAACAAGCTTGTGTAAACGAAGGTTTGCCGGGTGGAACGACCAACTGGCTAATCATGGGAAGAAAGTTAGAAAACTATTCAATTCTGCTAAACCACCCTTACAGAGTGAATTAAGACGATTAAGACGGAAATGCTGCGAAGACATTGTCAAAATGATAGTAGCTGCACGAACCCATAAAGCATTAGTTAAGGATCAGACAAACTGTGTAGGTTTATTAAAAAAAGGCCGAAGGCACCTACACGTCGGACCGTGAGGATACAATCAGAACTCTGCTACAGGTTCATTTTACAGGTTCCATTACTCGTGCACCTTACACGTACCCGAACGCATCTGACCAAAGGGTCTATATTACTTGTAGGGTAAATAGCTATCCGGTAAAATCTTCAGTACGGATAAGGTTAAATGGGCAGTAGGCTAAAAGAACGTTCAAAGCTCCCGGCGGTGATGGGATCTTTCCAGCGCTGCTACAGAAAGCAATTGATATCAGCATATCTGGTATGTTTGCCTTATTTAGAGCCAGATACAATTGGGGGTACATTACTACTATCTGGGTAGACAGGTACGTAAATGCGATATTTATCCATAGACCAGACAATAGGCCTAGTGAGCTGCCTAAATTATACAGATCTATAAGTCTAACATAATTTGTCATCAAAACTATTGAGAGACTTATTATCTCGGCGTCATTCTTGAAAAACGGCTAAACTGGAATTCTCATATCAAGTCCGCCATCGAACGAGCCACTATGGCCTTGTGGGCCAGTAAACGCCTCTACGGCTTAACTTAGCGTCTAAATACTGAAATGATACATTCGATGTATGCAATGATGGTGAGACCTGTTATCACGTGTCGGTTAGTGACCGAAAGTTCTTGAATTGACAACTAAGCATCATAATCTGCAAAAAATTGCCTTTCTAGATATAACGGGGGCTATGCGTACCAGCCCCAGGACTGCATTAGAAACTGTTCTAGGACCTTGGCTTGCCTTGCATATCTTCGTCAGGAAGACGGCTGCTAGATTCCTTTATTAAGGTTAATACCGGCGAAGATCTCAATGGCATGGAGTTCTACCTGGAAAACCGAGGGACTCATGTCCATTGGTGTCGAGACTTTGCTGTTGGGTCCAAAGAGAACAGCTGCAACTCCAGTTTACATCTTCGATCCATCTGTGAACCAGACCAGACCTCTTGCGTTCAGTGCCGGAACACCATTGCACCAGTTTACCCGGTCAGATATTTCTACCTCAAATATCCTTCCGAAATAGTGCTCCCTGACCATTATCTCGGGGATAGTGCAGAACATGTCTCTTTCAGGAATTTAGTCAAGAATTTTCTGGTGAGCCACATAGCCACCCGGTTTGTACCCGTATTCTAGTTGCATCTTTGCAATTCTTTGTAGGTCCTGCAGGTTAGTTGCCGTTGTCCGTTCAAGAACTGTTGTCCACCAAACGATAGCCGCGTATGTGATAATACGTTCTCTCACCATCATTGTTTACATCCAATGTATTATTTTAGGATGTAGACATCAAGTTCTACCGTAGAGACGTACTTAACTATAACGTCCAAGCTGCTGGGATATAAGACAATGGTCACACCAGTACTTATATATGGATCTGAGACTTGTGTGCTTAGCAAAAAGCATTCTGAGCTCTAAGACGCCTTCGAGAGAAAAGTCTTACGGAGTATTGTTGGCCTCGTATGTGAGGAAGGAAAATTCCGGAGACTTTATAATGATGAGATTTATGAGCGTTACCGCGATATCGTGATTGTGAAGAGAATTAAGCTCGGTAGGCTCCGGTGAGTCTTCTGGCATAGGTTCTTCTTCCCATACTTCCACTATTATTTCATTAATTGCTTGATGTAATGTGGGCATCCTATTTTTATTAGTTCGGGGCCTTATTATTTTTGAGCCGATTTTTCACTCTGCTAAGTTCGTCTATGCTAGGTAGCGGCAGCATAGTATTGCTGTCATTGGTGGAGCCTCCAATTCCTCAGTTAGCTGGCCATTTAGCAACTCATGAAAGTGCTCTTCCCATCGCTCTAAGATGCCTTTAAGATCGGCGATCATATTGCCCTCTTTGTCCTTGCAGAATGTGCAACGCGTTACCTTTGGTAGAACTTCCGCACCTGGTGCGGTCCCTGCTCTCTTTACTGTTCCAGTTCACGGACTTTCTTTCGCCGGTGAACTGTTTTTCCATATCTTCTGAGCAGTACTAATGACAGTATTGTTTAGGCGTCTCCATTTCTCTTCTACGTCTGACATCTCAGCCCCAGGACTTACTCTTCCTGCATTTAGGGCGAGTCATATCGCTTGACCGTAGTTGTTTCTGGTCTCTTCATTGCGAAGGGCAGCCGTGTTGACTCGAATCTGATTCGCGGATGCAGTCTTTCGATGCAATTCGCGCTCGGAGCACCATACCAACAAGATAGTGGTCCGACTCGAAGTTGGCACCTCGGTACGTTCGTACCGTCATCAGGTTCGGGTTGTGGCGGCTGTCTATCAACACATGGTCTATCTGGTTCCGAGTGGCTCCATAGGGAGATACCCATCAGGTGGCTTTGTGGATATTTTTAGGCGCAAACCTTGTACTCGCAACGACCAAATTATTGCTTGCTGCCATCTCTATGACCCGTTGTCCATTGTCATTCGTGTTCTTATGTAAGCTATGGGTGCCAATGTACTGCCTGAATACTGGCTCCCTACCTATTTTAGCATTCATATCTCCCAGACTGATTTCTACATCATACTGAGGGCAGGCATGGGGTTTCCGTTCGACTGATTGATAATGAGCGGATAGCTGACATAGACAAATAATATGTTTATTAATAAGAAAAGTTATCAAATGGACAAGTTCTCTATTCGTGTGATAGCTAACACGTGTGTTAACAAGCGGATAGTAATTTTTTATTAATACGGCTGTTTATATATTAAACAAAACATATCCTTATTTGGTATAATTTTTAAGTTTTATTTATTTATTACATTTGAAATCAATTGTACATAATAACCTTTATTCACGGATTATAGGTAGGATTCATTACCTGCCCACAGAACATCAGCAATTTGGTTGTCCTCTCGACAATCAAATAGGCAAACGGTCGGTTGAAAATGACGGGCGATGTGGACATCGTATAAGTAATATGCCCAGTATCGACAGCTGCCGCAATTGTTCCTTCCTCGTTCACAACGATTTTTGTTTTCTGTTGGAGTTTAGTGACGGATGCCCGACTATTAATATCTGGCAGGTTTCCCGGTTCAAATATAGCTACAATGCCCATCTATTTAAAAAAAAAATATCATTATTGACAAAAAATATTAACTTTGGATCAGCACTCGTGAAACATACATTTTTTAAAATTTCCTTGGCTTCAATGCTTGTCGATAGAGAGAATTTCGGCAAACGAACCTCGGTATCGAATGGTACGACGAATTCGATTTGCTCAATTACTTGAAAAACGCTTTCCATTCCAATGGTTGTCAGATTTGTTACAACTTCATTAACAGAAGCTGTACAATTGTTATAATATTGTGTCGAGTCAAATTTCTGGTGATTATTTCTTAAAATTACTACTAACCCAGGACGGGTAAAAAGAGCACCATCGAAAAACGATCATCCGATCCGTACGGCAACACAACAACGTGACTTTTCAAATCCTTAATAACTGTTACAAAACTTAGCTCTTGGGTCATCATTGTGACTTTGGCAATTTCATTGCCGGCCTCATCATAAAAAGGTTCTTCTCGTGGAAATAAAATTATTCCTTCTTTTTTACCTTCCATTGTCCTTTGAAGTATAATGTCGAGAGCATAATCAACCGCATATTAATCAGATCTTCAGGCTTAAACACTTCAGTAATAAGATCATTAGTAGCATGTCGCACCTTATTATTTATGACGGCAGCTGCCCCACGGGTGTCCATAAAATTAACTGGAATTAAATCAGCTCCGTAACTTTTATCCATAATCAATTCAAATTCCGAATTGATTGGGAAATAACTGAACGGAAAATAGCTTGCATGGTTGCTACCGCGACATCCGATGTATTAATGCTGTTGAAGGAATGAATGAGTCAAAATTAATAAATTCCATTGTATTCCCAACTAATAGTCACTTACTTGAGAGTATTCTTAATAATCTGGTAGGCTTGACGTATTGTATACTTATCGTCAATATTTCCTAAAGCTGCTTGTATCTCCGCAAGGGTCGAACCAGTTGCACCTTCAGCGATTAGCATAAGAAGTGACCACATGGAAATTGGTGAAACCATAAAGTCATTTCCAGTCGGGCTGTGCTGATCAGAAAGCTTCGAGAATAGCTTAAGTGAAAAGTTCTGTAGTCCTGGAGTGACTCTTTCTATAATTGCCAGTTGTTCGGAGGCAAGCAGACCGTCAGGTGAGAGATTGGATGGTCTTTCGTCTGGGAAAGTTATTTTAGCCGTGATAGTCGATGCAAAATGTACTGTCACTAAAAGTGCTGCTAATGATCCTGAAAGAAAAAAACAATTTAGGTAAATCTCAGAATTGGGAATGTCACAATGCCATAAGATGAGCACTCGCTTTACGTAATAGCGATTCTATCAAGTCTTGCTTCGCGTGCTACTATATACTCTGTAAATATTTAATTATAAAAATACAAAATCAACACAACTGGAAGTTGTAATGGAATTGGAATTTTATGTCCAACGCCTTCCTATTTGGTAAAATTTTAAAGTTTTATTGCAATAAAAATATGATAGAGAGAGAATTTTTACTAAAAAAATGTCAATCTTACCTCTAAGTGAAACCATTGTAATTTTTATGGTTTTACTTTTAAGCTGAAAGATGTTAGAACAGTTAGCAACTAGTTGCAAGTTACTAAGCTAATGCCTAACATACCTTCGCTGAGATGCCCTTATATACCTATGCCAGCTAGCTGTTAGTGATGCCAAAACATAGATAAATATGGCCTTTATGTTTTGTGACGAATGTGAATGTTTACACAGCAAATTTTATACTAGTAGTCTTTCAATCATTCATTGTTATCATGCTAACGTGAACCAATAGATAAGATTTACAACATGACTTTTGGTTGTTATTGAAGAGACTAATTCCAAGTGTTGTTGTGCGCCAAGTTGCCAGTTGCTAACAAAAGTGTGGAAAAAATTAAAAAACAATTGTTTGCTTAACTCATATCTATTTGGTAGCTTAGGTGTTGTTCAAGTTTTATTTATTAAATATTTAGCCAAACACGTGGCGTCCTGGGATTGGACTACTGAGCGGAAGTTTCGAATTTCAAATCCCAGAAAAACACCAAAAAAACGGTCTAACTTCTAGCGAATATCTGACAAACGTTAGAGAGTTATAACTGTCATGGAAAAGCTTCTCAATTCGTCTTTTAAAAACAGCTTTGAATTTTAGATGCCTGCTATTATGTGCAAAAATATAATGCATACAACACGAACGGTCACCACGAGAATCTATGCTCTGGCACACAACGCCAAATATTGTTATTATTATGGCAAAGCCAAGTTAAACCCTTGGCATAGGTTAGGGTGTACGACTACGACTGCATCCCAGTTGATTAACACTGCTCGGTCTCCCAAAGGGACAAATTAATTAGAAATATTTCAAAAGAAGAAGCTTCTGATAGCTGAATTAAGTTCACAACCGAGCGTATGTTCTCATACGTGTGTACATTGATGGATTTTGATGACTTCATACATCAACTCCAAGGAAAGTAATCTGCCAATAACTCCGCCTTGCTATGACGGTAGCATGCCGTTTACAAGCCCCTCATCGTCTAAGGTATCGGACTAGTCCTATCCTCAGTTAATATTTATCCTATACCTGAATACCTGGCGAACTTCGCTTTAAACCCCAGTCTTCCCATTGCAAATCGGGCTCTGTCTTTGGTGACAGATTTTCCCGAATACTCGTGTATATTAAAATCGATCCAAATTTATATATTTATGAGACAGTTGCGTCTCAAACAGCATCAACCTCGAAAACAGTTATAGGACAGCCCGCTGTATCATTAGAAGCTGATGTGCTTCCAATACCTCGGTCTGTTGGTGGACAGCCGAAGTCTTCACTTAGTTCTGACAGTGCTGCCATACAGGCTCCATCCGTAATTCGCGAAGGTGTCGAATTAGACGATTTTGTGTGGGCATCACATTTACCAACCGATTTATATGAAATTTTCAATGTATATCACTGGTAGGTGGAGGAAGGTTATAGGTGATAGTATACACCCCTATTACGCTATCTTGGAGCCATATTTACCAACCGATTTATATTATTGATAAGTAGGGGAAGGATTTAGGCTATAGCATATCCCAACCGCGCGATGGTAACAGGAAGAGCGGAGGTAGGGTAGCGAAGCGCCCTGGATGGGCTTGAATAGAATAAAGTATATAAAGACATTTAAAGTACTGTTCTAACAAGATTTTTAGTTGTTTTTTAAAAAAAGTAAAGTTCTGATTAAAATGTATTCATAATTTGTGGTAATTGCTGACAAAAAGGAATAAATCTTCACTACAATTAAACATTTTGTACAGTTTTTAAAGCAATTTCCAGCTATTTGTCTGTTCACGTATCGCATAAGAGCCGATGTGCAGTAGAAAGAAGGGAGAGATAAAAAAGTGAAGTTACTGCCTTAGGCGTCGCAGTAGTAGCAGCAGCAGCAATACACAAAAAAAATGAACTGAAACAAGTAGGCAGCGCAGCAGTGTCTACTGCTATACACAAAATTTCATTCGTTCCCGTTTTCAGTATTATAGAATTTTGTTACAGTTCCATTTGTGCGTCTCAGGGTGAGGAAGTTCTCACAAATATAAAATTATATATAAATATAAAAAATACATGAATACTAAGCTTGAACTGTTTAATTTACAACCATCGTCCGAATTGTTGGACATTGGATTGCAAAAACACAATAATCTCTTTAAATGTTTAAATAAAGTAATTGATACGAAATATTTTCATTTTGTGTTTAATTGTTTACTGGCGCTGCGTGTGACAGTCCGCCATGCATAATTTGCGGAATATTTGTTAGTAAAGGGAAAACCAGCTCTAACTAATCAAAAAGGGTATGAATTTTCTTAATAGTTGGATACGGAGAAATTAGCATTTATCCATAGAAACATTGTCTATTGTGACGGACAAATAAGTTGTTCATCCTGATGGACGCAATCATTAATGAAATATGTCCATTTCAATAGACACCAAAAATTGTATTTTTTTACTTTTTTTTTTTTTTACAATATATAAACGCTAAAGGGATTTGCACCCTTAGCTTAGCACAGCATGGGCGTTACGAAATTAGGGAGAGGAAAAGATGAGAAGTCTATGTCTATACAAATGCGGAAACACACAATCAGGCAATTCATTCCACATAACTATTGTGCGGCTAAAGAAGGAATCTCTGAATGGGTTAGTACGTCCGAAGATAGGCATAATGGTGGACCCGTGGGCTCGAGTTAAGGCACGGGTATTGCTGATGGCTTCGAGAACGGGTGGTATGCATCAAGATATTTGTTTTGAACACCGCTTGTGGAAAAATTGATAAAAGAGTGACAAGCAGGAAACATTCCTACGATGTTCAAGCGATTCGATTGTTTTCGCGATATTTACGTCACCATTAAGTTTTAAGGCACGGTTCTGAATTTTGTCTAGTTAGTTGCAATGTGGTCTTGGGGGTACCTGACCAGACAATACAGTTTTATTCAAGTTAAGGGTGAATAAACGCCTTGTTAATAGTAGCCAGATCTAAAGGAGTGACGCACATCTTGCAGCGTTTTAGGAAACCTAAATATCTGGCAGCATTCTTGGCAGCAGTGGCAAATATGTTGTCATTCATTCCTGCGAAGCTTGTTGTTGACGCACATACCAAGAATTGAGAGTTTTTCAGTTTCTTCGATGCAAGATCCATTCATAGATAAAGGTTGAGTGTTTAAATTACGCTTGGACGACAGAAGACAGCATTGGGTTTTAGAAGCGTTAAATTCAACTCTATTAAGTAGTCCCCACCTTGTTTTGCTGGCAAGGTCAGAATTTAATGTGCTTAACATACGTTGTTGTTCAAGTTCCACTGGCGATGTAGAGGGGCGTGCAGAAACCGTGAAATCATAAGAAAAGCTAAGAGTGTTGTCGTCAGCGAAAGAATGTATTGGATTAGAAGTAGCGATCGTTAATGAAAATGTGAAAGAGTTTCGGATACAAAACAGAGCCTTGGGGAACACCGGCGTTTATGCGGTGAATATTGGATTTGAAACCGTCCAATACGAACTGGATTAAAAGGCCAGAAAGGGACTTACTATTCAAATCAAGCAGAGTCATATCAATTCCATGGGCATTCATTTCCACTTTTTCGGTGAGAAAAGCTATCAGGTCACCTGTAGAACGTTGCCTACGAAAATCGTACTGCTGGTCGCTAAGGATTTCACGTGATTCAAGGTATTGCATAAGCTTGAGATTGGTCAGCGTTTCGATGAATTTATAAAGCCTGGATGATGTTAGCGCAATTGGTCGATACGAGGAAAGAGATGACGGTTCGCCTTTTTAAGGAACAGACTAGATAAAGGCTGTTTTCCAATTCCTTGGGACAACTCTAGAAGAATGAGAGAAATGGAAAAGCCGGCGCAGTGGCAATGCCAACGTTGAAGAACACCTTTTCAAAACTATAGCGGGAATACCATCATGTCCAGCAGATTTATGAATGCTGAGATCACGAGCTGATAGCACAGTCTACCAACTCGCTCGTAAGCTCGCCAACAAGAAACACCACATCAACTACCATGTTAAGGCAATTAGATGGCTCTTTGATCCTTATGGAGGAACAACAATTAACCCGCTGGACAGAGCATTTTAAGAATGTTTTGAATTTGAATGTTCGCCAGGCACGTCCATCAACCCACATATGCACCCTAATAGGCTACTTACCGTCAGAGTTGCTACTCATTCGTTGGATGAGATAAGGACAACAATTCGTTCACTGCAATCAGGTTAAGCAGCTGGCAATGACAACATCTACGCAGAACTCCTCCAAGCCAACGTCGAGTTAACTACGCGAACATTGCATGCGACATATCAAGATATTTTGGAATCTGAATCAATTCCGTCGTCGCTTAGTAGTCAAACTCCCCAAGAAAGGTGATTTGAGCAATTGCGAAAACTGGAGAGGAATTACCCTGTTAAGCACCATAAACAAAGTGATCTCCTCTATAATAGCTAGGCGCTTACGGAATGCTTTAGAGCCAATTTGATGTGGCAGATTTTGTCTAGCTATGGTGTTCCGGAAAAAATCATTCACATCATTAAGGAGCTGTATCGCGATTCAACATGCCATGTCATTCATTACGGTCATCTTGGCTCACCTTTCAACATCTACTCGGGAGTCAAGAAAGGCTGCACCCTTCACAATTGTTATCGACTGGGTGATGAAAATAGTAACCCGTACTCCATCGGGTTTGCCATGGAATGTTTTTCACCGCCCTGAAGACCTGGACTATGCCGATAAACTCACTAGAACTCCACGCTAACAAAGTGGGTTTAAAAATTAACGTCTCAAAAACAAAGCTACTTCGCGTTAACGCTAGTGGAATATGTGATCTCTCGATTGATGGACATCAGATAGAGGAAGTCGATAAATTTTGTTATTTGGGCAGCTAGATATCAAAAAATTGTGGTGGTGCTGACTCGGATGTGTGCTCTCGTGTAAACAAGGCGCTACACTCCTATAGTATGCTAAATAATATCTGGAACTCCTCGCGAATCTGCCGGAAACTAAAGCTAATGATCTTCAGATCTAACGTAATCTCAGTACTCTTGTATGGCCGCGAAACGTGGAAAGTCACAGAGTCAATTGCGACGCGCCTCCAAGTTTTCGTCAACAAGTGCTTAAGGAGGATACTGAGAATAAGATGGCCGGATATTATCACCAATCAAGACTTGCGGAGAGTAACACAGCAGGAAGCAATCGCGATCACCATCAGACGACGAAAATGGAGCTGGATTGGCCACACTTTCAGCCAGCCAGAATCCACAAGGAAGCCGCCGAGTTGACCGTCCTAGCAAGACATGGAGAAGGACAATAGAAGAGGAAGCAAGAAGAAGAAGAGATCACGAGCACGAAAGTTAATCTGTCCCATAGAGGATTCGACTCAGATTGCAAGTACCGGTGGCGACAACGCGCTATCTAGTAACGTGGAGCTAGCTGCGAAATGTGAAGCAAGCATATTGGCTTTCGTCTATAGAGCTGACAGTTGGAATGCCATTGTTAATGAGCATTAGAATTGAAGATTGAAGATTCCTTTCACAAATGACCAAAAATGTTTACTTCCTTTGCGACAGTGAAGTATTTTTGGTCTCGGTTTCTGGTCAAATTTGGCTCGTCTAAGGTAGGAGGCATTGCAATAATTTCTGACTCGTTTTAATTTGGTTCAGTTTTCCACAGTCGGGTTTTCTTTATATAACCGAAAGTATACCTCCCGGTTCCTAGAAGCCTGTTTGCAGATTAAATCATACCAACCATTTTCCTTCGGATTGATACACTTAGTCCTGGAAGGGATAAATTGTCTCATACCCTCCTGGATTATGTTAGTGATCGTATCAGAAATGGCATCCATACCACCATTGGCATTAAGTGGCCAGTTAATATTCCCAAAGAAATTGTTGAGGCCATCCTAGTCGGCTTTTTTGTGTAACCAAATTTGCTGATACTACACAAGAGAGAAGAGCCTTGAGGTGAATATACACTGACGGTGGATTTGTTATGATGAGAGCTAAGAAACAAGTCAAGGGTATGACTTACAAAGTCTGGAATGCGAGTGGGTTTATTCACAAAAGCTGAGTGAGTGAGTGTGGTTAAAATCAGCAAATAACTCAGCATCCTTTCCTTGTAGTGTTTTTAAGCCTGAATGGCGTAACCAAATAGAATTGTGTATATTGAAATCACCCACAATGACGATTTCAGAAAATGGATCAAGCGACAAAATTCTTGATATAGAGTCAGACAGTGCATCTAACTCACTACAAGTTGAGACACTGTCTAAATTAGAGCTTCTGTATATGAAGCAGTAGTGAATGTCATGCTTACGCACTTTGACTTTGAGCCAAATGAAATTGAAAATATGAATGAAATTATGATTTTACAGAACATTGACATATAAGAATAGTTTTCCTGTCATATGAAAATTGCTAAATAGCGCTTTTACTATTAAGTCACGGAAATTGTTCACCGTGAACAAAAAAGTAACAAAATTAAGCAATAAAAGATACAAACAAAAAATTCATTATAACTTGATGTAGGAGGTACATTCGCTTATCTATGAACATTTTAGTGAATCCTGTTATCACGCTAACGTGAACAAATAGAACAACTTCGATAACACTAACAACATGACATTTGGTTGTCATTGAAAAGACTAAAGCTATTCAAAGTGTTGTTGTGCGCCAGTTGTTAACAAAAATGTGGAAAAAATTAAAAACACCATTGTTTGCATAACTTATCTATTTGGTAGCTTAGGAGGTACATCCGGTGTTGTTCAAGTTTTATTTATTACAAATATTTAGCGAACTATGGCAAACATGTGGACTCTTGTGGTTGGATGGACGAATGAGAGAGATTTTCGAATTTCGCATCCCAGAAAGACACCAACAACGCTCCAATCATCTTTTTCCTCGCACCGCGTTAACATCTAACTTTCTTCTGAACAAGAGGTTAGAATTTAACGTTTCCCAAACCCAATGCTGTCTTCTGTTCGTCTAAGCGTAATTTAAACCCCCAACCTTTACACATGAATGGATCCTGCAACAGAAAAACAGGAAAACTCACAATACTCGGTGTACGTCAACAACAAGCTTCGTTATAGTGACCAAATATTCGTTATCGCTAAGAATACTGCGAAATGTTTAGGTTTTCTACAACGTTGCAAGATGTACATCACTCCTTCAGAACTGGCTACTATTTACAAGGCACAAACTTGAATACAACTGTATTGTCTGGGCAGGAGGTCACAAGACCACATTGCATCTATTCGACAGAATTCAGAACCGCGCGAATACAATCGAATCGCTTGAACATCGTAGGAATGTTTCCTGCTTGTCACTATTTTATCCATAAGCGGTGTTTAAAATAAATATCCCAGATGCATAACGCCCATCCTCCAACCCAACCGAAATAACCGTGCCTCAACTCAAGCTCACGGGTCCAGAATTGGACATATTTTCGGACGTACCAACCATCTCAGAGATTTCTTCTTTAGCCGCACAATAATTATGTGGAATGAATTGCCCGACTCTGTGTTTCCGCATTTGTATGATCTACAGTCATTCTAGAGACATGTGCATAGACATCTTACCTTTTTCTCTCCCTAATTTTCAAACGCCCACGATGAGCTAAGCATTATAAGGGTACAAACCCCTTGAGCGTGTGTACAAAAAAACTAAACTATAACTCGAAAAGTAACTAGAGATCTAAATGGCATTTGCACCATATTTTAACCCAAGGGTTTTTCATTTGGTTCCAATAGAGTTTCTCAGCTATGCGTAAAGTAAGCTGCAAGTTGTTTGACATTTAAACTGATCTTGCCATTTAATTATAAAAAAGTACAGGCTTCTATAGCTTTTCAAAACTATCCGAATGCTTGGTCAATGATCGCGTTAAGTTGCGACAAATTAACGGGCGGTAATCATTCTCAGCGATGAAGCCTATTTCTGGTTTTTCTGGTTCGTTAATAAGCTAAATGATCGCATTTAGACAAGTCTGCAGCTTGAAGCCATTTAGGAAATGTCATTTCAATCACAAACAATTTCTGTTTGGTGAAGGGTTTATGTTAGAGGGTTAATCGGCCCATACTTCTTGAATTATACTGGAGAAATCAATGAACGTTGCTCTGAAAGCGTCTTGCCCAATCAGTCGGAGTAAAAAAAGTTCACCCTCCGTGGTGGAGCCATGACCTTAGTAAACTTAGGAATATGAATAGGTCTACCTTTAATGTCTGCTATATCAACAAAACACTGGCAGCCTTATAAAGACTGCTTAAGAAGGTACAAGAAGGCCATCAAAGAAGCCAAGCGATGCTCTTGGATGGACTTCTGTCAATCAATTGAAACTACCAAGGAGTCTGCTAGAATTTGCAAGAATTCTAGCGAAAGAAAGCACCTGTCCTTATTCATCAAGAAAGCTGACGGTGGCTGGACTGCATCTGCTGCAGAATCTCTGGATCTTCTCATAAATACACATTTCCCCACCAGCAGCAGCTATCAATGCGCAGACAACTTGGAGAGGTTGGATGCTGAGCATCTAGTCTCTTGTGATGTAGTGGATAACATCATAGGCCTAGATCTAGATGATCATGTCAGGCAACGATTTGAAGTCATACAAGCATCGAGCTCTCAAGGGCAGGTCTACGGAGACTGCCCTCGATGAGGTAGTGCGAACGATTTAGCACACGATAAACTACAAGCAGTTTACGTTAGCCACCTTTTTAGATATAGATGGGGCTTTCAACAATGTTCACATTGAGGCCATTAAGGAAGGTCTGGAATCCTACCTTACGCAATGGATCATATCCATGCTCCGCAGCAGGATTATACATGCCTTACATTACCAAACGAGTCGATAGAGACATCCACAAGGAGGGTTCATCTCTCCCTTACTGTGGCTGATGGTATTTAACGAAATGCTACTAAAACTTGAAGGGAATAGGACGAAGGTAGTTGCGTATGTAGATGACGTGCTGATAATCGAATCAGGCCAGTAACTCTTCGTGATCAGTAAAGTCATGGAAAGGGCCCTGGGTAAAGTCAGCTCCTAGGCAACAAGCTGTGACCTTGGAGTCAACCCTGAGAAGAACGAAATGGTTTTGTTCACCACCAAATTCAAGATACCGGCCTTAATCCTTTCAAAAGACAATGGGAAAAGTCTCAGCCTTACCCCGAACGCCAAAAACTCGGAGCGATCTTGGATAGGAAGCTTAGCTAGATGGCTAACATAGAGAACATGGTTAAAAAAGCCTCTATACCAGCAGCAAAACCATCAAAAGGAAATGGGGTCTTCAACCAAAGATGGCTCAGAACGACCGATTCGGTCGCTGGTTTGGTGGCCAGCGATGAAGAAGAAGTATAACGCCAACAAACTCAGCAGGTTACAGCGATCAGCAGCAGCAGGCGTTACAGGAGCTCTACGGTCTTGCACCTATTACCTCCTCCTGGTGACATATTTATCTGGCGATGTGCAGTGCAGTACGACTCCGAGACTTTGGGTGGTTTGCTACCAGACCATCCGGCATCGGCAATATACTGCATACAGTACCTGAAGACATGATACCATCATCTATTGATTACTGCATCCCTAAATTTGGCTTCAACTCATCGTTCAGCGTTGAGTTTCCTAGCAGGGGAAACTGAAAGGATGGGACAATAGCGAGACAATATGAAGCAACAATATTCACTGACGGATCCACGATGAAGGACAGAGTCGGTGCAGGTATCTTCTCGGATGATCTAAAACTGTCAAGGTCATTCAAGCCACCCGATTCGGCTAGCATCTTTCAGACAGAGATTCTTGCAATTAGGGATGCCTGTAGGCATCAGTAACGCACAAACCGGAAGGGTCGGTATTTGCGTTGATAGCCAATCTGCCGTAAGGGCGATTTATGTAACCACAATAAACTGGAAACTAGTAAAACAATGCCAATAAGAATTGGCCTCTATCAGTTAATTCCTGGACATCACCATAGTATGGGTGCCGGTGCAAAGTAATATAGAGTGTAATGAGAGAGCGAACGAATTGGCTAAGATCGGAGTCGCTATGGACATTGGCTCTATGGAGAAGGTAGCTGTCCAAGGAGCCGAGTCAATCAACAAATTCTCTCCTTTTTAAATTCTCTATATTAACTTCACTTGCCCGTGGGTCGTCGGTCGTCGGTCGGTGGTCGGTCGGTCGTCGGTCGGTCGTCGGTCGTCGGTCGGTCGTCTGTCGTGGATTCTTGCGATCAATTTTTAACCCACTTCCCATGGCCCGATTTTATTGAAATTTTGCACACATGTGTATTTCCGGAGACAACACTTTCTATTAAATTTTGAGGCCCCTCGGGCTGCGGGGTCGGGGGGCTCCCAAACAAAAATTTTAAAAAATTTACCCGATTTTCTTCAAATTTTACACACATGTGTATACCCAATAAACAATACTTTTTCGAAAATTTGGTAGTGATCGGGTCCCGGGTTCGGCCGCAAGGCCCTTATACATTTTTTAAATATCTGTACTGGCATCAGATATTCGTCGCCGTTTATGGACTTTGTGCGGTGTGTGCTGCGCAGTCGGCTGCGCTGCATGGTTTTGTTGGTGGTGGAGAGAGAGAGAGAAATCTTAGCGCACGCACAAATGAACCCAGCAAATGAAACGAGACATACATGTTTTATGCTTACTTCAACTTACATTTTTATTATATACTGAATTGTATTTTTATTGATGTCGTTTTTTTTGTTGTCGATATCAACTTACAGATAGAACAACAAGTTTTCACAATATTCTGTCATTTGGCGTTTTCATAAATTAGTTCAGAGCAGTCAAAGAGTTCTCAAGATAAATGTTCGTGTTTCTTATTTGCTCAGAGTATGAGCGTGCTCTAAGTGCTCAGAATAAAATGATCTGAGCTTTTTCAATTTTAACATCTGATGTCAAATGTTTGTTTCGATGATTTTCTTCTACAATAAAAAAAAATGGCCCAGGATCGAGGGGCTCCCATATCAATTTCTGCGATTAGAGAATTTAGATGAAAAATTTTAATTTTTATGGGTTGTTTTTTTTAATACTCAGTCATAATACTCACAGCTCAGGTAAAGCTGTCTGTCGAACTTCGCCATATCAAGATCAATATGGTCATTTCGCAGCAAAAAGGAAACTACCGAGTTGTTATCCAGAACCCGGAAGGACAAATTTCGTCAACATTCTGCCGGAATTAAGGAATTATTCCTGTTTTGCACATGATAGTGATTCGGATCATTTGGCCATTGAGCTTCGAGTGAGGTTGAATCAGCGAATTGTGCAAGTTACCCCAACACCTGAACTACACATCAACTTAACGAAAATAAACTGGAATCGGCTTAGATCAGAAGTCGAAGCTGGACTACAAATTCCAGCGGCATGTAGAAATCTAGAGAATAATGAAATTGATGATGCTATCAGAAATTTCGAGACTTCCATAGATCCATACAGCCATAGATCGGCAGAAAACTCTTCGTTCTAGCAGGGATCGGTTTCAACATCTACCTGAAAATATTTAGGCAATATATGCTCACAAGCAAAGGCTAAGAAAACGCCTTCAGAGGATCTTCAACAGGACCCTCAACACTGTTAATGACGAATATCAGTCTGTATTTTCGCAACTGCGTTGTACAGTAATCATGCTACCTCAAGCTGTGCGAAGTTACCAGGAAGATGAACTGACCAAACGACTTCAGAACATCAAACCAGGCCCGGATGCTTTTAAAAAGCTGAATTCTGTGATCGGAAAACGTATCTCCATTCCAGAAAGTATCTCGTTTGGAGAGCAAGTAGCATCCAGTCCTCTTGAAAAAGCCGAAGCCTTTGTCTGTCATTTCGAAAGGAGCTTTACGGACCAATCACCAGCTCATCTTCCAGATTTTGTAGAACAGGTTGAAAGTCTTGTGGAAGACACAACTTCTCCAAGAAATTTTGAAGTGCAGTTCAGTGAAGACAATCCCGCTAGCGCACCAGTTGACGTGGATATGTTCACAGGGACAGAAGTTGTCAGTGATTTAGTTATGAGTGGAAACTCAAAAAAATCATCGGGCACTGACGGAATTTCAAATTTTCTGCTTAAAAAGCTGCCGGGTATGGCAATTTTGATGTCAACAATTGCCTAAACAATAGTTACTTTCCAGACATCTGGAAATGTGTTGTACCAGTAAAATATTGGAATCCTTGATCCGTTAAAAGATCAATGAGTATTGTTCGGAAAGAAATCTAATTCCTGCCTTTTAGTTCGGCTTTCGAGAAAAGCACTCTACGCTGCACCCTCTGATGAAGCTTCACAGTACCGTCACTCGAGGACTGAATATCAAAAGTAGTACAGTAGCCTGTTTGTTAGACATCGAAAAAGCTTTCGATAGCGTCTGGACAAACGGGCTTCTGTACAAACTTATTAGTTTTGGTTTTTCCAATCATATTGTGAAAATAATTAAAAAATTTCTTTTTAACAGGGTCTTTTTTGTACAGGTGTATGGCAGCCCATCGACAAGGAAAAGGATTAATGCCGGAGTTCCCCAAGGCTCCAGACTTGGACCAGTCCTATTTAGCATCTTCACGGCGGATCAATCCACCAATGCAGCCGGAACAAGAACCATGCTTTTCGCGGAAGACTCCATAACCTATGCCGTTTCCCGCTCTCCTGAGATAGCTGCCCGAAGAGTGGAGGAACACCTCCGAAACCTTTGGGAGTACTACCTGAAGTGGGGACTGAAGATTAACGCTAACAAAACGGAACTCGTCTGCTTCCGAGTACCAGCAACCGAAACAAGGATAAGAAAAATCGCAAGCAGGTGCAGAGCCTTAAAAATCACCCTTCCGGACAACACGATAATAAACACCAAGTCAGAGACCCCCCCCCCCCCTCTCATATTATTTTCATTTTTATTTTATTTTAACCTTGTCCTTATCCGCGCTAGATCCCTCGAGTTTTGTGGCGTCAAAATGACGCTAATTGACGACCTCGCAAGCACTGCGTAGACCACCACTCTACCTACCTATGCTCGGAGAGCAGTCACAGTCACTGCAGACCATTACCAGACCATACTGACCAACTATTTTTAGGATAAATTGGAAGAGTTTGGCTTGAAGGATATGTGGTTTCAAAAAGACGGCGCCAAATGCCACAGAGCTGGCTAAATAAAAGTCATGAAAAATTATGTTCAGCACATAAATTAATCGTGCAGGAGTTTTATTGGAGAACATTTAAATGATGTTGTACTCCATATTGCATGGAATTGATGGTACTATCATCTGTAATATTTTCTAAACTACAACTGTTTATCTAAAACAACAAAGGCGCTCTTAATGGCAAACTTGTTATGTGAAACCAAACACATCCTTATCTGGTATAATAATAAAGTTTTATTTATTTATAACCTTTGAAATCAATTATACATAATATCCTTTTGTTCACGGTTTATAGGTAGGATTCATTACCTGCCCACAGAACAGAAGCAAGTCAGTTTTACCATCGACAATCATATAGGCAAACGGTCGGTTGAAAATTAAGGCTTCCGAGTGTACAAACCTATTGGTTCCTAGCGATAATCTTCCTTCCTCGTTGACAACAATTTTTGTATCCTGTTGGAGTTTTGATACGGAAATCGTTGGATGAATTTTTCGTAGATTTCCCTCAGCAAATATATCCTTAATGCCTATCTAAAAAAATAATTAATTATTGATTAGAATAAGTATTAACTTTGGGTTAGAACTCGTGCAACATACTTCTTTGAACATTCCTGCAGCGTGAAATCTTGTCCACTCAGAGAATTTCGGCAGGCGAACCTCTTTATAGGAATTTGCGGACATGCTAAGCATAATTCTTTCCATTCCAACGGTTGAAAGTTTTTTGACAACTTCTTTAACAGAAGTTCCTATGGAATTGTTAAAATATTCAAGTCAAACTTCTGATGATTAATTTTTAAAATTACTAACCCCTGATGGGTAAAAAGAGCATCATCGAAAAACGATCATCAAGTCCGTACGGCAACTGCACAACGTAACTTTTCAAATCGTTATTTAATGTTACAGCTCGTGATTTATCGATCATCATTGTTACTTTGGCAATTTCATTGTCGTCCTCATCATAAAAATATTCTTCTTGTGATATGTTTTTGTTAAAGGAAAACTGAAAAATCATAATGGTTAATGGTTAACTGAAAGATATTCGTTGTTCTTTTTACCCTCCATTGTCCTTTGAAGTATATTGTTGAAAGCAGAATGAGCTGAGTAATATTCAAATCTTGAGATTTAAACACGGAATGGATTTGATTATTAGTGGCACGTCGGATCTTATCATTTATGATCGCAGCAGCACTATTGGGGTTCGTATAATCAACGGAAATCAAACTAGCTTGGCTGTAATTTTGCTTCACAACATTTTTAAAGTCAAAATCGATTGGTATATCTGTACTGGTTAAAAGAGCTTGCAAGGTTGATATTTCAAGAGATGATGTCTTAACGCTGTTGAAGAGATTATTGAGCCAAAACTAATAAATTCCTAACATATATCCACTTACTTGAGAGTGTTCTGGATAATCTGGTAGGCTTGATATTGGGTATTCTTATCGCCAACATATCCTAATGCTGCTTGTAGCTCCGTAAGGGTCGAACCAGTTGCGCCTTCAGCGATTAGCAGAAGAAGTGACCAAATGGAAATTGGTGAAAACGATAAATTACTTCCAGCTCGGGTGTACCGGTCAGAAAGCTTCGAGAATAGGTTAAGTGAGAAGTTTTGTAGACTCGGAGTGACTCGTTCTAAAATTTCCAGTTGTTCGAAAGTAGGTAGACCGTTAGCTGGCCGACTGGATATTGTCACAGCCGTAATGAACGATACGAAATATACGCGTCACTAAAAGTGCTGCCAATGATTCTGAAAGAAAAAAGCCATTTAGGAAAACTCGTAATTGTGAATGTCACACATTTTAAAGTGCACTCAGTTGAGCACTCGTTTTGCTTAATAAAGTTTCCTCTATGTGTTGGTTCTCGTGCTACTCTATAATAAGTACTGTTAACTGGTTAATTAAGAAAACAAAAAAATGTATACAACTGGGAAATGTAATTGAATTTGAAAGCAAACCACCACCATCTTATTTGGTAAAATTTTAAAGTTTCCTTGCAATAAAAATATAAGAGAGAGCCTTTTTAATGAAAATTTTTAATCTTACCTCTGAGTCGAACCATTGTAAAGTGTATTGTTTAGTTTAACTTTTGAGCTGGAAGTAACAGATAGTAACTAATTGTAAGGAATCAAGCTACTGCCTAACATGCCTTCGCTGAGATGCCTTTATATACTTGTGCCACATATCGGATAGAAAGATAATTATGGCCTATCAGAAAGATGGTGTTGTTGTAATTTATAACAGTTGTGTTGTTCAGCAAACATATCTGCTTTTGTATTTTATCAAATGCGGATGTTTAAACAAAAACTCTGCACTAATAAAGTGTAAAAGTTGCTATCATGCTTAGTGAACAAATAGAACAACTTCGGTAACACAAACAACATGAAATTAGGTTGTTTTTGAATAACTGAAGATATTCAAATTGTTGTTGTATGCCAGTTGTTAAAGATAAAATTGTGTGCCTATCTTTTTATTATTTGGTAGCTTAGTTGGTTCATGGTTTTTATAGAAAATACAGCAGATATTCCTTATTGTTGTTGTATGCCAGTTATTAACACAAATATGGAAGAACTTAAAAACAAAATTGTTTGCACATTTTATCTATTTGGTATTTGGTAACAACATCCGCTGTTGTTCAACTTGTATTCATTAAGGCTTTAAATCCCTGTCTCAATTTCAACAGGTATCATTTTAAAAATATTATATAATTTTTTGAGTATTTCCTTTGAGACACTAATCCTATGTAATTTTGCGCTAACGCGCTTGTACTCAGTTTATCCCGCCAATCTACGAGGAGCCGCAGAGTATCTTTAAGAGCTAAAATTTAGTCCAGCTTGTTTGCTCATCCCTGGTGCAATTCCTGGCATCAGGAAGCACATTGATTTTGTGGAGTTGTGGAGCGTACCGAGCAATGCAACATTCGAAAGCGCGGGCACGCGAAGATGAATATAAAGAGCTCAGAAGATATGAAAAAACAGTTCACCGGCGAAAGAAAACGGCCTGGGAGAAGAATCTCATCCGTGAAATGGAACAGTACAGAGAGCAAGGACCGCACAAGGCACGGAAGTTCTACCAAAGAGTCCGCGGTATGACACAATATACACCGCGTTGCACGTACTGCAAAGACAAAGAGGGTAATCTGATCGCCGATCTCAAAGGCGATCTTAGAGCGATGTTCTTCCTTCCACCTACTCGATGAACTAATTAGAGCTTCGTATGAAGCGTAGGCCAATATCAATGTTGTTGAGATCATTACTGTCGTTGTAGAACTGGATACAGAGAAGATGGACGATAGTCTCCTTCTCATCCTCATCTATGCAGCTTCTGCAGAAGTCATTCGAGAAGACTCCAAGTCTTGCTGTTTGCCTGCCTATGAGACAGGGTTCAGTAATGACACCTACAAGATTGCTGGCAGCGGACCATAAGGTGCCACAATCTTACCGCTGCCAGTGGAAAGCATATCTGTCAAGGCCGACCTGAGCTTGTCGGCCGTAGTCAAACCACTACCCACCGTTGCAAGAGCATTACCGGTAGACGATCTAGATGGAGCGCGTTGTCGCGAACATCCACCAGATGCGCCTTCTAGATTACTGGCAGCGGAATGCCATAAGGTGCCACAATCCTACCGCTGCTGGAAGAAGGCCTAACTGTCAAGGCCGACCCGCGCCTTTCGGCAGTAGTCAAAACAACACCCACCGTTGCAGGAGCATTAACGGTAGACATCAAAGGCACCGTACTACCGTCCTGTAAAGAAAAAGTAACGGTCTGCAAAGTATTTGCGCTAGTTTTCTCAAAACTATCAAAAGAATAGCAGAGCGATATATCGGCACAAAAATAATAAGGCCTCGGGATTAGATGGTATCCCAGCAGAGCTTGTTAATAAGACATAAGAAAGAGACATCACAACAGCAAGTCCATTCAGATATTGGCTTACGCAGACGATATTGATATCGTTGGTAAAACCTCAAGAGCTGTATAGGAAGCTTCCATTCAGATCGATCAGGCGGCACAAAATCTGGGGCTGCACATATAAATGAGAGCAAAAAAAATACATGGTGGCCACGTGTGTGACCAGAAGATTCAACTTTTTTACTTCAATTAAAATAGTTGAGCGCGAACTGGAAGTAGTGCAATCCTTTAACTATCTCGGGTCAACTACAGCAGCCGATAACTGCATGGAATCAGAAATGCACCAACGGTAGCTTAAAGTCAACAAAGCCTACTTTAAACTTTCAAGACTCTCTTCAAATCCAGTTATCTAACTATAACATTCAAACCACTTGTGTATAAAACAATAACCATACTAGTAGTGAGATATGGATCCGCGACTCTAACCTCTAAGCCGCTTTCGAGAGAATATTGTGAGGAAGAACGACTCCGGAGACTCTATAATGATAAGATCTACGGGCGTTATGGCGATGTTGACGGAATGAAGAGAATTAAGCTCGGTAGGTTCCGGTGGGCAGGACATCTAGCACGTATAAGCGGAGAGGATCCTACTCGGAAAGTCTTTTGCGGTAGGGTTTATTAGGCCGCTCAGAGTCTAGGGATCCACAACTGTTTGACATCGGCTTAAAATCGGGACCGGGGGAAAGACTTTTTGTGATAAATCTCGAAACGGCATAAATGTCTTTACAAATATATTTTATATATCTTTCATTGAGTCATAATATTATCTAGATAAATGGGTAGTAAGAAAAAGAATGAAACCCACCGTTATCGGCTTTAAAGCAGTAAATGAACGGCTATGTACCCTTCGCTTGCAGGGCAGATTTAAAAACATAAGCCTCATAAACGTTCACGCACCTACAGATGATTCCCCAGATGATTAAAAAGAAGAATTCTTTGAATCAGTCGAACGTGAACATCATGCCTGCCCTCAGTACGATGTTAAAATCATTCTAGGGGATATGATTGCAAAAATATGTAATGATGCAGTATTCAGGCAGAACATTGACACCCATAGCTTACACAAGAACACTAATGACAATGGAGAACGAGTCATACAGATGGCAGCAGACAATAATTTGGTCGTTGCGAGTACAAGGTTTGCGTGCAAAAATTTTCACAAAGCCACCTGATCTCCTGATGGACCTATTTACAACCAGAAAGCCAAAACCCGAACCTGATGACGGTACGAACGTTCCAAGTTGCCAACATCGACTCGGATCAATATATTGTTGTTATGATGCTCCGGGCGTAGATTGAATCATCTTGAAAGACAGCATCCCCGAATCAGGTTCGAGTCAACACGGCTGCCCTTTGCAACGAAGAGACCAGAAACAACTACAGTCATGCGATAGGACTCGCCTTAAATGCAGGGAAACTAAGTCCTGGCCTGAGATGTCGGGTCTCAGGAATACTACCAAAAGTACTGCTGACTCCTTCTTCGGTAGTAGTCGTAGAGTTCGGAACGACTGCTTCGATGACGAATGTAAGCTAGCGACTGAACGTAAGAATATTGCGTAGCGAGCAATGCAACAATCGCATAGAACGAGGGCACACGAAGTTAAATATAAAGAGCTCAGAAGAATTGGCTGAGATGGCAGTCGCTATGGACACTAGCTCTCCAATGAGCTTAGTCAAGGATCAAATTCTCCATTTTTTAATGCTAGTGACAGCGTTGTTATCCAGAACCCGGAATGATTTTGCCAGAGCTTTGGGTACACTTTGGCACTGGTCACTGGCTAGTGGGCAGTCATGCTGCTCAGTTGGGTATACTGCACAACAACTTCTGCAGAAGTTGCAAATATGAAAATAAGAAAGAAACTCTCATACACTTCCTCTGCAGTTGTCCGGCCCTAGCCGGGTCAAGACACCACATTTTAGGTAAACCTCATCATCATTCATCAACTTGATCTCATACCCGAACGCTACAGGCTGGATTTTAACCTTGTCCTTATCCGCGCTAGATCCCTCGAGTTTTGTGGCATCAAAATGGCGCTTATTGAGAAACTCGCAAGCGTGGACCACCACTCTACCTACCTATGCTCGGAATGCAGTCACAGTCAATGCAGATCGTTGCCAGACCATATTGACTGACTATTTTTAGGATAAATTGGAAGAGTTTGGTTTGAATGATATGCGGTTTCAAAAAGACGGCGCCAGATGCCACACAGCTGGCTAAATAAAAGTCCTGAAAAATTTGGTTCAGCGCATATAGCTTTGAAGTCAAATCTTTGTGGTGCTATCTCGGATGTGTGCCCTTGAGTAAACAAGGCACGACACTCCTATAGTATGCTAAATAATATCTGGAACTCCTCGCAAATCGCCCGGAATCTGAAGCTAACGATCTTCAGATCAAACGTTCTCTCAGTGCTCTTGAATGGCTGCGAAACGTGGAAAGTCACAGAGTCAATTGCGACGCGCCTCCAAGTCTTCGTTAACAAATTGCTTAAGGAGAATACTGAGAATAAGATGGTCGGACATTATGACCCAGCAAGTGCTTAAGGAGGATACTGAGAATAAGATGGCCAGACATTATCACCAATCAAGACTTGCGGAGAGTAACGCAGCAGGAAGCAAATGGAAAATGGAGCTGGATTGGCCACACTTTGAGCAAGCCAGCTGACGATAATACAAAACTAGCGCTCGACTTGAATCCACAAGGAAGCCGTCGAGTTGGCCGTCCTAGCAAGACATGGAAAAGGACAATAGAAGAAGAAGCAAGATCCCAGGGGACCGAGTGGCGTCTCTTGAAACCTCAGGCGTTAAATCGAGTTCGTTGGAGGGCGTTCGTAGAAGCCCTATGCTCCCCCGCAGAGTAAAGGAAAGAAAGAAGGAAGAAGTACTTCTGCTACTTCACAGTGGCTACATAATAAGTTGATTAAAAATGCTTAGTAATTATTTCCGCTAGATCGCAATGGCTATATAGTAAGTTGATTAATTCGTTAAGTTGAAATTGTAATAACAGAAACTTTGAACATATGCTGCAACAATAAACAAAATTTGTTCTTGATGCATCTGATATTCCAAGTTGAATGTTCGTGGTCGATGTTACGAACATAATTCACAAACAACTCTTGAGCAAATATTATTCAAAAGGAAGTAGATCGCTTGCATTCTTCTATTTCCCGACTCATCTGTTTGTCCAAATGACCGGTAATACTTCAGACGTATTTCACCTTCCGTAGTATCTATGGTCTTCATGATATGGACAATGGCACTACTTTGTAATTTATAACGTTCCAAAGAAAGAGAAAACTGTTAGCTCTCATTGAAGTAAATGTCCATTGAGGCTTTTGTGAGGAACAAATTCGTCAAGACGTGGGACGAATTTCTCCTACACAAATTAAAAGCATTAACATCTTTTCATACTCTAATTCCGACACTCAAAAACAGGACTGACGGCATTTCATCAAAAATTGCTTTATTGCTTTTCAAAATATTCGCCTTTAAGATCTATACACTTTTGCATACGCTCCAACCATTTATCGAAACACTTTTTCCAGTCCGAAGATGATAGATCCAAAACATTGTTTTTGAACGCAGTCGATTGCCCTTTTTTCCGGCTCATACGCAAATATCCATGATTCTTCACATTTTACGATCTTGTATACGTTTTCGGAAGTAACTTCAACGAATTTTTCAATCGGAGATACACATGTGTGTATACAGTTTGCAGAAAATCGGGTACATTTTGTAAAATATTTGTATGGGAGCCTCCCGACTCCAAAATTTTAATAGAAAGTGTTGTCATTAGAGATACTCATGTGTGCAGCAAGCCACGGGCACGCAAAGTTAATATAGTGAATATAAAGGGTTATCCATTTTGCGGTTTCAAAAGTAAACGTAAATAAAATACATATAAAATATTTTTTATCATGATATTTATTTTTTATTATAAAGTTTGAACGTTGACATTATGCGTGAAATACTACATCATTTAAATGACCACCACGCGAATTGTTGCAAGCATCAATTCTTTTGAGGTAATTTTTGACCACTTTTTGACACATATTGGGCGGTATCTCAGCCATAACTTGACGAATATTGGTTTTTAAGTGCTCAAGAGTTAAAGGTTTATCTGCATAAACACGGTCTTTCGCGAAGCCCCACAAAAAAAAGTCAAGCGGTGTCAAATCGCATGATCTTGGTGGCCAGTTGATATCGCCACGACGAGAAATTACGCGGCCAGGAAATGTCTCTTGCAATAAAGCCATATTCGCTCGAGTTGTGTGGCATGTGGCACCGTCTTGTTGAAACCACATATTTTCTAAGTCGTATTCTTCAATAGCAGGCAAAAAAAAGTCGGTTAGCATATGACCATAAACCTCCGAATTGACGGTGACAGTCGTTCCATTGTCGTTTTCGAAGAAGTAAGCTCCAATCACACCTCCGGACCAAAGAGCGCACCAAGCAGTGACTTTTTGTGGATGTAATGGCTTCTCTTCAATTACTTGAGGATTCTCAGAACCCCAAATACGACAATTTTGTTTGTTAACATACCCGCCGAGTGAGAAATGTACTTCGTCGCTGAAGAATATTTTGTTCGAAAAATCGCCGTCCACCGCCTGTTGTTCAAGCACCCGTACCCGACGTATCTATGACGTTGTGAATGGTCAGCTGGCTTCAGTTATTGTGTGAGCTGGATTTTATATGGATGTAGGTGTAGATCCAAATGCAAAATACGCCATAATGTGCCGTAAGACAGTCCTAATTCCTGAGAACGACGAGGAATCGACACATTCGGTTCTTCGGCAACACTTTCACTTACAGCAGCGATATTTTCAGTGGTATGAGCGAAACGATGATGCACAGGCCTTACAATATCTGTAACCGATCCAGTCTCTTCTAATTTCTTCACAATTTTGTCAATTGCTTGCGTAGTTGGACGATTATGTAAACCATAATCTCCTCTTAAAGCACGATATGTGGCTGTGGCAGAATCACCATTTTTGTAGTAGGTTTTTACAATTTTCAAGCGTTGTGCGATAGTTAAGCGATCCATTTTCGTAAATGTCAGACTTTCAACTGAAAAAAAAATTGTTTTAACAACTTAGTTTGACAGATGTCGAATTCCAGCCCTATACTTTTGAAAACGCGAAATGGATAACCATTTACAATTAAGTCCACTAACCAAAGGTCTAAAATGGACGCTCGTTTGGCATTCCGCGTTAATGAATCAATAGAACACTTTTCGTTAGAAGTTCTTTTCCTCAGCAAGCAAAGTGTTATTTGCATATTAACCCAAGTCTTGTTCAACAAATTTTTAGGACATATTTTGTAAAAGAAGAAAAGGAGACTTCCAAACAAATTTTGTCCATAGCTTTCTTCAATACTTCATGTATAAGATACAATTATGTATATACATAATAAAAACAGCGATTTCCAAGAAATAAAATTCAAAACCCAATGTAAATCCATTACAGTGTGCAAATGTCACCTTATCTTCTCCCTGAAATTCATGAGCAATCACTCGTAGTAGCCAAAGAAAAAACTCCACAAAATTATATTAGAAAATAATGGCAGTACAAAAGGTGCACATCATTGACTTTAGCAGCAGGGGAGAAGAAAAAAAAATATCGATAATAGAAAAAGCACAATTATTCTCCCATTTTGTGGATTATTCGATTTACTGTATACGACATTTAAATCGTCGTGGGAAAAACGTCTGTACACTGAGTTCCACCGACCAACCAACCCACGACGAATTGCATTTCGCACTTCAACGCAGCCACCCCGAAAAATTTACTATTCATCCTTCGTTCCTGCCTTTGTTTGCTTATTCAAAAGCCAATTTAAACAAAGAAATGGTGTACAGCGAGGAAAAAATCTCACCGGAATCTGCAAGAAAATATTTAACGCAAAGGACGACCCAAAGAAGAGCGAGCACCAACTCAGAAGTTCATCTCGAAACCCAGTGAACAAAAATGGATTGCAGGTTTTTCGTGGAAGATGAAAGAGTGGTGTGTGTTGTGGTGCGACGGACGGGGCAGAAGCCAGATAGTCCTTTTATGTGAAATGAATGCATAAATAGTCGTACTTTAGTGGTTGGTTGTGATCAGAATATCGAGAAAACAGAAAACAGAACAGAAAAAATTCAAAATCAATGGAAAAGGAACAAATAATACTATCTACAACTTTCTCGTTATGTTCAACCGCTATTCGACCATTGAACTAGAACTTTTCTCGGACGCCCCATACATATTGTATGCATGTGCGTTCGCCAATACTCTCCTCGTGCCTATTGGGTGTCCTTGTAATCCTTGTAAATTATCGGAATTGTTTGGGAATTGTTAGCGAAATCGTTCCGCACGGCAAGCAGTCAGGCGGACACTCGTGATAGAGGCAATCTCGAATACTCGAACGACGACTTATATCCTCCGTCGTGCTCTCCAATTGAACTAAACGGAGAACAGCAAATAGTTTGAGCCTAATTTATTAGCTAGCTGCTCATCTCTGGTACAACAACAAGGACGAGAAGTACCACTAGAGACTAGAGATCGACCTGTAGTCAGTTGATGATGTTCCACGAAGAGAAGCGGAAGAATGGATGTACGACAGCATTTTGTTCTGGTCAATGCCGACTGTAAACGGGGAGTGTGTCTGCCTCCTCCGCAGTTACTATATAGACACACGTTAGTCAACGATTGAGTTTTTGTGTCCTGTAAATTGTTAGGACTGCGAAGTGCGAATGAATAGCGCCAGCAGAATCTGTACACTGAAGAAAAAGTTAATATAGAGAATTTAATAAAAACAACCAATAAAAAAATAAAATAAAATTTTTCATGTAAAGTCTCTAATAGGAGGAGCAAATTTTGAACCAGGGTACTAATTTTGGTCGCAAATGTGAAAAAGTCACCTGAACGTGAGATGTCAGTTCGTATTCGTACAAGGTGTATAGCATACAAATTTAATGTTGTGTGATGTTGTTTTCTTTGTTTGGGTTAGTGTTAATTTAATGACCGATTCTAGTACAAGATTCTAGTACAAATTCTGAATCGGTTCGCTTTTGCCTCATGCAGACGACAACTCGCGTACTCAAAACTAGGTGAGACGTGAGATAGTCTCACCAAAGTGTTACTCGTTGTTTTCACCTCAAATTAACAAAAATGCTACAATAAAATAATTTGCTTGTTTGCATGTACACGTATACGGGCTTCTAATAATTCTACAAGAAATTGTGAGCCGAATCGATGGGAAAATGTTATAGCACAAATCAAAATGGCGAAATTCGAAATTGAAGAGAAGGATCGCACTGCAAACACCGAGACGGAGACAGAGAAAATTTAGAACATTATAGAATTAGTGGGCGGTATAATTTTTAGCTGTGATCACCGAAATAATGAAAAAACCACAACTAATGTGCTACCAAACTCAATATTTAGAACACATATTACCTTAAGAATATCGGATGCAACAAAAACAGATGTTACCTCATGTACGATAACATGTGTTCTAAATTTATTCTTTAATTTTTGCCATGAATGTATTTCAGCGATAACTCCATAATTTTGCTCAACAAGCAAATAATTTTTTATTGTAGCATTATGATTATTTGAGGTGGAAACAACGAGTAACACTGCTGTTGACATTAAGGCAAAATCAAATTATGCGCATGCGTCAAAAATCATACTACTACACACAACATCTACTAACACTACGAACTTGCGGTTAAGATGTGAGTTTTTTCACATTTGCGACCAAAATTTGTAGTCAGGTTAATTTTGAAAAAATTAATATTAAAACCCCCTCACTTCAAAATTTCAAAAATTCTTGTCACCGGGAATCCATATATGTAAGAATTTTTGTTATAGGAGCCCTCTGCCCTTGTGGCCCAATCACTTCCAAATTTCCATAGTATGTGTTGTCATCGGAGATACACATGTTTCTAAAACTTGAAGAAAATCGGGCTAATTTTTAAAAAAAATCTTTATGGGTACCATACCGGCACTGAGCCCAGATAGTGGTGTCACCGGAAAAACCACCAGTGTGTAAAATTTCAATAAAATCGGGCTTTGTGAAGTTCTGTTTAAACCGATCGCAAGATTCCACGACAGACAAACAGATAGACAGACTGACAGATACACAGGCAGGAGAAATTAAAAGAAAAAATCAACAAATCATAAAAACCAAAAAATTAAAAGAAAATAAAAAAACCAAACGGTGACAAACGATGATGATGACGCGATTATAGACAGTCACGTCCTTAGCCTCTCGCATCACAACTCCTATCTTATGCGTCCACGTCGCGTGACTGGAAACTCGGCCAAATCAAGTGAACGATTTCGGTATCCAATCGGATTTGTATTAGCTTCGGTCGGGGCTAAAGTCCCCGCCTTAATATCGGTGGCGCTTCATTTCGACCTAGGTTGCGGTTGCCCAATCACCACTCAACTGAATTAATTGAAACTAATACAAGCCTCGGATACGTATCGAATTTATCAACACTGATATTTGGACCACGGAAAAGGACAGGTTTGGGAATTTGGAACATTCACACGTCGCTCGTCAAGACAACGACGTTTGCACAATTAACAAAATATTTTCATAAATACCATCTAGAGATTCTTGATCCTAGTGAGGTGAAATGGCCTGCAGTTGGCGAAAAACGAACATCTACCGGCGAGTTTCTAATTTTTCTGGTAAGCCTGCAGGAGAACACCATGCGAATGGAGTGGGATTTCTACTCTCTATAAGCCGCGAGAAATTCGTTACAAGACATATGCACCCTAATAGGCTACTCAACGTCAGCGTCGCAAATCCTTCGTTGGATGAGGTAAGGACAACAATTCGTTCACTGCAATCAGGTAAATCAGCAGGCAATGACAACATCCACGCAGAACTACTTCAAGCCGACGTCGGGTTAACTACGCGAACATTGCATGCGATATATTATGGTATCTGGTCGTTAAAAGAAGGCTTAATAGTCAAACCCCCATGAAAGTTGATTCGAGCAATTACGAAAACTGGAAAGGAATTACCTAGATGAGCACCACAAACAAAGTGATCTCCTCTATAATAGCTAGGCGCTTACGGAATGGGTTAGAGCCAGTTTTGAGAAATAAACAATTAACATCCTGGTTATATTCATTGAACAGTCAATTGAGTATAGCTCTCCTCTGTTTATGGTTTTTGTTTAAACGCGCTTTTTATAGTAGCGTGCGCCGAAACATGATGTGGCAGAGTTTTTCCAGCTACCAGTGTTCCGGAAAAACTCATCAACATCATCGAGGAGCTGTACTGCAGCTCAACATGCCGCGTCATGCATAACGGTCATCTTGGCTCACCTTTGAACATCTAAATAATATCTGGAACTCCTCGCAAATATCCCGGAATCTGTAGCTAATGATCTTCAGAACTAACGTTCTCTCAGTACTCTTGTATGGCCGCGAAACGTGGAAAGTCACAGAGTCAATTGTGACGTGCCTCCGAGTCTTCGTTAACAAGTTCTTAAGGCGGATACTGACAATAAAATAGCCGGACATTATAAAAACGGGGGGTTTTTTTTTTTTTTTTTAAATAATTATTATAATTTTTGGCAGATTTTACAGAATATATAAAAAAATTAAGAAATTCCAAATTTTCCAATTCACTTTTTAAATCTCTCAGCATCAGCTTCAGCGGTGTTTGCAGCTTTTGTTGCTCCTTCATTCACAGCAGGAGATATTGGAGTGCTGAAGGTGTGTTGCCTCCCCTTTTTACTGCAGTGCTGCAAGGAAGCTGCCACCCTCTTATGTGTCTGACAGATAAAGAATAAATTTAACTTCATGTCTTTCTATATAACACACACAAGGACTATATCACAGAAGGACATAATGGCTGCGCACAAAAAAAAAAAGAATTGGATTTCAAGTTAGGCTATCATCGAAGCGGAACACTCACTAATCTGTGGATTTGCTTCGCCAGCTGCCGTTGATTTCTGTACGAACGGAGACAGAAGAAGAAGAAGACTACACCTCGACGATGTTCATTTTGTATTCTGGAATAATAATAATTGGTACAATGGCTAAGAAACAATACAAAAGTTATGGCCTTGTTCGTTTGAATTGCGCTGAAATCGTAGTGTGGGGTGTAATGTGTCAGGCGGCGGCGGCAACAAAGAAGATTTACTAACTTCAGATATGTAATTTAGGGAATTACTTCTTCGACACCAATGGCCGTTGTCTTCTGCTCTGCTTGTGCTGTATTGCTGGTGCAAAAATTGAGACAATTCGTTGTCGAATTAAGGATTTTGCTCACACCATTAATTTCAGCTGCATCCGCAGTCTATCGTCTGAATTAAACGCCGGAATTTCGAATTTCAGCGGATTTACGCTCGTTCACGGTAATAGCATCGCCAATAAATTGATGCCACAGTGAGCTCCTTGTGGTTTTGCTTCACATTATCATGGCCGGTTGTATTTTTTAAATGACATCACGATCGTATTGTACCGACATATTTTTAAGCACAATGACGGTTTTGTAGGCTCTGACACCGCAATAATACTCTGAACTGCAATCGATTTGTTTTTGTTGTCTTTGTCTTTTAGCAAAATAAACATTTCGCGAGGTTCAATTTGTCGATGTGAAGATTTATGAATGCTGTTGTAAAAGTCAATGAATTGGATAAATTGTAGATTTACGTTGTATAGTCTCAGAGCAGGTGTAGTTTTTTTATACGGTTTCCAAAATGTATTGTAGGAATATTAAACAATTGACACTCGAGTTATGCAATCAACTAAAATATAATGATTCTTGATTAGTATGACTACTTCTTCTCCTAAGACACGCCAATGTACACAGCTTAGCGCTAAATGTTAAGGGAAGAAAGAAACATTACCTTTATCGGAGAACTGTGCACTGGAACCCGGCACTCACAAAAAATACGCCTCTCAGTTTCTTCTCCTCCAAAAAAAAGCATACACGCTGTCACCGTATCATCAGGTTCAGTTGGTTTAATGATATCTTAGGCACCATTTGCCCGTAAGAAAGCACACAACCATTATTAGAGTCGTTTCTTATTAAGTGTAAGAAATTTATTATGCTTGACTTTTATTATAGTCTCTTATATATTCTAAGCTCTAGGACAACGCTGAGTTTCCCAGGAGCTAATTTTTGCAAATTTACTTTCCTATTGACTCAACAGAAGAGGTTTGGGCTCTGGAGGGTAGTGGCTGAACCAGCCCTGGCTTGTTTCGTTCGTCAGAAAGTCCTCCGATGACCGATGGCTTAATTTTGTTGTTCTTGACCAGTGATTTCAGTGCTTTAATAGTAGCATCTGATTAGGCTTTAGTCCACCGAGTGAGAACTAGGAGCTTTAAGACCCGTCTGACTGTCAAAAAAATGGTGATTGAAGGGCCCTTGACTGATTTCATCTAAGATCCGTCAGTGCGTACCAGAGCAGACTTCATGGGTCCTGCTTTGGTACACCATTGGACCACATTTCAACGGAAAACTTTATGGTAGTACCTCTAACAGAAATTAGTGCAAATTAGTTTTGTTCCTGAGAGGTGCCAGAACGGTCTTACTGGGGTTGATCGGTAGACCATTTGTGTTTTCCAAGTTTTTTTTTTTGCAGCAACTAAAATCTAGAAAGCATCCGCATACCCAGAGTCCATGTGAGCCGACTCATTAAGATCTGTGAGTAAGTCGTATATTACAGTAAAGGTGAGAGAGCGCCTCGTTGCTTGAGGATTTGAGGCATCGGACAAGTCCTATACCCAGTAGAAGGTATTCCTCATCCAAGGTGGAACAGCATACGCCCATGGATGCATGGCTAATAGGGTGGTTAGTCAATAGTATGCGGACTCTGAATACCTGGCGACGTTCCGTTTCAACTGTTCTGTCATGGGTGACTTCATTACCGGGATACTCTTAGGTCAGTATTGATTTAAGAAATAACAATTATGAGACCGATGCAACTCAAAGCGCATCAACCTCGGATCCTATTGAACGACAAGTTGTATCTAGAGAACCTGTTTAGCTTTCGATGGCCAACCGCATGTTGTCCTCAACTGCTCGGTCTGCTGTTAAGCAGTCGAACCCTACCTAGAGTTCAGACGGCGTAGCCATACGGGACCCATTTGAAAATCGCGAGGGCGTCAGAACTGAGGACGTGGAATCAGCCACTTATGATTCTCACGTATCCACAATCGTCGATCAATGTAGCGTTATTTCAGAGAAATTCGGATACTCTTCTATTGGGAAGGCATTAGATGAGCTACTGATGCAGCAACACCGATTCATTAAATAGAACTTGCTAGAGAGAAGGCGACTTAAACAAACTTTACGCATGGACAAGGATAGAGACATTGCTCTTGCTTTTGCCAAAGCCGACCCTTCAATTCCAGCATCCAAGGAGGAATAATGAACACCATCAGGGTATTACAGGGAAACCTGCATTATGCGTAGGGCGCGTCCGCTAACTTCAGCAAGCGTTTCGCCAAGGAAAATATAACCATTGGTCTCATCCAAGAGCCTTGGGTTATTAGCGGATAGATAAAAGGTCTACGGAACGGGTGAAATAAGTTTGTTCTGCAAATGCGGGGAGCCAGCGCCAACGGTGGCCTGGTTGATTGGCTCGAAAATTAACTTTCTTCACAACGAAAGACCTGGTAGCCCTGCTGATTAAAGTTTCGACCGAGAGGGGAACACAGAATACCGTGTGTACTCCAGCATTTCGCCTTTAGAGGTCCAGGAGCTGATAGAGCACTGCCAGAACAGAAAACTCCAGTAACGGGTGCAATGTACACCCGCCATACGACTGCATTAGAGGCTTTTGTAGGTCTTTCACCCTTGCAAATCTTCATTAGGAAGACTGCTGCTAGATGCACTATTAAGCTGAAACAGAAATACGGGTACAAGCCAGGTGACTATGTGGGACAACTGAAAATTCTGGACTCAATACCTGAAAGAAATATGTTCTGTAAATTATTGTCAGGAAGTACTGTTTCGGCAGGTTATTTTGGGGTAGAAATTTTAGACCGTGCAACATGGTGCAATGGTGTTCTTGCACTGAACGCTAGAGGTCTGGTCTGGTTCACAGATGGATCGAAGATGGATGCTGGAGTTAGAGCTGGTGTATGTGTATACCCAACACCAACGTCTCGATACCAATGGGAAAAAGTTCCACGGTTTTCCATATGGCACTCCATGCTTTTGAGTTCTGCGCCATAATTGGCCTTAATAAAGGAATGGAGGGCGCTATTTTATATATCTTTTCAAATAGCCAGGCAGCACTGTCCAACCTAATGAACTCGTTATCAGTTAAAAGCTGCTACAATGCACTGCTATCTCTTGCCATATACAATCGAGTGAAACTCGGTTGGGTCCCAGGTCATCAGGGAGTTGGATTGAAACCTGCGTTCATGGGACTTGAACCCTACTGTGGTGTCAACTGGGCTGATAAATTGTTGGGAACACAAACTTCGTCTGGCTCACTGGGACAACGTCTACGGTCCTGAGGCAATCCAAACAATTAATCACCATTTTCAGAGTGAAACTCGGTTGGCTCTCTGGTCATCTGGGAATTGCAGTCAAAGAACCTGCAGATGAAGTTGCTAGCACTGGCTCGAAATCTGCGTTCATAGGACTTGAACCCTACTGTGGTATCAGCTGGGCTGCCGCCATATAAACACAAACTTTGTCTAGCCCAGTGGGATAACGTTCCGAAGCTGTTAACTAAAAAGGCACTTTTCCTAAAACGAAATCCTTAATCTAAATAGGGATAGCATTAGAAGGCTGGTTAGTTTCCTAACAGGTTATTGTGGCTTGCGGTGTCAAATTAACAAAATTGGTGTGGGCTTAGAAACAGATGGTAGGTTCTGCTTTGAGGATAAAGATTCTCTGTGAATGCCCAACAGTAATATGGTTAAGGAGACGTATTTTTCCAGGAAATATGCGGAGTTGAGAAATTCTGCCACTAAGGACATACTATCCTTTACTGGGGAGGTGGTACGTCTCTTAAATACACCCTATAATACAAAAGATCTCTTAGGTCGCAGTGTCTGCCATATGGGCTAGGGTATTCTTTTGTTTTTTTAAAAAATAGCTAGTAAAGCAACTAGTGTGGTTAGAATCATATCAAGTTCTGTTTGAAGAAAAACACCCATCCGCTCCCAGAGATTTAAAAGAAATGACTCTATTTCGCATAATGTACACAGACTAAAGGGATTTTCACCCTTATAATGTAAAGCATAGCGTGGGCGTTAGGAAATAAGGCAGAGGAAATGATGAGATGTCTGTGCACGTGTGTCTTAAATGACTGCAGAACATACAATTGTCCATTGCTTGACATGACGTCGTGGACGGTAAAAGAAGATTTTCAATTTATTCTCTGACATATTATACCTATCATGTATTTGGTAATAATTTTCAAAATTTGGCATCCATTTCTGCAATTCCTAAAAGGCAAACAGAATGCAAAGTCACTTACAACGGACTTATCACACCTCCTGTCGCTTGTGCACTGCTCGGGAATGCATTTTCTTCGTTTCCTTTTTTTTATGGGAACAATAAAATGCTACTCCATCCCTTGTATAGAGAACTCTCCTCCCATTTTTTTTATATTCTTGTAATTTTCGCGCCTGTTTTTCTTATGTGCGCACATTTTAAACTGTAAGTCAACCTCAACGGTCTTAGTCTGAAGAAATGCCTTAGTGGGAAATTGCGTGCTTAGCGCAAGTTAGGCTAAGTGTATGTAGCGATCAGTGTTGTTAATGTATGTTTTAAGGCCTAATTGATTTCTGCTTATATCATGCAGAGTTTTGCTTTTACTTTGCGTCACGTATGTGCGATGTAATTTGCAAAAGTGATTCAAACGATAATGCAGTAAGACATGTTGTATAGGCTGACAGCAGGTCGGCAGGAAAATGTATAGATGGACAGACGGACAGAAAGGAACAGGAACAGGAACAACACAGCCTGTGGTCGTTGTTCGCTGTTCACTTATATCTTGAATCTACGTTTCCTTTTTGAATCTTTTTGTTGCATTTTTGCATTTTTCTGCCCTCTCCGATGATTGTTTGATAATCTAAAAGCTACTTTATAGCTGATACAACGAGTAATAATAATAAACGTTCATGTCAGAGGGTTGGCCTCCACCAGGGCTTGAGAAATGTTTTATGCAAATTGTGTATAAGTGTGTGTGTGTGTGTGTGTAAGTCAATTGCATTATCTTGTAGCTTTGTAGAGTGGTCGTTTGAATAAAACCTTCCGTCGGTGTGGTGGCCGTCGGTTAGTGCTGAATGGAAATGTCTCATTCAGTCTGTGGTGCGACTCATCCCAGTCAAGGAGGTTACTTAACAACTGAATTGTTGTTGAGTTTCCCATGAGCACCAACTACACAAAGGATATTTGTGTCGATAACGAGATTACTTTTTGCTTTTGCTTTCCAATCTCCGTCTATTATTCTATGTGTCGTGTGTGTGTTCAATGGGTCGAACCGGACCTACCGATACTAAACTTATTGTTTACCTTTATTACGAGTTATGAAAATGAAAGGATTACTTTTGGCACAACAGCAACAAGAGAAGTAAAATATTTCAAGGATTACTAACCCATATGATGTCCTTTTAATAAAGACTTACTATACAATTCTTGTAGATCATTTTAATCTAATTTGTAAATCTAATATATCGGTCTTTCTAATGAAATGATAGAGAAAAGTGGATTTTCTGAATTATATTTCTGCTGCAAGGAATTTTCTGTCCATTAAAAGACAGTGGACTGCGAGTAAGAGATGGATTACCAAAAAATTTGGAATGTCTAAGTCTAAAGAGTGATTTTCCAATGGAATTGTGTTTCCCTAGAGATGTTGCAGTTGTCCTAATGACGACAGAAGTAGGACTCCAGAAACTGAAGATTTGTTTATCGTTGCTGTCAATACTTTGGCGGCTGGATATCGACGTATTGCAACTTAGTTTTGATTTGACTCTCATCTTAGAAGTCGTCAAATAAACTCTTGATTCGCCTTGAGCTTTCCATGACCCTAAAGTCTCGTAACAATTTAACGATTCTGTCGCCTTTTTCCACATTTTTTTCAGCATCGATTTTCCAAGACAGTGGAATATACTTTTGTATTAAGGACTCCGAAGATAATGTCGATCCCACTCCGAACTTCATATAAGATTCATCAATGTACCCGGACCCTATTCTTCTTAGGACGAAGGGTCGTTTAACATTGAACTTAATGTCACTGTACAAAACAACAGCAAAAGTTTTCATATTGAAATACGTCAGGATAATATACCTCCTAACGGTCATAGGTCCTTAGGTAGGCAGAGTAGAGGTCCACGCCATTTTGGGCCATTTTGATGCCACAAAACTCGAGGGTTCTAGTATGGATAAGGACAAGATTTAAATCCAGTCTGTAGCGTTCAGGTGTGAGATCAATTCATTGATCCTGTTATCCGAGAGCTCTTTCAGGTTGTAAAAAAATGGTTTACCCAAAATGCGGTATCTTGACCCTGCTAGGGCCGAACAACTGCAGAGGAAGTGTATGAGAGTTTATTTCTCATTTTCATCTTTGCAACTTCTGCAGACGTTATTGTGTGGTATACCCAACTTACAAGCATGACTGCTGATAGCCACAACTCTGGCAATATCCTTCCGGGTTCTGGATAACAACTAGGTGGTTTTCTTTTAGCTGTAGGATGGCCATATTGATCTTGATATGGCGCAGTTCGACAGACTGTTCCACCTGAGCTGTGACTTAGTATTAAAGAAGGAGAGAATTTGTTCCTTGACTGAGCTCATTGGACAGCTAACCTTCTCCATAGAGCCAGTATCCATAGCTACTCCCATCTAAGCCAAGTCTTCTGCCCTCTCATTGCCCTCAATATTACGGTGCCACGGCACCCATAGTAGGGTGATGTCAAGGATTTGACTGATCGAGGCCAATTCTTCTTGGCACTGTTGTACTAACTTCGAGTTTATTGTAGTCACATAAATCGCCTTTATGGCTGATTGGCTATCAACACAAGTATCAACCCTTCCGATTTGTGCATTTCTGAGCCTTAATGCTCTACAGGCCTCCTTAGAATCTTTGTCTGAAAAACGCTAACCGAATTGTGTAACTTGAAAGACCTTGACAGATTTAAATCACCTGAGAAGATACCTGCACCTGATACTGATACCTCCGTCCTTCATATTGGATACGTCAGTGAAAATTGTTGCGTCATATTGCCCCGCTACTGTCCCATCCTTCCAGTTTCCCCTGGTAGAAAATTCAGCTGAACTATGCAGTAATCAGTAGATGATGGTATCAAGTCTTCAGGTACTGTCTGTAGTATATTGCAGTGCCGTACAACAGCAGACCACCCAGATCCTATGAGTCGTACTGCAATGCACGTCGCAACATACCTGATAAATAGGTCAGTAGGTAATAGGTGCAAGATGGTGTTAATGGCCTCGGTCGGGCAAGACCGTAGAGCTCCTGTAATGCAACAGCCAATCGCTGTAACTTGCTAAGTTTGGTGACGTTATACTTCTTCTTCATCGCTTGCCACCAAACCAGCGATCTATAGGTGAGAATTGGCCGTACAACAGCTGTTTACAGCCAGAGAGCCATTTTTGGTTGAAGAACCCATTTCCTTCCGATGGTTTTCCTGCTAGCATAGAGGGTTACGCATGCTTTATTAGCCCTGTTTTTATGTTAGCCTTCCAGTTAAGCTCCTATCTAAGATCACTCTGAGATATTTTACGCTGGGGGTCAGACTTTTCCCATTGAGTTTTGGAAGGATAAAGGTGGGTATATTGGATTTTATGGTAAGCAAAACCATTTTGGTCTTCCCAGGGTTGACTCCAAGGCCACAGCTTGTTGCCCAGGAGCCGACTTTACCCAGGGCTCTTTCCATGACTTCACTGATGATGAAAAGTTACTGGCCTGATACGAGTATGACCACTTCATCTGCATACGCAACTACCTTCGTCCTATCCTCTTCAAGCTTAAGTACCTTTCATGAATTACCATCAGCCACAGTAAGGGAGAGATAACACCTCCTTGGGGGTGCCTCTGTCGACTCGTAATGGTAATATTACAGCTGCCAAGATTGGCATGTATAATCCTGCTGCCGAGCATGGATACGATCCATTGCGTAAGGAAGGATTCCACTCCTGTCTCCGTGGACTTGCCCATAAGATATGCGTGTTGAGAATTGATGCTTGTGTGACTTCAAATCGTTGCTTGATATGATGATCTAGAATTCGTTCCAGAGCCTTTAGCAAGAACGATAAGAGAATATTAGCGGCCTAAAATCCTTTGCTGATAACTCCTCTGCAGCATCGGGGGACATAATTCAGTAGGAGACAGCTTCTTAAAATCATCATTAGCCAGGAAGTTGTCAGCTCCAGTGATAAGTGTAGCATAATCGGGTGTATGCCATCCAGGCCAGGAGTCTTATAGGCCGAAAAACTTCTTAAAGTACATGAAACGTTTTCCCGGGTTATGATGTTATCCACTACATCACGAGAGACAAGATGCTCAGCATGCAACCTTTCCAAGTTATCTGCGTATTTATAGCTGCTGGTGGGGAAATGTGTATTTATGAGAAGATCCATGGATTCTGCCGCAGATGCCATCCAGCCACCGTCAGCTTTCTTGATGAGAGTCGGACAAGTGTTCTCTTTGGCCAGAATCTTGCAAATTCTAGCAGAGTCCTTGGTAGTTTCAATTGATTGACAGAAGTCCATTCAAGAACGTCGCTTGGCTTCTTTGATGGCCTTCTTGTACCTTCTTACTTAAGCAGTCTTTATAAGGCTGCCAGTGTTTGAAGATATTGAAGATCGACCTAGTCATACTCCTAATTTTATTAGGTCTTGGCTCTATCACGGAAGGTAAACTTTTTTACTCCGACTGATTGGGCAAGAGGCTTATAGAGCCCATTTTTGTCCAATTCGTCAGCCGAAGTTCCTTCAATATTTAATCATCATCATCATCTTTGGTCCGGTCCTGACCTCCCGCAAAAAGTCTCTCCACCGGTCCCGATTTCGAGCCGAGGTCATCCAGTTTGGCAATATTAAATAATTTGCCTAATTTCGACTGGAGGTTCAGATCAAACCTTATATACTTATGGTCCGAGTAGGAGTTGACATCGGACACTGTCCAGTTATCAACCCTGAATACCATTACCATCATTAAGGCAATGTTGATTACCTCTTTCCTACCATTGAACCTCTCCGACCACGAAAAGGTAAAGGATGGAGCATTACCAGAGTTACAAATGCTAAGATAATAAAATCAAAAAGAGACTCATCCCGTTCATTGTCCTCCGAGCTGCCTCAGAGGAAATGTCTGGAATTGGAGTCACATCCGAAGAGGATGCATTCGTCATTTGACTTTGATAGCATTGCGATTTCTTCTGGCGGGGCAGGGCGGTTTTCCGTATTTTCATTATCTCAGCATTATGACAGTAACTGTGATTTCACTACAAAATTTCCTTTCTTATCTCGATAGTTTTCTTATCGGGTGTCGGCTTTGGCATGTTCCTTTTATCATTCGGTACATCTACCGATTATTATTCCTGTAGCAGCATCTCTCAATGTCTTCAATAGCATACCTTTGTAATTTTTTCATTTTGCCTTTTGTGATTGTACCTACCGCTCACGAGCAGCTCTCGTCCTCTAATTTTGATGCATGCGTCTTCCTGCATTCGTAATCAAACCCAGGGTTTCGTAGAGGTAGCCGAGTGAAAACTATTATATCAATAGCTGCGTTTGATGGCATAATAAAAGCTTAGCCACTCCTTCGTTTCAGGGTAATTGCAGTTTCTCTTGGTTTCGAATTCGATCTGTCGGCTTTCTTTAGATATAAGACTGGCGATCGCAAAGCTCTATATTTCTTTTTTGCATTCGGCTGCGATAAGGCTTTCCCCAAGATGCAGCTTCACTGAACCCAATATAATTGTAAGATAGGATGGCCGATTAACACACATTCAGTTCTGTACACCATCTGCAGTGACTGATACTTCTTCTGAAGTAAAAGTCATGAGATGACAAAAGCTATTAAGTGGAAGCCGAAGTTATCGAACGCGCTATTACTATTTCACAAACTCGTAAAAGTTATACGTGAAAAGTTTACCTGATTATTGGCTAAAAAGTTACCTTCAAAGTGTGAAAACTTCTAAACAATACCCTCTTTGCATTATTTCACAATTATAACATTCAAGACTAAGGAAGTCTTATTTTTCATTACAACGCTCTACTAACAGTTAATGCAACCAAATATGCTCCAAAACGACCAGTGTGCAGCTAATTTCCATTTCGCAATCTCTGCACACATAATGGGTAGAAAGGAAACTGCTCATGTTCGTCGCTTTATGTTGGCATTGGAGTACTTCAAAGTGCATTGGATGGTGCAGTCAGTACAAAGGAAGAACAAGGAGTGGAAAGCATGAAAAAGAAATAAATTCAACAAGCAAATGGTTGTCCAGAGGTTGGCCAATATGTTGTCGGTGGTACAACTGAAAATTCTCTTACAAGCCCTTTTCTCTGTAGAGCAATTTAAATGTACGACGATGTTATGCTACAGCACTTGCCAAACTCGGTTCGAACGTTTTACAATTCAATTTCAATAAATGTTAATTAAAAATTTCAACGGGACAACACTAAAAAAAGCCATTCAAGCAAGCAAGTTATAGCTTCACCAGAGTCGGAGGTATGCAAAATAAACGCAAACACAAAAACACAGACACGTCTCGTACATGGTTCGTTCAAAAAAAGAGAACATTGAGGATTCTGTGCGTATTACTGCAGCCAATGTTAAAAATGGGACAACACCTATTTGGACTCATTATCAGAATTTTTCCACGAAGAACATTTTATGTTTTCTGGAAACCAACCGATCAGAACGTTTAAATATTTTCAGTTGTCTGTTAATGGTAACATTTATTAATGCTGCCCGGAATGACCGACAAAATAAAATAGGGACAATTTTTAGATTTAAAGATGATTCTTAAAAGGGTTTGAAGAGATTTTACAGCGTTATTACATTACAATGAGGAACAATCGTCTATAAATCGATGCAGCTATTTATTGGCTTTAAAGACGGTATTGATATCACCGGTAAATATGATATTTCGGGCTGTACAAAAAAAATTTCATCGACGAAAATAAATTCTGTAAAGACTCTTCTTAGAACCTAATAGTAACATAAAAATCACTACGAAGTAAATTTCCGACATCGGATAGGAAAACCTTGCGGATAATTATTGACCCTTTACGTTGTAGCAATGTAAATCTGTCGGAGCTCGTCTTAGCCAAAATTGGTTCTGTTTTTCTTTACAAAAGAAAAATGGTTATTAAGGAATCAGTAACATAGTTTGCTTTCAGGATAGATATATGAGATGGTACGGCTATGGCTATCAGCTCGCCACCAGCTAGAGAAGAGGTGTCTTCCAATGATAGAACATTCCAAACTGGTAGTATTGTAGGTAGAGAAGGTTTCGGTCTTAGCTGTGTGGAAAGGTATAACTCTTCCAGTTCAAAAACAATCTGGAATAGTGTGTAGGGGGAGGGGGGGGGGTAAGAAATGTCTGCAACGAAATCCAGACAATGAAGTCCTGGAGAAAAATTCAGTGGTGTTGAGGGTACCTAGTTTTGCTAACTTATGACTAAACCAACTTTGTTAACTTTACCTGTGCATATATCCGATGGTTATAATTTTTTTTCGCATGGGTTCGAAAATTACTTCCTGATGCGATTTTTAGGAACGCCGAGCCTAAACGATGGAATAGACCAGAGGACTTACACAGTAAAGATATATCAACGTAGAAATAATAATTCAGGCACGAGTCTACATATTTCTATTTCAACATGACTTTACTCTAGAGTCTAAACGTCCTATGGTATATGCTATTCTTTCATGTCTGATGGAATGTTTTTAAGGAGGTCAGAATCAGGAATAGGTTGACGTCTAACAGCTGTAATATATACTTTACTTACTTATTTCATATATCCCCTTGTGTGCTCTAGGGCATCTACTACGCCTACGCGACATCGCGTGCGCTTCCTGGCAATCTCCAACTCTTCCCCAATTGCCGTGACTACTCCTCAACTGTTCTGCGCCATTTATTTCTCGAACGACCCGTTCTTCTACCATCCTGAGATAACGGATTCCATTACATTGCGTAGTTTGCTATGAAACTGTCGCCTTTTCGGAGTGTATGACCAATCCACTGCCACTTCCGTCATTTGATGGTTATGCCTATTGGTTCCTGACTCGTTATCTGGTAAAGATGTTCGTTGGAGATACGGTTAGGCCAGAAAATCCTTAAGATGTTCCGTAGGCCCCTATTTACGAATGTTTGTAACCTTTTAGTGATAGTAGCGGTCACCATCCAAGTGCTACACTCATACAACAGCACAGATTCAACATTTGAATGGAACAGTCACAGCTTGGTGTTAAAGCTGATCGCATTGCTTCGCCATATCATGGACATCATTCCAAATATTAATTTTGCTTTGCCGATTCGATTGACAATGTCCTGTTTCCAATATATTGGAAACTCTCTACTCTCTCTACCGGCTGTCCAGCAATGTTAACTTGAGTTACTCAGTTAGTGCCGAGGTTGATGATTTTGGTTTTGGCAGCATTATTCTTCAAACCTGCAACATTTGCCTCCCTTTCCACATTTGTTGTCATTTGGTGCAGCTTCATAATCCTGTGTGAGAGTAAACAAACGTCGTCAGCCTAGTCCAGATGTTTGAGTTGATATGTAAGAGTCCAACGAATTCCTCCGTTTCCAGTAGACAAAAAAAGTATCGGCGATAGAATGCAACCTTGTCGTAACCCACTTAGGATCTCGAATTCCTCTGACAGCTTTCCTCTATGTAGCACATGACATTTAGCGCCGTCATATGCTGCTTTAATAATAGCTATTTGTTTATCTCCTGCGCAAGGCGAGCCAGATAAACTATCTCAAAATCATTGAACGGCAGGTGCACTGATGACGAGAATTCAACGCACTGTTCAATAATAATCCGCAGGGTGTTGATGTGGTCTACACAAGAGGATCCAGTGCGGAAACTAGCTTGTTCGGCATCGAGTGTATCTTCCAGTTGTTCTTTAATTCGCTCAGGTACTACATTGCAACTGCAGGAAGAACGCAAATGCTATCCAGTTTTCGCACTCCATAAGACTATCTTTTTTAGGGAGCTTGCCGATCATTCCTTCTTCCATTCGTCGGGGAAACTTTCTGCCTACCAAGCTCACCCTACAAGAGGATATAAAAGCTCTGCTCATGTCCTTGGAGCGGCACGCAGAAGCTCTCCGGGTATACCATCTAGTCCTACTGACTTGTTGTTCTTTAGTGCGCTAATCGCGGTAGAAATCTCATCTTTACTGGGAGTTGAGGTGCGAATTCGGGAAATTGACTTCCGGCAGCTCCGTTTGATTTTGGTGCATATCGTTGGCAGATACACGGTTAATGACCGTAGAGAAATGCTTCTTCCATCGCTTGAGTTGATCCTCATCTGAAACGATTACGGCACCATCTAGCTCTTTGGTGATTCTGTAAACGGTTCTTCTATAACACCTGCTCGCTGCTCCCTCTGCTTCTGTGGCCAGTTTGTTAATATAATTACATTTTTCACGTCTTACACTACGCTGCACGTCTCTCAATCTGCTTCGATACAGGTACTCTAGCTCGATCCTCGCTGCTGCTGGGGTATTTACAATAGGAGATTTAAGTAGCTTACGTTCTTCAATCCGCCTCCAGGTATCTTCGGTAAGCCACGTGCTCTTCTACCAACAATACTTTCTGCTCCAGATGTGAAAACATATTTCACAGCCTTCCAATGTTCCCTTAATTGTTGGCGTACTGAGGGGATCTTTAGCCTGCCGATGTTATACCTAGTCATTCGGATGATATTGCGGAGTCTTTGAATTGATGCACTACGTAACTGGACAGCAGCTACCGTAAGGTGATGATCCCGTACCATACCCATTTCAGCTCTGCTCGTCTGTTTCGAACGTCTAAAAGACAGCTCCTTAAAGGTCGGCTGATCGCCACATGGTTGATTTGGTTGGATGATGATGTATAGCGTACAATAATTGTGAGGGTCACGACACTATCTCTATCTTGGGATATTAGCACAAATAATAGTCCTTAATTAGAAAAAGACATTAGGTGTCCGAAGTCGCTTCCAATTCGATTAAGACCTCTAGATATTTACTAAATTTAGTGTTAGACTATACAGCAGCAATGCTACAATTGTATTGAATTTCATGTAGTTATTATTAATACAAAAAAAACCTTTAATTTGTTGTATTAATGGTTAATTGTCATATTTGTTACTCGTGCCTTACATACAAGTATATCGACGTTCTCAAATGACACACTGACCATCATATTGGATTCGTGCATATGCAAAATGCCGCCCTGCGACACACATGACATAATGCGTTTAAATCACATAATTTATTTGCGCTCACAACGTGTATGCAAGAATGCAAGATTTAAATGTGCTCGATTAAAAAATTTCCCTTTAAAAATGCACGCCATTTAACTAAAAATTATGGCACGAATAAGTCCAACAACAAAGCAATTAAGTAAATCGTAAACTTAAAAATTGAAAACTTTAAAAGCTCGTGTCCACTTATGCACAGATTGCGCTTTCGCCCTCTCACAACAGATACACTGCACACAGCACTAGATTTTTTATATTGGCGCTTAACCCAATTGGCGTTTTTGGCTTTTCGCACCGCATTAATATGCGAATTAATTTGAATAAGCATCTGATTCACTGTGTGTGTGTGTGTGTGTGTGTGTGTATGAGTGTGTGTGTGACTTTATTTAATTGTGATTTTATTGATATTGTTTTTGGAGAAAAAAAAAACAAAAAATTATATTAAAGCTTTGTTTGTGAGTTCGATGTTCGGTACAACTTCAAAGGAATGGAAAGCAGACAACACTTTCAATCAATTCGATAAACGCTGAATAAGCAAAGCGTAAGCCGAAGGCAGTTAGTTGCCTTATAGTGAATTGTGATTTACTCGCTTTTGTATACGCAGAGTGGCGCAACTGGTCGTAAATGGCGTCTATAGATACTCTGTTCAATTGCAAACAGCGAACAGATGTTCATCCAATTAAAGTTCGTTATTTTTACCAATCCACGAGACCCAGATTTCACAGAATGCCAGAGGTTGGTCAAACTTATATAGCACTTTAATTATTTGTGGAATGCTTCTGCATTAATCTGTAGTGGTTTTCTGTACAGATAGATCAAAGTCAATGCAGAGAAAGAAACTTGAAATGCACTAAATGTAAAAAGTCGAAGCTTAACATGAGTGCTTGCATGAGTACAAAAGGATTTTCAAGGCAAAAACACCAAGACTTGCCGGAAGAAGACATCGAATCAAACGGCAGTTACGAAGATCCATCAGACATGTGGTTCCTTAACATCGAAAAATGTTGCAATTCCTTGGTGTTCGACAAAATGTTGCTACGAGTCCTTATTGTTAATAGTCAATCGTGTATACCATGGAGTTTGATACAGGAGCGGCATTGTCGACGATTTCATATAGTACTTATAAGAGTCTTTGTCTAAATACACAACTTTTGAGTACAACTAAAAGATTAAAAACATAATGTAAATCTGTCGGAGCTCGTCTTAGCCAAAATTGGTTCTGCTTTTCTTTAAAAAAAAAATGGTTGTTAAGGAATCAGTAACATAGTTTGCTTTCAGGATAGGTATATGACATGGTACGGTTATGGCTACCAGCTCGCCACCAGGTAGAGAAGAGGTGTCTTCCAATGATAGAACATTCCAAAGTGGTAGAACTTCCAAAGTGGTAGTATTGTAGGTAGAGAAGGTTTCGGAGAAATAATTAACCCATTAGGAATGTTTGAAGTGCAAATGTCCAAAGTACAAAGTCCACACTGATACAGGGCAGGCTATACGTTTTACTTCAAAATGTATGAACAATAATGGGGCGCGACTTCTTTAGAAAATTTAAACTCGACATACAGTTTATACATCAATTAGAAAGTGAGTGTAGCAAACAGCAAATCGAACATTAAGTAAAGGAGATCATTGAAAAGTATCGGACGACTTTCTCCGAATATATTGAAGGAATTCCCACTTACGAAAGCTCCTTCAAGCTGAAGTCACCCCATTGCAAGCCAATTTTTCTGCGACATCGTCGAACGTCTATTGCATTCCGTGAAAGAATTGGGAAAGAAATTGACATACTGGGAAACTCCAGTGGTAACAATCAATAAGAAAAATTGAGATCTATGACTCTGTTCTGATTATAAAGCAACGATTAACAAGGTAATTATGGACGATAACTGTCCAATTCCTCGCATCGAAGACGTATTTACAAAAATGAACGGAGGACCTTCAAGCCGTCGCATGTTTCTTTGACAACATTATGGTACAGGGAAAAACTTACAATCACCTACTACAGAAGTTAGCAGCACTGCTTGAAAGACTAAAAAAGTACAGAAATGTGTATTCGAATTTCCGTGAACACTGCCAACAGAAGGCATAATTCCACGGTCCTATTCGGACACGGATGGATTTTGTGACATCAAACAGCACCCATTCATAATATTGCTATTTTGAATGTATCAGTATGGTCGGAGTGTAAGGCTCCAACTTTTCACTGATGGGAGCGAGACTTATCAAAATCTCTGCCGAGCTATGGGTCACGGCACCCGGTTTGAAGAACGCAACTCCACGCCGAGTAAGAACTCACGCTGAGTAAATAATCTACCAACATTTAGGTTTCAAACACAGCCAACACGATGCTCCCACAAGGGGGCCAACCTCATCAACTGGTGACGGAAGATATCCTTCCGTGGGCTCCCCAGCTCTCGTGGTACCAGACGAATCTCTAGTCAGATTTTCTTAGCTATCGACGTAGTTAAGTAATGTTCCTTACAACTCGGGACTGGTGGCCATCCATAGATCGCAATATGCAGGGCTTTACAACTGACTGTTTTTTAATCAGTCGGGCGAGGCAACCATAACAGGTTGCCTCCTCGCCCCCCGTTCAAACGCGTATCTAGCAACTTAATACTTAATATGCTCTTTGTATTCGAAGACGTATCTGTTATTAAGCATGCTGATGCTCATTGCACACAAATCCCTTATGTCCGAGTAGATTGGACAGTCACATAGGAGATGCAACCAGTCCTCTCTAGGGAACCCGCAGATACAGGTTGCTATCTCACTGAGGCCTCTCTGATATAAGAATGCATCAAAGCTGCCACGTGTAGTGAGCAGAAATCCCTTTTTAAGGCTAAAAGCAAAGTCGGGAGCAAAGTTCTAATGTACTGCACTTCCTTCACAAATCCAAAAGTAACTCTGCCATTTTCGCTTTCCGACAATCTATATAGATTGCAGTCTAGATAGCATTGCTCCTTCAAGAAGTTCCTTGCATTGGCCAAGGCTTCTGTTTTCGAAATCATTGACCACCAGCCAGTCACTCTGCAGGAATTGTCTGTTCTTCTTGATCTTGAAGACTAGGCTTCTTGGGATCACCTCCAGATCAAGAGGTGCAACACCCATTAAGACCTGCATAGCCTCCGTAGTAGAGACTGTACGACGGACTGGCATGCATGCGATCAAAGCCACGCGCTGGCAAGAGTTAATCTTTGCTTTGCCTTTTTTAAGCATGACAGTTTGATACAATATCAGCGCTCCATATAGGCCACCATATATGGTACGCAATGTCCGCTTGGTTAGAGCCCATTCAGTGCGAAGTACACGACGGATTGGAGCTACGAATATAAGCAGCCGCTTCCTGAGTTCAGTAAGGTGCACAAGGAAATTCATGCGCTCGCTTATGTTACTTCCGAGGTATCGCACCTGGTTAACATACTTGAGCCTAATCACTGGGTGACGACTGTGCGATAATTTGCCTTTCAGCAACATTTTCACAGTCATCAATATCAACTCTAGCACCCCAGTCATGAACAATCGACATGAGTTCTACACTCCCTAGATCCAGCTCAAGTCGCGAGTTGCCTTCAACAAGGATGATAAAGTCATCCGCGTAGGCATGGCATTTGCAGAGCCCTGCTAGCTGCCCTTAGAGGGTGTCCATCATTAGGTTCCATATAGAAGGCCTACAAATGGATCACTGATGACAGACGCGAGTGACACACTTACTGAAATGATCAGTAGTGCCAACACAGTACGCTTACCTGTCGCTGAAGTAGCTCGCGACAGACAAACAAGTCCTTCGATTACGCAATTCCAACTTAGGTAGTCGAATGCACCCTTAAAATCTACAAAGATAGCAAGAACGTACCGACTTGCACTTCCATACACGCGTCAGATGCTTTTACACATCTCGCCAGTCATCCCATCCATCCCTGGAGACTTCCGAGACCTTACCAACGCCATGCACTCCGTATAGAAGCCGATTCATGGGACCGAATAGCGGCAGACGGGAACCTGGATGGAACTTCTCTAGAAGTACTCTCACACTACCTTTCCTGGTATGGCATACGCGGTCGTTGACACGAATGCCGCAGACTTACGACACATTCCCTGCAACAACCTTGGCAACGGCTACATATTGATCATGCTGGTCCTTTCCTGGACAATAACTTCGTAATCATTGTTGACGCACACTCGAAACGGGTCGAGGTAGTACCCACCAAGACCACGACTTCAGAAAAGACAATCAAGATACTGGGAGAGCAATTTGTGCCTTTCAGACTTCCATTAATATTAGTCTCCGGCAATTGAGTGCAATTCAGATATAACGAATTCAAGTAATTCATGATGCAGAACGGCATTGTGCATAATTTTTCTGAATGGGCTTGACAGTGATCCGGATATTTTTACTTGGCTTATAACATTGGTCATGGTCAACCTACATAGTCGTGTCAGTTTATTTGGGATGCCGAATTCTCTCATGGCTTTCTAAAGTTCTACTCTGGCTATGCTATCATAGGCGGCTGTAAAGTCCATAAAAAGATGGTGTAGTGAGTTTTGAAACTCTAGACATTTTTCCATCACCTGCCTTAGGGTGTAAATCTGATCAGTTGTTGATTTGCCTGGGATGAAGCCACACTGGTATGGACCAATGATGAGTTTAGCGTATGGGGCTGTCCTGTCTTGAATTATTCACTATTATTTCATGAATTGCTTGGTGTAATGTGGGGCCTCCTATTTTTATCAGTTCTGCTGGGATCCCATCAGATCCCGGGGCCTTATTATTTTTGAGCCAATTTATCGCTCTGCTTACTTCGACTATGCTTAGTGCCGGCAGCATAGTATGATCTTCGGACATTGGTGGAGCCTCCAATTCGTCAGTTAGCTGGCCATTAAGCAACTCATGAAAGTGCTCTTCCCATCGCTCTAAGATGCCTTTAAGATCGGCAATCAGATTACCATCTTTCTCCTTGCAGTATGTGCAACGCGGTGTATATTGCGTCATACCGCGGACCCTTTGGTAGAACTTCCGCGCGTGGTGCGGTCCTTGCTCTCTGTACTGTTCCAGTTCACGGACGAGATTCTTCTCCCAGGCCGTTTTCTTTCGCCGGTGAACTGTTTTTTCATATCTTCTGAACTCTTTATATTCATCTTCGCGTGCCCGCGTTCTATGAGATTGTAGCATTGCTCGGTAAGCACTTGAATCATACTAAGCTTAAACTTCTGTCTCCCCATATTATAGTCTATATTATAAACAAAGAATATACACAGTGTCTACTTATTTTTTATACCCTACTATATTAAGGAACATGCACAACAACTGCTTCAACTTGGTGGCCAAAGGGGACTAACTATAATTAGAAATTCCACTTCACTTGGATTGAGCTACAAACTTAATAGACGCCTTTATCGTAGGAAAACTAATAATCTTCCATCCCCCGAATGTTCATCAATGTGTCAATTAAAGACACAAATAACAACGCCCATTCGGTAACACCATCCAACTCCTGCCACAGATAAAACTAACAGAATCATTATCTTCACTTCGATATCGAACAATCGTTCCATAATTGTTATGCCAATAGTAACAGATCGAAAAGTCCTTATAAATGTCCAAATTTATTGTTCGATTTGTAGATGTTTTGGCACCCCCGACTGCAATCGTAGAACCAACGCCTTAAATGGAATTCGCAGGAAAGCATAGCTGCTGTATGATGCTTTGGTTGCAGTAGGTGCTTCCAACTTTTGGCACAAAATGTTTCCTTAACACGCAAGCAAACGATAGAGGAGCATACTCGTACGCATGCAATTTATAATTTATGTCAGAAACACACACGAAGTGGAGAGGAGTCCTGCAGTGCAGTGAGAATCTTCTCTGAACTGTAAGGAACTGTCCGTACAAGGGTCTTGTCGGAATTTTCTGTTCAGCAATTCATTTGGCTCATTCACACACAAATTAGAATCAACCGCAAAGCCGTTTGTTCTTTGGAAGGCGGGAAATTATGGACACAATGGCTTGGGTAGCACCGTTGCACAGAAGGTAGAATATCCAGATAGAGGCAAATGGCTTTCTGTGTTGTTCTGTCCTGTCCATCTAATTCACACCTTGGTCGAAGTTGGCTGCTTCCGACCATTAAAACGAAATGGAAATTTATGCCAAAGGACGAAGTAAATATCTGCGTGGAGGATTTTACAATCATCTGGTATTAGGAGGAGATTATTTTTCGTTTGTTGTTCAACGACGAATGAGTATTTATCTAACAAAAGACTTTATGTTTACAATATGCAGATCTCAGGGCTTAAATAAAGTACACCGTCCTCTTGAGTGTGTGTGTGTGTTGTTTATCAGGTAAAAAATCCAGATAATCCAAAATGAAATCTGTAGATGGTGAGGCGGTAGTATTCATTATAGGTGCATAAGTGTGGTAGTGACCTCTTGAAGGCTCTTTTGTGTCTGGAAAATTTCAGCAAAGTATTTTGTCATTGCTTAAGCGTGTTAGTGGGCCCCGTGGCTTAATGGATAAGAGCAAGGCTTCTGAGCAGGAGGTTCGTGGCTCGAATCCCAGTAACACCGAAAGTATTTTTCACGGTGTCCTACCTCTCGCGAAAGTCTGACAAACGTCCGAGAGCTATATTTTGTCACGGAAAGCTTCTCAATTCACCGTTCAGATCCGGATTTAAATTGTAGGTAAACAAAAAGGAGTCTTTAACCCTAACATAACATAACATCAATGGATTTCTATCAAAACCCCACCTGCTTCGACAGAAATGAATCAAGATGCACATCTACTTAAAGAAGTGAGACATTCGAAAATATGAAGGATGAGGAACGCCTCATGCACCAAGTAAAAATAAACTTATTGTCTAATATGAACATCAATAGGTCGCTCCAGGGTTTTGAGGTCAAATATTGATAGAGGCCTATTTGCGGATAAATATCACATTAACCTGTCTCCAGGTAGTAGAAATGTAGCCTCAGTTGTAGCTGGCTCTATATGAAGCAATCATACCGTAGAGGAGAAGATCGATTGTCTTCTGCAAAAGCGCCGGAAAGATACTATCACCGTCATAAGCTTTGAATGGTTTGAAACCTGCCTACTACCCATTTAACATTATCCGGACTGAAGATTTTCCGGATATACTATTTGCCCTACTAGTAATACAAAGGGTATGTACAGATGCGCTCGGTAACGTGCATCTTACACGAGTAGACGAACCTGGGAAATGAACCTGGAGTAGGGTGTACGTCCCACGTGTAGGTGCAATCGGCCTTTTTTAATAAATCTACACATTTTTTCTGATCCTTAACTAAAACCTTATGGATTCACGCCGCTACTGCAATTTCGAAAATATTTTCGCAGCATTTCCTCCACGTGGCACGGTTGGATCGTTTTAACTCCATAAGGGCTAGCCTATATTCGTCTCGTCTTCGTACGTTTAGCAGAGTTGAAGAGTTTTCTAACTTTATTCCTATAAGCTTAGCCAGATGGTCACTCCACCAGGTAACCTTTCGGTTACACAAGCTGGTTTTAGGGACACAGCTGTAATGATAGAAAGTTGGCAACACACCATTTAATTAGTACGCTGCTTCATCTAGATCCCCTGTGAACTCTATAGGTGTGACAGGCATATCCAATTTAGAGAGAACAAGTCCCCCAAACAGATTCCAGTCTGTAGACTTTGGATCATATCTAGAAGAAGCATGTGTCAGTTTGTCTATTGATGCTACTTATGCCCCAGACCTCGTAATGTGCATTGGCATCGCATCCTACGAGTTACTTGAGGATTCTGCTCCAGCAGTGCTCTATAAGCTTTTATTGGCGGAATATTGTCGTTGTCACCGGGCAAGTATGCCGAAGCACACACCATCTGATGGCACTGCTAGGTACTTTCTCTTTGTCACGCCGAAATTTTATTGGTGCTCTTAAGAATCAGATTAACTTTGCCAAAGCGGTAGTTTACAATACCTTTGCTAGTATTAGGCTTATTATGGAGGTGTATTTAATCGCCATTACAAGTTGGAGGAGCGTATTTTTCTTCTTCCTCTGTACTATCTTCCATGACTTGGCATGCATCTCGGTGCTTTGCGCAGAGATATTTGCTAGAATATTTTCTGAGGAGACCTCTAAACTCTTTGGAATGAACTCACGGATGATGTGTGGCTTAGTAAGGGATCACTCTTTCGCCAGCGTCGTGCTCAGTGCACACATAGCTCTGATCCTCTCAAAGTTCGAGCGCATCCAACCAGCAGTAGCACTGTCTGATCAGATGAAGACTAGCCATCTCGATTTGAGATGCGAGCCGGAGAAATGTGGCCACACGCCACTATCGCCCATCTCAATTGAGATGTATATAACCGCCTTTTGAAAAAGAGCTATTTGCTCAGTTGTGATGGGGCTAGTTGTCAAGTTGGTCGGGACAACACCCAACCTAACGGCACTGTCCAATTGGCTAAAAGTCGAAACATGAGGTAAAGGTCCTAACCTGGCCTTTTTGAGAGTCGATTCCGGTGGCATCTGATCCTCTGACTTGATGCTATTGGCTTCAGCCTGAATGGAAGGGGCGGCTTTGACAAAAGCAAGAGAAGTTTCTCTGTCTTTGCCCATTCGTAAAGCATGCTCAAGACGGCTTCTTTCCTGCTAATTTAACTTAATGAATCCGCCCTGTTGTTGATGAATCTGTAGTCCATCTAATGCCTTCCCAATAGAAGAACATCCAGATTTCTCCGAGATGACACTATATGACACAACAACTGTGGATGCGTCAGAATCAGAAGTGAATTGCCCAACGTTCTCGATTCCAACACCATCGCGAGATTCTGACGAGGCTCTTATCGCAACGCGTTCCAAAATCTCTGTAAGATTTGGCTGTTCAACAGCAGATCATACAGTTGAAGCCGGAATGAGGTTGTCTGTAGACAGCTCACTACCCCGGCGGTGTGGGGTATAGAAAACACCGCGGCACGGGATGCCTGGGGTAAGAGTCCTCTAAAATTCCATTTCGTGTTTGATCCAACAGCATCTTTATCAATTGGTTTGTGATGCAGGGCTCTTCCACGATAGAAAATAACAGGGCCGCGGGTACTTAGATTATGCTCATGATTGGGCATTGTCTTCGTACCTTAGCGGCCGAGAATGGGCTACTGGTACTTGGAGACTAATTTTTTTGGGTGGACTCTTCGTGCTAGTGGCTTGTTCTTACACCGATGACCGCTTGAGAGCCTAGAATTTATTCTAGGCTGCCTAGGACTGCTTGGTGGTGCTTGCCGTATAGTCCTAGTAGTAAATGATATGTTTCGAGGTTCCGGACGAATGTGCTGCCAGAGTCTGCCTTGCAATCGCCCAGGCACTCATATCTGAACGAACCGAGATCATTGATACTTAATCTCACCAAGATTGCATTTGGTACCACGGGAGTTGTCTCGCCCAACGGACCGGATTGACCGTAAGGTTGACCGGTCTGTGGACAACTAAGGATGCGGACCCAGTTTGTTCTGGGGATGTAACGTGGGGGCTGTGGTTCAACTACCCATATGCGGGTAGAGCATGGTATTGGTAGCATCAGATACGTCCCTGATGTTGCCAATCATGGTAACACAGTAAGAACGGCTGATGTTACCAGTACGGAGTTGCTCGGCGAGGAGTTGCGCTTCATACAACCGGTTGCCGTCATCCCTTAAATCGGCATGGGTGTAAGATAGGCTCAGCTTCTGGTTTTGAGGTTTTGCATATATAGCAGGTACTCACGTTAAATCAATATACAGTTTCTGTAGACAGCTCACCAGCTTCTCTGATTACAACGGGTTGCTCAATAGCAGAACCCGAGGTTGATGCGGTTTGAGATGCATAGGTCTCATCAATTATATCAATGTCCTCTATTTTGGAACCCACGAGAAATTAGGAAAAGTGGCATTCCAAGGGAGGGCCACTTAAAAGCGAAGGTCTTCAGGTATTCGAGGCCACATATTAGCGACTAAGCTACCTCTTAGCAATGATTGCATCGGCGTACGCTCTTCCACCTTGGATTTTTAGGCCTTTTACTGAGAATAGGGCCGAATACGTTGCCCCAAAACCCTCCTCTTTTACCCGGCCTTGGGACCGACATACTACCCTCGTACAGGGCGGAGTTGGCTTATTGACATAGAAGGTGAACTTAACAAAGAAAGAAGCAAAAAGGCATTAAATCACACAAACGATGCGACTAATTGAGTGATAACAGATACTTCGACTAAATACATCGATTATTTTAGCCAGATGTTTGGCATGAGACGCCGTCGTTTTGAAATCACATATGGTTCAAATTTATCTGGAACTATGTCAACCATGTCTAAGATAAAGTCTGTCAACATTGTCCGGTTGGCTGTGACATTATTGCCAGGCACATTGAAAAAGCAATATGGGCCAATGATACCTCCAGCATTAAATCAGAGTTAAAGAGTCATATTCCGATGGTCTAATGGCACCTGGTGTTGGGAAATTGTGGCTATAGTGTTTAGTGCATTGGATTTCAGCGCAGGAGTTTCAATGTTCGAATCCCAGTAACAGCAAAAGTATTTTTCACGGTGTCCCACCTCTTGCGAATGTCTTACAAACGTCAGAGAGTAATAACTTGTCACGGAAAGCCTCTCTATTCCCTGTTCGGATACTGCATTAAATTGTAGGTCCCTTCGATGTGTGTGCAAAAATAAACATGCACAACACAAATGGTCGCGAGAAGCTAGTCCTTGAACTAAAATGGCCTGTTGCGAAGAATGTTATTATTATTATTTTAGAGATGAGTCCAAATGTCTAAAAACTGCAACTATCTGTAAGAATAGCCGAGAAAATCTATGTAAAAAATGGGGCGTCTCAATTAAAAAACCATACTTGTTCAAAAAGATTGCCGCTTGTGACAATAATCACGTGACACGTGAATTTTGACAAGTATCACGGTTTGAAGTAGGCTAAGAGTATTTTAATAATTCTGTTGCGTTAAAATCCATTTAATTTAACTCTGTCCTTCTTCATTTATTTAACAAATATCCTCACAGAGAGACGATATCACAACCAACTTAATACTTAAACGGATTGTAAAGTCGGCTTGTAATTAAATAAATGCCCGACGACACAAAATGCCATTTGAATATTTATAATAGAAAGCAGGCAGGGCAATCAAATTCATCAGCCGCTGCAAAAATTTTAACGACGAAGTTATTATCCTTTCTGGAAAATCGCGGCAATCAAAATTTGTTTACGATGTCGAAAGAGCTCAATTTCGAGAGGCAAATAAGAAAGAACCAGTCGTAGGGGTTAGGAGTTTTTGTTTTTGTGTAATGTGATACCGCTCGAATAAAAATATATGCAAATGTAATCTTGATATACAAATATTATGGTAAATTCTGAAGGGAAAATTGCTTCCGAAGGGGTACGATTGGGGCTTAATTAATTATGATACCAACTTTTACTTACAACTCTGTATTGAATACTTCTGCTCGATTGTTGCAAGTGTACTTACATAGTTGCTTTCTGTGATTTTCTGTTGCTAATAAAATGAGATTTAAACTTCCACACTTAAAGAGCAGAAGGATTATATATCCACTAAATGCACACTGAATAACCCATCATCTTTGTCGCACGTTCCAAAAACTCCCCTTTTATATCATTAACGAGACGTGCACAGCAATTATTTAACCCGCAAATGAGCACTTAGTACAATGTACTTGTATTTTTTATTATATCCGGTTAGGTAGAGGTGTCCAATGTACAGGTGCTACATTGGAACACGTGCGTGTGTACACGTACACGTATAAATAGGTGGGTCAACATCATTCATCTGCCTTTTGTACGTCCTGCTAGCCGGATGGTTGTACTGCAAGGAGCAAGAGGAAGAGCAGGGAAACTAAGCTGCATTGCTGCTTAATGTACGCTTGGTATTAGTCTCTTACATACGTCTCCTTCAGCTGACCGCAAGATCTATTACAAAACACACCCATGCAGACCAGCAATTGATGAGAAGGATATTGTGGTAAATCCCAATCGGGCAAACTGACTTGATTATTTCTGTTGGGTTACCCTGCGATGTGCATTTGCCACACTGGAAATGCTACAATTTACGGTTTATTCTCTACACACCCACTGTGTAGATTCTTCAACTGGTTGGGCGTTGAAATTCTCACCCTCTCCTTATCCCTTGAATGGAATATTGAAACGCATACATTGTTACACAACCAATAGTACCAAGTGTGGCGCTGCCTAATTACTTCCTGGTTCGCCTCTTCTACTCTAAAAGGTTGGTTGGCTTATTCTGCAGATAGAAATTATTTCCAGAAACTATTCTTGCTTAGTCATTTGCCCAGGTAGTCAGCCAGCAATGGTCACTTATGGTCAGAATGCTATGCACAGAGTAAAAGGCAAACCAATTCGCAATTGAGGGTTAAAGAAATTCGAATGGATCGTTCGTTGTAATTACTTCAAGTATTTGCGGGGCGGGTTTCGCGCAACCGAAGTGGTAATTCTCTAAGTACCCAACAAAGGTGTCGCTAAAGGTTTGAGTTATGAGACAAGGATATCAGATATGCGTAACAACTGAACGTTTTATTTTAACTTTCAATTGTAAACACACACAAACAATACACACGTTATTGTAGAGAATTTCAAAAAACAAATAAAATAAAGCCAATGTTAACCAATTTATAAAATATCAAAAAGCTTAAAATTTAATTAAAAATAAAACATATCAAATACTATTTGCTGAACGAAATAAAAGTGAGAAGAAATCTGACTGACAGCATAAGAGTCTGTTTTTTAAGTAACTAGCTATACAGAGGTGCTTTACTACCTGAACATCTGCACAGTGAACCGCGATATTGCACTCATTACATTACTCATTACAAAACCCTTTCAAATCTAATGCTTACTGCAAAAAGGCTGGTGTTCCGCAAGGTTCTGTCTTTTGTCCGACACTCTTTTCATTAATAATTAACTGTCCGCTACTTCTTATTCAATTCGTTCTTCTGCTGACGACAGTACTCTCACCTTTCCATATTAGTTTACACTTTCTGTAAGTCCCTCTTCTTTGCAAGTGTAACTTGAAAAACAACGTATATTTTGGGGTGGGGTAGGCGAAATGCTTTACGGACAAAATTGGTTTTGAGGATGCCACTCACTCACAAGTGACCTCCTATGGATCATAATCGCCAAGAAGGCCTCTAGGGACACCTCCTTCAAGATTTATTCTTTGTTGTCCCCATCTGTCACATAAAAAAAGCTGTGATCTGCATAACCGCGACAGTACATGCATCTGACTCACTTGATGACATTTGTCAAGGAGTATTTCCTCAGATTTAAAAGGCCTCTATCATAACGCCGATATACAAAAAAGGAACAAAGAATGATGTAAGTAGTTATCGCCCCATTTCCCATATACCCAAACTCTTCGAAAGTATTTAATACGAAGCCTGAAGCTTCCACTGCAAGTCTCTTATTTCTGTCATTCATTATGGCTTTCTGAAAGGTAGATAGAGACTACCACTTATCTTGTTGAATTTATCTCCACCACCCTTTCAGCCATAGAGAGTCACAACGAAGTCGACGTTGTTGCAACTGACTTCAGTATGGCTTTTGATAAGATCTCTCATCAACGAATCCTCTTTAAATTGTCAGCCCTTGGCTTTGAACCCATATTGTTAAAATAAATACAATCTATCTGGAAAACAGTATTTATAGAGTTCGCTTCATCACACATTCCACATTCTTGGTAGATTCTGGCGTCCCACACGGCAGCAATTTAGGCCCCCTTCTCTTCATCCTAACTATAAATAATCTTTATAAGATCCGCAATCTCAATTTACGCTGACGCTACCAAATTTTTCAAACCCATTTCATCCCCACAAGAATCCTATTTCCTTCAACAAGGCCTAGACAGTTTTTCGACCTGGTGCCCCAAAAATTGCTTAGATCTCAGTAACTTCAAATGCCAACCTATTACCCTATTACATAAGTTCAACAAGGCCCTTCCCAGACATGACCTTCTCCACGATCAACCCATATCCCGGGTGCAATCTTTTGTGACCTCGGCATATCGTCCGACTCGGAACTAAACTTTCGTTCTCATGTTGATGAAATAATTATTCAGGCTAACTAAGAATTTACCAAACCTTATGTGACCAGATCCCTATACATTACTTTTGTCCGTCCCCTCCTCGAGTACGCTAGTCTGGCGTAGTCCTCCTATCATCAAATTCAAGTATCCAGAATCGAGAATATCCAACGTCGTTTTCTCCAATTGGCTCTTCGTAGTCTAGCTTGGGACAATCATCTTATACTGCCTCCATACCAAGACCGCCTCAACCTCATAAACTTGAAAGCCCTCGAAGAACGCAGAGGGATAGCTGATATTATTTTCATACATCATCTCCTCTTAGGCTCTGTCGATTGCGCGTCTCTATACAACTCGACCCTCGTAATCTACGATGCCCGCCTCTCTTCTATCTACCGACACACCGTACCATATACGTCTCTAACACACCAATATCACGTATGCTGCGAAAAGTCAGATACTAACTTACGCAGACGATATTTCCATCGTTGGTAGAACCTCAAAAGCTGTACAGGAACCTTTATATTGAGCAGGCGGCACGAAATCTGGAGCTGACTGAAATTTTACCGTTTTCTATTTTAACCGCACCTGCCTTAAACTTCATCTCCACCGCCATTCCCCCTAGCTTTATATTTTAGCTTAAGTCTTAGTCTTAAATCTTAGTTTTAAGATTTAAGATGTTAGCTTTAAGTTTTAGGGGATATTGCCCCACCACCATAATTAAGTCAAAGAGTTAAGGGATTTGGGAGACTTGTCCTTTAACAAAGCTCTTTTCTTTGTGTATCTCGATTCAGTGTTCGCAGAGATAGCTTCTTCATTCCACTTTATCTTTGTTCTCACTTTTATTTTCTATCAAAAAAAAAAGTTAATCACGAAGTTCCAATTTATATTCTTCTGTTTGCGATCCTCATCATTTACTCGTAGATATGATCACAGACATTTTTCCTGTGCTTTGATGTTAATTTTCAATTTCGTCCACCTGTCATTAGCAGGTCAGCCCTACACACTTTTTGTCAAGAGACATTTTGGCTTTTTTTACCATTCCAGAAATTTCCCCCAAAAACCTCTGCAGAGCTCTTTACCTCCTGACCATCTATTAAATGGAACGGCTTTGTTTGATGTGAGAATGACTATCCAATTGCTTTCCTTTCCTTCCATTGCACTCCACCAACCGTTTATGTTGTTCGATTGTAAATCCAAATCACAATATTCCTTTCTCGAAAATGCCAATCGACAACAAAGGGGGTGCTGTTGTGTATTCCTAACCCATAATCCCCGACAAACGAAAAAAAAAAACACCATCAGTATGGTTAACTGCTGGGCTGAGGGCAACTGATATTTATACAGCAGCGTCGACAACCGGCATGAATACGAATGTAAATTGGCTGTCGTCTGTTGTAAAAATAGCAGGCGAATCTTGATTCGCACAATTTTAGGTTTGCTTCCTTCGTTTCCTTTCTTTGTGGTTGAGAAAACTTTGATCTTCAGGATGTTCTCCTTTAATTTTTTCGGTCATAAGATTCATTTACATTTGGCTCAAAATAATGGTACAAGAGCGCAACATCCACTACTGTTTCCTTTGGAGAAGCCCCAACTTAGACAGTGTTTCAACTCAGAGCGAGTTTTATGCACTGTCTGATTCAATCTTAGGAATCGTAAAAATGAAATCGTTATTGTGGGCGATTTCAATGTACACAATTATAGGTGGCTTCGCCATTCTGGCCAGACAACACCCGAAGGATTTATTCGCTGAGTTTAAACACCTTCCTCAGCTTGATAATGAGTCTACACGAATACCTGATATTGCAAATCATTCCGCCTTCCTTGACTTGGCAATACGAGAAATCCAATGGGGACCTCCTTAACAACATCTTTGGGAGTATGAAATGGTCGCTTTTGTTTCGCGATAGAAACGTGGATGCCGCCGCTGATGCCATCACAAAGATCATCCTTATTGGTATGACAGACTTTATCCCTTCCTGGAATAAGTCTGTTAAACCAAAGAAAGATGAATGGTATGACTCGAGCTGTAAAGAGGCTTCTAGTATTATAGAGGTATGCTTTCGGTTTTACAAAACAAACCCGACTGCGGAAAACCGAAAAAATTTTAAACGAACCAGAAATGATCGTAGATAGTATGCAATGACCAAAAATTGAGGCAAAAATACGACAATGTCCCAAAGGTAGTAAAAATGTTTGGTAATTCGTGAAAAGAATCAAAAATACAGCCTCGTCATCGATTCCAACGCTCATTTAAAATGGCATTCCAGTTGTCAGCTCTATAGACAAGGCCAATCGGAATGCTGCACATTTCGCAGCTAGCTCGACGCTACTAGATAGCGCGTTGTCGCCACCAGTACTTGCAAGAGTCGAATCCTCTATGGGACAGATTAATTTTCGTACTCGTGATATCAACATTCATAAATCTGCTGAGCATGATGGTATTCCCGCTATAGTTTTAAAGAGGTGTCCTTCATTGGCATTGCCACTGCGCCGGCTATTCCATTTCTCTCATTATTCTAGAGTCGTGCCATTTCGTCATTTCGTTTGCCAAGGCCGTGCTTCCCAATTACATGTCTGAGTCCTTCATTGTCGTTGCCTACCTTGGCATTCAAGTCCCCCATCACGATGACGATATTTCCGCCCGGCGTTGCGTTGAATACAGCGCTTAGCTGGTTATATAAGTTATCCTTTTCATCCTAACTCGAGGGATTCGTTGGGGCGTAACACTGTATGATCGGGACGCGCCGTACTCTAGTCCGAAATCTGGCCGATAAGATGCTATGACCATGTGGGTGCCAGGTATTTAGGCCTCTGCGTGCTGTTGGCGTTAGCAGCAGACCCATTACAGATTCACGAGGGCTGCCGGAGGGTTTACCGGAGTAGAGTAGCACAGTGTTACACGTTGTGAATTGGTACTCTTCCGCGTCGAATCATCTGATTTCACTCACTTCCAGTATGTCCAAATTATATCGAAGAAACTCAAGTTCCAGTTGAAGAAATCTGGAATTTTAAGGTTTTTCGACATATGATTCAGAATGCTGATTCGCAGATCATTAGGCATGCTACCTTTCCTTTCTTTGTCGTTGTGGAAACGTTGATCTTCAGAGTGTTCTCCTTTAGTTTTTTTTTGCAGTGCTTAAGATCCTTGCATATTTATGACCAACAGAGGACGATTGGAAAGTTGTAATTTGATCGTTTTTCTATGTTGTGATGATGAATGAATGACGAATACTCAACAGAAGAGACTATCAGGCAATCTTTTGCAAAGAAAGACACTATGAAGGGGAACAGGATACAAAATCCTTATATAGATAAACACGAAAAATTGTTTGTAACTCTCATGTTCTGATCTTTTTTAAATGTCAATGAATCCCAATATAAAAAAATTAGCTTTCATTCCAGTTAGGTAACTAAACGTTCCCTCACATGTGGGTACTTCTTTATCCCCAGAGTCCGCCAAAACAAACTTCAAATTCCACTATCGATTTGTTTTAAATATTCACTTCACTTCACTTCACACACACACACACACACACATGCTTCAAGAACATTTTCAAACCTCAGCACCACTTAAAGTCAAATTGTTTTGAGCTTTGCGGCAAAATGTACACGAAGATACGTCAGACATCTGTTAGTTCGTTCCGTCGTTACGTATCGTTTCGTTAAAAGCAAACATCTGCAATTAGTGTTCGCATTGACTTTTAATTGAAATTCGTTAGAGACGACGGCGGCCATCGTCGAGAGCTTCAAGGATATCAAATCTTCTTCACATAGATACATACGTACGTGATCGATCGAGAACATCCTTGAGGCGAAATTCAACCAAAATCCCAATTGATAATTGCAATATGCAAAGCGCGTCTGTCTTGAATGGATGTGGAAGTGGAAGTGATTATTTATTCGCTCGTCATCCTCCACCCAAGATATGCATCAGTAAATTTAGTTTGGTCTTTGGTTGAATCGTTCGTTATTCGCATAAATGTCTAAATTTAAAGCTTATCATCTTGAGAGATAGAGAGATACTTTAATAAGATTAGGATATACGAATACTTCAGATAATTGCAACGAGAACGAAACCTCGCGTTGTCATGGATAACACACGACTGTCCATGTGTTATCCATGATGATACGTTCAGCTTGAAGATTAATTCGAATTATGGGTGGGATGGTTTTAGGTGATACTAAAATTCTCGTCGCAACCATCAAATTGGCAACAATCAGTTTCGCTGCAGCGCATCAAATTTCAAAAGTGCTCCACGCCTCTATAACCGCATATTAACCCATATGTCTGACGGAGCCGACACAACGGATGCAATTATCGTTGTTGCATTTGCTAAATTAACAATTTCCGGTGCTGCCTTTACATTGGTCATATCTACCCAGTCGACATACATTTTGTCATGGATACTGCTGGCGGGCTGGACCTTTCATTATTATCTCAAGACTGCGGCGATTGTGCTGGTGGTTGTCTGCGGTGGTGTATTATATTGACGGGAGACTAGACTTAGATAACGAGCGAATAATCGACCATACAGATAGGCATGTGAGTTTATTTATTGGTGAACGGTTTTTTAGATGACCCCTTCACCAAATTAATTATGGGCGATTAAGTAGAAACAGAGCTTCAGGTGCTTTACGGCAATGTTTGATGAGCAGATACACAATCCGGATGTGGAATTTGCAAACATATCATACCGCATATTATCAGGTGAAGAGTATATCAAGGAAAGTCAATTTTCGAATGCGCCTAATTGATATTTGATACCTCAAGGCTGTGGAAGACTAAAGCAGTCCGAAGGCTATTAATGGAGTTAAACTATTGTGATAGGTTAAGATGACTTTACTGATCAAAATTTATATGCGGACCTCTTGACAGTGGTTTCAGACCCATTCCAAATTAAGACAGTTCATGTTTTCATGAAATACTAAATTTTGTGACTCTTCAATATAAAACCTCTGAGAAAAAAAAAGAAGGGTATTTCAAAAAAAAGTTATGAAGGTCTTTTGACCCAAAAGGGTCTACCCTTCTAAAATATGACAGTTCACATTTTCTTGAAATACCAATCACCTGCGCAAAATTTGAGAAGGTTTCAGACCCTGTCGATATAAAACTTCTAGGAAACATGCGTTTCTGATCAACATTTGTATGGGGTCCAAAAATTCCATACCAACGACGTGTGAAAAATTTCAGGATTCTTTGATACGAAAATGCTGGGCAACATGAGATTTTGTTCCCAGATATTTATATGGAGGCCTCTTGATCCATGCTCAAGAGATTTGAAAAACCGTTCACCGGTGAAAGAAAGCATCCTGGGAGTAGAATTTCGTCTGTGAACTTGAAGAGTACATCGTTGTAGAGTTAGGTCGAGCCCCGCGTTTACCTACGCGCTTGTGGCATGAAGCATACTCATTGTACTATCTTCCTATCTAGCGTTACTTCCTTGCAGGAGTAAACCTTACAGCCACACAATACATCCCCAGAGCGAATCTGGGTCCGCACCATAGTTGTCCCAGTCCACTTGGTTTCCACGAAGGTCAACCTTATCCCGTTGGGCAAGACAACTCCCGTGGTACCACTTCGATCAAGGCAAAACCCTTGCAGCACATCCATTCGTAACCGAAGCTATCTGATTTGCCATCAGGATAGAAAGCTATCCCGAGTTTTCCAAACGCGACCATGGTCAGATCTGGCATCAAAGATCACCTTTTCGTTCAGGTATGAGTACCTGGGCAGTTGCAAGGCAAAACTCTGGCATCAGATCCTTCCGGAACTTCTAACCATATCGTTTGCCATTAGGACAGCAAGCCATCCAAAGCCCACGCACGTTATCCTGGTCCCAACCCACATATGCTAGACTTGACCACTTAAATACGAAGAGGTTGCCCAAATGTAAGGATCCCTAAGTACCAGTGGTCCTCGTTAGGTCGCTAAGTACGAACAGAATGCTCTAAGTACCCGCGTGAAAAGTTGCAAAACGCCATGGTGGTGGACTGAAACGCACTGCACCATCGCCGGATATCACTCGGAAGGTGAAGGCCAAATTGGCTGGGAATCTGCGCCGTAGCGGCAGAAAAATGGCTCGTGAGGCGAACATTTCGCTCGAACGGATGCAGCACATATTGAAAGATCATCTTTGACTAAAGGCCTTGAAATTCCAAAAAAAACGCATGGTCTCACCGATGCTCAAAAAAAAGTTCGAGTGGAAAGAACAAATGAGTTGTTACGCTTGCACGAAAGTGGCGATTTGCCGAATTTGGTTTTCTCCGATGAGTCACCGTTTGTTCTTGAGCAGTATGTGAAAAATGTAGACCAACGGATTGCCACTCGAAACCAAGCGCCGCCGATGGTGATGGTTTGGGTCGCAGTAACGGCCGAAAGCCGTCCACCGCTCGTTTTTTTGGACCGTGGAATAAGATAAATGCTCAAATTTATTGGGATCATGTGTTGGAGGGGGAAGCGTGGAAGCCTTTAGCACAAAAACATTTCGGCTGCAGAGCCGAGTTCAACAGGACTCGGCGCTGAGTCATAAAGCGCGCGTCAATCAAGATTGGCTGAGAAACAACGTTCCGCGGTTCATTTCCACTGCATAATGGCTACCAAATTCACCGGATGCAAATCCGCTAGACTTCTCGGTTTGGGGTATTTTGAAGAGCAAGGTTGGGACAAAAAAATACCAAAGTGTCGATCATCTCAAGCAAGCGCTTCGCCGGGAATGGGCCATAATACCGCAGAGCCACTTTCGTGCTGCATGCAATAGCTTTGTCGGCTGTTTGAAGGCCATAATCGCGGCTAAGTGTGGCCAAAGCGAAAACTGCTAATGCAATATTGAAAATTTAAATATTTGCGAACATTTTTTACTTTTATTCAATAAAATTCATCAAAAAATAAAGATTCTGTGGCGCTTTGTTTTGGTAACACTTCGTGTCATTCACCCCGTATATTTAGACAGGGTTTCGGCCAGCTGCTGTGCAGCTCGAGCTCTATTCATTGAACGTACGTTCAATTAGAAAATTTCTAAATGTTTTAGCCGTTTTCGTTGCCGTAGTTGTCATCGTTCATATCCCCGGCTGAGGCGTTTGGCGGCTTTGACCTGACCTTTAAGTAGGATTTGACATAAGGGATGACAATTTGCGAACAGTATGACATTTTGACAACAGTTTGAGTTATGAGGCGAACGTAATTTTCACGATTCGGTAAAAAAATGTCACATTCGCTAACTTTTTAATCGACTCACCAACTACAATCGGAAAGTAAATTATTAACAAAATTTTAATCAGCATTTGCAGTAAAAAAAAAAAACAACACCATCACCACCCCTTAATACTTCTAACTACAACTACCAACATAGCGTTTTGAAAGTGAACTCACAAAACAAAGAAACAATTAGGTTCCCTTGCGGTTATAAAAGGCACACGAAGCCGGATAGGAAGCGAAGCGAATCCTGATTAAACATTTGTTAAAAGCCAAACGACGATGTCGACGATGCGACGACGCGACGGTGACTCCTGTGCCTTTGTCGCATTTGTCGCAATCCGCTTGAAGGGAAAACTTTTTCATTTCGTTTGTTCGTGGGCACCACCTCCTTACCATCGCGTTCGTTGTTCAACTTTCACAATTGAATATAATGCAGGGAACCTTAAAGTACATCCTCCTTACTCGCTTGTTTGTGTGTTCCGTCTTGTTTTCTTGTTGTTGCTGTTGTTTGCCAGGAAACTGCATTTAAATGCAAATTGATGCATAATTAAGGCAGCAGGCGAGACTCTGGCGTACCGAATTAATACATTTATGGAGAACACAGAGCAAAGCGATGATGGTCACTAACTTATGGTCCTGCAAAGATGAACAACAGCAAGCGAGAACTTATGTCTTTGTTGGATGCTGACACACACATTGAGCACATAATTAAGGTTCATTTGGATTATGCTTTGGAGTCGATGCACCAGGACAAACTGATGGTGGTATTTGGTAATTAGTTGGTGCATCATGTTAATAAAGTGGTCACGAATGGGTGGATAGGCTGGATGATCGAGAACTCAGCAGCGGATGCAACGTGCAGCCGTTAAGCCGAAACTGCTAACCAAATCAAGTGTAAGAAATCTCCAAGCTACTTATGAAATTAAATATTCATCTAAAGCCGTTTTTGTTCAAATATTTTAATTACTAGCTTATGTACCCGGCCGTGCACGGCTGCTGCCACCATGCTTACCACATCAAACTGACTACCCACCTCAATCAACCCTACCCCTATAACCATTCAACTAGTGGTTGCTACACTAACCCCACAGCCTCTTATACCAAACCAACTCACGCCACACCCACTAACCCTATCCAACCACTGACTTACCCCAACCAGCAACCCACCACTGAACACAAAACTAAAGCCTGTAACCTCTGGGGAAAAAAGAGTAGAATGGTGAAAACCTAATCAAAATTGGTCCAGTAGTTTTCAAGAAATTACAAAAATATTGTAGCTTCTATAACCTCGTACTACCTCGTACTCGTACACTAGCACTGCATCAACCAGCCTAACCCTAAACAAACTGACCACCATCCCACTGATAATACCACTGTATTGACCACACATCCATTGATCCCCTACCCACATTGATCCTCAGAATGGTGAAAACCTAATCAAAATCGGTACAGTAGTTTTCAAGAGATTACAAAAAAACCGTAGCCTCTATAACATCCAGTGCAAAAAACCCTGTACAGTGCTGAAAACCTGGTCCAGTAGTTTTCAAGATCAGCCTATTCAACTGAAAATAAAGAGGTAAGTTTGCACTTTCGGCTACGCTTATCTGGGAAACTTCTAGACCGATTTTGTTCGTGTTATAGGGTACAGTTTTGGGTCAGTGACTGGTTAATTTGTTTGGGAAGGGACTCAATGGTAGGGGCATTGTAGGCAAGGGATCAGTTGGTATGTGATCAGTGTGGTGGCTTCAGTGGGGAGGTCGGTTGGATGAAAATCAGTTTGGTTATGGCGGCAGGGTGGGAGGGCCAGCCGGGCAACGCCTGTTATTTTAGCTAAACTTAAAAACTACTGGATCGATTTTAATCAGGTTTTCAATATTGTATACGATGTTTTCCCGCGAGGTTATAGTCAACAGTTTTGGTCAGTGGTAAAGGGGTAAATGGGTATTGGCGTAGGATCATTGGAGGGTTCACTGGGTGTGATACTCAGTTGGATGGTTGTAAGAGTAGCCGGAGCGTCAAGGCGGGATATTTCAGCTAGTATAACAGTATACAGGAAAAGCGTTGTTATTTTACTAGCAGTGCCTCACACTCGCTGGCTGTTATTCAAAAGTTATAGAACTATATTATAATTTGAATTATATCCAGGAACACGTAGTGGAATACTGAGTACATTAATTAATTTGGACTTTAGTCTAATGAGAGAAAATGTTGTTTTATTAGAAACTTTGTTCGTTCTGGACCTCTGATGTTGATGAGACTTCTGGGTATCTCATTCAGGAGAGTTAGGAACCATATGGTTTATTTAAAGTTATTCATACACGTAATAGATTCTTGAAATATGTAGAAGCTTCCCTGCTTGTGTTGACATCATGTTGTAATGGGGTTTGGAAACGATTGTATTCGTAATATTCTAGTACAACTGTCATCTTGAATATAGCTGAAACGCTGAGAGTTCTGAAATCGTTGTTCATTGTTTCAATGTTCTTGAATGGTTGTCGGCAGTAAGCTGCTGATTGCTTCCACTCCTTGCGATAAATAATCTATTAATTGTTAGCGTACTGAGGGGATCTGCAGCTGGTCGATGTTATACTAAGGCAATCGGATGCTATTGCGGAGTCTTTGAACTGATGCAGTTCTTAACTGCACAGTAGCTACCATAAGGTGATGATCCCGTACCATACACATATCGGCTCCTCGTCTGCTTCGGACGTATCAAAGACAGCTCCTAAAACGTCGGCTGATCGCCACATGGTCGATTTGGTTGGATGCTGAATGCCTCTCAGTTGAACTCAAACATGGTGCCTCCTATGACAAGGTGGTCGGTGTTGCAAAAATCTTTCACCATTGTCATTTTTTTCGCCGAGGCCGTGCTTCCCAATGTCTGAGTTCTTAACTGTCGTTGCCTACCTTGGCATTCAAGTCCTCTATCACGATGACTATATCTCCGTTCGGCGTTGCGTTGAATACAGCGCTTAGCTGATTGTAGAACTTGTCCTTTAATACTCCTTCGAAGGATTCGTTGGGGCGTAACACTGTATGATCGGGACGCGCCGTACTCTAGTCCGAAATCTGGCCGATAAGATGCTATCACCATGTGGGTGCCAGGTATTTAGGCCTCTGCGTGCTGTTGGCGTTAGCAGCAGACCCACTCCAGATTCACGGGGACTGCCGGAGGGTTTGCCGGAGTGTTACACGTTGGGGATTGGTACTCTCCCGCGTCGAACCATCTTACTTCACTTACTCCCAGTATGTCCAAATTATATCGAAGAAACTCACGTTCCATTTGGAGGTCCTTCACTCCCTGTGTCAAGGAGCGTCCTCACATTCCAGAAACCAATCTTAGTCCGGGTACAATAGCCAAAAGTCGTCATTATTCGATCATTTCTTATCCGAGGTGTTGTGTCGGTTTCAGTAGCGGAAATTTTTCGGTACCGCAGGGTGCTAACCCACGTTACTTCGACTAGAAAGGCTAGACTGTTCACACTTGCAATTTTAGCCTACATATATAAGGATTTATACACATAGTTGCCCGGAGACCACCACTAGGAGGTAAATCAAACACTACATCATGAACTCCAACCAAGTTTTGAGCAGTCAGTAGTTACCCGATCAATCGCAATACAGTTTCCGGTTTTAGTGTGCGTTTTTATAAGTAGAATAGTGGAAACAAGGCCCTCTTAAGTTTATGGCGAAGATTTATTATGTGAGAGCAGTCCTGAGTCTGAAGTTGCAGTCAATTGTGATCCTTTAGTAGTTATATAAACATACTTCGTTTTTTTTGGTAAGTAATGCCTATATTTACTGGCTGACAGTGAGATCCACGGATGTGCATCAGTTTTGTTTTTGGCACATTTATAACAAGACCATTGTTGTGACGCCCTGTTAAAATCGGCTTGCATTCTTACTACAATGGCTGTACCGTCGGAATACTTTCTGTGAAGACCCGCAGCAGCTTGTTCGTGTATATTATAAATAGTAAAAGACCCAGTTTTGACTCCTGTGGTACGCCGTATTCAATGCCATTCGGTTCAGTGCGGTTTCTAGAACTTTTTTCTTAGATTAGTGAGGTAGTCTAGTAAACAGCTTGCCAAAGATCACCTAATTCATACCCTGTACATTGACTCTTGTCCTTCACTTATCCAATAATTAGAGAATTATTCAAGTCAAAGTAAATCAAATTTACAACAGATTCTACATTATTCCGGCAGCGATTTGAAAAGAACCAGAAAACTCTTCTCCACAATTAATTTTTCATTTATACAATTTACTATGGAACATCTTGCAGTATACGTAGTCCTATTTGACCAGCACTATTGAGGAAAAATCTTGCACAAGTCCAATCAGATACGGGATAGAAATACGCACACAAAATTTCTTGAGGTTCATTTGAGAAATGGCGATTCAGGAGACTCTATAATAATGATATCTAATAGCGTTCTAGCGACGACGACGTCTTTTAAGAAAACCATACTCGGTAGATAGATGACATAAAAGAAAATAAAGAGGAGCTAGACCAATAATTCTTTTGTTACAGGATTTATGAGTCTTGGCTCTATAACCGGCATCTTGTTCTAGCCTTTCATAAAAAATCTGTCACAATTGGTCTCGATTTCGAATCAGTTTCAGTTTGGATATCTGTAGTGTCCAGCAGTTTGATGAAATGTTTTTCTCTGCAGACAATATTCTGCCGGAGTGAACGTTCTTAGCTTTGTCTACCAGATCAGAAGAACAAATCACGATATTGGTTAGAAAATATCAGTCTGTCACACCATTGTGGATACTTCCAATTTTTTGCAACTCTCTCTGAAGAACGATTGTTTGACTTGGAAGTGTTGCTACTGCAACACAACAAAAACTTCAACGAATATCAGCACCATTGTCCTCTTCACAATTATTTGTCTGGACATTTGATTTTCAAGGATTTTCAACTCATCCCTTCAACTCATCGACAATCCAAGTGACAGGAAAATGTTATGGTGTGGGTGACCTCCGGCGGAAACACATCGTGCATTTATTGTGGGCAAAATAATGGCCGTTTCAATGGAACCATAATAGATGACCAGCACCAGCACACTTGTTTATTCCAAATAACATAAAGAATGTCATTCGAATGAAATGCGTCCAAAGTACGATTACTTGACAATGAATGCAATTGGCTGCGAATTGATTTTCCGATAAAGGAAACCAATTTTTTGTTCTCGACAAAATGGTTGCAAGAGTTTTGTCATGACTCGAGCAGTTTATATGATTAGCTTTATATTCCCGAATTTGATATTACACTTTTCACTTTACACTCGCTGATGGTGTTGGTGGACTGAAAATCAATTCAGTCAGAATTCAGAATTGAATTCTGATGCCTTATTAACACTCAGTATAATGGAGCATTTATGAAAGGATAATTAATAAAAATACTAGCCATAAAATGCCTCATGTAAATTCTCTACTAACCAAGTGACAGTATGTTTTGACATTTGCGTAGGTTGCCGTCGACACCAAACGCCATTTCCACTATAAGCGCTCTGCGTGCTTGTAAAGGGTGTTTTTTTAGGAGGTTTGTTTTTCCGATAGATGTCGTTTTATTTTATGACAGTTGTTTTGACAGCTCAAAGTGGTATTTCTACTCAGTATTGTTTGGCAAATCATTGTGAATAGGTTAACTCCAGAACAACGTTTTCAAATCGTGGAAATTTATTTTCAAAATCAGTGTTCAATTAAAAATGTTTATAGAGCACTTCGTGAATTTTATGGTGCACATAATCGTCCGTCAGAGACCACCATAAAGAACGTAATTACCAAATTTCGGTCTACATTCACTCTTTTGGATGCCAAGCCACCGACAAGAATGAGAAGAGTTCGTACAGAAGAAAATATTGCTGTCGTTGAGGCCAGTGTCGAAGAAAACGACAATTTATCGATTCGTCGTCGTGCTCAGCAAATTGGACTTTGTCCATCGACTTTATGGAAAATTTTACGTAAAGATTTGGGTTTGGTGCCATACAAAATTCAATTGGTGCAAGAATTAAAGCCACACGACCATCGTTTGCGCCGTGAATTCAGTGATTGGTCGTTAAATCAATTGAACGAAGATCCATTTTTTTACCGTAAAATTCTCTTCAGTGATGAGGCGCATTTTTTGTTAAATGGATACGTCAACAAACAAAATTGTCGCATTTGGAGCAAAGATAATCCACACGCCGTTCAAGAATTACCAATGCATCCTGATAAATGTACTGTTTGGTGCGGTCTATGGGCTGGTGGGATCATCGGTCCATATTTCTTTAAAAATGAGGAAGGACGACGCGTTACCGTGAATGGAAATCGATACAGAACCATGTTAAATGAGTTTTTGTTGTCAAATCTTGAAGATATGGATATGGATGAAATGTGGTTTCAACAAGATGGTGCCACTTGCCATACAGCACGTGAAACAATCGACTTATTGAAAGAAACTTTCAACGACAACATTATTTCGAGAAATGGTCCGGTGAATTGGCCTCCGCGTTCGTGCGATTTGACGCCACTCGATTACTTTTTGTGGGGATACGTGAAGTCATTGGTTTATGTGGATAAACCTCAATCGATTGACGCTTTGGAAACCAATATTCAACGTGTCATTGCTGACATACGCCCTCAAATGCTTGAAAAAGTGCTGGAAAATTGGACCTCCAGAATGACATTTGTGAAAAATAGTCGTGGTAGCCATATGCCAGAAATTGTGTTTAAATGTTAAATGCCAAAAAATTATCTACCAAATAAAAAAAAATTTTGGTCATTTCATAATTTTATATGTGTTTTATTCAAAAAAAAAATCGGCAACCTCTTAAAAAAACACCCGTTATATCAACCAACAAATCGTAGAGGTAAAGTAGTGCTCTGCATATAGCGCACATAGTCATTATATAGAATGGCGTCTGATCTGATGCTGCTATATGGCATGATTTTAAAAAATAAATTGTATGGTAGCCCATCGACCACGTGGTCCGATCAATACCCAATTTTAGTAAAAATTGTTGTCACCAGAGTAACACATGTGTGCAAAGTTTCAATAAAAGCGGGCTTTGAGAAGTGGGTTAAAAATTGGTCGCAATATTCCACCAGCCACCGACTTACACTGACAGACAGGCAGTACTTTCAGTAAGCAAAGCATTTGATCTTAACGAAAGTCCTAACATTCATTCATTCAGAATAAGCATCGTATTGATGCAATTAGGCTTAGTAATTCGCAGTAACACCAAAAGTATGTTTCGCGGTGTTTCACCTCTCGGGAATAATAACCGAGAGTAATAACTTGTCACGGAAAGCATCTCAATTCGCCGTTCGGATCCGTCCTTAAATTTTAGGTCCATTCCATTTGTGTCCAAAAATATACATGCCCAACACAATTGGTCAGGAGAAGCTCGGCCTTGTGGAACATGTATAGCAAATTGTATAGGGTGTCCCAGTGATTTCTTGTACTTTCTATATGGAACAGAATAGAATCAAAGGGACTAGAATCTTTTCCAAAATTTTGATTGGGTATATGTTGATTAAACTTTGTCGCAGTTTAGTTAGTTATTATTTGGAATTCAACCGGACTACTTGAATAGCTGAAAAATATATAGAGCTACCGCCTTTGTGAATAGAAGTGTTATAAGTGAATAATAAGTAATTACCAGTGTAAAATTTTGAACTTTTGCCATTTGTTAATTAAAGTTGTTATTTGTAAATAATCGAACACTTGCTATGATTTCATTTGCCAAATCAAATACGAACTCTATAAAGTCTAAGTTTCGTAACAATATTTTTTATACAGTAAAGTAAGAATTAACGTATCGGCATCAGTTGGGGTCCAAACTACATTACAAAAAAGAAGTTCCAATTGAGTCGTTCACTGTAAGTAAGCCGAAGCTCTTTAGAAATTGGAAGAGTTAAGTTCTTAATTACATGAGGAGGAGTAAGGTAATGAAGCATTTTCATAAGTAATATAACCGCAGTATATTTTTACGTTGGAAAAATCGGAACGACGATCTTGCTTACAATCTCATAGAATTTAGATATCATCATCATATTAAGCTCTACAACTGGGGTCCGGTCCTGACCTCCCACAAAAAATCTCTCCCCCGGTCCCGATTTTGATCTGATGTCATCCAGTAACATCCCTACGCTGTGGGCGTCCTGGTCTACGCCATCCTTTCTGGGTAGGCTTGGCCAGCCTCGCTGTCGTGTTCCATAAATCATACCGCAAACTTTCCGAGCAGGATCCTCTTCGCTCATGATGCGAGCCTTTCTACCCACCAGAGCCTACCGAAATTAATTCTCTTCACGATGTCCACATCGCGGTAACGTTCGTATATCTCATCATTATAGAGTCTTCAGAATCGTCCTTCTTCACATACAGGACCACACGACTTTTCTCTCGAACGTGGCTAAGCGGTCAGAATGCTTTTTGCTAACCACTCAAGTATCGGATCCATATGAAAATACTGGTATGTGTCGTTCATTAGTGTATCCGAGGCTGATTTTGGGTTCTGTAATAAATTTTTTTTAACCATTATCTTATACACCAACAGCGGTTAAATTCCTTAATTTGAACAGTCTTAATAGACTACAGTAGGCTTTGTTGGCTTTCAGCAACCTTGCGCGTATGTCTGGTTCCATTTTGTTATCGGATGTTACAGTTGACCCCCAAGTAGTTAATGGATTGTACTTTTTTAAATTTGCGCTCCACTATTTTAATTAAGGAACTAATGTTGGATCTTTTACTCGTAGACATGGTGGCCACCATGTACTTTGTTTTGCTCTCATTTAAGTACAGCCCCAGATTTCGTGGCGCCCGCTCGATCTGGATGAAAGCTTCCTGCACAGCTCTTTGGTTTCTACCAGCGATGTCAATGCTGTTTGCGTACGACAGTATCTGAATGGACCTTAAGATAATTATTCCTCTCACTGTTACGTCAGAGTCTGGGATCTCGGAAGAGGATGCAGGCCAGTCCATTTGGAGCCCGTTATAGATTTTGAATGGGCTTAATAGTGATCCTGATATTTTTAATTGGCTTATAACATTGGTCATGGTCAGAACCTACATAGTCGTGTCAGTTATGCCAATGATGACTATAGCGTATTGGGCTATCCTGTCTTGGAGGATAGAGGAGACAATCTTATACGCGGTTCTCAACAACCTTATACCACGATAATTGCTGCATTTTGTGATATCTCCTTTTTTATGTATGGGGCATAGGGTGCCTCTTCGCCGGTCTTCTGACAGGATTTCTTCCTCCCATGCTTACACTATTAGTTCACGATTTGGTGTATTGCGGGACCTCCTGCTTTAATCAGCTCCGTTGGGATACCTTCTGATCCCGAGGCCATATTATTTCGAGCCGATTTATCGCTCTGCTAACTTCGTCTATGCTTGGTGGCGACAGCATCGTGCGGTTTTTGGTCATTGGTGGAGCACCCAATGCCTCAGTTAGCTGACAGTTAGAAACTCATGAAGCTTCTCTTTCTATCGCTCTAGGTTGCCTGTGAGATCGGCGATCAGATTACCCTCTTTGTCCTTGCAGTATGTGCAACGCGGTGTATATTGCGTCATACCGAGGACTCTTTGGTAGAACTTCCGCGGTCCTTGCTCTCTGCACTGTTCTAGTATACGGACGAAATTCTTCTCCCAGGCTACTTTCTTTCGCCGGTGAACTATTTTTCATGTCTTCTGAGTTCTGAGCCCACACAAACACACAGACACACAGACAAACAAACAATAAAAGAAGAAAATTAGTCAATAACCAAATTAAAAGTAAACGAGGGACAAACAGACAAAAGAGAAAAGATACAAAATAATTTTTTGTTTGTTTTTCACCTCATTGGTGTTTTTTTTGTCCTTTTTATGCTGCGCTTACAGAAGGACACCTTTTCCAAATCAAGTAGCTATAGGATCACGTCCAATGGATTAACTAATTTCAATTGATTCCTTTTCAATGTTATCATGTAATAAGAAAATGGATAAATTCTGTGTGCGTGTTTGTAATTGTGTGAGTGAATTGTGTCCTGAAAACTAAACTATTCTTTACTTTTAATTTGATCAGCGTGATGCCAAATCATGTCACCTTTGCGATGTGATGGACACCATCGACCATGGATGTCCACCAGTTTCTGCTCATACCTCGTCTACTCTTCACCTCATTACTTAGCAAACACGAAAATGGAATTTAATTATGAAGGCAAACGAAAGGGAACAATGAAAGAAGAAAATGCCAAACACTGCGCTACGGATGTCGGCGACAACCGTTCGTCGTCGCTATTTACCTGCAATTCGCAAAACGGATACGAACCACTCTCTGAATGGACAATCGAATTTAATGAGAAATCCTGGGAAGCAGTTCTGAAATGTCATCAAATGATATATCCACAAGATCGCCACTTTGCCTTTGGCCGCAATTTATATATCTTCTCCTAGAAATAATCCTTTTTAAGTTTTCTACTTTATGTGTATAGAGATATATGACAAAATGTACCAAGTGTCAGTTTGCGGTGTGTACCCGTGGGTTAATTTACCACCGGTCGTTCTGGTTGTCGCTTCCTCAAGGTGAAGCCACGACAAAATTAAAGAGTAACCAGAATGGTGTTCTCCCTAAAGTTCAATTGAAAATTTTCAAAGATCAAAACCAAAGGTATTTATGTACAGTTATATTTACAAGCAGAACGTGAAATGCTTCGACTTCGAGATCACAATTCTGGGATTAAGTGAAACCAAATGGAGAGGAAAGGCTAAATATGGCGCAGAATGGGGATTGACGAGAATGTTTTACTCGGGTGAAGAGAAGACAGACAGAGGTCCAAGACAGAGGTCCAATGGTGTGGGTATTATGCTGACTTAGGAAGCAAACAAAAAGGCTGAATATAGCGCAGAATCTGGACTGCCGAGAATGTTTTACTCTGGTGAAGAGGAGACAGACAGAGGTCTAAGACAGAGGTCCAATGGTGTGGGTATTATGCTGACTTAGGAAGCAAACAAAAAGGCTGAATATAGCGCAGAATCTGGACTGCCGAGAATGTTTTACTCTGGTGAAGAGCAGACAGACAGAGGTCCAAGACAGAGGTCCAATGGTGTGGGTATTATGCTGACTTAGGAAGCAAACAAAAAGGCTGAATATAGCGCAGAATCTGGACTGCCGAGAATGTTTTACTCTGGTGAAGAGCAGACAGACAGAGGTCCAAGACAGAGGTCCAATGGTGTGGGTATTATGCTGACTAAGGAAGCAAACAAAAAGGCTGAATATAGCGCAGAATCTGGACTGCCGAGAATGTTTTACTCTGGTGAAGAGGAGACAGACAGAGGTCTAAGACAGAGGTCCAATGGTGTGGGTATTATGCTGACTTAGGAAGCAAACAAAAGGGCTGAATATAGCGCAGAATCTGGACTGCCGAGAATGTTTTACTCTGGTGAAGAGCAGACAGACAGAGGTCCAAGACAGAGGTCCAATGGTGTGGGTATTATGCTGACTAAGAAAGCAAACAAAAAGGCTGAATATAGCGCAGAATCGGGACTACCGAGAATGTTTTACTCTGGTGAAGAGGAGACAGACAGAGGTCTAAGACAGAGGTCCAATGGTGTGGGTATTATGCTGACTTAGGAAGCAAACAAAAAGGCTGAATATAGCGCAGAATCTGGACTGCCGAGAATGTTTTACTCTGGTGAAGAGCAGACAGACAGAGGTCCAAGACAGAGGTCCAATGGTGTGGGTATTATGCTGACTAAGGAAGCAAACAAAAAGGCTGAATATAGCGCAGAATCGGGACTACCGAGAATGTTTTACTCGGGTGAAGAGGAGACAGACAGAGGTCTAAGACAGAGGTCCAATGGTGTGGGTATTATGCTGACTAAGGAAGCAAACAAAAGTTTTATATAATGGGAACCGATTTCATCGAGGCTTGTGATGGTGATGTTTAACTCCAAATTTCGCAAGGTGAACCTTATTCAATCCTACGCCCCAAAAAAAGAAGCAAAAGTAGATGAGAAGAGCTCATTTATACTCATTTGCATTCGGTGTACAACAATGTTCCAAAGGGCGATAGTCATCGTGGGAGACCTCAATGCCAAAATTGGCTCTGACAACTTGGGTCTTGAACGCATAATAGGTAAACATGGCTTAGGTCAACGCAACGCAAATGCTGATATGCTTGTCGACTTCTGAAGCGATTGCCAACTTGCGAAGGGAAGATCTTAATTTCCACACAAGACATGTGTGATTCCGTGATGGTCGAATCATAAATCAAATCGACTTCTTTATCGTACAGCAGAGATGGAGGAAGTCACTGTGTGATGTAGTGAAGGCAAACACAGATAGTGATCATCACTTGCTATTGGTTATGCTGAGGTAACGAACAGCTGCTGTCCAGTGTCCTTCAGAAGGTATCTCAAGGAGGCTATCTTTTACTACAAACGATCTAAGTCACACAAGATTTTGCCACCACACCCCGCGACAAAGTGTCACACTTAGAGTTAAATAATAATAATATTCGGCACGACAGACTGTTGCGGTCCAATGCCTAGTTTCTCGCGACCATTTGTGTTGTGCGTTTATTTTTTTGCACACAAACGGAAGGGACCTTAATGGCGTATCCTAATGGCGAATTGAGAAGCTTTCTATGACAAGTTATTACTCTCGGACAGTTGTCAGGCATCCGCAAGAGGTGGGACACTAATAAAAATACTTTTTGGTGTTATTGTGACTCGAACCACGAACCTCCTGTTCAGAAGCCCACACTTACAGTTAGTTGTAAATATATTGATTTATCTGTTGATGATATCTGGGGTCAAGTAAAGAACGTTTTCATTGCAACCGGAGCCGAACCAATACCTAGACAGACAAGAGCTAGAGACTCCTGGATCGATCATACTTGAACAATCGTCTGAATTCCAATCACCGCTCTTCCTCATGTTTATTGGTTTTGGAAAGACCTTCGTTCAGGTTAATCAGGAATGCATCTACGATGATAGTTAATGTCATTAAAGAGTCGTACAATATTGCAAGGTGTTTCTTTTTACACAGTGGACTGAATTCCGAATCTTTCGTGTGCGTCAAGGTGTGAAACAGGGAGATATTCTGTCACCTATTCTGTTTTTACTGGCTAATTGATGATGTAATGACTGCCGCAGTTGGATAAAACGAGAGGCATGGTTTCCCACGAAGATCATTTGATAAGATGAGTTATATAGACTATGCCGATGATATATTTCTCCTGGCAAATCCAATATGAAATCCGCCCTACTTGCCTGTGTAATATTGAAATGCTTTGCCAACATCTCGAGCAGGTTATAGGCTTTCGTTAATCGGTGCCTGCAATACCATCTAAAGATCTGTTGGCCAAATACCATATCAAACGTCGAGTTGTGGAATAAGATCGGTCAGAAAAAAGTGGATGCAGACATCATGCAAAGAAAATGGCAAAAAACAAAGCAATAAAACAAAATATTATTGGATAACTTCTCGAGCTGCCTGGTATATCTTTTTGTGAATGGAAATTCTCGAGTGCCTGGCAGCACCCTACCACATCGACTGGTCTTTGCGTCGATGCTACCAGCAGCCCCCGGTGTCTAAGTTGGTAAGGACCTGAGGTACCACCTACCCGACCCCAGAGATTTTGCCGTGGAGTGTCGAGACATTGCAAGGGTCTCTCAACAGATAACCGGCAAACCGAGTATCCTAGCAGACCTGCGTCGATCTCCGGAACCCCAAACTAGAGAAACTAAACTAAGATGACGATGACGGCCACACATTTAGGGAACCAGACAATAACATCGGGAAACAATTATTTTAATGGAATCCTCAGGATGCAAGGCGTGTTGGAAAACATAAAAAAACAACATGGAGGTCAACTGTATTGGAGCCGCAGCTAAAGCCCGTTGCGGCGAATCGGGATAGATTGAGGGATTTTTAGCGGTCGGAAATATATATATATATATATATATTACCTCTGGCGAATGGTAGATATATCAATACAGTTGTTTTATTTGTAGGAAACCTCGAAACTACTGGACCGATTTTCCGGCTTTTATCATTGTAGAGGGTTATTTGCTCCGGAGGTTATTGGCTTCAGTTTTGGTTCAGTGGTTGAGGGACTTAGTTGTGTGGACCAGTGTGGTATAAGAGTAAGTTGGTGTGGGTCAGTGGAGTGGTCATTTTAGTGGTGATCAGTTTTGTTGGTTCAAAAGGGCGGTGGGGACAGCCAGGAAGCGCCTGTCATGTGAGAGATGTAAGATTTCGAACTCCCAAATAGAAAAATCGCTTATGTGACCATTTTCCAACAATGCCAATGCAAATTAATTTAAAAAATAAAAACACAAAAAATATTCACATGGCAACCATGCAATTTCTTGAGATTTTTAAAACGAGGTCAACACACAGTTGTATCGCGTCCATTGCCGGCAGCATAATTGTCTTCTCATCTCTGTGAATGTCTTCGAGCGGAACTGGAGAATCTTAAGCTTCAAGTCACACTGCACTGGTGAATGGTTGGATTGGCGGGGGCGGCAAACGACACTTTGCTTTGCTCACCATATACACAGCAGCGTAATGACGACACAACAAGCAACGACGAGAGACTAGCGACGGTTATGTCATGGGTTCGTGCCGTCTAATTAACTTTATCTCAAGAGGAAACATCCTTGTTTGCGTTTTTTTTTTCATTTGACGCAAAGCAACAACACAAATTGAAGAAGAAGAAGACAATTAATTTCTGATCCTGTGCGTCGTACCGAGCATCGTATTGTGTCCGTCCTGAGTATGAGCAGCGCCTTGGTGCAATTGTAGTTGAAAATGTCCTGAAAAGTATCGATTTTTAGAAATAAGGAGCATGTTGTCTGGCCCTTTTCTCCCTACCCCTATCTTCTTAACGCCATCAAGCAAGACGTTGGCATTTCCTCAGCGATTTTCATTCGTTTCGTAATTCATTTCACCGCCAACACCTACAGACCATCTTCCACCCAAACAATGCAGGATATTTACTCCTGAAATATGGGACAATTTTTTCATAATTATCCATTTTGCTTGTTCGTTTGTTTGTTGTTGCATTTCCTTTGTGAATCGGGCGGAGCGGTGCAGCAACTGCGACAGACTGTAACTACTTTTAATGTGAATTTTCCTGGATCCAAGGAACAACTTTCTGTCCCTTTGTCCGTCTGTCTGTCTGTCTGTTTTTCTTTTCGTTTATCCTTCATGAGTTCGCTGGTTCAGTTGGTTGAACAACCGCGCACGACTGACTGAATTCCTCAGCTGTAAAATTAAATGAAAAGAAATGCACCGCAGTCAGGACTAAGAAGGAAAAATTGCAATAATTAATGATAAGGTATAAGGCGGAAGAAGAAAGTTTCTTGAGCAAGCGATGTGCACTCACTGAAATGTGGAACAGTAAATAAAAATGAAGATGTTTCTCCAGGAAATGGAAATAGAGGATACGCTTTGTCTTGTGCAGAACTTTTCGATTTTAAGAAAATCTCATTAAATTACGAATCAAATTGAATTTCAAAAATTACATTTTGCTTATGCGTACTAGTCAACAATTTGGCATAACTCTAAACAGATACCCGAGGGATGCAAAGGGCCACCGACTACAACAACAACAACAAAAACTTTAAATGAAATATTTTGAATGACTCGCTCGAGGACTTCGTACGATATCTCGCGAATAACTTGAGTAATGTTAGCTTCTAATGACTCAATCGTAGCTGGTTTATCCACAAAGCAATTAGACTTTAGAGGCCCTAGAATACACAAGGGGATACAGGACATAAAGAAGGAGAAGAATTAGACTTTACATACCCCTACAAGAAAAAAGTCCAAAGGTGTGATATCACACGATCTTGGTGGCCAATCCACCAGCCGAGACGAGACGAGATCAATTGCTCACCGAAACGAGGACGCAGTAAATTCATTGTGTCACGGGCTGTATGTTATGTAGCGCCGTCTTGTTGGAACAAAATGTCGTGGAGATCAATTGCTTCAATTTCCAGTATCAAAAAGTCGTTTATCATGGTGCGATAGCGTTCGCCATTCACTGTTCCATTGGCGCCAGCCTCGTCTTTGAAGAAATATGGGCCGATGATTCCTCTAGCCCATAGGCCGCACCAAACGGTAGTTTTCAATGGATGAAATGGCAGTTCGTGAGTGGCTTCGGGTTGCTCTTTAGCCCAAATATGTCAATTTTGCTTATTAACGAAGCCATTAAGCCAAAAATGGGCCTCATCGCTGAACAAAATTCGGGTCCCAAAATACGGATGAACACTTTTCACAGAGCGTCGATATTCGTAATACAATTGTACGATATATATACGTTATTGAAGCGTCAGTCTTTCGATACTGAAATGTCAATAAATACTGAATAAGATTGTGTATTTAGTTCGACAGTAGTCACGGGTAATATGTCAAAAAAAATCCTATTGGAAAAAGTACCTCCAATCTGATCACTTGTAACTTTAAACGGAAACTCTACATGTTAATATATTCACCCAGTACACCAAGTACACCCAGTGATTAACTTTACATGATCTATCGCTATATTCCTTATCAAAAGACTGTAAATTATTACGTCAAGATGTCATTGTTCATAGAAGAGAACATTGGAAAGAGCATTTTTTGCTGCCCAAGAACAAATTTGACAAGTAACAAGTAATTAAAGAAATTACATTTTTGGTAAGCCTATCCACTCACTAGTTGCTTGTGACTCTTTCGTTTGTAGGGTCGGTCTGGTACTACAAGCGAATCTGTTGCGGTTCTCCGTTGAGGTTGTGTGGAACAAAATTCTTGTGGCCGAATTTTCACGTTCACGGACAAAAAACATGTAACATACTTTTTTCTAAATTCGGGTACACCCTGTACCAATGCCGTTCGGTCAATGGATGCCACACAATAGCAAACAACATCACGCCACCGAACTAGCCAATCACAGTGCGGCACGTTGCGAACTGATCCAGAACTAACTGTGTTGCGGAAAAGTATAAAAAGGCAAACGGTCCTCTTTTCTTTCTCTTCTGCTTCCTGAGTCATCTCTTGGTAAGTGATACTTATAATAAATCTATGCTTAGCTGTTGTAGTTGTTTTAGCCGGCGTTACTCTGCCGTTCTGTCTGCTAACGCCGACGTCGTATAACGTAGCTTCGCTTCTAGATTGCCCCTTGGGTTGCTACGTTTATACCTACATATCAGCATGTCGCTGCTTAGTTTCGTCTGCTCATAGATTCACAGCTAACACATTAGTTCTGACAATTTTCTGTCAAGTAACATATCCGGGAAGCCCGCTAACTCTGAGCATATATCGCCAACCGCATAATCCACGCATCTCTTGGAAAGCATACCGCTTAGTGAGTGCGCCTTACGATCCACGCATCTCTTAGACAGCATACCGTTCAGTCAGTGCGCCGTGCGATCCACGCATCTCTTGGATAGCATACCGCTCAGTCAGTGCATCGTTCGATCTACGCATCTCTTGGACAGCATACGCTCAGTTAAGTGCACCGCACAATCCACGCATCTCTTGGACAACATACGCTCAGTCAAGTGCACCGCACAATCCACGCATCTCTTGGACAGCATACGCTCAGTCAAGTGCACCGCGCGATCTACGCATCTCTTGGACAGCATACGCTCAGTTAAGTGCACCGCGCGATCTACGCATCTCTTGGACAACATACGCTCAGTCAAGTGCACCGCACAATCCACGCATCTCTTGGACAGCATACGCTCAGTCAAGTGCACCGCGCGATCTACGCATCTCTTGGACAGCATACGCTCAGTTAAGTGCACCGCACAATCCACGCATCTCTTGGACAACATACGCTCAGTCAAGTGCACCGCACAATCCACGCATCTCTTGGACAGCATACGCTCAGTCAAGTGCACCGCACAATCCACGCATCTCTTGGACAGCATACGCTCAGTCAAGTGCACCGCACAATCCACGCATCTCTTGGACAGCTTACGCTCAGTCAAGTGCACCGCGCGATCTACGCATCTCTTGGACAGCATACGCTCAGTCAAGTGCACCGCACAATCCACGCATCTCTTGGACAACATACGCTCAGTCAAGTGCACCGCACAATCCACGCATCTCTTGGACAACATACGCTCAGTCAAGTGCACCGCACAATCCACGCATCTCTTGGACAGCATACGCTCAGTCAAGTGCACCGCGCGATCTACGCATCTCTTGGACAGCATACGCTCAGTTAAGTGCACCGCACAATCCACGCATCTCTTGGACAACATACGCTCAGTCAAGTGCACCGCACAATCCACGCATCTCTTGGACAGCATACGCTCAGTCAAGTGCACCGCACAATCCACGCATCTCTTGGACAGCATACGCTCAGTCAAGTGCACCGCACAATCCACGCATCTCTTGGACAGCGTACCGCTCAGTCAAGTGCACCGCGCGATCTACGCATCTCTTGGACAGCATACGCTCAGTCAAGTGCACCGCGCGATCTACGCATCTCTTGCACAGCATACCGATCAGTTAGATCGCCGTACGATCTACGCATCTCTTGCACAGCATACCGACCAGTCAAGTGCTCCGCATGATCCACGCAACTCTTGCACAGCATACCGACCAGTCAAGTGCACCGCACAATCCACGCATCTCTTGGACAGCATACGCTCAGTCAAGTGCACCGCACAATCCACGCATCTCTTGGACAGCATACGCTCAGTCAAGTGCACCGCACAATCCACGCATCTCTTGGACAGCATACGCTCAGTCAAGTGCACCGCGCGATCTACGCATCTCTTGGACAGCATACGCTCAGTTAAGTGCACCGCGCGATCTACGCATCTCTTGGACAACATACGCTCAGTCAAGTGCACCGCACAATCCACGCATCTCTTGGACAGCATACGCTCAGTCAAGTGCACCGCGCGATCTACGCATCTCTTGGACAGCATACGCTCAGTTAAGTGCACCGCACAATCCACGCATCTCTTGGACAACATACGCTCAGTCAAGTGCACCGCACAATCCACGCATCTCTTGGACAGCATACGCTCAGTCAAGTGCACCGCACAATCCACGCATCTCTTGGACAGCATACGCTCAGTCAAGTGCACCGCACAATCCACGCATCTCTTGGACAGCTTACGCTCAGTCAAGTGCACCGCGCGATCTACGCATCTCTTGGACAGCATACGCTCAGTTAAGTGCACCGCGCGATCTACGCATCTCTTGGACAACATACGCTCAGTCAAGTGCACCGCACAATCCACGCATCTCTTGGACAGCATACGCTCAGTCAAGTGCACCGCGCGATCTACGCATCTCTTGGACAGCATACGCTCAGTTAAGTGCACCGCACAATCCACGCATCTCTTGGACAACATACGCTCAGTCAAGTGCACCGCACAATCCACGCATCTCTTGGACAGCATACGCTCAGTCAAGTGCACCGCACAATCCACGCATCTCTTGGACAGCATACGCTCAGTCAAGTGCACCGCACAATCCACGCATCTCTTGGACAGCTTACGCTCAGTCAAGTGCACCGCGCGATCTACGCATCTCTTGGACAGCATACGCTCAGTCAAGTGCACCGCACAATCCACGCATCTCTTGGACAACATACGCTCAGTCAAGTGCACCGCACAATCCACGCATCTCTTGGACAGCATACGCTCAGTCAAGTGCACCGCACAATCCACGCATCTCTTGGACAGCATACGCTCAGTCAAGTGCACCGCACAATCCACGCATCTCTTGGACAGCTTACGCTCAGTCAAGTGCACCGCGCGATCTACGCATCTCTTGGACAGCATACGCTCAGTCAAGTGCACCGCACAATCCACGCATCTCTTGGACAACATACGCTCAGTCAAGTGCACCGCACAATCCACGCATCTCTTGGACAGCATACGCTCAGTCAAGTGCACCGCACAATCCACGCATCTCTTGGACAGCTTACGCTCAGTCAAGTGCACCGCGCGATCTACGCATCTCTTGGACAGCATACGCTCAGTCAAGTGCACCGCACAATCCACGCATCTCTTGGACAACATACGCTCAGTCAAGTGCACCGCACAATCCACGCATCTCTTGGACAACATACGCTCAGTCAAGTGCACTGCACAATCCACGCATCTCTTGGACAGCATACGCTCAGTCAAGTGCACCGCGCGATCTACGCATCTCTTGGACAGCATACGCTCAGTCAAGTGCACCGCACAATCCACGCATCTCTTGGACAGCGTACCGCTCAGTCAAGTGCACCGCGCGATCTACGCATCTCTTGGACAGCATACGCTCAGTCAAGTGCACCGCGCGATCTACGCATCTCTTGCACAGCATACCGATCAGTTAGATCGCCGTACGATCTACGCATCTCTTGCACAGCATACCGACCAGTCAAGTGCTCCGCATGATCCACGCATCTCTTGGACAACGTACCGATCAGTTAGATCGCCGTACGATCTACGCATCTCTTGGACAGCATACCGCTCAATCAATGCGCGCACGATCTATGCACCTATTGGACAGCATACCGCTCAATCAGTGCGCCGTTTTGATTGTACACATCTGTTCCCCGAGGTGGCCGTGGTATCTTGCTCTATCAATGGGTAGTTAACTTGGTCACTTCGGTAGATAGACAAACTGGTCCAAGCGGTCCAAGGACTAGCTACTTGCGGCCATTTGTGTTGTGCATGTATATTTTTAATCCGCATCCGAACGTCGGATTCAGGAGCTTTCCGTGACAAGTGATTACTCTCTGATATTTGTCAGACATTCGCGAGAGCTAGAACCGTGAAAAATAATGTCTTTTTTCGGATTCGAACTATGCTCAGAAATCCATGCACTAACCACTGTGCCATGGCGCCCACACTGCTGGTACTTAGAATGTCTAAATGGCACCTATCTTCGTATTTAGTAGCCCGGTCGTATGGAGGTCTGTGTGGTACTCGAGTGGGAGCGATGATGTTTTTCGAGGTTCCGGATGGATGTGTTGCTATAGTTTGCTTTCTCATCACCCAGGCACTCATACCGAACGAACTGAAGCCATTTAAGCCAGATCTTACCGATGTCGCGTTGGTACTTCGGGAAGTTGGTGGTGCTAACAGAAGAAGTGGACAATACAAATCTAATGGTGATAGGTGATTTGAATGCTAGAACTGGTACTGAAGCTGGATCTGAAAACACTAGCGCCAGAATAGTTCGAGCATCAAAAGATGATTTGCGTAACACCAAAGGCATGAGAGTGCTAGAATTCTGCCAATCTTTTGGACTGCGGATTTTGAATGGAACGAGTAAGTCTGATAAAAGTGGGGAATATACTTTTGTAAGTCATCAAGGAACGTCAGTGATCGATTATGGACTTATTGGTGGAGAATGGAATTCGCATGTAGCAGATTAAAAAGTTGAACAGGTGCCATACTCAGATCATCTACCAATAGTCATAACTTTTCAAGTGAAAAACAACGAAAATGACGGGATCAGAAATATGAAGCTCCTTCCTAAATTGTTGTGGAAAGAGGTTAACGCTCTTCCCTACAAAAGACAACTGGATGAAATACTAAGCATGCAACAAGAGGCAGATTTGGAAAACATTATAGAGGCTATCAAGGTATCTTATCCAAGCACCGGACAAAATAAGAACCGCAGAGACTGGTGCAGAGAGAAGTGGTTTGACGAGGAATGCGAGATGGCGAGGAAGCGATCATTCGCCTGGCTTAGAGTCTTCCGTAATTCAACCGAGGATAACTTCAAGAACTTCTACATCGATGCAAACAAGAATTACAAGGAGTTATGCAGAAGCAAAAGAAAAAACTTCTTCGAAGCAGAAGCCCTAAAGTTGGCTCAATGTAACACTGCGGCAGAATTCTGGAGGCTGGCGAAAAAACTCAATGGCAAGAAGTATGACATCAGTAAAACCCTAACACCTAGCGTTCTATGTACTCATTTTAAGAAATTGCTTAATCCGGTAATGGTTAGACTTAAGTTTCATTATGCTGCTCCCTGTTTAACAAATCAGTTGCTGGATGAACGAATTTCACCGCGAGATATTATTATAGCTCTGGCTGAGCTAAAGGATGGCAAAGCTCCTGGATCTGACCGAATACCGGTCGAATTTTATAAATATGGGACCACTGTACTTATGTGCTTAGACAAGATGGCTCTTGTGTTTAATAAAATAATGGAGAATGGCATTATACCGCAGAAATTTAAAGAAGCCCTGATCTACCCCATCCATAAGAAAGGGAATAAATCGGACCCAGCCAACTATAGGGGTATCTCGTTTCTTAATAATGCCTCCTACAAAATCTACACAGCTATTCTACAAAAACGGCTCACGACATGGATAAATGAAAATAATTTGTTGAAAGAATTTCAAGCAGGATTTAGATCAGGATATTCGACTGTGGATCATATATTCGTCTTGAGAAGTATTGCGGAGTCCTTTCTCGCGAGACAGAAGAAGCTATATGTATTTTTTATAGACTTCAAAGCAGCCTTCGATACAGTAGACCGAAATGCATTGTTTTATAAACTATATGGTATGGGGATGTCACTCAAATTTGGCAGGGCCCTACAAAACCTGTATGAAGATACAAAAGCAGCAGTGTGGGATGGGGAAGGATCTTCAGGAATATGAAAAAACATTTCGATGAAAAAATTGCAAAGGCAAAAATGGCAATAAATGCTACCTGGAGAAAGTGTTTTGCCAACAAACTTATTTCGCATAGCAGCAAATACAAAGTTTTTGAAGCATATGCCATTATACTGTATGCAGCCCAAGTATGGGGAACCAAAATGTATGACACCGTAGAAAAGCTCTTGAGATTCTACATAAAAAGAACATTCCGACTTCCACCGAATACACCTAACTACATGCTAATGATTGAGACAGGACTGCCCCCAATATTCATAAAAACGCTAAAGATGCAAGTGGACTATATCCTGAAGGTTCTTAAAATGCCAAATGATCGACTGCCGAAGAAAATTGCACTTAAAACAATTTCCAACCGGTCAAGTTGGTTCGCGGAATGGATGGAGCTAGCGCAAAGCTGTGGCATGGAGCTTCAACTTAATATAGCAGAGCATCAAAATTGGAAACCAATGCTCTATAATCTCATAAAAAAAGTTGACCTTCAACTAAGGGAAGGCTTTCTAAGAGAAGCAGCGGCGTCGATTCACAGAACCACGTATAGTCAATTATTTCACAATCTGCAAGACAGTTACTTTAGGGACGAATATAGTGTGGATGAACTATCGATGGTTATAAAACTTCGTGGCGAACTACTCCATCTGAATTTTATTCCACATAGAGAGGACCTTCCAATTATTTGCACCCTATGTAATCTTGGAGAAAGGGAAGATGTTCTACATTTCCTTGGAAGGTGCCCGATGTTGAAGGAAACGAGAAGACACTTTTTCGGAACTGATTTTATACCGGACGTCGAAGTACTAGGATGCTTAAACAAGCCTAATATGTCACAACTGTATCGCTATTGCAAAGTTGCTCTGGCGTATCGAAATCAAATTATTACGCTCAACTTCTAAAGTAATCCCTCTTTCCTTCGTAAATTAAATTCTTTATTATTTTTTTTTTTTTTAATTTCAATATTTATGTGTATTTCTATATTTTACTAAATCAAAGTGGTAAAACTTGTAAATTATTATACAGAATTAATTGTCAATCGGCAGACGGCAATGCCATGCTTTTTTGATTTTGTAATATTTCAAACGAATGGTAATAAAAATCTAATCTAATCAGAAGAAGTGTATTAGAGCTGTCAGCCAACTTTTGGTACGGATCAAGCTTGTTCTGGAGATGCTACCAAAATATCAAATATTAACTTAGTAATTAATGCTACGTCTGGCTTAAGTTAATTAAGTGGGTATTTTCGAAACTTTCCTTGAAACACTCTTTGTGGCAAAGTTAGCATTTTCCATTTACTTTTGTCTGTCGGTCACTAATACAACCAACTTTTGTCTGTCGGTCACTAATACAACCAACCCGAGATGCAAGAAAATCGCTAAAGAAAAATTACAAAAGTGTCAAGTGTTTCCATAAAGTGGGGAATCACTTTTTTTAATTATTCAAGATAATTAGGAAAAATATTGTTTGGTGATAGGGGCAGAACAGGACCTCGCTTGCTGCGCCAAATATAATGATGTTGTTTGTTTTTTAGTTGTTGTTCTCTATCCTATGGTTCTATTCCACCAGTACCATTAGTAATAATCGCAGACATTCCTAAAGGGTATCTTGATTTTAAAACTAACTTACCATCCCCTGCTGCTACCGTCCTTAATTGCATTCAATTATGTTAATTCCTTTGCATCCAAGCACTCCTTCCTCATACAACGGCCAAAATTTGTCTGGGTTTGGTTTTCGAATTTTTTTTTTTAAAAAAAAATCCTTCAGTTTCTTTTTTTTTTTATTCATTTTATGGTTTACTATGCAAATTAGCTAAGATTATGCTATATCCTTGCCTCTGCATAGACCATAAGGAAATTTAAATTTACACTATGAGTCGATTTTATGGCGGTAATGAAAAAAGTCCTTGATTGCGTCTAATAAATTGTTATAAATTGCACTGATATTTCGCATAAATAGATGAAGAATCTTAATAAAAGTTTAAAATATTTCTTGACATAAATAATGATCTCATTCATATCCGATTTTCTTAAACTTTTTTAAACACCTGTGTATCACCAATGTACAGAACTTTTTGTAAAATTTTTGGAGTGATGAAGCTCGAGGGGTACCCATATCATCATCATACTTGGCTCTATAACCAAGGTCCGGTCTTTGCTTGCCCGAAAAGTCTCTCCACCGGTCCCGATTTTGTGACGATGTCATCCACTTTTGCATCCCTAAACACTGGGCGGCCTTGTGTACGCCATCATTCCAGCGTAGGCTTGGCCGGCGTCGATGTCGTGTTCCATAAATACTACCGCAAAGGACTTTCCTAGCATGATCCTCTTCGCTCATGCGAGCTAGGTGTCCTGCCTACCTGAGCCTACCGAGCTTAATTCTCTTCACGATGTCGACATCGCGGTAAAGCTCATAAATCTCATCATTCTCCGAAATCGTCCTTCCGTATGTGAATACAGGGCCAACAATTCTCCGTAAGACTTTTCTCTCGAACGCTGCTAAGAGGTCAGAATGCTTTTTGCTAAGCACCCAAGTCTCGGAGAAATATGTAAGTACTGGTATGACCATTGTCTTCTTTACCAGCAACTTGGATGTTATGGTAAAATTCCTGGGTTTGAAGAGTCTTGACAAATTATAGTAGACTTTGTTTGCTTTAAGCAACCGTGCACGTATTTCTCTTCTGGAATCGCTTCTTTCTTCCATACTTGCACTATTATTTCATGAATTTCTTGGTGTATTGTCGGGCCTCATATTTCAATCAGGTACGCTGTGGTCCCATCTGATCCCGGGGTGTTATTATTTTTAAGCCGATTTATCGCTCTGCTAACTTCATCTATGCTTGGTGGCGACAGCACAGTATGGTCTTCGGTCATTGGTGGAGCCTCCAATTCCTCACTAAGCTGGCCATTTAGCAACTCATGAAAGTGCTCTTCCCATCGCTCTAGGATGCCTTTGAGATCGGCGATCAGATTACCCTCTTTGTCCTTGCAGTATGTGCAACGCGGTGTATATTGCGTCATACCGCGGACTCTTTGCTATAAATTTCGCACGTGGTGCAATCCTTGCTCTCTGTACTGTTCTAGTTCACGGACGAGATGCTTCTCCCAGGCTGCTTTCATTCGCCGGTGAACTGTTTTTCATATCTTCTGAGCTCTTTATATTTATCTTCGCGTGCCCGCGTTCTATGAGATTGCTGCATTGCTCGGTACGCAACAATCTTACGTTCAGTCGCTAGCTTAAATTCGAACCAGTCGTTTCGATCTCTACGATTACTGCCTAAGATGGAGTCAACAGTACTAATGACAGTATTCTTAATGTGTGTCCATTTCTCTTCTACGCCCGGCATCTCAGCCCCAGGTCTTACTCTTCCTGCATTTAGGGCGAGTCCTATCACTTGACCGTAGTTGTTTCTGGTCTCTTCGTTGCGAAGGGCAGCCGTGTTGACTCGAATTTGATTCGCAGATACAGTCTTTTTTAATGAAGAAATCTGCGCTACCATACCGACAAGATAGTGGTCCGGGTCAACGTTGGCACCACAGTACCGTCATCAGGTTCGGATTGTGGCGACGGTCTATCAACACGTGGTCTATCTTGTTGCAAGTGACTCCATATGGAGGCTTTGTGAATATTTCTACGCACCAACCTTTTACTCGCAAAGACCAAGTTATTGCTTGCTACCATTGTCATTAGTATGCTCGTGTAAGATATGGGTGCAAATGTACTGGCTCTCTACCTATTTTAGCATTCATATCCCACAGATATGAATAAATTTAATATCATAATGAGAGCTGGCATGGAGTTCCGGTTCGATTGATTCAATGAATTCTTCGTTTTCACCATCTAGGGAATCTTCTGCAGATGCGTGAAAATTTATGAGGCTTATTTTTTAAAACTGCCCCGCACGCGAATGGTGCATAGCCGTTCATTTACTGCTTTAAAGCCGATAACGGTGGGTTTCATTCTTTTGCTGACTAGAAACCCCACCCCGATCACATGATGACTGAAATATATGTCATATTCTGGTATTTGTATGGCACCATTTCCCGTCCACCTCATCTCCTGGATTGCTGTTATGTCAGCCTTATATTTAGACAGGGTATCGGCTGGGCAGCTCGAGCTCTATATAGTGAGCGCACGTTCCATGAGAAAATTCTTTAGCCGTTTTCGTTTCCGTGGTCGTCGTCGTTCATCAGTGTATCCGAGGCTGAGTTGGGTTTCAGTAATATGTTTTTTTTTTTTACGGGCACAGTTATTGGCCCCTTGACAACCTTACTTTAAAGGGAATAGCCCGATTATTTTGCTTTTCTTGTATTGGAGGATTATTACCAGGAGCCACCATGTGAAGGTTTGATAGCACTTCCACCAATCAGAGATAGTTGCGGCCACATGCATTTCCGAGGAATTCTGTGTTATTCGCCCAACTCTGCTGATGGCTGACCGCCAGCTAATAATAATATTCGGCGTGACAGACCATTGCGATCCAAGGCCTAGCTTCTCGCGACCATTTGTGTTGCGCATGTATATTTTTGGGCACAAATGGAAAACAAATCGACCGCCGGCTAAGCCCTTTATTAAAATGAAAAAATCAAAGAAATTTAATTCACAATAAATCACATTCCTCACATTCGTAGCTGGTTTCAATTAATTTTCTCAGAATTCTTCTTCATTCATTAAAAAAAGCAATACGGAATAACGATCACGAAACTAAATCGACGCGAGTCCAAACTACAAAATCCTTCGTCAAGAAAAAAATACACAAAAAACCAGGCCTAACAAACGGAAAAGGCACCAACAACTATCGAGCTTATCAAAATTAAAATGCTCCACAACTCCACAAAATCAATGTGCTTCCTGATGCCAGGCATTGCACCAAGGATGAGCGAACAAGCTGGACTCAAGTGGAGCTCTTCAAGATTCTCTGCTGCGATTCCTCGTAGCTTTGCGGGATAAACTGAGTACAAATTACATAGGATTAGTGACTCAAAGGAAATACTCATAAAATTGTACAGGATTTTAAAAATTATATCTATTGAAATTGAGACAGGGATTCAAAGCCGTAATGAATAAAAGTTGAACAACAGTGGATGTTTTTACCAAATACCAAATAGACAAAATGTGCAAAAAATTATGTTTTTAAGTTCTTCCATATTTGTGTTAATAACTGGCATACAACAACAATAAGGAATATCTGCAGTCTTATCAATAAAAACCATGAACAACCTAAGCTACCAAATAATAAGAAGATAAGCACACAAGTTTGTCTTCAACAACTGGCTTACAACAACAATTGGAATGTCTGCACTCTTATCAATAAAACCATGAACCTCCTAAGCTACCAAATAAATAAGATAAGCACACAAGTTTGTTTTTAAGAACTGGAATACAACAACAATAAGGAATATCTGCAGTCTTATCAATAAAACCATGAACCTCCTAAGCTACCAAATAAATAAGATAAGCACACCATTTTGTTTTTAAGAACTGGAATACAACAACAATAAGGAATATCTGCAGTTATTCAAACACAACCTAATGTCATGTTGTTAGTGTTACCGAAGTTGTTCTATTTGTTCACTAAGCATGATAGCAACTTTTAAACTCTATTAGTGCAGAATTTTTTGTTTAAACATTCGCATTTGATAAAATACAAAAGCAGATATGTTTGCTGAACAACACAACTGTTATAAATTAAAACAATACCATCCGTCTGATAGGCACAAGCATATAAGGGCATCTCAGCGAAGGCATGTTAGGCAGTAGCTTGATTCCTTGCAATTAGTTACTATCTGTTACTTACAGCTCAAAAGGTTAAAGTTAACCAAAACCATACAATTAACCATGGTTCGAAGTAAGATTAAAAAATTTCATTAAAAATGCTCTCTCTAATAATTTTATTGCAAGAAAACTTTAAAATTTTACCAAATAAGAAGGTGATGGTTTACTTTTAAATTCAATTACATTTCCCAGTTATATTTATTTTTTATTTTCTTAATTAACCAGTTAACCGTACTAATTATAGAGTAGCACGAGGACCAACACTTAGTAGAAACTTTATTAATCAAAACGAGTGCTCAACTGAGTGCACTTTAAAATGTGTGACATTCGCAATTATGAGCTTTTCTTAAATGGATTTTTTCTTCCAGGATCATTGGCAGCACTTTTGGTGACCGTATATTTTGCATCGTTCATTACGGCTGTAAAACCATCCAGTCTGTCAGCTAACGATCTACCTACTTTCGAACAACGGGCAATTTTACAACGAGTCACTCCAGGTCTGCAGAAATTCTCACTTAAGTTATTCTCGAAGATTTCCGACCAGTGCACCCCAGATAGAATTGACTTTTCTTTTTCACCAATCTATGTTTGGTCACTTCTTCTGCTAATCGCTGAAGGTGCAACTGGTTCGACCCTTACGGAGCTACAAGCAGCATTAGGATATGTTGGCGATAAGAATACCCAATATCAAGCCTACCAGATTATCCAGAACACTCTCAAGTAAGTGGATATATGTTAGGAATTTATTAGTTTTGGCTCAATCATCTCTTCAACAGCGTTAAGACATCATCTCTTGAAATATCAACCTTGCAAGCTCTTTTAACCAGTACAGATATACCAATCGATTTTGACTTTAAAAATGTTGTGAAGCAAAATTACAGCCAAGCTAGTTTGATTTCCGTTGATTATACGAACCCCAATAGTGCTGCTGCGATCATAAATGATAAGATCCGACGTGCCACTAATAATCAAATCCATTCCGTGTTTAAATCTCAAGATTTGAATATAACACAGATCATTCTGCTTTCAACAATATACTTCAAAGGACAATGGAAGGTAAAAAGAACAACGAATATCTTTCAGTTAATAAACCATTATGATTTCTTAGTATTCCTTTGACAACAACATATCACAAGACGAGTATTTTTATGATGAGGACGACAATGAAATTGCCAAAGTAACAATGATGATCGATAAATCACGAGCTGTATCATTAAATAACGATTTGAAAAGTTACGTTGTACAGTTGCCCTACGGACTTGATAATCGTTTTTCGATGATGCTCTTTTTACCAATCAGGGGTTAGTAATTTTAAAAATTAATCATCAGAAGTCTGACTTGAATATTTTAACAATTCCATAGGAACTTCCGTCAAAGAAGTTGTAAAAAAACTTACAAGCATTGGAATGGAAAGAATTAGGCTTAGCATGTCCGGAAATTCTAATAAAGAGGTTCGTCTGCCGAAATTCTCTGAGTGGACAAGATTTCACGCTAAAGAAATTTTAGAAGAAGTATGTTGCACGAGTTCTAACCCAAAGTAAATACTTAATTTTTAATTAATAGTTAATTTTTTTTTTAGATAGGCATTAAGGATATTTTTGCTGAGGGTAATCTAAGAAAAATTCATCCAACGATTTCCATCTCTGAACTCCAACAGGATATAAGAATTGTTGTCAATGAGGAAGGAATAATACCGCCAGGAACCAATAGGTTTGCACACTCGGAAGCCATAATTTTCAACCGACCTTTTGTCTATACGATAGTCGATAGTACAACCAACATGCTGCTGTTCTGTGGGCAGGTAATGAATCCTATCTATGATCCGTGAACAAAAGTATATTATGTATAATTGATTTGAAAGGTTATAAATAAATGAAACTTTAGAATTATACCAGATAAGGATGTGTTTTGTTTAACATAATACGTTTTCCATTAAGAGCGCCTTTGTTGTTTTAGATAAACAGTTGTAGGTTAGATATAAAGAAAATATTACAGATGATAGTACCATCAATTCCATTCAATATGGAGTACAACGTCATTTAAATGTTCTCCATCAAAACTCCTGCACGATTAATCTATGCGCTGAACATAATTTTTCATGACTTTTATATAGCAAAAAAAAAACAACTATTGCCTTGAGTCAAACGCAAGCAAAAAAATTGTATTCAAAAAATAATAATAAATTTAATTAAAAATAATTGAAAATATTTCTCTTTTTTTTTCATTCTAATTAAAAATAAACTTTTTTCTTTGATTTCAAATTGAGTTTTATACCATTCATTATTTATTGTTGTGTTGAAAATATTCAAGAATACTTTTTGATATCTTCGAAGCAAGAAAAAAAACGGAATCAATTCGTTAATTTAAAATCACTGTTTCTGGCGCTGTTGGATAATCAAAACGACAAGAACATTGAACTGAGTCACCAAAATATGACAAATAAAATCCTTGCGTCAAAAATGGCTGAACTCGAACAGCGGATACAGGCGTTATCTGGCGGTGATTGTTTAACAGCAGCCAATGGTGTCTCTCCATCACAGATTCTTCTGCACGGATATTGTCCATCAAGCTTGGATACTATACTGGCAGCAATACCATCGAAACAAAGTCTTCATCTCCTAAAGTTACCGCAGATTCTGACACAAATAGCAGTTACGCTATAAAGTATTTTTTTATTCAAGTTTTTCAATCTAGATCTAGACTTACGACGTCAAAGGGTAAAGAGTTGCTTCAAGCAGGGCAGACATCAAAATGTGAATTTTACTCTGGTGGTTCCCTAACATACTGGCCCAGTGACGAAACGAAGATACCAGACCTAATAGACTTTTATGTAGCAAGAGATACATATATCCCAGAACTACATTCACATTGAAGACAGTAATTCTCTAGTATCAGATCATTCCCCGGTTATTATGACAGTCAGTGAAACGGTAATTCAAAGGGAGAGTGCACCCAGATAAACAAATTCAAAAACCAACTGAGATCTCTTTCGTGAAGTAATGGAGGGAAAAATCAATCTTCAGGTACCGAAATAAGAAATTCTCACCAGTTGGAAGATGAATTAGAACAACTCAATGAAACAATAATTCATTATGCTGCTTTGGCAAGTACCACCATTATACAAAATAAGAAGAAGCTTAACATATCCTACCCAATGGAAGTTAGAGAGTTGGTAAGAGAAAAACGACGGGCACGTAAAACCTGGCAAATAACAAGAACACCGGAGAACAAAACAATTCTTAACAATTTAGGTAACAGTCTGAAATCTCTTCTTAAAGAAGTTAAAAATGCATCAATCAACTGATAACTAGTTAGCTTAACCGATGAAAAAAATTCTATTTATTCGCTGTGGAAGGCGACGATGGGACTCAAAAGACCCAAAATGCAAGTGCCTCCACTTAAAATGGAAGATGGAACCTGGGCAAGAGGTCCTAAAGAGAAGGCTGATCTATTTGCGGAGTATCTCGAGGATACCTTCCAACCTCTACCAATACAAACGGCCAATGAAAATATAATGCCAATCCACAAGGTTGATGATTTTGATATACGCCCAGTTACTCTCAAAGAATTAAAAAGCAACATGAATGTTAAAAAAGCCTTGATTACTTGACAAATAATTAGGGCCCTACCAGATAAACGATTTCGTAAGCTTTTGCACATAATCAATGCAAGCTTTCGGTTAAAATATGTTCCGTGGCAATGGAAAATAGCAGAAGTAATCATGATAGCAAAACCTGCTAAGCCACCTAACGATAAAAAATCATACAGGCCAATTTCATTGCTGCCAATTATGTCAAAACTTTTTGAAAAATTATTATTAAAAAGACTTAAACCAATAATTGAGGAACGACAACTAATTCCTCCACATCAATTTGGATTCAGAGAAAAGCACTCCACAATTGAACAGGTGCCTAGAATCACCAACATTATTGAAAGAACGCTAGAACGTAAAACGGTATGCTCCAGCATATTTCTGGACGTTGCCCAAGCATTCGATGAAGCTTGGCATAGTGGACTGGAATTCAAGCTGCATAGAGATCTGCCGAGGCAATTCTATGCCATACTAAGATCTTATTTATCCAATAGACATTTTCGAGTGAAATATGAGGATGAATACTCCGAACTAAAGAAAATCTCTGCCGGTGTCCGGCAGGGGAGTGTCTTAGGACCAATCCTGTATTTATTATATACAAGGGATATTCCAACAACAAATGAAGGAACCATAGCCACTTTTGCAGATGACACAGCAATCATGTCAACTGGAACTAATGTCGCTGATGCAACGAGCAAACTCCAGAAGATTACCAATGCAGTTTGTAACTGGACTAAGCGCTGGAGAATCAAACTTAATGAGACGAAATCCACGCATATTAACTTTACATATCAAAAGGCTTCCCATCTACCGAGAGAAATTAACCCACGGCCGGTGCCATATGCAAACAAAGCTAAATATCTCGGCATGACCCTCGATGCCAAGCTCAAGTGGAGAGAGCATGTCAAAAAGAAAAATAACCCATAAAAATACAATTTTTCATGTAAATTCTCTAATAGGAGATGGGTATGTGTTAAAATTTGAAGAAAGTCGAGCTAATTTTTAAAAAATTTATATGGGCACCCCTCGAACCTCAGGGCCTGACTCCAAAAACTTTACAAAAAATTTTGTCCATCGGATGTATATAAAATTAAGTTTAAGGTTAAGTTTTTTAAAAAATTTGTTGGGGCCCCATGACCCTCCAAACCCTGTCTCCAAAATTTTTGCAAAAAGTGTTGCCCATCGGAGATACACACGTATATAAAATTTAAAAAAAATCGGGTTAATTTTATTTAAAAAAAAATTTTGGGGCCCGGGGTCTTCAAATTTTTTACAAAAACTGTTTTTCATCGGAGAAACATACGTATATAAAATTTAAAGAAAATCGGGTTAATTTTTTTTTTAATTTTGGGGCCCCACGACCCCGGGACCCAGGGTCTCCAAATTTTGTACAAAAAGTTTTCTCTATTGGAGAGACACATGTGTATTAAATTTGAAGAAAATCGGGTTATTTTTTAAAAAAAATTATGGGGCCTCACGAGCCCGGGCCCGGGGTCTCCAAATTTTTTACAGAAAGTGTTTTCTATCGGAGATACACATGTGTATTAAATTTGACGAAAATCGGGTTATTTTTTAAAAAAAATTATGGGGCCTCACGAGCCCGGGCCCGGGGTCTCCAAATTTTTTACAAAAAGTGTTTTCTATCGGAGATACACATGTGTATTTAATTTGATGAAAATCGGGATAATTTTTTAAAAAAAAGTTATGGGGCCCCACGAACCCGGGCCCGGGGTCTCCAAATTTTTTACAAAAAGTGTTTTCTATCGGAGATACACATGTGTATTAAATTTGAAGAAAATCGGGTTATTTTTTAAAAAAAATTATGGGGCCTCACGAGCCCGGGCCCGGGGTCTCCAAATTTTTTACAAAAAGTGTTTTCTATCGGAGATACACATGTGTATTTAATTTGATGAAAATCGGGATAATTTTTTAAAAAAAAGTTATGGGGCCCCACGAACCCGGGCCCGGGGTCTCCAAATTTTTTACAAAAAGTGTTTTCTATCGGAGATACACATGTGTATTAAATTTGAAGAAAATCGGGTTATTTTTTAAAAAAAATTATGGGGCCTCACGAGCCCGGGCCCGGGGTCTCCAAATTTTTTACAAAAAGTGTTTTCTATCGGAGATACACATGTGTATTTAATTTGATGAAAATCGGGATAATTTTTTTAAAAAAAGTTATGGGGCCCCACGAACCCGGGCCCGGGGTCTCGAACATTTTTACAAAAAGTATTGTATATCAGAGATACATAAGTGTTTAAAATTTGAAGAAAATCGAGTAAAATTTTGTAAAATATTTGTAGGGGAGCCCACCGACCCCGTGGCCCGAGGGTCCTCAAATTTTAATAGAATAGTGTTGTCATCGGAGATATGCCTGTGTGCAAAATTTCAATAAAATAGGACTTTGGGAAGTGGGTCAAAAATTGGTCGCAAGATTCCATGACACACAAATCCACAAATCCACAAAACCCACAAACACACGGGCAAGTGTAATTAATATAGAGAATTTAAAAAAGAAGAACTCAACATTAAGTTCAGAAAAATGTAATAGGTAGATGCTCTGAGCTTATAATTCACAACAAGCTACTGCTAAATCGACAAATACTGAAGCCGATATGGACCTACGGTATTCAACTCTGGGGATGTACTAAGCAAACAAACGCCAAAATGATACAGACGTTCCAAAACAAGGTTCTTCGTAGCATCGTAAATGCTCCGTGGTACACCTGAAATGAAGACCTTCACAGGGACTTACAGATGGAATACATCAAAGATGAAATAAAAAAGCATGCCGCCAAACACGAAATAAGGCTCCAGGAACACGGAAACCCCTATATTCGCCATATGATAGATAGACCCTGTCGATGAAAGAAGACTCCAAAGAACGAGACCACTTGACCTAGTAAACATACCAAATTAAAATTAGTATTTTAAATAGTTTTAAGTTTTTTCAATTTTTTAAATGATTTATTTTATTTGAGTAGTTTTTAGAAGCAGAATTTGTAATGTTATCATTAGTTAATGTTGCGGCGTTAGGCAGCCGATGGTAGTTGCCACCTATTGGGTGAGTGTAGCCTTTGGCGGGGTGCACGCCTAGCGTTGCGCTTGTCAGCTCGCCGGTTTTGGGTGGGGTTCTTGCCTTAGGCCCACTCAACCGCCATTACAATAAAAAAAATTTTGCGTGCATCAGTAAGGGTGCAGAAAAAAAAAGCAAGGAAAGGAAACCAAAGAGGGCTGCTCCCCAAATGGGGAACCAACGAACCCTCACGACTCTTACTCGCTTATCTAATTACCTGGATAATTCGAACATCCTATTCAGGGCAAGGTAAGTAGGGAAAGACTATGCGTAAACGGTAGTCGACAAATGATTATTTTATAGAAGAAAAACAATTATAAACTCTCAGATTCATCGTATTTTTTTTCTTTATTCAGTATAACGTAATTATATATTGAAGGATTATGTATTACGAGTGAAAATCTGTTGACTTACTTGTGTTCCCATATGTATGGCAGTAGATTGTTGAGTTAATTAAATTAATAGAAGCTTCACTTGATGAGGAGGAGGTAGAGTTCCTTTTTGTTGACCCAGCAGCATTGAGGATAAAGTGACTTTCCTTCAAAACACAGTAAGTAATTTATTTGATATGTGTGTACCTTTTAAACGAGTTGTAGTAAAAGATGTTGGTGTCCTTGGTTGACTAACAATATACGTAGCTTAATAATGATTCGTAACAAACGCTATAAACGGTGGAAACGTTTTCCGTCTGACTGTAACAGACGTGCTCTCTGTTTTTTGCGTTACAAGGTGGTATCGTTAATTAAAAAGTCTAAAATCAATTTCTACTCTGAAAAGCTTGACTACAGGCTACCAGCTAAAAAACGTTGGAAAAATATAAGCAATCTACGTGTCTGTTCTAAAAAGGCTCCGGGGATATGCAATATTGATCCGAATGAACTTAATAGGTTTTTCGTCAGAGCTGGTTCTGGGTCACCATCCCCCTATTACCCCACCGAATTGGATTTTCAAGAAAATATTCATTTACCAGCCTTACGCACCTACAGAAGATTCCCCAGATGATGAAAAAGAAGAATTCTTTGAATCAGTCGAACGGGAAATCCATGCTTGTCCTCAGTATGATGTAGAAATCATTCTGGGGGATATGAATGCCAAAATAGGTAGGGAGACAGTATTCAGGCAGAACATTGGCACCAATAGCTTACACGAGAATACTAATGACAATGGACAACGAGTCATAGAGATGGCAGCAAGCAATAATTTGATCGTTGGGAGTACGCGCGTAAAAATAACCACAAACTCACCTGGCTATCTCCTGATAGAGGCACTCGCAACCAACTAGACTACGGATTGATAGACCGCCTCCAAAACCCAAACCTGATGACGGTACGAAAGTACCAAGGTGTCAACGTCCACTCGGACCACTATCTTGTTGGAATATCAAGAGCTCAGAAGATATGAAAAGACAGTTCAACGGCAAAAGAAAGTCACCTGGGAGAAGACTCTCGTCCGTGAACTAGAACAGTACAGAGAGCAAGGACTGCACCACGTGCGAAAGTTCTACAAAAGAGTCCGCGGTATGACGCAATGTACACCGCGTTCCACATACTGCAAGGACAAAGTGGGTTATCTGGATATTTCTTTTGAACACCGCTTATGGATAAAATAGTGACAAGCATGAAACATTCCTACGATGTTCAAGCGATTCGATTGTATTCGCGCGGTTCTGAATTCTGTCGAGTAGATGCAATGTGGTCTTGTGACCTCCTGCCCAGACAATACAGTTGTGTTCAAGTGCGGGGCGAATATATGCCTTGTAAAAAGTAGCCAGTTTTGAAGAGTGAAATACATCTTGCAACGTTGTAGAAAACCTAAACATTTCGCAGCATTCATAGCGATGGCGAATATTTGGTCACTATAACGAAGCTTGTTGTATTGCGAGTTTTTCTGGTGCAGGATCCAATCATAGGTAAAGGACGGGGTTGGGGGGTTTGAATTACGCTTAGCCGACAGAAGACAACATTGGGATTGTGAATCGTTAAAATCTATTCTATTGTGAAGAAGAAAGTAAGATGTTAGCGCGGTACAAGGAAAGAGATGGTTTGAGTTTTGTTGGTGTCTTTCTGGGATGCAAAATTCGAAAATCTCTCTCTCATTAGTCCTACCACAAGAGTCCACGTGTTTGCCAAAACTGAGGAAAAACGATCACGAAACTAAATCGACGCGAGTCCAAACTACAAAAATCCTTGGTCAAAAAAAAAATTAAATACCTGACCCTTTAAATCTATGGAAAATCTATTGAAAAATTTGATCCTTCAAGAACAAGCTGACGTCTTTCTTGAAAGCCAACATCTCGACAGTGAATTATACCGGCTTAGTTTGTAGTACCAGGCCTAACAAACGGAAAAGGCACCAGCAAATATTGAGCTATTGCTATTGCTCCACAAAATCAATGTGCATCCTGATGCCAAGCAATGCACCAAGGATGAGCGAACAAGCTGGACTCAAGTGGAGCTCTTCAAGATTCTCTGCTGCGATTCCTCGTAGCTTGGCGGGATAAACTGAGCACAAATTACATTGGATTAGTTACTCAAAATACTAATAAAATTGTACAGGATTTTAAAAATGATATCTATTGAAATTGAGACAGGGATTCAAAGCCGTAATGAATAAAAGTTGAACAACAGTGGATGTTTTTACCAAATACCAAATAGACAAAATGTGCAAAAAATTATGTTTTTAAGTTCTTCCATATTTGTGTTAATAACTGGCATACAACAACAACAAGGAATATCTGCAGTCTTATCAATAAAAACCATGAACCTCCTAAGCTACCAAATAAATAAGATAAGCACACCATTTTGTTTTTTAACAACTGGCATACAACAACAATTTGAATATCTTCAGTTATTCAAAAACAACCTAATCTCATGTTGTTTGTGTTACCGAAGTTTCTTTCTTTCTTTCTGATAGGCCTTAATTATCTTTCTATCAGATATGTGTCACAAGTATATAAGGGCATCTCAGCTAAGGCATGTTAGGCAGTAGCTTGATTCCTTGCAATTAGTTACTATCTGTTACTTACAGCTCAAAAGTTAAACTAAACAATACAATGGTTCGACTCAGAGGTAAGATTAAAAATTTTCATTAAAAAGGCTCTCTCTTATATTTCTATTGCAAGGAAACTTTAAAATTTTACCGAATAAGATGGTGGTGGTTTGCTTTCAAATTCAATTACATTTCCCAGTTGTATACATTTTTTTGTTTTCTTAATTAACCAGTTAACAGTTCTAATTATATAGTAGCACGAGAAGCAACCCTTAGTGGAAACTTTATTAAACAAATCGAGTGCTCAACTTATGGCATTTCGGTCATGCACTTCAATTCACAATTACGAGTTTTCCTAAATGGCTTTTTTCTTCCAGGATCATTGGCATTGGCAGCACTTTTAGTGGCCGTATATTTTGTATCGTTCATCACGGCTGTAACAATATCCAGTCCGCCAGCTAACGGTCTACCTACTTCCGAACAATTGGAAATTTTAAAACGAGTCACTCCAAGTCTACAAAACTTCTCACTTAACCTATTCTCGAAGTTTTCTGACCAGTGCACCCCAGCTAGAATGGAATTTGCGTTTTCACCAATTTCCATTTGGTCACTTCTTCTGCTAATCGCTGAAGGTGCAACTGGTTCGACCCTTACGGAGCTACAAGCAGCTTTAGGATATGTTGGCGATAAGAATACACAATATCAAGCCTACCAGATTATCCAGAACACTCTCAAGTAAGTGGATATAAATTGGGAACACAATAGAATTTATTAATTTTGGCTCAATCATCTCTTCAACAGCATTAAAACACCGTCTGTCGAAATATCAACCTTGCAAGCTCTTTTGACCAGTACAGATATACCAATCGATTTTGACTTTAAAAATGTTGTGAAGCAAAATTACAGCCAAGCTAGTTTGATTTCCGTTGATTATACGAACCCCAATAGTGCTGCTGCGATCATAAATGATAAGATCCGACGTGCCACTAATAATCAAATCCATTCCGTGTTTAAATCTCAAGATTTGAATATTACTCAGCTCATTCTGCTTTCAACAATATACTTCAAAGGACAATGGAGGGTAAAAAGAACAACGAATATCTTTCAGTTAACCATTAACCATTATGATTTTTCAGTATTCCTTTAACAAAAACATATCAAAAGAAGAATATTTTTATGATGAGGACGACAATGAAATTGCCAAAGTAACAATGATGATCGATAGATCACGAGCTGTAACATTAAATAACGATTTGAAAAGTTACGTTGTGCAGTTGCCGTACGGACTTGATGATCGTTTTTCGATGATGCTCTTTTTACCAATCAGGGGTTAGTAATTTTAAAAATTAATCATCAGAAGTTTGACTTGAATATTTTAACAATTCCATAGGAACTTCCGTCAAAGAAGTTGTAAAAAAACTAACAAGCATTGGAATGGAAAGAGTTATGCTTAGCATGTCCGGAAATTCCTATCAACAGGTTCGCCTGCCGAAATTCTCTACGTGGACAAGATTTTACGCTAAAGAAATTTTCAAAGAAGTATGTTGCACGAGTTCTAACCCAAAGTTAATACTTATTCTAATCAATAATTAATTATTTTTTTAGATAGGCATTAAGGATATATTTGCTGGGGGAAATCTACGAAAAATTCATCCAACGATTTCCATCTCAGAACTCCAACAGGATGCAAAAATTAATGTCAATGAGGAAGGAATAATATCGCTAAGAACCAATAGGTTTGTACACTCGGAAGCCATAATTTTCAACCGACCTTTTGTCTATACGATAGTCGATAGGACAACCAACTTGCTGCTGTTCTGTGGGCAGGTAATGAATCCTACCTTTGATCCGTGAACAAAAGGATACTATGTATAATTGATTTGAAAGGTTATAAATAAATGAAACTTTAGAATTATACCAGATAAGGATGTGTTTTGTTTAACATAATACGTTTAACAGTTGTAGGTTAGATAAACGATAAACAGTTGTAGGTTAGATATAAAGAAAATATTACAGATGATAGTACCATCAATTCCATTCAATATGGAGTACAACGTCATTTAAATGTTCTCCATCAAAACTCCTGCACGATTAATCTATGCGCTGAACATAATTTTTCATGACATTTATTTAGCCAGCTGTGTGGCATTTGGCGCCGTCTTTTTGAAACCGCATATCATTCAAACCAAACTCTTCCAATTTATCCTAAAAGTAGTCAGTCAATATGGTCTAGCAACGATCTGCATTGACTGTGACTGCATTCCGAGCATAGGTAGGTAGAGTGGTGGTCCACGCTTGCGAGTTTCTCAATAAGCGCCATTTTGATGCCACAAAACTCGAGGGATCTAGCGCGGATAAGGACAAGGTTAAAATCCAGCCTGTAGCGTTCGGGTATGAGATCAAGTTGATGAACCTGTAATCTGAGAGATCTTTCAGGTCGTAAAAAAAAGGTTTACCTAAAATGTGGTGTCTTGACCCGGCTAGGGCCGGACAACTGCAGAGGAAGTGTATGAGAGTTTCTTTCTTATTTTCATATTTGCAACTTCTGCAGAAGTTGTTGTGCAGTATACCCAACTGAGCAGCATGACTACCCACTAGCCAGTGGCCAGTGCTGATACCCAAAGCTCTGGCAAAATCCTTACGGGTTCTGGATAACAACGCTGTCACTAGCATTAAAAAATGGAGAATTTGATCCTTGACTAAGCTCATTGGAGAGCTAGTGTCCATAGCGACTGCCATCTCAGCCAATTCTTCTGAGCTCTTTATATTTATCTTCGTGTGCCCTCGTTTTATGCGATTGTTGCATTGCTCGCTACGCAATATTCTTACGTTCAGTCGCTAGCTTACATTCGTCATCGAAGCAGTCGTTCCGAACTCTACGACTACTGCCGAAGAAGGAGTCAGCAGTACTTTTGGTAGTATTCCTGAGACCCGACATCTCAGGCCCAGGACTTAGTTTCCCTGCATTTAAGGCGAGTCCTATCGCATGACTGTAGTTGTTTCTGGTCTCTTCGTTGCGAAGGGCAGCCGTGTTGACTCGAACCTGATTCGGGGAGGCTGTCTTTCAAGATGATTCAATCTACGCCCGGAGCATCATAACAACAATATATTGATCCGAGTCGATGTTGGCAACTTGGAACGTTCGTTCTGTCATCAGGTTCGGGTTTTGGCTTTCTGGTTGTAAATGGGTCCATCAGGAGATACCCAGGTGGCTTTGTGAAAATTTTTGCACGCAAACCTTGTACTCGCAACGACCAAATTATTGTCTGCTGCCATCTGTATGACTCGTTCTCCATTGTCATTAGTGTTCTTGTGTAAGCTATGGGTGTCAATGTTCTGCCTGAATACTGCATCATTACATATTTTTGCAATCATATCCCCTAGAATGATTTTAACATCGTACTGAGGGCAGGCATGATGTTCACGTTCGACTGATTCAAAGAATTCTTCTTTTTAATCATCTGGGGAATCATCTGTAGGTGCGTGAACGTTTATGAGGCTTATGTTTTTAAATCTGCCCTGCAAGCGAAGGGTGCATAGCCGTTCATTTACTGCTTTAAAGCCGATAACGGTGGGTTTCATTCTTTTTCTTACTACCCATTTATCTAGATAATATTATGACTCAATGAAAGATATATAAAATATATTTGTAAAGACATTTATGCCGCTTCGAGATTTATCACAAAAAGTCTTTCCCCCGGTCCCGATTTTAAGCCGATGTCAAACAGTTGTGGATCCCTAGACTCTGAGCGGCCTAATAAACCCTACCGCAAAAGACTTTCCGAGTAGGATCCTCTCCGCTTATACGTGCTAGATGTCCTGCCCACCGGAACCTACCGAGCTTAATTCTCTTCATTCCGTCAACATCGCCATAACGCCCGTAGATCTTATCATTATAGAGTCTCCGGAGTCGTTCTTCCTCACAATATTCTCTCGAAAGCGGCTTAGAGGTTAGAGTCGCGGATCCATATCTCACTACTAGTATGGTTATTGTTTTATACACAAGTGGTTTGAATGTTATAGTTAGATAACTGGATTTGAAGAGAGTCTTGAAAGTTTAAAGTAGGCTTTGTTGACTTTAAGCTACCGTTGGTGCATTTCTGATTCCATGCAGTTATCGGCTGCTGTAGTTGACCCGAGATAGTTAAAGGATTGCACTACTTCCAGTTCGCGCTCAACTATTTTAATTGAAGTACCAAAGTTGAATCTTCTGCTCACACACGTGGCCACCATGTGTTTTTTTTGCTCTCATTTATATGTGCAGCCCCAGATTTTGTGCCGCCTAATCGATCTGAATGGAAGCTTCCTGTATAGCTCTTGAGGTTTTACCAACGATATCAATATCGTCTGCGTAAGCCAATATCTGAATGGACTTGCTGTTGTGATGTCTCTTTCTTATGTCTTATTAACAAGCTCTGCTGGGATACCATCTAATCCCGAGGCCTTATTATTTTTGTGCCGATATATCGCTCTGCTATTCTTTTGATAGTTTTGAGAAAACTAGCGCAAATACTTTGCAGACCGTTACTTCTTCTTTACAGGACGGTAGTACGGTGCCTTTGATGTCTACCGTTAATGCTCCTGCAACGGTGGGTGTTGTTTTGACTACTGCCGAAAGGCGCGGGTCGGCCTTGACAGTTAGGCCTTCTTCCAGCAGCGGTAGGATTGTGGCACCTTATGGCATTCCGCTGCCAGTAATCTAGAAGGCGCATCTGGTGGATGTTCGCGACAACGCGCTCCATCTAGATCGTCTACCGGTAATGCTCTTGCAACGGTGGGTAGTGGTTTGACTACGGCCGACAAGCTCAGGTCGGCCTTGACAGATATGCTTTCCACTGGCAGCGGTAAGATTGTGGCACCTTATGGTCCGCTGCCAGCAATCTTGTAGGTGTCATTACTGAACCCTGTCTCATAGGCAGGCAAACAGCAAGACTTGGAGTCTTCTCGAATGACTTCTGCAGAAGCTGCATAGATGAGGATGAGAAGGAGACTATCGTCCATCTTCTCTGTATCCAGTTCTACAACGACAGTAATGATCTCAACAACATTGATATTGGCCTACGCTTCATACGAAGCTCTAATTAGTTCATCGAGTAGGTGGAAGGAAGAACATCGCTCTAAGATCGCCTTTGAGATCGGCGATCAGATTACACTCTTTGTCTTTGCAGTACGTGCAACGCGGTGTATATTGTGTCATACCGCGGACTCTTTGGTAGAACTTCCGTGCCTTGTGCGGTCCTTGCTCTCTGTACTGTTCCATTTCACGGATGAGATTCTTCTCCCAGGCCGTTTTCTTTCGCCGGTGAACTGTTTTTTCATATCTTCTGAGCTCTTTATATTCATCTTCGCGTGCCCGCGCTTTCTGCGAATGTTGCATTGCTCGGTACGCTCCACAACTCCACAAAATCAATGTGCTTCCTGATGCCAGGAATTGCACCAGGGATGAGCAAACAAGCTGGACTAAATTTTAGCTCTTAAAGATACTCTGCGGCTCCTCGTAGATTGGCGGGATAAACTGAGTACAAGCGCGTTAGCGCAAAATTACATAGGATTAGTGTCTCAAAGGAAATACTCAAAAAATTATATAATATTTTTAAAATGATACCTGTTGAAATTGAGACAGGGATTTAAAGCCTTAATGAATACAAGTTGAACAACAGCGGATGTTGTTACCAAATACCAAATAGATAAAATGTGCAAACAATTTTGTTTTTAAGTTCTTCCATATTTGTGTTAATAACTGGCATACAACAACAACAAGGAATATCTGCAGTCTTATCAATAAAAACCATGAACCTCCTAAGCTACCAAATAAATAAGATAAGCACACCCTTTTTTTTTTTAACAACTGGCATACAACGACAATTTGAATATCTTCAGTTATTCAAAAACAACCTAATTTCATGTTGTTTGTGTTACCGAAGTTGTTCTATTTGTTCACTAAGCATGATAGCAACTTTTACACTTTATTAGTGCAGAGTTTTTGTTTAAACATCCGCATTTGATAAAATACAAAAGCAGATATGTTTGCTGAACAACACAACTGTTATAAATTACAACAACACCATCTTTCTGATAGGCCATAATTATCTTTCTATCAGATATGTGTCACAAGTATATAAGGGCATCTCAGCGAAGGCATGTTAGGCAGTAGCTTGATTCCTTGCAATTAGTTACTATCTGTTACTTACAGCTCAAAAGTTAAACTAAACAATACAATGGTTCGACTCAGAGGTAAGATTAAAAATTTTCATTAAAAAGGCTCTCTCTTATATTTTTATTGCAAGAAAACTTTAAAATTTTACCGAATAAGATGGTGATGGTTTGCTTTCAAATTCAATTACATTTCCCAGTTGTATACATTTTTTTGTTTTCTTAATTATCCAGTTAACCGTACTAATTATATAGTAGCACGAGAACCAAGACTTAGTGGAAACTTTATTAAACAAATCGAGTGCTCAACTTATGGCATTTCGGTCATGCACTTCAATTCACAATTACGAGTTTTCCTAAATGGCTTTTTTCTTCCAGGATCATTGGCATTGGCAGCACTTTTAGTGGCCGTATATTTTGTATCGTTCATCACGGCTGTAACAATATCCAGTCCGCCAGCTAACGGTCTACCTACTTCCGAACAATTGGAAATTTTAAAACGAGTCACTCCAAGTCTACAAAACTTCTCACTTAACCTATTCTCGAAGTTTTCTGACCAGTGCACCCCAGCTAGAATGGAATTTGCGTTTTCACCAATTTCCATTTGGTCACTTCTTCTGCTAATCGCTGAAGGTGCAACTGGTTCGACCCTTACGGAGCTACAAGCAGCTTTAGGATATGTTGGCGATAAGAATACACAATATCAAGCCTACCAGATTATCCAGAACACTCTCAAGTAAGTGGATATAAATTGGGAACACAATAGAATTTATTAATTTTGGCTCAATCATCTCTTCAACAGCATTAAAACACCGTCTGTCGAAATATCAACCTTGCAAGCTCTTTTGACCAGTACAGATATACCAATCGATTTTGACTTTAAAAATGTTGTGAAGCAAAATTACAGCCAAGCTAGTTTGATTTCCGTTGATTATACGAACCCCAATAGTGCTGCTGCGATCATAAATGATAAGATCCGACGTGCCACTAATAATCAAATCCATTCCGTGTTTAAATCTCAAGATTTGAATATTACTCAGCTCATTCTGCTTTCAACAATATACTTCAAAGGACAATGGAGGGTAAAAAGAACAACGAATATCTTTCAGTTAACCATTAACCATTATGATTTTTCAGTATTCCTTTAACAAAAACATATCAAAAGAAGAATATTTTTATGATGAGGACGACAATGAAATTGCCAAAGTAACAATGATGATCGATAGATCACGAGCTGTAACATTAAATAACGATTTGAAAAGTTACGTTGTGCAGTTGCCGTACGGACTTGATGATCGTTTTTCGATGATGCTCTTTTTACCAATCAGGGGTTAGTAATTTTAAAAATTAATCATCAGAAGTTTGACTTGAATATTTTAACAATTCCATAGGAACTTCCGTCAAAGAAGTTGTAAAAAAACTAACAAGCATTGGAATGGAAAGAGTTATGCTTAGCATGTCCGGAAATTCCTATCAACAGGTTCGCCTGCCGAAATTCTCTACGTGGACAAGATTTTACGCTAAAGAAATTTTCAAAGAAGTATGTTGCACGAGTTCTAACCCAAAGTTAATACTTATTCTAATCAATAATTAATTATTTTTTTAGATAGGCATTAAGGATATATTTGCTGGGGGAAATCTACGAAAAATTCATCCAACGATTTCCATCTCAGAACTCCAACAGGATGCAAAAATTAATGTCAATGAGGAAGGAATAATATCGCTAAGAACCAATAGGTTTGTACACTCGGAAGCCATAATTTTCAACCGACCTTTTGTCTATACGATAGTCGATAGGACAACCAACTTGCTGCTGTTCTGTGGGCAGGTAATGAATCCTACCTTTGATCCGTGAACAAAAGGATACTATGTATAATTGATTTGAAAGGTTATAAATAAATGAAACTTTAGAATTATACCAGATAAGGATGTGTTTTGTTTAACATAATACGTTTAACAGTTGTAGGTTAGATAAACGATAAACAGTTGTAGGTTAGATATAAAGAAAATATTACAGATGATAGTACCATCAATTCCATGCAATATGGAGTACAACATCATTTAAATGTTCTCCATCAAAACTCCTGCACGATTAATCTATGCGCTGAACATAATTTTTCATGACATTTATTTAGCCAGCTGTGTGGCATTTGGCGCCGTCTTTTTGAAACCGCATATCATTCAAACCAAACTCTTCCAATTTATCCTAAAAGTAGTCAGTCAATATGGTCTAGCAACGATCTGCATTGACTGTGACTGCATTCCGAGCATAGGTAGGTAGAGTGGTGGTCCACGCTTGCGAGTTTCTCAATAAGCGCCATTTTGATGCCACAAAACTCGAGGGATCTAGCGCGGATAAGGACAAGGTTAAAATCCAGCCTGTAGCGTTCGGGTATGAGATCAAGTTGATGAACCTGTAATCTGAGAGATCTTTCAGGTCGTAAAAAAAAGGTTTACCTAAAATGTGGTGTCTTGACCCGGCTAGGGCCGGACAACTGCAGAGGAAGTGTATGAGAGTTTCTTTCTTATTTTCATATTTGCAACTTCTGCAGAAGTTGTTGTGCAGTATACCCAACTGAGCAGCATGACTACCCACTAGCCAGTGGCCAGTGCTGATACCCAAAGCTCTGGCAAAATCCTTACGGGTTCTGGATAACAACGCTGTCACTAGCATTAAAAAATGGAGAATTTGATCCTTGACTAAGCTCATTGGAGAGCTAGTGTCCATAGCGACTGCCATCTCAGCCAATTCTTCTGAGCTCTTTATATTTATCTTCGTGTGCCCTCGTTTTATGCGATTGTTGCATTGCTCGCTACGCAATATTCTTACGTTCAGTCGCTAGCTTACATTCGTCATCGAAGCAGTCGTTCCGAACTCTACGACTACTGCCGAAGAAGGAGTCAGCAGTACTTTTGGTAGTATTCCTGAGACCCGACATCTCAGGCCCAGGACTTAGTTTCCCTGCATTTAAGGCGAGTCCTATCGCATGACTGTAGTTGTTTCTGGTCTCTTCGTTGCGAAGGGCAGCCGTGTTGACTCGAACCTGATTCGGGGAGGCTGTCTTTCAAGATGATTCAATCTACGCCCGGAGCATCATAACAACAATATATTGATCCGAGTCGATGTTGGCAACTTGGAACGTTCGTTCTGTCATCAGGTTCGGGTTTTGGCTTTCTGGTTGTAAATGGGTCCATCAGGAGATACCCAGGTGGCTTTGTGAAAATTTTTGCACGCAAACCTTGTACTCGCAACGACCAAATTATTGTCTGCTGCCATCTGTATGACTCGTTCTCCATTGTCATTAGTGTTCTTGTGTAAGCTATGGGTGTCAATGTTCTGCCTGAATACTGCATCATTACATATTTTTGCAATCATATCCCCTAGAATGATTTTAACATCGTACTGAGGGCAGGCATGATGTTCACGTTCGACTGATTCAAAGAATTCTTCTTTTTAATCATCTGGGGAATCATCTGTAGGTGCGTGAACGTTTATGAGGCTTATGTTTTTAAATCTGCCCTGCAAGCGAAGGGTGCATAGCCGTTCATTTACTGCTTTAAAGCCGATAACGGTGGGTTTCATTCTTTTTCTTACTACCCATTTATCTAGATAATATTATGACTCAATGAAAGATATATAAAATATATTTGTAAAGACATTTATGCCGCTTCGAGATTTATCACAAAAAGTCTTTCCCCCGGTCCCGATTTTAAGCCGATGTCAAACAGTTGTGGATCCCTAGACTCTGAGCGGCCTAATAAACCCTACCGCAAAAGACTTTCCGAGTAGGATCCTCTCCGCTTATACGTGCTAGATGTCCTGCCCACCGGAACCTACCGAGCTTAATTCTCTTCATTCCGTCAACATCGCCATAACGCCCGTAGATCTTATCATTATAGAGTCTCCGGAGTCGTTCTTCCTCACAATATTCTCTCGAAAGCGGCTTAGAGGTTAGAGTCGCGGATCCATATCTCACTACTAGTATGGTTATTGTTTTATACACAAGTGGTTTGAATGTTATAGTTAGATAACTGGATTTGAAGAGAGTCTTGAAAGTTTAAAGTAGGCTTTGTTGACTTTAAGCTACCGTTGGTGCATTTCTGATTCCATGCAGTTATCGGCTGCTGTAGTTGACCCGAGATAGTTAAAGGATTGCACTACTTCCAGTTCGCGCTCAACTATTTTAATTGAAGTACCAAAGTTGAATCTTCTGCTCACACACGTGGCCACCATGTGTTTTTTTTGCTCTCATTTATATGTGCAGCCCCAGATTTTGTGCCGCCTAATCGATCTGAATGGAAGCTTCCTGTATAGCTCTTGAGGTTTTACCAACGATATCAATATCGTCTGCGTAAGCCAATATCTGAATGGACTTGCTGTTGTGATGTCTCTTTCTTATGTCTTATTAACAAGCTCTGCTGGGATACCATCTAATCCCGAGGCCTTATTATTTTTGTGCCGATATATCGCTCTGCTATTCTTTTGATAGTTTTGAGAAAACTAGCGCAAATACTTTGCAGACCGTTACTTCTTCTTTACAGGACGGTAGTACGGTGCCTTTGATGTCTACCGTTAATGCTCCTGCAACGGTGGGTGTTGTTTTGACTACTGCCGAAAGGCGCGGGTCGGCCTTGACAGTTAGGCCTTCTTCCAGCAGCGGTAGGATTGTGGCACCTTATGGCATTCCGCTGCCAGTAATCTAGAAGGCGCATCTGGTGGATGTTCGCGACAACGCGCTCCATCTAGATCGTCTACCGGTAATGCTCTTGCAACGGTGGGTAGTGGTTTGACTACGGCCGACAAGCTCAGGTCGGCCTTGACAGATATGCTTTCCACTGGCAGCGGTAAGATTGTGGCACCTTATGGTCCGCTGCCAGCAATCTTGTAGGTGTCATTACTGAACCCTGTCTCATAGGCAGGCAAACAGCAAGACTTGGAGTCTTCTCGAATGACTTCTGCAGAAGCTGCATAGATGAGGATGAGAAGGAGACTATCGTCCATCTTCTCTGTATCCAGTTCTACAACGACAGTAATGATCTCAACAACATTGATATTGGCCTACGCTTCATACGAAGCTCTAATTAGTTCATCGAGTAGGTGGAAGGAAGAACATCGCTCTAAGATCGCCTTTGAGATCGGCGATCAGATTACACTCTTTGTCTTTGCAGTACGTGCAACGCGGTGTATATTGTGTCATACCGCGGACTCTTTGGTAGAACTTCCGTGCCTTGTGCGGTCCTTGCTCTCTGTACTGTTCCATTTCACGGATGAGATTCTTCTCCCAGGCCGTTTTCTTTCGCCGGTGAACTGTTTTTTCATATCTTCTGAGCTCTTTATATTCATCTTCGCGTGCCCGCGCTTTCTGCGAATGTTGCATTGCTCGGTACGCTCCACAACTCCACAAAATCAATGTGCTTCCTGATGCCAGGAATTGCACCAGGGATGAGCAAACAAGCTGGACTAAATTTTAGCTCTTAAAGATACTCTGCGGCTCCTCGTAGATTGGCGGGATAAACTGAGTACAAGCGCGTTAGCGCAAAATTACATAGGATTAGTGTCTCAAAGGAAATACTCAAAAAATTATATAATATTTTTAAAATGATACCTGTTGAAATTGAGACAGGGATTTAAAGCCTTAATGAATACAAGTTGAACAACAGCGGATGTTGTTACCAAATACCAAATAGATAAAATGTGCAAACAATTTTGTTTTTAAGTTCTTCCATATTTGTGTTAATAACTGGCATACAACAACAACAAGGAATATCTGCAGTCTTATCAATAAAAACCATGAACCTCCTAAGCTACCAAATAAATAAGATAAGCACACCCTTTTTTTTTTTAACAACTGGCATACAACGACAATTTGAATATCTTCAGTTATTCAAAAACAACCTAATTTCATGTTGTTTGTGTTACCGAAGTTGTTCTATTTGTTCACTAAGCATGATAGCAACTTTTACACTTTATTAGTGCAGAGTTTTTGTTTAAACATCCGCATTTGATAAAATACAAAAGCAGATATGTTTGCTGAACAACACAACTGTTATAAATTACAACAACACCATCTTTCTGATAGGCCATAATTATCTTTCTATCAGATATGTGTCACAAGTATATAAGGGCATCTCAGCGAAGGCATGTTAGGCAGTAGCTTGATTCCTTGCAATTAGTTACTATCTGTTACTTACAGCTCAAAAGTTAAACTAAACAATACAATGGTTCGACTCAGAGGTAAGATTAAAAATTTTCATTAAAAAGGCTCTCTCTTATATTTTTATTGCAAGAAAACTTTAAAATTTTACCGAATAAGATGGTGATGGTTTGCTTTCAAATTCAATTACATTTCCCAGTTGTATACATTTTTTTGTTTTCTTAATTATCCAGTTAACCGTACTAATTATATAGTAGCACGAGAACCAAGACTTAGTGGAAACTTTATTAAACAAATCGAGTGCTCAACTTATGGCATTTCGGTCATGCACTTCAATTCACAATTACGAGTTTTCCTAAATGGCTTTTTTCTTCCAGGATCATTGGCATTGGCAGCACTTTTAGTGGCCGTATATTTTGCATCGTTCATCACGGCTGTAACAATATCCAGTCCGCCAGCTAACGGTCTACCTACTTCCGAACAATTGGAAATTTTAAAACGAGTCACTCCAAGTCTAAAAAACTACTCACTTTACCTATTCTCGAAGCTTTGTGACCGCAACACCACAGCTGGAAGGGATTTTTCGTTTTCACCAATTTCCATTTGGTCACTTCTTCTGCTAATCGCTGAAGGTGAAACTGGATCGACCCTTACGGAGCTACAAGCTTTAGCTTTAGGATATATTGGCGATAAGAATACACAATATCAAGCCTACCAGATTATCCAGAACACTCTCAAGTAAGTGGATATAAATTAGGAACACAATAGTATTTATTAATTTTGGCTCAATCATCTCTCCAATAGCACTAGGACATCGTCTGTCGAAATATTAACTTGGCAAGCTCTTTTATACAATACACATATGCCAATCAATTATAAATTTACAAATATTTTGAGGCAAAATTACAACCAAGCTAATTTAATTCCCGTTGACTTTACGAACCCGACAAGGGCTGCTGCCATCATAGATGATAAGGTCCGACGTGCCACTAATGATCATATCCATTCTTTGTTAAAAAATCAAAATTTAAACTTTACTCAGCTCATGCCGCTTTCAACAATATACTTCAAAGGACAATGGAGGGTAAAAAGAACAACGAATATCTTTCAGTTAACCATTAACCATTATGATTTTTCAGTTTTCCTTTAACAAAAACATATCACAAGAAGAATATTTTTATGATGAGGACGACAATGAAATTGCCAAAGTAACAATGATGATCGATAAATCACGAGCTGTAACATTAAATAACGATTTGAAAAGTTACGTTGTGCAGTTGCCGTACGGACTTGATGATCGTTTTTCGATGATGCTCTTTTTACCCATCAGGGGTTAGTAATTTTAAAAATTAATCATCAGAAGTTTGACTTGAATATTTTAACAATTCCATAGGAACTTCTGTTAAAGAAGTTGTCAAAAAACTTTCAACCGTTGGAATGGAAAGAATTATGCTTAGCATGTCCGCAAATTCCTATAAAGAGGTTCGCCTGCCGAAATTCTCTGAGTGGACAAGATTTCACGCTGCAGGAATGTTCAAAGAAGTATGTTGCACGAGTTCTAACCCAAAGTTAATACTTATTCTAGTCAATAATTAATTATTTTTTTTAGACAAGCATTAAGGATATATTTGCTGAGGGAAATCTACGAAAAATTCATCCAACGATTTCCGTATCAAAACTCCAACAGGATACAAAAATTGTTGTCAACGAGGAAGGAAGATTATCGCTAGGAACCAATAGGTTTGTACACTCGGAAGCCTTAATTTTCAACCGACCGTTTGCCTATATGATTGTCGATGGTAAAACTGACTTGCTGCTGTTCTGTGGGCAGGTAATGAATCCTACCTATAAACCGTGAACAAAAGGATATTATGTATAATTGATTTCAAAGGTTATAAATAAATAAAACTTTATTATTATACCAGATAAGGATGTGTTTGGTTTCACATAACAAGTTTTCCATTAAGAGCGCCTTTGTTGTTTTAGATAAACAGTTGTAGTTTAGAAAATATTACAGATGATAGTACCATCAATTCCATGCAATATGGAGTACAACATCATTTAAATGTTCTCCATTAAAACTCCTGCACGATTAATTTATGTGCTGAACATAATTTTTCATGACTTTTATTTAGCCAGCTCTGTGGCATTTGGCGCCGTCTTTTTGAAACCACATATCCTTCAAGCCAAACTCTTCCAATTTATCCTAAAAATAGTTGGTCAGTATGGTCTGGTAATGGTTTGCAGTGACTGTGACTGCTCTCCGAGCATAGGTAGGTAGAGTGGTGGTCTACGCTGTGCTTGCGAGGTCGTCAATTAGCGTCATTTTGATGCCACAAAACTCGAGGGATCTAGCGCGGATAAGGACAAGGTTAAAATAAAATAAAAATGAAAATAATATGAGAGGGGGTATAAACAGGGCGATCTTCAGCCTCTGTAATGTTGATTGATGGCCTTCTCGTAGAAGGAGACGTCTTGATTATTAAGGATGTCGTCGAATCTAGCATCTGTGAATCCACTGATGTGTATGTACCGGTGACTTGGCTCGATTTCTTCGCTTCTCAGTCCTTGCATCTCAGGACTTGGATGAGTTTCCAATCCGTCGACGAATTTTCTCGCCATTTGAAACAAGTGATCTGTTATTGGCAGCAGACCTGCTGCTTCGTAAAGTCTTGCAGTCGACACAAACTTATAGCTGTTTGGCACCCTCCAGAGCCCTGTACAGATCCTTAGTACCTTCCTTTCAAATAGGGAGATCTTCTTCATCGTTGTTGGTGAGACGGTGAACCATATGGGATAGCCATAGGTTATCACTGGCCTGATGAGCTGCTTGTAGATGAGCAGCCTGGTGTTGTTGGACAGTCCGTTTCGTCTTCTTAGTAGCGGGTGCACCAAATGAAGAGCGTAGTTCGCTTTTTTCATTGTTTTTTCGATGTGAGAGTTAAACTTGAGCCTCTCAGTAAAGTTGATTCCCAGGTACTTAGTCTCTGACTTGGTGTTTATTATCGTGTTGTCCGGAAGGGTGATTTTTAAGGCTCTGCACCTGCTTGCGATTTTTCTTAACCTTGTTTCGGTTGCTGGTACTCGGAAGCAGACGAGTTCCGTTTTGTTAGCGTTAATCTTCAGTCCCCACTTCAGGTAGTACTCCCAAAGGTTTCGGAGGTGTTCCTCCACTCTTCGGGCAGCTATCTCAGGAGAGCGGGAAACGGCATAGGTTATGGAGTCTTCCGCGAAAAGCATGGTCCTTGTTCCGGCTGCATTGGTGGATTGATCCGCCGTGAAGATGCTAAATAGGACTGGTCCAAGTCTGGAGCCTTGGGGAACTCCGGCATTAATCCTTTTCCTTGTCGATGGGCTGCCATACACCTGTACAAAAAAGACCCTGTTAAAAAGAAATTTTTTAATTATTTTCACAATATGATTGGAAAAACCAAAACTAATAAGTTTGTACAGAAGCCCGTTTGTCCAGACGCTATCGAAAGCTTTTTCGATGTCTAACAAACAGGCTACTGTACTACTTTTGATATTCAGTCCTCGAGTGACGGTACTGTGAAGCTTCATCAGAGGGTGCAGCGTAGAGTGCTTTTCTCGAAAGCCGAACTAAAAGGCAGGAATTAGATTTCTTTCCGAACAATACTCATTGATCTTTTAACGGATCAAGGATTCCAATATTTTACTGGTACAACACATTTCCAGATGTCTGGAAAGTAACTATTGTTTAGGCAATTGTTGACATCAAAATTGCCATACCCGGCAGCTTTTTAAGCAGAAAATTTGAAATTCCGTCAGTGCCCGATGATTTTTTTGAGTTTCCACTCATAACTAAATCACTGACAACTTCTGTCCCTGTGAACATATCCACGTCAACTGGTGCGCTAGCGGGATTGTCTTCACTGAACTGCACTTCAAAATTTCTTGGAGAAGTTGTGTCTTCCACAAGACTTTCAACCTGTTCTACAAAATCTGGAAGATGAGCTGGTGATTGGTCCGTAAAGCTCCTTTCGAAATGACAGACAAAGGCTTCGGCTTTTTCAAGAGGACTGGATGCTACTTGCTCTCCAAACGAGATACTTTCTGGAATGGAGATACGTTTTCCGATCACAGAATTCAGCTTTTTAAAAGCATCCGGGCCTGGTTTGATGTTCTGAAGTCGTTTGGTCAGTTCATCTTCCTGGTAACTTCGCACAGCTTGAGGTAGCATGATTACTGTACAACGCAGTTGCGAAAATACAGACTGATATTCGTCATTAACAGTGTTGAGAGTCCTGTTGAAGATCCTCTGAAGGCGTTTCCTTAGCCTTTGCTTGTGAGCATATATTGCCTAAATATTTTCAGGTAGATGTTGAAACCAATCCCTGCTAGAACGAAGAGTTTTCTGCCGATCTATGGCTGTATGGATCTATGGAAGTCTCGAAATTTCTGATAGCATCATCAATTTCATTATTCTCCAGATTTCTACATGCCGCTGGAATTTGTAGTCCAGCTTCGACTTCTGATCTAAGCCGATTCCAGTTTATTTTCGTAAAGTTGATGTGTAGTTCAGGTGTTGGGGTAACTTGCACAATTCGCTGATTCAACCTCACTCGAAGCTCAATGGCCAAATGATCCGAATCACTATCATGTGCAAAACAGGAATAATTCCTTAATTCCGGCAGAATGTTGACGAAATTTGTCCTTCCGGGTTCTGGATAACAACTCGGTAGTTTCCTTTTTGCTGCGAGATGACCATATTGATCTTGATATGGCGAAGTTCGACAGACAGCTTTACCTGAGCTGTGAGTATTATGACTGAGTATTAAAAAAGGAGAGAATTTGTTGATTGACTCGGCTCCTTGGACAGCTACCTTCTCCATAGAGCCAATGTCCATAGCGACTCCGATCTTAGCCAATTCGTTCGCTCTCTCATTACACTCTATATTACTTTGCACCGGCACCCATACTATGGTGATGTCCAGGAATTAACTGATAGAGGCCAATTCTTATTGGCATTGTTTTACTAGTTTCCAGTTTATTGTGGTTACATAAATCGCCCTTACGGCAGATTGGCTATCAACGCAAATACCGACCCTTCCGGTTTGTGCGTTACTGATGCATACAGGCATCCCTAATTGCAAGAATCTCTGTCTGAAAGATGCTAGCCGAATCGGGTGGCTTGAATGACCTTGACAGTTTTAGATCATCCGAGAAGATACCTGCACCGACTCTGTCCTTCATCGTGGATCCGTCAGTGAATATTGTTGCTTCATATTGTCTCGCTATTGTCCCATCCTTTCAGTTTCCCCTGCTAGGAAACTCAACGCTGAACGATGAGTTGAAGCCAAATTTAGGGATGCAGTAATCAATAGATGATGGTATCATGTCTTCAGGTACTGTATGCAGTATATTGCCGATGCCGGATGGTCTGGTAGCAAACCACCCAAAGTCTCTGAGTCGTACTGCTCTGCACATCGCCAGATAAATATGTCACCAGGAGGAGGTAATAGGTGCAAGACCGTAGAGCTCCTGTAACGCCTGCTGCTGCTGATCGCTGTAACCTGCTGAGTTTGTTGGCGTTATACTTCTTCTTCATCGCTGGCCACCAAACCAGCGACCGAATCGGTCGTTCTGAGCCATCTTTGGTTGAAGACCCCATTTCCTTTTGATGGTTTTGCTGCTGGTATAGAGGCTTTTTTAACCATGTTCTCTATGTTAGCCATCTAGCTAAGCTTCCTATCCAAGATCGCTCCGAGTTTTTGGCGTTCGGGGTAAGGCTGAGACTTTTCCCATTGTCTTTTGAAAGGATTAAGGCCGGTATCTTGAATTTGGTGGTGAACAAAACCATTTCGTTCTTCTCAGGGTTGACTCCAAGGTCACAGCTTGTTGCCTAGGAGCTGACTTTACCCAGGGCCCTTTCCATGACTTCAATGATCACGAAGAGGTACTGGCCTGATTCGATTATCAGCACGTCATCTACATACGCAACTACCTTCGTCCTATTCCCTTCAAGTTTTAGTAGCATTTCGTTAAATACCATCAGCCACAGTAAGGGAGAGATGAACCCTCCTTGTGGATGTCTCTATCGACTCGTTTGGTAATGTAAGGCATGTATAATCCTGCTGCGGAGCATGGATATGATCCATTGCGTTAGGAAGGATTCCAGACCTTCCTTAATGCCCTCAATGTGAACATTGTTGAAAGCCCCATCTATATCTAAAAAGGTGGCTAACGTAAACTGCTTGTAGTTTATCGTGTGCTAAATCGTTCGCACTACCTCATCGAGGGCAGTCTCCGTAGACCTGCCCTTGAGAGCTCGATGCTTGTATGACTTCAAATCGTTGCCTGACATGATGATCTAGAATTCGCTCCAGAGCCTTCAGCAAGAACGATGAAAGACTTAGAGGCCTAAAATCCTTTGCTGATTCCTAGCCTCTTCTACCTGTATTGGGTATGACCCTCTAACATAAACCCTTCACCAAACCAAAATTGTTTGTGGTTGAAATGACATTTCCTAAATGGCTTCAAGCTGCAGACTTGTCTAAATGCGATCATTTAGCTTATTAACGAACCAAGAAAACCAGAAATAGGCTTTATCGCTGAGAATGAATACCGCCCGTTAATTTGTCGCCACTTAACGCGATCATTGACCTAGAATTCGGATAGTTTTGAAAAGCTATAGAAGCCTGTACTTTTTTATAATTAAATGGCAAGATCAGTTTAAATGTCAAACAACTTGCAGCTTACTTTACGCATAGCTGAGAAACTCTATTGGAACCAAATGAAAAACCCTTGGGTTAAAATATGGTGCAAATGCCATTTAGATTTCTAGTTACTTTTCGAGTTATAGTTTAGTTTTTTTGTACACACGCTCAAGGGGTTTGTACCCTTATAATGCTTAGCTCATCGTGGGCGTTTGAAAATTAGGGAGAGAAAAAGGTGAGATGGAAACACAGAATCAGGCAATTCATTCGACATAATTATTGTGCGGCTAAAGAAGAAATCTCTGAGATGGTTGGTACGTCCGAAAATATGTCCAATTCTGGACCCGTGAGCTTGAGTTGAGGCACGGTTATTTCGGTTGGGTTGGAGGATGGGCGTTATGCATCTGGGATATTTATTTTAAACACCGCTTATGGATAAAATAGTGACAAGCAGGAAACATTCCTACGATGTTCAAGCGATTCGATTGTATTCGCGCGGTTCTGAATTCTGTCGAATAGATGCAATGTGGTCTTGTGACCTCCTGCCCAGACAATACAGTTGTATTCAAGTTTGTGCCTTGTAAATAGTAGCCAGTTCTGAAGGAGTGATGTACATCTTGCAACGTTGTAGAAAACCTAAACATTTCGCAGTATTCTTAGCGATAACGAATATTTGGTCACTATAACGAAGCTTGTTGTTGACGTACACCGAGTATTGTGAGTTTTCCTGTTTTTCTGTTGCAGGATCCATTCATGTGTAAAGGTTGGGGGTTTAAATTACGCTTAGACGAACAGAAGACAGCATTGGGTTTGGGAAACGTTAAATTCTAACCTCTTGTTCAGAAGAAAGTTAGATGTTAACGCGGTGCGAGGAAAAAGATGATTGGAGCGTTGTTGGTGTCTTTCTGGGATGCGAAATTCGAAAATCTCTCTCATTCGTCCATCCAACCACAAGAGTCCACATGTTTGCCATAGTTCGCTAAATATTTAATAAATAAAACTTGAACAACACCGGATGTACCTCCTAAGCTACCAAATAGATAAGTTATGCAAACAATGGTGTTTTTAATTTTTTCCACATTTTTGTTAACAACTGGCGCACAACAACACTTTGAATAGCTTTAGTCTTTTCAATGACAACCAAATGTCATGTTGTTAGTGTTATCGAAGTTGTTCTATTTGTTCACGTTAGCGTGATAACAGGATTCACTAAAATGTTCATAGATAAGCGAATGTACCTCCTACATCAAGTTATAATGAATTTTTTGTTTGTATCTTTTATTGCTTAATTTTGTTACTTTTTTGTTCACGGTGAACAATTTCCGTGACTTAATAGTAAAAGCGCTATTTAGCAATTTTCATATGACAGGAAAACTATTCTTATATGTCAATGTTCTGTAAAATCATAATTTCATTCATATTTTCAATTTCATTTGGCTCAAAGTCAAAGTGCGTAAGCATGACATTCACTACTGCTTCATATACAGAAGCTCTAATTTAGACAGTGTCTCAACTTGTAGTGAGTTAGATGCACTGTCTGACTCTATATCAAGAATTTTGTCGCTTGATCCATTTTCTGAAATCGTCATTGTGGGTGATTTCAATATACACAATTCTATTTGGTTACGCCATTCAGGCTTAAAAACACTACAAGGAAAGGATGCTGAGTTATTTGCTGATTTTAACCACACTCACTCACTCAGCTTTTGTGAATAAACCCACTCGCATTCCAGACTTTGTAAGTCATACCCTTGACTTGTTTCTTAGCTCTCATCATAACAAATCCACCGTCAGTGTATATTCACCTCAAGGCTCTTCTCTCTTGTGTAGTATCAGCAAATTTGGTTACACAAAAAAGCCGACTAGGATGGCCTCAACAATTTCTTTGGGATTATTAACTGGCCACTTAATGCCAATGGTGGTGTGGATGCCATTTCTGATACGATCACTAACATAATCCAGGAGGGTATTAGACAATTTATCCCTTCCAGGACTAAGTGTATCAATCCGAAGGAAAATGGTTGGTATGATTTAAGCTGCAGACAGGCTTCTAGGAACCGGGAGGTATACTTTCGGTTATATAAAGAAAACCCGACTGTGGAAAACTGAACCAAATTTAGACGAGTCAGAAATTATTGCAATGCCTCCTACCTTAGACGAGCCAAATTTGACCAGAAACCGAGACCAAAAATACTTCAATGTCGCAAAGGAAGTAAACATTTTTGGTCATTCGTGAAAGGAATCTTCAATCTTCAATTCCAACGCTCATTCACAATGACATTCCAACTGTCAGACCAAGGCCAATATGCTTGCTTCACATTTCGCAGCTGGCGCCACGTTACTAGATAGCGCGTTGTCGCCACCGGTATTTGCAATCCGAGTCGAATCCTCTATGGGAAAGATTAACTTTCGTGCTCGTGATCTCTTCTTCTTCTTCTTTATTTCCTTTACTCCGCGGGGGAGCATAGGGCTTCTACAAACGCCCGCCAACGAACTCGATTTAACGCCTGATGTTTCAAGAGACGCCACTCGGTCCCCTGGGATCTTGCTTCCTCTTCTATTGTACTTCTCCATGTCTTGCTAGGACGGCCAACTCGGCGGCTTCCTTGTGGATTCCAGTCGAGCGCTAGTTTCGTAATGTCGTCCGCTGGCTTTCTCAAAGTGTCGCCAATCCAGCTCCATTTTCGTCATCTGATGGTGATCGCGATTGCTTCCTGCTGTGTTACTCTCCGCAAGTATTGATTGGTGATAATGCCCGGCCATCTTATTCTCAGTTTCCTCCTTAAGCACTTGTTGATGAAAACTCGGAGGCACGTCGCAATTGACTCTGTGACTTTCCACGTTTCGCGGCCATACAAGAGTACTGAGATTACGTTAGATCTGAAGATCATTAGCTTTAGATTCCGGGAGTTTCAAGATTTGCGAGGAGTTCCAGATATTATTTAGCATACTATAGGAGTGTAGCGCCTTGTTTACACGAGAGCACACATCCGAGTCAGCACCACAATTTTTTGACATCCAGCTGCCCAAATAACAAAACTTATCGACTTCCTCTATCTGATGTCCGTCAATCGAGAGATCACATGTTCCACTAGCGTTAATGCGAAGTAGTTTTGTTTTTGAGACGTTAATTTTTAAACCCACTTTGTTAGCGTGGAATTCTAGTGAGTTTATGCAGATATCATCGGCATAGTCTAGGTCTTCTAGGCGGTGAAAAACATTCCATGGCAGACCCGATGGAGTACGGGTGAGAGGGCGCAGCCTTGCTTGACTCTTGATGTTGAAAGGTGAGCCAAGATGTTAACCGTTATGAATGACGCGGCATGTTGAGTCGCGGTACAGCTCCATAATGATGTTAATGAGTTTTTCCAGAACACCTTAGCTAGACAAAATCTGCCACCTCATGTTTCGGCCCACGCTATCAAAAGCGCGTTTAAAATCTACAAAAACCATATACAGAGGAGAGCGATACTCAACTGACTGTTCCATGATTATACGCAGGGTGTTAATTTGATCAGTACAAGAACGGTTTGGGCGAAATCCTGCTTGTTTATTTCTCAAAATTGGCTCTAACGCATTCTGTAAGCGCCTAGCTATTATAAAGGAGATCACGTTGTATGCAATGTTCGCGTAGTTAACTCGACATCGGCTTGGAGGAGTTCTGCGTATATATTGTCATTGCCAGCTGCTTTACTTGAAGTACTTACTTAACAATTTAATATTGGGTATTATTATTGTAAATATAGACTTATAGTATTTGGCTTTGCAGTGTTCTAATGAAAAACTGTCTTAAAAGTAACTCGGAAGTTTCTTGAACTTTTTTTCAATCAATTCAGCAAGTTGTTTAGTAAAAGACTTTGAAGACGTGCACCACACTGCCAGGGTTAAACGTATACGAGCTATAAAGAGTAATAAAAACCTGTAGATTTACATGAGTAAATCTACCAGATCTTATAACTTTTTGCAGCTTGTATACGATTTATTTTGGCATGTGAAAAGTAATTTGAGCTCAAAGATAAACGGGATACCAAAGTTTAAGATGAGTCAGTACTGAATGTGACTTGTTATATTGTCAATAACTTGAAATTACAAATCTGCAGGCGTTGAGTCTACTCTAAAAATTCAATAAGAAATAAGCTACTCTCCTAAGTGCGCCTTACTAAGATCTACGGAAGTTATTATGACAAAAAGTAAAACAAAAACTTAATTAATTCTGAATTAAAGATGAACTCCACCTGGAATTATTTTTAATTATCATGATGGATATGACTTAGTGTAGAGCTTGTTGAAATTACGAAGGACGTGGAGAACATTGCATGCAAATTCTGATAAAAGAAAGATGGAAAAACTGTACATAGAAGGTGGAGCTGGCGATGAAAGGAATTCAAACCTGAAAATGTCACTGTAGGTTGAGTCAACGAACAGAACGATCATAACTCATAAAGTCGTCTGGCTGGCATCAGCGCTAATTTATTATTTCCATGGAAATGAATGATGTACTCGCATGGGTATACAGGAAGAACGTTTGTCAGATGATTAGAATCTGACAAGACGTACGCGCCTTCTACTTTTACCCCGATTGATGATGGATACTGACGTTTATTACAAAGCGTGGAAAGGAATTAGCGAGTTTTTTTTTTGTGCAAGACTTATACTCATACTCGTATAAGCTGTGCTAGTAAAACATACATTTTTGCTTCCCGCTTTATTATGATAACTGGTTGATGACTATGCGGATGACTTATACCAGAATGCACCTATATATGCAACTTTGACAATAATTCCGACTATGAATGCTTCTTAACGCAGTTCGTATTTTAGGGGTGACTTGTGGGAAACATCAAGTTCAGATTTGCACAAAATTACCGGCTGAATTACAGAATATGATGTTTTTTTAATGGGTGCTTTATAAAATTTGTTTTGAATACTAAATTGTTCCTATTATTGAGCTTAGTCAGATAACGCCTACTAGCGAAAGTACCCAAGAAAATAAGTAGATTTTTTTTTTAAATAATGGGTACATTTTAAGTGGAGTTACCTTACGATAGTGGTGATCGGCCATCAGCATAATAGGGGAAATAACACAGAATGCATCAGAATTGCAGGCGCCCATAAGTATCTTTGACTGGTGGAAGTGCGATTAAACCTCCAAGTGGTGGCCGGTAGTTATTTTCCTCCAATACAGGAAAAGCTGAATGATCGGGTTAGTCCCTTCAAAGTAGGATTGCCGCGAGGCCGTAAAAAAACATTCTTATGGAAATCAACTTCGGATGAACGACGACGACCACGGCAATGAAAACGGCTAAACGATTTAAGAATTTTCTAATGGAACGTAGGTCAACCTTAGAGAGCGCGAGATGCATAGCAGCTAGCTGATAACCTGTCCAAATATAATGCTGACATGACAGCAATCCAGCAATCTTACAAAAATCAGCTGTCATGCAAGACATCACGAGCTCGGGGTGGGGTTTCTAGTCAGCAAAAGAATGAAACCCACCGTTATCGGCTTTAAAGCAAGAAATCAACGGCTCGCGTGCATGCAGATTTAAAAACATAAGCCTCATATACGTTCACGCGAACCTACAGAGGATTCTCCGGATGATGAAAAGTTAAGAATTATTTAAATCAAGCGAACGGGAACAACATGCCTGCCCTCAGTATGATCTTAAAATCATTCTAGGGTATATGATTGCAAAAAGAGCAGGGTAGGCTGTGTCGAGGACACGGCCGTGGGTTTTGAGCGTGACAACGTCTGTCCGGGACGAAAGAAGAGAAAACAAAGATCTTGTTGTCTGTGGGACATAAACACGGACGTATATATTAAATTTTTTTTCTATACTAAATACAAGTCCTACAACTTGCACCGTAGCTCATCACATACATCATCATCACATCACATTATATATAAATTATTTATAAGCGAATTTTAATGTTCATAACCACTTACTGTGAAGTTGCTGCATATTGCATATTACTGCCCAAACACAGTAATGCAGCTTTTGGTTTCAACTCATAAAAAATTTGAGTAGTTTTAAATTAAATTAGAAGAGAATGGTAGTGAGTACTGAGTAGTGCTGCCCATGCTTCGAAATGGTATGGTAAGAATGTCGCTTTCAAACATGCAGGCCAATTATTTCTCATTAAATTTCTTTTGCATTTTTCTCTTATTTCTGTAATTAATCGAATAGTTATTTTGAACCGATGCTTAATGCCATGTATGATATTTGATGGTTGACTCAATGGTCGATGGTGGATTCATTGTTCAGTGGCAGACATCCAACTTACGATCGAACATTTCTTCTTCGACTGAGAGACGGCATTTTTATAATGTTAAATTTAGCTTCGTTTTTATATAAAAAAAATCTGTGTTTAAAATGATTTTTTGTAGAAGATTATTACTTAAATATATTAAAGCTAATATCTGCAATAAAAGGAAATATTGTTTAATGTAAATAACAAAAAATAAATTACTGTAATACTTTTAATATTAATTAAAAAATGCAGAAACCATTCAAACTTTTGTGCACGAAATGCCAAACAACACTGAAATGAAAATTTCTAAATATAGTCTTCTCTAGGCGGTTCTCAAATTTTCAAGTACGATACGCCTTCTTGATATTTAATAATCCAACCAGCAATTAGGCATGGGTTAATACTAATATTTGTAGATATCACCTGATATGAATATATTCGTTATTTAATATTATAATATCTTAACCGATATGAAAATATCACTAATACTGGTATCTCTCATAGTAAGAAAGCTATGGTATTACATTTGAGAGTACAGTATTTAGACATCTATTTTTTTTAAAATACATACATATCTGTTTATGTTACATATGTATATTAAATTATGTTGTCACTACTATTATGTAAATTAACAAATTTAACTTTGTTTAATATTAATAGATTTATTCAAATATTTAACTTTATTTAACTTAATAGATTTATTCAAATATTTAACTTTATTTAACTTAATAGATTTATTCAAATATTTAATTTTGGCAAGCCAAGCTGTGCCCGTTGAGTTATCGAAAGAAACTAAACTAAAAATCCTAACATATCTTAAACCTAAGGTGTGCGTGACGATACGTCGCTGGGTGGTCGCTGCTTATCGGAAGAGTCGCAGACGCTACGTCAGCGGTTTGTCGATCGATGATTTTTATTGATCAGTAACTTACTGCGGTTGGGTATTTGGTTGTGATAACCAAGCAAGCAACAATGCAAAATTCGCTGACACAGGCCATGCGCGAATCCAACTGCGGCTGGATATTTGGTTGTGACCAAGCAAGCAACAATGTAAAATTCGCTGACACAGGCCATGCGCGAATCTTACTGCGGTTGGATATTTGGTTGTGATAACTCCTCCCCTCCTAAGTTAGGGACGTCCTCGGGCCTAGTTGTTTTTCTGAGTATGGCTTCCACCACCTTTGCCGTTGCAGCTTCCTGCTTTCGTTTTACAAGGAAAATGAATAGGAGCAGTAAAACACCGACGATTGTCATCGTTGCCAAGATTGATGATGTTGCAGTCAATCCTGTTTTGAAACCGCTGTTAAGGTCGTTTATAAGCTGAAGGTTCTTTAACGCATGGTGTCGCAGATAGGGTAGGCTTATTATTTCATCGTGTCCCGTTATATTTATCTGGGTAGTCCAAGGGATCTCTGCAGCTCTTATGCGGAGTGCATTTCTGTTCATGAATATTGTTTCATTTACGCTAGCTTCGCCCAAAAAGGTAACCAGGTAAGTACCCTTTCCGAGTTTAGTTGTTTCATTAGCTAACGTTACCGTTGCGGTGTGGTCGTTGATGATGACCAGACCGTCATCGATCTCTTGCATCGGATCTAGCTGCCCAAATGTTGTTCTGCATTGCGCTACGGACCGGGATATCAGTTGTTGCGCACAAGTTGTGGTGCGTGATTTTTCGCAGAATTGCACAGTTGTCCCCAAGCAATTGCATACCGGGTAGACGTCCTTTCCGCAGAGTGCGACGGCGTTGTCTCGTAGAGATAGCATCTTGTTGTCATGTGCTACTGGGAGAATGGTTATCTTACTACAAATAATCTTAGGTCTAGGATATTTAATTAAAAAGTGAATTAAATTATTTTCATGATAAACTTTAAACTTAGAGACTACTAACAAATCGGCTACGGTTAAATTGTTGAGAGACTCGCTTTTCATTAGTGATTCTATTTCAATACCGTCCAGAATGATCGGATTTAATAGCCCCAACTGTGCTAAAGCAATTGATAAGATTACGTTATCCAAATCAGTAACGATGGCTCTATTTCTGACCAAAAGAATTTCATAGAGCTGAGCGGTATCAACCTGTTCTTTCTTTTCCACCCTGAGAATTCTGTTTACCATGTCAGAAAGGTCATTAACCTGTTCCTGTAGTTGAGAGTTTATTACTGCCTGCTGATTATTGTTATCCCTAAGCTTATCCATTTCTATTGTAACTTTCATGAAGTCATCAAAGTCGGGCGTGCCCGCTATAACCTTAAGCGCGGATCCCAAGAAGTTCAGGCTCCGTGTGTGCCTTGGTGGGCCAGTTATTGTCTGGAGAAGTTTAGCAATCTGAGCGAGGTCAGCGTTCACGAGTTTCGTCATGTGACTCTCAGGATGCAGTTTCATTACGGAGTTGGTTTTGTCTATTACTTCTGCGTACGCTGTTAAGTTGGTCGTATGTCTCAAGTAGCCGTAGGAGTCCCATATGACTATGCCGCCATCTTTAATTGGTATGTAATCCGAATGCGTGTAGTCTATGATTTTACAATCTATTAGGAGCGTAGCCGTGAACAGCCCGAATATCAACAATCTAGAAAAGGAGGAAAATAAAATTTAACTTTCTACTTTTGCCTGGCGAATATTGTCCTTATGAACTATTCTTCCATTTATTCTAACTGTGGAACCCATGTCCTCTTGGACCACCCCTTCAGTGTACAAAGGTGTTAGCTTATTTCCCAGACGACGGTTTGACTTAATAAGCACCCTTTCGCCCACAGAAAAAATTCTTGTAGTCCTATCTTTGTTGTGGTTCCTAAGGGTGATGTTTTGGGTCTGTCTTAGTTTGTCATGTGTTTGCTCAACAGTTTCTGGGCATGAGTGAAAAACGTCTAAAGGCCTCTTGTTAGTGACGGAATGGACGGTTTTATTATATTCGATTGTGGCCAGTAATATGAGGTCAGTCGTGTCATCAATTCCTTTTTGCAACTTTAAACACCTGGCTATTTCGCTCATGGTGCTATGAAATCTTTCCACCTGTCCATTTGACGTACTGTGTAAAGGCGGAGCATTAGCGATTTCAATGTTGAAATTATCTCTAAGACAAGACCTAATGGTATTTGAATTTAGCGATTTCTCGTTATCGCAGAAGATAGTTTTCGTACCGGGGAACAGGTTGACTAACTGCAGAATGCATGGTTTTATGTCAATTATAGTGCGAGAATGTATTGGTTGTACTACAGCGAATTTTGATAGCTTGTCAATGCAAGTCAGAAAGTATGTTGCATTAGTTGAGAAGATATCAATATGGAGGATTTCCCCCAGAAATGTTGGTATGGGTGTTTTTTCAATAGGGTGTTTTACCGGGTGCCTGTCATATTTGGCCCTCACGCAAACTCTGCAGTTCAGTGTGGCTTCTTTAGCCTTTTTCTCCATTCTCGGGAAGAAATAATCATTCAATATTTGCTTCACGTTCTCTTGGGCAGCGCGATGAGCCCTATTATGTTCTTGGTTTATTATCTCTAATTGCTCATTGGGATTAAAAATATCTGTTATCTCACTATGGATAGTGGCACCATTTGAATCGTTTTCGGAATCTAAAGCATTTATAAATTGGCGTGATAAGGCATCTGCTACCAGATTGTCTTTACCTGGCTTATAGTAGAGCTTAGCATTATAACCTTCGATAAAGGCTTTCCATCTTTTAATTTTCGGGTTTGGGTTGCGGTCTGACACCGCAAAAGTCAAAGGTTGATGGTCGGTGTAAATGTTCAAGTCCCTCACACCGTACAAATAGTGCGTAAGACTCTTTAAAGCCCAAACAATAGCCAGAAGCTCTCGCTCATTAGTGGCAAAATGCTCTTCTTTTTTGTCCAATGTCCTTGAAATCATTGTGATCGGTCTACCTCCCTGAGACAGAACTGCGCCTAATGCGTGGGAAGAGGCATCGGTGGTAAGATCGAAAGCTTTTCGGAAATCTGGATAGGCTAACATAACGTCCTCTGAAATAAGTATCTGCTTTAGTTTATTAAATGCCTCAATCTGGTTTTGATCAAGTGAAATTTTAATCTTTTTTGATTGTGAAGCTGATACCTTACCAAATTCACCTCTGAGGATGCTGGTTAATGGTTTAGCAATTTTAGCGTAGTCACGGATAAAACACCTATAATATCCTGCCATCCCTAGAAAGGATCGAATACCTCTTAGAGTTGTGGGTTGAGGAAAATTTTGGATTGCCTCGACCTTCTGTGGGCAAGTTTTTATTCCATTTCCAGATATGGTAAAGCCAAGGTATTCAAGTTCTGTTTTAAAGAATTTCGATTTCTCAATGGAAACTCTCATGTTTGCATCTAACAAGCTTTTTAATATAGCTTCGATATGATTTAAATGTTCATCTGGGTCTTTCGAAAAAATTATAACATCGTCTATATAAACGAAGCAGTACTGGCCTATGTGTTTTCTTAGAACATCGTCAATGGCACGCTGGAAGTTGCTGGGCGCATTCTTTAAGCCAAAGGGAAGGCGGGTAAATTCATATTTACCGTTGCAAACTGAGAATGCGGTTTTCTCACGATCACGTTCTGCGAGCTCAATTTGGTGAAAACCAGCTTTTAGGTCTAATGTTGTAAAGAGCTGGGATTTTCCTAGATTCGATAGGATAACACTTACGTTTGGTATGGGGTATGAATCTTCAATTGTTTTATCGTTTAATTTTCGAAAATCTATTACAAGCCTTTTCTTCTTGACTCCATTTTCATCAAATCCCTTTTGGTCAACAACCCATATAGGGTTATTGTACGGCGACCTCGAAGGTCGTATTATTTGTTTTGTTTAATATTAATAGATTTATTCAAATATTTAACTTTATTTAACTTAATAGATTTATTCAAATATTTAACTTTATTTAACTTAATAGATTTATTCAAATATTTAATTTTGGCAAGCCAAGCTGTGCCCGTTGAGTTATCGAAAGAAACTAAACTAAAAATCCTAACATATCTTAAACCTAAGGTGTGCGTGACGATACGTCGCTGGGTGGTCGCTGCTTATCGGAAGAGTCGCAGACGCTACGTCAGCGGTTTGTCGATCGATGATTTTTATTGATCAGTAACTTACTGCGGTTGGGTATTTGGTTGTGATAACCAAGCAAGCAACAATGCAAAATTCGCTGACACAGGCCATGCGCGAATCCAACTGCGGCTGGATATTTGGTTGTGACCAAGCAAGCAACAATGTAAAATTCGCTGACACAGGCCATGCGCGAATCTTACTGCGGTTGGATATTTGGTTGTGATAACTCCTCCCCTCCTAAGTTAGGGACGTCCTCGGGCCTAGTTGTTTTTCTGAGTATGGCTTCCACCACCTTTGCCGTTGCAGCTTCCTGCTTTCGTTTTACAAGGAAAATGAATAGGAGCAGTAAAACACCGACGATTGTCATCGTTGCCAAGATTGATGATGTTGCAGTCAATCCTGTTTTGAAACCGCTGTTAAGGTCGTTTATAAGCTGAAGGTTCTTTAACGCATGGTGTCGCAGATAGGGTAGGCTTATTATTTCATCGTGTCCCGTTATATTTATCTGGGTAGTCCAAGGGATCTCTGCAGCTCTTATGCGGAGTGCATTTCTGTTCATGAATATTGTTTCATTTACGCTAGCTTCGCCCAAAAAGGTAACCAGGTAAGTACCCTTTCCGAGTTTAGTTGTTTCATTAGCTAACGTTACCGTTGCGGTGTGGTCGTTGATGATGACCAGACCGTCATCGATCTCTTGCATCGGATCTAGCTGCCCAAATGTTGTTCTGCATTGCGCTACGGACCGGGATATCAGTTGTTGCGCACAAGTTGTGGTGCGTGATTTTTCGCAGAATTGCACAGTTGTCCCCAAGCAATTGCATACCGGGTAGACGTCCTTTCCGCAGAGTGCGACGGCGTTGTCTCGTAGAGATAGCATCTTGTTGTCATGTGCTACTGGGAGAATGGTTATCTTACTACAAATAATCTTAGGTCTAGGATATTTTTCTAGATTCGATAGGATAACACTTACGTTTGGTATGGGGTATGAATCTTCAATTGTTTTATCGTTTAATTTTCGAAAATCTATTACAAGCCTTTTCTTCTTGACTCCATTTTCATCAAATCCCTTTTGGTCAACAACCCATATAGGGTTATTGTACGGCGACCTCGAAGGTCGTATTATATCATTTTCGAGAAGGGTTTTTATTTCCGATTTCACAAAATCGGCGACACCCAGTGGATATGGATAAAATTTTGCATAGGTTGGTTCGTTGTCTCTAGTGCGAATTGTAGCTACAACATTCGTGTTGTAACTAAGTTTTTCGTTTGGGTCTGCAAAGACTCCGGAAACGCGCTTTATCATTCCTGAAAATTTTCCCTTTATGCTCGCCGGGACTGACTCGGTCTGGAGCTGAAGATGGCTGACATCTTGACCTTTGAGAAAATTTATAACTTCTTTCCCAGAATCGTATTCTATTAAGTTTTTGTTTAAGTTGATGTTAGCATGAACCCTATTAAGTAGGTCAAGTCCCACAATACCGTCAAAGATAGTGAGATCTGGTAAAATGAAAAATTCAGATACTACCCCTAAAAGATGTACTTTACACTTTTTTGTAATAATAGTAACTCCATGTATGGATTTTATTTTGAAATTCTTGTCGACAGGACTGACCCCTTTTAGACCCGCTAGAGGACTAATATAGCTTTTGAAGGCTCCTGTGTCAACAAGAAGTTTTATCTCCTGCCCACCTAGTGTTTTTGAGATCCAGGGCAGGAGGGACCTTCCCCTAAAAAATTAATCTCTTCTACTTCCTGTTCTTCAACTGCTGATTCAGCCAAATCCTCATATTACAATTCTGATTTCTGTTGATGCTCGGGCTCTGGCTGGCCCAAATGATTCACCCTTTGAAATTTTTGTCCGGTTCGGCGGTCTGAAGACGCCTGACGTTTTTGAAATTGGCCATTTCTAGGATTCGTGAAATTTGTGGATTGTTTCCAGCGAGACGAAGTAGGATCTATGTCCATTGGTTCTGGACGTGATTGCACCTCCAGGTTGAAACCTTGGCGGTTCTGACCGCTAAAGTTCCCCTGACGGAAACTTTCACTGCCCCTATCTTGTCGGAGGTGACCATTTCCGCTGCTAGGTTGATACTGCCTAATGTAATGGGGGTTTTTATAGCTCTTATAGTTATCAGAGTTGTCTCTGTTGTTGTTGTTGTGACTACCAGAGTTAACCCTGTTGTTGTTCCGTTGACTATAATTGGGTTTTCTTGCGGCATCGGCCGCCCTGTTCGCAAAGCTAGCAGCGAACATATAACGTTCATGATTCGCATCCACTTCTTGTGCCAGTGCTAATGCGGATGGTAAATCATTTGGTTGAGATGCAAAAAGTATGTCACATAATGGCTTCTTGAGCCCAGAAATAAAAACTCTTAGGGCATCGGCCCTATATTTTTCATTGATTGCATTTGCAATGTTTACCTCATAGGACATTTTCGTCTTGTTCGCAAGCGAAGATAATTTTTTTTCCACTTCGTCGTAGAACTCCAGCATGCTGGAAGAACCCTGTCTTAACGTCGATAGTTCTTGCTCCACCAAATAAATGGGCCGCTTATCAGAAAACGTAAAATCGAGTCGGGCTATGATAGCCTCAAAATTTAATGTGGTGCTAAAAGAAGAGAGGAGGGCGTCAGCGGCACCTCGAACTTTATTTCTAATAATTGTGACCGCTTGATAGTGCTTTGAGCTGCCATCGTGGTTTTTAAATAGCTCGTAGGCATTATGTGCGGCTTCGCGCCACGATACATAAGACTCAAGCTGACCCGAAAATTCTGGCAGAGTTTTCACAACGTCAAGGGATTCTTCGCAAACTATTCCCGGAATAATCTTAACCCTCTCATACCTAGCTACTACCGGCCCTTCGGAGGCACTGACAATTTGGTCCTGTAATACCTTTAATTTATTTTCAAATTCCTGCCTTTGCATCGAAAGGGCAGCAGACACTGAAGCATTTATAACTTGCGTAAGCTGTGCTTCGTTCATTTTGCTAATATTCTCTGGCTGTTCTGACAAAGAAATACTCTCAAGGCAGCTTATCAAATCGTCTAGGGACGGGTTAATTTGATCATTCATAAACTTTAAAAAACAACCACTTAGCACAGCTATTTATTAATTTATTTATTTAAGCAAATTTAATTTACTTTTAAGGCAAACAAAAAAAATAAGAGAAGAACCTCGTCTATCACTCTGCTCACTTTTAAAATTTTTACACAATCAACTGCTCTTAGCACAGTTTATTTTGAATTTTTACTTTTATTTTAATCTTTTTTTTTTAAAAAAAGGAAAAAGAAAAACGAGTCGGTCAACTTACATAAATTTCATTTTGAATAAAATGTAGTGTTCTTGTATTTTTTTCTTCTTTGTTGAATCTTCTCCAAGATCTTTCTAATTTTCTTTTGCTGCTGATGTTGCTTGATGTAGCTTAATGTTGCTCGATGTTGCTTGATTCACTTTATTAATTTGAAATTTAAATTGCCCCACGTTGGGCGCCAATTAACAAATTTAACTTTGTTTAATATTAATAGATTTATTCAAATATTTAACTTTATTTAACTTAATAGATTTATTCAAATATTTAACTTTATTTAACTTAATAGATTTATTCAAATATTTAATTTTGGCAAGCCAAGCTGTGCCCGTTGAGTTATCGAAAGAAACTAAACTAAAAATCCTAACATATCTTAAACCTAAGGTGTGCGTGACGATACGTCGCTGGGTGGTCGCTGCTTATCGGAAGAGTCGCAGACGCTACGTCAGCGGTTTGTCGATCGATGATTTTTATTGATCAGTAACTTACTGCGGTTGGGTATTTGGTTGTGATAACCAAGCAAGCAACAATGCAAAATTCGCTGACACAGGCCATGCGCGAATCCAACTGCGGCTGGATATTTGGTTGTGACCAAGCAAGCAACAATGTAAAATTCGCTGACACAGGCCATGCGCGAATCTTACTGCGGTTGGATATTTGGTTGTGATAACTTGTACATAGAAGCACATAGAATAAAAGTTCTTTAGATTCCCATAGGATATTTAAGTTTGATACATGACTGAACATGTAACATAGAAAAATTATATTTATGATCAGCATCAATTGCCGAGTCAAATGACCGATGTCCGTCCGTATTTTGAGCTATGAAACTGAATAGTACTATAAGACCATGAGATGCTTTCTGTCTCACTCCAAATCACTTCATCTTTGCGCTTTCGTATCACACATATGCATACTGAATACCTACACATGCATATGAATATTAGTTCTCGATTGGATTCTTACTGGAATAGTGTAATCTAATACGTTTGGTGAATATCAAAGTATCATAATATCTTTGTTATTCGTATTAGTGATACGTAATATGTACAAATATTAGTTATATTTTAACGAATACTAATATATTCGTCTCACCTCTACCAGCAATCGAACTTACTGTATACATGACTAAGGATAAGATAAGCCAAAAGAAAACGAAATAGCAGCAACAAAATTTGTATTTTTTTTCTCTCTCACAGAGCACTGTATCATTTACGGAATGTTGATAGAAAGAGCAGAGCAGAGCACTGATAGAAAATGAAAATTGCAGCTATATTTTGAACCTACTTACGTAGTCTGCTTGTAGGGCGACAATTTGACATTTACATTTTGCTATTTGCATCCCATTTTAAGTAGCTGCGTAAACTGCGCAGTCGATTTTTCTTTAATGCATTGGCTGAAAAGTGAATTTTTGACCAACATGCAGCATAAACTGCGACCGCAGCCTACTACTGCATATGTTTATTTCGTTCTGCTCTGCTTGATTGTATGTTATTGAAACCACATACATGATCATCAATCACATCACATACAACAGAATAAATAATTTATAAGCTGATTTAAATGTTCATAACCACTAACTGTGAAGTTGCTGCATATTATATATTACTGCCCAAACACAGTAATGCAGCTTTTTCAACTCATAAAAAATTTGAGTAGTTTTAAATTAAATTAGAAGAGGAAAGTAGTGAGTACTGAGTAGTGCTGCCCATACTTCGAAATGGTATGGTAAGATTGTCGCTTTTCAAACATGCAGGCCAATTATTTCTCATTAAATTTATTTTGCATTGTTCTCTTATTACTGTAACTTATAGTTGTATTGTTTTCTGTTACACGACCAAACACGAGAGCACTCACTCACAATGTTGGTAGAAAGAGCAGAGCACTGATAGGAAAATGAACAGAGACTATACTATCACTACGGCTGTGGTAAAGAATTTAGTAGCTTCGCAGCTTGTGCTGGACAAAAAAATGGCAGGCAGTCGGTATGCACGAAATTGCGGCTATATTTTGAATCGACTTACAGTCTCTGCTTGTAGGGCGACAATTTGACATTTACATTTTGCTATTTGCATCCCATTTTAAGTAGCTGCGTAAACTGCGCAGTCGATTTTTCTTTAATGCATTGGCTGAAAAGTGAATTTTTGACCAACATGCAGCATAAACTGCGCATGGAAAACATTTCGTCGGATTTTGACTTTAACGTAAGGAGGCGAAATTGCATTATAGTTTAGCCTTTATAGTCGCATCTTAGTCCTACATTCCGAATTTCATGCGAATCGCTTGAGAAATTGCTTTATTCCAGAAATTCCAGACAATAATGATCATATTCCAGAATTTCCATAGGAAGAAATCTTATAGTCACATCTTAGTCCTACATTCCGAGTTTCATACGAATCCCTTGAGAAATGGCTTTGTTCCAAAAATCCCAGACCCTATTGGCCAGATCCCAGAATTTCCATAGGAACAAGTCCTATAGTCACATATTAGTCCTACATTCCGAATTTCATGCGAATCGCTTGATAAATTGCTTTGTTCAAAAACTCTAGTTCCTCATGACCAAATCCCATTGGATATTAAAAAACGTTACTTAACATCTGTTAAAAACGTAACTTAACATCTGTTAAAAACGTAACTTAACATCTGTTAAATAGTGACATTTAACATTTGAGTTTTTGAACATGTACCCTCTTAAACCTTGGAGTGAGACGTTGTCACGTCAAAATATGTAAGGATCCAGTACTCAGGCAGTACATTGGCACCCAGAGCTTCCACGAGAACACTAATGACAATGGACAACGAGTCATAGAGATGGCGACAGGCAATAATTTGGTCGTTGCGAGTAAAAGGCTTGCGCTTAAAAATATCCACAAAGCCACCTAGGTATCTCCTGATGGACACATTCGCAACCAGAAAGCCACAACCCAAACCTGATGACGGTACGAACGTACCAAGTTGCCACCATCGACTCGGACCAATATATTGTTGTTATGATGATCCGGGCGTAGATTGCATCATCGCGAAAGACAGCATCCGCGAATCAGGTTCGAGTCAACACGGGCTGCCCTTCGCAACGAAGAGACCAGAAACAACTACAGTCATGCGATAGGACTCGCCTTAAATGAAGGGAGACTAAGTCCGGGCTTCAAGAATACTACCAAAAGTACTGCTGACTCCTTCTTTGGCAGTAGTCGTAGAGTTCGGAACGATTGGTTCGATGACGAATGTAAGCTAGCGACTGAACGTAAGAATATTGCGTAGCGAGCAATGCAACAATCGCATAGAACGAGGGCACACGAAGATAAATATAAAGAGCTCAGAAGAATTGGCTGAGCTGGCAGTCGCTATGGACACTAGCTCTATGGAAAAGGTTAGCCGTCCAATGATAAGCTCACATTCAAGGATCAAATTCTCTCCTTTTTTAATGCTGCGCCATATCAAGATCAATATGGCCATCCTACGACAAAAAGAAAAATACCGAGTTGTTATCCAGAACCCGTAAGGATTTTGCCAGAGCTTTGGGTATCAGCACTGGCCACTGGCTAGTGGGTAGTCATGCTGCTCAGTTGGGTATACTGCACAACAACTTCTGCAGAAGTTGCAAATATGAAAATAAGGAAGAAACTCTCATACACTTCCCTTGCAGTTTTTTATTTTTTTATATTTAAACTTATTGCCAAGGGAATACTCCCCGAATGACTTGCGCCACGGCAATAAGTTGGGCTAAGCCCTTTATTTTAATTAAGAATTAAATCGGAGAAATGTGATTTACAATATATCACACTCCTTACGTTTGTAGCCGGTTTCGATTTATTTTTATAGAACTCTCCCTGATTCATTGAAAAAAGCAATACGGAAAAACGATAACGAAACTAAAACGACGCGAGTCCAAATGCTTTAATGAATGGATCATGGTCAAGGAAAACTTAAAAAAAAAAACTTGACCAAGAAAATATTACAAAAAAATGACATACGTGAGACTTCAAAATTCTTGGTAATTCCATTGAAAAATTCGGTCTTTCAGGAATTACCTGACTTCTTTCTTGAATGCCGACAACTCGACAGTGAATTGCACCGGATTCGTTTGTAGTACCAGGCCTAACAATGGAAAAAGGCACGCACAACTATCGAGCCGATAAGCTCGAACGACAAATATTGCACCAAGGATGAGCGAAAAAGCTGGGCTCAAATGCACCTCTTGGAAATTCTCTGCGGTTTATCGTAGCTTGACCAATTTCACCGGAGAAACCTCAAATTAAGGCCTTTGATGAAGATTTGTCAATTTGGTTCTTTGTTTTAAATTTTTAAGATTTAAAAAACAACTAAAAAAAATAAAAATTCAATTCCGAAAAACGACTACTATGACTCTGAAATATCCGGCCTAGCAGGGTCAAGACACCTCTCTCTCTCTCTCTCTGTCTCTGGCTTTCACATCCCATGAAGGGATTTTTCATGGTTCATACGAATCCGATATTCGTTGTCCGCAACTTTAATTGGACCAAAGATTGGGCGAATGATTTTTGAACATTGAACAGCAGAGGCGCGAGTGCATCTCCCTGACGAACACCAAAGGAGTCAATTACGATTCTACATACAGACCCAGAGGTTGTTAATTTACACAGAGAGACGAGTTTCTCTAGAATTCCTAGACATATGAGTGCGGCCCATAGGTTTTCGTGGTTTATACTGTCATATGCCTGTCTGAAGTCTATATACAGTTGATGTTTGGTTATGTTGTACTCCCAGCATTTTTCCAAGATCCTCCTCATGGTAAAACATTGGTCAGTGGTCGATCGGTTGGGACGAAAACCACATTGATAGTCGCCAATGATGTTTTCGGTGAAAGGGATGAGTCTGGAAAGTACAATATTAGCCAACACTTTGTAAGCAGTGTTCAAAAGAGCGATACCACGATAGTTTCCACATTAAAGACGGTCTCTTTTTTTGTGCAGCGGACATATGAGTGTGGTCTTCCAATTCTCCGGCAGCTCTTCTTGGTCCCAAATAGAGACGCAAAGATCGTATATTTTTAAAGCAAGAGTAGCGCCTCCAAGCTTGATCAATTCTGCGAGGACCGGGTGCCTTTACATTTTATAATCTACTGATAGCTGCATCTACTTCCTCTACTGTGGGATATTCGACGAAGATCTCTTCACCTGGAGGAGCTATTGTTCTAATGGGGGTCACTTCGTCATTCCGATTTAGCAGATTTTGCTGCTCTCAGAAGGCAAGTTTTATCAACTTGATGTTATACCCGAACGCTACAGGCTGGATTTTAACCTTGTCCTTATCCGCGCTAGATCCCTCGAGTTTTGTGGCATCAAAATGACGCTAGTTGAGGACCTCGCAAGCGTGAACCGTCACTCTACCTACCTATGCTCGGAACGCAGGCACAGTCAATATAGATCGTTACCAGACAATATTGACTGACTATTTATTAGGATAAATTGGAAGAGTTTGGTTTGAATGATTGGATGAGTTTCAAAAAGACGGCGCCAAATGTCACACAGCTGGCTAAATAAAAGTCCTGAAAAATTAGGTGCAGCGCATAAATTTATCGTGCAGTAGTTTTGATGTCAAAATGTGGTGGTGCTAATTCGGATGTGTGCTCTCGTGTAAACAAGGCGCGACACTCCTATAGTATGCTAAATAAAATCTGGAACTCCCCGCAAATCTCCCGGAATCTGAAGCTAACGATCTTTAGATCTAACGTTCTCTCAGTACTCTTGTATGGCTGCGAAACGTGGAAAGTCACAGAGTCAATCGTCAACAAATGCTTAAGGAGGATACTGAGAATAATGTGGCCGGACATTATCACCAATCAAAACTTGCGGAGAGTAACGCAGCAGGAAGCAAATGGAAAATGGAGCTGGATTGGCCACACTTTGAGCAAGCCAGCGGACGATATTACAAAACTAGCGCTCTACTGGATTCCACAAGGAAGCCGTCGAGTAGGCCGTCCTAGCAAGACATGGAAAAGGACAATAGAAGAAGAAGCAAGATCCCAGGGGACCGAGTGGCGTCTCTTGAAATCTCAGGCGTTAAATCGAGTTCGTTGGCGGGCGTTTGTAGAAGCCCTTTGCTCACCCGCGGAGTAAAGGAAAGAAAGAAGTTTTAATGAAGAACATTTAAATCGTGTTGTATACCATAATTATTGGAATTGATGGTACTATCATCTGTAATATTTTCTTTATATTTAAACTACAACTGCTTTTCTTAAACAACAAAGGCGCTCTTAATGGCAAACTTGTTATGTGAAACCAAACACATCCTTATCTGGTATAATAATAAAGTTTTATTTATTTATAACCTTTGAAATCAATTATACATAATATCCTTTTGTTCACGGATAATAGGTAGGATTCATTACCTGCCCACAGAACAGCAGCAAGTTGGTTGTCCTATCGACTATCGTATAGACAAAAGGTCGGTTGAAAATTATGGCTTCCGAGTGTACAAACCTATTGGGTCTTAGCGATATTATTCCTTCCTCATTGACATCCATTTTTGTTTCCTGTTGGAGTTTTGAGACGGAAATCTTTTGACCAATATTTCGTAGATTTCCCTCATATCTCTTTTGAGCAAATATATCCTCAATGCCTAACTAAAAAAATAATTAATTATTGATTAGAATAAGTATTAACTTTGGGTTAGAGCTCGTGAAACATACTTCTTTGAACATTTCTTTTCCATAAAGTCTTGTCCAATGAGAGAATTTCGGCAGGCGAACCTCTTGATAGGAATTTCCGGACATGCTAAGCATAACTCTTTCCATTCCAATGCTTGTTAGTTTTTTTACAACTTCTTTGACGGAAGTTCCTATGGAATTGTTAAAATATTCAAGTCAAACTTCTGATGATTAATTTTTAAAATTACTAACCCCTGATTGGTAAAAAGAGCATCATCGAAAAACGATTATCAAGTCCGTAGGGCAACTGCACAACGTAACTTTTCAAATCGTTATTTAATGTTATAGCTCGTGATTTATCGATCATCATTGTTACTTTGGCAATTTCATTGTCGTCCTCATCATAAAAATATTCTTCTTTTGATATGTTTTTGTTAAAGGAATACTGAAAAATCATAATGGTTAATGGTTAACTGAAAGATATTCGTTGTTCTTTTTACCCTCCATTGTCCTTTGAAGTATATTGTTGAAAGCAGAATGATCTGAGTAAAATTTATATCTTGAAATTTAAACACATCATGGATATGATTATTAGTGGCATGTCGGACCTTATCATCTATGATGGCAGAAGCCATATCGGCGTCCGTAAAGTCAACTGGAATTAAACTAGCTTGGCTGTAATTTTGCTTCACAACATTTTCAAATTCAGTATAGATTGGTATATTTGTATTGAATATAAGAGCTTGCAAGGTTGATATTTCGACAGACGGTGTCTTAATGCTGTTGAAGAGATGATTGAGTCAAAATTAATAAATTCTATTGTGTTCCTAATTTATATCCACTTACTTGAGGGTGTTATGGATAATCTGGTAGGCTTGATATTGGGTATTCTTATCGCCAATATATCCTAAAGCTGCTTGTAGCTTCGTAAGGGTCGAACCAGTTGCACCTTCAGCGATTAGCAAAAGAAGTGACCAAATGGAAATTGGTGAAAACGAAAAATCAATTCCATTTGGGGTGAACAGGTCAGAAAACTTCGAGAATAGGTTAAGTGAGAAGTTTTGTAGACTTGGAGTGACTCGTTTTAAAATTTCCAATTGTTCGGAAGTAGGTAGACCGTTAGCTGGCGGACTGGATATTGTTACAGCCGTGATGAACGATGCAAAATATACGGCCACTAAAAGTGCTGCCAATGCCAATGATCCTGGAAGAAAAAAGCCATTTAGGAAAACTAGTAATTGTGAATTGAAGTGCATGACCGAAATGCCATAAGTTGAGCACTCGATTTGTTTAATAAAGTTTCCACTAAGGGTTGCTTCTCGTGCTACTATATAATTAGAACTGTTAACTGGTTAATTAAGAAAACAAAAAAATGTATACAACTGGGAAATGTAATTGAATTTGAAAGCAAACCACCACCATCTTATTCGGTAAAATTTTAAAGTTTCCTTGCAATAAAAATATAAGAGAGAGCCTTTTTAATGAAAATTTTTAATCTTACCTCTGAGTCGAACCATTGTATTGTTTAGTTTAACTTTTGAGCTGTAAGTAACAGATAGTAACTAATTGCAAGGAATCAAGCTACTGCCTAACATGCCTTCGCTGAGATGCCCTTATATACTTGTGCCACATATCTGATAGAAAGATAATTAAGGCCTATCAGAAAGATGGTGTTGTTTTAATTTATAACAGTTGTGTTGTTCAGCAAACATATCTGCTTTTGTATTTTATCAAATGCGGATGTTTAAACAAAAAATTCTGCACTAATAGAGTTTAAAAGTTGCTATCATGCTTAGTGAACAAATAGAACAACTTCGGTAACACAAACAACATGAAATTAGGTTGTTTTTGAATAACTGAAGATATTCAAATTGTCGTTGTATGCCAGTTGCTAAAAAACAAAATGGTGTGTTTATCTTATTTATTTGCTAGCTTAGGAGGTTTATGGTTTTATTGATAAGACTGCAGACATTCCAATTGTTGTTGTAAGTCAGTTGTTGAAGACAAAATTGTGTGCTTATCTTATTTATTTTGTAGCTTAGGTGGTTCATGGTTTTTATTGATAAGACTGCAGATATTCCTTGTTGTTGTTGTATGCCAGTTATTAACACAAATATGGAAGAACTTAAAAACAAAATTGTTTGCACATTTTATCTATTTGGTATTTGGTAACAACATCCGCTGTTGTTCAACTTTTATTCATTAAGGCTTCAAATCCCTGTCTCAATTTCAACAGGTATCATTTTTAAAATATTATATAATTTTTTGAGTATTTCCTTTGAGACACTAATCCTATGTAATTTTGCGCTAACGCGCTTGTTCTCAGTTTATCCCGCCAAGCTACGAGGAACTGCAAAGTATCTTTAAGAGCTAAAATTTAGACCAGCTTGTTCGCAATTCCTGGCATCAAGAAGCACATTGATTTTGTGGAGTTGTGGAGCGTACCGAGCAATGCAACATTCACAGAAAGCGCGGGCACGCGAAGATAAATATAAAGAGCTCAGAAGATATGAAAAAACAGTTCACTGGCGAAAGAAAACGGCCTGGGAGAAGAATCTCATCTGTGAAATGGAACAGTACAGAGAGCAAGGATCGCACCAGGCGTGGAAGTTATACCAAAGAGTCCACGGTATGACACAAAATCTGTTAATCTGATCGCCGATCTTAAAGGCATCTTAGAGCGATGGGAAGAGCACTTTCATGAGGCCAGCGTACTGAGGAATTGGAGGCTCCACCAATGACCGAAGATCACACTATGCTGCCGCCACCAAGCATAGACGAAGTTAGCAGAGCGAAAAATCGGCTTAAAAATAATAAGGCCCCGGGATCTGATGGGATCCCAGCGGAAAAAATAGGACGCCCAACATTACACCAAGCAATTCATGAAATAATAGTGCAAGTATAGGAAGAAAAAGCTATGCCAGAAGACTGGCTAAGACCGTACATAAAAAAGGAGATATCACAAAATGCAGCAATTATCGTGGTATAACGTTGTTGAGTAGCGCGTATAAGATTTTCTCCCCTATCCTTCAAGACAGGATAGCCCTATACGCTAAAGTCATCATTGGTCCATACCAGTGTGGCTTCATCACAGGCAAATCAACAACTGATCAGATTTACACCCTAACGCAGGTGATGGAAAAATGTCTAGAATTTCAAAACTCACTACACCATCTTTCTAAGGAGTTTAAAGCCGCCTATATTAGCATAGCCAGAGTAGAACTTTATAAAGCCATGAGAGAATTCGGCATCCCAAATAAACTGACACGACTATGTAGGTTGACCACGACCAATGTTATAAGCCAAGTAAAAATATCCGGATCACTATCAAGCCCATTCAACATCTTTAACGAGCTCCGACAAGGGGATGGACTGGCCTGTGTCCTCTTCAACCTGGCGTTGGAGAAAGTGATCCGAGACTCTGACGTAACGGCGAGTGGAACAATCTTCTATAAGACCATTCAGATACTGGCTTACGCAGACGATATTGATATCGTTGGCAGAAACCGAAGAGCTGTACAGGAAGCTTTCATCCAGATAGAGCAGGCGGCACGAAATCTGGGGCTGCTTCTAAATGAGAGCAAAACAAAATGCATGGTGGCCACGTTTGCGAGTAGAAGATCCAACATTGGTCCCTCAATTCAAATAGTGGAGCGTGAATTGGAAGTAGTGCAATCCTTTAACTATCTCTAGTCAACTGTCGACAACAGCATGGAACCAAAAATACACTCACGGTTGCTTAAAGCCAACAAAGCCTACTTTAGTCTGTCAAGATTTTTCAAATCCAGGAGCTTATCCATAACATCCAAGCTGCTGGTATATAAGACAATAGTCATACCAGTACTTAAATATGGATCCGAGACTTAAGTGCTTAGCAAAAAGCATTCCGACCTCTTAGGCGTGTTCAAGAAAAGAGGAATTGTTGGCCCCGTATGTTAGGAAGGACTATTCTGGAGACTCTATAATGATAAGGTTTACGAGCGTTACCGCGATGTCAACATCGTGAAGAGAACTAAGCTCGGTTGGCTCCGGTGGGCAGGACGCATGAGCAAAGAGGTTCCTGCTCGGATAGTCTTTTGCGGTAGGATTTATTGAACACGACGAGGCCGACCAAGCCTACGCTGGAAGGATGGCGCAGACCAGGACGCCCAGAGTTTAGTGATGCAAAACTGGATGACATCGGCTCAAAATTGGGAATGGTGGAGATACTTTTTGCGTGAGGGCAGGACGGGATCACGGTTGTAGAGCCAAATATTATGATGATGATAGAGAGCCATCCCCGAGCAGATGGTGGATGGCATGACAGCTGAATTAATGTATTTAATTTTATTACTAACTTTTCCAGGGCGCTCCGCTACCCGCATAAATGAATCCCCGACTTGCCCTCACTATCACGGCACTGGTGTACTATTGCCTAAACATAAACAAAGAGCAACCCCGATCGTATTCGCACTATGTGGATTAAAGAGATTTTGTTAAGACGCACATTATGTAAAAGTTTCAGCTCAACCGGCTGTCTAGTTTTTAGTTTTAATGTCGTATTACAAACCAACAGACATACTTTATAGATTACATTACATACAAAGCAGCACAGTATGTAGAACACAGTCATTAAGGCGGGATAATCGTATAGCACAGAAACGGCGTAGCGAACAGCGTAGCACAGAGCACACAGTCATTATGATGCCTGACCGTTTTTTCGTCGACTTTAGTTATTTAGCTAAAAAATTGGTCGCCACGAAATGCTCTTTTATTAAAACAAGATAGTATATAGCCCATGTTCACCATGGAAGTTCATTATAAATATTGGTGAAAGAATTTTTTAAAACGATTAAGTAGTTTCGAAGATCACCTCCTACGCACAAACTAACTTTACCTCTTTATAATATTAGTATAGATGCAGAGTTTTGTAAATTACTATTAGCTTTCCATCACATCTCTTGGATTGCTGTTGTATCAGTTTTACACCTTGACATGGTATTGGCTAGCTGTTGACAAGCTCGAATTCTGTACAGTGACAATTAGGGAAGTGAAGCTGCGCTGGGCTGCATACGAACAGGGACTGTGCCCTGCTTTTCAACCGCTTTTAATTTTGCAACGCTGCAGGAGGAAATTCTTAAGCTGCTTAGTCGGTTTCATTGCAGTGGTCATCGTCGTTCATCAGTTATAGTTTCGAGGCTATTATTTGTTTCCCAAATTATATTTTTTAAGAGTGAAGTTAATGGTCTAGCGCCATAATGACTTATAAGGCGGTTTTTCTAAATTATTTTTATTAACTTCGCGTACTCGGTTGTCAGTAGTTGGTTGAATCTTGTAATAAACATCTTTCTTAAGTCAGATTTTCTATGTCATTTCGGTTTTTTTTCGTTATGTAAATAACTACTATCCCGATGATTCGGATTTCCCTTTTTGAAGGGAATATTAGGGGCGGCCACCAAGTGAAGGTTTCAACAGATTTTCTTCCTTCCTTTGGAAAAGATACTGCTCATGCAAGTTGACATTTGACTTCTTTTTCCGTTTGCTCCTAATTTTTCACATGGTCACATTACTATTGTGTTATAATTCTGAATGCTCTCTTTTGCGTTTAAATATTTTATTTTTCCTTTTTTTTTCTCTCAAACTACCGCATCCTGACTTCATACTAAACTTCAAGTACACAACTTTCTGTTTGTTCTTTTTATGATTGAGCTTAGCATCATTATCATCGCCTCTGGTGTATATCCATCTTATATTTGCCTGCGATTAAGAGTTCCCTTGCAATATGAATGGTTGTGTCGATAGTTAAGCCAGAAAAGATGATCTTTATTTAACGGCGGATAAGTGGAAATTTCTTCATCGCACTCCAAGGATGCTGTGTGTTTACTGCTGCTTTGCATTTTTAATTTACAGTGGCTGTAGTAGTAATCATATTTAATCCGATTAAGTGAGAATTAAAATTAACTTTCGTGACGAGGAAAACGAAAGGATACCGAAGGTTCTACACAACTTGCTTGTAATGTTAAGAGGAGATAATCAGCTTTCCACCAAATAATTTTTAATAGTTTTTCTTAAATATGTTCCATTGAATTTTTTTTTATTAGATCTAAAATATCATAGATAGTACTCAATCTTAATATGTAAAAATGAAACTTTATCTGTATTGCTGTATGTCTGTATGCCTGTATGTCTGTAGGCCTGTATGTCTGTATGCCTGTATGTCTGTATGCCTGTATGTCTGTATGCCTGTATGTCTGTTTTTTTTTATGGAGGAGGTTGGAAGATCACATGTGCACCTCAAGCATTAACATGTGCGAGAGTCAGATTCTTACTGAGTAAAACCAACCCTTATTAATTCATAGCCAGTCCCGCGGGACTACTGTTAGGCATTTCATATCACGGGAAGGCTCTCAGCGATGGCTGCACTTTCGTTTTTGATATTTTATTCTTCTTCTTTATTCACATTATTTTGCTGTTACCCTTCTTCATTCTTCCTCTCACGCTCGAGACACCGTAGGCGCTGCATTATTCTGGAAGACATTCCACTGATTGCGTTCCATATCTCCTCATTTTGTGGCATAGAATTAACTATGTTTTCTGGCGAAATAGTGTGCCCTATTTGCTCTGACACATCCTTTCTTACTCCTGCAAAACGCGTACAATGAAAGAAAACATTTTCCACATCTTCTGGTATACCCTCACATAAAGTACAGTCGGGTGAACTCTCCTGTGTGTATTTAAAGAGGTATGAGCTGAAGCACCCATGCCCAATTAAAAATTGGGTTAGATAGAAGTCTACTTCTCCATGACTTCTACCGGTCCTTAATTCTATAGATTGTATTAATCTATGGGTCCATCTACCCTTACTTGAACGGACCCATCTTCTTTGTCAGTTTCTAACGGCTTTGGCGTGTGCTGTTTTGCGGTTCTCGGCTCTTGTAAGATACCCCCGGCGCCTATAAATCACCTGACATTCCTTGGCCAGTAAGTCGATTGGGATCGTACCCGCAACCACAAACGCTGCATCGCTCGAAATGGTTCTGAAGCCACAGATCACTCTTTGAGCACTCAATCGCTGGATAGATGACATCTTACGCCAGTAGCTAACCTTATCCATTGCGTTAGCCAAAATTGGCGCTCCGTATAAAAGGATGGACGAGAAAATATTAGCCAATAGCTTTCTTCTTGTTTGCCTTGCTCCTCCAGAGTTAGGCATAATTAGAGACATTGCTGAACATACAGTCTTTGCTTTATTGCTGGCCGCCTTTATATGCTCTTTGAATGAGAGTTTCGTATCAATTACCATTCCCAGGTATCTAATTGATGGGTAAGATATAATCGAACAGTTACCAACTACAAAGGTTATTGCCTCTCTTATTTTCCTACTGGATATTAGTAGAGCTTCAGTTATATGTTCTGCCAACTGTAATCCGATTGACGTTAGCCAATCTCGGATAGTCCTAATTGTTGCATTTCATATTGCAGTTATCTTCTCTTTGTGTTTTGCCACAACGATGATTGCGATGTCATCTGCAAAACCGACAATCTTTGCCTCTTCAGGTATTTGGAGCATAAATATGCCATCGTACATTATATTCCATAATAATGAGCCTACCACAGACCCCTGAGGAACTCCTCCGGTAACCTTATATTCCTTCAAGCCATTGTTGGTGTTGTAAAGCAGAATTCTGTTACTAAAGTAATCTGCTACCAACCTCAAAATGTACGACGGGACCTCTCTCCGACGTAGTTCATTGAATATACAACTCCATTTGGCTGAATTAAAAGCATTCTTGAGGAATTCGAGGGTGACTATGGTGCAATACTTTTTTGTTCCTCCCTTCCACCTTTTCCCATCTATCGCTTTTTGTGCCAAATTCTTAACAAAATCAATGGCATCAATTGTTGAGCGCGCTTAGCCGAAGCCATATTGTTGTTCTCGCCTGATCGCCTGAATGTACTACGGCTTCCTGTAGCCTGCCGCCGATAATTCTTTCTAAGATTTTGCCCGTTGTGTCGAGCATACATATAGGACGGTGTGAGGATTGATCGTCTGGTGGTTTTTTCCCCTTTAGGGAGTAGGACAAGTCTCTGTTAATTGGGTGGGTGTAGTATGATGGGGGGCAGCCAGGCAGCGCTGGGTATTTCAGCTAGTTATAAACTAAAATAAAAACATAATAAACAAAATATGAAATTGCTATTAACTAACTAATAGCACAAAAATATCGCAAATTTTCATTAATGCAATGTCCTTTCTTTTGCACAAATCCTCTTTACCATTTGCATACATTGACATTTACAAATCACTCAGTTAGCAAACACCACAAATATAGACATCATGTCACACATCAGGTGAAGCTGTAAAATAGTAATTTCCAATCAACATACAAACAGGATGTGGAAGGTGGCGTCGGCATTCAAGGGAATCGAATAAAATTTGTCTATATCCGGTTGAGCAGACATGCAACATCCTGTCGTCTACAAAAAGGCAATCGACAAAATCCAACCTCCTCTTAGTACATCACATCACACTGCAAAACCTGTACAACACTTTTGCGTGGCAGCTGATGTTCACACCTACAAATATCCGGTTGTCTCCGGTGGGTGGGCTGGTTAGTTAAAATTTCTGATAGACATTAAATACCAAATGAACATGTTATCGTCTTCATCATCGTCATCATCATCATCACCATCATAATCATGGACATCCGGCATAGTTTAGAGTTTTAAGATACACTCCACTGCTGTACTAGCTTGTCGGAAGTTATTTCCTCTCTGAAACGAGTTTTTTTTGCGGTAATTACAATATAATTAAAAGTAATTTCCGCGAACATTGAAGGATGTAGCGGCAGCCTAACATGCAATGGCCAGTGGACGAAATTGCAGCTTGTGAAGTAGAGAGTACTAACAAGTAGATGTTAAAGGGAAGCTTAAAGCCGTTTTTTAAATTTTTCAATGGCATCATGAAAGGAGTGATTATTTTTTATAAAAGGTACGGTTCTTTAATATGTCTGGATGTGGGTGATATGACAGTCAAAATAAATACAAATATGAAGAAATACAAAATAATCTTAGTCTCTTGGGTGAACACAAACTGATCGGATCAGAGTAGGAAAGTCAAAGGAAAGATATAACATTCGTCCGCTGCAGACGCCTCGGGCTACAGCTTGTAAAATCATGTACCAGCAGCCGAACTCAGGCCATGACGTTTATCCACAACAGCCGTTCGCTGACGACGCTTTGACCACCCCAGTTTGCAAATCGTGAACCTGCAGCAGAATCCCAGGCCACGACGTATGCCGTAGCAGTAGTGCGCTGATTACTCTCTTGGACATTCTGTCGCCTACGTCTCAGGCTTACGCTCACGCATCGTTCGGTTGCAAGCTCGTTTTAGGGTCATGCTCACGTATCGTTCAGGATTAACACTCGTCTCAGGGTTATGCTTACGCATCGCTCAGGATTCACTCTCGTCTCAGACTTTCGCTCACGCATCGCCCAGGGTGCAAGCTCGTTTTAGGCTCACGCTCACGCATCGCTCAGGATTAACGCTCGTCTCAGGTTTATGCTCACGCATAGCACGCTCGTTTTAAAGAAATCAGACAAATAAAGAAGTTGACCGAAAAGTCACCAAAGTAGAAATTTTAATGTAACAAACCTTATTTTTTGAACCCTGGGCACCCTGAGTTTACCCCGGCTGGGAAAACTCCGTTTCATGAGTGAACTTACTTACTTACTTATGTCCTATATCCCCTTGTCGGTCCTAGGGCCTCTACTACGCCTATTCGCCATCGCGTGCGGTTCCTGGAAATGAGCTTCAACTCTCTTCAACTCCAAATACCGTTATTCCTCCTAAACTGTTCTGCGCATGTCTGTATTTATCGGACGACCCGTTCTTCTGCCATCCTGAGATAACGGATTCTATTGCATAGCGTAGTTTGCTATGGAACTGTCGCCTTTTCGGAGTGTACGACCAATCCACTGCCACTTCCGTCGTTGGATGGTTGTGCCTATTGGTTCCTGACCAGTTCTCTGATAAAGATATTCGTTAGAGATACGGTTAGGCTAGAAAACCCTTAATAACGTTTGTAATCTTTTTGTGATAGTAGCGGTCACCTTTCAAGTGCTGCACCCGTACAACAGCACAGATTTAACATTTCAACGGAACAGTCGCAGCTTGGTGTTTAAGCTGATCGCATTGCTTCGCCATATCATGGTCATCATACCAAACACTGATTTTGCTTTGCCGATTCGGTTGACAATGTCCTGTTCGGTTTCACCTTCGGTCGAGACAATACTCCCAAGATATTGGAAACTATATACTCTCTCTACCGGCTGTCCAGCAATCTTAACTTGAGTTACTGAGTTAGTGCCGAGGTTGATGATTCTGGTTTTGGCTCCATTAATCTTCAAACCCGCAATATTTGCCTCCCTTTCCACATTGTCATTGTCATTTGGTGCAGCTCCATAATCCTGTATGAGAGTACAAACGTCGTCAGCGTAGTCCAAATGCTTGAGTTGAGATATAAGAGTCCAACGAATTCCTCCGTTTCCAGTAGATAAAGCAGCGCGAAGTACATCGCAAATCACCAACAAAAAAAGTATCGGCGATAGAATGGAACCTTGTCGTACCCCACTTATTTAGAGCCATCATAGGTTGCTTTAATAATAGCTATTAGTTTATCGGGTATACCTCTCCTGCGCAAGACACTGTCAAACGCCTTCTCAAAATCGATGAACAGCAGGTACAGTATTGTTTAAGAATTATCCGCAGGGTGTTTATATGGTCTACGCAAGAGGATCCAGTGCGGAAACCTGCTTGTTCGGCATCGAGTGTATCTTCCAGATGTTCCTTAATTCGCTGAAGTACTACTTTGGCTATTATCTTGGCAACTGCTGGAAGAACGCAAATGCCTCTCCAGTTTTCGCACTCCATAAGACTACCTTTTTAGGGAGCTCGACAATCATTCCCTTCTTCCATTCGTCGGGGAAACTTTCTGCCTTCCAAGCTCTCTCTACAAGAGGATATAAAAGCTCTGCTGATGTCGTTGGAGCAGCACGCAGAAGATCTGCGCGTATACCATCTAGTTCTACCGACTTGTTGTTCTTTAGTGCGTTGATCGCGGTATCGATCTCATCTTTACTGGGAGTTTAGGTGCGAATTCGGGAAATTGTTACTTCCGGCGGCTCCGTTTGATTTGGGTGCATATCGTTGGCGAATACACGGTTAAGGATCGTAGATCGTGCATCACTTTAGCTGATCCTCATCTAAAACGAGTACTGCACCATCTAGGCCTTTCACCGGATTTTGGCTAGAGCGGTGACCACCTACCAGTTTTTTTGGTGATTCTGTAAACGGTTCTGCTATCGCACCTGCTCGCTGCTTCCTCTGCAACTGAGGCCAGGTTGTTAATATATTTACGTTTGTCACGTCTATTCTACGCTCCATTTTGCTTTGATACAGGGACACTGCTCGATCCACGTTGCTGCTGAGGTATCTACAATACGAGCTTTAAGTATCTTACGTTCTTCAATCCGCCTACAGGTATCTTCGGTAAGCCACGTGCTGTGCCTTGCTTGTATGACATCAGGTACTTCAAAATGTTGACGAACAAACCTCAATACCTAATCATCTCTCCACATTATTTGAAAAAAAAAAAACATTTTAGCAAAAGCATCTTTGAGTTCATTGCATAAAGTTTCCAAAGCTTCATTTTAAAGTCTGCTTCAAAAAAGTTTACAGAAAACATAAGAAACAGTAGCAAAATTGTTTCCTCCGTTAATAAGGCTTAAAGACTATTACCTTATATTCAATTTGAGCTCAACTTTTGGTAGTCTAGTCTTCTACTTCATGCAGTTTTCAAGCAAAATTGATTCTCTATAAATGCTGACTTGAACTGAACGTAATTGAAGACAAAAAAGGCAACAACAAAATAAAACTAAAAGTTGCTGATATATGGCTGGGTATCCTTAATAGTTTTTTCACTTCTTCCCTCTTCCTAATACTATGTTTTTTTTTGTTCCTCTTAGCATACAAGTGGGAAAACCGTATAACGTTGAATGTGCCAATTGTACAGAAAAAACTGCTAAGATCCCAGAAAATCCCCTTTCATGTAAGTGCAATTTTCTTAGAAAGTTTTCTACATTAGGCAAAAACAATCCGCTCCACAAGCAGAGTACATTTTCGTACGTATCCACGAATAGAGTAGATGGACATATATGTCAGTAAAAGGATCAACGTAAAAATCACATCCGCACATTACATCCTTTGTTTCGGACCACACCACGGAATAGACTTAAACTTGAAAAAAGATGTTTTTTTCCAAAAGAACCATTGGAGAAAAAAAAAACCTGTCTACGGTTTAGTCCAGTTCGCAGTTCACTTCACTTCAGTGCGGAAGCTGCTCTTGCTGCTGCTGGTTAATGTGGTTTCACTACTTGTAGTTAACCCGCTTTGTTAGTACCAGAGTTGTTTCCGGCCCGTCGATGTTAATGTATCCGTATTTTCTGCTCCTGCTCCTCCTTCTACTCCTGTGCCAACTCATGATTCAATTTAACCTCAACAGTGCAGTACAGTGCAACATCAACATCAGCAACACGGACGACGTGCGTTTCCATCGGACACGGAGCATGAGTGGAATGTAGTTAGTCGCTTGGAAATTGTGCGAGAGGGCATGTTCCGTACTTGTATGCACCGTAATGTGTACGGTCGGATGCATTTCCGCGCCATATAAGGCTGCTCGGGTGCGCTCGGTTGGGTTTTCTGGCTTTGTTGCCGTTTCCGTTGCGCGGCTTTGCTGCACGCGGAGCAAAGGGTAATTTACCAAAAGCTGAGTGCAACACTGCAGTCTATAGACGCATGTGCTCTGCTTTCGCACGAACAACAGCAAGTCCTTTGAATAAATTTTGATATTTCGTAAATGTGCTCTGTGTGTGTGTGTGTGTGTGTATGGGGCATTTTTCACATTTTCCAGCCAGCAAATTTCTTGCTTCTTGGTAAACCCGGAATTTTTGCCATTTGGTTTTTGTTTTTCCTCTTTCCTTGTGCGAATGTGTGAATGTGCATATTTTCTTTTTCCAGAGGCTTAGCAGCTCAGAAATGGTTTTAAATGCGTCAAGGACGTAGTTTAGCTTTGCATACACGCTTCACGTAGTATAGCTTTGAGTAAAATTGAGGTTAAAAGTTTACCTTTAATGGACGATTAAATTGTGAAAATGGCGATATTGAATTTCAATAATTTTAAAAAATTTAAGAACTCCGTGGAAAATTTCTACTGCCGAAGGTGCAGGTCTGCAGATGCATCCCCATGCACCAAAATCATAGTTGCATAGTAGACAATTTTGATTTTTTATTATCGTTACATGACTTATCTATATATATCTACATAAAAGCCATTAAAGAAGCCATTATATTGAAACTACCAATAATTCAGCTAGAAGTTGCGATTTTGCTGTCGAAGAGATCTGCCCCACTTTCATACAAAAATCAGATGGCAGCAGAATTTTATACTCTGATTAATTCCCACTTCCCGTAATTACAGATATATTTGCCGACTGATCATTTGTAAAGAGCATTTGTATCTGTGGTCATGTTATGTTATGTAATGTTATTGTTAGTGGGCTGGAAAGCCCTGTGCACTGCGACCTTAAGGTCTATTGTGCGTCCCAGATGTCTACCATATTATGTGGTGACTTAGTACTCTTACGAATGTCAATATATCCGCCAGGTCAATAGGTCTGGCATTATGCCATAGAACTGTGTGAGCCTTGAGGTATTGAAGTATTTTTCAGGTGAGGGCATCACATATAAAAAGTATGTGTTCCGGCGTCTCCTCTGACTCGCCGCAAAAGCGGCAGCGATCTGTATGGGATTTCCCCATTTTTGTTAAGTGGCCATTAAATGGGCCATGTCCCGTCATGTACCAGACAAGGGATCTGTTGTCGGTTTAACTTGATTGCTTTGATTGTATTTGAGAAGCTTTTTGGTTTGTTTCATCGTAGTTGATGATTACCATTCAGCCTGGATGGCGTTGTTTGTCCACTCTTTTATCTTATTTTTGAGGTGGCTCTTGCTGAAGGCATTGCTTGGCTTGAGGCCGCGCCTGCTCTGGCGCAGAGGTCGTCTAGTCCTGAATGGCCTGGAGACCACATTAGGTTGACCTTGTTGGTTTTTGCCAGTTCGTTTAGGTGGCAGTAGCAGTTCCACGTTGTTTGAGAATTTTAAACCGGGCCTTTTAGCGCTAGCGGAGGGGCCTGACTATCGGAGATCATATAGATCTCGGTTATTCTATACTTTCTCTTTATGCATTCCAGTGTGCAGGCTTCTAATGCTATTGTTTCTGCCTGGAAAACGGTTGGGCATTTTCCTAGGGGTATTCGTAATTTTTTGTGTGCGCCGTGGCTCAGTGGAAGTGCACATGGCTGCTGAGCAGGGGGTTCATGGTTCGAATCCCAGCAACACCAAAAGTATTTTTCACGGTGTCCCACCTCTCGCGAATGGGTGACAAACTTTCCTAGAGTAATACCTTGTCACGGAAAGCTTCTCAATTCGCCGTTCGAATCCGGCCTTAAATTGTGGGTCCCTTCCATTTGTGTCCAAAAATTAACATGCGCAGCACAAATGGTCGCGAGAAGTTAGGCCTTGGACCGCAATGGTCTGTCGCGCCCAATATTATTATTCGTAATTTTAGTCTGGGTCCGAGTACTCCTGCCCCTGTTCCTAAGTTTGTTTTGGATCCGTCTGTGTACCAGATAGATGCATGATTGGGGAGGTTATTTATAATATTTACGGCCCGGTACTCTTACTGAGAAGTTCCTGTGGAAATTAGTTGTTTTTATCATTGAATCTGATTGGAGGACAAATTCGCTTCCAAAATTGATTTTGGCGATGATGCTTATATGTCCTGGTCTATTGACTTTGAGTTGGTTAGTTACCTTGAGTGAAATGGCTCGTGCACCCGCTTCGCTTTTGATGTGTTAGTGAAGAGGTGTGAGTCCTAGTAGTTTTTCTAGTGCTGCTGTTGGGCAACTCTTGGTAGCTCCTGTTGCATTAAGACAAGGGGAGTGTCTGTGTCTGTGACTGCAGTTAAGGGATGTTCCAAAGGTCCCCTTCTATGGTCACTAGACATCATATTAATCTTTGAATTTTACTGAGTTTTGAGCGTGTTTTCCACCAGGGCTGCAGGGCGGGTTTTGCCCCCCACGTTTTACTGAACATGCGTTGGCAAGTGAAGTAAGCTTTGTTAGCTTTGTTGGTGATGTATGATATATGGGAGTTCCATGTTAGTTTTTGGTCAAACATTACCCCCAGGTATTTGGCTTCAGGCATTATTTGGAGTATTTTGCAATGGAATCTTAGGGCGGGAAGAGTTGTTATCTTCCTTTTTGTGAAAACGGTGCATACTATTGACACTTGACACTTAGGTCTACCTCCCGGCACCATTCGTTAACTATTTTGATAGCGAATTGCATGCGCTCTGTTATCGTGCTTTCGAATTTACCTCGAACCATTAGCCGGCAGCCTCTTGTTGCCGCTGTTGGGATGGTTTCGTCACCAAATGAGGCCCGAATTTTCCTACCCCTTAGCATGCTCATGACTCATCCTATGTTAGAGGAGTCTATTCTTCTGGTTCTCGCTTGTGTTTGAATTACTTCGAAGTTAGTGCTGTCGAAGGCGCATTGGATGTTGATGATGTTGCATAGTAACATCTCTTTGCTTCGGAGTGTGTCTTTGATTTCAGTTGTCAGCTCGTGAAGTGCTATATAACCGCTTGACACAAGTAAGGAAGAAATTCCAAACACAAAACCAAGCTACATAGCTTAATTCCCTCCTTACCAGATTATGGTTTAACTAGCTCTTCCCTGGCGATTGACTACCCGAACACATAAACCCCCACCACTGTTCATGCGCAATGGAAAACAACTGTGGGAATATTTGTTCGCTGAGACTGCAAAAGGATTTTCTATGTTAACACACTAGTGTGGATAGTGTTATTAGCGAAGGAGTGCGTCGCTTTTCTGTGTCTTCCGTTCAAAGACTTTAGTCAGCTCAGTATTATATCCAAATAAGGTGGAGAAATTTGGCCAACTACGATGTAGCCTTTGTACAATAACAGGGGTACCACCGATTTATCTTCTGATCACGAATGGATATTACCAGAGTTGTGGCTATTACGAGGCACTGGCCAGTTGACAGCAATACACTTAAACTAGCTACTCCATATAAAATATCTTTTTCGGAAACTCTTCGAAGGTAAATGAAAAACAAGCTCTTATTCACTATATTTTCAAATGTCCGGCCCTAGCGGAGTCTAGACTACATTCAGTACATGGGTAGTGAACTTGAAAACTTCACGTTGGATTTAAAAACCATTTAAAAAAAAAACCTTTAATAGGTCCCCCGGTACATCAAAATTGCGCACTCATGAGATAATTGAGGATCTCGCTAATGCCATGAGAACCCTTAACCCTAAGAAATAATAATAACCCAACGACGTTAAAACTCACGCCTTTTGCAAAAAAATTTCGTCATCCTGTCGACGGAGCGGCACTCTTTGACGCTCTTGAAATTACATATATTAGGCTACTCATGTAAATACTCACTTCCTACTCTACCGGTGTATCATCGTAACGATGCACCACTCGACGACATGGAATATCGCGATGAGTCGAAGGGTCCTCGTAAAAGCATAAGTGCGCAATCTTCTCCTTTATATAGAATCTTCATATATAGCACATCATTAACACACACTGCATTGAATATAATTATCCAACGAATTAGCGTAATTGACGGCAAAATGCGCTGTCAGTGTTGACGATGAAAATTGGGTGTGTTTGCGGCAGGGTTGGTTGGAGGGGTGGAGAGGGGTGCCAGGGGTGCCAGATGGCGTCAAGCTTTCAACTGTATATATTTACATCGTATACGACAGCGAATATCTGCCAAGAGAAGGAGATTTGTGATGATGGAAATTACTTATGTGTGATCATGTGGGCACATCAGCAGGTTGTACTTCAACATCGCTCGTTGATAATTGCCACTTTGCCCTATGTCAGATGCATCGTCATTGTTGGAATCATCATCCCGACGACCGAATCCATCCACTCACCTCTTAACTGTGCGATTGCATTTAAAATCATTCCCGTCTTCGTCCTTTCATCACCCCATAGCAGAGTATCAGAACCACTTCAACTTACGGCTGATTTAGAACCGAAGTAACATCACAAAATTAATCAACCGTTAATGACATTACAACGTAACGGCAAATGCGAATGCGGGCACAGTGCAATGAATGAGTGCGAAACGTAATGAATTATTTTCCATCCATCCAAGATATCAAGAGTAGCTGTACAATGGCCGAAAGACAAGGGGATTTGATTTCGGGTTCCTTACGCTTCGGCTGCACCAGAAGTGTTACGAACAGCAGCAGCAGCAGCCACATATCCTTGTCGTTTCATTAGAGATTTCGGATTTTATCTTTCGAAATAACACCAACTACCCAACACCCAATTTCCATCTAAATGCTTAGCTTCATTATTGAATTTTCTCGAATAGTAATAGCCGGTAGCGAGCGGTAGGGAATACAATTCATTCTGGAAAATGCAATCCTTAGCAGCTGATGCAAGTGAATGATATTGGGTTGATCTTAAATCATCTCCAAATGTAGCCAATAATTGTAATTCCTCTTTGGCATCGATGATTGGCTACGAGCTGCTTACAAATAGAATGGATCATTATTTTTTTTTTGTTGGACATCAATTGATGTAATTTGACGGTAATTTGTTAATCGATATTGATGTTTGTGGGCGGTAATCAGCTTTAGCTGAGGTGTATTGTAAATAATTTACTTCTCTTCTTTTCAACTCAGTCGCATTTCCCTTTCACAGCAAGGATCCAACTTTTGTCTTTAATTCCGAATGATAGGAAGAAACGGGAGGAGTGCAAAATGTATGCAAATCATGCAACGAGACAAAGCGTAAGCGTTGGCACTTTTGTCAACTTCCTGATTTGAAGGTAAAAATAAAAAAGCAACTGTTTTCTATAGCAAGGATATGAGTAGATGTTTAAGGTGTGGTTAGACATATGGAGAACGGAATTCGGTTCTAGGGACAAAAAAATATGATGAATCAAACAGAAAACAAACGGTCCGTCCGGTTGTAGAAAAGCATTTCAGTGGGAAATATTCAGAAAAAATGGAATTCAAGCGTAATAGTATGATTGCTCTATACATTTGGCTGGAAAACCATAGCAGCAGATTGTTAAAACATCTGCATGTGAATAAAATGTTTATGTATCGCCCCATAAATCGTTATAACGATACTGGCAGCATTGCGAAACGCCATGGTGGTGGACCGAAACGCACTGCAACATCGCCCGATATCATTCGGAAGGTGAAGGCCAAATTGGCTCGAAATCCGCACCGTAGCGGCAGAAAGATGGCTCGTGAGGCGAACATTTCGCTCGAACGGATGCAGCATATATTGAAAGATCATCTTGGACTAGAGGCCTTGAAATTCCGAAAAACGCATGGTCACAACGATGCTCAAAAAAAAAGTTAGAGTGGAAAGAGCAAAGGAGTTGTTACGCTTCCACGAAAGAGGCGATTTGCCGAATTTGGTTTTCTCCGATGAGTCACCACCGTTCGTTATTGAGCAATATGTGAACAAGCACAACGACCGGATTTACTTGCCCGGCTGTTCTACTGAAAATTTGGACCAACGGATTGCCACTCGAAACCAAGCGCCGCCGATGGTGATGGTTTTGGCCGCCGTAACGGCCGAAAGCTGCTGTGCACCTCGAGCTCTATACAGTGAGCGTACGTTCCATGAGAAACCAAAAACTCGACAGTCAATTTTACCGGATTAGTTTGTAGTATCAGGCCTAATAAACGGATAAGGCACTCACAACTGTCGAGCTCCACAACTCCACAAAATCAATGTGCATCCTGATGCCAAGCAATGCACCAAGGATGAGCGAACAAGCTGGACTCAAGTGGAGCTCTTCAAGATTCTCTGCTGCGATTCCTCGTAGCTTGGCGGGATAAACTGAGTACAAATTACATAGGATTAGTGACTCAAAGGATATACTAATAAAATTGTACAGCATTTTAAAAATGATACCTGTTGAAATTGAGACATGGATTTAAAGCCTTAATGAATAAAAGTTGAACAACAGCGGATGTTGTTACCAAATACCAAATAGATAAAATGTGCAAACAATTTTGTTTTTAAGTTCTTCCATATTTGTGTTAATAACTGGCATACAACAACACTAAGGAATGTCTGCAGTCTTATCAATAAACACCATAAACCTCCTAAGCTAGCATATAAATAAGATAAGCACACCATTTTGTTTTTTTCACAACTGGCATACAACAACAATTTGAATATCTTCAGTTATTCAAAAACAACCTAATCTCATGTTGTTTGTGTTACCGAAGTTGTTCTATTTGTTCACTAAGCATGATAGCAACTTTTAAACTCTATTAGTGCAGAATTTTTTGTTTAAACATTCGCATTTGATAAAATACAAAAGCAGATATGTTTGCTGAACAACACAACTGTTATAAATTAAAACAATACCATCCGTCTGATAGGCACAAGCATATAAGGGCATCTCAGCGAAGGCATGTTAGGCAGTAGCTTGATTCCTTGCAATTAGTTACTATCTGTTACTTCCAGCTCAAAAGTTAAAAGTTAAACTAAACAATACACTTTACAATGGTTCGACTCAGAGGTAAGAATAAAAAATTTCATTAAAAGGCTCTCTCTTATATTTTTCTTCCAGGAGCATTGGCAGCACTTTTAGTGACCGTATATTTTGCATCGTTCATTACGGCTATAAGACCATCCAGTCGGCCAGCTAACGGTCTAACTACTTCCGAACAACTGGAAATTTTAGAACGAGTCGCTCCAAGTCTACAAAACTTCTCACTTAATCTATTCTCGAAGCTTTCTGACCGGTTCACCCCAACTGGAAATGAGTTTTCGTTTTCACCAATTTCCATTTGGTCCCTTCTTCTGCTAATCGCTGAAGGTGCAACTGGTTCGACCCTTACGAAGCTACAAGCAGATTTAGGATATATTGGCGATAAGAATACAAAATATCAAGCCTACCAGATTATCCAGAAAACTCTCAAGTAAGTGGATATAAGTTGGGAACACAATAGTATTTATTAATTTTGCTCAATCATCTCTCCAATAGCACTAGGACATCGTCTGTCGAAATATTAACTTGGCAAGCTCTTTTATACAATACACATATGCCAATCAATTATAAATTTACAAATATTGTGGAGCAAAATTACAATCAAGCTGGTTTAATTCCCGTTGACTTTACGAACCCGAAAAGGGCTGCTGCCATCATAGATGATAAGGTCCGACGTGCCACTAATGATCATATCCATTCTTTGTTAAAAAATCAAAATTTAAACTTTACTCAGCTCATGCCGCTTTCAACGATATACTTCAAAGGACAATGGAGGGTAAAAAGAACAACGAATATCTTTCAGTTAACCATTCACCATTATGATTTTTCAGTTTTCCTTTAACAAAAACATATCACAAGAAGAATATTTTTATGATGAGGACGACAATGAAATTGCCAAAGTAACAATGATGATCAATAAATCACGAGCTGTAACATTAAATAACGATTTGAAAAGTTACGTTGTACAGTTGCCCTACGGACTTGATGATCGCTTTTGGATGATGCTCTTTTTACCAATCAGGGGTTAGTAATTTTAAAAATTAATCATCAGAAGTTTGACTTGAATATTTTAACAATTCCATAGGAACTTCCGTCAAAGAAGTTGTAAAAAAACTTACAAGCATTGGAATGGAAAGTGTTATGCTTAGCATGTCCGGAAATTCCTATAAAGAGGTTCGATTGCCGAAATTCTCTATGTGGACAAGATTTAACGCTAAAGAAATGTTTGAAGAAGTATGTTGCACGAGTTAATACTTTATTTTTTATCAATAATTAATTATTTTTTTAGGTAGGCATTAAGGATATATTTGCTGAGGGAAATCTACGAAATATTCATCCAACGATTTCCGTCTCAAAACTCCAACAGGATACAAGTATTGTTGTCAACGAGGAAGGAAGATTATCGCTAGGAACCAATAAGTTTGTACACTCGGAAGCCTTAATTTTCAACCGACCGTTTGCCTATATGATTGTCGATAGTAAAACTGACTTGCTTCTGTTCTGTGGGCAGGTAATGAATCCTACCTATAAACCGTGAACAAAAGGATATTATGTATAATTGATTTCAAAGGTTATAAATAAATAAAACTTTATTATTATACCAAATAAGGATGTGTTTTGTTTAACATAATACGTTTTCTCAAGCGATTCGTATGAAATTCGGACTTGTCTGGCCAATACGGTCTGGAATTTTGTGGACCAAGCAATCCATATCCATATGGCGAGCTGAGAAGATCGCTTTACTATCTTATGCATCTGCGTGCCAGCGTTCTATGAGATTGTTTGCATTGTTCGGTACGCATCATTCTTACGTTCAGTCGCTAGCTTACATTCGTCATCGAATCAGTCGTTCCGATCTCTACGACGACTGCCTAAGATGGAGTCAGCAGTACTTATGACAGTATTCTGAAGGTGTGTCCATTTATCTTGTATGCACGACATTTCAGCCCCAGGACTTAATCTCCCTGCATTTAGGGCGAGTCCTATCGCTTTACTGTAGCTGTGTCTCGTCTCTTCGTTGCGAAAGGCAGCCGTGTTGACTCAAATCTGATTCTCGCGTATACAGTCTTTATTGATGATGCAATCCGGGCGGAGAATCATACCAACAAGATAGTGGTTAGTCAACACAATTTTGTTTGTTTGTTTGTTTGTTTGTTTGTTTGTTTGTTTGTTTGTTTGTTTGTTTGTTTGTTTGTTTGTTTGTTTGTTTGTTTGTTTGTTTGTTTGTTTGTTTGTTTGTTTGTTTGTTTGTTTGTTTGTTTGTTTGTTTGTTTGTTTGTTTGTTTGTTTGTTTGTTTGTTTGTTTGTTTGTTTGTTTGTTTGTTTGTTTGTTTGTTTGTTTGTTTGTTTGTTTGTTTGTTTGTTTGTTTGTTTGTTTGTTTGTTTGTTTGTTTGTTTGTTTGTTTGTTTGTTTGTTTGTTTGTTTGTTTGTTTGTTTAAATTAATCTTTTAAAAATTAGCCCTTCTTAAATTTTTCAATTCCGATGACAACAATTCTCATTGAAATAAGTTTTTTAAAGTAAAACGAATTTTGTACGATTTCTCCATGCAATTTTAAGAAAATATCCGTCGTTTCAGTTTGTTGACGTATTGCCTGCGTAAAGATGGCATAACTGAGAATAGCGCCCATCCGATCCTCCGTGTCAGACAATCCTCAATTATTCCCTGCACATCGTATGGCTTCTTTTTCCTTCTCGTCTGCTCGCCATCAAACATCATTGTGTTTTATTGCTTTTAATTCTTGAAATTTATAAGCGAACGCTTGTGCTGCAGTAAGCAGTCAACTACAGCATTATAAACGCTTAAATGTTGCCTCAAGAAGTCGAGAGTGCAATACCGTATACTCAAGTACCTGCCTTGCAGCAGCAACAACAATATTTTTAATTGCAATTGCACCACTACCAGAGTCCTCGAATACACTTTTGATTGACATAATTCCAAACAGGCGAAGGCATTCCTTCCAACAAATGTCACTCGTCGTATTTCTTATGTATGAGTAGCTGGCTGCTTTGACTTTCGACTCATTGAAACGACCGGATATCCCGGCATTAGGAGGATATTATTTAGATTCCTCGAATGCAAATGTGTTGCGCTTGAAAGAAGTTTTGGCCCCCGCAGCCGCCCGCCGCGCCGCCATGAAGTCCTTGTTTCATAATTTGAATTGGCATCATTAATATTACGCGCACAGCCATACACAGTTAGAGCGAAAGTGGCAAACTAATTTCGGTTGTTGTTCCACTTCGTTGAAGAAAAGATGCAGCCAACGGAATGTGAATGTTTCTTCTCGGTTCTTCTGTTTGGTTACGGATGGATGGAACGCATGTAGGAATACTTGTTAGAGTAGTAAAAACTTTGCTTAACAACGGTGGAAATTGGCGCAGCGGTAATTTAATGCAATTAGGTTTAGAACTTCTCTGGCCAGAGTTAGCTATCGCACCCTTTATATTTCCCTGTAAAATGTAAGTACTAGGCTTCTATAATGAAATTATTGATATTTTGTCGGCTTTTGAACTTAATCAATGGTTGTCAATACCAATGTAACTTGTTTTTATAAAGCGAACAAAAATTTTTTTCAAGAAACCATTATTTGATCCTTTATTTTTTTTAGTTCTCAATCCAACTGCCAAATTGTTAATATTGTCACTTTAAATGTTGCCATTTAAATGAACTACCAAATGCTTGCTTAGAACTTTTTAGTTTTAAATGCAACCATCATAGCCTATCTTTCCGTCTTCCAAATCGCTGCACTCGTAGTGTTTTCCAGACTGTAATTATGGCGATCAGTGAAGCCTTGTCTTGGTTGAAAATAAACGTCATATCCGCTAAGGATGTCCGTATTTTCTCGGAAATCCTTGAAATCAGTCTCCACTTCAATTCAATTAACTGCCGATCATCTCTAGTGGAGATGGCGGAGCAGCTCAATATCCACCTGTGTTGGGTTCTGGGACACAGAGACATTCAGGGTAACTGTATGGCTGATGAACTCACCATGCAGGGAACTACTCTTCTTACCTAAATATGGTTCCATAGGTATACTTTCATAGCGACAAAGCAGATCTGTCCCAAGCTTGATCCGAAACGCTCCAAGTCTTCCATCCCTCAAAAAAGAGTGCACATCGATGCTATTGTAGAACACTGTCTCATAGGCAACCATGCAGCAAGACTTGGAGTCTTCTCGAATGACTTTTGCAGAAGCTGCATGGAAGAGGAGGAGGTTACCATTGTCCATCTTCTCTGGACTTTTCCAGCCGTCTCCCAAAAGCGTAAACTCCATATGGGAGCTTTCGTCTACAACGACACTAATGATCTCATCAACATTGAACTTGGTAGTCTCCTACGCTTCATACGAAGCTCTTATTGGTTCATCGAGAAGGTGAAAGAAATTCTTTTTAATCCCTGCGGTATCACAATGGACCATTACTGGTCTAAGTGTGTCGGTTTCACTAACAGCCACCTTAACCTAACCTAACCTAAACACACTATTATATAAAGAGATAAGCTTGCACTTTCAACTACTGACGCTAATCTTAAAAACTGCTAGACCCATTTTGATCCGTTTTTCTACATTGTAAAGGGTTTGTATCCCTGGAGGTTATACGCTATGGTTTTTTGGTCAATGGTGGGTTGGTGGTTGGAGGCATTTGTCAGTAGGTGTGTGGTCAATTTGGCGGTGTCAGTGGGAGGGTTGTTATTTGAGCTGTTGGTGGTTGGGACAATGGGGAGTGGTGCAGCTGGGTACCGTCAGTTATTTTAGCTAATCTTGAAAACTACTGGACCGATTTTGATTAGATTTTAACCATTGTAGTGACTTTTTTGACTCGGAGTATTAGAGGTGGTGGTCAGTTTGTGGAGATCAATGGGGATATCACTGGGTGGGTGATCAGTTGGAAGAGTTGGGTTGGAACAGTGGGGCAAGGCCAATTATTTCATCTATATGTCCTATATATATTCATGCATACGTAGAGCAAAGTCTAGCATAGCAACAACCAACGCAAAGAAGCAAAATCCAGCATAGCAACACAGCCAACGCAACGTGCGCACAAGCGAAGTACGGAGGGGTAAAATATGGAATTGCAAATCCGCAAGCAATCAACGATGCACAACCAAAGGAGAAACAACAACAACAGTAGTAAAATCCAGCATAGCAACACAGCCAATGCGTAGAAGCAAACTAGCATAGCAACACGCATACAATGCAAAAAACGAAATCCCGTATAGACAACGCAGTGTGCATACAAGCGAAGTACGGAGGTGGCAAAATCTGGAATGGAAAATTTCCAAAGGATCAACGATGCACAATCGAAGGAGAAACAACAACAACACGATAGATCTGAGAGAAGCTGCAAAGTTTACCAAGAGGAACAACTTATAAAAGGAGAGACGCGACAAGAATTGGTCTCTTCTCAGTGACACGGTTCACATTGAAGGCATCGGCGACAACAGTAACAGAAGTTAACATCACGGGAGGATAACTGAGGAAATACTGCAAGTAGAACAACAACAGTAAAAAAACAACCCATAAAAATACAATTTTTCATGTAAATTCTCTAATAGGAGATGGATGGATGGATGACCTCAGGGCCACACTCCAAAAACTTTACAAAAAATGTTGTCCATCGGAGATACACACGTATATAAAATTTTAAAAAAATCGGGTTAAGTTTTTTAAAAAATTTGTTGAGGCCCCATGACCCTCCAAACGTTGTCTCAAAAATTTTTGCAAAAAGTGTTGCCCATCGGAGATACGCACGTATATAAAATTTTAAAAAATGCCCAATGACCCTGGGGCCCGGGGTCTCCAAATTTTTTACAAAAAATATTTTTCATCGGAGATACATACGTATATAAAATTTAAAGAAAATCGGGTTAATTTTTTTTTTAAATTTTGAGGCCCCACGACTCCGGGACCCAGGGTCGCCAAATTTTTTACAAAAAGTGTTGTGTATTAAATTTGAAGAAAATCAGGATAATTTTTTTTTTAAAAAGTTATGGGGCCCCACGAACCCGGGCCCGGGGTCTCCAAAATTTTTACAAAAAGTGTTGTATATCAGAGTTACACGTGTGTATAAAAGTTAAAGAAAATCGAGTTAAATTTTGTAAAATATTTGTAGGGGAGCCCACCGACTCCGTGGCCCGAGGGTCCTCAAATTTTAATAGAAAGTGTTATCATCGGAGTTATACATGTGTGCAAAATTTCAATAAAATATGACTTTGGGAATTCGGTCAAAAATTGATCGCACGATTCCATGACACACAAATCCACAAATCCACAAACCCACAAACACACGGGCAAGTTAAGTTAATATAGAGAATTTAAAAAGAAGGGAGAAGTGAACTCTGGCGGGACTTACAAGACTCCATCTCGAAATTCTGAAAATCTCGATAGGTGAGATATTGTTAGGTGTAGGAGACTCCGTTCAGTAGAGAGAATGAGTGAGTGTTGCTTTCGGTTGAATCCTCAAGACACTCGCCTGAGTGTAGACTAACGTTCTTGCCCGTATCACGTCACTACGAAACCCGAGTCAGCGGCTAGAAAATATGGAGCGACAGGAGTGAAGCAATAAGAAATAATTGTAATATAATTGAAGTTAATAATAATTGAAAATTTAACGATTTCAATAAAAACAAATATTTTGTAACGAAAACCAACCGTCTATAAGTTAATAGGCAAACTACCCTGGACACCAGCGAGCGTACCGCAGCAAAACTACCTCGTTACAAATGACCAAATCTCAACCTATTGGCATTTAGTAAATAGTTGATAACTTTTCCAACATTCAGCTAATAACTAAAAACTCGTTGAAAATCGTTGTTTCAATTTATAGCCCAGACAAACAATTATAACAAAAACAAGCAACCAACTTTGATGACACCTTCTCTTCGGCATCCCCTAGCATCTAAATAGCAATGTGAGTCCGTTTATCGGCCGACCACATAAATCGTGCGACGAAATATTTAACCAGGCTTTTCCAAGCTTACGAATTATTTGCTGGTTATTATTGTAATTTCAGCGGTTTGTGGTTTTATTCTGTGCAATTAAACAGCGAACGAAATTGGCCAAGGACCAAGGACAAAGCACCTTCCCAAAACACCATGCGATACTCATCGTTCGATGTCGTCATCTGATTTATGGCTCTGGCATGGGCTTTCGGATGATTTGTTTGTTATGGTCTGCATAGAGGCTAACCATATGGTCGACCAACACACTCATTACATTCATCCCTTGATCGAGAAGGAAATTTAATTGAAATAAAGGCATATTATGGAACAACAAAACCACTACCAAGATATGCGATGCGATATTCATGCACTTAATGAACGTTCCCGTTGCTTCCTGATAATTATTGATTTCCTTTCTGCGGTCGGTTCAGTTGCGTGTTTATGAATACATTCTATACAGGAATTATTGCTGTAATGATAATCAATTGTGGGAGAGGTCATGAGCCAGAATAAATATGCCATTATAGTTTAGTATTGAAATAAGAACAGGAGGCCAGCACCAAATCGACCCCGGTTATAATGATAATGAGATGATGATGGTTAAAGGAATAAAAAGAAAGTTATTAGCAAAGCTAAGAACTAAAAGAACCAAAACCTAATAGAAGTCTCTGGAAACTTAAACCGGCAAGTATCTTCACCTTTTATTGGAAAGAGTTCCCTCTGATTTCGACTGAGGATTGTGGTTTTAGAAAAAAATGCTCATTCCCTTATTAGTCAAAGTCAGAGAGAACGAGTGATGACTACCTATGCTTAGCTTTTAGCGACCTAGTATTAGTACCGTATTTAAAAACTCTCCAGCTATTACTCTCGGAAGTAGGGGAATTTGTAAAGGATTTTTATGTTTTTTGTCAAACGCACTAACCACTAGAGTCACGCCACCCACAATGCAGAATGGGGCCGACTACTACCCCAGTATTTTACAATAGCTGAAGTGTATACTCCAGATAAGCTCAAGAATTTGTTTAAATGAAAATATGCCTGATGAATGGAATCTAGCATTGTTGGACAATTTCACAAGGAGACCAACTATACTACGCCAACAAATATAGAGCCTTTGTTTCCTTAAGATCGCCTATAAAATCCTATTTTGCATAATGGTACCCACTAGCAATCAGATTTTTCTCCAATCATGGCGAGTTGAAGCCAAGCAAGTCTACAGTAGACAAAATATTCACAATACGGCAGATCGTTGAGAAGATCCAAGTAGAGCGATCGATACTCACCAACTTTTTATACATTTCAAAGATCCATTTATAAAGATGATCTATGCAAATCCATTGTAGCTCTAACATTCATTCGATCGTCAAGATTGGGAACTAATTGAAGCAAGAAGGATATAGACCTTGGCTCGATCTGTATCTTTATTATTGTATTGGATGGAATTGTGCGAAAGTCTCATGGTATTCTTGTTGACTGGCTGGCATATGTTCACGACATTGATATCATTGGCAGAAAGTTTCGAACTGCCGATGTTACATTTGCCCATATTGAGGCAGAACAGGTGGAATTGTGATTGACAATAGAAGCGGGAAAGACAAAGTATTTGCTGTCAACAAGAAGTGACAACTAACATCGACGTATCTGTCTGAATTTCATAATAGGTAGCTCTAGTTTAGAGGTAGTTATATGGAGTTTGTCTACCTTGGCTCCGCAAAAACATCCAATAATCACAGTAATATACTAAGAAGACACAGTATAATACCTTAATCAGATGATTAAGACGATTTAATGATTAACTATGCAAGCGACATCGAACTGGTCAAAAAACTATGTACTAGACATTGGAGATGACTGGTATATTTTTGACCGGAGTGGCATCAACGCTCAAGTCCGCATATTATTCGATTCTAACTCAGAGAGACAGTGGAATAGTAGTGAAAGGCATGGATTTAAATTGCGCGAACATCTGGTGACGGTAAGCTGTGGAGTGTTGATGATTCACCCTTTAATCCATGCAAACATTTGACGAATTTCGTCGAAATGAAAATACTTGTACTACTTGTAATAGATAAAGCCGCAGCAATAAAGATTATTTCCAGACAATGCTGGACTGGAAGCTACAATCTTTTGGACTTAATTTATCCTAAAAATGCTCTGGAAGGTTTGCCATTTCACAACTATGGACACCTGCAGCATGAGTAGATTGAGAAAAATCTAAAGTTCTGCCAAGAAACATGCAGAAGCCAAATAAATCATAATTCTTGATCAAACAGTCTGGCCATCTGCTAAAGAAGAATTATTCATGACGGTACAAATCTAGGACCACAAATCAACACATAATACCAGTTCAAGTTTTATAAGCAAACCAAACTTAACTCCGCCTTGTTACAAGGGAAGCATGCCGTGACCAAGCCAGGGTAAAGGAGGAGAGTTTGAGGCAAATGAGTAGTCCTATCCGCATTAGAAGGTATTACTAATCCAAAGTGGAGCAGCGTCATCTCGGAGAAATCCGTATGCTCTACTGTTTGGAAGGCATATAACAGGCTACTGATCTAGCAACATTTAGGTGGATTCATTAAATTGAATTCGCTTGAGAGAAGGTGACTTATACATGCTTTACTTATGGGCAAAGGTAGAGAGTGAGAGAGAGAGTGTTCATGCTTTTACCAAAGCCGGCACTTCAACTTCAAAATCCAGGCAGGACTTATGAGCTTATTCAGGGTGTTACAGGCGAACCTCCATCACGCGAAGGGCGTGTCCGCTACCCTCACCAATCGGTTCGGCGGGAAAAACATATTCCTTGGAATAATCCAAGAGCATTGGGATATTAGCGGACAGATAAAAGGTCTACGAAACGGGAAAAGTAGGTTAATCTGTAAATGCGAGGAGCCAGTGCCAATAGCGGCCTTCTTGTTTGGCACGAACATCAACTTTCTTCCTATTCCATAATTCATAACGAAAGACCTGGTGGCCCTGCTGATTAAAGTTTCGACCGAGATGTGAACAGAGAACAACGTGTGTGCTTCAGCATATTTCCCCGGCGGTGACGACATCATTCCGCCCTTAAAAGTCCAAGAGTTAATAGAGCACTGCCGAAACAGACACCGCCAGTACCTCATAGGATGCGATGCAAATGCAAATCATGTGGTCTGGGGAAGCAGCGACATCAATACCTATAAGGTGTCTTTTGAAATATTTTATTTGTAGTAATGTATATATACTAAATAAAGGATCCAAACGTACCTTCTTAAATGCGATTCGCGTGGAGGTACTTGACCGCATTCTCGCCATTCAATTTAGCTCCAACTTTGTTGAAAACTGCCATGTGTCCGACGAAGCGTCGCTGTCAGACCATCAACACATCTGGTTTGACCTTTCTGGCAAACTGGCACATGCTTCTGCTAGATATGATCCAAAGTCCACGGACTGGAATCTACATCGGAGACCTATCCTCTTTAAAGTAAAAATGCTTTTCACATCTATAAGGTCCACAGGGGATTTAGATAAGATAGCATATATAATTTAATGATATTTTGCTCTCATCCTATCATGAAAACTGTGTCCCTAAAACCAGCATGTGTAGACGAAAGATTCCCCGGTGGAACGACCAGCTGCCTATCCTTAGGAAGAAAGTAAGAAAAACCCTTCAAATCTGCTAAACGCACGAAGAGTTGGGACGAATAAAGGTTCAGTAGCAGGGATATCGAAGACTCGACTAATCATTGGATAATGGCCATGTTTGAAAGTCGAGATATTATTTCCTCGTCGGGAGGAGTGTCTGTGTCTGTTACTTCAGTTAAGTGAGCGCTTTCTCCCCTTCTATGGTCACTAGTCATTGACAATCTACCAGTCGATCTTCACAGATCAGTCTACATCACCATTGGTTGTGGGAATTTTTTTTAGTGGTAAGCACTGCACGGCTACCACTATTGTCATGCAAGGTGCTTTACTACACGTGCAGCAGAAAAGACTATCCATCAATCTTTGCTAAACCGTTCTAGTGCCTTTCACGAAAAGAAGACTGGTCGATTTGGGACCCATTATCATCAAAGGCACCACGTTAGATCACGTACGCTTTCGTTTGGTGGCCGAAAGTTCTTAAACGGACAACGGCAACTAAGCTTCAGAAGCTACAAAGATTTGCCTGTCTAGGTATAACGAGTGCCATGCGCACCTGCCCTACGACAGCACTAGAAGCTGTTGTAGGTCTTTCACCACTGCAAATCTTCATTATGATGGCGGCTGCTAGATGCGCGCTATTAAGCTGCAACTGGAACACGGGTGCAAACCGGGTGCCTATCGATAATTTCCTAAAAGAGACATGTTCTGCACTGGCCACGACATTATGTTCAAAGAGCACTGATTCGGAAGGAAATTTGAGGTAGAAATATATGACTGGGTGAACTCGATTGAAAGCTCCAAGTTATTCGGTGAGTTTGGCGTCTGTGTAAGACGTCGAGCAGAACAGTGGAAGAAGTCATCAAAAACCCATAGCACTGTTGTTGCTCCACACTAGCCCCTTACCAAAGCTGTTCAACATAATCTATGTAAAGGCTAATTTTGAGATACCATCCAACTTCTTCATTGTGGTTTCTGCATGTCAAACATGTTCGACAATGTAATTAGGTTTCGCAAAATGCACACAGATTGTCGTCAATCTACTAATCATATGGCCCTAGTTGAGTGCGCAACTACTAACCAAATTATCTTTCTTAACAAAATACATAACAGAGTGTAATAAACTTAACTATGAGAAGAATAGAAACTGTTGCGGTGGTTTAATGCAATGAAATACAAATCATCATATGGTACACACACTCACACATATACACAACAAATCTACTAAAATATGCAAAAGGATTTCTTAATTTATTTGCACCACGTTGTTATACGTGGCTCATGTGTTCCTTTCGGTACGGATATTCATCTCACGTTGCCTCCGATTGCAATCCTGTTAAGTCGCCTGGTTTACATCCAGCTTAAAGGTTTTTTTTCTCATCCCAAGTACTTGTAATTCTGTTGCAGTAATATTGCAAATTAATGCAATAATAACAACACATGTGGTTTTAATAAGACACTCACACTTACAGTTGCAGGGCAACTTCGTTAGCCACAAATGATATTAACAATTCATTAATTAACCTTGTTCCAGGCATATGATGGAACTATATAACTGCTGGGATATCCATGCATAGTCCAGGTCACAATGGGGACAAAATAAAGTACTATTTGTTGGTTGGGTTTTGCACACGGAATACGGATTAGGATAAGAAGTGTACCGGGTGGAACATGAATAATGCAAACTATGAAATAGAGAGACATACCGAATGTATGCTAAGGACACAACAAACGAAAACTCCAAACACTATACGGGGAAAAAACCAACCTACGTTAAAAGGATCAGGTTGAAGCGCAATAGTTTCGCATGGGTTGCAGTGCTACTATGACACACCCCATTTTTCATCTAAAGGATCAGGGTTAAATGTAAAATTCAAAGTAGAGAAGGAAAATATGCAAACAAAAAGCGGAAAAACCAACAGGAAACCTCACAATTTCCTGACAGTCCTGTGCCGATATTTACTTATACACTTTTGTCCATTGTACGTCCGTCCGAGAGCAAGCCACATACAGCCAACAAGCAATTTCCATTAGCCCAGTTGATAAACATTCTTAATTATGATAGCTCATTAATTTTTAATAAGAAGTCCATATTTCCAACAATAAGTATAGTTTGGTTGCTTTATCAGTATGTTGCCGGCGTGCTCCTCCTATGCACAGGGATGCAGGTTACTTCGGCACATACGAGGATACCCAAAGCCTGCTGCAGACTGTGTAGGAAAAAAACTTCAGTTCCGTTGTTTACTGTTGCACTCTGTAAAGGATCTCGATTTCCTGTAGTGTGGAACAAGGTGCCCTTAAGCTCTCCATTTTTGCTCTCTCACATCTTCCTTTTTTCCTTCACATCCTTTTTTGTAACCCTTTTGTGCACACTAAGTTAACAAAAGTTTAGATTATAATGTGTTCGACAGCACAATGTGGGTGAAGTTGAATTTAGTGGCAAAGGCTCGGCTCGTTGCGTTTTCCTAACGGAATTATGCAACAGCTAAGTAGTACCCACAATGCTAGATAACTTATTAAATATTGTTGGATTATTAAGAGTCGCTTGTGTAATTTGATGACAGTAATGCATTGCCATTTTGCCACAAACCAAACACATACCTATTAAGAAGATATGGAATATTTTGAATGAAATGTTAGGGGAAAAAAAGAACAATATATGATGTTATTATTAACAATTTTCCTTCTAATAGTAACATTAAAGCGATAGCGGATTCATTTGCCAATAATACGCAAGACAAGACGCAAAAATTTTGCACATTTGCAATAACATTACGCTGAATATGGAAAACAGTATATTGCACCACATATTTTTGTAAAACTAGCCAGTGAAGCTGTAGTTTTGAATATGCTACTTAACCTTAATACCAATAAAAGTCCAGGTCCTGATAATATAAGAGCAATAAAAATAAAGTAAAATACAATATCACTAGCTCCAGCACTAACGAGCACTGTCTCTTTAATTAAATGCCAAGAAAATCCAATGGTAAACAAGTACCGCTGCGAGTCTTCGTTACGGGACTTCAACCGTCGTTCACAAAAGAAGACATTATGGAAGACGTGAAAACCCAAGGTCTTAAAACGTTAGGAAGGAGAAAAAGAGACCGCAGTCAAACGCGGCCTTCCATTTTTTATGCTCACCTTTGATAAGACTCAGCACGCGGAAGATATTTATAAAATCAAAACGATTCTAAACATCAGCATCCACCGAATTATCGAGGTTACGAAAAAATTACAGTAAAGACGATATATATACTATCAAGAAACTTGTGGACCCTAGACTACGACCTCTCAAGCCCGATAAGCCCAAGATCGCTGAGGCAATACAAAATACGAGGCTAGTAAATGCAAACATAAAAAAAGCCACCCATAAAAATACAATTTTTCATGTAATTTCTCTAATAGGAGATGGGTATGTGTTAAAATTTGAAGAAAATCGAGCTAATTTTTAAAAAATTTATATGGGCACCCTCTCGGACCTCAGGGCCTCACTCCAAAAACTTTACAAAATATTTTGTCCATCGGAGATACACACGTATATAAAATTTTAAAAAAATCGGGTTAAGTTTTTTAAAAAATTTGTTGAGGCCCCATAACCATCCAAACCTTGTCTCCAAAATTTTTGCAAGAAGTGTTGCCCATCGGAGATACGCACGTATATAAAATTTAAAAAAAAATCGGGTTAATTTTTTTAAAAAAAATTTTAGGGCCCAATGACCCTGGGGCCCGGGGTCTCCAAATTTTTTACAAAAAGTGTTGTCTATCGGAGATACACATGTGTATTAAATTTGAAGAAAATCGGGATAATTTTTTTAAAAAAAATTATGGGGCCCCACGAACCCGGGTCCGGGGTCTCCAAAATTTTTACAAAAAGTGTTGTATATCAGAGATACACAAGTGTATAAAATTTGAAGAAAATTCGAGTAAAATTTTGTAAAATATTTGTACCGGAGCCCACCGACCCCATGGCCCGAGGATCCTTAAATTTTAATAGAAAGTGTTGTCATCGGAGATATGCATGTGTGCAAAATTTCAATAAAATATGACTTTGGGAAGTGGGTCAAAAATTGATCGCAAAATTCCATGACACACAAATCCACAAATCCACAAACTCACAAACCCACAAACCCACAAACACAAGGGCAAGTGAAGTTAATTTAGAAAATTTAAAAATTGGAGGAGATAACGTCGCCGCGTCATGTGCAATGGAAAGACCGGGACTGTCGGGCGCTAGATCATATGCACAAGTCGCATCAATCAAGAGTAAAACAAGATCGGCCACAACTGATCCGGTCGCCCAAATATTATCAGTAGTTTTGGAAAAACTTGAGCAACCAACCAAGCTCAATCAAGTTATATTGGACAAATTGAGCAAACTCGAGTTCAAACCTCGTATGAGATATGTGTGATTTGAGAGTTATGGTTAACGACATGAGAGCTACCTGGAAAGTGGGTGTCTAGTAGCAGATTGCAGATAGATTCTTCGCTCACGTCCACGAGCCGTCTGCTCTTTTCAAACAGTTAGGCGATATGGGATTGGTTGAGAGTGCTTTGCTAAGCCTTCAAGCGTCGGAGGACTCTTCTATTTTTCCACAGAAGAGTCTCCAAGACAAACGCTCGGCTTTTCGTAGTTCTTTGTTATATACTTTAAGGGATGCTTTGTAGGCGTCCCAGACTCTTTTCTCTTCTCTGTCTCAGTCTGTTGGCTGAGTTGAACAGTTTTCTGCAGCTGTTTATGAGCTGTCCCAATTCAGATGACCGCCAATGTGATCTTTACTTGCTTTTGGGATGAGTATGAGGACAGGATGAAGAAAGTGCTTTGTTGTAACTAATTTTGGGGTAGTAATCGAACAGTTAATTTGACCAGTTGTTAAACAGCATTTGGTCATATTTACAGGGATGATTCGTGAATTTTATTACAAGAAAACAAATGTATGTGAAGGAGGGTCTATTTTCAGTGCCTTCGGTGTTTTAAAAATTTCTCTCCAACGAAATTATCTCCAGATGTCGGGAGTAGAAGAGAAATGGACACGCTTTAAGAATACTGTCAATATTACTACGTTGCACATAATGCGAAGACAAAGAGGGTAATCTGATCGCCGATCCCAAAGGCATCTTAGAGCGATGGGAAGTGTATTTTTATGAGTTGCCGAACAACACATTATGCTGCCGCCACCAAGCATAGATGAAGTTAGCAGAGCGATAAATCCGCTCAAAAATAATAATGCCCCAGAACAGATGGTATTCCAGCGGAGCTGAATAAAATAGGAGGAGCAGGAAATAAAAGTACAAGTACAAACTGACACGACTATGTAGCTTGAGCATGACCAATGTTATAAGCCAAATAAAAATATCCGGATCACTATCAAACCCATTCAACATTTGTAAAGAGCTCCGACAAGGGCCTGTGTCCTCTTAAACCTGACGTTGGAGAAAGTCATCTGAGACTCTGACGTAACGGCGAGAGAAACAATCCTCTATAAGTCCATTTAGATACTAGCTTACGCAGAAACCAAAGGGTTGTACAGGAAGCTTTCATCCAGATCGAGCAGGATGCACGAAATCTGGGGCTGCTCATAAATGAGAGCAAAACAAAGTACATGGTGGCCACGTGTGCGACTAGAAGATGGTTTTTGGTGAATCATCGCATGGTGTGGAGCGGGTAAGTGGCCTTGTTTTCTTATTTTTTTAGTTTTATCTTAGCTTAGTTATATATATGTTGCAACTTCCCCCCACCCTTGGTTGTAAGATTTTATCTTTAGGATATATATAATTTTTAGTTTCCCGCCATCCGTAGTAAGGGTTTACAAACCATTAACATTAAATTCACTTGTAGCTTGGCTTGGGGCTACAAGTTATTTTTCCTAAGTATTATCCATGAGTTATATATGACTTGTAGCTTCCCCCCACCCGTGATAAGAGATTGCAAGTTATTAGATATAAGGGTTGGGTTTCTTTTTTGGACTTTTTTTTTCTACGGCTTGTAGCTTCCCCCACCCGAGGTCGGGGCTACAAAGCACTACTGTAGTTCCACTTGTAGCTTGTCAAAGGTTCTACCTCTCTATAGTGGTTGGATTGAGTAAATTGACAGTAATAAGCCCCATCATGTGAATGTCGAGACCAACTCCCTCGTCAGAGAATTCCGAGTAAGTAACTAAACTATGCTAACCCCATTATAACTCGTGAGTCCGTAGATAAGTAATTGTATTTTGATATAAAGTTTATTATCGTAAAGATATGTAATTACTTTCGATTTAATAAAAGATTTGTTTTTGTAATCAAAATTTGTTGATCGGATTGAAAATTTTCTCTAACGAACCACTGGATCCGCTGAGCTAACTTCAGCCGTAAGAAACTTCGTTACATTGGTCCCGCAATTAAAGTAGTGCAGCGCGAATTCGAAGTAGTGCAATCCTTTAACTATCTCGGGTCAGTAGCAGCCGATAAAAGCATGCAACCAGAAATACGCGCGCGGTTGTTTAATGCTAACAAAGCCTACTTTAGTCTGTCAGGACTCTTCAAATCCAGGAACTTAACTATAACATCCAAGCTGCTGGTATATATAAGGCAATGGTCATACCATATAGATCCGAGACTTGGGTGCTTAGCAAAAGACATTCTGACCTCTAAGCCGCGGTCGAGAGAAAATGGTTAGCCCTGTATGTGAGGAAGGACGATTCCGGTGATGGTCTATAATGATGAGATCTACGAGCGTTACCGCGATGTTGACATCGTGAAGAGAATTAAGCTCGGTAGGCTCCAGTGGGCAAGACACCTGGACCTAGCTCGCATGAGAGTCCTTTGCGGTAGGATTTATGGAACACGACAACGAGGTCGGCCAAGCCTGCGAGGGAAGAATAACGTAGACCTGGACGCCAAGAGTTTAGGGATGCAAAACTGAATGACACTGGCTCAAAGACGGAACCGGTGGAGGGATTTTTTTTCGGGATATCATGATGATGACACATCCTAAATTAAAACCTTAGCAAAAAAGTTGTTTTCGTGGTTCTGCTTTCAATTGAAATAAATGAGTACAGAAGGCTACTCGTTCGAAAGCAGTTGATTATTTTTTATGAAGCGAAATTTAAGTTAAAATATGAACAACAACCGATGTACGTATCCTCTCAAGCAGTAGATAGGATACTTTTAGAAATTAATCTTTACTTAAGTTTGTCGTATTTAAATTAACAACTAACATGCAACTACAATTGGTATGAATTTGGTTGTTAGTGTAATCTCAAGTTATCGTACAGGAAGGTGTTTTGTTATTTATTGTCGTTATCATAGATAACAATATTTAAATGTTTACTCTGTTGATGGCTAAGTAGATAAGACTCATTTAGAAATGTTTCTTACTTTCTGTGTTATTCATATTTTAGTTAACAAATAGCGTGCAATAACAATTGCCATGAGTTTAGTTCAAAAACAACCCAATATCTATTGTGTTGTTAGTGTAATCTCAAGTTATCGTACAGGAAGGTGTTTTGTTATTTATTCACATAATCCTAGATATCAAAATTGAAATGTTTACTCAGTTGATGGCGGTTTAGTGAGCTGTTGACTAGAAAAGACTCATTTAGAAATGTTTCTTACTTTTGGTGTTCTTCATATTTTAGTTAACAAATAGCGTGCAATAACAATTGCCATGAGTTTAGTTCAAAAACAACCCAATATCTATTGTGTTGTTAGTGTAACCTCAAGTTATTACACAGCAAGATGTTTTTTTTCATTCACGAATTCACAGATAACAAAATTTAACTGTTTACTCAGTTGAAGGACAGACAATAAAATTTACCTAATATTTTTGTTATAGAGCACATTTGCACATTGCTTAAGCCCAGCAATGTTTGCTTAAACAACACAGCTATTAACAAAATTAGAAAATTGTAATCTGTTTCTGTCTGATATACAGAATTTTTACGTTTTTACTGCGACTTTTGCAGGAATATATGTATATTCGAGACATTCAGAATACAGAAGACATGCTTTTTTTTTAAATTCTCTGTATTAACTTCGCGTGCCCGTGGCTGGCTGGCTGGCTGGCTGGGTGGCTAGCTGGCCGGCAGATTCTTTTGATCAATTTTTAACACACTTTCTTAAGTCCGATTTTATTCAAAATTGGCACACATATGTATTTACCTTGACAATAGTTTCTATTAAAATTTGGGGCACCTGGGGCTTTGGGGTCGGGGGGCTCCCATACAAATATTTTAAAAAATTTACGTGATTTTCTTCAAATTTTATACGCATGTGTATCTCCGATGAACAACACTTTTTGTAAAAATTTGCAAGTGAAATGGCCCCGGGGTCGGGGGCTCTCTAACTAAAATTTTAAAAAATTTACCCGATTTTATTCAAACTGCACATTGTGTATTCCCGATTAGAGAATTTACACGAACAATTTTAATTTTTATGGGTATTTTTTTTCAGTGTGCGTTTGTCAGTTTGTCACTTTGAATACACTCCAAATCTACAGGTCAGAATTTTTATGGGACTTGTTTTAAAACAATTGCTAAGCGCTCAGCAAAAAAAAAAAAACAAAGAAAAACGCTACCAGCAATACAATCCCAAGGCAAAACCCTTCAAGTAATGCCAGAAGTCAAATATTTAGGGGTCATGTTTGACAAAAAACTAACATGGAAACCCACATATCATATATTAGAAACAAATTGTGTATAAAACAACTATGTAATTTCAAAAGGAATTTTTCGATTAAAATACCCGATCGGAATCAAGTTGAAAATATCACAAGTACCATTCCGAACCATGCATCCATCTGGTATACAGACGGATCAAAAACAAACACAGGAACCGGAGCAGGAGTATTCGGACCCAGAATCACACTACGAATACCCCTACATAGGTAAATCTCCAACAGTATTCCAGGCAGAAACTATAGCAATAGAAGCCTGCGTCCTGGAATGTACTAAAAGAAGGTACAGAAGAACCGAGATCTATGTGATCTCAGACAGTCAGGCAGCACTGCTAGCATGAAAAGGTCTAGTCTTTTACTCTAAAACAACGTGGAACTGTTTCTGCCACTTAGAAGAACTGGACAAGAACAACAAAATGATAGTTACACTAATGTGGTCTCCCGGACACTCAGGCATATCGGGAAACGAGGCAGCAGACCTTTGCGGAAGAGAATGCGCAGAAGGAATCTCCACTGGTCCAGAACCCAGCATTCTTCGTCTGGGATGAGACAAGCCAAGAAGCTTCTAAGATACAACATTAGTCATTTGGACAGGGCCATCAAACTGGACCGCCATACACTACACATACACTAGTCTGGTATATGACAGGACATGGCCCATTCCATGACCATCTTTTGAAAATGGGCAAATCCCAATCGGACCGCTACCGATTCTGCAACGAGGCAAAGAAAACGTCAGAGCACATAACTTTCGTATGCGTAGCCCTCACCCAGAAAAGAATAAAACATTTCAAGGCTCACACAGTTCCGTGGCCGAATGCCAGACCAATCGCATTGTCAGATGTGGTGGCATTCACGAAGGAACTGGGCAATCACATAATGTGGCAAAACATCAGAGAAAAACCAATCCCGCAGCACGATCTCTCTGAAAGAAGAGTATTGTAATCGGCGATATATATGTCTGCAAAATTTCAATAAAATCGGGCTTTGGGAAATGGGTTAAAAATTGTTAAGAAAATCCGACCAGCCAGCAAGCCAGCCAGCCACGGGGTCTCGCAAAGCTAATATAGAGTACTTAAAAATAATAATTATGATACCGATGCATCTCAAAGCCCATCAACCTCGGTTCCTGCTGTTGAGCAACCTGCTGTATCTAGAGAAGCTGTTGAGTTGTCGATAGCCAACCTCATGGTGGCCTCAACTGCTGTTGACCAACCGAACCCAGAGTTCAGACGGCGTAGCCAAGCGTGCCCCACCATCTGAAACTAGCGAGGGCGTCAGTACTGAGGACATGGGATCAGTCACTTCTAATTCTGACCCATCTACAATCGTTGATGCATGTACCGTCATTTCGGAGAAATCCGGAAGCATTATATGAGCTACCGATTCAGCAAAGCTGACACGGATTCCTTAAATTGAACTCGCTGGAGAGAAGGCGATTTACACATGGCAAGATAGAGAGAGAGTGCTCTTGCTTTTGTCAAAGACGTCCTGCCACTCAGCGTGAAGCCAAGCACGTCAGGTCGGAGGACCAGATAATACCAGCATCTGCTGCCAAGAAGGCCAGGGCAGGAGGACTTACTGTCAGGTTGGGTGTTTTTCCGAGCGACTTGTCAACTCACCCACTCACAAATGAGCAAATGGCTCTTTTTCAAGAGGCGGTTATAGACATCTCAATTGAGATTAGGCTAGCATCTCAATTAAGGATGGCTAGTTTTTCTCTGGTGGGTAGATGAACTCGAATTTTAGAGGAGAACGCGACGCTGGCGGAAGAGGGATCCCTCCTAAAACCAAACATAGTCCGTGGTTTATTTTCACTAAGCCGCAGGTCCCTCCGGAAGTTCGGCTAACAGCGCCATTGGGCATGACTGCGTCCCTGCGGTTCCGGAAAAGCCTCTGATAAGCAGACCGTGAGAACAGCCTCCCCGATCATCAGTGCCATTGGGCATGCTGATCACAGCGGTGCCGGAACTAAGACTAAAAAGCAGGTCCGGCTACTTCGACAAGCAGCGCCACTAGGCCTGCTGGTCCCTGCGTTTCTGGCAGCAGATATGCAGCAGTTAGAGCTGCGTGCTTCCGTCCCAAAAGCGGCGCCACTGGGCACACAAATCTGGAAGGATGGTCATTCCAACGAAGCTTGTTGTTGACGTACATACCAAGTTTTGCAAGTTTTTCCGTTTCTTTGATGCAGGATTCATTCAGGGATGGTGGTTTAAATTACGCTTAGAGGACAGAATACTACATTGGGTTTTGGAAGCGTTAAATTCTACTCTATTATGTAGTCCCCACACTGTTATGCTGTCAAGATCAAAATTTAACGTACTTAACACACGTTGTTGTTCGAGTTCCCCTTTGGTATTAAGAGTGGCGTGCAGAAAGCACGAACTCATATGAAAAGCTAGGAGTGCTTTCGTCAGCGAAAGAATGGATTGGATTAGAAGTAACGAATAGAAAATCGTTAATGAAAATGAAAATGAGTGTCGGAGACAAAACAGAGGGCCTAGGAACCACCGGCGTTTATGCGGTGAACATTGGATTTGAAACCGTCCAATACGTCCAGAATGGTAGTTACTAGTCCAAACAACCAGGGTCTTATCCATTCTATGGGCATTCATTTTTGACAAAAGAGCTTGATGCCAGACTCTGCCAAATGCCTTGGAAATATCGAGTGCAAAAACTTTACTTTCACCAAATCAGTGAGATATGCCATTAGATCACCTGAAGAATGTTGCCTTCGAAAACCGTACTGCTGATCGCTAAGCATTTGCATGTGATTCAAGCTATTGCATAAGCTTACGATTGATCAGCGTTTCTATGATGCAATGGGTCGGTATGAGGAAAGAGATGGCGGTTCACCTTATTTGGAAACAGGCTGGACAAAGGCTGTTTTCCAATTCCATGGGAAGACTACAGAAGAATAAGATAAATGGAAAAGCCTGCACAGTGGCATTGATAACGTTGAAGAACACCGCTCCAAAACTATAGCAGGAATACCGTCAGGCCCAGGCTCTACCTATTCGTACTTGGCGAGTACCAGCGTAGATCTTTCCCATAGAGGATTCGACTCTTGCAAGTACCGGCGTCGAAAACGCGCTACTTGGTAGCGTAGACCTAGTTGTGAAATGTGAAGCAAGAAGATTGGCCTTGTCTATTTAGCTGACAGTTGGAATGTCATTGTGAATGAGCTTTGTAATTGAAGACGAGGCAGTATTTTTAATTCGTTTCACGAATGACCAAAAATGTTTACTTCCTTTGGAACATTAAAGTATTTTTTGCCTCAGTTTCTGGTCATAGTCGAATTTGGCTCGGGTTAGGTAGGCATTGTGCAATTATTTCTGACTCGTCTAAATTTGCTTAGGTTTTCCACAGTGGGGTTTTTTTTATATATAACCGAAAGTATACTTCTCGCTTAATGTTGTTCGTGAATTTCTACGAAAAAACCCAGTAAACGCGTAAAAAATATAATCCGCAATTCAATAGAAGTTTTTATCAAACCAAACAATGGTATATTCAGATCACGCCTATCTTATCTTCGTATCTTTTGCTGTACCAAAAGTGCGTATGTTAACGAGAACGTTTCTCAAGGCCCGACAGTAAATTTCTTAAACCGCATAGTAATCTTAGAAAAATACCTATCTGCTTATCAGACTGTTGGTTGATTATTCAAACTGCTTAGAAAACGTAGTTCTTTGAAAAAATAGATAAACATAGCACTATAAGTACCTGTGACTCTCTGCATGGCTGGTATTCGTACTCATAAGCTTGCTTCGTTAGCTCCTTAACTGCTTATTTCCAACGCACTCTCAAAAAATGAAACTTTTCGGCATTGCATTGCTTTTAGCCGTTATTGGGTTTTTTGCATTGTCCGAAGCGCAGAAATCATGTAAGTCTAATATTAAATTTTAAATTTTTGATTACATTCATGTAACTTTGAGAACCATTGTCATTTAGCAATTTGCGGAGAGGAACATTCAGTAGACGGAGACGGTCCCATAGGTTGTTTGGCCTATATGGATGCTTGGTCGTACGATTCAGCTGCTAACAAATGCGTTTTCTTTAGATATGGCGGATGCGGTGGCAATCGCAACCGTTTCTCTACCATGAAACGTTGTGAAGAATTATGCAAAGATTGAGGATGCCAACAGATTGAATTAAAGTTCTCGCAACACTAGAAGCTGCTTAAGACATAAAGGAATCATCAGTTGCATTCAATGATTATTATGTAATAAATTTATTTTATTTATCATATACATAATAAATCTACAGGAATTCATTGTGTAGAAATGACGTTTTTTAAGTTTAAAGAAGAAATCCTCTTTTCAGCTACTCTCGAATTTTTAGTTTTTAATAAAACTTTTTCACAATTTGTCACTGGAAAGCAGTTTGTGTTTTTTTTTTTGGTTCGGTTTTGGTTTTAGTTTTACTGGGTTTTTGATTTACTTTACTTTACTTACAAATGTAATTCTTGGGGCCCCGCAAAGGTAAAAAAAGGCTTTCAACTTCCCCATATAAAAGTGCAGGCGTTTCTGTGGTGGACATTTGAATGATGCTGCATTTCATAATTAGTGGCATCGATATAACTTTCCCCCGACTACTCGTGCAAAAGCAGTTAATTAATTTTTTATAAAGCGAAAGCTAATGACAGCTTAACTATGAACAACAACCGTTGTACGCAAGCTCTAAAACAGTAGATAAGATATTTTTAGAAATGCATTTTCACTTAAGGATTTCGTATTTTAATTAACAACTAGATGCAACAACAATTGCCATGAGTTTAGTACAAAAACAACACAATATATCTATTGTGTTGTTAGTGTAATCTCAAGTTATCATACAGGAAGTTGTTTTGTCATTTATTCACATAATCCTAGATATCAAAATTGAAATCAATTACTCAGTTGATGGCGGTTTACTGAGCTGTTGACTAGAAAAGACTCATTTAGAAATGTTTCTTACTTTTAGTGTTCTTCATATTTTAGTTAACAAATAGCGTGCAATATAACAATTGCCATGAGATTAGTTCAAAAACAACCCAATATCTATTGTGTTTTTTTTTTTTTTATATAGAGACTTATTGCCAAGGGATGACTCCCTGAATGACTTACGTCACGGCAATAAGTTGTGCTAAGCCCTTTATTAAATTCAAAATAAAATAAAAATCGAAGGAATGTGATTTACAATATATATCACATTCCTCACGTTTGTAGCCGGTTTCAATTTTCTTGGTCAGGGAAAACTACAAAAAACCTTGACCAAGAAAATATTACAAATATTTAAAAAATAAAAAATACTGATAAAATTTTTATTTTTATTTTTTTTTTTTATATATATTAAGAAACAACTTATGAATACTTTAACCATCATCCTTCAAGAAGTTGTTAACGGCTAATTTGAACGCCTGCAGATTATAAGATTCGGGAAACACGTGTTCGACCAATTGATTCCACATCGAAGAGACTCTCGGAAAAAAGGAGGATTTAAAGTGTTGGGTTCTACATGAAAAAAGTTTAAGGGCAAATCTATGTTGATTGCACCTTAAACCTTTACGTTACTGAGAAAAGGCCCAGGAACTAGAGAACGGGTTTCTAAAGAACATTTACCGTTGTAAATTTTATAGAAAACAGATAAAGCTCCTACATTTCGTCTGTGCTCCAAAGTATCAAGAGACGAAGTAATAGTTACATCGTTTATCAAACGGATAACTCTATTCCGAACACCATCAAGATGAACCAAATGCGATCTTGGAGCACCACCCCACACATATGAATTAAATTCTAAAATTGGTCTAACATAAGATTTATATAATCTTAACACTTCAGAGGGAGTGAAGTAGAAGTTACAACGTCTTATGAAGCCTAAACATTGGCTAGCTCTTTTTGAAATTTCATAAATTCGTTCTTTCCAGTAAAGATCACTTGATACTTTTAAGCCTAACAACTTAAGTGAATCAGATCTCGCAATAGAGGTACCATTAATAACAGGAGGAACATAATGTTGAGTTGTCTTCTGAGAAAAAAGGCAAGACTGGAATTTATTTGGATTAAATTCTGCTCTGTTAGAAATGCCGCAATCAAGAATGATTTGAATATTAGACAGAATAGTCAAATTCATTAATTCACGCGAACCATTCAAGCGAGAATTGCATTTTTTTTGATTGACAAACTCAATGGAGGCCGATAGTGTTGTATCATCAGCAAATGAATGGATATCACAGGTTCTAGAAGACAACAGGTCGTTGATATATATCAAGAAGAGCGTGGGAGACAAGGATGATCCTTGAGGCACGCCAGCATTGATCCCATGTGAATCTGAAGATATACCATTTAATACAACTTTTATTTTACGGTTCCATAAATAATTCTCAATCCATGTAATGAGAGAGGAGTGTAAATTTAGCGCACGAATCTTATTAATAAGACAATCATGCCATACTCTATCAAAAGCTTTAACAATATCTAAGGAAACAACACAATGAGTCATGCACGTCATTAGTTCGCCTGAAGATCGATTTTTACGAAATCCATACTGCACATCGGATAAAAGAACATTCGAATCCAGATAGTTCATTAGTCTGAAATTAACGATAGATTCCATTACCTTCGATAGAACCGACAACAAAGCAATAGGTCGGTAGTTCGTAGGTGCCGATTTATCACCTTTTTTCGGAACGGGTTGAATATTTGCTATTTTCCAAAATGATGGAAAAACACCTGTCTTCATTGAGAGATGAAACAATTTGCTAAGCGGTTTTGCCAAAGTAAGATGACAACTTTTCAATACTAATGGCGGAATACCGTCGGGGCCAGTCGATTGGGGTCAAGTTCTTTCAGAATCTTTGAAACAACCCGTTTCCGAAAATAGATTTTAGACATACCTGGGCCTAGGTTCGGGAGAATTGGTGGGCTTTGATTAGTTAAAGGAAGTGTAGACGCACCAGCGAAATGAGAAGCTAAGAGATTAGCTTTCTCAATATTAGTACTATAATGAATACCATTATGAAATAAAGAAGGAATAGACGAAGTATTGTCTGCAAAGTTTCTTTTAACCAATGCAGCAAACGACCAAAAGCTTCAACTGTTTGAATCTGAATCCAAAAATTTTTCGCATGCTATCTCGAATCTTAAGGTCATATATTATTTTGGACCTTTTCAATATAGCGTTTGATCTGTTTCTAGCTATTCGATACGTTACAAGGTTTTCTTCAGAAGTGCAATTAACGTAGTCCAAATGGGCTGCTTTTTTAACACGCGACTGCTGACCTGCATTCGTTCGTTAAACCATTTATTTTTATGAGTATTTTTCTTTTTAAATGAAGAAGGAATGACATTTTTCATTCCTAGCAAAATGGTTGACGTTATAAGTTGTGATGCTTCATCAGCATTATTGCTGGAAAAACCGGTTGACCAATCAAATGAGCTATAAAATTGGTTCAGGAGCTCCCAGTTAGCATTTTTATAGTGCCAGAGTAGCCTTTTACTTGTAGGCTCTATAAGGGCTGGTGATATTGAAAATTTGGCTACTATCAAAGCATGGTCAGAAAGACATAATGGAGCAGATACATCAATTGAATATTTATCAGGCATAGTTGTAAGAAATAAATCTAAAAGGTGAGGTGATTGACCAGTAGTATCGGGATACCTAGTTGGCTTATCAACGAGTTGGGTGAAAAGATTAACATTTGAAAATAGTTCAGCGGTTTCACCAGATCGATCTCTACCATTAGAATAGGTCAACCATGAATCATTGTGGACATTAAAATCACCCAAGACTACCAATTCTGATGTTGCTGATGATTGGTAAATCTTATCTATAGTGTCTGATAAGTAATTAAACTCAATATTAGTGTCATCAGGTGACAAATTAGGACTACGATAAAGGGAACAAATAAACATCGAATGGTTTGAAATTACAATTTCCATCCATATCGTATTGAACATTGGATTACTGTTTGGAATATTAAAATTAGGTACACTAAAACTGATGTCTTCTCGTATAAATAAAATAACCCCACGATGAGGAACCAAACAGTCGACACGAGAATACCCCTGACATTGAAAATCATTTGGGGTACCCATATAAGAGGCCTGCGTTTCACATAAACTTAGAACCGCAGGTTTATTCGCGTAAAGATGTGCTACCATCGAGTTGAAATTACTTTTAATGCCGCGAATATTTGTGAAATGAATTTCAAAATAAGAGTTCATTTTACAAATTAAAAATACCGAACCCGTCAAGATGATGAAAATATACGTAAAATAAGATAATAATAAAATAAAAAATCAAAAAATATTAAAAATAACAATAATAAGAAGAATTTATACGAACCAACCACTCAACAGTGAAAACGTTACTCATTCGTTTGTAGTACCAGGCCTAACAAACGAAAAAGGCACGCACAGCTACCGAGACAGAAAGTCAATAAAAATTCTACTTCTAAAAACTACTCAAATAAAATAAAAACTTGAACAACAATACTTTTTAACGTAACTGCTTTTTTGTGTCTGATTCTTTGGTAACGTTACGATATGATGTCTTTGTTTTGATGGTATTGCTATCAGCAGTATCCACGCTTGATGAACAATATTGAAAAACGCCTGTAACCGCTGTTCGAGTTCAGCAATTTTTGTCGTTAGGATTTTATTTGACTTCTTTTGGTGATTCAGTGTGATGATCTTGTCGTTTAAATTATCCAACAGCACCAGACTCTGCGATTATAAATCGGCGATTGTTTCCGCTTTGGTAAATCTACTCCACTTTTGTTGATATTCTTGATTTTCAAATAACCAATTTGTTCTTTTTAAGATCTTGCTTTCTTTTTCGATCTTGACCAATAAATTAAACACTTTTAGATATGAAAAATTAATCTTAAAAAATTTTAACACAACAATAAATACTGTATGGTATTAAACATATTTTGAAATAATGAAAAAAGTTAATTTTAATTAAAATGAAAATATGAAAAAATATTTTCAATTATTTGAAATAAAATTTATTTTAATATTTTGAATATATTTTTTGCTTGCGTTTGACTTGAAAATCAAATGTGCTGTTAGTGTAACCTCAAGTTATTGCACAGCAAAATATTTTTTATTCATTCACGAATTCACAGATAACAAAATTTAATTGTTTACTCAGTTGAAGGACAGACAATAAAATTTACCTAACATATTTGTTATAGAGCACATTTACTCGAGAAATTTTAAACCCAGCTGACATGTTCGCTTAAACAACACAACTGTTAACAAAATTGGAAAATTTTAATGTTTTTCTGTCTGATTGACAGGCCCGTCATTCGTTTAAACTTCTTACGTTCTCACTGCCGCTTTTGCAGGAATATATAAGAGCATTTCAACCGTGGCACGTAAGACAGTCACTTGTCAAAGAGCAGTTGCTTAGTTGTTCACAATTACTTCAAAGTTAAAAAAAACCCATATGGGAGCCCCCCAAACCCGAGGTCCGAGGCGCCCCAAATTTTAATAGAAAGTATTGTCACCGGAAATATACATGTGTGCAAAATTTCAATAAAATCGTGCTTTGGAAAGTGGGTTTAAAATTGATCAGAAAATCTGACCAGCCAGCCAGCCAGCTAGCCACGTGCACGCGAAGTTAATATAGAGAATTTAAAAAGAAGCGCGATGATCTCGAAATCAGAGTCAGAGAGATTTATTGGCCTTATTGAAAGTAAGCGTATATAACAAACTGATCTTATATAAACAAGTGCTAAAACCATCTTGGACATACGGTATACCATTTTTGGTTTGTTCCCAACCAAGCAATATATCAATATTACAAACATTTCAAAACAAAACACTAAGAGCAATCGTAAATGCTTCATGATACATACGGAATAGTGATATTAACAGAGATCTAGGAATTGCTACTGTGAGTGATGAGGTAACAAACTTTGTTCGCAAACTTCGCTCCCGTCTTCAAGTGCATTGCAACCATGAAATAGTCCGAACATTGGACGAGATAGACCTTGTGCGCCGTCTACAAAGAACAAGACCGTTCGGTTCAGCGCAATAAGGGAACACCGCATGTTATGACGGTTTTAGTAGAGATGTCATCACTGGCAGTCAGCCTAACTAACACGATAAACTACAAAAGCGTTAACTACTTGTTAAGGAAACTTAGTCGTAGGCATAACAAATAGAAAAAATGAGAGGATCGTATTTCCTACTACTATGATCACGCGCGGCCAGTTCTCATAGTGCCTCGCTGAGGGGTGAGGTTATAAGCACGTATGCATGTATCGGCTGACATAGTCAAGATCAGGTATATGAATCGGACAAGACTACTTGGGGAGCTTGCAAATACGGTGAACATGAGCTACAATAAAATTCATCACGTCCTAATAGCATTCGTAGATCTTAGTAAGGCATTCGATACACTAATTCACCGACAGTAATGGAGCCTGCGCTGGAGTCTTCTCAGAAAATCGTAATCTTTTAATATCCTACAAGCTTACTGACTGCGTTGGCATCTTTCAGGTGGATATCCTGGCGATTAGGGTGGCATGCATGGCACTTGCTAACAGTACTGCTATAAATGGTACGGGTTTGCATATGCGTAGACAGACAATCCAATCCAGGAATCAGAGCCATTACTGCGACTAGAAACAATTCAAAACTGAAATTGAATTAACTTCAGTAAGCCAAAGCATGGACCTTACCCTAGTGTGGGTGCCAGCGCACAGCGTCATTTACGGAAACGAGAAAGCGGATGTACTGGCAAAGATAGGCATAACATTGGACATCGAGCACATGAAGAGATTGTGCTGTATTTTGAGCTCCATCAGAGAACGCGTCCTCACTTTCCATACCATCGAGTCACAACTAAGATGGAATGACTTCATCAACTGCTCTACTTCGAGGGCAATATGGCCTCGACGTAGTAGGCAACCACGCTGCCAAACTGGGAATTCCGCACAATACTTTTCGCAGTAACTTAAGGGATGTCGATGAGAGGGAAACTCTCATCCATTATCTGGGCAACTGTCCAGCCATTGCGGGCTTCCTTAAACGGAAAAAATCCTTCTTTGCCAACCTGAGGGAGCTGTCGGAGTGCCGGATCACCGATCTGATCTTGTACCTAAACGCTACAGGCTGGCTGCAATCATTTCAATGTACCTATTACGTTATAAGGTCTCCCGAAGTCGTCTTTGGTTGCAAAACTAGCGCTACTTAAGGTTCTCGCTAAGGCAGCGCAGACCACCACCCTACCTACCTACCTATCTAGATCACTTTAGGTCGTCAGTTAGGTGTCAGCAATATGGGCTAGGGCTCTACACACAAAAAAAAAATATGCATAGGGGGCTTTGTTGTTAGCCGACACTGCGGCAATATAATTCGATGAAGGAACAGTAGATTTCTTTCTGCTTGATATATCATAAATATATTCGTTCGATTTTTCAATTTTATTAAGGGGGAAAGCCCACCTTATTGTCGTGGCATATGTCATTGAGCGAGTTCTCCCTTGGAGAAATATCTGGTAGTTTTTTGATGAATCGTCGAAACGAATAGTTCCTTTAGTTAATGCATTGTAAGGAGTACTTAAGATTTTATTGAAAATATGCTTTGGCAAGGTGGCTTTGAAAGCTCTTGATCTTCTAAAACTTATATTATAATGTTGTTCCTTATATCAATAACAATTTTGTATATTAAGGAAATATTATATCGACAGAAGAAAAGATTGCAATCAAATTGAAGTCATATACCTGTTTTGTTAATAGAATGTTTACAATGACGAAGTTGTTAAGGTTCATCTCTCTTTAAAATGAAGTCATTAGTTGACTCAAAATAATGTCATTAGTATTTGTATACCAGCAACTTATACAACTTGCAAAATGGTTGGACATGTAAGGCCGTCAGAGCATAGTAATTATTTACAATTTTTGATGATAATTAGATGGCTTTCATAGACGAACAATTAATGTGTATCTGCAATTCAACTTATCCACCTTGACCCGTCACAATCTGTCACCATCTGCCGTTTAGATATTGTCCATGTAGAAGAAATAAAGTCCTCTCCCTTAGAGTCATCCCAGTAGCTCCCAGTAATTGTTTGCATGTCACTTCAATTGAAATGAATGAGCTTCAAATACTGAAAGGACAGGCATCAGGCCGACAATGTAATAAATGATTTTCACTGTAAACGAGTATGAAACTCCGCTCTAATCCTAATGTGAATCCCATTTGATCCACAATAAGGTGTATTTTGTGTGCATACTGCATATACCACCCAAAGGACGTCCGCTGTACGCACAAAAGTAAAAGGGATAAACAATTTACAAACAATCAAATGCATAATGCGAACAAGGGAATAAAACTTTTGTTCAATTTTTTTGTTGTCCTGATTTCTGTCTGTGGATTAGAGTTCTATTTGCTTTTGAATGGTATGATCAGTTTTATGCCAGCTTCGCATCTACAGTACAGTACAGTCGCAGAGCCTTCTTCAGCAATTTAAATGCAAATTTTCAATTGTCCATCCCTTGACATTGTCATGTTCGTTGCGCTTATATTGTGGAATTAATGCGGAGAATTCCCGCACTCAGACAAGGAATAGCACAGGAAAAGTTGCAGCAATTATTATTGTTGCGCGTTGTGTACGGTGCTCTTCCGCAGTCTTTGACTTAGCATAATAATGATGATAGGATGAGGAGGTGATTTGGATGGAGGCTTTGAAACATGGCCTGGTCGACGGTCAAAAGTCAGACAAACTTTTACCACCACTGCCAACCAACTGAAGTGAACTGAAGCGAAACGACGAACGACAAGCCAAATCGAAATGGGATGACAATGAGAATGCCGCTGAGGACTATCGAAGGGTGCCTTTATGTTGTGTTGCTTTGTCGTACATAACAATATAATGCTACCCGCACCACCCGCACTCAACCAACCCCCCCCCCCCCACCAAGAGAACATTGTTATCCACGCATTCATAGTATCGTCGCCGTCACAGTATCGGATAACATTTTGTATTTTGATTGTAATGCAACACTTCTTGTCACTTGATATCCTTAGTTGGTTTTGTTGTTGTTTTTTGGTTGTTGTTGAACCCTTGAGTTTGCTGTGAGTATCGTAGCTGAACCGTAGTAGAGGCATACCACAGAGCTGCTAGGGCTGCCTGACAGGCTATTAAGTAAATGGCACTATTGATACTCTATTTCTGCCGTGTTTTGTGGTTATTTCCTTTTTGTTTTCCTTGGTTTTGTGGTAAGTTCTATGGTTGTTTCGGTCATTTATACCCTGTGGCGTGATTATGGATTTGAGAAAGCGATGGTTTTGTGCGGATAGTTATGGTTACTTCTATTTACTTGCATTTGAATAAATTGTAAATGGGCTTACGATGGAATCAACAAAACGAGGTGATGTGAGAGATGGGGAAATTGTTTATGTGCACGCGTGTATGTGCCCTTGGGTTTATATCGCAATATTGGTTGAATCAAAAAGATGTTTAACTTTTAGTTGAAAGCCGATTATAAATTTTTAATACAATCGAAATTTCGGGCTTACCCCGAAAGAAGATTGATTTCTCCACATTTTACGATGCTGTCCAGGTGAGAATTTAATGTAGTTGTTGAGTTCCATATGAGAAGTGGAGGGACCTTCCTCAAACTTATATGAGATGCTGTCGTCAGCGAAAGGTTGAATTTGATTAGTAGTAATGGACAAGAGATCATTAATAAAAATGAGAAAGAGCGTCGGATACAGAACAGAGCCCTGGGGAACGCCAGCATTAATATGATGTACGAGTATTTTAAACTTTAAACCGTCCAATGAAACATGAAATGAGCGGTCCAAAAGATTGCTTCCAATCCAATGAAGCAGTTTATTATCGACTCCATAAGCACGCATTTTGGATAAAAGATATTGATGCGAAAATCTGTCAAATGCTTTGGAAATATCGAGTGCAACTGCGTTGCTTTCACCAAATTGATGCAAAGACCGCTTCCACTGTTCGGTGAGATATACCGTCAAATAACCAGTAGAACGTTGCCCCCGAAATGCGTACTGCCGTTTACTAAGGAATTCGTTGCTTTCAAGATTTCAAGATCAAAATTTTCGTCATTACCATCTCCAGGCGGGTTCGAGAGGAAAGTCTTTAAAATAATTGTTGGCTCTGTTTTTTTGTGGGAGAACAATCTTGGAGATAATACAAAGTGTGTTACCTTGATGTTAATTTTGTAAAGAAAATCTAAATCAGTAGGTTTTAGTGGTCAGGAAACGTAGATCACACGGGCAAAGAACATCGAGCTTGGAAAGTCCTTTGTGAGAGAATTTTTCGAACACTGCGGGGATAATTACCAACCCGATGCTAGAAGGCTGGTATAGATCAGATCCATCAGAGTTTAGGGATTCTAATCTGGATGATATCGACTTGAAACGAGGACCGGTGCCTCTTCGGGAAGTTAGTACCAGACCACGGCTTTAGAGACAAATATGATGATGGTTATCCAATAGTTTGACAATAATATTCCAAGTAATGATTTCCAGATCACTATGATTTCTAGTCAACATCTACAACATGTCGGTTTGCTAGGCTGGTATATTCTTTCCAATACGGACACTGTCGAATGGATAAGTGTGCTGGTGCAGCAGGATTTCATATGCAAAGTACCTGGGTCTCTTCTACTCTGACCTGCCTGCCATTTATGTAACTCTATGTTTACTACTTCTCTTACGTTGAAAAAAGTTAAGTAGCGTACCTCTACTAAACACGCAAAACTGGTATCCAATTCTTTTGTATAGAATACCAGAAGCTGCACACAACGCTTTCATGCATATACGTAAAGTGGGGCCCATTAAATCAATAGCTAGCCAGAGCAAGCGCGAACATTAATACTCATAATGAATCATCCGTTGATATTCAAGACATAATATGAATAGACATCCACTACTTTAATTCCTTAAGGCTCATGATATGCTTGTAGGCTTGTAGCACTATGAGGTTGCAAATCTCTTGATCGTGTGTACATTAAGAAAAAAAGGTTATGTTATCATTATTTCCAAAGAAAATAACGGATAACGTAAAAGAAATAATGGATAACGGATAACGCATAACAGATAACGCATAACAGATAGCAATTAACAGATAACGTATAAAGAATAATGGATAACGGATAACGCATAGCTGATAACGGATAACGGATAACGCATAACTGATAACGCATAACGGATAACGGATAACGCATAACAGATAGCAATTAACAGATAACGTACAAAGAATAATGGATATCGGATAATTCAAAACTGATAACGGATAACGCATAACAGATAACGTATAAAGAATAATGGACAACGGATAACGCATAACTGATAACGGATAACGCATAACGGATAACGCATAACGGATAACAGATAACGCATAACAGATAGCAATTAATGGATAACGTATAAAGAATAATGGATAACGGATTACGCAAAACTGATAACGGATAACGGATGACTTAATGTGGATCGAAGCTGGATTGTATTTTTCAAATCCATCATCTTTTTTTTTTAAATTTCAACATTGATGGCAATCGAATTGCAAAGATTTGTAGTAAACATATATGTGAAGTTGAAACAAGGATTTTAAAAATCAACAAAGTTCGTGGCGATTTGTTTTCGAGATTTAAAGTTTTTCATAAAAAGCTGCTGTGGGAACATTACAAAAATACTAAGAGCGTACGGAGTAAGGGGCATACCTCCTTCATCAATGCACACATTTTAGTCCAGTTACCTTATAGACAAGTAGTCAAAAATTAAACATATAATTACCAAAACCTCAGAATGTGTAGAACTCCCTCTTTTTCTATACATAAACATGCGCGTAGGCGTGGTAGAATTTTCCTTCGAACTTTTGCAATAAATTTTCCTGGAAATTTAAAGTAGAACTTTTTACAACAAAGTTGGATTGCACGTTTGTACTTTGCCACTACAAAATCATGCCACACATTTATAGAATCATTGACGCGATGCTTAAAATTGCAACAAGATATTCAATCAAAAAAAAAATCAGCTCTTTCCTTAACGTTTTACTACCGTACGAAGTAAATGCTTATCTAACTTCCACATAAATCTCCGTCTAAGGTTACCGGTGGAAGGTCATTGATTAAAATTCCCTCTGTTCATACCCACGTCATACTCGAGTGGCAGTTATTTTTTAGAACATAAACGAATCCATAGAAAACCGCAACCTGCAGGTGTTGCGTGGGTGTCTTCTTTCAAAATATTTATTCGAGTAGCGCGGCAATCAGCTGTCGAAGAATTGCCCGCACACAAACCAAAATGAAAAAAAAAATCCTCCCTTCGCCTGCCGCCCACTAGACTTTGACTGGCCATTAATTTCACTCGAAAATTCCCAATAGATTTGCGATAGATATAGACGTTGTTGTGAGTCTGCTAACAATAATTATTGCAAGAAGTGTTTTGTGTATCATTTCCTTAAAAGGATTCAGTTTCCGGAAGAGTGCACCGTCGGAGGAGGACGCAAGCTCGCCTGCATTAAACATCCTGTGAACTATTGCAGGCACATCCGACAACATACCTCTAGACGTTGTGTTGCGAGGAGTATCTGCAAAACGACGACGATGATGATCGTTTCCTGCTGCTGGTTGGTGTGGCTCTTTTGCATTCCGTAACCAACCACGAGTTGTAGTCGTTCGAACGAGTGGTGGCCTTTTGAGCGTATGTAGATACCCCTAACGATATTTTACAATAAACATAACGTAACTCCTTTTAAAATAGTTCGTTAGGCACACACCAAGTACCTGCACCAGGTTGATTTTAAAGCTGTGCTTTGGGGCTGTGCAGCAGTTAGCATTCATCCTCGTAGCAATCGCATTTACCTCAAAATAATAATATCCGCTCAGTTCGTTAGGAGTGGGAATCGAGGATTAGTGTGCAACTGGCTTGCATACGATGTACCTATGTGCAATGCAATATAATATTATTGCCCTTAGTAAAAGGGTGAAAATAGTTTCAAAGTATCTAGCAAGCCAACTGAACCGTCGCAGAACCCCTGACAGGAGATACTCTTTGTGTGTTTGTGTATGCGCTGTACACAGGAGGTATGCGCCGTTGCTTCGTCGGTTTCAAGGAAATCACGCGATGCACTCATATTGTCCTGCAGTAGATGGATGGATGGTTTGTTAGCAAACTGGTCGTTTAGTTGGAGGGCTGTGCACTCGTTAGATGATGGACGACGAGTGCTTGAGCAATGAGAGTGCGCTTGAAGATTGCACCGAAGAAAAACTCCTGGATGTATATACTTTTATGGCTACCGGCAGAGAGTTAAGTTATGTTGCTGACTGTCTGCAGACAGTTCATTCCAACCCAACACCCATGCAAGCCGATTTGGAGTGATACTCGACTGAAGACTTGAAATTTTACGATGAAGACTTGGAGTGAAAATATTGAATAGCTTCAGGGAGCAACATCAAGTCACACGGATGGTTTACCATCAGATAGTAAAGGTCATTTCCCCTGCATACTCTCTGTGTTATATTATTACCTCCTCTAGCCACAAATGAAAGCACAACACTCATACACAGATACCAGATAGATGTATGGATATGAAATTAGTTTTGTATTTAGCTTCGGAAGTAATTATCGAATTGACACGCAAACGTGAAGTGGCAGTAAGGTTTGCTGTGTCTGCTTGTGTAGAAACGTTTCGCACAAATTAGGGATTTTAGAAATTATAAAACCTGATGACATATTTCTGCATATTTTTGAGCTTAAATACATTTCATGTAAAAAGTTAAAGGTAATCTATTGAGAATCTCAAAGGCAGTGAAAAATCTGAAATCTGTGAATTCGATAAATGTACCTTCTTGGAAATGCAGGCTTGTGGAGCAAACCTTGGTTTGAGCCAGTAGCATAACAATCAAACTTTTAATGTAGTACTTACTTTACCTCCTAGTGTGGTCCCCGGACAAGTATGTGTATAAATCCTTATATATGTAGGCTAAAATTGCAAGTACGAACGGTCTAGCGTTTCTAGTCTAGGTACCGTGCGTTAGCACCCTGGGGTACCGAAAAATGCCCGCTACTGCAGCCTACACAACGCGTCGGATAAGTAATGTTCTAATAATGACGACTTTTGGGTATTGTACCCGAACTAAGATTGGTTTCTTGAGTGTGAGGACGCTCCTTGGCTCAAAATACCAGATTTCTTCAACTGAAACGTGAGCTTCTTAATATGCACGGAGTATGCTGGGAGCTCGTGAAGTAAGATGGTTCGACGCGGGAAAGTACCAATCGCCAACGTGTAACACTGTGCTACTCTACTCCGGCAAACCCTCCGGCAGCCCTCGTGAATCTGGAGTTGGTCTGCTACTAACGCCATTAGCACGCAGAGGCCTAATTTCCTGGCACCCACATGGTAATATTTCGAACTAGAGTACGGCGCGTCACGACCATACAGTGTTACGCCCCAATGAATCCCTCAACTTAGGATGAAAAGCACAATCAGGTAAGCGCTGTATTTAACGCAAGGGCGAACAGAGATATCTTCATCATGATGGGGGACTTGAATGCCAAGGTAGGCAACGACAATGAAGGACTCAGACATTTGATTGGGAAGCATGGCCTAGGCGAAAGAAATAAAAATGGATTTGTTGATTTTTGCAACACCAACGACCTATTCATAGGAGGCACCATATTTGAGCATAAGACCTGCCATAAAGTCAGCTGGGTGTCAACTGACAGGCAATCGTCATCCAATCAAATCGACCATGTGGTGATCGGCCAATGTTTAAGGAGCTGTCTTTTAAATGTCCGAAACAAATAAGGAGCCGACATAGGTATGCTATTGGATCATCAGCTTATGGTAGCTACTGTCCAGTTACGTACTGCATCAGTTGAAAGACTCCGCGATATTATCCGAATGCCTAGGTATCACATCGATCGGCTTAAGATCCCTCAGTAGGACAACAATTAAGTAATCATTTATCGCAAGGAGTGGAAGCAATCAGCAACTCACTGCCGGCAACTATCCAAGAACATTGAAAAGCTGTGAAAAATGTTTTCATATCTTGAGCGAAAAGTATTGTTGGCAGAAGCCAGGCAAGGCACAGCTCGTGGCGTGGATTGAAGAATGCAACTACTTAGATAGCAGATCAGCAACTAGGATCGCCCTGTATCCCTGTATCGAAAGAAAATAGGAGAAGTGCATCGTTGTGTATGACGAGACAAACGTAATTACCCTGGCCTCAGAAACAGAGGAAGCAGTTAGCAGATGCGATAGCGGAACCGTTTACCGTACGAGCAAAGAGCAGAGAGGTGGTCACCGCTCTAGCCAACATCCAGTGAAATGGTGCCGTACTCGCTTCAGATGAAGATCAGCTCAAGCGATGTAAGGAACATTCTTTAGGATTCTTAACCGTGTATTCGCCAACGATCTGCACCCAAATCAAACGGAACTGCTGGAGGTAACAATTTCGTGAATTCGCACCTCAACTCCCAGTAAAGATGAGATCGCTACCACGATCAACGCGCTAAAGAACCACAAGTCGGTAGGACTAGATGGTATAAACACAGAGATTCTGCGTGCCGCTCCAACGACATCAACAGAGCTTTTACATCCTCTTGTAGAGAGAGCTTGGGAGGCAGAAAGTTTCCCCGACGAGTAGAAGCCGGGAATGATTGTCAAGCTCCCTAAAAAAGGTACTCTTATGAAGTGCGAAAACTGGAGAGACATTTGCGTTCTTCCTGCAGTTGCAAAGGTAATAACCAAAGTATTACTTGAGAGAATTAAGGAACATCCGGAAAATACACTCGATGCCGAACAAGCCTGTTTCCGCACTGGATCCTCCTGTGTCGACCACGACACCCTGCGGATCATTATTAAACAGTGCATTGAATTTCGGTCACCACTGCACCAGCTGTTCATCGATTTTGAGAAGCCTTTGACAGTGGCAGAAGGGGTACACCTGATAGCTATTATTAAAGCAACTTATGATGGCTCTAAATGTTATCTGCTGCATAGAGGAAAGATGTCAGAGGAATTCGAGATCCTAAGTGTGGTACGACAAGGTTGAATTCTTTGGCCGATACTTTTTTTGTTGGTGATTAGCGATGTGGTTCGCGCAGCTTTATCTACTGAAAACTGAGGAATTCGTTGGAGACACATCTCAACTCAAACATCTGGACTATGTTGACGACGTTTGTTTACTCTCACACAGGATATTGGAGCTGCACCAAATGACAAAAAATGTGGAAAGGGATGCAAATGTTGCAGGTTTGAAGAATAATGCTGTCAAAACTAAAATCATCAACCTCCACACTAGCTCAGTAACTCAAATTAACATTCCAGGACAACCGGTAGAGAGAGTAGAGAGCTACTAATATCTTGGGAGTATTGTCTCAACCGAAGGTGGAACCGAATCGGCAAAGCAAAATCAGTGTTTGGAATGATGTCCATGATATGGCGAAGCAATGCGATCAGCTTAAACACCAAGCTACCACTGTTCCGTTCAAATGTTGAATCTGTGCTGTTGTATGGGTGCACCACTTGGTGACCGCTACTATCACAAAAAGTTTATAAAGGTTTGTAAATAGGTGCATACGGAACATCTTAAGGGTTTTCTGGTTTAACCATATGTCTAGCGAACATCTTTACTAGAGAACGGGTCAGGAACCAATAGGCACAAACATCCAACGACGGAAGTGGCAGTGGATTGGTCATACACTCCGAAAAGGCAACAGTTCCATAGCAAACCAGGCAATGCAATGGAATCCGTTATCTCTGGATGGTAAAAGAACGGGTCGTCCGAGAAATACATGGCGCAGAACAGTTGAGGAATAGTCACGGAAATTGGGGAAGAGTTGGAGAAAGCAGAAGCTAAATGCCAAGAACCTTACGCGATGGCGCGTAGGCGTAGTAAAGGGTGTTTTTTTAGGAGGTTTGTTTTTCCGATAGATGTCGTTTTATTTTATGACAGTTGTTTTGACAGCTCAAAGTGGCATTTCTACTCAGTATTGTTTGGCAAATCATTATGAATAGGTTAACTCCAGAACAACGTTTTCAAATCGTGGAAATTTATTTTCAAAATCAGTGTTCAATTAAAAATGTTTATAGAGCACTTCGTGAATTTTATGGTGCACATAATCGTCCGTCAGAGACCACCATAAAGAACGTAATTACCAAATTTCGGTCTACATTCACTCTTTTGGATGCCAAGCCACCGACAAGAATGAGAAGAGTTCGTACAGAAGAAAATATTGCTGTCGTTGAGGCCAGTGTCGAAGAAAACGACAATTTATCGATTCGTCGTCGTGCTCAGCAAATTGGACTTTGTCCATCGACTTTATGGAAAATTTTACGTAAAGATTTGGGTTTGGTGCCATACAAAATTCAATTGGTGCAAGAATTAAAGCCACACGACCATCGTTTGCGCCGTGAATTCAGTGATTGGTCGTTAAATCAATTGAACGAAGATCCATTTTTTTACCGTAAAATTCTCTTCAGTGATGAGGCGCATTTTTTGTTAAATGGATACGTCAACAAACAAAATTGTCGCATTTGGAGCAAAGATAATCCACACGCCGTTCAAGAATTACCAATGCATCCTGATAAATGTACTGTTTGGTGCGGTCTATGGGCTGGTGGGATCATCGGTCCATATTTCTTTAAAAATGAGGAAGGACGACGCGTTACCGTGAATGGAAATCGATACAGAACCATGTTAAATGAGTTTTTGTTGTCAAATCTTGAAGATATGGATATGGATGAAATGTGGTTTCAACAAGATGGTGCCACTTGCCATACAGCACGTGAAACAATCGACTTATTGAAAGAAACTTTCAACGACAACATTATTTCGAGAAATGGTCCGGTGAATTGGCCTCCGCGATTTGACGCCACTCGATTACTTTTTGTGGGGATACGTGAAGTCATTGGTTTATGTGGATAAACCTCAATCGATTGACGCTTTGGAAACCAATATTCAACGTGTCATTGCTGACATACGCCCTCAAATGCTTGAAAAAGTGCTGGAAAATTGGACCTCCAGAATGACATTTGTGAAAAATAGTCGTGGTAGCCATATGCCAGAAATTGTGTTTAAATGTTAAATGCCAAAAAATTATCTACCAAATAAAAAAAAATTTTGGTCATTTCATAATTTTATATGTGTTTTATTCAAAAAAAAAATCGGCAACCTCTTAAAAAAACACCCGTTAGATTAGAGGTAGAGAGAGGACCCACACGTGGATATAGGACATAGGCAGGAGAGTTTATTAGTAATAGTATTAATTTTGTTATTTAGTAGAATATTATAACCTGTTTTTATATAATTTTCATTCATTCGTTTTCATTATCGTTGGTTTTTACCTAAACTTTCATTTTAAATGGACCTCCTTTTCATTTATTGTTATTTGTCCGGAACATTTTTACTTAAACAGACTTTTAATTATTATCTTCAATAACTACCCTATATGTATTCGACTGGCACTGGAAATATTATCCCTTAAATCCTTTTAGTATTAACCTTAAGTTATTCTAATCAAAAAACCTAAAAACATGACCTTGAACCCATCTGGACTTACAAAGAATGTTCTCTCCTTCTTAAAGGTTCATCATATTGTAATGTTATACAATAAGGGTGTTGTCCTTTCTGCATTAATTTCATATTTCGCATTCTTTCGATTTTTATTTTATTTTGAATTTAATAAAGGGCTTAGCCCAACTTATTGCCGTGACGTAAGTCATTCAGGGAGTCATCCCTTGGCAATAAGTCTCTATATAAAAAAAAAAAAATATATGAAGAGGAAGGAAGTCTATAGATTTCATTATCGTATGGTAGAATTTCCCTTCCATTTTCGGCATATCCATTTGAATAAGCATATACCATTGACGCTTATAAAAAAAGGGTTACATTTTTCCTTTTTGGCATATCCTTGAATAGGCAACAGGCGCAGGTAGTATCGTATATTATCAGCTTATCGTAAAAAACAACAAAACGGCCTCCTTGACCTCATAATCTTATCTAGGACTGGCTTTACCGGACTTACCATCAAAGTTTGTAAGAAGGTATGCAAAAAAAGCAGTGGATAGCAGATTCTTTTGTTGTTGCTTTTATACGTATTATTGTATATGTAGTGTATAGTGCATTTGGGGTGTTAGAGCAGGTGTTCGGTGTCTCGGAATTTCATGTGCTTCAATGGAAACAAAAGGAAACACATAAACAATCTTTACTACGGTATCTCTGGGGGCAATTTTTCGATGACACAGTAGTGACTTGGAAAATATTTCTAAATCAATTTCATTTTAATTGCAGCCGTTCTTTCTTCTTTACCTTTATCAATAAGTCTAATTGATCAATGAATGTTAAAATGTTTTTTATAATATCCTTTTATTAAATTTTTTCTTATTATTTAAGAATAATTTCGCAAATCTTAAAACTAAGTTTTTCTGCCATAATATCTAGTTAACTCTACTGGTAGAGTAGTTGCGGTTTTTTCTTTAATCGGACACGTCATCAGAATAAATAATTTTTCTTATTTGTGACTATTGTGGCTATTTTTGTGACTTTCACTGTAGTTGCAAGCAGTATTTTCTATACTTTATCTAAGATAACTTGTTCTTTTTAAAGAGAGTATCATACATCCCTTAATGGTGTGCATATACCACACAGCTTTTAAGGCCAGTACAGTATAAGTTTTTTGATGCCTCTGGACGTGCTTTTTTCTTCACATCTTCATCTTTATTTGCAAGTTTAGATCAATTACCTCAGATATTACGAGGGTATTAGGTCAATGTTAAAATAATTTTGGGGGTTATCCCATTGATAGACGAATGCAAACAAACAATCCGTTTAATGGATAAATGTTGTTGATGATGCTGATTAAATGACTAAGGCTGATGATATGCAACATTCTTATGTGGCATTAGTTTTGGCCAGCATAAAACTTGTAGAAGGTTACGAATTTTCTAATGAAAATAATTGGAAAGAATGTAACGATGCTACTGCTATCCAACTGAAATAAAAAAAACAATACAAAAAAAAAACGAAGTGTTACTGAAACAAAACGCCACAGAACTTTTATTTTTTGATGAATTTGATGAATTTTATTGAATCAAATTCAAAAATTTTCACAAATATTTAAATTTTTGAATTGCATTAGCAGTTTTCGATTTGGCCACCCTTAGCCGCGATTATGACCTTCAAACGGCCGACAAAGCTATTGCATGCAGCTACGAAAGTGGCTCTGCGGTATTTAGGCCCATTCCCGGCGAAGCGCTTGCTTGAGATGATCGACACTTTGGTATTTTTTTTGTCCCAACCTTGCTCTTTAAAATATGCAAAACCGAGAAATCTATCGGATTTGCATCCGGCGAATTTGGTGGCCATTGGGCAGTGGAAATGAACCGTGGAACGTTGTTTCTCTACCAATCTTGTTTGACGCGCGCTTTATGACTCGGCGCCGAGTCCTGTTGAAATGTCCAGGCTCTGCGGCCGAAATATTTTTGTGTCCAAGGCTTCAATGCTCCCTCCAACACATGATCCCGATAAATTTGAGCATTTACCTTGATGCCACGGTCAAAAAAAAAAAAACGAGCAGTGAACGGCTTTCGGCCGTTACGGCGGCCTAAACCATCACCATCGGTGGCGCTTGGTTTCGAGTGGCAATCCGTTGGTCCAAATTTTCAGTAGAACGGCCGGACAAGTAAATCCGGTCGTTTTGCTTGTTCACATATTGCTCAATAACGAACGGTGACTCATCAGAGAAAACCAAATTCGGCAAATCGCCACTTTCGTGCAAGCGTAACAACTCCTTTGCTCTTTTCATTCTAACTTTTTTTTGAGCATTGGTGAGACCATGCGTTTTTTGGAGTTTAAAGGCCTGTAGTCCAAGATTATCTTCCGAAATGTCCTGCATCCTTTCGTGCGAAATGTTCGCCTCACGAGCCATTTTTCTGCCGCTACGGCGCGGATTCCGTGCCAAACTTCACCTTCCGAATGATATCCGGCGATATTGCAGTGCGTTTCGGTCCACCACCATGGCGTTTTGCAATGCTGCCAGTATCGTTATAACGATTTATGGTGCGATACACAAACATTTTATTCACATGCAGATGTTTTAACTGGTTAACCTTCTGCGGCTGTGGGTTTCCAGCCAAATGTAGAGCAATAACACTATTACGCTTGAATTCCATTGAGGATAACTTTTTTCTGAATATTTCCCACTAAAATGCCTTTGTACGCTTGTAAACAATGGAATGAATGAATGGCGCTCTGTCATCACTGGTTTGACAGCAATGACAGTCTGAAGATGGTAACACTTCGTGTCAGTCACCCGGTAATTTTTTCTTGCAACAATACTTTCATTGACTGAATACCAAAATTTGGTTCAGCGCATAAATTTATCGTGCAGTAGTTTTGATGCCAAAAAATGGTGGTGCTAACTCGGATGTGGCCGTCCTAGCAAGACATCAGGCAGTAGACTGGTCACAAACAGCGTGGGCGTTTAGAAATCAAGGGAAGGTAAAGATGAGATGATTATGAATTGCAGAGAAAATAAATCCTCATACCGCAGCTCCATTGACGGACTAAGACATTTTTTTACAGATGACATTTGCGGACAAGACTGGATTATCACTTATAATACTTTAGTAGATGATATATGGTAAACAGTCTATAGTAAATAGAATATGGTACTTTACAAGTTCGCTAAGTAACTCCACAAGGAAGCCGCCGCGTTGGCCGTCCTAGCCTAGACATGGAAAAGGACAATAGAAGAAGAAGAAGTAAGATCCCAGGGGACCGAGTGGCGTCTCTTGAAACCTCAGGCGTTAAATCGAGTTCGTTGGCGGGCGTTCGTAGAAGCCCTATGCTCCCCCGCGGAGTAAAGAAGAGTAAGAAGTTTTGATGAAGAACATTTAAATGATGTTGTATTCCATAATTATTGGAATTGATGGTACTATCATCTGTTATATTTTCTCAATATCTAAACTACAACTGTTTTTCTAAAACAACAAAGGCGCTCTTAATGGAAAACTTATTATGTTAAACAAAACACATTCTTATTTGGTATAATAATAAAATTTTATTTATTTATAACCTTTGAAATCAATTATACATAATATCCTTTTGTTCACAGATCATAGGTAGGATTCATTACCTGCCCACAGAACAGCAGCAAGTCAGTTTTACCATCGACAATCATATAGGCAAACGGTCGGTTGAAAATTAAGGCTTCCGAGTGTACAAACCTATTGGTTCCTAGCGATAATCTTCCTTCCTCGTTGACATGAATTCTTGTATCCTGTTGGAGTTTTGAGACGGAAATCGTTGGATGAATTTTTCGTAGATTTCCCTCAGCAAATATATCCTTAATGCCTACCTAAAAAAATTATTAATTATTGATAAAAAATAAAGTATTAACTCGTGCAACATACTTCTTCCAACATTTGTTTAGCGTTAAATCTTGTCCACATAGAGAATTTCGGCAATCGAACCTCTTTATAGGAATTTCCGGACATGCTGAGCATAACTCTTTCCATTCCAACGGTTGAAAGTTTTTTGACAACTTCTTTGACGGAAGTTCCTATGGAATTGTTAAAATATTCAAGTCAGACTTCTGATGATTAATTTTTAAAATTACTAACCCCTGATTGGTAAAAAGAGCATCATCGAAAAACGATCATCAAGTCCGTACGGCAACTGCACAACGTAACTTTTCAAATCGTTATTTAATGTTACAGCTCGTGATTTATCGATCATCATTGTTACTTTGGCAATTTCATTGTCGTCCTCATCATAAAAATATTCTTCTTGTGATATGTTTTTGTTAAAGGAATACTGAAAAATCATAATGGTTAATGGTTAACTGAAAGATATTCGTTGTTCTTTTTACCCTCCATTGTCCTTTGAAGTACATTGTTGAAAGCGGCATGAGTTGAATAAAGTTTAAATTTTGATATTTTAACACGGAATGGATATAATAATAAGTGGCACGTCGGACCTTATTATCTATGATGGCAGCAGCCCTTTTCGGGTTCGTAAAGTCAACGGGAATTAAACCAGCTTGATTGTAATTTTGCTCCACAATATTTGTAAATTTATAATTGATTGGCATATGTGTATTGTATAAAAGAGCTTGCCAAGTTAATATTTCGACAGACGATGTCCTAGTGCTATTGGAGAGATGATTGAGCAAAATTAATAAATACTATTGTGTTCCCAACTTATATCCACTTACTTGAGAGTTTTCTGGATAATCTGGTAGGCTTGATATTGTGTATTCTTATCGCCAATATATCCTAAATCTGCTTGTAGCTTCGTAAGGGTCGAACCAGTTGCACCTTCAGCGATTAGCAGAAGAAGGGACCAAATGGAAATTGGTGAAAACGAAAACTCATTTCCAGTTGGGGTGAACTGGTCAGAAAGCTTCGAGAATAGATTAAGTGAGAAGTTTTGTAGACTTGGAGCGACTCGTTCTAAAATTTCCAGTTGTTCGGAAGTAGTTAGACCGTTAGCTGGCCGACTGGATGGTCTTATAGCCGTAATGAACGATGCAAAATATACGGTCACTAAAAGTGCTGCCAATGCTCCTGGAAGAAAAATATAAGAGAGAGCCTTTTAATGAAATTTTTTATTCTTACCTCTGAGTCGAACCATTGTAAAGTGTATTGTTTAGTTTAACTTTTAACTTTTGAGCTGGAAGTAACAGATAGTAGCTAATTGCAAGTAACCAAGCTACTGCCTAACATGCCTTCGCTGAGATGCCCTTATATACTTGTGCCACATATCTGATAGAAAGATAATTATGGCCTATCAGAAAGATGGTGTTGTTTTAATTTATAACAGTTGTGTTGTTCAGCAAACATATCTGCTTTTGTATTTTATCAAATGCGGATGTTTAAGCAAACAATTCTGCACTAATAGAGTTTAAAAGTTGCTATCATGCTTAGTGAACAAATAGAACAACTTCGGTAACACAAACAACATGAAATTAGGTTGTTTTTGAATAACTGAAGATATTCAAATTGTTGTTGTAAGCCAGTTGTTAAAGACAAAATTGTGTGCTTATCTTATTTATTTTGTAGCTTAGGTGGTTCATGGTTTTTATTGATAAGACTGCAGATATTCCTTGTTGTTGTTGTATGCCAGTTATTAACACAAATATGGAAGAACTTAAAAACAAAATTGTTTGCACATTTTATCTATTTTGCTATTTTTGGTAACGACATCCGCTGTTGTTCAAGTTTTATTCATTAATGCTTTAAATCGCTGTCTCAATTTCAACAGGTATCATTTTTAAAATGCTGTACAATTTTATTAGTATATCCTTTGATTCACTAATGCTATGTAATTTGTACTCAGTTTATCCCGCCAAGATACGAGGAACCGCAGAGTATCTTGAAGAGCTAAAATTGAGTCCAACTTGTTCACTCATCCTTGGTGCAATGCCTGGCATCAGGAAGCACATTGACTTTGTGGAGCTGTGGAGCTCGATAGTTGTGAGTGCCTTTTCCGTTTGTTAGGCCTGATACTACAAACTAATCCGGTACAATTGACTGTCGAGTTTTTGGTTTCTCATGGAACGTACGCTCACTATATAGAGCTCGAGGTGGACAGCAGCTTTCGGCCGTTACGGCGGCCAAAACCATCACCATCGGCGGCGCTTGGTTTCGAGTGTCAATCCGTTGGTCCAGTTTTTCAGTAGAAAGACCGGGCAAAAGGAAATCCGGTCGTTTTGCTTGTTCACATATTGCTCAATAACGAACGGTGGTGACTCATCGGAGAAAACCAAATTCGGCAAATCGCCACTTTCGTGCAAGCGTAACAACTCCTTTGCTCTTTCCACTCTAACTTTTTTTTTGAGCATCGGTGAGACCATGCGTTTTTTGGAATTTTTAGGCCTGTAGTCCAAGATGATCTTTCTCCTTTGTATAAAATATTTTCATAATTTCTAATTAAACGTCTTTCGTTTGAACTTATAATGTTGCATTACTTAACGTACATAATAATTTAAGGTACCCTCTGTACTTATTTTATTTTTCTCTACTTACCATATAAAATATTTAGATTTTGGTTAAAATAATAACAAAGATAATAATGATCGTTGAAACCAAAACTTATGGTGACTATGTAAGAGACATGTTTTTTTTTTTATAATTTGCGCACGCTTCAAGGGGTTCGCACCCTTATAATGCTCGGCTATATGCTTGGCACAGCGTGGGCGTTCTGCACAATCCCCGACATAATGTTAAGGGAGTACTGTTTAGGAAGCAAATTTGATGTAGAAATGTTGGACCGGGCAAACTGGTGCAATGTTCAGGCACTGGACGCTAGATGTCTACTCTGGTTCACAGATGGAAACTGGAGTTGGAGCTTTTGTTTTTGAACACAACACCAAAGTCTCGATACCATTGGGAAAAAGTCTCACGGTTTTCCAGGCGAAACTCCATGCCATTGAGACTTGCGCCAGAATTAACCGTAGTAATGGAATGAAGGGCGCTATATTATATATCTTTTCAGATAGCCAGGCAGCACTCAAAGCGCGCTCGTCCAACTCAATGGACTCATTATCTGTCAAAAAATGCCACGATGCACGGCAATCTCTTGCCGTACACAACATAGTGAAACTCGGTTGAGTCCCTGGTCATCATGGAATTGCAGGCAACGAATCTACAGATGAACTAGCTAGGGCTCAGAATATGCGTTCATAGGATCTGAACGCTACAGTGGTGTCAACTGGACTAAGCCCTTTATTATAATTAAGAATTAATTCGCAGAAAATCTTACAAAAAATGACATACGTGAGCCTTCAAAATTCTGGGTAAATCCATTGAAAAATTCGGGTTTTCAGGAACTAGCTGACTTCTTTCTTGAATGCTCACAACTCGTCAGTGAATTGTACCGGATTCGTTTGTAGTACCAGGGCTAACAATCGAAACTATCGAGCCGATAAGCTCCAACAGATGTCTTCACCGAAGTCCACGTGTTTAAGGTACTATGTGAAAGTCCATTATATACAGCTATTGTTAGTCGTTAGAACAACACGAATTACAAAAATATAAATAGTAGTGGTAAGTGTAGGCAGCCTTGCCGCACACCTTTTTTGACTTCATATCATCTGACACCCTACTATTATAAAGGGTGTTTTTTTAGGAGGTTTGTTTTTCCGATAGATGTCGTTTTATTTTATGACAGTTGTTTTGACAGCTCAAAGTGGCATTTCTACTCAGTATTGTTTGGCAAATCATTATGAATAGGTTAACTCCAGAACAACGTTTTCAAATCGTGGAAATTTATTTTCAAAATCAGTGTTCAATTAAAAATGTTTATAGAGCACTTCGTGAATTTTATGGTGCACATAATCGTCCGTCAGAGACCACCATAAAGAACGTAATTACCAAATTTCGGTCTACATTCACTCTTTTGGATGCCAAGCCACCGACAAGAATGAGAAGAGTTCGTACAGAAGAAAATATTGCTGTCGTTGAGGCCAGTGTCGAAGAAAACGACAATTTATCGATTCGTCGTCGTGCTCAGCAAATTGGACTTTGTCCATCGACTTTATGGAAAATTTTACGTAAAGATTTGGGTTTGGTGCCATACAAAATTCAATTGGTGCAAGAATTAAAGCCACACGACCATCGTTTGCGCCGTGAATTCAGTGATTGGTCGTTAAATCAATTGAACGAAGATCCATTTTTTTACCGTAAAATTCTCTTCAGTGATGAGGCGCATTTTTTGTTAAATGGATACGTCAACAAACAAAATTGTCGCATTTGGAGCAAAGATAATCCACACGCCGTTCAAGAATTACCAATGCATCCTGATAAATGTACTGTTTGGTGCGGTCTATGGGCTGGTGGGATCATCGGTCCATATTTCTTTAAAAATGAGGAAGGACGACGCGTTACCGTGAATGGAAATCGATACAGAACCATGTTAAATGAGTTTTTGTTGTCAAATCTTGAAGATATGGATATGGATGAAATGTGGTTTCAACAAGATGGTGCCACTTGCCATACAGCACGTGAAACAATCGACTTATTGAAAGAAACTTTCAACGACAACATTATTTCGAGAAATGGTCCGGTGAATTGGCCTCCGCGTTCGTGCGATTTGACGCCACTCGATTACTTTTTGTGGGGATACATGAAGTCATTGGTTTATGTGGATAAACCTCAATCGATTGACGCTTTGGAAACCAATATTCAACGTGTCATTGCTGACATACGCCCTCAAATGCTTGAAAAAGTGCTGGAAAATTGGACCTCCAGAATGACATTTGTGAAAAATAGTCGTGGTAGCCATATACCAGAAATTGAGTTTAAATGTTAAATGCCAAAAAATTATCTACCAAATAAAAAAAAATTTTGGTCATTTCATAATTTTATATGTATTTTATTCAAAAAAAAATCGGCAACCTCTTAAAAAAACACCCGTTACAACTTACGTGACATTTAGGCACCTTCGTAGATGGTCTTAACAATTGATGTCTCCTACGTACGGCACACTATTTTAAATCGCGATTTAAGCTATCAAAGGTCTTCTTCTCTGTTTCTAGAAATACAATTAAAAACACACTTTTTTTCAATAGTTTTTCATAATTTTATTTTTGTCCTTAAAAATTCGTATATTTTCTCTTAACCTTTGTAGACATTTCTTTTCTTGTTTTTCACAATTTGTTGGTATTTTCATTAATATTGTAATGTTATCAACTACGCTTATATATTACATTACGATATAATATATATATTTATATTTGCAGTTTTGCCATTTTTCATAGTTTCTTTTTTATTATTAATAATTATTAAATAATATATTTTATTTTATTTTTAACATTAAAAAATATGTAAATGATGCATACTAAACTAATTGTGATTCTACTCCCCAGTGGAAGAGAGAAAAGCGATAGACTCAAAAGATTTAGCCTCTCTCTAACAAATGGTTAATTTTAAATTAAAATTAATATCAATAAAATTATATTTACTTTTGGGCAGAAAATTGCGGAGTTAATGTTTCGTTTGCGAGACACCCGTACTTTGTTTATTCATAGATTATAAGAAAGACTGTTTGATGTTTTTTTCTTCTTGCCTTTCTGTTTCTGTTTTTTTAAATCAAATATACAATTGTTTCTTTATTATTAATAAATAGTCAGATAGACAAAAATTATATATATAATATTAGCTCATTTATTTTTTTTTAAGTAGAGTAATATTTAAGATTTGTTCTACAATTAATATCACGATTGTCCTCTTTTTTTTATTTTAATAATTTTGTTTTTTTTTTTTGTTTTTTTATAAACAAAAGATACATTTTAATTTTTTAAATATAGATTTTTCAGATGGCAATGCATTTTAGAAATGCTTTGTTAACTTGGTTAACAAAGTTACAGTTTTTGCAGTCAGATATTTTTTGTTTTGTTTTTTCAAATTTTCTAATTTGTTTTAGTAATTAGTTGTTAATATACAAAATTTAAATTTTATTTTTATAATTAAATTAAAATTGACATAAGTTTATATTTTCTATATAATTATGTTACAAACAATCAGTTACTTAAAATAAAGTTAAATTTTATTAGAAAATTAATAAAATGTTAGTAAGTTAAAAACATTGCATCTAAGTTGTTTTTAAAAGTTTTTATATTTTTTTATTTTTAGAATTTACCTTTTTTGTAATAAACTTTCTAATTCACTTCGCTAAAAAAATTGAAAACATTGTTTTTCTATTAAATGCACAGCACAGGATTTTAAAATTTTTTTTAAACACAGAATAATATTCTTTTATAGGTAGTTAGATATGAAACGGAGCATGGAACACTAACATATATATCATAGTCGATAAAGTTCCATAAGAATCTGTGCCAGGGTCCATCTATACGACATACTATATACCCATAAGAGAATGGATTAGTTACATAGTCGATATTCCGTGTACGTAGTTCTGCAATTCTGAATATGTACTAAGACTCATCTTGAAGAAGAACGAAGATAATGAATTATTGCTTTCTGATTGAAAATTTCCTACAAAATAAAATGATGACACAACAAATGTAGGGGTTGCGAAATTCCTGTAGTTAATTGAAGACTTTTGCAACTAAGATAACAAAAAGGTTGGGACAGTAGTTGTTATAAGCCAGGAATGAACACCAAAAGCCAAAGCAGTGCGTTAGCAATAGAAAAAAAATATATGTCCATCATAGTGAGTGTCCATAACAATACAACCCAAACCAGCAAAATCCAGAACTCACCGGTCAATAGATTATGTGATTGCCATACCCATGATGAAATTTTTGACTTCTTCAAAAAAAAGGCATTTTCGCTACAAAATGAATGGAAGTTCCGCTTGAGTCACTAGCTACCACCAGGGCACTTAATTATAAGAGTGATATCTTAACCCTTCCTTTGACTAAGCTTTTTTGCAGCTGCAGAGTTTACGAAACTGCCATTAATCTACAGCTTTACAATTGCGAATCTTGTACTGTGCTGAAAGTTGAAAGACCTAAGTGGAATATGAAATCCTAACCAACAACCCTGCAATCAAAGAGTGTTCGCACGAAGGCACTCCAAAAAAAATGAGACGGCAACGAACGAATTCCCTAGATAAGATCTTTTCGTTACGGATATAGACGGTGGCGCACCAGCATCCCCAGTAATGATGAACGGCTCAAACAACACCTTTTATAGCTGCATGGACTTATTTGACATTCAGAAAACCTACGTAGGTAGGTCCGGAATACTCGGTTCCTTTTGTCCAATGAGACATCAAAGGTTCGAAACATTTTTAAGAACAACAATTTCCGGACCACACAAGCATACACCAATTGCAGCTGAACAATTAGTGGAGACCTTAGCTACAGACCTTATATAAATTTCATCCAGGAAGTATGGTGGAATGGTGTTGGGGAAAAGAGGATGAAAACTTGTGATATCTGTGAGAAGCGGCAGAACTAACTATTCAACAATTGGTTAACAAATTCAAAATTCCCTTTTGACCAAAATGATTAAAGGATTTAAATATCCAAACTGACTAATCACAAAACTGCTAGTTCTTTACAATGGCAGAAGATTCTTTGGTAGAGTGCATACAACAGTTTATCTCATGAATACGATACAGAATGTCCATTGCAGCTGTAGGGGTGGTGGGAAGTCCACGCTCATACATAGAAAAGTCAATCATTGGTCTTTCCTTATCTAGTCACGATTTACTGCCTTGTCTAAGGCAGTCCACTAAACAACCACCCCGTTGAGATGGTCTTACTACCGATATATGGGGGTGAAGATCACAACAAGAACTTAAAGTATTGAACAAAAAATGTATTTGCGAATTTTTAAAAAACAAGGAAATTGTTCCTATTTTGTTAAATGTTTGTCAGCTCATACATACACACAATAAATTGATGTGTTTTTTATTGATATGTTCTGTTTTTGTAATTAATGGCGCGCGTCTTTTATACTTGACCAAGTTATGCTAACAAGTTACTAAAAAGTAAAAAAGCAAACCCGGTGCACTTTTCATTTATGTCAATATAAATACTTGCAATTCTATTCAAAAAAGAAAATTTTCAAAATCAAAAATTCATTAATTTCTTGATTAAGAAGCCCAAGCGCAAATTTAAAACATAATTGTGATGCTACAATATTTTTAGTATGTAATTCATGTTTTGTTTTTTATTCCCTTTGGTATGATTTGTTGTTTATTTACATTTCAACGATTAAAAGTAATATTTTTTGTTTATTTAATTTATTTCTTAATTGTTCATTGTTCGGTTTAGGAATCATGGCCCTTGCAATGCTTTATCTTTTTCTTTTCAGTGATGTGTGTTAAGTGCGAAAACAATTACTATAAGAGAATGTAATCGCTGTATAATTATTTATAACATTATTATTATATAAATAACAATTTGCTTTAGTTTCTCTTTTTTCGTAATTACCCATTGCTAAGAAAAAATCCATCCATATTACTCCATGCTTCTGAGAGTGGGTCTGAAGTTACATAATTCTCTGATCGACTATTTGACTAATTATTATATATATATATATATTTGACTAAAGATATTATATTATAATTAATATTTTTGCTAATTATTTACATGGTATTTACAATATTAATAAGTTACTTCTTATTTTCGCTTGTACTCGTAGATACATCTAAATTTAAAAGAGAATTTCATTCGTGATAATTGCGATACTTTTTACAATTTCATACATTTGTTGATATTCCTTAGGAAAACAATTATTATTGTTGTATTATTAATTTATTATTGAAAAAAATTTACACTCACGTTCACACTTGAGTGACTAGGAGTCAAAGCGACACTGTGAATAACGGCAGAATAACCACCGCGAACGACAGAAGGAACAGCTTTTCACCCGAACTGCTAAGTGCACTCGCCTGACACAGCAAATCTTCCGGAAATATCTCAAGAATGGGCAGCTTTCGGCCAGTTGTTGGATCGTGACATGTATTGGCGCGTGCACGCTGTATGGTAAAAGATGGTAAAAGAAGTAATGACGTTAATATAAAAATCAAGAAAGAATTATTTTAAAAGACATATCATTGATAGTTTTAATAAAAAATTAGTATCTAAGGAGGAGGAAAAATGTTCTTAAACGAAAAAGGTTTAAATTTTCTAGGTCCATATTTATTTCTGTGAAATTGTGGAATACTTCATTAGACAAGAATTGGAAAATGGACATGCAATAGAATTGCAATCTGCTTTTCTCCTGTACAGGTCTACTAAATGAATACCTAAGCACTTCGTCCACCGGCACAGGATATTTTTCTACTACAAGAGCTTGATCATTTTGCTTGGTAGATTTTTTGGACACAGAATAATATCCTTTTATAGAAAGTAAGATGCGACACTGAGGAGTGATGATGGAATACTGATATACTTCAAATCCGGTGGAGTTCCGCAATAATCTGTGCTTGGGCACACCTGAACGACATACGATATACGTTGCATTCCTCAAGGATAGATTGCAAATGAATGGCTTTAGATACTGTAGTACCCATGAGCTTCTGATCAGGTTCAATCAACACCCTTAACCACCTTCACGAGCAGTGAATGGACTTTTCAACAAGCCAGCAGTCGAATCCTATACTATCGCCATCAACGAAACGAGGAGGCAGACAAACGCGACAGAAGCAACAGCTAGTTGAGTTAAAAAAAGTTTAACATTGAAGCTTTTCTTGGTATACATTTTTATAAAGCATTGGTTTATTTCCAGGCTTATAAGCAGAATTATTCACTCAAATTCTCAAATCGCTAATGCAAAGCTGATATGACCTGTTTTAATTAACAAGGCGCTCCTTGATCAGTTAATCGATTGGGAGCATACCCACAACCACAAACGCTGCGTCGCTCGATATGATTCTATAGCCACAGATCACTCCTAGTGCACTCAATCGTTGGATAGATGACATCTATCGCCAGTAACTAACCTTATCCATTGTGTCAGCCCAAATTGGCGCTCCGTATACTATACTATAGCCGATCGTTTTCTTCCGTTTTTTTACTCCTCCAGTGTTCGGCATTATTCGAGACAGTGCTGAACATACAGTCTCTGCTTTATTGCTAGCAGCCTTCATATGCTCTTCGAATTATAGTCTCGCATAAATTACCATTCTAATTTCCAACCAACTTCAATGGTTATTGTCTCTCTTATTTTCCTACTGGATATAAGTAAAGCTTCAGTTTAATGTTCTGCCAACTGTAATCAGATTGACATCAACCCATGCCGGATAGTCCTAATTGTTGCATTTCATATTGCGGTCCTTGTGTGGATGTCATCTGCAAAATCTCTGCCTCTTCTGGTATTTGTAGCCTAAATCGTACAAACATATTGTAGCTTAATGTACCATCGTACATTCTATTCTACAATAAAGGGGCTAGCACATATCGCTAAGGAACTCCTCCTGTAACCTTATATTCCTTCAGGCCATTATCGGTATTATATAGCAGAGTTCTGTTACTAAATTAATCTGTCACCAACAACCTCAAAATGTACGACGGAACCTCTCTTCGACGGAGGTCATTGAAGATGCAACTCCATTTGGCTGAACTGAATACGTTCTTGATATCGAGGGTGACTATAGTAGAATACTTTTTAGTTCCTCCCTTCCACCTTATCCCATCTATCGCTTATCGCGCCAACTTTTTAACAAATTCAATGGCGCCTTGCGAAACCCATATTGGTGTTCTGCAAGGTCTCCTGGTTGTACTACTGATTCCTCTAGCACACCCCAGAAAGATATTTCTAAGATTTTGCCCATTGTCTCGAGTATACATATAGGACGGTATGAAGATGGTCCGTCCGGTGGCTTTTTCGCTTTAGAGATAAGAACAAGCCTCTGTTTTTTCCACTCAACAACAGCCTTTTCCATATACATCAGGCCCAGCAGATTTAAGATCATTTAATACTCTACCTACTTGATGAGTACGAAAGTAGATAAGTCCCATTGAGGATTCGACTCTTGAAAGTATAGGCGTTAACAAGGCGCAATCTGGTAGCGTTGAGCTAGCTGCGAAATGTGAAGCAAGCAGATTGGCCTTGTCTATAGAAGTGACAGTTGGAGTGCCATTTTGAATGAGCGTTGGAATTGAAGACGAGACCGTATTTTTAAAGGACAATTCTTACTACCTTTGTGACATGGAAGTTTATTTTGATTCAGTTGCTGGTCATAGTCGACATGGAAGTATATTTTGATTCAGTTGCTGGTCATAGTCGAATTCGATTCGTCTAAGGTAGGCATTGCAATCATAACTGACTCGTCTAAGTTTGGTTCGGTTTTCCACAGTTGGATTTTGTTTATATAACCGAAAGCATACCTCCCAATTCATTGAAATCATACCAAGCATTTTCCTTGATGGGTTTGATACACTTAGTCCTGGAAGAGATAAACTGTCTCATACCATCCTGGTTTATGTTTGTGATCGTATCAGAAATGGCATCCACGCACCACTATTGGCATTCAGTGGTCAGTTAATATTTCCAAAGAGGCCATCCCAGTCGGCTTTCTCGGGGAAGCCATAATTTTCTTTCTATTTTCAAGGTAATTAATGTGAGTGACACAGCGTGCATCAAAAAAAAAACTCTCGCTATGACCTCGTTCGCCAACAGACCAACCTTGGGCTTTTTTGGTGCACGTTCACCTGGAGAAAACCACTGTCTTGATTGTTTCTTGGTCTCTGGTGTGTTGTGATGGATCCGTGTTTCGTCCACGGTTACAAAACGGTACAAAAACTCATTCAGATTGCGGCTGAACATCGCCAAACACTCAGCACACGAAATTCACTTTTTTCCATTTTCGTTAAGATTCACGAGGTTGTCTGCTTTCAATGGCTGTCAAACAAAAACTTAATTACGCAGCTTGCTCAAAACTGGCCAGTGGTCTATCAATAGATGGCAATTGACGGGCGCAATGTTGCGTTTAAAGTTACTGCCCGGGAAATTCAAAAAGACACTGACTTATCAAACTGCTCTTACAATGAATTACAAGAAATACAGCAAAAAATTTTGTAATAAAAATTCCATTGACAGGAAATTATCGAGTGGTGTCAAATGGCTTTATATTGGACGACAATTTACCAAAAAAGAAAAACCAATAATACCTGCTACTGATCTACTACTATTACTCACCTGCACCATTCGCTTCATGTCATCCTTTTGGATGACTTTAATCTGCGCCGATTCCCTTAGCCATCGCCGCAACCAGTGTCCAAACCAAACCAATCCACATTCACATTCAAGCGGATTATACGATGTATCCAGTCCACCCATGATACTGCGCGTTCCCACCATATCCCAGTACGTTTTATTTGGATAGAAGCTATCGGCCGCCAGAGCAGCTATTCGATTATTTGAAATATCAATTGACAGATGTGGCACCGCTCGCAGCGTGTAGAAAATGCCCGGTGGCAAATCGGAGATTTTCGTATTTCGGATTTTCACTGTGAGTTTATGATTGCGACCCAAACCCTCCAGTGCATCACTGGAAATCGTTAGCACATTCGATCCATAAATATCCACCACACTGAGTTTGGTATTATTGACAAGTTTGGCAAACATTCCTGCGCCAATATTACTCTCAACCGCGTGCACTCGCAACTCTTGCAGTCCCGGCAGTCGCGATACAATCTCGCCCAGATTGCCCGCTGATGTCATATGCAAGCGACGTAAGCTTCGCAATTTCGCAAACACGACCGCATTGGCGACCTTAACATCGAGAATGTTCAACTCAGTTAAATGCCTGAGGGCAATCATATCGTGCATGGATATGCGACGAATTGGATTGTGCGCCAAGTCCAGCACTCGCACAGAGCTCGGCAGATAATCGACTACACTGCTGGCGTTCATAATCTTATTGATGGACACATTCACCTGTCGCAACAGTCGCATCTCGTGCAGTGGCGACAGCTCTTGCAAGAAATTCCCACTGACATCGAGTTCCGAGAGCAATGGCAAATGGAGCTGCGGCAATACGTACAATCCCATTCCGCGAATACGCATCCGACGTACTTGAGGCGTATGTAGGAACACCTCGCGCAAATTGCTCGTCACCAATGGATTATATGACAAATCCAAATTGGTCAGATTACTTAGGAACATAAAGGTGTTGTCCGGCAGAACGGTTATCTTGTTGCGTGACAAATTCAAATCGAACAGGAACTGTGAATTGATGAACATACTCGAGTCGAGGTATTCCAAGTTGTTGGCGGCGAATTGAATACTTCGCAGGGTGAAGCCAACATCGGAGAATGCGGGCACCGGCCAGACAGAGAGGAAATTCTCCGAAATGTCCAAATACTCCAGGCGGGTGTTCATGAACACCTCCCGTGGCAGGGCGCGAAGTTGATTGCTTCGAATTCTCAGAATGCGAAGTTTTCGCAGATTCGAGAACTGTTCAACTTGTAATTGATCCAGACGATTAAAGCTTAGGTCCAACTCCTGCAGGCCGTTAAGTCCTTGAAAACTTCGCCTACGCAGTGAACTTATATTATTGTGAGCCACATTGAGCACTTCAAGGAATTCCAGATCACCGAATGCGTTATTCCCCAGCGATGTCAAACTGTTCCACATGAGATTCAGCACTCGCAGTGTATTTCCAAGATTGCTGAAGCTATCGCTTTTTCCAATCAAATTCTGGCTTATGTCCAAGTGATAGATGTACATGTAGGAGCTGAGACTGTCGTCGAAGGTGGCAATATGATTGTTGGATACATTCAGCTTGAGTGGCGTCGAAGCGTTCGATACGAAGTGAAACATCTTTAGGGACAGAGCGCAAAGGGAATTGTGCATAAGGTCCAAACTGACTAAACTTGGCAGGAAGGTGAAAGCTCCGTGAGAAATGTTCTTAAGTCTATTGAAGGACATGTCGACGAATCGCAGGTATTCCAAGTTGAAGAAAGCGTGCTTCTCCACAGAGTGGAGTTTGTTCGATTGCAGGTTGAGAGTTTGTAGATCGCCCAGGTTATAGAAGGCTTTAGCGGGTAGTTTCTCCAAGGCATTGTACGAGAAGTCAATCTCGACCAAATGACGATGCACCTCTGGAATGAATAGGCCTTTCGGAATTTGCTTGATCTGATTGAAGCCGAGATTTATGTAGCTCAGCTCCTTCATGGTGGCCAGAGACTCATTGTGCAGACTCTTCAGGTTGTTGTTATCCAAACCGAGCCACATTAGCTGTGACAGTGGATGTAGGGCATCCAGGGGGTCAATCGATTCCATACTTCTAGCCGGAAAAACGGCAAACGACAGTTCTAAAATCTTTAACGTTCGCGAAACATTCTCGAACACATAGGGATTCGTTATTGTGATGTCATTGAAGCTTAAGCTGATCTCCTGAATCTGATCGAGACCGTTCAGTGAACCCAAATGCAGGTGGGTTATCTTGTTGTTTCGCAGAAGAATCGTCTGTAGCTGACTTCCCCAGCCATCCGATGCGAAAATATTCTCCGGAATTTCCATTATAGTATTATATCCCATGTTCAAGTACGACAACTGTGTGTAGTTCTTCAATGCCAGCACAGGAATCGCTGTGAAGTTATTTCCACTCAAACTGAGAACCCTCAGATTTCCGGTAAACTCAGGCAAATTCGACAGCTGACAAATATTATTCGATGTTAGGTAAAGATATTTGAGCTTGTACAGTGTCTTGATGGCTCCGGGAATCGATTGCAGTTGATTTCGCTCCAAATCCAAGTACTCCAGTGTTTCTGCAATTCCCTCAAAAGCAGTTACATGTATCCTTTCGATGGCATTGAATGCCAACACCAAATGAATGATACCAGTTCCCTTGAACGCTGCCGGCGGAAGACTCCCTATGAAATTCTTCTCCAAATTCAATGCACGCACATGAACATCCGAGTAGTTGTTCTGGAACCAATCTGTCTCGATGGCATCAATTAGGTTCTGACCCAAATCGAGTTTCTCCAGATGCATTCTCACCAAGCGCAACTCCTTCGACTGAACACTTCGCAACAAATTGTCACGCAGCGATATTATCCTCAAATCGAAAAGATGCTCGAACAGTTGCTGCGGAAAAGTTGCCAGCAGATTGCTCGACAGATCAATGGTGACAAGACTGCGGGGCAGGAAGTTCGCCGTAATATGGTATATGCGATTGTTTGACAAGTCAAGCCATAGGAGTTTCTGCAATTTCGCAAAAGGACGCGTCACCAAATGATTGTTGTTGTTGTTGTTGTTGCTCGTCCCACCACCAGACAGACCACTACCAAAGGCACCACCTTTCACAACATCCTCTCTGCTTATCGTCTGTACAGCAGCCATCGATGCAGCCGGATGTGTCGCACTGTTGTTCACTCCGCCAAATTGTGTCATAGAGTCATGCAGGTTCGCCGAGATCTCTGTAATTTCATTCCCCGATAAATGTAACGAACGCAATGTATCGAAAAGACTCTCCCAGTTGCCCTCCAGCGATGTTATGTGATTTCTGGGAAAAAGTTAAAAGTTCAGTTGAATGGGAAAGTTTTACAGCTCACCTCTGCGCTGAACTAAACTTACCGCTGTGCCACCAAACGTGTTAGTGAGTGTAACTTTTGCAATGCATCCAGTGGGATATATTGCATTTTATTACCGGATATATCCAGAGTCATCAGCGAGTGAGTCATCGTGCTGAAAAAATGGCAGAAGGAAATGGATATTTTATCGCCACTTTGACAGTAATGAATGAGTTAGTAATGGACTTCATTTTATAAATACACTTATCATCAAATTTAATTAGAAATAATGTTGTTCCATAAATTTTTGAATTCGTCAAATTGACTCGTTGAAGTAAGAGTACCATAAAGCGGGTCTGTTACTCGGCGCGACAGATCATTGCGGTCCAAGGCCTAGCTTCTTGCGCCCCTTTGTGTTGCGCATTTATATTTTTGGACAAAAATAGAAGGGACCTACTGCTATTATTCTCGGAACGTTTGTCACCCATTCGTGAGGGGTGGAACACCGTGAACAATACTTTTTGGTGTTACTGGGATTCGAACCACGAACTGCTCAGTAGCCACACGCATTTCCATTGAGCCACGGCGCCCACAATAAGGATAATAATAAGCAAAAGAGAATAAAACATAAAACCACTTGGCAGGGACTGTCGACCGAACAAATATATGGCGTGATGATCGAAACGCTAGTTCGTAGAGCCGGCAATATTTTGTTTATAAGCGACATGAGGACAACACTTTGCAAAATTAGATGTATTTGGATTAACAAACAATTTTTTTTTATTCAGCGAGATATTAGAAGGATGGCGGGCAAGAAGAGGTGAGTGAACTTCCTTTTCGTTCGCGTTCGTTTGCTATGATTTAAAACTATCGGACATTTGTTAGACATTCCCGAGAGGTTGGATCGTGAAAAATACTTTTGGTATATCTGGGATTCGAACCTCGAACCTCTTGCTCAGAAGTTCGACGCACTAACCATAAGAGCCACGGCGCCCATTTGAGAATGGATTTTGTAAATTGGGTTTTTGGTTTTGCGATTTTGTATTTAAGAACTCAATTTTTGCATAGCAAACTTTACTCATACAAACTATATGGTATTCCTTCTATTTTGCTAACCCTATTTCAATGATAACCTAAATGAAATCTTACACAAGATGAATTAACAACTTAGTTGATTATGAAATTGAAGGGCTTAAAGGTTTAAAGATACTTTAAAAACTGAAATTGTAATTTTTTGATTCTAGAAAATTTCGTTATAAAAAACTTCGTTAGATTGATTCTAAAATAATATCTCAGTTGTAACGGAGTTTTCCAGCCGGGGTAAACTCAGCGTGACCAGGGTTCAGAGGAAAGAGGTCGTTACAATGTTACAAATTTCTATTTGGTGACTCTTCGAATTATTTTCTTTATTTTTCTTATTACTTATAATTTATTGGTTTACCGACGCGCTAGCCTGAGGGTGAGCGTGAGCGTAAACCCAGCGTGAGCCTGAGACGAGCGTGCGCCCTAGGCAATGCGTAAGCGTAAGCCTGAGACAAGCAAGAATCCTGAGCAATGCGTGAGCGTGAACTTGAGATGAGCGTAGACTCTCAGCGATGCGTGTGCGTGAGCCTGAGATGAGCGTCCGCCCTTGGCGATGCGTAACTGTAAGGCTGAGATAAGCAAGAATCCTGAGCGATGCGTGTGTGTGAACTTGAGACGAGCGTATACCCTCAGCGATGCGTGGGCGTGAGCCTGAGACGAGCCACAATTCTGAGCGTTTTGTGGGCGTGAGCCCGAGACGAGCATGCGCCCTAGGCGATGCGTAAGCGTAAGCCAGAGACAAGAGAGAATCCTGAGCGATGCGTGAGCGTGAGCTTGAGACGAGCGTAATTCCTGAGTGACACCTCGACGGGAGCGTTGAGAACCTGACGCGAACTTGGCTGACGTGAGCTATGATCGACACCTCGACATGGACCTTAAAAGAGCGTGAGCGTAGCGATCGTTAGACGAACCATATGGTCAGTGATGACAACGAGGAGAGCGAAAGAAATCGACAGCGGTAAGCTGAGATGTACCAGCGTAACCGCTTGGGGGTAAATCTACCAGCGAAATTACATCGTACGACGATGAATACCAGCGACTTCGGCAGAGAAAAGCAGAGCAAAACGTTACCACTTACCGAGATGTGATCCTGTCCGAAGACTAGAAGAAAAAAAGAGAGCGAGCGCCTGTGTGCTCGCCCTTTTATACCATTTTGCATGGCAAAACTCTAAATGGCGTGCTGCGATGTGATTGGCCAGTCCAGTGGCATGCTTTTCGTTTTACTTTCATATGCGTTTGTTGGCTGCACTGCGTGGGTACAGGAGGCATCCAAATTGGGGGAAAAAAAGTATATGGCTTATTTTGTGTGAACAAAATTCGGCCACAAGAATTTTGTTCCTCACACAGTGGATTTAAGTAGAAGATAAAACGTTAAATGGGGGAAATGTAATTTGTAATATAGATCGAAGCTTTCCTAAATTAAAAAAAGCAGATATTTTAATTTCAGCCCTCCTAACCAGGCTGAAACTTTCATCTTTAAGTCTTCAATTTTCAGTGGTATTTTTGGAGGACTAAGTGGACTATTTTCACCATCACCATCATCACACCATGAGCATCGTAGCCATCATAACGATTTTAGTGGATGGGCATCATAACGTCGATGATGTTGCCATATGCCATCACTGCCTGTGCTCCTTTATACGAGTATATTTTATAAAGAGCCGAAATATGAAATTCCAGTTTTCCCTGCTGGATGTGCAACAAACATCATAATCTCGCTGGAATTGCGCAACGTCCTTTCAATGCAGGATCGCTCCTTTTTTCCTTTTCTTATTTTTCAGTTTTTTCTGCCTGCCCACAAATTTACGTTAATAAAAAAAACTGTATGAGAAGAAGAAGTAGTACCAACTAACTATTGTACATGACCATTAAAATATAATGCTAGCTACTGCTGTATTGTTGTATTTTTGTGTTGTTTCCGACGCATATCCATTCCGGTGCTTTCTTCTCGTATATACCGAGGAACCTCTTCTATTATTCCAACGTAAAAAAATCAAATTTCAGTTCAATATTTTTCAACCTCAATGAATTCTAGTTGGTGTTTTGATGTTTTTTGTTGTGGGGCTTTTTGTTTTCTTCTATGAAAGTTTAATGCAATTTTGCTCACGTCATTATTCTGACCGGCCGGCGAGAGACAAGGAGTAATTTTCTTTACCATCGTCTACCGCTTGAAGGTGGAGCGGTAAGGAGTACTATTTTTCCAATCTTCTACTACTTTGTGGTTTATTCTCATGCCAATCGAAAAGTATCAATCAATTCGTTTGTCTATGCTCAGAAGTTATTTTCGGACCTAATGAAGCCAACTGTTATTCAGGTTGGTTATTTTGTGGGTTATTGGCGTTTTATTTTGAAATATTACTTGCTGAAACTGAGTTTGCTATTACTTTTAATATCGAGATAAAATATCTAAAATCCTAGAACAGTACAGAGAGCGAGCACTGGATGGACGAGGATGGACTGGCCTTCGTCCTCTTCAACTTGGCATTGGAGAAAGTGATCTGAGACTCTGACGTAATGGCAAGAGGAACAATGCTCCATAAGTCCATTCAGATACTGGCTTACGCAGACGACATCGACATCGTTGGTAGAAACTAAACGGCTGTACAGGAAGCTTTCATCCAGATCGAGCGGGCGGCACAAAATCGGGGCTGCAAACGAATGAGAGTAAAACAAAGTACAAAGTGGCCCCGTCTGCGAGTAGAAAAAAACATTGGTCCCACAATTAAAAAAGTGGAGGCCAAATATGCAGTGGTGCAGTCCTTTAACTGTCTCTGGTCAAGTGTAGCAACCGATAAGAGCATGCAACCAGAAATACGCGCACGGTTGCTTAAAGCTAACAAAGTCTCTCAAGACTCTTCAAATCCAGCAACTTAACCATAACATCCAACCTGCTGGTAGGTATATAAAACAATGGTCATACCAGTATTTACATATGAATCCAAAACTTTGGTGCATAGCAATGACCTCTAAGTCTCGTTCGAGAGAAAAGTCTTACGGAGAATTTTTGGCTTCATATGTGAGGAAGGACGATTCTGGAGAATGATAAAATTTACAAGCTTTACCGCGATGTCGACATCGTAAATAGAATTAAACTCGGTAGGCTCCGGTTGGCAGGACAGGACAGGAAAGCAGGACAGCGGAGCGGAGTTTTCCCAGCCGGGGTAAGCTCAGGGGATCAGGGGTTCAAATGAAATTTGGTCGTTACAATAAATTTTATATTTGTTGGACTTTCAATTCAATTTAGTCTTATTTCTCTATGTAACTTGTGTATGTGTTTACAATTCTGATTATACGCCAGATGTGTAGATAATGCGGTGTCTAATCCTGTGACACCATAATCCTGTGTATGCGTGAGCCTTTGTGAGCCTGAGTCTAGCATGAACTTTTAGTGATGCGTGAGCGTCAGCCTGAGACGAGTGTTAATCTTGGGCGATGCGTGAGCGTGAGCCTAGCATGAACGTTGAGCGAAACGTGAGCGTGAGCCTGAGTCTAACGTGACCCGTGAGCGATATGTGAGCGTGAGCCTGAGACGAGCGTTAATCTTGGGTGATGCGTTAGCGTGAGCCTGAGTCTAGCATGAACCTTAAGCGATGCGTGAGCGTGAGCCTGAGTCTAGCGTGAACATTGAGCGATGCATGAGCGTGAGTATAGCGTGACCCGTGAGCGACACCTTGACATGGACCTTTAACGAGCGTGAGCGTAGCGAGCATTAGACGAACCATAGGGCCAACGATGACAGCGAGGACAGTAAAAGAATTCGACAGCGACATGCTGAGATGTACCAGCGTAACAACCCGTGGGGAAATCGCACAGCGAAGTTACGTCGTACGACGGTGAGGATAATGGCGAAGGCAGCGACAGACGTCGACAGGGAAAGACAGAGAAAACGTTTGCAGCGGGAAGCTGAGGTGTGTCGACAGCAATGAACCGAGTGACGTCAACAGAGAATGTACAGATATAACGACAATATCACATACCAAGCCATGATCCTATCAGAAGTCTAAAGAAAAACTAAGAGAGCGTGTGCATTGCAAAATTCTAAATGGCGTACTGCGCTGTGATTGGCCAGTGCGAAGGCGTGATGTTGTTTTGGTGACGTTGGTTGCCTTTTGATGACTGCAGTCTATTGCTAAAGGGTGTATCCGAATTTAGGTTTTAGAAAAAAAAAAACAGAGCGCGTGAAACTTTTATGCGCGGTTGAAGTGAAACTTTTCTGACGTTGTGGCCGATATTACGATTAAAGAGGAGATGAGATGACGACTAGAAATGGCTTAGTTCCAAAAAATTCCAGACCCTATTGGCCAGATCCCAGAGTTTCCATAGGACCAAGTCTTATAGACGGATCTAAGTCCTCTATTCCAAATTTCATACGAATCTCTTGAGAAATGGTATGGAATGGAAACTCCAAACGCCTGAACCCAGAATTTCCATAGGAACAAATCTTATAATCGCAAATTAGTCCTACATTCCGAGTGTCATACAAATTACTTGAGAAATGACTTGGTTTCCAAAATTCCTGACCCTATTGGCCAGATCCCAGAATTTCCATAGGCGCTGTGGTTGTAGTAATATATTTATTAATATATATATAGTTACATACATATAAAATATAACTATAGAAAACGAGGCATAAAATTAACAAAAGTGAACAACAGAGTAATGTGCACAACAGAGAAATGTGTACAACAGAGTAATAACACTGTAACAAATGTGTACAACAGAGTAATGTGTTCAACAGAGTAATGCGTACAACAGAGTAATAACAGTGTAACAAATGTGTACAACAGAGTAATAACAGTGTAGCAAATGTGTACAACAGAGTAATAACAGTGTAACAAATGTGTACAACAGAGTAATAACTGTGTAGCAAATGTGTACAACAGAGTAATAACAGTGTAACAAATGTGTACAACAGAGTAATATGTGCACCAGAGTAATAACAGTGTAACAAATGTGTACAACAGAGAAATGTGTACAACAGAGTAATAAAAGTGTAGCAAATATGTACAACAGAGTAATAACAGTGTAACAAATGTGTACAACAGAGTAATAACAGTGTAGCAATTATGTACAACAGAGTAATAACAGTGTAACAAATGTGTACAACAGAGAAATGTGTACAACAGAGTAATAACAGTGTAGCAAATATGTACAACAGAGTAATAACAGTGTAACAAATGTGTACAACAGAGTAATAACAGTGTAGCAAATATGTACAACAGAGTAATAACAGTGTAACAAATGTGTACAACAGAGTAATATGTGCACCAGAGTAATAACAGTGTAACAAATGTGTACAACAGAGAAATGTGTACAACAGAGTAATAACAGAAATACTTAGAAATAGCGACTCGGCAGACAGTGAAGTGAGCTCACTGGTCAGATTATTCTTGTGTAGACGAATTACTTCGATAACGCTGGACCAAGGCATCAAACCACGGACACATTACTTAAAATCTCAGACCTAAGTCATCTACCCATTTTATAATAATTTCCTTTTTTTATTAAAGAAAGAAAAATAAATATTTGGATTTGTATTTCCAAAACAAATAAATCTTTTATTGTAACGACCCTACATAGAAAAAGGAACCCTAGTCACATTGAGGATTCCCCGGATGGGAAAAACCTCGTTACACTCCTATGAATTTATCAAAAATTTGCCAATCATTTACAAACTATCCACCAATGCTTCACATTCTTCCACGATCATACCAACCATGACATAACACATAGCGACCATCATTAGATTGCATTAACAAATAAATATTTAAATTTCTAAAATGATGACAGCCACAGCATGTTGGCTGTTTATGTATAGAAAAGCCGCAGGACAAAACCAACCAAAATGAACGAGGCTTCTGGCCAGTTATTATTGTGAGTGTGGTCTGCGGTGTATACATATAGATGAATACGTGTATATGTAGTATATTGTATATGTTTTAGTACTTTTACACACAATTAATTAGAAATATGCCAACACAATACGAGTCATGTTGGCATACCACACATATTGCCTTTTGTTGTAGGACGACTCCGAGTTCTCCAACTGCAGTCTATCACAAAAATTAATAAATAATGCATTAGCATTAGTGTATTTGCCATGTTAGCCAGTGTGCGTTTGTATTACCAATAAATAACTTAAACTCATATTCTGTGCATTCTATATTTTGTGTTTCGAAATTTAATTAACAAAATTTCTGCACTAATAACGCGCTAACATAAGCGTTAACAGTACTCCATATGGCACGTACGGAAATTCATTGAACTAAACCGTATGTTAGAAGGAAATATAATTATGGTTATGTGTGTTGATTTAGTAGCCGATTTTCAGTGGAAACGCAATGAAATCTTTTTCTAACAATTACCTATGTATAGCAACAACTTAATGACGGTTATTCAAATAAACCACAATCCTTGCCTGAACATCTGAAACTCAAAAAAAAAACCCTCGAACTTGAACTTATCAATTGAAGATTCTATCTCAAAGGGAAGACTGCAAATTCTTACAGAATCTTCTGCAGATGCTTCAGTGATATATTGAAAATTTTATTCAACGAACCAATGAATTTGATAACAGTAACAACTGGAACGGGAACTGTAATATCCTAACTTCCACTTAGGTTGCCAGATGACGATGTCACGTCATAGGTCACCACAAAGGCACTGCCATTGTTAAGCAGAAAAACATGACAAATTGAATTGAATGTCGTTGCCCGGCCAATCACACACTTGCACACAAAAGTTCCTTTAAGTTCGAGCTTTTGGTCAATTGGCTACAGAGGAAAATCTATGGAAATCATCTGCTATGTTCGTTCCAATGTTATTTCTGAGTCGTTCGACTTTTGAAAACATCTATGTTTCTGGCCAAGAAATGTTTCGACTTAAAATAACTTTTCTGCTGCACAGACTCAAGGGAAATATCTTCCAACTGAACGATCTCGATCTGGAGTCCCTGAACCCCTATACAGAATGCACCATACTGCAATCTCCCGCCCTATCTCTCTAAGTGGTCGGTCCGGTCCCTTCAATTGCCATTCAAGTGGAAGTCAAACATTTTGCGATTGAATTGTTTTCAGCTCAGTTGCTTCTATTGAAAATTGCATTGAGGCACTGACTGTGCAATGTTGGTATTGTGTCATCATATGTACTTGAATGTATGTACCTACTCGTATATAGGAGCGACCATTAGCGACCAGTCGTCCTGTTAATGCCATATCTTGTGGGTAAACGAATTTTCCATCCATCATCTCTAGGAGCAGCAAAATTACTCTTTGCTTTTGCAGTAGAGTCTGTCCAGTGGATGAAAAATCAATGCTTGAGATGTGTACCTAAATGGGGATTGACGGACAATGAGTTATCATTATATTGTTGTAAATATTAACCAATACCTATGTGTATATATAGATATGATGTGGTAGGACGAAGGAGATGATAACAATTTTCAATTTTTCGTATACACATTCCGCAAAGTGCAGATAAAAGAACTATGGATGACAAAAGAGGACGAAATTTGATTTTTGATCGAAAATTAACCACATGTCCTTAAGTTTTTGATGAATCCTTTGACTAGTTTGTCCAGTTTGAAATCTAATATGGGAACATCTTAGATGTATAACTTTGAGCCTTTTTAAAAAAATGTATTTAACTTTTTTTTCCTGCCTGTCGGCATTTTGGATATTTGAAGTCCTTTTGAACCTCCTTTCACGCAACCTAGAGAACTAAAATGTTGTTGGTAACTTTGTCTAGTATGTCGTTCCAGAAGTCCCGCGCGTGACTTGTCTCGCGTGTTGCGTGTGGCACGTGCGATACATTGAAAATGGGTTAATATTTGAAACAGGCCCCCATCGCTCCGACTTTTGTGAGGTCCTTTTTAACCACCTTTCACAAGACCTATAGAGCTAGAATTTTGTTGGTAAATGAGTCTACTAAGTTTGAAATTCCGGGTATGACTTGTGTCGCGAGTTGCGTGTGGCACGTGTGATGCATGGAAATTGGGTTAATCTTGGAAATATATAAATATATTTATATATATATATATTTTTTTTTTCGACTTTTTGAGGGGCGGCTATCCGTGGCTCAGTGGATAGGAGCATGGACTGCTGAGCAGGGGGTTCGTGGTTCGAATCCCAGTAACACCAAATATTTTTCACGGTGTCCCACCTCTCGCGAAAGTTTGACAAACGTCCGAGAGTAATAACTTGTCACTGAAAGCTTCTCAATTCGCCGTTCGATCCGGCATTAAATTGTAGGTCCCTCCATTTGTGTGCAAAAATATACATGCTCAACACAAAATGGTTGCGAGAAGTCAGGCCTTGGACCGCATGGTCTGCCGCGCCGATATTATTATAACAACCTTACACGCGACATAGGTTAGTTTAAAGTGGCTACCAGTGGAACCGACACACTTAGAGCAGTAATGGTGTGATACCACACGGATCAGGAATAATTTCTTTCACCTATTCGATGAACCCCTTAGAGCTTCGTATGAAGCGTAGCAGACTACCAATGTCAATATTGATGAGATCATTAGTGTCGTTAGAGAAGAAACCTCCCTTAAGAAGTTTACGCCTTTAATAGAGTGCTGGACAAGTACAGAGAAGATAGACGATAGTCTCCTCTTCTTTCTCATTAATGCAGCTTCTGCAGAAGTCATTTGAGAAGACTCCCAGTTTTGCTGCATGCCGACCTATGATACAGTGTCCAGTGATGACACCTACAATAGCACCAATGTGCGATATTTTTTAAGATCTCAAATATATGGAGCGTTGCGGATCCAGCTTGGGCCTGCTTTGTCGCTATGCAAGCTGTACCGCTTGACCAACTACAGTTAGTTTTTACATTAGCAACCCGCTTTAACAAAAATTTGCATGAAGCGATTGGAATGCCTATGGAACCAAATTCAGGTAAGAATGGTAGTGTAGTTCCTTGCATGGCGAGTTCGTCAGCCATACAGTTTCCCGGAATGTCTCTGTGCCCCGGCACTGTTCAACTGCTCCGCCATCTTCACAAGAAATGATCGGCTAAAATTGAATTTGTGGAGACTGGTTCCAGGGATTTTAGTGCAGCTTGGCTATCCGTGAATATACGGATATCTTTAGCAGATATGATGTTTCTCTTCAGCCAAGACAAGGCTTCACTGATCGCCATAATTTCAGTCTGGAAAATACTACTCATAGAGGCTCATATTTAGCTTTTTTGAGAAAACACCTCCGCCGACTCTTTTATCAGTTTTTGAACCGTCTGTGTAAAAACGAATGTGTTAATTTTCCAGGTAGGAGTCTTCGTCCCAGAATAATCTGGAGGGGAAGCTGACCTGGTAGTTTTTGTTGAAATCGAGTTGCGGAATGGTGTAGTCTATGTTGTCTAGGATTCTGACTAAATATAGGATATAGGGTGACCGATTTAATTTCTAGTCTACTGGGAGATAGCATTAAGGCGAACAGCCGAACTAGCAGCTTTCCTTGCTTGCCTGCCTGCTCTAAATGTCGAGTGGTGTAAGGTCGAGCAGAATGTCCAATACGGCGGAGGGCGTTGTACTGCATAGACGAGGAGGACGAGGAGACCATCGTCCATCTTCTCTGTACTTGTCCAACCCTTTCCGAAAAGCGTAAACTTCATATGGGAGCTTTCTTCTACAACGACACTAATGATCTCATCAACATTGACATTGGTAGTCTCCTACGCTTCATACGAAGCTCTATTTTGTTCTTCGAGTAGGTGGCTCGAATTTTTTCTGATCGCTGTGGTATCACAATGGACCGTTACTGGTCTAAGTGTGTCGGTTTCACTGACAGCCATCTTAACCTAACCTAAGAGAATTATAGCGAAATACAAGTGTTGTTGTAATATGTGTTTTTGTGTTTTAAAAACTAATAATAATTAGCTGAACGGCACAGGTCTGGTTCGAAATATTTGAATTTTAATATCGTGTGGGGTACTTCAGTAGTAGTGGTAGTATTTTAGAGTTGATGAAGATCTTATTTACTTTGTATACATTTTAAAAAGTATTGTAAGTCTTAAAACTTTATAAATGACAGAAATTTTTATTATTATTATTATTATTTCAACTGGCAATACAAAAAGGACGACAACACTTTAATTCCTTAAATTTTTAATTTCTTATCCTCCTGGTGTACTAAAAGGTTTTTCTTGCAAAATATTCGTAATTTTTGGAATGAAAGTCAGGGTCGCTCTATTGTTATATATAAATTTTAAGCTATTTTCTAGCACAAAGCACTGAAAATTTAAATTTAAAATATAACACACATCAACTGCATTTTCCCATTTGTGATACAAAGAGAATTTTGCATCAGCATCATCGTCATCAGTCATCACCGAAAGTGCATGCATGCGCTCAGCAATTACGACAAGGATATAAGGACAGACGAGATGAAAATGCAGGCTACCTGTGCTTACTGCTGCTGTGCATTATAACTCGTGAGTAGTGTTGCAATAATAAAACAGCCCTCATTATCATATTCCACAAATGATGATGATGATGATGATATGCGCCCTTGGACGAAAAACAAACTATTTGGTGCTTGTTTTCTGCTCTGTGTAGTCCTGCATGTTTGTAATTGGCCACGGCCGGTGCCACGGAAAATATTCTTTTGGGTGAAAACATCAAGAAAGATGCACAAATGACTTTGCACAAAGAAAGGATGTGCAAACGGCATGCAGTGCAATGAAATCTAAATGGAAACACAATGAAACTAACAAGCAAAAGAACGATATGGATGGCTGTGTGTATAAGCATTCACAGCATAGCGTAGAAACAACAAAAAAATGGAAGCTTTTTATTATTTTGCTGCAGCAAAGACAAATGCGACAAGAAACGGCTGACAGATTGTAGCTGGCTGTGGGCTGCTGGGAACGTACACTGCGGTTCACTAAATTAGTAGCAGGCAATTTTGAAAAGTAAAAGAAGAGATCATCTTCTCTTCATCGACTTCGACAAGGCTTTTGATAGCTTAACTCGATATGCTATCTGGATGGCCCTGCGCAGGAGGAATATCACAGAAAAACTTATAGCTATTAACAAAGCTATATACGAAGGAAGTAAGTGTCACGTCCTACACAACGGTAAGGTGTCCAAGGAATTTGAAGTCCAAAGTGGAGTACGTCAGGGGTGCATACTATCACCACTGTTATTCCTAGTAGTCATCAGCGATGTACTCCATGCAGCACTGATGGTAGGGAACAATGGATTTCGATGGACTATGACAACTTACCTTAAACACCTGGACTACGCTGACGATGTTTGCCTGCTCTCACATCGGATAATGGACCTTCAAATGATGGCCCAAAATCTGGAAACCAAAGCTAGCAAAGGGGCTCAAGGTAAACACTGCCAAAACAAAAGCCCTGAATACTTCTAACACCCGCTCTCAACTCAACATTGCTGGACAGGTAGTCGACTTTCTGTACCTAGAAAGTGTGGTCTCGGCTGACCGCGGTGGCACTGTTCTGGTTGTGTGCAGAAAAATCGGGAAAGCAAAGGCTGCGTTCGGAATGCTATCGAAAGTCTGGAGAAGCAATGTTTTCAGCTTAAGAACTAAGCTTCGACTTCGACTTGTATATGGGTGCAGTCTTTGGAAGGTGGATACCACTACCAAGCGCAGGCTGCAATCTTTCGTAAGCAAATGTTTACGTATCACCTTGAGGATCTTCTCGCCAAATCGTATATCCAATGACGAACTTCATCGGAGAACGGGCCAAGAACCTATAGACGTTATGGTGCGAAGGAGAAAGTGGCAGTGGATTGGACACACATTACGGCGAGACGAGAACTCCATTGACTTAACCACCAATTCAGGTATTTCGATAGCTAAAATCAGAGAAAAAGCTGTTGTTACGGCAAGTAAATCTACCGCTTGTTGTGTGGTTCCAAGTGCCAAACAACTTAAACGACTAAAACTAAAGGAAAAACCACCACTTAATGGCTCGCGAGTCATTCAACGCTTACAATTCTCGAAAGACCACAAGACCTGGGATGTGCAATAGGAAGCAAGTTCGAATAACTTTTTTTTTATTTGATGCAGGATCCATTCATAGATAAAGTGGTGTAGACCCTACCTTGTTATGCTGTCAAGGTCAGAATTTAACGTGCTTAACATACGTTGTTGTTCAAGTTCCAGTTGTGATGAAGACAGGCGTAAAGGGAGCGCGAACTCGTATGTAAGCTAAGAGTGCTGTCGTTAGCGAAATAACGAATTGGATTTGAAGTAGCGTATAGGAGATCATTAATGAAAATGAGAAAGAGTGTCGGAGACAAAACAGAGCCTTGGGGAACACCGTCGTTTATATGGTGAACATTGAATTTTTGAAACCGTCCAATACGAGCTGGTTTGAAAGGTCAGGAACGTAGTTAATAGTTCAAACAAGCTGAGTCTTATCAATTCCATAGGCATTCGTTTTCGACAAAAGAACTTGATGCCAGACTCTGTCAAATGCCTTGGAAATATCGAGTGCAACAACTTTGCTTTCACCAAATTTGTGAATAGACTGGTTCCACATTTTAGTAAGATAAAGGGTCACTTGTAGAACGTTGCCTATGAAACCAGACGTCTGCTCGCTAAGCATTTCACGTGATTCAAGTTATTGCATAAGATAACGATTGATCATCGTTTCCATGAGTGTGGATGTTAGCGCAATGGGTCGGTACGAGGAAAGTAATGACGGTTCACCTTTTTTAGGAATAGGCCATCAGATCATCAGTAGAACGTTTCCACACCACTATTGACATTAAGTGTCCAGATAATACTCCTACATAATTTGTTAAGGCATCACAGTCGGCTTTCTCGTGAACCCATACTTTTCTTAATGTGTTTTCTCTTTAGCTATGTGGTTTGACAACGGGAAGTCAACTGATACCAAACAATAGTCAGATGAGCCTAAAGGTGTATTTGTTACGATGAGAGGTAAGAAACGACGAGTCAAGGGTATTAGCGTTGTTACTTTCTTTAAATTCTAGTGGGCTCATTCACATGTTTAGTGGGATTAACTCGACAAATAATTTAACATCATTGAACTGCAATATGTTATTATAGCACCATCGAATAAGTGGTAAAAAGCTTAAAATTGACAGGAAAAAGCTACAAAGTGGTTTTGGATTCAGCTTTTCCGAAAATCCGCGATCTCTTTGATGGATATTTCAACCTATACTCGTACACATCGCAGGCATTGTTAAATCCTTTGTTGCCAGTGAAAACGTAGAACTTTTGCCATGGCGAGCACGATTGCCAGACCATAATATTATATAAAATGTCTGGGACTGGCTCATACGAAAAGTGTGCGAAGGTGACAAGTAAGCGCTGATCAATGCTGTTTATGTTGCCTGAAATGAGATTTCAATCGATAAGTTGGCCTCATTGTACAACTCCATTAAAGACCGAGTTTTTGAGGTTATCTTGGGTAAAAAATAAAGCAAAAAACACATTCATTTTTACACAGGCGGGTCAAAAACTGATGACGAAGTCGAAGAAGGTGTGTTTTTTTTTAAAGGCTAAATCTAAGCCGCTCTTTCCGTCTTCCAAATCACTGTAGTGTTTTCCAGACTGGAATTATGGCCATCAGCCTTCTCTTGTCTGAATAGATCCGCTAAGGATATCCGTATATTCTCGGATAGCTAAGCTGCACTAAAATCCCTGGAACCAGTCTCCATAAATTTAATTTTAGCCCTTATTTGCCGATCATCTCTTTTGGAGATGGCGGATCACTTCAATATCCACCTGTCTTTGGTGCCGGGGCACAGAGACATTCCGGGAAACTATATGGCTGACGAAATCGCCAAGCAATGAACTACACAACCCTTCTTACCTGAATATGGTTCCATAGGCATACCAATCGGTACATGCAAATTTTTGTTAAAGCGGGATGCTAGTGTAAAAACTAACTGTAGGTGGTCAAGCGGTACAACTTGCATAGCGACAAAGCGGATCTGGCCCAAGCTGGATCCGAAACGCTCCAAGTTTTTGATCTATCAAATAAGATTGCACATATTGGTGCTATTGTAGGTGTCATCACTGGACACTGTCTAATAGACAGGCATGCAGCAAGACCTGGAGTCTACTCTAATGACTTCTGCAAAAGCTGCATGGTTGAGGAGGAGGAGAAGACCATTGTCCACCTTCTCTGTACTTGTCCAGCCCTCTCTCAAAAGCGTAAACTACATGTGGTAGCTTTGTTCTACAACGGCACTAGTGATTTCATAAACATTGTCATTGGTAGTCTTCTACGCCTCATACGAAGCTCTAATTAGTTCTTCGAGTAGGTGGATCGAACCTTTTCTAACCCATATAGTATCACAATAGACCATTACCTAACCTAAACTGACCTAAGGTGCTTCTATTCTTATGAATCCATTCGTGCATTATGGATTATGCATATTCATGCCTTTCTGACTAATTTGGCAAAAAGGTCTCTAATGTACCGTTATCTTGTTCTGAATATATTTTAAATATTGATTTTGTATTAATCACAAACTACTCTTACTTTCACCAGAATTTGGTTTTTTAAATTCGCGTCTGCATGGTTCTGTCGTTCGTTAGTTCTATCGTTAGATGGTGAAATCTTGCGATCAATTTTTAACCCACTTCCGTAAGCCCGATTTTTTTATAAGTTTGTACACATCTGTATTTCTGATGACAAGACCTTCTGTTAAAATTTGGTATTGATCGGGCGCCATAATCGGGAGCTGCCATACAAAAAATTTAAAAATCATGCCACATAGCGGCATCAGATCACGCCGTACTATAATGTGCGATGTGTGCGATGTGTGCGGCGCTTCTTTACGATTTGGTGGTTGTTTTAAATAAAAGTGTTTCAGTGTAATTCAGTATAATTTAAGATGCATATTTTGGTTATAAGAGAATTTACATGAAAAGGTTTAATTTTTATTGGTTGATATTTCTTTCCTGACTAATCTAGTGAACCGCAGTGTAGGTGCAGCAATACAACTGTGAACTAAAACAACAGTCGAGAGGAATGGTGTAAAGTAAAAGTAGGTCGGTTATACGCTTGACAAATTCGAACAATGTCACACAGAAAAACGTCTGCACAAATTGCAGCACAGGTAACCATAATATACATTTGCATTTAGAAGAAGTGAAACAGTCGTTTAGACAGCCATTGTGTATAGTGGGTGCGGTAGAAAACAAGCTGTGGATTTTTCGAAGAAAAATGGAAATTTTTCGTGACACATTTGCGCAGCTCAGACGCCGTACTAGCGCCAACTTTATTACTCCCTACTTTTAAAAGTAAATGCAGAATTATACGTTTCAAGTTTTTTACTCGAAATAATTAGTGAGGAGGTAGTTAAGGTACCTTCGAAGTAAAGTGTTGTTGGAGTGTTTAGTTTTTACTACTCCAGCGCTGTAATTTCTTAAGTAGAACGGTAAGAAAGCTCCCCTTCTTACCCGAATTAAAAAAAAGCCTTCTATTTCATAAATATTTCCTTTGTCTAACAAAATGTTTTATATTATTTTTAAAAGGAGTTTAAAAATTCAAATTAAAAATTTCATAATGGTTTCAATAGCATGCCTCTATATGTCATACGGCTACGGCAACCATCGACTTATTGAAATCAAAATGTGGCAATAAATTGATTTTGAGAACGTCGTACGTATTGACATCTCTCGATTATTTTCTGTAGGGCTGCATGAAGTCATGGATTTATGCTAAATATTGACGTATTGAGGCCAACATTGTTGTAACATACGGCAAGCAGTGTCCTCCAGTACAGGAAAAGCGAAATGATTGGGCTAGTCCCTTCAAAGTAAGGTGTTTTTAGACTGCCGCCACAACCCAAACCTGACGGTTCGAAGGTACCGAAGTGCCAACTTCGACTCGGACCACTATCTTGTTGGTATAGTGCTGCAAGAAAGACAGCATCTACGAATGAGATTCGAGTCAACGCGGCTGCCCTTCGCAACGAAGAGACCACAAACAACTACGGTCAAGCGATAGGACTGGCCGTAAATGCAGTGAAAGTGAGTTTTGGGGATGAGATGCTGGGCGTAGAAGAGAAATTGACACGACTTAAGAATACTGTCATTAGTACTGCTGACTCCATCTTAGGCAGTAGTCGTAGAGATCAAAACGACTGCTTCGATGACGAATGTAAGCTAGCGACTGAATTTAAGAATGTTGCGTACCGAGAATGAAAAAATCTCATAGAACACGGGCAACCGAAGATGAATATAAAGAGCTCAGAAGATTTGAGAAAATAGTTCAACGGTGAAAGAAATCAGCCTGAGAGAAGAACCTTGTCCGTGAACCAGAACAGTACATAGAGCAAGGACCGCACCAAGCGCAGAAGTTCTACCAAAGGGTCCGCATGTATATATTTGGACACAAATGGAACATGCAGAAATTATCGTGGTATAACGTTGTATAAATATACCGCGTATAAGATTTTCTCCTCTATCCTTCAAGACAGGATAGCCCAACACGCTAAAGTTATCATTGGTCCATGCCAGTGTGGCATCATCCCAGGCAAATCAACAACTGATCAGATTTACACACTAAGGTGAGGTGAGAAAAAAATGTCTAGAGCTTCAAAACTCACTACAATATCTTTTTATAGACTTTAAAGCCGCATATGATAGCATAGCCAGAGTAATGCTTTAGAAAGCCATTAGAGAATTCAGCACCCCAAATAAACTGAAAAGACTATGTAGGTTGACCCTGACCAATGTTATAAGCCAAGTAAAAATATCCGAATCTCTATCAAGCCCATTCACCATCTATAATGGGCTCCGACAAGGGGACTGGGATTGGCCTGCATCCTCTTCAACCTGGCGTTCGAGAAAGTGATCTGAGACTCTGACGTAACGGCGAGAGGAACAATCCTCTATAAGTCCATTCAGATACTGGCCAATGCAGATTATATTGATATCGTTGGTAGAAACCGAAGAGCTGGACAGAAAGCTGTCATCCAGATCGAGCAACTGGCACGCAATCTGGGGCTGCTTATAAATGAGGGCAAAACAAAATAAATGGTGGCCACGTCTGCGAGTGGAGGATCCAACATTGGTCCATCAATTCAAATAATGGAGCGCGAATTTGAAGAAGTAGTGCAATCCTTTAACTATCTCGGGTAAAGTGTAGCAGCCGATAATAGCATGGTACCAAAAATACGCCCACAAAGTCTGTCAAGACTATTCAAGTCCAGGAACTTATCCATAACATCCAAGTTGCTGGTATATAAGACAATGGTCATACCAGCATTTACATATGGATCCGAGACTTGGGTGCTTAGCAAAAAGCATACTGACCTCTAAGCCGCGTTCGAGAGTATGTGAGGAAGGACGATTCCGGAGACTGTATAATGATGAGATCTACGAGCATTACCGCGATGTTTTGACATCGTGAAGAGAACTAAGCTTGGTAGGCTCCAGTAGGCAGGACACGTTGCTCGCATGAGCGAAGATGATCCTGCTCGGAAAGTCCTTTGCGGTAGGATTTATGAAAGGCGATAGCGAGGCCGGCCAAGCCTACGTTAGAAGGATGACGTAGACCAGGACGCCCAGAAATCGGGACCGTTGGAGCGATTTATTGCGGGAGGCCAGGACCGGACACCGGTTGTAGAGCTAAATATGACGATGATCACTGCCATTTATTCATATTTTCAATGAATTATAAATTTGATTAAAAATAAAGTCTTTGTGTTATTTATAGCAATTTAAAGTCCTATCGGGCTTGAATAAACCAGATATAACAAAAAACTAATAACTGCGAAAGAATTGTATCAAAACTTTCCGTGACAAGTTATTACTCTCGGAACGTTTGTCACCCATTCGCGAGAGGTGGGACACCGTGAAAAATACTTTTGGTGTTACTGGGATTCGAACCACGAACCCCCGGCTCAGTAGCCATGCTCATTTCAACTGAGCCACGGCTCTTTAAATACAGAAAGTTAATTATTAGTTCCATGCTGCTGGTATATAAGACAATGTACATATCCAGTATTTATGTACATATTTATCCGTCAATGTACTATCCTAGAGGCGAGGCTCGTCAGATCATTATGTAGTATCAGCTAATTTCTTGTTGATAAACCACGCAGTTAGGGTAAAAACAACCAAAAAACAGTATGACAATAGGAGAAAGCCCATTGGGATGGCCTTAACAGCTGCTTTTGGAGTATTTACTGGTCGCTATTGTTCCGCGATAGCAACATGGATGCAGCCGCCACTGCAATCACAAACATCATCCTTATTGGTATGAGAGACTTTATACATTCCAAGAATAAGTAAGGAAGATGGTTGGTATGACTCGAGCTGTAAAAAGGCTTCTAGGATTAGAAAGGTATGTTTTCGGTTCTACAAAGTAAACCCTAAAGAGAAAAACTTAATAAATTTTAAACGAACGACAGAAATGATTGCAACGCCAAATTCGCCTACGACCAAAAATTAAGGTAAAAAATACTACAATCTTCCAAAGGTGGTAACAATTTTTGGTCATTCGTGAAAAGAATCAAAAATACGGGCTCGCCGTCGATTCCATCGCTTATTTATAATGACATTCAAGTGGTCAGCTCTATAGACAAGGCCAAGCATTTTGCAGCTAGCTCCATGGTTCCAGTTTGTGCATTGCTGCCGATTGCACAGATATTCATTCGTACTCGTACTGTTGCTAGAATTTGAATGATCTCAACATTCACAAATCCGCTGGGCCAGATGGTATTCCCCTCAAATCAACTTGTGTCGGACGGTTTCAATTCTTGCTGTCTCCTGTCGTTCAATCTAATTCTAAATCCCATGCCATTATCTGTGGTATACCCGCAGAGCTTCTGCGTGCCGCTTCAACGACATCAGTAGAGCTTTTATATCCTCTTGTAGAGAGAGCTCAGGTGGCAGAAAGTTTCCCCGACGAGTGGAAGAAGGGAATTATTGTCAAGCTCCCTAAAATATGTAGTCTTATGGAGTGCGAAAACTGGAGAGGCATTTGCGTTCTTCCTGCAGTTGCAAAGGTAATAGCCGCAAAGTAGTACTTGAGCGAATTAGGGAACATCTGGAAGATACACTCGATGCCGAACAAGCAGGTTTCCGCACTGAATCCTCAAGTGTAGACCACATGAACACTCTGCGGATCATATTGAACAGTGTGTTGAATTCCGGTCCCCACTGCATCTGCTGTTCGTCGATTTTGAGAAGGCGTTTGACAGTGTCAACAGATAGTTTATCTGGCTTGCCTTGAGCAGGAGAGGTATACCCGATAAACTAATAGCTATTATTAAAGCAACCTATGATGGCTCTAAATATCATGTGCTGCATTGAGGAAAGCTGTCAGAGGCATTTCAGATCCTAGGTGGGGTACGACAAGGTTGCATTCTATCGCCGATACTCGTTTTGTTGGTGATTAGCGATGTACTTCGCGCAGCTTTATCTACTGGAAACGGAGGAACTCGTTGGACTCTTACATCTGGACTACGCTGACGATGTTTGTTTACTCGCACACACAGTATTACGGAGCTGCACCAAATGGCATTAAATGTGGGGGGAAAATATTGCGTGTTGTGAAGATTAATACTCCCAAAACCAAAATCATCAACCTCGACACTAACTCAGTAACTCAAGCCAACATTGCTGGACAATCGGTAGAGAGAGTAGAGACTTTCCAATATCTTGGGATTATTATGTCGACCGAAGTTGGAACCGAACAGGACATTATCAACCAAATTGGCAAATCAAATCATTGTTTGGAATGATTTCCATTATATGGCGATATGACGATATAAACACCAAGCTGCGACTGTTCCATTCAAATGTTGAATCTGTGCTGTTGTATGGGTGCAGCACTTTGAAGGTGACTGCTACTATCACAAAAAGATTACAAACGTTCGTAAATAGATGCCTACGGCACATCTTAAGGGATTTCTGGCCTAACCGTATCTCTATCGAACATCTGTACCAGAGAACGCGGGTCAGGAACCAATACGCACAACCATCGGAAGTGGAAGTGGATTGATCATACTCTCCGACAGTTCCAAAGCAAACTACGCAACGCAATCGAATCCGTTACCTAAAGATGGTAGAAGAGCCGGTCGTCCAAGAGAATTGGCGCAGAATAGTTGAGGAGGAGGCAGGACAATTTGGTGAAGAGTTGGAGAGAGCTGAAGGAACCGAACGCGATGGCACGTAGGCGTAGTGGAGCCCCTAGGACCCACAAGGGGATATAGGACATAAGTAAGTAGGTAATATTAAAATTTATGTAGGGGGAGAATGATGCCTTCTTCATTGCATGCCAATTCTGGATCGTACACTGGTCGTACTTGCATCTGATAGAGTATGGTCCAGTACCTCTATCCGTTTAGCGTTTATGAAGGTTGCATCGTTTCCCAAGTAATTTATTTGCCAGTTAAGTTGAACAACATTCTCGCCTATCTGTCAGCAATAAAAACTGGCTAAGTTAACTGACAAAGCGAGGAGAGACAACGAATCCAGAAAAATTTTGTCTCAGGTAGTCTGTGATTTTCCAACTGTGGAATAATGAGATGTGTAAGGAAATGCAGGGATACTTATATGGGACAAGGCTCTTAAGTCGGGTAATATTTTTGTTAATGCATTCCTTCTTAGGCATTAATACAACAAAGTGGGTAGAATTCTTCATGATGATAAGGCGTTTTTATTTCCCCATTTTTATGAATTATCACAATAACTATCTTTACAGCCATTGCAGCAACTTTTACATCATGTGTGCTATCAAAATTAAGGCAAATAATAACTAAATTGTTCTTGTGACCCACAAGTGTATGTCTTGTGTACATATATCTGAGTCAAAAATCTAAAAGAAAAGGAAAACTAATTTTCTCTGACATATATCCCCATTGCTCAACGAATGCAATGGTACAGCATGCGATACTATAGCGTGCAAATGAAAATAAAACGATGACGACGACGACAAATTGCCTCGTTCGCTGACCGACGTTTGTCGTCTAGACAAACAGGACTACTGACATTTATTAATTTGAATGCCTCATTGCTTTTTCTTTGTCAGGAAGTTCAAAATGTCTTATGCCGTCTGCATAGCTGTACATTTCCGGACGTATATCTCTACGCTCGTAAAACAGCGAGCCGTATTGTCATAGTTATAGAGAACTTTCGTTTAACTCCCTTAACGTGTGCGAGTACTATGTTTGGATAAAGATACTGAACCAACGGATTAAGATAAAGATTCGCCTTTGCAATAAAATAAATATTTATTCAACTGCATTACGTAGAGGAATAGCAAACGAACACTCATCACATGTATGAGATATTAAGACAAATATTGCAGAAAATTCGCTTTGTGTACAAGGAAGAGCTGACGAGCCAACAAGAAAGGACTCGGTACAATTATTATAGAATTCTTGTCGTCATCATCATCATCATCATCAGTATTCGTTCTCAGTCATTAATGTTTCATGTTTTATGTGTTATCTGCTTCGCTTTGTCCTCTGACCTCTTGTCTAACATGATTTTCATGCTGTTTCTGTGTTTAGTTTTTCTGTTTTTTTTTTTTTTTTTTTTTTTGAGATTTTTTGCAACTCATTCCTCATAGAGAAGATTGAATTTTTATGTGCGAAGAACACACACATATGGATTAATAAGTAGTCATCGTCATGATATGTTCCCCATTTGAGAACACACACACTTGGTTTGCTTAGTCAGTCAGTTTTATAATAAATCCTTTATATACACAATGCTTATAGTATCTACGAATACGAGACGAGAAAACATCTCAAAGAGAAATTTATTGCTTCAAAGACGTTTTGTTTTTTGTCGATTTTTGGTTGGTTTTTTCCAGCATCATCGTCGATCCAGTTATTGCGACCGGGAGCGGGAAGATGATAAACACGCCGGATGAAGCAATTTTTCTACTTCTCCATTAGTTGCCTCTATTAATATTTAAACACTCCGGAACATACAAAAAAAAAGAAGTTCTGTCTGAATGGTGTGATGGAGATCCTTTCGATTCAAAAAGAACTTACCTAAAACTTCGATGTGATATATCCTGCAATTCATTGTCAATTAGTTTAAGTGTTTTCAATCTGAGTCCTTGGAAAGTCTCGTCATCGACACTTTGCAGATGTGTGTGCGACATTTCGATGTATCTCACTGAACTGTGGATAAATTCTGAAATTAAAAAACAGATGAATATTTGTAAGCGCAATTGAAGTTGTCAATAAATTAAAAATGTTATGTTAGAGATATACAATTGCTGGCTACTACCATTAACGAGGGTTATCGCGATCTATATATTTATATATAAGGTTAGGTTGCCGTTGCAGCTAATGCTCACTTAGATAATTCGCGATCCTTTGTGTTACCACAGGATCTTATACAATTCCCCTTTTCAGAAGATCGATTCAGAGTTCTTAATTAATCGAAGTATATCTCGCACTTTGCCGTTTTCGAGATCTGATAGGTTATTCATTAACCGCTTACCTAAGTGTTTGTGCCTTCTGTTCATTAGTGCAGGACATGAGCAGAGAAGATGTTCTATGGTCTCCTCCTCTAACTCGTCAATGCAGCTTCTGCAGAAATCATTATATTCGGCACCCATCCTTCTCGCGTCTTTCCCTAAAAGGCAGTGTCCTGTCATTATCCATACAACCATTCTTAGTTCACGTCTTTGTAGGGAAATAAGCTTAACAAAGATTGCTGTATGAATTGACAATAATAAGCGATTCAAGTCCAGCTTCGGCCAGACCTGTCTTCAAATATTGCAAGAGTCGTTGTCGATAGGACTCCCTACCTCTGGAGAGTCATACCACGTTGAGCTAACTCATACGCTCTGCAGTTTCCCTCAACATCTGTGTGGCCTGGGACCTAAATGATCCTTATATTGAACTGCTCACTCATCGCATTAAGAGAAGAGTGACAGTTCAACGCCACCTAAGATTTCAGCGAGACCGCTTCCAACGATTTTATGGCGAAGTGTAGAGTCAGTGTACCAGCTTTTGTTTCAAACCTCATCTGTTACCAATGCCGTTCTTGTATGAGTATAAAGCATTAAAACGGCTTACCATTTATAATAGCCAATGGGAGAAAAAATATACTTAATCCAGAGAAGTCAAAGAAGATCCATACAAGGATCAATATTCGCTTTATTTACTCGTTCTATTATATTAGGTTTCCAGCTCATTTTCCTGTCCAAGATTGTCCCAAGAAATCTTGCTTTATCAAAAATACTAAGGGGATACCATTTATTGTTGGCGGATCAACAGTTGGATTTTTATATTTCCTGGTGAAAAGGACAAGCTCTGTCTTATTCGGGTTGACGCCCAGACCGCTTTTATTTGTCCATTCTTTAAGAGGACATTTTGCATAATCTCCTTAATCGTTCTGAGTTATTTTCCTGAGACAGCTTACATTAAATCATCAGCATACGCTACCATTTTTATCCCCTCTCCTTCCAGTTTCAACAGTAATTCGTTAATTACTATATTCCAGAGGCGAAGGGATAATACACCTCCTTGTGGTGTTCCTCTAGCTGCCTGCCTCTTTAAGATGGAACCCTCCAGCTCCGCACTAATAATCCTCCCTAGATGCATATGATTAATTAGTCTGCCTATAGTTCACATCTAGGTCTGACAGTCCTTTACAGATTGCCTCTGTTTTAACAACGCACCCCCGATGTACAAGAATGCTAGAAGTGTATACTCCTGGGAGTATATTGATTTCTCAATTTTGCTTTCTAAGGTGTGTTGGGCTGTGTCCACAGAATTCCCCTTGTAGTAAGCATGTTGGGACTTTGCCCAACTGCTAGGTTTTATTTTAGCCCTTATATGAACATCCATCAGTCTTTCCAGAGTTTTCAGAAGATGATAGAGTTATAAGTCTCAGGTCTTTTGGGTACCCACGTGAGCTTTTTCCCGCCTTCGGTATAAAAACTACATTGACCGATACACATACCATTGCCACCTTTTTCAAACAATCTTTCGCCTCAAACATCAATGCGGTGTTCTCAAAAGAACGCTCACACAGTCTCATTCACAAGGAATTCGACCGCGCCCAACTCACAGGGAGTTCGACGACCATTTTTCATATCAAAATTTCCGAACCTAACTAATTTTTTAGTGGGACTTATTGGGAATTTTATGCGCTGAAAACAAAATGATTATACTTGACTCGTATATGGTAAATAGTGACAGTGACTGTGTTCGCTGTGTAGTCGAAATTATATTTGACTTGTATATGGTCAATAGCGGCTGCCGGCAACACCACATGCCGGCGGCAAATTCGGATTTTTTCTAATAGGACGGACAACGCTTAGCCGTAGGGTTTGTAACGAAGGCACTTCGTTACACGCTTAAGGTCCTTCCTATCGTCCACATTCTTGGCAACATCTGGAGTACCACAAGGCAGCCATCTAGGCCCCATTATCTTTATCTTAACTATAAATGATCTTCATAGGGCAATTAAACTTTCCACCCTCTCAATTTATGCCGACGATACCGAATTTTTTAAACAAGGAACTTTTATTGAATAACACGAGCGTAAAAGATTGAATTGCCGGTTTTTTATGTTTGATAAGAGTGACGCGGCTCTTATTTAGAGCTAACATTTAGCTTAACCGAAACTTCATAATGATCATTTGATGATGTAACGTATTGTATGTCAATAAGAGTTTTTCCTTTTAAAAATTACCAATTTGTCAATTTATCTATGTCAAGCACTAATGATGTAAAATGTTTTCATTTTCCAACTTTAATTGACACTTAACTTTTAATTGCACATGCACTTTATGGTTGATAACACTAGCAAGTCCCATCAACGGCCAGCCAGCACTTAGTGACCTAATTCAATTCCGTGCTAGCTGTAACAGAATAGCCGGGAAACTTCCTAAAACCCATCAGCATCAGTGTACACAGTTGAACAATGTTGTCAACTGTCCCCGGCGTCTCATGTCCAACTAACAAAATGGATGATAGGCAGAGAATAGAGGATAGAGGATAGAAATGCATTTTATCGTCTGAAAAATTCGTCGGCGAGTGAAATTCATTTCAAATTTAAATGCAGAGTAAAATTTTCATTTTGCCCCCGGTTTTCCTCTCATGTACCTCACTGAAGACTGAATCCTGAACTTTCTACCGGTCTGCGATGGCGGCCATTATTTATAGACGAAGCATTTTCGGTTGTCTAGTCTCTAGTTTGCCACCGTGTCTGATGTGAGATACATCGATGCTGGGTAAAGCGTTGCTACTTGTATTTCCAACGAATTCGAGTCAATTTGGAAGAATGGTAGAAAAAAAACCCTTCATTCAAGCTTCCAATTAAACAATTGACAAACACATAAACTGGCGAAATTGCACATTATTGTTGCATGCACATGCTCATCATTTTACCTGCCTGATGGTACAGGAGGATGTGCCGAATTGGCAATCCCGTATCCCGTAATAGCTTTGTTGCCAACAATATGGGTCAAGTTTTGTTGTGCACTTTGTCACTGTCATTCCCATATCTGCGATTGTATTTCAGCTTCTATTTTCAATTAAATTAGCAGTTGCCTGGTCATAGGATATCAGCATAAATACTCTTCCTATTCGTCGGAGGTAAAATTCGGATGTGAAGCAATTGTATAAAAAAAAAGAATCATTACGATCTAAAATAAAGTTTGTTTTTGTGTCGATATTATTCGTTGCTAAATAAGTCATTTTACTCACTAGAACATTGCACAATCTACAGGTACATGTATTGTATTGATTGTCTTAACAGTCAAATTAATTAACAGGCAGATAGGCAGAAGGGTTGATGTTGACTGGCAAACGAACATTCTAAATTACTCCTCCACAAAATGGAAGGATAAATAATTCAACTGAGTTTACAGTTTTAGTAAAATTAGTTTTGTTCGATGGCTTTTCTGCTTAGAACGCAACAACACAAGCACAACCAACTATATATCGTCTTACAGTATTAATTTCCTATCTGGATTTGTCTGAATCTGCAGTCATGTACCTTCAATTAAGAGATGTGTGCTGCATCATTGCTTTTAGCTATTTTACTTGCACCAGAAGTACAAGTATTTGAATTTGTGCACGAATAGCCAGTATTTGTGCCTTTATTATTTGCTTCATTAGATTTTTGGAATGACTTCGAAAAGGATTATAATATCTAATAATAGAAGGTAGACGAACATAGCTCCATATAAAGATCCAACCAGTGATATAGAAATGATACTTATACAGGATGTCCCCTAATGCGTCAAGGATAATGGTTATTGGGTATATTATAAGAAAAAAATCGTTCCATAGTAAGGGTATATCTCTAATGCTGACATCATTTATCGGAGATTTAAAAAAAGCTTACTTTAGTGTACCCTAAACTATGTTCACGGAAATTGCTCTGTTAATACTGTCGCCAGAAACTTCGCTAAGGACTTTATTTTTAGAAGAAAAACATATCTTTGTAACTGTTTTTAAATGAAGTTGATATCTTGTTTGACTCTTCAGATACCCAATATCTAGAAAAATGCTCTTCGATAAATTACTAACGCATTATTAAATTCATTCAATTTTCAACAAATTCATGGCATAATGTTTGTGCATAGAGGCAGGGCTAAAATAAAATATTTTTAAAATTAATTTTAACTTTTCAAGTTTGCTTGAGGCAGTACATTTCACAATTATCTAGCTGCATGCTTAATACTTTTTCCTAGCTGTTCTAGAGTTTCTATTTCTGTAGAATATACCAGCTCTTTAATTCTTTCTAACAGCAAAATATCTAAAAGAGTTAGATCCAGTGACTTAGACGGCCGAAATTCCGAACCGTTTCTACCAATCCAACCAACGATTTTGATAATGTTCACTTATAAATGCAGTAACATTACGCGCACAGTTAGTAATAGGAAGTCTTCCATCAATTCTGGAAGATGATTCAGCAAATTTGAATTCTTCAAATTTTAATTTTCTTTCATAGAAACAAAGAGCTACAAAGGTTCAAGAGTTACAGGGTCTGAAGTGATGTAGAGTCAACAGTAAGTTTCCTTGCATTAAAACGCTATGCACACCGATAGGTTTTTTTTCTCACAATTAACCAAGGAATCACCCCTTTTCGTATTTGCAATCTAAATTGATACGCACTGTATATAACGAATTTTTCAGGTGAGCCTAAGAAAGCGGGAATTTCTCTGGAAACAGTAGTAATGCAAGTCTGGTTAATATCTTAAATTACACAGAATTAAATGGTCTACATTTACGTGAAACAATATTAGCATCGATATTGCCGCTATATATGTCAAGTTTGAAGTAAGCTGCGTTTTTTTTTTACTGTTATTTTGTAGTAAATATCAGCCGTAAATAAACAAATATTTTTCATAGAACGTGTAGACAATAATATCCTACGTTATTCAAGATATTAACTAAGTTTCTACTACCTCCCATTCCAAAGATATTCCCATTTTCTTAGGGTCTTAGAATTGCCCAACACTTAGGAACAGGCGCTTTTGAAAAAAAAATTCTCCTAGTTAGCCCTACAATCCTGCAAAATTTCATTGCTTTGTGAATTATTAACTAATGCTCCAGAACTATAAGTTTACTTAGGTAGTAGTCGTAGAGATCGGAACGATTGGTTCCATGACGAATGTAAGCTAGCGACTGATCGTAAGAATGTTGCGTACCGAGCAATGCAACAATCTCATAGAACGCGGGCACGCGAAGATGAATATAGCGAGCTCAGAAGATATGAAAAAATAGTTGAGCGGCGAAAGAAATCAGCCTGGGAGAAGAATCTCGTCCATATACTAGAACAGTACAGAGAGCAAGCACCGCACCAATGGCGGAAGTTCAACCAAAAAATCTGCGGTATGACGCAATATACACCTTGTTGCATACACTGCAAAGACAAAGAGGGTAATTTGATCGCCGATCTCAAAGGTATCTTAGAGCGATGGGAAGAGCACTTTCATCATCATCATCAGGTTTGGCGGCGGTCTGTTAACACGTGGCGTATCTGGTGGCCAGTGGCTGAATTAGGAGATACCCAGATGGCTTTGCGGATATTTTTATGCGCAAATCTTGTACTCTCAACAACCAAATGATTGCTTACTTCCATCTCTATGACTCGTTGTCCATTCCTATTAGTAGTTTCGTGTAAACTATGGATGCCAAAGTACTGCCTGAATACTGGATCCCTACCTATTTTAGCATTCATATCCCCCAGAATGATATTTACATCATACTGAGGACAGGCATTGAGTTACCGTTCGACTGATTCAAAGAATTCTTCTTTTTTATCATCTGGGGAATCATCTATAGGGGCATTAACGTTTATAGGGCTTATGGTTTTAAATCTGCATCGCAAGCAACGGTTGCGTAGCCGTTCATTTACTGCTTTAAAGCCAATAAGGATGGGTTTAATTCTTTTGCTGACTAGAATACCCCCCCACGAGTACATGATGTCTTGCGCGACAGCTGTAATTTATGTCATATTCTGATTTTGTAAGACACTATTCCCCGTCCACTATATCTCTTGGATTGCTGTTATGTCAGCATTATATTTGGGCAGGTTATCGGCTAGCTGCTGTACAGCTCGAGCTCTATACAGTGAGCGTACGTTCCATGAGAAAATTCTTAAATCCTTTCGTTGCCGTGGTCGTCGTCGTTCATCAGTGTATCCGAGCCCATATTTGGGGTTCCGTAATAAAGTTTTTTTACGGCCGATGTTACTGGCCTCGCGCCAACCTTACTTTGAATGGACAAGCCTGATCATTCAGCTTTTCGTGTATTGGAGGAAAATTACTGGCGGCCACCATATGGAGGTTTGATCGCACTTCTGCCAGTTAGAGATAGTTACGGTCACTTGCAATTCTGATGCATTCTGTGTAATTCCCCCTATTCTGCTTATGGCTGACCGCCAACGACACGGGTCATCTGTGTTAATATCAACTTCCACCAACCCAAACATACAAATTTGCTTGCTCCTGGTTATTGTGGATATTTGCCTTATTGTTTGGGTTCCCGTCCACATAAAAATAGATTGTAATAAATCTCCTGACGCAGTTGCAAGAAATACACTCTCACAAATCCATTTTAACACAAAACCTTAAGTGTTAGGAACATAATATCGACTTTCACTTCAGTTTAACTTAAACAGAGCATTAACAGGACAACTATGTTGAAAGAATTGGTATCTTAAACAATGCACATATCTGTTGGATAGGTTGTTCTCTTGATGTAATGCATATTTACTGACGTCTGTTTCGTGCGTCCTGCACGTTTACATATTTGACATGATTAGAATTTAAAAGCAAACTGGAGTACGCCACACTTTTTGACAATTTTTTATGAATTTTATTAATTCAATTTGCCATCAAATGAATGCATATAGTTATGAATGCTCCTTTGTACAGATATTATAAGACAACAATTATAAAATTTTATGGTATGCTACCTAGATTGTCCATAGAAATGTGTGGATTATGAAAAAAAAAAAAACAATTGCCAATATGTAGTGAACAGCCATCTTTAGTCAAATTTTTAATGCGCCCAATGTTAAAAATCTCTTGACAGGAAATTTCATCCCCATCTGGTTGACTTGTTAGTTGGCATCGTTGACGTTCCTGTTTGTTGATTCAGACATACGTATGCATTTAGTAAAGATAAATACTGATAGTCGTTCGCTGACTATTTCGCATGTCTCATCTGTCAACTACATTGCCTATTCGCTTGCGTTCCGCCAATTAAGTTGTTGTATCTGGTCTAAAGGATCCGTCGTATCATGCAGTCGTCTGCTACGTGGTGCATCAACTCCAACTTTTCATCTCCGTTGATACATTAGTATCAATTTTAGAGCACGCCACCATTGCTCGATGGGTTCAACCCACTTTTGATTCTGTCTTCCCATTGTCATGTCATCCGGTAGAGTAGAGTGACATGACAATGGAGCAAATTCATGCTATTGTGTGCATTGCAACGATAAAGAAATAAAAATCTTCAAACTACGACGGGTATTTTTAGGGTTCCGTGGCCGGCCAACGAACGAGGGAAACACCAACAACGCTGTAGCAATCTAGCTGCACCGCTTTGCTGATTTTCATTAATGGACTTTGCATTTTGTGTTGCTTTATTGCTTTTCTCTGACTGTGAGTGTAGGCATTCGTTGGCAAATGCCTGAACTTACAAATTGATTTCGGTCCTATTGACACTTCCATTGTTGGCTGGCTGCTTGATGACTGGTGATTATTCTCTTCATTTCCCTTTTAGATGCCGGATTCTGACAATTTTGCTCCAAAATGGAGATGAAATGCACGAAAAAACGGTGCCAATAATAAGGGCGGGTCAGTCGGGGAAATAAAAGCGAAAAATATTTTCATTCAACAAACGGGTGGGGCAATGCAGGGGGTCTGTAATGTGGGTCAGAAACAGAAGGCGATTTCGACTGATCACGACAGTTGCCACTGTCTATCTCAACGGGCTATCGTAATTGTTATTACATAAACGTTATTGCATTGAAGAAACAATTATATTTTGCACCAAAATGCAATGGTGATATTAGCGATTGCTCATAGGTTATGAGTAGAAGATTAAATCAGTTAAGTAACATATAGTGGATGATCAATTCGATATATGAAAGGAAAGTTGTTGTAAGGGACAAACAAAAAACAATGTATAAAACATTTAACGGTAAGCCACAGGGTACAGTAACGGCCCCAATCTTGTTTTACATATATTTTTCCGAACTAATGGGTGTCTAATAAGCTCCTCGACCCTTAGGCCCGATTACTTCAAAAAACGGTAGAACGGGAACTCCGTGCCTTCCCTCGGAATGATGTAAAAATCATTATTGGTGATATCAATGCGAAAATAGATAGAGAGCCAGTATTTAGGCGGTACATTGGCACCTATAGCTTACAAGAGAACACTAATGACAAAGGAAAACGAGTCATAGAGATGGCAGCAAGCAATAATTTGGTCGTTGGGAGTACGCGCGTAAAAATATCCACAAACTCACCTGGGTATCTCCTGATAAAGCCACTCGCAACCAACTACACTACGGGTTGATAGACCGCCTCCAAAACCCAAACCTGATGACGTATCGAACGTGCCGAGGTACCAAAGTCGACTCGGACCACACTATCTTGTTGGTATAGTGCTCCGAGTGCCAATCGCATCATCAAGAAAGACAGCATCCGTGATTCAGATTCGAGTCAACACGGCTGCCCTTCGCAACGAAGAGACCAGAAACAAGTACGGTCAAGCGATAGGACTCACCCTGAATCCAGGTAGAGTAAGTCCTGTGGTTGAGATGTCGGGCGTATAAGAAATACGGACACGCCTTAAACATACTGTCGTTAGTGCTGCTGACTCCATCTTAGGCAGTAGTCGTAGAGATCGGAACGGCTGGTTCGATAACGAATGCCAGCTAGCGACTGATCGTAAGAATGTTGCATACCGAGCAATTCAACAATTTCATAGATGAAGACGCGGAGATGGATATAAAGAGCTCAGAAGATATCAAAAACAAAGCCTACTATAGTCTGTGAAGACTCTTAAAATCCTTGAATTTAACTATAACATCTAAGCTGCTGGTGTATAAGACAAGGGTCATACCAGTATTTTTATATGAATCTGAGACTTGGGTTCTTACCAAAAAGCATTCAGAACTTTTAGGGAAAAGTCTTACGGAGAATTGTTGGCGTATTTGCAAAAGGACGAATCTGGAGACTCTATAATGATGAGATTTAGGACCGTTACCGCGATGTCGACATCGTTAAGAGTATTAAGCTCGGTGGGCTCCGTTCTCTTTGCTCGTATGTGCGAAGCGGATCCAGCTCGGAAAGTCCTTTGCAGTAGGATTTATTGAACACGACAGCGATGCGGGCCAATCATACGCTGGAAGGATGACCTTATCGAGGACGCTCAGTGTTTAGGGATGCAAAACTGGATGATATCGGCTCAAAATCGGGACCGATGGAGAGACTTTTTGTGGGAGGCTGGACCCCGGTTATATAGCCAAATATGATGATGAAGTGTACTTGAAGTATAACATTATATTTTGTACATCTACGAAAATCCAGGTTTAGAAAATAAAATATCTGGTAAATTTGCTGACGATACAGCCATCAAGTAAGTCAGTCAGAATAACAATGAGGATTCAAGAGCCAAACTATGAGTATTATGAAAATCCGAAATTTGACAAGAATATGAGGCACATAGAATTTTAACGAATCAATATCTGTCTTTGTTGACTTTATAAACAAATCTAGCACTTACAGTAATGTATCCTCAGTCGGAAAATATACCAGTAACGTATTTTGTTATGCCTCTATTGATGGCTCTTGTCAAAATGTGTAGAGAAGAACTGCATTATTCGATACTTAACAGATTTCTGGTATGATAGGAAAACACTCTCGCCTGTCTACCTATAGAAAGTAACTTGGTTTGTCTCTGGAGTTTCTATGGGAGGCTCATGTCAAAAACGAACAGACTGCATCATTTATGTTTTTCAAATACCCCATTCTAAATAAGCTCCTGCTCTATAATTAAAACCGGGGATGCATAATTCAATTCAACACAAACATCAAACAACTCTTCTAAGACAAGGATCTGAGAAACATTGTAAGTGCACCTTGGTATGTATCGGAATTTTAAATTTGTACAGGGATTTTGATATGGAACGGGTGCAAAAAAGTTACAGGTAAACATTAGCAACCGCTTCGTCAAAACGTTAGCCGTGAGACTGGCCAGATCTTACACTTAGGTCCGAATCGATAGACGTTACTACAACTACAACTCATACTATAGCAATGGAATAGAGTAGAATGGGACGTTATAGCAAGTCTTGTAATCATCATGACGCATCACTAAAAGCATTGCTTTTAGTTATAGTTACGTGTATCGATTCGAACCTAAGATACCGCACACAAATGAGAAGATACCCTACATGTCATTTGTTTAAAGACATTGCCTCATACACGCTCATGAATGTTGATTAGAAAAAACTTGGTTTATATAAATAAATTTCAAAATAACTTTCCCAAATAGAATAATGAGGATTTCATCGGATGCTAATTAGTTGGCTAATTAGATGACTAATTAGTTGACAGAGCAGGAGTAACAAAATTTTCTTACGTGCAAGTGTAATGCACCTGAATAGATCCCTTTCAATGCTGCTTAAGAGGACAGCAAACATTTTGTTACATAAAATTTCCTTTTTAAGTTAAGGGACATTTACAGCACGAAGGTATAAAGTACAAACACTAAGAAGAGCGGAAAGGGATGGAAACTAATTCGCATTTTATCCGGGACCTGTGACGGCATCGGTCGTCGTTGTACAGGGTTTTTCAATAAGAGCACTTCAACTTTTTTTTTGAATAAAACACAAACTGTTCGATTTTTGAACTAACTTTATTTTTTATTAACGAATTTGAACACATACATATGATACATTTAAGTATGAAACTCGATTTCTTTTGCATGACCACCGCGTGCACGTTTTACGAAGTCCAATCTTTGAACCCAATTTTCGACCACTCTTTCGCATAAATCGGCCGAAATTCCAGCAATTTCACGTTCAATATTGGCTCTGAGCTCTTGCAACGTCGCCGGCTTATTGGCATAGACCAATGACTTCACATAACCCCAAAGAAAATAATCTAGAGGTGTCAAATCACACGAGCGCGGCGGCTACTGGACGGGCCCATTTCGCGAAATAACACGCTCATCGAACTTAGTCTTCAATAACGCGATTGTATCGTGTGCTGTGTGGCATGTGGCCCCGTCCTGCTGAAACCACATGTCGTCCAAGTCAATTCCATTCAATTGCGGCCAAAAAAATCGTTTATCATATCGCGGTACCGATTTCCATTAACAGTAACGTGGCGATCGTTATCGTCGATGAAAAAATATGGCCCAATGACGCCGCCGGCATGTAATCCGCACCAAACAGTGACTTTTTCGGGATGCAACGTTGCCTCATGAATCACGTGTGGGTTTCTTTCTGCCCAGTAACGCATATTTTGCTTGCTGACAAATCCTTCTAGCCAAAAGTGAGCCTCATCGCTGAAATGATTTTTCGGTGAAAATCTGCTCTTAAAGTAGCGGCAACAGAACGATTATTTTGATAAAAAATTTGCACGATTTGCAATCGCTGTTCACATGCATAGCATTCCATGATGAAATGTATACTAATGAAGTTTCCAAATGACAAAAGAACAATAAAAAATATGGCGTCGTTCGCCGTCCCTATTAGAGGAAAGTTGAAGCGCACCTGTTGAAACACCCGATATTTAATTTTTTATTTAATATTTATGATATATGACATTCTCCATGAAGGATAATATACTATTTAAGCCTAAAATGTAACTTTTTTTGTGTTTTACTCCCACGTACTTGTAGTAGCAGAGCATCTGATGCAAAGGCAAATACAAAGCATCAACACAACAATAAAATTACGATTCGTTGAGCATGTGTTAATTAATAGAAGTGGCATAAGGACATAACGCAAAGTGCTGGCACATGTTATAAAAATAAACAACCAAGTTGAACAAAACGGATAGCAGCAAATAGATACAAGCACAGAACAGGACAGCAGCTAAAGATATAATAAAATAAAAATACACGTCGAGTACGGGAGGAAGTAATATTTATAATTAAAAGACACCTCGGGCGCAGTTTTGCGACATTGTCATACTTTGAGCAGAAACATGTGGATCATGGTTTGCCTCGGTTGACATACGAAAATAAATGGAAAAAGTCACTGGGGATACGGTGCAGTGGTACGTAGATAGCTTCAAGTCATTCCTCACGAAACACAAATATATGCTTCGGCCTATTCAAATGTACATTCAAACAACATCATACATGTAGATATGTGTGACCTACTCATAGCTATCCAAATTTAGTAAACTCAGAAAGGTGAACTTTTTATTCCCGACCTGGATGCTGGAAACTGTTGGTCGATGTCGCAGCGGTCATGCATGTTATTGCTTCTGTAATAATTCTTTTGTGTGCACACGTAAGCAGACAACAATAAAATAATATTTTTGTGCATTTTGCGGAAAACATGCGAGGCGTCACCTCTTGCCTTCTGGAACGATGGAAAATATGTTGCGAATGTTATACTCTCTCGTTTCGAGTTTTGTTTAAGTTTTTTAATCGAGGTCCCTGGAGTTTTATTTCAAGAATGTAGGACAATACAGAGAATATAAATAGTGGAGGAATATTTCGTTCACAAGCAAAGGCTAAGGAAATGCCTTCAGAGGATCTTCAACAGGACTCTCAACACTGTTTACGACGAATATCAGTCAGTATTTTCGCAACTGCGTTGTACAGTAATCATGCTTCGTCAAGCTTTGTGAAGCTACCAGGAAGATGAACTGACCAAACGACTTCAGTACATCAAACCAGGTCTGGATGCTTTTAAAAAGCTGAATTCTGTGATCGGAGCAAGTAGCATCCAGTCCTGTTGAAAAAGCCGAAGCCTATGCCTGTCATTTCGAAAGGAGCTTTACAGACCGACCACCAACTCATCTTCCAGAATTCGTAGATCAGGTTGAAAGTCTTGTGGAAGACACCACTTCCCCAAGAAATTTTGAAGTGCAATTCAGCGAAGACAATCCCGCAAACGCACCCGTAGACGTAAATATGTTTACCGGGACAGAAGTTGTCAGTGATTTAGTTATGAGTGGAAACTCTAAAAAATCATCGGGCACTGACGGAATTTCAAATTTTCTGCTTAAAAAGCTGCCGGGTATGACAATTTTGATGTTAACCATCATATTCAACAATTGCCTTAACAATGGATACTTTCCAGACAACTGGAAGGTAGCCAAAGTAGTACCAGTACCGAAGAAAACCGACCGCTCCAGTGTAACTGGTTACCGCCCCATAGCTTTACTATGTTATATCAGTAAAGTATTGGAGTCTTTGATCCGTAAAAAGATCAATGCGTGTTGCTCGGAAAGAAATCTAATTCCTTCATTTCAGTTCGGCTTTCGAGAAAAGCACTCTACGCTGCACCCTCTGATGAAGCTTCACAGTACCGTCACTCGAGGACTGAATATCAAAAGTAGTACAGTAGCCTGTTTGTTAGACATCGAAAAAGCTTTCGATAGCGTCTGGACAAACGGGCTTTTGTACAAACTTATTAGTTTTGGTTTCCCCAATTATATTGTGAAAATAATTAAAAATTTTCTTTTTAACAGGATCTTTTTTGTACAGGTGTATGTCAGCCCAACGACAAGGAAAGGGATTATAGCCGGAGTTCCCCAAGGCTCCAGACTTGGACCAGTCCTATTTAGCATCTTCAAGGCGGATCAACCCACCAATACAGCCGGAACAAAGACCATGCTTTTCTCGGATGACTCCATCACGTATGCCGTTTCCCGCTCTCCTGAGATAGCTGCCCGAAGAGTGGAGGAACACCTCAGAAATCTTTGGGAATACTACCTGAAGTGGGGTCTATAGATCAAAGCCAATAAAACGGAACTCATCTGCTTCCGAGAATCAGCAACCGAAACAAGGATAAGAAAAATCGCAAGACGGTGCAGAGCCTTAAAAATCACCCTTCCGGATAACACGACAATAAACACCAAGTCATAGACTAAGTACCTGGGAATCAACTTTACTGAGAGGCTCAAGTTTAACTCTCACATCGAAAAAACAATGAAAAAAGCGAACGCTCTTCATTTGGTGCACCCGCTACTAAGAAGACGAAACGGACTGTCCAACAACACCAGGCTGCTTATCTACAAGCAGCTCATCAGGCCAGTGATAACCTATGGCTATCCCATATGGTTCACCGTCTCACCAACAACGATGAAGAAGATCTCCCTATTTGAAAGGAAGGTACTAAGGATCTGTACAGGGCTCTGGAGGGTGCCAAACAGCTATAAGTTTGTGTCGACTGCAAGACTATACGAAGCAGCAGATCTGCTGCCAATAACAGATCACTTGTTTCAAATGGTGAGAAAATTCGTCGACGGATTGGAAACTCATCCAAGTCCTGAGATGCAAGGACTGAGAAGCGAAGAAATCGTGCCAAATCACCGGTACATACACATCAGTGGATTCACAGATGCTAGATTCGACGACATCCTTAATAATCAAGACGTCTCCTTCTACGAGAAGGCCAGCAACCAACATTACAGAGGCTGAAGATCGCCCTGTTTATACATCCTCTTATATTTTTTGTTTGCCTTATTGTGCAAGAAACTAGTGAAAAGTTTCCTTAAGTTGAAGGAGCTATTATAGGCTATTTCTTTTGCCATTTTATTGCTACTTATTACCTTTGTTAGAACGATCGAAGGCTGATGCTGTGTAAACGGCGACTAACGATGTAATTCTGATATGCAATCTCATTGCATCCCATAGTTGGAAAAGGCATTGGCGCATCGAAGGAACGACTACTACACTGAGCTATATGATGCCAGACCTACTATCTGTAGTAGAGATATCCAATAGCAACCGGTTAAATTAGAGTAGTAAATCGCAAACAATTATCCTGCAACGAACGAGGCTATCCCAAAATATTATGAGGCAGTAACGAAGGAATTCTCCAACGGGAGTCACTGATGGTGTTTTTAGTTTCAGCTTGGATGAATAATTCCCGGAAATTTTACCAAATATTAAAAAGAGATATATGTCACATAAACCAAACCGACACCTGTAGACATATAGACGAATATTTGAGATGTAAGGTAAAAAAACCTCGTAGTGGACTCACAGTCAGTGTTGAAAACATGAAAAGATCCTTCTTTCAGAATTTTAAACAGCGACAAAGATCAATATTCCGCTGTCAGATGATTGCAGCGAAAATATCCGGCCACCTTTATTAAGTGATCACAGAAATATCCAAACATAAGAATAAAACAAATTTCGGAACCCAAAAGTCTTGGTCGAGCTTTTTGTAAGCGCAGGAGATTGCATAGTAGAGTGCATACACCAGGTGATCTACAAAAGCTCCTGTACTGTACCATTCTCCAATAATATGTGAACGTCAAAAAGTCACTGACTTATCAAACTACCCGTAAGAGGGATCAATCAGGATATTGATGAATGATATCCTGATTGACCCCTATTATGGGTAGTTTTATAAGTCAGTGACTTATTGAATTTCATGCGCAGTAACATTAAATGCAACACTGCTCCCGTCAATTGTCAACTAATAATAGACTACTGTCAAGGAAGCTTCGTCATTTAGTTTATGTTTGACAGCCATCGAAAGCAGACCACCTCGTGAATTTTAACGAAAATGGGAAAAGTTAATATATCTTGTGATATTCAGCTGCTATCCGAAAGAGACTTTCCGCCGTTTTGTAACCGTGGACAAAACATGGATCCATCACAACACACCAAATAGCAAGGAATAATCAAGACAGTGGGTTTCTTCGGGTGAACGTGCACCAAAGAATGCCAAGGTGGGTTTGTAGGCCAACAAGGTCATGATCACAGTTTTTTGGGAAACACGCGGTGACATTCACATCGATTACCTGGAAAAGGGTAAAACCTGCCGGCGAATATTATTCAGAGCTTTTGGATATATTCGATATTCATTAAAAGCAAAAACGACCGCATTTGGCGAAGAAAAAAGTGCTGTTCCATCAAGACAATGCACAGGTGCACACGTGTATAGTCACCATGGCAAAAATACAAAAAAGAGTAATTCTCTGGCAGTGCATTAAAGAATTCACACCCTTCTTACCCCCAATACCAAAACCAATGAAAATGCTATCCTTCAATGTAATTTATAAGTTTTAAGGATATATATCCCCCTTCGACTATTTCTTTCAGTTTGCTGCATAATTAATTTTAATTAAACTTATCTAGAAATAATTAAAATGAAAAAGCAAGGAGTAGAGGTTTTATGCAATTCCCACCCACCACCATAGTGTATTGTGTATCTAGCTTATAACAGTACGGAAACGCAACTGTTTCGATGGTAGCATTTCCATAGCAGCGCACCGTATCTCTCCTAGAGAGATGATCATCATCATGTGCGTCGTCTGATAAAATATCCGCATTCAACGAGTTACCGCACACTCCCATTTGGTTACCTTGTTTTTTTTTTTTATACATAGACTCTTCCGACATAACAACGAAGCACTCCTGGTATGCAGTGGAGTTAACAGTCGAAAAAAATTCCTCATGAGCTGAACTTTCAACTGAAAAAGAATTACGAGCGTAACTCGCGGCAGATTAAGTAACGTATAGCACAATCGGCGTCGATTGGTGAGCTCACACATGTCGCAGCAGGAGTTTTAAATTGTTTGGGGATATTACGAGTAGGCATGTGAACTGTGCATGGCATAAGCTAAAGCTGGAGCAATGCCAAACTATGCACAGCATAACAAAAGCAATCCTCACAATATGTAGTATCTTTAGCATGTGGTAGATGGCAGATACGTAACACACAAGTCCAACTCCATGACCGTTTGTGTACGAAGTGCGAAGTGTTAACACGATGCAATACAATGCACCATAGGATCCATTAGTTGAAGTGGACGGTGAATAAGTCTCGATTTTTAGTTGATAGTTGTTGGAATAGTTTTTTTGGAAACTTCTTTAGTTGCATTGAGAGTAAATTTTCAAGGCAAAATCTTTGGAATGCAACTCTTTGAAAATTGGAATTCATAGGTTTGCTAAGAAATGTTGAAATTGAATGCATGGTTTATCTTTTGCTTTGCAGAGAGAACTGTGTACCTTTTTCCAAATCAATCAAATATTTGCTATGCAACATGTGCAATGTATTTAAGTTTCTATGTGTTGCTTATTATAAGCAAAGTTTCTTTCTTTTTTTTTATCAATATATGCTGTGCAACATTTGGGATGGAACTATATGTACATACTTGATAGGAATATTTGCTTTGCAACATTTAGAATTGGCCTATGTATTTTCTTTTCTTTTAAATATTTGCTTTTTGGGTTAGAACATTTGGCACGTTGCATTCAGCCCTCATCATAATAGCGGAAATAACACAGAATGCATCAGAATTGCAAGTGGCCGTAAATATCTCTGACTGGTGGAAGTGCGATCAAACCGCTATGTCGAGTCCGCCGGTTATTTTTCGCCAATACAGGAAAATCTGAATGATCGGGATAGTCCTTCAAAACTAATGACAATGGACAACGAGTCATAGAGATGGCAGCAAGCAATAATTTAGGCGTTGCGAATACAAGGTTTGTGCGTAAAAATAGCCACCTGGGTATCTCCTGATGGAGCCACTCGCAACCAGCAACCAACCGCCGCCACAACTCGAACCTGATGATGGTACGAACGTACCGAGGTGCCAACGTCGACTCGACCCACTATCTTGTTGGTATGGTGTTCCGGGCGCGGATTGCATCATTAAGAAAGACAGCATCCACGAATCAGATTTGAGTCAACACGGCTGCCCTTCACAACGAAGAAACCAGAAAAACTACGGTCAAGCGGTAGGACTTGCCCTTAATGCAGGGAGAGTAAGACCTTCGACTGAAATGTCGGGTGTAGAAGAGAAATGGAGACGCCTTAGGAATACTGTCTTTAGTACTGCTGACACCATCTTAGTCAATAGTGGTAGAGATCGTAACGACTGGTGCGATGACGAATGTAAGCTAGCGACTGAACGTAAGAAAGTTGCGTACCGAGCAACAATCTCATAGAACGCGGGCACGCGAAGATGAGATAAAGAGCTCAAAATATATTAAAATGTAGTTCTCTGGTGGAAGAAAGCATCCTTGGAGAAGAATCTCCTCCGTGAACTAGAATAGTACAGAGAGAAAGGACCGCACCAGGCATGGAAGTTCTACCAAAGAGTCCGTGGTATGATGCATTGCACATACTGCAGAGACAAAGAGGGTAATCTGACCGCCGATCTTAAAGGCATGTTAGAGCGATGAGAAGAGATCTTTCACAAGCAGCTAAATGGCCAGTTAAGTGAGGAGTTGGAGACTCCATTAATGACCGAAGACCACACAATGCTGCCGTCACCAAGCATAGACGAAGTTAGCAGAGCGATAAATCGGCTTAAAAATAATAAGGCCCCGGGATCTGATGCAATCCCAGCGGAACTGATAAAAATACCAGGCCCCACATTACACCAAGCAATTCATGAAATAATAGTGCAAGTATGGGAAGAAGAAGCTATGCCAGAAAACTGGCAAAGAGGCATCCTGTGCCCCATACATAAGAAGGGAGATATGACAAAATGCAGCAATTATCGTGGTATAACGTTGTTGAGTACCGCGTTTAAGATTTTCTTCTCTATCCTTCAAGTCAGGATAGCCCCATATGCTAAAGTCATCATTGGTCCATACCAGTGTGGCTTCATCTCAGGCAATTTAACAACTGATCAGATTTTCACCCTAAGGCAGGTCATGGAAAAATGTCTAGAGTTTCAAAACTCACTACACCATCTTTTTATAGACTTTCAAGCCGCCTATGAGAGCACAGCCAGAGAAAAACTTTATAAAGCTATGAAAGAACTCGGAATCCCAAATAAAAAGGCACGACTATGTAAGTTGACCATGACCAATGTTCTGAGCCAAGTAAAATTATCCGGATCACTATCAAGCCCATTCAACATATATAACGGGATCCGATAGACTGGCCTGCGTCCTCTTCAACCTGGCTTTGAAGAAAGTGATCCTAGACTCTGACGTAACGGCGAGAGGAACAATCGCTTTATATGTCCATTCAGATACTGGCTTATGCAGACAATATTGGTAGAAACCCAAGAGCTGTACAGGGAGCTTTCATCCAGATCGCGCGGGCGGGACGAAATCTGGGGCTGCAAAAAAATGGAAAACAAAAAACAAAGTACATGGTGGCCACGTGTGCGAATAGAAGATCCAACAATGGAGCACGAATTTGAAGTAGTGCAATCCTTTAACTATATCGGGTCAACTGTATCAGCCGATAACAGCATGTAACCAGAAATATGCGCACGGTTATTTAAAGCCCACAAAGCCTTCTTTAGTCTGTCAAGACTCTTCAAATCCAGGATTATAACCATAACATCCAAGCTGCTCGTGTATAAGACAATGGTCATACCAGTACTTATATAAGGATCGGAGATTTTGGTGCTTAGTAAAAATAATTCTAAGCTCTTAGGAACGTTAGATAGAAAAGTCTTGTGGAGAATTGTTTGCCCCTTATGCGAGGAAGGACGATTCCGGAGACTATATAATGATGAGATTTGGGAACGTTACCGTGATGTCGACATCGTCCAGAGATTATATGAAAAATATGTGAAGATTTCATAGAGCAGAGCATTCTCCACAGCAGCTTCGTCACACCATTCAAAGCTACGAGAAAGGTCGACGGGAAGTGGTTTTTTTTTTATTAGTGTACGTTTCAAGGGATTTTGAGGATCTTAATAGTTCTTAGGGGAGTTATTTTTGGTTACCTGGTCGATATTTATATGAGTGTCGAGTCCATAGTTTTTTGGATCGCTGAGATGAATAGTGTTGGTAAGACAGTGGTTGTCGACGGGGTGCAGTGTTACGTGGTGTTTTTTTTAATTAGACCAGGTTTCAAGGAATTTAGAGGGTCTCGAGCGGGTCTTTGGGTTGGAGTACTGTTGGTAAGACAAAGGTGTGGTGTTGGTTGGTGGACATTTTTTTCTTAATTAGCGAACGATTCAAGAAACTTAGAGGAAAAATTTATTGCTTCTTAAGTTTTGACCACATTTTTATGTAGATAACATAAATTTTTCACATTTTGTTCTCTATCATCGATGTTTTTTATGGGAATCGAAATGTTGGACAGCGATCTTTTTTGCTGGAATTAGTGCAGTATATAATACACAGGCCAATATCAGTAATAAAAAAAAGTAACAGCATAATTGGGACGATAGTAATCGATTGTTGTCTCTTGTCTGATTGTATGTAATTTTAAAAAACCCAGAAAAACGCAAAAAATTTTGCCGTCGCCGTTACCTACGCATTTTTGTTTACATTGCTTCGTATATATAATCTTTCTGTCCAACTTTTTCTTCAGCTTATTTGGAAATAATATTCGATTAAACTTTTTTATGAGTCAAAGTCTGAAAAATTTCCATCATCATCCCAAAGAAACGAGGGAAATCCAATAAATTCTTCCTTATCCGATAATATCAATAATTTCTCAATATTGCTGCCTCAATAATTTTGTTTCGTGAATAATGGTCAACGGGGCCATTTGTAGCGCCATTAATACAATTGCTAACAAATTGCAAACTGCTAATAACAACAAATTCTCTTATCATTTAGGAAAACTGCGCCATAAATTGCCAAGTTCTTCCATGAAGAAAACCCATAAAAAAGTCACTTTACCACGAAGGGCTATTGGAAAGAAGCATAGCGTTAGCTCCGCTTCATCACCTTAACGCAAAGATATTCCATTTATTTATCAAGATGCCTCACTACGTTCAATAGTCCATGAATAAGGAACCATAACTCCAACCAACCAAAATGAAAAAAGCTGCATGTCGATTGTTTACGGCTAATATCTTCGATTCACTTCAATTCGCTCGACGATTCACCTCGATTCGCTCGTAAAGCATAACAAATAATATCATCTGACCAAACTTTTTTGATATATTGCTGGTCTGGAATACAGCTAAAGTACATTTCTGCGAGTTATCTGCGAGAATAAGATACATATCGACATATCGTGGCAACTTCTACATTCATGAAATGATTGTTCCGGGTTCTGGTTACGCACTATCAATCAAAAACACAAGGATGCGCATATAAATTTAATGAACTGTAAGGGCTAAGGTTTGGTATTAAGTCCAACATGGCAGGAGCTGTTTAATTTTCGACTCTGCAAACATTAAAATATATAACGAACACAATAAATCAGAGTACTTAATTTTCCTTCTCCTCTATTTTTATAAGGGTGAGCAATCTCTATATGTATTTACCCTTAAAACAAAAAATAAAAACATTTTCAGGGTTTTGCAGTATTCCCAGAGTTCATCTTGCAGCTTTCTCTGAATATCTCTCTAATTTTTGAGCCGTGTGCGGTGTCGCTATATATAATGAAATATTGCCAACATAACCAAAGAGACGCATTCATATGACAAAAGTTTCACAAATGAATATGCAAAGATTTTCAATTGAGACGCCCCATTTTATTAATAGGGTCTCTCGACTTCGCGTGAAGTTATCTGCACTTTTACTACAATATTTCAATGTGGCTTTACTTGCCATTTATTAATAAATATTTGTGAAAACTTTACGTGAGTTTATTATTCTTAGAGCTGAAGCCAATTTGTGGTTCACCAGCTTCGTTAACCGTTTGTATACCTTTGTCCTCCATTAAAATGGACATTAACAAGAATACAAGAATACAATACATATCCTAAACTTTTCTCGATTTTATCTTATTTGGTAGATAGATTGCCTTTGTTAAAGAGGGTGTCAGTGAGGTGGTGATAAAAAAGTTCAATACTTCTGTCCGCTGGTCAATTTTTTTTACAATAATTTATTGCTATTGTTATTGTAGCTGGGTCTGTAAAGCCTTGTGCACTACAACATTGAGGTCGATTGTGCATCCCAGATATTTGACCACATTATGTGATTGCTCAGTTCCTTTTTTAAACGCCACCACATCAGACAATTCGATTGGTTTGACATTTGGCCAGAGAACTGTATTAGCCTTGGTATGTTATATTATTTTCCCATTCTGCCTTGCTGGGCAGTGTTTTCCTATTCTTTAACTCTATTTTTGGTGTGGCTTTTGGAAAAGACAGTACTGGGCTCGGGACCAGTACTCCTGCTCCTTCTATTGAATAGAGATCTGCTGCCTCATTTCCTGATATGCCTGACTGTCCGGGACACCACATTAGAGTGATTTTGTTCGTTTTAGCCAGTTTTTTTAAGTGGCAGAAGAAGCTCCTCGTTGTTTTAGAAGAAAGGGTGGACTTTTTAGCGCTCGCTTCACTGTCTGAGATCATGTAGATCTCGTTTCTTATGTACATTCTTTTGATACATTCTAGTGCTCAGGCCTCTATTGCTATGTTACTGTTAGAGACCTACCTACGGAAATTCGCATTTTGGTTCTAGGTCCAAATACCCCTGCTCCGGCTCCTGTGTTTGTTTTTGATCCGTCTGTGTACCAGATGGTTGTATAGTGTGGAAGAGTGCTTATAATATTTTCAACTTGATTTCGTTCTACTCGCCATTCCTTATCGAAAAATTCCTTTGGAAGTTCGTTGTATTTATCATTAAGTCTGATGTTGGACAGTTTAATTTTCCTATTTTATGTTGGATATGGTTTTGGTGTTTGGTGTTTGCTTTAATTTGATTAGGAATTTAAAGTTTAATGGCTTTTGATCCAGCCTCGCTTTTGATATGTATGTGTAGGGGTGAAATCCCCAAAAGTTTATTTTGTATTTTGTTCATTTTTGAGCGTGTCGTTTATTGCTCTGTTTTCACTACTGGTGCTACCAAATCATAGCCGTAAAAGGGATCTTGGATCTAATAATACTTTGGTATAGCCATAATGTAATTTACAGAAATTTAATATGTTTAGAATGTGTTAAATTATTTACTAATAATTCACATTAACGATACTTTTTCGTGATATTTGATTAAAAAAATGTTTGTCCATTGTACGTTTTTCATTAAACGTTTTGTGCATTAGGATGGACATAATTTTTTTCTCCACGATTCTCCAAATTGCTGGTAAGGACTTTAAAAAATCTACTCGAGCGAGTGCGGCAAGAACGAAAGGTTCGATATAGTCAAGGGGACGGCGGTCATACTACGATGTCTAAGCATGAATTTTCGCCATTTCGTAGATTTGCGAACTGAATGTGAAGTAGGGGAGTGGGTGAGCTTCACTTCACTTCACTTCACTTTATAACAAGAAAGTGGATTTCGCGTTCGGTAGAATACGCTGTCGGTAGCTTAGTTCTAAAAAATGGCGGGGGTCACTTACTACAGATTTGATTCTGAACCATTATCGTTCCACAAACTAAAGAATTTTCTTATGTATTATCAGGGTAAGAACTGACTGGGAATCATATTGGTGCTGTTTTAAAAAATCAATATTTGGAACCATCGTTACGTTGTTTGACAAACCTTTTCTTTGTTCAGCTTAAGTTCACCCAAACAAATTCTTTACCAACCCATCTGCTGGATATGATTACATGTCACATATGTGTTGTGAAGTAAAGGGTCCGCCAAATAACTTTTTTTTTTTTGAAAATGCTATAAAAAAAACTACTGAATATTTTCTCAAATTTTATTTGAAAGTACAATCCTTCCGGTTAACAATGGAAAATAATTTCATTCAAATGGCTGCCTCGGCTGGCCATGCAGTAGCCTACACGATCGGTCCAATTTTTAAGCACATTATCGATTGTGTGCAGCTGTTTTTTACCAATGGCTTCACGAATATTGTCCTTTAAAGCGTCAATTGTCTCTGGCTTGTCGGCGTAACACTTATAATGCGATCTTCAAAAACAGGGCGCAAAACATCGAGTGTAGCTTCGGCTGTGCGGCACGTAGCGCCGTCCTGTTGAAACCAAATGTTGCCAATATCCTCCTGTTCAATTTTTGTGAACAAAAATTCGTTCAACATGGCCCGATAACGATCGCCATTGACTGTAACGGCCACTCCTTGCTCATTTTCGAAGAAAAATGGTCCAATTATGCCTCTGGACCAAAATCCGCACCAGACAGTGACTCGTTTTGGGTGTACCGGCTTTTCAATGTATGCGTGCGGGTTTTCTGTGCCCCAAATGCGACAATTTTGCTTGTTTACATACCCGCCAAGATCAAAATGAGCTTCATCCGAAAATATGATTTTTTTGGCAAAATCGGCATCTTCTGTAAGTCGATCGCAGGCCCACTCAGCGAAGCGAAAACGCATTGGATGGTCAGTTGGCTTCAACTCCTGAACCAATTGGACTTTGTATGGCGTCATACCAAGGTCTTTATGCAAAATTCGTCTCAATGATGTCTCCGAAATGTTCAATTGTTGAGAACGACGGTGAATTGATGTTGATGGCGCTTCACGCACACTTTCTGCCACAGCATCAATATTCTCGGGTGTACGCACTTTTTTTGGCTTTTCACGCTTTGGTTTATCGATGAGGATGCCAGTTTCTTTCACTTTTTTCACAAGATAACGAACATACGGAGCTGACGGTGCTTCCCTTCTTCCAAAATCCGTACGCAATTTTCGCACACATTCTGCAACATTACCATGATTTTCAAAGTAATGTCGCAATATTTCTCAGCGTTGTTCAAGCGTATACACAACCATATTCGTTCAGCGGAAGGATACAACTAATTATCTGTCAAATCAGACATGAGCTAAGTGTTACCATTCACGAAATAAGCACTAGTTGAAAAAAAAACTTTAGATGGTGGACTCGTTATCAGATTTTTGTATAATAATTACAGTTTACGATAATACACGAGGGTTTGTGTTTTTTCCTTAGAAAACAATTTCCTTGACGGTGACTTGAACGTTCGGCCGGCCACCCGGCCCACGGGAAATACAGCTATTGTGCCATATATGAGTAGTAGAAAGGTTTGTTAGTTTTTATTTATAATAACAATATTCGGCGCGACAGACCATTGCGGTCCAAGGCCTAACTTCTCGCGACCATTTGTGCTGCGCATGTTTATTTTTGGACACAAATGGAAGGGACCTACAATTTAAGGCCGGATCCGAACGGCGAATTGAGAAGCTTTCCGTGACAAGGTATTACTCTCGGAACGTTTGTCACCGATTCGCGAGAGGTGCTGGGACACCGTTAAAAATCCTTTTTTTTTGTGTTGCTGGGATTCGAACCTGAACCTCCTGCTCAGCAGCCATGTGCACTTACACTGAGCCACGGCGCCCACAGTTTTTATTTATACGTTTGTATAATATGTTTTTAAAAAAAGTATTTCACTGGTCGTGACGGTGAAATGAACCTACGACATTAAAGACGTTCGGACGGTAGTCCATAGCTAATGTGCTATATATGGGCACAGAATTATGAAATAAACTTTCTTATTACACTTAAGTTGAGATAAGTAAAGAGCGAAAAATCTTAAAATTTATATCAAATGCTTTTCACTTATTTTGCAGTATTAAGTCAATAATTTACCCATTTGTTATAACTATAAGCGTAGCATAAGTTAATCCCGGCTAGAGCAACGACGATAACTAAGTGAAATTTGCAAGCGACACAAAAAATCCTCAGATAAATTATTATCTTGAGCACAAGAATTAATGAGATCATTGCGCTGCTCCTTTCTTTGCTGCACACCCAGTCCATTGTTGCTTCACCTTTGCACGACATGGAAATAAGAAGGCACGACATAAAATCTGGATGCACATTGCACCATAGTGTGTGCCGGCAAGCACGAGTACTAAACCAATGTCAAGCCCCGCAGAGTTAAGCCCGTAAGATACGAAAACAAACGCCAAGCATCGGCTTCTTCACCTACATAATATGAGCCTGCAATGCCATCTCGCATGTAATCGCATAAAGCAGCACGCAACTTCGATGTCCTCATTGTTTTTTTTTTTGTGAAAATTGTCACATGCCTGTGCATAAATTTAAAAACTTGAAAGTGCAGTATGCTTTTGTTCCACACCTTATGGCACATATAAGTACATTCACATAAATATGTAAATGTCGGTAGTATGCTGGTGCGAACTAATATTTCGAGTTAACAACATCGATGGGGTGGCAGGCAGCAGCAGCACACTTGCTGCTCACGTGAGAGAAACTTCTTTAAAAGGGTGTGCGAAAATGTGATTTGGTCAACAAGCACTCCTCTTCCTTTCAATATTCATGTGGTGAAGAAAAAAACAATCCAGCAATGAAAGACAGATGTAAAACTGGGCCATACATGAGAAAACATTTAGAGTGGTATGAAAAACTTTATCGTCCGCACGAATTTTTCAAAAAAATTATGACAACTGGTTCGCGTGTCTCGTTTGCCTGTTACACAAGAGACCACTTCACTAGGGTTGTTGAAAAAGTAAAGTCGACTTTGGTTGTTCAGCAAGGAATTTATTCACACATCCATGACGGTACGTGCTCAACAGCATTTGCCATTTTTCAACAGTGCACTGTTGGTTTTCATTGTGTTCATAACAGAAGTAAAAAATCAACAAAACCAGGTACATGGTTTTAGTGTTATTTTTAGGATTAATCGGGTCAATTTAAATGAATGATATGTTTTGTTATGTTATCAGTTTAATAAACTTCATAGAAACAACTTCACAATTTCTTTAATTTTGCTTTAAGTCAAAGAAAGTTTTGGTGGCATATTTCTTCAGTCTTCTCTGGTTCATGTGTTATATAAATTTTGTAATCGAAAAGAAAATTTAATCGAAAATCCATTCAATTGAGTGGGAAAATTCTTGTAACTTATCCCTTGGAGCCAAGGAAATTCAAATGACAATGTATGCTCTTACTGAAGCTGGTGATCATGATAAGGACCCAAAAGGATATTAAGGTATCTTCATTGAAACTATGATGGCTGAATTTTCAAGTTGTCAAACCTACATGAGAAGAGGAAAAAATTTTGAAAAACAAAATGCATAATCATCACTGCATACATCACTATATTATATTTCTTTCAGACATACAATATAGTTATGTACATGAATTCAATAAGATCGTCATCATCAAATATCAGATCAGATGATGAGGAGTGTATTTTGATCGTCAATTCTCGAAGCTAACAAGTCATTGGAAATAAAGACGAGCAAAAATTTAACAACAACAAAATTGATAAAAAAATGAAAAGCGAACCGGGTGCAAGAGCCATTTCACTCAAGGTTACTAACCAACTAAAAGTCAATGGACCAGGACATACACGCATCATCACAAAAATTAACTTGGAAAGCGGAATTGTCCTCCAATCAGAAAAACAACGAATTTTCAAAGGAACTTCTCAGTAAGAGTACCGGACCGTAATCAATGTAAATTTTTTATAAAAAAACTTCCCCAATCATGCATCTTTCTGGTACACAGACGGATTTAAGTCAAACTCAGGAACAGGGGCAGTAGTATTTGGACCCAAAATCACATTACAAATACCCCTAGGAAAATCCCCAACCGTTTTCCAGTCAGAAACAATAGCATTAGAAGCTGGCACATTAGAATGCATTAAGATAAAATATAGAAGAACCGAGATCTATATGATCTCCGGCAGCCAGACCACTCTGCTAGCGCTCAAAAAGGCCCAGTTTTCAATTCAAGAACAACGTGCAGCTGCTACTGCCACCTAAACGAACTGGCCAAATATCGGGTGTTTCAACAGGAGCGCTTCAACTTTTCTCCGATAGGGACGGCGAACAACGCCATATTTTTTATTGTTCTTTGTCATTTGGAAACTTCATTAGTATACATTTCATCATGGAACGCTACGCATGTGAACAGCGATTGCAAATCGTGCAAACTTTTTATCAAAATAATCGTTCTGTTGCCGCTACTTTAAGAGCAGATTTTCACCGAAAAATCATCTTCAGCGATGAGGCTCACTTTTGGCTAGAAGGATTTGTCAACAAGCAAAATATGCGTTACTGGGCAGAAAGCAACCCACACGTGATTCATGAGGCACCGTTGCATCCCGAAAAAGTCACTGTTTGGTGCGGATTACATGCCGGCGGCGTCATTGGGCCATATTTTTTCATCGACGATAACGATCGCCACGTTACTGTTAATGGAAATCGGTACCGCGATATGATAAACGATTTTTTTTGGCCACAATTGAATGGAATGGACTTGGACGACATGTGGTTTCAGCAGGACGGGGCCACATGCCACACAGCACACGATACAATCGCGTTATTGAAGACTAAGTTCGATGAGCGTGTTATTTCGCGAAATGGGCCCGTCCAGTGGCCGCCGCGCTTGTGTGATTTGACACCTCTAGATTACTTTCTTTGGGGTTATGTGAAGTCATTGGTCTATGCCAATAAGCCGGCGACGGTGCAAGAGCTCAGAGCCAATATTGAACGTGAAATTGCTGGAATTTCGGCCGATTTATGCGAAAGAGTGGTCGAAAATTGGGTTCAAAGATTGGACTTCGTAAAACGTGCACGCGGTGGTCATGCAAAAGAAATCGAGTTTCATACTTAAATGTATCATATGTATATGTTCAAGTTCGTTAATAAAAAAAAAAGTTAGTTCAAAAGTCGAACAGTTTGTGTTTCATTCAAAAAAAAAGTTTAAGTGCTCTTATTGAAAAACCCGTTACAACAACGTCATCTTGATGTGGTCTCCAGGCCATTCAGGCATTAAAGGAAACGAGGCAGCAGACCTCTGCGCAAGAGGGGGCGCGGAAGAGACCTTCACTGGTCCCGAGCCGAGCATTGCCTACAGCAATAGCCACTTGAAAAACAAGATAAAAGTGTGGGCCAATAACGCCATCGAGGATGAATGGGAATCATCAACTACGATGAACCAAACCAAAAAGCTTCTGAAATACAACATTAAAAATCCAAACAAAACAATCAATTTAAAGAGATTCCTTGTCTGGTACATGACGGGACATGGCTACCTTACAAAGATGGAGAAATCCCAAACAGATCGCTGCAGCTTTTACGGCATAGCAGAGGAGACACCAGAACATATACTTTTTTAAATGTGATGCCCTAACTCGAAAAAAAATTCAATACCTTAAGGCTCACACAGTTCTATGGCAGAATGCCAGACCTATCGACCTGGATTGCTGTTATGTCAGCATTATATTTGAACAGGGTATCGGCTAGCTGCTGTTTAGCTTGAGCTCTATACAATCCATACTTTCCATGAGAAAATTCTTGAATTGTTTAGCCCTTTTCGTTACCGTGGTCATCATCAGTGTATCCGAGGGTGATTTGGGACTCCGTAATGAAGTTTTTTTTACGGGAAATGTTATTGGCCACGCGCCAACCTAGCCCAATATTCAGTTTTTCCTGCGTTGGAGGAAAATTACCGACGGCAACCACGAGGAGGTTTGATCGCACTTCCACCAGTCAGAGATAGTTCTGGCCACCTGCATTTCTAATGCATTCTGTATTATTCCCCTCATTCTGCTAATGCTGACCACACTGCTCACATCCGACGTTTTTTTATAAAACTTTTTTTTATGTAACTTGACTTAACTTTGTCTGTCTGTTTTTTCCAATTTTTGAGGTCCTTTATAATCACTTTTCACGTGACTTGAAGTTGAAATTTTGTGAGCAGCTAATTTCTGAGATCCCGCGTGTGACGCGTGTCGGGAGTCGCATGAAGCGCGTTTGATACGTAGAATTGTGGGTTAACTGTACTAGTCTTAGGCCCCATCTCAAAAACAGATAATTTGGTGATATAAATGGGGGGAGGATCACAAAATTAAGGGGACCAGTTTATTTGGGTTTGAGTAGTTTCGTACAGCCCAGTTTACTGCTACAAACCATTAGACCGCCACATTTTATGATGTTTCCTACAAAAGAATACTCCATTAACTAGCCTATATAATTCTGTTAGTTAGCTTCTTCTAATTAATTTAAATTTTTTTTTAAAAAAATCCCATCAATTGCCCAGCAATCAAATCTACAAATCAAACATCCAACAAAAAAAGACAGAGATTCTGTCTTACCCGTCAACTGTGGGAATAGAAATTTCAATTAATTTTCATTGCGAAAATTCACATCACCTAAATGAAATACGTGCCTCAAATAAATTTGATGATGTTGCATAAAGTGCATTGTCCCGTTTTTTGTACTCATATTGCTATAGAAAAAAAGGTACTCATAACAGACAAAAAGGAACAAGAAAATGAACAAAATTCCAATACATCAAAGCATTGTGCAAACATGAAAATATGAAGGGGATGTTTGACCGGTGCAGTTACTCGCTTCTACCGGTCGAAGGGAAACATTAACTGCTGATGATGAGGATATTGCTGTTGTACGTTATACTGTTGCGGCATTATTCCCTCCTGTTCCAGTTTGACTAGCAACTCATCAAAATGTGACGCTTCAATGAGTAGATGAATCAAAAAATCTCTTTAGCAGGCAGAATTGAAATATAAACCAAAGGAATAGCAAAAACAACGCTCCATCTGCAATGCCAGCCAGCCAGCAGTCCTGACGTGGTGGCGTTGGTATCCACAAAAGCACATTGCGTATGCACTATCTGCGTCCATTTAAAATGCCCACTCAGCGATTATATCGATAGGAGAAAAGATTGCGTACACTAAATGGAAATTGCCACGATCCCATCAGAGGACGAAAGTGATTGGAGTCTGTTTTCGGCTGTTTTTCGGTTGGACGATTATCCGAATTCTAAAGGCAACTAACTAATTGGATGGTGGAAGTGGAAAATATGGAAACTATTATTGCTGATTATTTGGGTCTATTTTGTGCGAGTAAGGTGAGAAGATGAATATTGCTGGGGCTGACACAAAATTAAGTGGACATTTCACTATCAGCTATCGTTGGCGTAGAGAATAAACAGTAGAGGGAAACTGCATTGACCACGGTCCGTGATCAACAAAAACACCAAGAATATAAAAGGGCAGGCAGCCCAGAAACAGACTTTCTTCTGCTGACTTGTAAGCTTAGCTTAGAATATTTGATAACTTAGTGGTTTAAAAATGAAGACTAAGTTACACACTAAAATAATTTAAAGTCCTAACGTGGTGGCTTAAGAGTGTAGACCTGGTTACTACATCTTAGTTATGGCTATAAAATTTTCCTTACTTAGGAAAATAGGGTAGTGAATGCTACTAAAACTTTAGTTTTAAAACAACACGCATCGCTTTACGGTAAGCTGGAAAACACACATCGATATAATATAACTCACGTATCGCTATACGCTTTACTACAAAAAAAAATACCTCATGATGCCATAAGGCTTTTCTAGAAAACACACATCGCTACAACTCACGTAATGCTATATGCACACTTTGCTAAGATTCACGCTTCGGTATACGCTTAGCTAGCAAAAACATCGCCACGTTACCACGGAACGCTACACGATTTGCTAACACACACACATTGCTATAACACACGCTTTGCTTGGAAAAACACATCGCTACGGAATCACGCATCGCTACACGTTTTGCTAGGGAACACGCTTCGCTAAAAATCACGCTTCACTATACCTACATCGCCACGACATCTCGAAAACACACATCGCTACAACTCACGCATCGCTATACGCTTTGCTATGAAACGTAAATATGCATCGCTACACGCTTTACTTGAAAACACGCACAGCTAAAACTCAGGCTTCTCTATACGCTTAGCTGGAAAACACACATCCTTACAACTCACGCTTTGCGATACGTTTAACTAGAAAATATATATCGCCACAACTCATAAAGCCCTACACGCTTTTCTCGAAAGTATACATCGCTACAAACTACGCTTCGCTATTCGCTTAGCTAGGAATCACACATCGCCACGACATCACGCAACACACATTGCTATAACTCGCGCTTCGCTATGCGCTTAGCTTGAAAATAAACATCGCCACTGCGTCACGAATCGCTACACGCTTTGCTAGCAAACACATATCGCTAATACTCACGCTTCGCTGTACGCTTAGCTATGAAACACACATCGCCACATATCATGGATCGCTACATGCTTTGATGGGACACACACATAGAATTTGAACTTGCGCGCTTCGCTATACGCATAGCTAGGAAACACACATCGCCACGGCATCATGCATCGCTACAACTTACTATTCGCTACAACTTTCGCTTCGCTATACGCTTAGCTAGGCACATCGCCACGGCATCATGCAACACGCATCAGTACAACTTACGCTTCGCTACAACTTCCGCTTCGCTATACGCTTACCTAGGAAAGATGCACCGCTAAAAATGACGCTTAACTAGAGGTTACATATCACCACAACTCACGAAACGCTACACGCTTTGCTATGAAACATACATCGCTACAAACCACGTTCCACTAGGAAACACACATCTCCACGGCATCATTCATCGTTACATGCTTTGCTAGGAAATACAAATCGGTAAAACTCACGCATCCTATACCTTTGGGCTACATCCATGTAGCGATCTTAAAGCTTATCTATTCTATTTTTTAGAAAATGTGGTTTTCCCACTTTCCACGTTCCAGGCTAAAGGAAAGCTTAGCTTTAATTTAAACAAATTCTCATCTTGATAGAATAACGAATATGAATTTTAATTGAAATTGAAAACTAGAAGCATCTTTTCCCAGTGGACTAACAAATTCATATTCAAGTTAACTGATTAAGTTCACGTTACTTTATTATTTTACCTACGGATTGCTCTTAAATGAATTCAACTTCCACAAGGACTGTGAAAACTTTTTAAAACTTTTCTCTCAATTTAAGTTTTACAAAATATCCGAAACTTTTCGCAACCGAGGGCTGAAAATTGTCTAATTGTCTCTAAAATAACATCTTAAAGAAAAAGGCGTGTTCCACAATGAATACCGGAATGAAAGATTTTAACTTTTGCTGCATTGTGATTGTGATTGTATCACAAGGATACACCTATCCATACAATACATGTGCCAAAAATATTCCTGCCCTTTTGGCAGGGAGAAAAGTGAATGCTTAACTCCAAATAGAAAGATAATTCAAAGTCACATAATATGTCCAAAGAATTTCTGGCTTCAATGTGGTAACATCTTGCTTGTGTCTGTGTTAATACTATCGTTTACTGCTCCACAAATAAAAAAACACAAATCCAATTTGAATTTTGTTTCCTTGGATGGCCTCCTTTACTCGTACAAATTGCAGGATGATTTGTTTCCAAAATTTTCTTTACATCAACTGAAAATGTTGCATGTGGACGCTCTGCAAAATAAGCCAAACAAGTGACTTAAAAGAACGACCAGTAGCATAATTCGTTACTTCGGTTTTTCCATTTTCCCAGTGTCTACCGACAGCTATTGGATTATTCAAAAGGCGAAAAGAGGGTCATCCTAAGCTATATATAGTTGTTGTAGTTGCTGGTGTTCACATATTTACATAGTTTCGGTTTCACAACTTACGTGTTGTCCTTGTTGAAGTCGGTAGTATTGTGAGATACTACCAAGGAACATTTCAAGTCATCGTTAGATCCGAAAAATGTTATCCTTCTTTAACCCTTTGGATTTAAATTCAAGCTGAGAAAGAATTAAAAGAGATAAATTAACAGTGGAACCAGTTTATATGCTCAGGGTAAAAATGTCAGGCTTCTTTATCGTACAGTTACATATAATCAATATACACCGCGTTGCATATACTGCAAAGACAAAGATTACCTGATTGCCGTTCTGAAAGGCATCTTAGAGTGATGGGAAGAGCACTTTCATGAGTTCCTAAATAGACGAAGTTAGCAGAGCGATAAATCGGCTCAAAAATAATAACACCCCGAGATCTGATGGGATCCCAGTGGAACTGATTAAAATAGGAAGATCCACATTATACCTGGAAATAAAATAAATAAAATATGGGAGGAAAAAGCGATGACAGTAGACTGGCGATGAAGCATAAGAAAGTAGATTTCACAACATGGAGCAATAATCGTGGTATAACGTTGTTGAGTACCACGTATAAGAATTCCTCCTTAATTGCATTGGCGAAGAGGGTCCTGCTCGGAAAGTCCTTTGCGGTAGGATTTATGGCGCACATGACAGTGATGCTGCCCAAGTCTACGCTAGAAAGATGGTGTAGACTAGAACGCCCAAAGTTAAGGGATGCAAAAATCGGCTCAAAATCGGGAGCGGTGGATAGACTTTTTGCGGGAGGCCAGGACGGGACTCCGGTTGTAGATCCAAAGATGATGATGAAAGCTGCCCAAGCCTACGCTAGAAGGATGGGGTAGCCCAGGACGCCCAAAATTAAGGGATGCAAAACTGGATAACATCCGCTCAAAATCGGGACCGGTGGAGGGACTTTTTGCGGGAGGCCAGGACGGGACTCCGGTTGTAGAACCGTCCGTTATGATGATGATGATGAAATAGTCTTTTCAATTAAAGTTAATAGGGCCCTTGGTACACACTCCCCTTTCATAAATAATAGTGAAATATCCTACCTAGTGAAACCCGGATAACCCTGTCACAACTCCTGTCGGGTTGGTGTCATATACTTCAGAGTTAAAAAGCTCGCATCGATATCTGCCCCGACTGTAACAAAGGCACCCATACTACCAACAACTTGTTTCTCTGTTCCGATCACTTCAGTAACTTGGTCGTTACAGATATGTGGTGATACCCTGTCGTCGTGGCCTCTTTTCTTGGTCTGCCAACATATCACTCGATAACTATAAACCATCTTTAGTTTATCTAATTAGTATTAGAAACTTTTATTTGCTATGTGCCTTGCTAGCCATTAGCCTATAGGTTATTTTAGTGAACTGTGAAATTTAATAGGATGATGGTATAGTGTTTGGAAGGTGTCTTCTTTCTCTGATTACAGACCTGAAGGTGCTACAATAACAACAAAGCCTTTTATTTGAACATAGTTACTTTACTAAAGGCATTTGATGGCCAAGAAGACTAACTTATGTTCCTTATTGTACGTAAACCTTTTTTATCCGTTATTACCGTTATTATCGAGCTTTCCAATCTCCTCTGGGAGTAGAATTTCTTCATTTCCTCCGTAGTCATCTTCTGCACCCAAATAGATCCTGCACACTCACCCGGAGACATGTTCAGTATATTAAGGCAAAATGTAAAAATTGCCCTTGATAAGTCCTAAGCATATAAGCATTCCACGGACTTTTAAGCGCTGGAAGGACATTCAAAGGATACCAAACTGGACGAAATCGGCTCGTCGAGATCAGGACGGGAGGGTAAGACTGAACCCTGGTTTTAGAACTAAATATGATAATGAGATGCCTAAAAGCATGGTTACTTGATGTAGTTCTCGGTCTGCCTTAGTACTTTTAAAACCATCCAGTACTTACTGATGCAGATGTCAATCAAATAAATTTTCAGCTCACTACTAATAGACAGCATTTCAAGAAAGATTTGGTATAACTTCATATTAGTTCCAATTCGCTCTTCGTGCTTTTTGAGAACAACTTCCTCTGACATTTTAGATACCGGGAATTTCAATTAAATTAGACTTCCTGGCACCCACATGGTGATAGGATCATATCGGCTAGATTTCGGACTAGAGTACGGCGCGTCACGATCATACAGTGTTACGCCAGAATAACATTTAAGAGGGGAATTAAAAAAGAAAACCAAGAGTTGTCCTATGCCTAGGGCAAAGATAATTTAAAGCAACGGAATACATTGGGTATTGAAGGTTTCATTGCTTTAAATACAATTTGATCTACAGTGCGTGCCATCAGAGTCCGTTTGTTAGTCAGAGTCCACAGTCTCAGGAATCAGCATCGTTTTCTTTTCTTTTTTTTTTTTGTTTATTTCTTATCCGCTTTTTATTTTATTTATTCCGTTTGCTAATGCCACCACACTCTGAGCAGTGTGTGGATACGAATTTTGCATACATAGTAAAGTGAACGAAATAGTTAGTAACGATACCGCACTGCTGTACATCACATATAAGACAGGACGACGACTACCTGACCTGATTTGTAGACTTTGTACGAATATTTGCATGAATGAATGAGTGAATGAAAGAAATGAAATGAATTTCGGCTTTTGTGTGTATAGCTTCTGAAATAAATTCGTGTACGCCCACATATACGTTTTGACAAGGACGCGTGGCGGTACACATTATCAATTCCTTTCTCAGATGTCTTCGGTTCATCTACTTCCCCTCTTAATATGCTCCTCTCGAATGTTAAATCGAATTTAAATTTTTATTATACCCGATGTTATTTCAAAATTGATTTGATCTGTCACACATGTATATGTGTGTATATTTAATTCAATCGGGATAAATTTCAGGACACCCAGCAGCAAATTTATAAACAAAAAATAGTTACATGTTCGTCTCTTGTTATGGAGAGGAATGAATTGTCTTGTCCTCTGGCGATATAATATGCGAGCTCCTTATATGTGATAACAGCTTATTATTCAAAAGAAACATCCAACGTTAATGCGACATGCTCACTAATCTACAATTAGTGTCAGTGTCTTGTTATTTTTACAAGATATTTCTACGAAATTGAAATGAAACCGTTTCTATGCAAGCAAAGTGATTTCAAATGATATCCTGTCTTACAGTCATTATTGTTATTTGCTTAAGAACTAATGCAAGCAATAAAAAAGCATAAGACGATTAGAATTTAAGTTTGGGTTAGTAATTGCTAATTTTCAATCTATTTTCATTTTAAATTACACATACGCCACAGTGCATGAACCTAGTATAGGGTGTCCCAACAAGAGCGCCGGATTTAAATTTTCTGCAATTTTGATAATACGAGTCACAATTAACAACAAATTTTGGGACATAGTCGGCACGGTTAGTAGTTAATGTTTGTAAGGGGTAAGTGTGGAGATTGGGTTAAGCGGATTGACATGATGGGTAGCCACCGTGCATTTGATAGAATTGATGTATGCGGATGGATATGGAGGGGGTTCTGCCCAAGGCTACGCAGTCGACATAGTCATATTGGCAAGAGGGAAGTCCGAGGAAGTGTTCTGTGACATAATCCAAAACGGATTAATCACCACAAGAAGATGTTGCCATCAGATGGGACTTAGGGTAAACCCAAAAAGATCACATTTCTTTCCTTCTCCAATCGAAGGAAGCTGGGGCAAATACACCAAATTAACCCCAATAGAAAAGATATTAATATCAGGAAAGAGGCCAAGTACCTCGGGCCAATATATTATAGTAGACTGCTATGAAACAAACATCAATAAGCAGTGCTAAAAAATCAAAAAGAGCAGAAGGGTGCCAAGAAAATCCTGAGGACTTAGTCCCAAAAACAAGCACTGGAAGTACACCATGATTGTTATTCCAATGATTACATATGGAGCAGTAGCACGGGCAAATAGGACCAAGCTATAAGCACCACAAGAAGAGAATTGAAAACGGTACAGAGGCTGGCCTTTATTTTAAGTACGCGTTTATTTTAAGTACCCCACAGGGGGTTTGGAGGCAATCCTTGGACTACTCCCAGAGATCAAATTCAATGAAACTAAATTACATTTGATCAAAGTAGGCTGCTTCACGGAATGCAGGGTAAGAGGAATATTGGATTCACTTTCCAAGCAGATTTCTTTAGCGAGCATGCCGTGTGATAACGTGTTTCAAAAGCTTTAACTCAAGAAGAACTTTGAAATCAAAATAAGCACCAAGAATGTACTCAGATCTGAAACTGAATATCAGATACATCCGGGAGCCATAAAATGGTATACGGAGGAATCAAAGGAAGCAGTCGGCACGAGTGCAGGTATCCATGGGCCAAGAACCAAGTAATCTTTAGCAATGAAGCAGTACCCCAGCATTCCAGGCAGAAGTACATGCCATCGAAAGATGTGCCCACTTCTATGAGACAGGAAATAGCCTTCTTAGCAGACAGCCAAGCTGGGCTAAGGGTTCTGAATGCACTCCACATCACATCTGCTGGGCTAAGGTTTTTGAATGCATTCCATATCACATCACGACTGGTGGATGAGTGCAGGGCGAAGTTAAACAGAATGGGCGAAGTCAACAGGGTAAGTTTTTAATGGGCGCCAGGACTCTTCGGCATAGAAGGCAACAAAGCAGCAGATAGGCTCGCAAATAAAGGGGCAAAAATTCCGCCGTTAGGGCCAAAACGTTTTTGCGGCGTAGGGTTTTACGCAAAAGAGACAAGGCAACCTCTTCTCTAAGATATGAGAATTTCCCAGGTCTACGACAGGCAAATAAGATGTTTGGGGAGCTACAATACACAGAGGTTTCGTTTGATATTGTGACTAAGTAGAAGTAACGTTAGAATAATTAACAGGATTCTAACAATATAGAATGAAGGTGCACCTAAGGAAATTAAAATTAGAAGAGGATGACTTTCTGAAAAGCGAAAGATTCTCCTTGGCACATTTTCAGCGAACGCGTGGCAACGATCCGACAGAGAAGATACCATATGGGAACTCATATACGCGACATCCATTCAAATCAATCCATTACATTCAGAGGTCTTGCCTGATATTGTTACTAAGTAGAAGTAATGAAAGAATAATTACCGGGTTTCTAACAGGACATTGTAGACTGGAGGTGCATCCAACGAAATTACAATTAAAAAAAAGTTTGGCAGTTGTAGAGTTTGTGGAGAAGCGGAAGATTCCCCGTGCTACCTTTTCAACGAATGCGTAGAAACGATCCGACTGTGAAGATACCATATGGGAACTCATATGCACGACATCCTTTCAAATCAATCCATTACATTAAGAGTAAGAATAATTACCGGGTTCTTAACAGGACATTGCAGAGTGAAGGTACACCCAAGGAAATTAAAATTAGAAAATATGTTGGCAGCTGCAGACTTTGTGGAAAAGCGGAGGAGTCGCCGTGGCACCTTCTCAACAAATGAGGAGGCACAATCCGACGGAGAAGAGACAATATGGGAACGGGCTCCGTTACATTAAGTTCGTAAGATCCATTGGTATGGAGGGGAAATTGTATTAAAGGGCACGTATATTTTCCTTCAGATAGATCCACATGTGTCGCCATGCCAATAGAAAGTACGCCATTTTCCTCATCATCATCATCAAGTTTGAATGGAATTTGTATTTCAAAATCACTACTTAATACCTTTTTTATAACTTAATTCTGGTTGTGGCCTTCGGTAGTATCCCTAATACCTAATTTCAAACTTTAAAAAAACTCAATAAGTTTACCATAGAATCGCTCTTACCTTTGACATGAAAACTTCATAACGATAGTTCATTCGATGTTCACTTTATCATTTACAGTGAAACCGCGAAAACAGTCTTAGTTTTTAACGACCGTATACTTGCTATATTATGATTTTGAACAACTAACTTTGACTTTCCTTATAATCAAATGAAAGATAAACGTCGGATATCAACAGACAAACGTTCTTTTTTAGTACATGCAGAGATTGGAGTGGTAATTCGCTAACCACTCATATTCATTATATGTAGAGCTGCGAACCTTTTATTTTTATTGCATTTCCAATATTTTTTATTGCCTTTGCAATGCAACAAAAAACATTGCTGCACGTATAATAAAAAAAAACTTTTCATAAAAGCAGGAAAAAATCAGCAAAAAACAATTAAATTTAAAAAATCCACACAAAGTGGCAAAGGATATTTTTGATATGACGATAAAAAACAATTTCCATTCCGCATTGCAATCTGGAAGGAGGCATTTGATGATACGAATAGAAAAAAAGAGCTTCAAACTACGACTAAGAACGAGCAAACAAACTTAAGTCTCAAATTAAAGTTTGCCAATTAGCTGAACTTTATTTCGCCATCGTAGCGATATTCGCATTTTTCTTCCCAGGAACGAACAATGCAAAGAACTTTAACAAAAAGTGAAACAATATAATAATTCCATTTGAAAGTTTAAAAGCTCACCCATTATATGCAAGAAGCGCAGCATATTGGCTCCGGCTCCGGCTCCGTCTAAGAAATAAGTTATAGTCGTAGTCGCTGGGTTTTTCCTTTCCTTTTCCTTTTGCAGTCATTATTTTTAGAAATTTTTTCAACCTATTTGCTTAATGCTTAAAAATTTGCAGTTGGAAAAGTTGTCAAATGGAAAAGTGAGCAAGTTGGAAAGTTTTAAATGTCCAATGTTGCAACAATTAAGTGCAGATCAGCATAGCAGCTATGCTTTTTGGTCAAAAAGTCCATGATGATGATGATGGCATCATACCTAAACTAACACTCGCTTAAGGAATTCTCTCATGGCAATTAAAATATCCAGCCCCTGTGTCAATTGACAAGAAAACTATATAAATTTCCAACTAATTCTATTATCAGATTTTAATTTAAATCCATCACTCATACACATTATCCGTGACATTTTGATTTAAATCTGATTTTTTTTTATTTAGTTATAGTTTGTTTAACCACTACACCCTCTGGATATTTCCGAAATTTCTGTACTTTCAGCATTCAGGAATCCTTTGTGGATATCTTTTTGCAATTTCTTTAAAAAGATTTTTGTGGTTAACATCAGCATAAGCAACGATGGGTAAAACAAAGAATGAACCCTCTATTTAGAGGGTTGGGTGCCTTTAAAATTTTGAATTAATGCAAAGGCAGTTAAAATTTCCCCCAAACACACGTTACTACTAGTAGAGAGATATTCTATTCAAAGGTTAATGAGAAACTTGTTATGATATAAAATCAAAAAGTTTATCCGTTTTTCTTTTTAAGAACGTTTTGGTTTTCGTTTTTTAGTTTTAGGTTTTGTAAAAAATTCAAGTGTTGACCTAATTTGAGATTGAAGTGTTTTTGTTTATTATGCATATCGAGTTTCTTACGAGAGTGGAACTATGAATGCAGAAAATGTGGTGTTAAGCTGCTTAATATTTATGTAAATTATAAATTATTCTGATTTTGTAATAGAATTTCAAGGGAGGAGAAAACATTCTCGTCAATCTGTTTCAAGGTTGGGTTAATTTTCCACATAAAAACGTGAATTTTAAAGACAGACTTATACAGGATTATGAATATTTGAGAGATGAATGAGCAGACGAACTCATTGCTGAATGAGTGAATGAAGTAGGCAGTTTAAAAAAAGACCTAAAATAAAGGTCGGTCGTCTTTTAAAAAAAATGCAGTTAGCCATCAGCAGGATAGGGGAAATAACACCAAATGCATCAGAATGACAACTGGCCATAACTATCTCTGACTGGTGGAACTGGGATCAAACCTCGACGTGGTGGTAATATTCCTCCAATATAGGAAAAGCTGAATGATCGGGCTAGTCCCATCAAAGTAATGTTGGCGCTAGTCCAATAACATCACCCGTAAAAAAAACCCAAAATCAGCGTCGAATACACTGATGAACGACAACGACCACGACCACGGCAACGAAAGCGGCTAAACGATTAAGGAGTTTTCTCATGGAAAGTACGCTCACTGTATATAGCTTGCAGATACCCTATCCAAATCCAATGCTGAAATAACAACAATCCAGGAAATGCAAAGGGCTGTGAATGGTGTCTTAAAAAAATCAGAATATGACATATGACATATGTCATGCAAGACATCATGTGCTCGGGGTGGGGTTTCTAGTCAGAAAAAAAACAACCCATAAAAATACAATTTTTCATGTAAATTCTCTAATAGGAGATGGGTATGTGTTAAAATTTGAAGAAAATCGAGCTAATTTTTAAAAAATGTATATGGGCACCCATCACCAAACTCGGACCTCAGGGCCTCACTCCAAAAGATTTACAAAAAATGTTGTCCATCGGAGATACATATGTACATATAAGTTTTTTAAAAAATTTGTTGGGGCCCCATGACCCTCCAAACCCTGTCTCCAAAAGTGTTGCCCATCGGAGATACACACGTATATAAAATTTAAAAAAAATCGGGTTAATTTTTTTAAAAAAATTGTTGGGGCCCAATGACCCTGGGGCCCGGGGTCTCTCCAAATTTTTTACAAAAATTGTTTTTCATCAGAGATACATACGTATATAAAATTTAAAGAAAATCGGGTTAATTTTTTTTAAATTTTGGGGCCCACGACCCCGGGACCCAGGGTCTCCAAATTTTTTGCAAAAAGTTTTGTATATCGGAGAGACACATGTGTATTAAATTTGAAGAAAATCGGGTTAATTATTTAAAAAAAAGTTAGGGGGCCCCACGAACCCGGGCCCGGGTTCTCTAGTGTTGTCTATCAGAGATACACATGTGTATTAAATTTGACGAAAATTGGGTTAATTTTTTTTTAAAAAGTTATGGGGCCCCACGAACCCGGGTCCGGCGTCTCTAAATTTTTTACAAAAAGTGTTGTCTATTGGAGATACACATGTGTATTAAATTTGACGAAAATCGGGTTAATTTTTTCAAAAAAAAAGTAATGGGGCCCCACGAACCTGGGCCCGGAGTCTCCAAAATTTTTACAAAAAGTGTTGAATATCAGAGATACACAAGTGTATAAACTTTGAAGAAAATCGAGTAAAATTTTGTAAAATATTTGTAGGGGAGCACACCGACCCCGTGGCCCGAGGGTCCTCAAATTTTAATAGAAAGTGTTGTCATCGGAGATATGCATGGGTGCTAAATTTCAATAAAATCGGCCTATGTGGGTTAAAAATTGATCGCAAGATTCCATGATTCCATGACACACAAATCCACAAACAAACAAACCCACAAACCCACAAACCCGCGGGCAAGTGAAGTTAATATAGAGAATTTAAAAAATGAAAACCACCGTTATCGGTTTTAAAGCAGTAAATTAACGGCTTTGCACCCTTTGCGTGCGGGGCAAATTTAAAAACATAAGCCTCATAAACGTTCACGCACCTACAGAGGATTCCCCAGATAATGAAAAGAAGAATTTTTTGAATCAATCGAACGGGAACTCCAAGCCTGCCCTCAGTATGATTCTGGGGGATATGAATGCTAAAATAAGTAGCATACTCAGGCAGTGCATTGGCCCCCATAGCTTACACGAGAACACTTATGGCAATGGACAACAAGTCATATAAATGGCAGCAGGCAATAATTTGGCCGTTGCGAGAACAAGATTTGCGCATAAAAATATCCACAGAAGCACCTGATGGAGCCATTCGCAACCAGATAGACCGTCGCCACAACCAGAGCCTGATGAAGGTACGAACGTACCGAGGTGTCAACGTCGACTCGGACCACTATCTTGTTGGTATGATGCTACGAGCACGGATCCCAAAACACCGCAACCGCGAATCAGATTCGAGTCAACGCGGCTACCCTTCGCAACGAAGAGACCAGAAACAACTACGGTCAATCGATATCACCCTAAATGCAGGGAGATTAAGTTCTGGGGCTGAGATGATGTCTGGCGTAGAAAAGAAATGGACACGCCTTAAGAATACTGTCATTAATACTGCTGACTCCATCTTAGGCAGTAGTCGTAGAGATCGGAACGACAGGTTCGATGACGAATGTAAGATGAATATAAAGAGTTCAGAAGTTATGAAAAAACAGTTCACCGGCGAAAAAAGCAGTCTGCGAAAAGAATCTCATCCGCGAAGTAGAACAGTACAGAGAGCAAGGATCGCACCAGGCGCGGAATTTCTACCAAAAAGTCCGCTGTATGACGCAATATACAGCGCGTTGCACATACTGCAAGGACAAAGAGGCTAATCTGATCGCCGATTTTAAAGGCATCTTAGAGCGATGGGAAGAGCACTTTCATGCGTTGTTAAATGGCCGGTCAACTGATGAATTGGAGGTTCCACCATTGATTGATGATCATACTATGCTGCCACTATCAAGTATAGACGTAATTAGCAGAGCGATAAATCGGCTCAAAAATAATAAGGCCCCGGGTTCTGATAGGATCCCAGCGGAACTGATAAAAATAGGAGGCCCCACAATACAGCAAACAATTCATGAAATAATAGTGCAAGTATGGGACGAAAAAGCGATGCCAGAAGACTGGCAAAGAGGCGTCCTGTGCCACATTATTGAGAAAGGGGATATTGATGAACTCGCTAAAAATAAAACTTCTCTGCCCCTTCTACATTAGAATGCTTCTTTAGGTATTCCGATCGCTACATGTAAACTCAATAGCATCCATATTGCGATAACAACGCTTAGATAGAAACGGAACAACTTGCGTAGCGACGAAAAAAGATCTGGCCTAGGCTTGATCCGAAACGCTCCAAGTGTCTGATTTCTCTAAGCAGGCAAGCATGCATCAAGGCTTGGTGTACTTTTCAATGACTTCTGCAGAACCGACGATGAGGAAGGAACCATTTTTCACTTCTCTGTACACGAAAACGTAAGCTCCATTTGGGAGCCTTCTATTACAATGATGTTAACGATTTGTCTAGCACTGATGTCAAGAGTCTTTCACGCTTCATTCGAAAATCCAACTGGTTCAACGAGTCGGGCGAGGAATCTTTTCGTTATTTTTGTTTTTGAACAAGTCGAGAAAGTTAATACTTGTTTTTTTATCTGGGAAGCATTGTATCCGTCTGTAGTGGTGATTCCGCCGAGGGGACCGCTGTATCTTTCTTTTCGATAGGTTTGAAACTTGGTTAAGCTCAGAAGATAAAAGCGGCAAGGCTGCTAGTACTTAGAATGTCTAGAACGGGCACTGTCTTCGTATGTAGCAGCCTTACCGAACAACTGCAGGACCCTACGTGCCTGGGATAGTTTCTATCCTGGGCGGCCTAGTGGCAAATAATTGGGTTCGAAGTTCCGGACGATGTGCTGCCAAGGTTGTAATGTTCCTACGCCAAAGGCACTCATACTGAACGAGCTGAGTCCCTTGATATCAGATCTCACCAAGGTCGCGTTGGTACGGTACGGGAGTTGGCTATACTCGCAGATAAGGTTGATCTCCTTGGAGGTTAACTGAGTCTGGGCCAACTTTTGGTTGAGGATCCAGTTTCGTTCTGGGCTTGACCTACGTAGTGGTTTACGGTATACTCTCGAAGAGAGGACCGCTAAATGGGAATAGTTGATGAGCATGCTTAATGGCGAAAGCTAGGCAAACAGGATTCGTTCCACTCAAAGAATGGTGTAGCGGTGATTGCATTAATTGATATTTGCTAGGTTCATGTGCGTAATATTAGATCTTTACATCGGTTTTGTTAACTTGAGCGTCGACTATTTTGGAAATAGAAAACAGGCTGTGACGTTACGAAGCAAGATAAGCTCAGATCTTACCTGTGATCTTCTATTTATATCACTTATAAAAAATAGCCATTGCACAACAATAGTAGTAAGAAGTATCAAAGGATTTTTGTGAATTTCATGAGTTCTCTCTAGAATTTTCATCCTTCACGTTGTATCAATTAACGACACACAATTTTAACATTGTTTGAGATGCTTTTTCAAGGCTAGTAATAAGCAAATAAATAACAGAGTAATTTGCATTAAAGGGCAGTAACGGCAATCAAATTAATTGTAGGACCTTACGGTTAATTAACAAGGAATTGCAATGAAGGGAAGAGAAGAATATTTTTATTCCTTTGAATGCATTTAGTAAAGCAACAAGGCACGAGACACTTTGGAATAATAATAAAAAAACCGTTTGCTTTTCAAATGAATTACGAAGGATTAAGCGAAAACGGAATTTGCATGCAACAATAACACAGTAAAGATTTTGTTTATACTTTCGCGTTAAAAAAATATAATAATAATTATAATAATAATAATAATAATAATAATAATAATAGCTAAAGTCCTTGACGTTTCTGAAAAGGGTTTTATTTTATTTTTTTTGTAAATTTTCGCATCACACACAAAGGATAAATTTTCTACCGCTCTGTTGCACAATAAACTGCTGAACGAACAATTTTTTAAAAAAAATATAATTAAATAAATATGTACTTGCATACATATAGAGCGACTTCTCTTCTCTGGTACGATCCTGTTTTTTTTGTTGAAGCTCCTTGGTGTTTTTGCATCGCACTTTTGAATTATAGACGGAGACGTAGACGGACCTGGATCAAAAAAATCAGCCTCGGCCTTCCGCCCGCGAATGGGTGGGTCAGTGTGCATCCACTATGCATTTTGTAAAGCAGCAGTACTTAGCGTTCGTATAGCACATTATTACTGTTATAACCATTGTTGTTATTATAAATTGTATTCCTATTGTTACCGCTACTGTGTACAACTTTTTTGTGTTTAATTCTTTTGCCGTCGTCCTTGCTGGTTTGCTTGTGTATCTGCACATAGTGTTTTTGATTATTTTCAACTGAGCTAACAGGATACTCTCACACTTCTATTGTATTCCCTATTAACCCTAGCAGGGCGCATTTTATTGTTGAGCAAAAAAATACACAACTACCAACAATCCCGGCTGAGACGAGACGAGATACATCAGCTTTTCTTCTTCATTGCATTTGAGTCGTTTTGTTGTCATTTTGTCGAAAAGTCCGCATTAAAGATTGTTATCCTGTTGTTTTTATTTTTTTGTTTTCTCCTCTTGTATATTTTGTGATGCATTTTTCACATCCTAGAGTGAGTGAGTGTATGTGTAGGGGTTCTGTATGCAATTCAAGGACAAATGTTTTAAGTTTGGATTACCGGCTTTTAGCTCGGTTTCGTCTTTTGTTGGTTGGGTGCTTTTATTTGCGGCAGTAGCTTTCCAGATTAATTTTAAAAAATGTCATTGTTTTCCCCAATTCATTCAGATTTGGATTTCACTATAAGCGGTTTATTTTGTATGGCTTGTGGATAAACTCGTGATAATTTCGAGAGACATGATTATTGCGGCTGAATTAGTAGATAGACGGAATGCAACTGCTGACTCTTGGGCTTCAGCAGCACTGTTGAAACAATAGCCAGCAGGAAATATTTCTATAAGTAAACTGATGTCACAATATTTTTATCACCTATAAGATCTAAGTGCACTAACTGACGATTCTACTCGCTTGGGACAAAAAAGTGTTTTGTAAAGGATGTTGTTTATGCATTGCTAGAATTTACTGATAATGCAAATTGTCAAACGAGTTGTCATACTGCAGTCATTGTTATTATTATCAGTATACTTTGGCAAATCATCATCGAATTTTCGAATCAGCTTCGAATCTGCGATTACCGATTAAGAAAAGTATAGCTTCTTGAGAAAGCCATTTATTTGATCTGCAGTCATTTAAAACACACGTGCATAGACATCTCCAAGCGAAAGATTGGATTGGATTAGAGGTGGTGGATAGCAGATAATTAATGATAATCAGAAAGAGTGTCGGAGATAAAACAGAGCCTTGAGGAACACCGGCATTTATTTGAAACCGTCCAATACGACCTGTATTGAGCGGTCAGAATGGTTGTTACTAGTCTAATCGAAGAGGGCCTTCTCGGCATTCATTTTAGACAAAAGAGCTTGATGCCAGACTCTGTCACATGCCTTGGAAATATTGAGTGCAACAACTTTGCTTTCACCAGATTATCTCCAATTTTCACTGACATCACCTGTAGAACATTGCCTACGAAAACCGTACTGCCGATCGCTAACGATTTCAAGTGATTCAAGGTATTGCATAAGATTGCGATTGATCAGCGTTTCCATGACTTTAGAAAGTATTGTAATGGATCGGTACTAGAAAAGACATGACGGTTCGCCTTTTTTTTTGGGAACAGGCTGGACAAAGGATTTTTTCCAAGTCCTTGGGACGACTTCAGAAGAATGACAGAAATGTAAAAGCGTGCGTAGTGTTAATGCCAACGTTGAAAAACAGCTTTTCAAAACTATAGCGGGGAGGATACCATCAGGCCCAGCAGATTTATGAATGTTGAGATCATTTAATGCTCTAGCCACTTGACGAGTACGAATGTAAACCTGTCCCATAGAGCACTCGACTCTTGCAAGTACCGGCGCCGGCGGCGCGCTATCTGGCAGCGTGCAGCTAGCTAAGAAATGTAAAGCAAGAAGATTGGCCTTCTTTTAGAGAGCTGACAGTGGGAATATCATTGTGAATGAGCGTTGGAATTGAAGACGAGACAGTATTTTTGAATCGTTTCACGAATGACCAAAAAATGTTAACTCCTTTGGGACATTGAAGTATTTTTTGTCTCAGTTTCTAGTCAAATTCGAATTTGACTCGTCTAAGGTAGGCATTGTAATCATTACTAACCCGCCAACTAAAATCCAAAACGTCGGAATCAGCATTAACCTGGATTTCTGTTAGTACCAGAATAGCAGGTTTGTGGTCTGCTAAATAGACGCACATGGCCGAGAGACTCGATATATGCCCTCTAATGTTGCACACGTCAACCCTGCATCTGTACACAGTCATATTGGACACACTCCGACTCAATCGAGACGAACCGTGATGCGAAGGGATGATGATTTAATTTTTCCAAAATCTGCTACGCAGTAGATTTTTTAACTTCTGAAACACAGTATGTACACATTCGACAAGTTTTCATACCTATTTAATTTCGTTTGCTTTCTAAATTTCTAGTATCTGCATTAAGGTAAGGAAAAACATCTCTGATTAAGGATTAGGACAATCTAATATTTTCCCACAAAAGGAAAATTTATGATGGGGGGCGGCGACATCGAAAACCTCCAAAAATGCTTTCAGGAAAACTTCACCTTATCCCTGCTGATGTGCCATGATGTAAAAGTATACAACTATTGATAGAGCACCTCACCAAATAGGATAACAAAGTTCCTAAAACATTACACCAATGTAATAAATATTAATATAACTCAATTGCAAAAATACCCGAGCAAAAGTTTTGCAGGCAGTCCAGTGTATGGACAAGGATCGAGCGAGCGGCTATTCGAAATAGAATCAAGAAGGAAACTCCTATTTGCTGTGAAAAGCATCCCATTAATCAATTCTGTTAGCAGCTACTTTAAATATTTTATTATAGTTTTGGTGTTGTTGTTGCTGTTGCTGTTGCTGGGGAAATTCCTTTTATTTAAAAACCACCATTTTGTGGTAATAAAACTTTCATTTCATTTGAGGTTTAAGAGTTCCGGTATGCGAAGTGCAGAGCTTGATTCAACCATACACTCCACATACGAGAATGCACCTCAATTTTCAATTGCAATTATATGCTGTGTTGTTGCCTGCATTCCTGATGGATTCGGTATTTTCGGAGGGAAGACAATAAATAATTTATAAAACAATTTCGCAAACACCACACCAATGAGTTTTGGGTCAGGTTATTGCAAATGCTATGCTGTTATAATAATTCGCACAGCATTATTTCAAACTTTAAAATGTACATACTCGTATGTGAAACAGCTGCCAGTTGTTTCAGTATGTTCCAATTAGAAGGCATTCAGAATTTCAAAGACTGCTCTTATGTTGTCACCGACTACTTGCTTCACACCGTATATTAAATCACAAAATTAAATTAAATATGGAAATGCACAACTAACATCAGTAGCTAAGCTGCGACCTTCCAGACTGGGGTCTGATTTTAAAAATCTGCAATTGGTAGTGAATTTTACAATTTGAAGTGTGAGAGGTCATGTGGATGTAGAATGTGAATTGCTACATGGATTATTTGAAAATATTTGCTGGTCAACTTGAAAGAAACGTATTGATAATAGATTTCAGACGAGGTGATAAACGAGGTGGAAAAACCACTCTAGAGAATGTGCATTTTTGTAAAGTATTTGGATGGTTTTTTTTACTATGAGCAGAAAGAGAGTTTGTAAACAGTACTGCTAAAAAATATGATTATGATAATAAACATTGTTCCGACATTCAAATACTAGTGTGGTAGTCTGGACGTATTATTAGCTGCTCGGCAAAAGCATTGGAGTACTGATCTAATAATATAATTATAATTACTGTGCTATTGTGGAAAGTATAATAGTTTATATTTTCTTGATTGGTAATGGACTTGTGGTGATTTTATTACAAATAGTTCTATTAATAATTAATTTAAATATGAATTCTAGAAAAACCACCGTAAAAAACCAGCTATTCTCGTCTCACGCTTAAGAATTTGGAAGCCAGCAAATACTGTTGACAAAGACTATTCAGACAGAAATAGCGACAATGAGAACGGCCTTTCTCTCAATGATAGGGAATCTCGAAAGAACATGGTCAGAAAGCTTAAGCAATGCGAACTCAGCATTAGCTAACGCAACTGTTCGAATAGAGCAGCTTGAAGCTAAGTTAAATTCAAAGGCGGTAATAGTTGATGAGATCAATCGTCAGGTCAGATCAATGGAGGTTGAAAAGAACTTGGGGAAGATGCCGTTCTCTATAGTGTTTCTATTCCAAGATGAGTCTATTATCATTAAAGTTTGTACAATCTGTTTGGGTTTCAATGTCCATCTAGGTTTTTGCTACTCTATGTTATGAATTCGGGCAGTAGTCAGAACGGCTGAGTGTCCACAGCCAGTACGTTTGTTTGATGTGATACGTGTGCTTAGATCGCAAAACGACCGATTACATATTTGTCACATTTATAGTCAGAGTCTAAGTCAAAAAATTGACGAATTTAGGCGTATCTTTACAAAATCTAATGTCGATGTTGTCCGCATATCCGATCAAATTTAGTCTGTTGATGGGTATAACGTCTTCCGATCTGATAGAATGGGACGTACGGTATAACGTTGTTGAGGACCGCGTATAAGATTTTCTCCTCTATCCTACAAGACAGGATAGCCCCATATGCTAAAATCATCATTGGTCCATACCAGTGTGACTTCATCCCAGGCAAATCAACAACTGATCAGATTTACACACTTAGGCAGGTGATGGAAATGGTCTAGAGTTTCAAAACTCGCTACAACATCTTTTTATAGACTTAAAAGTCACCTATGATAGCATAGCCAGAGTGCAACTTTATAAAGACATGAGGCAGTTCGGCATCCCAAATAAACTGACAAGACTATGTAGGTTGACCATGACAATATTATAAGCCAAGTAAAAATTTCTGGATCACTATCAACATTTATAACGGGCTCCGAGAAGGGGATTGACAGGCCTACGTCCTCTGTAACATGATGGCGTTAGAGAAAGTGATCCGAGACTCCGACGTAACGGCGAGAGGAGCAATAATCCTCTATAAGTCCATTCAGATGCTGACATCGTTGGTAGAAACCTAAGATGTGTACAGGAAGCTTACATCAAGATCGAGCAGGCGGCACGAAATCTGGGGCTGCACATAAATGAGAGCAAAACAAAGTACATGGTGGCCACGTCTGCGAGTCGAAGATCAAAAATTGGTCCCGCAATTAAAATTGTGGAGCGCGAATTTGAAGTACTGCAATCCTATAACTATCTCGGATTAACTGCGTAGCAGCCGATAACAGCATGGAACGAGAAATACGCGCACGGTTGCTAAAAGCCAACAAAGCCTAATATTGTCTGTCAAGACTCTTAAAATCCAGGAACTTAACCATAACATCCAAGCTGCTGGTATATAAGGCAATGATAATACCAGCGCCATGGCTCAGTGGATAGGAGCATGGACTGCTGAGCAGGGGGTTCATGGTTCGAATCCCAGTAACACCAAAGTATTTTTCACGGTTTCCCACCTCTCGCGAAAGTTTGAAAAACGTCCGAGAATAATAACTTGTCACTGAAAGCTTCTCAATTCGCTGTTCGGATCCGGTATTAAATTGTAGGTCCCTCCATTTGTGTGCAAAAATATGCAACACAAATGGTTGCGAGAAGTCAGGCCTTGGACCGGATGGTCTGTCACGCCGATAATATTAATACCAGTACTTACATACGGATCTGAGACTTGGGTGCTTAGCAAAAAGCATTCTGACATCTTAGCCACGTTCGATAGAAAAGTCTTACGGAGTATCGTTGGCCCCCTATGTGAGGAAGGACGATTTCGGAGACTCTATAATAATGCGATCTACAAGCGTTACCGCGTCGTCGATATCGTGAAAAGAAGAAAGCTTGGTAGGCTCCGGTGGGCAGGTCACCGAACTCGCATGGGCGAAGAGAAACCTGCTTGCAAAGGCCTTCACTGTAGGATTTAGGAAACACGACAGCCAGGCCGGCCAAGCCTATGCTGCAAGGAGAGCGTAGACCAGGACGCCCAGAGTTTAGGGATGCAAAACTGGATGACATCGGCTTAAAATCGGGACTGGTGGGGAGACTTTTTGCGAGAGGCCAGGACCGCACTCCGGTTGTAGAGCTAAATGTGATGATGATACAAGTTTTGTTTGTTTTAAACTACGTACGAACACTAACACGAACACGAACACGAACACGAACACGAACACGAACACGAACACGAACACGAACACGAACACGAACACGAACACGAACACGAACACGAACACGAACACGAACACGAACACGAACACGAACACGAACACGAACACGAACACGAACACGAACACGAACACGAACACGAACACGAACACGAACACGAACACGAACACGAACACAAACACGAACACAAACACAAACACGAACACGAAAACGAACGAAATAAATATCTAAATGGTTGAAAATGTAATTTTAATATATGTTTGCTTTGACTTGGACAAGGATCAGACGTCTCTCCAAACTTTAATATTTAAATTACATTTTACATTGCCATAAGTCCTTGTAGCTATTATACGGCCAGTCGTTAATTATTTGAATGCAAAGTAATCCGACGTAATTATTCTGCGACACAAGCAAAGTTTCATTTACAGCAAACGTTCATTACCACGACGGAAGAAAATTTTCCGTTTATGCCATTTATGATATATGACTGTTGCTGTGCATTTTAAGCGATTAGCTGATGTTTCATGCTCAGGTGCTTAGTGCGATGCATTTCCATTCTAACATAAAAAAAAGTTTTCCACTACATTTACTGATGCTGCACATTTGTGAATAGGACAACAGTATTTTAAAACTGATAAACACCGCACATTATCCGTGTCCGTGCTCCTCTCAAGGATACTAAACTTTTCGTGCAAAACTTTTTTAAAAACACGTAACTATAACTGCACGGAATGCAAGTATTTGTATAACAAAATATCGCACGACCGAAAATTGTTGTTGTTGATTATTATGGTCAAGACTGCATGGATGCATGTGCTGTGCATAGATACGGATGACTGATAAAGTGCTCTGCACAGTGATAGAGGAAATGACGACCGACCGGTAGTTGTATAGTGCTCTAAAAAGGGAAACTAGAACGGCGTATGGTATTCCCACCACTTGTACTATCAACAGCGATCCCACAGTGATAGTTGTTGGTAGTCGTTTAGTTTGTTTTGCTTCGCGCTCGACATCTTCCCGTATCTATATCGGGGTTTTGTTTTTGGTTCAACTTGTGGCCGAGATTTGTTCGTTTGCCAGCGCGTTTAAACGGCTCCTTGTTCTACGCCATTTCATGCGCGTTATTATCGAGGCAATTATACGGAATAATGTATTTTTAATGAGGGCGTGTTCAGCACTAATGGAATGGACGGGAATGTATCGTGGTGGTAAGAAGGACCAACAATCTATAGACACGATATATATCAACAAAGAATGACAACAGCAATATGTAGTCTTTTAGAATGGTGGTCGTGTCTGCAAGTAGCCGTGCAATTCTCTTACAAACTGATACGCTTGAGTCCTTTAGATGTTATTGTTTCTGGTTATGCGATATTTTTTATATGTGCAAACGTTTATAAAAATAAATAAATAAAATTCTCGACAGTTAGGTTTTCGTCTATTGACGATGAATCCTATGACGATCGTATCCCTCTCCCATACGTTGTGTAATCGTAGTACAAGATTTTTTTTTAATTTATTCGTTAATATGGATGACTGTGTATAACGTTTCGACTCTTCTAAATCTTGGAAGTTGACTCAGTTGCCAGACTAATTCCTCTAGCAAATATGCCGTCCGATAAGCTGATGCAAATGCTTAAATTCAAGAAAAACTTCAAAATCAGACTGAACATTAGGAAGGAATTCATTCAATACATGTGGCTAAAGTATAGTGCAAACCCGATTCTAAAACACTCTCTCCAAATCAATGGCTCTTAAAAAACTAGGGATTTGGAGTGAATTCAGGGTATACCATTCAGAATTCGATACGGTATGGGCTTCTACATGGCTATTAAATTGACTTCATCCATATGAGTCGCATCGCAATTAATTAATCAACCAATTAAGCAATCAAAAAAACAAGCAATCAAGCAATCAAGCAATGAAGCATTCAAGTAATCAAGTAAACAAGCAATGAAGCAATCGAGTAAACAAGCACTCAAGCAATTAAGCAATCAAGTAAACAAGCAATCAAGAAATCAAGCAAGCAAGCAATCAAGCAATCAAGCAATCAAGCAATCAAGAAATCCAGCAATCAAGTAAACAAGCACTCAAGCAATCAAGCAATCAATCAATCACGCAATAAAGCAATGAAGCAATCAAGTAAACAAGCACTCAAGCAATCAAGCAATAAAGTAAACAAGCAATCAAGAAATCAAGCAAGCAAGCAATCAAGCAATCAAACAATCAAGAAATCAAGCAATCAAGGAATCAAGCAATCAAGTAAACAAGCACTCAAGCAATCAAGCAATCAAACAATCAAGAAATCAAGAAATCAAGAAATCAAGCAATCAAGCATTCATTAATTCATTAATTCATTAATTCATTAATTCATTAATTCATTAATTCATTAATTCATTAATTCATTAATTCATTAATTCATTAATTCATTAATTCATTAATTCATTAAGTTGTTTTTGCTCAGCGAAATGACTTAAAATCTTCACTTTTTTTAAACTAACAGACAGTTGAATCAGTTATCTTTTAAGCTACAAACGACAACTAGTTTTTTTAAAAGAACACCCTAGTCCATATGGGAGGCACTGCGACCTAAAATATCTATTGTATCTTAGGGTGTATATACTCTGAGAAACGTACCACCTCCCTAGTGACGGATGTATGTCTTTAGTGGCAGAATTTCCCAGCTTCGCTGTCGAGCATATTTCTTTATTAAAAATAAGTCTTCTTAACTAAAGTAGTGCTGGTCATTCACAGAGAATATGCTCGGATGGATCATCATCCGCCGAGCAGAACCTACATTCTGTCTCGAAGCCCACACAAATTTCGTTAATGTGGCACTGCAAGCCACAATGATCTGTTAAAAAAACCCACCAGCTTTCTAATGCTATCCCCATTGAAATTAATAGAAAAAGGGTCTAATTAATTGTTTGGATTACCTCAGCACCGGGACGTTATATCCCAGTTGGTCAGACGAAGTTTGTGTTTCCAACAATTTATCAGTGCTGTGACGGCAGCCCAGTTGATAATACAGTAGGGTTCAGGTCCTATGAACGCAGATTCCGAGCCAGTCCTAGCTAGTTTGTCTACAGATTCATTGCCTGCGATTCCCTGATGACCAAGAATCCAACCAAGTTTCACTCTGTTGTGTATGGCACGTGCTTGCAGTGCATCGTACTGACTGATAACGAGTCAATTAAATTTGGACGATGGATCTTTAAGTGCTGACTAGCTATCTGAAAAGATGTATATATTCTAGCGCTCTTCATTCAGGTTAATTCTGGCGCAGATCTCAATGGCATGGAGTTTCGCATAGAAAACCGTGGGACTTTTTCCCATTGGTATCGAGACTTTGGTGTTTGTTCCAAAGACACCTGATCCAATTCCATTTTCCATCTTCGATTCATTTGTGACTAGACCCTTAGCGTCCAGTGGAGAAACAGCATTGCGCAAGTTTGCCCGGTCCAATATTTCTATCTCAAATAACAGTAACAGTCTGGGATAATGCAGATCATGTCTCTTTCAGAAATGACGTCAAGAATTTTCAGGTGACACACATAATCACCCGGTTTGTACCCGTATTCTAGTTGCAGCTCAACAGGGCATCTAGCAGCTATCTTCCTGATGAACATTTGCAAGGGTGAAAGCACTACAACGGCTTCTAATGCAGTCGTCAAATCGTCAAATGAAAATTCCAGTTTAACCGCTAATCAAGGATGACGCCGAGATATTTGACCTCACTGGAATAATCTAACCTGGTGCCTTTGATGATGATAGGTCCCAAATCAACCAGTCTTTTTTTCGTGAAAGGCATTAGAACGGTATATCAAGGATTAATGGTTAGTCCTTCTCTGCTGCACAATTCTAAAACGTGTATGCATGACACTAGTGATATTTGTGCAGTGCTTACCAATAATAAAAAATCGACAAATCGTCCGCATAACCAATAGCGTGTTAGCCTGATCTGTGAAGATCGACTTGAAGATTGCTTATGACTAGTGACCATAGAAGTGGAGAATGCACTACTTCTTGGGGACATCCCTTAACTGCAGTTACAGCCACAGCCAAAAACACTCCTCCCAAAGAGGGAATATTATCTTAATTTTCAAGCCTGGCACTTATCCAATGATGGATCGAGTCTTCGATATCCCTGATACTGATTGCCCTTGCAATAGAGTCGGAGCCAGTTTTATCGAAAGCGCCCTCAATGTCGAGGAACGAAATTTCCTTCTATCTTCTTTACAAGATAGTGAAGGGCACATTCTGTGCTTTTGCCTTTCCTGTAAACAAACTGACTTGAGTTCATAGGGGCAGACAATTCTAACCGGCCTCTAATATGAACCCCAATAAGTCTCTTCATGGTCCAAATTATTTTAGACTTATACGTCTGTATGATTTATACAGCTCACTAGGCCTATAGCCTGGTTTTGGAATAAATATCACATTTACTTGTCTCCAGATAGTAGGAATGTACCCCCAGTTGTACTTTGCTCTTAATAAAGCAATCATACCCGGTAGGATGAGATCGATTGATCGTTGACTTTGGATCATTTCTAAAAGGAGCATGTGCCAGTTTGTCAGGAAAGTCAAACCTGATGTGTTGATGGTCTGACAGCGAGGCTTCGTCAGACATATGCCAGTTTTCAGTTCGAGATAAATGGACTGGCGAGAGTGAGGTCAAGTACCTCTTCGCGAATCGTGCAGACTAAGCAGGCCTAACGCACTCGACAGTTTCAGATGGGGTTCGTATGACTAGGCCCTCTGAAATCTGAGTGGGGTTCGGTTGCCCAACAGCAGACCATGCAGTTGAGACCAACATGGGGTTGGCCTCGAGAGCTCAACAGCTTATTTATATATAGCGGGTTGCTCAACAGCAGGACCCGATGTTGATGCGCTTTGAGATGCATCGGTCTCATAATTATTATTTCTTGAATCAATAATGACCCACGAGTATCCGGGAAAGGTCACCCATGACAGAATGCATGCTTTTTTATGCCGGTCGTTCGGTAATTTATTTAAATAAAAATTATTAGTTTATCTAGTAATAAATACTTAAATTTCAATTTTAATTTATTTTTACTAACCAAACCGATAATATGTGTAATTCTTGTAATTTTTTTCATATAAATCGAAAAACATATTTTTTTTCTCTCTCAAAAAAAAAAAATCCCAGACGAATTAAAATATTTACGACTTACCAGGAAATTTATAAAGTGCAACCTCATTGCAATTAATTTCAATCAAAGTTGATGTTTCATTTGGCAAACCAGCACATTGGCACATGCTATTAAGCGGGCAGGCATACAGGATATCCAGATTGGAGTTCAGTATTGCAATACCAGCAGGGAATCCACCACCGCCACCACCACCAGCACCAACAGATGAGCCGGTCGCTGATGGGGCGGGTGCCGCTGGGCCGAGACCATTATTTGCATTATGGTTGTTAGTTTGCTGGTGATTGCCACTGGCAGATGTAGTGCTCACACCACCTTTTGTGGCACTGCGAGCTCCACCACTATGGCCAGGACCTAGCGCTCCTACAGTACCGCCACTTCCACTGCCACCACCACCGCCAGCCGCAAAACGTGCATCGAATTTCCAACAATCCACAGATGTTTTAAACCAATACAGCATCGATATTGAAATTATGATGAGGTTTGGTCGATGATTTTCCATCCTGCAAGAGAAAAGAGGAAACAAAAATTAACTACGGTCGGGGAGGAAGCAGGAATTGAATAAATAATATTAAGTGATTCAGCCGCATAAAGTACATTTTCGAAATGATGGAGAATTTATTATCAACATTTGACCGCACCATCAGCATGAGGATTGAGGATGCGATGACCCAATTCACAGGGGAAATCTTTACCAATATACGATGTACCTTTTGCGATGTACATGAAACTATTACCACAAAGAAGCATGACAGCTACCCGGAAAAAGAACCACTTTACCGCTCTACAACGGAAGTGTCTCATCATATAGTGAAAGCGTAGCTGCTTAATAATGCTCTGGAGAATGGTTCGGTTTCTCCAGGAACCAGGAAATTTATTGATGAAATCCAGAAATTGATAAAATTATTAATTTGGGAAAATTCATTTCAGTTTTTAGTGTAGGGGCATAAAATTATTGCTACAGCTATATGGCTATAAATGTTGGCCACCAGTTGCGTTTTAAGTTTTAAATAAGCAGCGGTAAACAACCGACATTAAAATGTAATTTGTATGAAATAAAAAGAGCAATAAAACGACTTAAACGACTCAGGGAGTTGCTTGAGTTCTAATGTTCCAATTTGTGACCAACAGCATTAAAGTACACGTACGGCACTAAAAAAATTTATTCTAAACTTTTACAGGAATATTCGTATCTACTTTACGGCTTAATCGTTCCATGAGATGAATAACGAAACAAAAAAGAGCCCTCTTCCATTTCCTCTTGACCATCAAGGAACTCTCACAGCTCCACACCAGACGGAAACAAGAAAAGCGCTCCGCAATTTAAACTGAAACAAATTACTCATAGCTTAGAGACTAGAAAAATATTTATTTACGTGAATGTCGACGTATTGTAACGACACTTAAAACTTAAACTGATGCTGGGCGTGTATTGGGACACATCCTGTGCAATATAATAAAGGTTAAGTTGTTGTAATTTAAATGTCCACACAATTTGCACACACCGGTCTGCTGGGACATTCAAACAGTAATACAGCACAGAACTATCCATCCAACCAGACAGTCTCGGATGCAGGAAATGACCGAAAGAACATTCATTAAAATGTTAAACGAGCAGCAATTACTTTGTGCTGCCCCGGTCTCCACTGATAATGGCGTTAGTGAGTTTGCCCGACAGACGCCGCCGTTGGTGGTGATGTCAGATCGCTGGCTTCAACAAAAGATACACCTCCATCCGGTACGGTACACATCGCCCGCAGTCACAAAAACCAAAGTAAAAAATCTAAAAATCTCTATTCTTTTTCTTTGTTGTTGTGGCACTGCACAGCACAATCGAAAACAGTGATTTCCGCAAAGGTCCTTTTGGAGTCGCCCGTCAGCGGCAGCAGTAGATATGAGTTGAACACACAAAGCTAAAGTAACTAGAAATTGAGCTCTGAGCGATACAAATAATAATTTTCTGTTCTGTCTCTGTACAGATTTTCGTGTAATAGGGGGAGATGTATCTGATTGGCGATTTTTTAAAACGAATAGACCCCCTGGGGCAATTAATATTTCAATTGAATTTCAAAAAAAAAATACCGCACAACGATATTGCTTTAAATGCAGTACACGTTTCATTTAAAGCCAATTGATTACTAAATTTGAATATTGGTGAATTGGTTTTTGGACACCATCTTGGACAGTCAGGCTGTCGCATACCTTTATACTCTTGCAGGAATAACATTTGGAAAAGACAGGACTTGAAACCAGTGGTTGTACACTACCTTTATACTGCATTATAGGACCTTCATTTATTTATGGAGTACCTAAGTATATGATGGCCAGCTCTTGACAAATTTATACTCAGGAAAGATGCAAAGAGCATCCTTTATAATATTAGTGTGGCGCTGTGGAAAGGCTTCAACGATATCTTTGGTCAGCAACGAGCGATCAACACAGCTATGCACACGTCTGTCTGCAGTAAATAAGAAGAAATATTTCCATATAGGAGACTAGAACAAACTGGTTAACATTTGGGAAATTGGGACTTTGTAGCATTTGTAGAGCCAACTCTGATAAAGATAATGCTACAAAAAGTTTTTCGGACTACATGTCCCTCCATCTGGAGAAGCGTTTCTATACCGTAAACCGAAGCCGTGCATATATTTCCTGCTGAGTTCATGGTAGATGGCAGGGTAGGGGCTAGATTCACTTCTGGCAAAAGAATGAACCCCATCGTTATCGGCTTTAAAGCAATAAATGAACGGCTATGCACACTACGACTCGTAAACGTTCACGCACCCACAGAGGATTCCCCAGATGATGGAAAAGAATTCTTTGAATCAGTCGAACGGGAACTCTACACCTGTCCTCAGTATGACGTAAAAATCATTCTAAGGAATGTGAATGCCAAAATAAGTAGGGAGCCAGTATTCAGGCGGTACATTGGCACCAATAGCTTACAAGAGAAGACTAATGACAATGGACAATGTTCATAGAGATGGCAGCAAGCAATAATTTGGTCGTTGCGAGTCTTAATGTTCTACAGTTTTTGCAAATATCTGAGCGTCCGTCTTCTAGTTCTGTGAATTTCAAATTTTCTTTAATCAAGACTTCAATCCTACCATGCATTTTTCCATCTTAGTGATTTGTATGTAGTGTTGTGTATCTTCGTATTCTAATGTAGTTATTGCTCGTTAACTGTGATTCTATTATTATAAGCTTGATATCTACACGGTTATCGTTCTTTATAGCTCTAGAGCATGTTGACTAGGAATGTTTGAATTACAAATTACTAGTTTATTTTATTGCTTCGTATCAGACCTATCATTATTCTTTTTAAAAACCTGATTGATATCCATTTAAGCAATAGTATTTATAAGAGACTTTTGTCTAATTATCAACAAGTTTATTGCAAAGGCAAATCTGTAGAAACATGTCCAAATACGTTTTTAACAACGTCAACCTATCGGCGATCGCAGCTACACTATCGGCCGTGAAGGCACACGACTCACTTGGCGAACTGTTTTATCTCCTGCTGCTTATAAATCGAATCATAAATTCAAAACTGAGGGTGGCATCTGCCAAAAGATCTGTCTGCAGAGGAATGCCGCAAGTTGGAGTTCTATCCCCCCTTCTATGGAATGAAGTGTTTAACGAGCTGCTGATATACCTGAAAAGGTAGGCCTGCAGAGTGATCACCCATGCGTATGACGTTTTTTTTGCCGTTTCTTAATACCATCAAAGAACTACTATGGAATGCTTATATGAAGCTAACTAGATGGGCAGCTCGTTGTGGTCTGGCAGTAAACCCCCACAAAACAAAACAAGAACATGTTCACCCACCCTGTATAAAGGGCACAAGCTTATCCTTCTCAGAAAAAGCTAAATATCTGTGTCTCATTCTGGACAGAAAGCTAAGTTGAAAACTTAATATACAGGAAAGAGTTCGTAAAGCCATTGTGTCACTGTTTTACTGTTGCCATCGGTAACAATTGGAGTCTTCAACCCCATATAACTCATTGGCTTTATATTTCGGTAATAAGACCTACAGTTCTGTACGATGTGGTTGGTCTGGTGGACTGTCTTAGACACAAAGCAATTTATCGCGATAAAGTAAGCATAGTCCAACGAACGGCTTGTCTATGTATGAGCAGAGCACTCCGTACCACCCCCATACATACTGTTTAACATAACACCACTTAACATCTCCAGCAGACAAGTTGCTGCTAGCGCCTCAATGCAACCTCAAAGCGTATAAGAAGTGCTTCCGGACACTCCTCTATTCTGAATTTATTCAGGGCTCCATTAGGAGATAGAGACTACACCATTTCGCAACTACCTTCACCATCACCTCCATTTCTTTGCGAAAAAGATGCTATCTTGGAAGATGAAGAGATCAATATTTATACTGACGGATCAAAAACTGATGCTGTTGTAGGCGGAGGTCTTTTCTCAAAAAGGCTAAATATTAGTCTCTCTTTCCGTCTTTCCAATCACTGCAGTGTCTTTCCATCACAAATAATGGCGATTAGAGCCAGCCTTGGCTGAAGAGAAACGTTAAATCCACTAAGGATATCCGCAACTTCTCGGATAGGCAAGCAGCTTTGAGATCCCTAGAATTAGTCTCTATGAACTCTATTGTAGACCTAGACTGCCGATTATCTCTCAGGTAGATGGCGGAGCACAGCTCAACATTCACCTGTACTGGGTGCCCGGACATTCTGAGAAACTGCAGGGATGATAAACTCGCCAAAAATGGTACTACACTGCAACTCCAACCTGAAAATGGTTCCTTATAGGCATACCGATTCCTACATGCATACTATTGTTAAGGCAGGATGCTACTGGATAAAAACAATCGTAGATGTTCAAATTGTATTACTTGTTTAGCCAAATAAGAGATCTGGCCAAAACTTGATCCGAAACGGTCCAAGTGTTTGATCTATCGAACAGATTGCACATAAGTGCTACAATAGTCATTACTGGGCACTGTCTTACAGGCAAGAACTTAGAAATTCTTGTTGTATTTTCCAATGATTTTTGCAGAAGATACATGGTCGAGAAGGAACAAGGTACCATTCTTCACCTTCTATGCACATGCACAGCTATTTTTCAAAAGCGTAAGCTCCACTTGGGAATCTTCTTTTACAACCACCTTAACGATTTTTCAATGACTGACTTCAAAAGGCTTCTACGCTTCATTCTAAGTTCCAACTGGTTCAACGAGTAGGGCGAGAAATCCTCTCGATCAATGTGAAATCACAATGACCATCTATTGGTCTAAGTGGTATTCAGCCGACAGCTACCCCAATCTATCCGTACCTATTATTTAATTAAATTTTGTCAATATTCATGTGAGAATATTTAACATATTCGTCTTTTGGGATATGTGATTGTTTCATCCACTCTTTGAATTGTCATTGTTTGGTTCTTCTGGCCAAGATTTACCTGACAGCCGCATGCTGATATTTATTTTTGGCTTAACGCCATTATTTATTAGGTTTTACAAATCTGAATACCATATTCATAACCAGTGTTTTTACATCCACCTTCCACCTATTTTCTCAACAACTACGCATTCTAACTTTAAATGCTTCTATGCTGAGGACTTCCTAAGTAGGGAAAAGTAAAAAAAAAAGTAGAAGCTTTGGAGCTTTGTTGAACATTCAACCTTTTGTCTTGAGATTTATTTTACCTGACCAACTTTGATGGCCTGTAAGTAGAAGCGGAAGCACCTAGTTTCATTTAATTTGTACAACGACTCAACAAACAACGTAATTTTCCTAAATCAACGATAAAAAAATAGGGGAAGTGAATGCGACCGCAAGAGCAAAAATCACCACCAAGCTTATTATGATGAAAGGAAGTTTTTTTCACATCCTTACCTCTTTAGCAGCTACAGTCCCTCAAGAGGGGTATATATATATTACTCTTCTAGCGCACAGGTTCAAAGTTTTCAGATAGAAATACGCAATCCGTTAAATTTTGTTTGAAAGAACAAGAAACATTAAACTGATGACGAATGGTCGGGAAATAAAAGGAAAATTTGCCGGAAAAAGTATGCTTTCGCATAGAAATATTTGTGAATACGTCTGGGATTTTCTTTTATGTCTTTGCGGTTTGTTTTCCCAACGGAGATGTTATTTTTTTATTTTGGCGTTCCCTCACACAGTCACAAAAAGGAAAAGTCTCCTCTCACCATCACAATGAAGAAGCTTTACTTTGTCGGAGAAAGTTATTTTCTTGTTGCAAAACAAACCGCATCCATCATCCTCTTTCCATTTCGAAAGATTTAAAGCTATTTGTTGGCGGACATAAATCTAGGCGCGTGACAAAATGACATTTTCATGAAAGATTAGCCCAGGTTTATCTTGTCGGCATTTTCTATTACGGTAAACGTGAGGTGTACGGTGCGGAAAAATCACACAACGCAAAAAGTTGTCGTTATTCGTGCACACTAGGATTCCAGCTGAGGTAAAGTTTTAAGATTATAGCAAGAAGGATTAATAGACATACACATAAATACTCGCATAGCTATAACACAGAGAAAATTTCATTGGAATAATGGTAATGAGATAATAATGTTTTTTCGTCGGTGTAAGAAATTGCACAGACTTTGCTACGATCAAGAACTTCAAGGAGTATCTAAGGACTTTTTTGTCTCATAAAAAGGGGAACGGATAGTGTGCTTTGCTCTGGCACTCCAATGAGAGTATAAAGGGTTTTTTTTGTCTCATTAAGTTACCATCGTTACTTACATACAACGAATATGTCGTGTACTTGTAGAGAACATTGCTCCGCTAATGTTTTGTAAAATAACTCAAAAAAGTTCCTTTGGGAAACTTCTGCAGATAAATGAACAGGAAATTACATTATAATTAACTGAATTATTTTATATGAGACACACAATTTTTTTATATAAGCAGACTTTCTCAAAGACATTTAATTTTTTTATGTACAATAGAACTTTGTCAAGTTCTTAGATTCAATTTGCAATCTTCTTATATAAATAAACATGAAATGCTGTCCGTTGGTACCCGCATCACTTGAGAACGGCTAGACCGATTTGGCTCATTATTATTTTAAATGTTCATCGTAGTCCGATTAAGGTTTATACAGAGAATAAAATTAGAAAAATTGCCTGAAAAATTGGAAAATTCGGAAAAAACTGAAAGTGCGTCTTTCATAGGATTTTTGGATGAACTCGCGACCATAACTCACGACTCAAACGATGAATTTGCGTAAACTCCGAAAACACCCAAAAGAATCAGATTATTTTTTGTTGAAATTTCATGGAATATGTTGAAAACATATTACATTTTATGAAAAACATACAAAAAGTTCAAGATCTTACGGAGGCACAAAAAAAAGTTAGGCTTGAAAGAACACAAGCATTGAAGGCCTTGGCCGAACGTGATGAGATTCCAAAAATTGTCTTTTCTGATGAGAAAATTTTCACCATTCAACAGAATGTGAATAAACAAAATGATCGTGTTTGGTTAGAGCACAAGTCCAACGATAATTTGGACATAAGAGTTGCCATGCGCAAGCAATCACCAGCTTATGTTATGGTTTGGGCTGCAGTGACTGCAGATGGACGCACTCCTCTGGTTTTCATCGAACATGGAGTCAAGGTAAACCAAGAGGTGTACCGCCAAAAGATCCTAAACGATGCTTTGCTACCTTGGGCACGTAAACACTTTGGTACGAACCAAAGTTGTTGGACATTCCAACAGGTCTCGGCACCGTCACACAAAGCTCGAGCGACACAGCAATTTTTACAAAATTGCGTTTCGCGGCTGATTTCGTCGAAAGAATGGCCACCATATTCACCAGACTTGAATCCCATGGATTTCTCCATATGGTCCATTTTGGAGAGTAAGGTGTCCACTAAAAAATACGAAAGTGCCCACGTTCGGTCAGCATGCAATGCTTTCTATGGAAGACTGAATCAAATAATCTGAGCCAAAGGAGGTCATATCGAGCAGTAATATGTTTTTCATAAAATGAAATATGTTTTCAACATATTCCACGAAATTTCAATAAAAAATAATCAAAATTAAAAAAATTACAGCGTTTTCATTTGGTAACACTTGGTCTCAGCCACACGTTATATAAAAAATTTGAAATACTCTGTGAGTTGGTAACTGCATCACTTGTGAACCGCTGGACCGATTTGGCTCATTTTTATTTTTAAATGTTTGTCAAAGTCCCATTAAGGTTTATACGATGACCGACGAATAAACTACGAGTCATGTGTTTCAAAATATGACCGACGACTACACTTCACTTCATGAGTTTCTTAACCCATTAACGGCTTACCGGCTGATTTCGTGAAGCGATTTTGATGAAACTTCATACAGACGCTACTATTGGTCCAATTAGAGGTTAGGTTTCATTTCTACCTGTCATATTACCTGAGATACGGTATGGGTATCTAATTTTATACCCATTCCGCGTATTGAATGATAATAACATGTTTTCGCAGTATAACTAGACGCATGATATGTGCCGATTGAGTTGTATTTGGGATAATGTGTGCGTTTGGCTTGGGTATTTTTCTAACCATTCCGCGCATTGAAGCGGTAAAATCACACATGCGCGCCAGGTGAGTTGTCTAATCCAGGATAGAGGACCTATCAGGCTAATAGGCACTTGAAGGTTTTCCTGATTTTTCATTTCCCCAATTTTCCAGGGACTCTCAAAAGTCAATTTTCTGGTTTTGAAATTTTGTTGAACTTTGATCCCCCTATAGCTTGACGATACACCTCCCACAACACTCCCAATTTTTTGTAATGTAGCTTCATCCTTCCTCTATTTAATACACCAAACCAATTTGCTCTACATATTACCTGGTACCTGGTAGAATTTTTTGAAAACTACTCTATTTTATGTATAATTATACCCAACCTTGTTTAAGGGGTAATTGCCAAATAATGACATGAAAATATGATGTCAGAAGACTGGAGACATAATCCTGTGGCCCATATATAAAAAAAAAAGGATATATCACAGCATCATAACAACAGCAAACATCGTGGTGTAACGTGTCAGATTTTCTTTTCTATCTTTTGAGACAGAATAGCCCAATCTACATCCTAGAATTCATCAGCTGATCAGATTTTTACTTTTACGTACTTGTACTTATTGGTAACCACATCTCTTGAGAACGGCTGGACCGAAAGGTTAGTGGACGGGAGGTCAGTGGGCGTGTGGTCAATGTATGGGAGGTCAGTTAGCGGGTGGTCAATTGGATGGGGCAGCTGCGAAACACAGGTTATTTCCGCTAGTAATGTAATAAGATGCAATTGACGCTGTTTACTAATTACCTTTTTGATTCTGTGGAGTCAGGATATCGAGTTGATGTAATTTTTACTGATTTTAAAAAGTCGGTTGACATAGTATGTCATACTATATCCTTATAGACAAATTGCGTTCATTTAGCTTTTATTCCATGTTGCTTAAGTAGATTTCAAGTAACATTTCACATAAAAAGCAATTAGTAACAATTGGCTTTTCTCAACAAAGGCTTATTGAAGTCTTATCTGGTGTCCCGCAAGGTAGTCAATTAGGCAGTCTGCTTTTTAATATATTTTTTAATGATATACCTTCACAACTTAATTATGCAAACTGCCTAATGTATGCGGATGACCTACCGATATTTTTGCGCGTTAAAAACATTTATGATTGTGGTTATCTACAAAATGATTAAAACACAATAGTGAAATTGGTGTGATCGTAATCGAGTTACCTTAAACATAAATAAATGTCATTCGTTTTCTGTTTTCCACGTATTAGTCCCAGTTATCTTTGACTATACAATTTCTAGTACCAATCTTTCTCGACAAACGGAACTTAAGGATCATGATGTGATTTTTGACACGAAACTTACATTCTCGTTTTACGTTGATTATGTAGTTGGTAAAGCAAATTCGATGTTGGGATTCTTAAGCGAACTTTTGTCGAACTATCCAACCAGTATGCTCTGAAGTCGGTTTATATTTCCCTTGTACGTCCTTTTCTAGAATATTGCTATATATTCCAGTGTCCATTCTTTGCTAATTCTATAATACGACTTGAAAGGGTACAAAAGTCCTTTACGAGATTTGCTATAAAACAAATGAAATGGAATCTCGATGCTATGCCCACTTATCCTACAAGATGTGCCCTAATATTTGTATAGATACCTTGGAAAAACGGTGAAATGTTTATTATTGTATACTGTTTATTCATGTGGTCTTTTCATATCGTGCTATATGTCCCGAATAACATAATAATTTGAAATTATATGCACCAGAAAGAAGCACAGAACAAGGAAATTTTTATTCAACCCTAGGCATTTTTACAGCTATGGTCTCAAGGAACAACTGACTAAATGTATTACCATTTTTAACTCTGTATGTTCAGATATTGATTTATGTGATGATAGATCTAAATTTAAATCGTTAATATAGAATATTACTATCTCCTGAATTATATGTAAATTTCGAATTATAAATTCTACTGAATTACTTATGTATTTTGAATTGTTATATTACTTAATCTGAAATCTTTTAGAGTAGATTTGGTAGATGAATAAACTAAACTAAAAAACCAAAAAAACAATATGTATATAATATGCTATATAATTGAGAGGAATCTCAAGTTCAGTTAACAATAAAACGTTATTATGTAATATATATATTTAACTGCTATGTAGTAAATCGAAAATAATCAACAAGGAGTAAAGCTGCTGCTTCAACATAAATTTGGATAAATAAACAAATAATTAAAGGATAAAATAAACTTCAACGTCCCAAGGTAGTAAATTCTTGAAGGACTTTCTTTCCATTCCACAATACTTCAAATTATAATCCATTCAACAACAAAAACGAAAAATGTTCATGAAACGAATTCCTCCATCGATGAAATCGACAAAACAAAAGGTAAACCGACGACGGCATTAGGAATAAAATCGCAATTTCCAGAACAATATTATTTGTCCATCAGCTGCTGAAGTACTCCTACCTTGAAGCAGAAGAAGAAGATTCAGAGAAGAAGAAGAAGAAGAGTAATGAAATATACGCAACACAACCCATAACAAATTTTCCGGAAAATCCATTTACAGTTTAAAAGTACATCTCTGTAACAAACTGAACCTGCACCCTCAGATCCTGATGATGAAATCTCGTGACAATGTTAAAAAAATATGAACGAAACAAGGACAAACTTTCTCGATTTGATCGCTACAGGGAGAGTAAAAGTGGGACAAGGTAGATGAATGTACGCACTGTAGGTACTTGTTGGAAGTTGCGCCCATTCAATATCGAAATAAGGACTTTTTATTTCAATTACAAGTAAGCTGAAACATCTCAACTAGGTAAAGAAAAACAACAACAACAACAACAACGAAACAGCATTGACGGCCTCGAAGGACAAAACAAATAAAAGAGGTTAAGTCGCGAATGTTGTTTTTCCTTTCGATTCGATTGTTCCTTCTAAGTGGAAATAAGAAAAAAACCACTTATACAATGGGAAGTGCACTTTAGCTGGAATTCCGAAGTTTGTGCCATTTAGTTGCATTTCAGGAGGGGTAGCACAATGTTGCAGCTGGGTTGAAAATGGAAATACCTCTGTGCATATACAGCGGGTGGAAAAGGAAGTATATGAATCTACTTAGTGGTAATTGCGCTATTGCAAACAGAAGGTTGATTAATATTTTCCTTTCGCATAAACCAATATTAATAATTATTGCTACGACTGTACCTTGGAAGGAGAGAAAGTCACCGAGCTGAGCGTAGAAGAAACGCGATAAAAATACTGTCACTAGTACTGCTGATTCCATCTAAGGCCATAGTTGCAAAGATTCGAACGACTGGTTCGGTGATGTGGTGTTATGCACCGAGCAATGCAACAAAAGCGGGTAGGCGAAGAAGAATATAAGGAAGTCTGAAGATATAAAGAAATAGCTCACCGGCAAAAGGAAGTAGCCAGGGGGTATAATCCCATTCGCATGAACTAGAACAATACAGATAGCGTGACCATACTAGGCCCAGAAGTTTTACCAAATAGTCTGTGGTATGATGCAATATACAGTACGTTGCATATACTGCTAATAAAACGAGGATACTTTTCACCAATTTTAAAGCTAAGGGGAATGGTGAAGTAGATCATGTTTAAAGCATGGAGTTCTGCGGTTGAAATCGAAAACTGTAAGGCGGACCTCGAATAGCAAATCGGAGAAAACGACATTGGATGCTCTCGATTCAGGGCACATGAACTTGAAAAAGGAGGGACCACGCTGGACTCATGGGTTGGAAAATTTTTGGGCCACCATTTGACAAAGTCAAATGTTCGGGGATCTGCGTTGCGGTTGATCGGGAAACTATTGACTGCTCAAAACTTGGTTTGAGCCAGTAGCGCAACAATCAAGTTCATGATGTAGTGCTTGCTCTACCTCCTAGTTGTTGTTCCTCGGGCATCTATGTGTATAAATCCTTATATATTCAGGCATGGGTTAGCACCCTGCGGTACCGAAAAATGCCCGCTACTGAAACCGACACAACGCCTCGGATAAGTAATGATCGAATAATGACGACTTTTGGCTATTTTACCCGGACTAAGATTGGTTTCTGGAATGTGAGGGCGCTCCTTGTCTCAGGGAGTGCAGGACCTCAAAATGCCAGATTTCTTCAACTGGAACGTGAACTTCTTCGATATAATTTGGACATGCTGGGAGTGAGTGAAGTAAGATGGTTCGACGCGGGAGATTACCAATCCACAACATGTAACACTGTGCTACTCTACTCAGGCAAACCGTTCGGCAGTCCCCGTGAATCTGGAGTGGGTCTGCTGCTAACGCCGACAGCACGCAGAGGCCTAATTTCCTGAAACCCACATGGTGATAGGATCTTATCGGCTAGATTTCGGAAAAGAGTACGGCGTATCACGATCTACAGTCTTACGCCACAACGAATCCTTGAACTGATGCTGAAAAATACAATTTCTGCCAGGCAAGGCACAGCAAAGATACCTAAAGCCGGATTGAAGAACGTAAGCTACTTAAAGCTCGTATTGTAGATACCTCAGCTGCAGCGAGGATAGATCTAGAGTCACTGTATCGAAGCAAAATGAGAGAAGTGCAGCGTAGTGTAAGACGTGGCAAACGTAGTCATATTAAAAACCTGGCCTTAGAAGCAGCGATCAGGTGCCATAGAAGAACCTTTTACAGAATCACCAAAGAGCTGACAGGTGGTCACCGCTCTATCCAACATCCTAAATGGTGCCGTAATTGTTTCAGATGAGGATGAGCATATTCACCAATTATATGCACCCAAATCAAGCGGAGCTGCCGGAAGTAACAATTTCCCGAATTCGCATCCTAACTCCCAGTAAAGATGAGATCGCTACCGCGATTAACGCACCAAAGACCAACAAGTCGGTAGGACTAGATGGTATACCCGCAGAGTTTGTGCGTGCCGCTCCAACGACATCAACAGAGCTTTTACATCCTCTCGAAGAGAGAGCTTTGGAGACAGAAAGTTTCCCCGACGAGTGGAGAAGAAGGGAATTATTGTCAAGCTCCGTAAAAAAGCTAGTCTTATGGAGTGCGAAAACTGGAGGGGCATATGCGTTCTTCCTGCAGTTGCAAAGGTAATAGCCAAAGTAGTACTTGAGCGAATAAAGGAACAGGTTTCCTTAGGTTTTCGCACTGCATCCTCCTGTGTCGACCACATCAACACACTGCAGATCATTATTGAACAGTACGTTGAATTCCGGTCACAACTGCACCTGCTGTTCATCGATTATGAGAAGGCGTTTGACAGCGTCAACAGACAGTTTATCTGGCTTGCCTTGAGCAGAAGGGGTATACCCTATAAACTAATAGCTATTATTAAAGCAACCTATGATGGCTATAAATGTCATGTGCTGCATAGAGGAAAGCTGTCAGAAGAATTCGAGATCCTAAGTGGGGTACGAGAAGGTTGCATTCTATCGCCGATACTTTTTTTGTTGGTGTTAATGATGTGCTTCGCGCAGCTTTATCTACTGGAAACGTAGAAATTCGTTGGACTCTTACATTTCAACTCAAACATCTGGACTACGCTGACAATGTTTGTTTACCCTAACAAATGCACCAAATGACAACAAATGTGGAGAGGGTGGCAAATGTTGCGGGTTTGAAGATTAATGCTGCCAAAACAAAAATCATCAACCTCGACACTAACTCAGTAACTCAAGCCAACATTGCTGGACAACCGGTAGAGAGAGTAGTGAGTTTCATATATCTTGGGAGTATTATCTCGACCGAAAGTGGAACCGAACAGGACATTGTCAACTGAATTGTCAAAGTAAAATCAGTGTCTGGAATGATGTCCATGATATGGCGAAGCAATGCGATCAGCTTAAACCCAAAGCTGAGACTACTCTGTTCAAATGTTGAATTTGTGCTATTGTATGAGTGCAGCACTTGCAAGGTGATCGCTACTATCATAAAAAGATTACAAACGTTCGTAAATAGGTGCCTACGGAACATCTTAAGGGTTTTCTGGCCAACGAACATCTTTACCAGAGAACGGGTCAGGAACCAATAGGCATAATCATTCAACGACGGAAGTGGCAGTCAATTGGTCATACCCTCCGAAAAGGCGACAGTTCTATAGCAAACTACGCAATCCAATGGAATCCGTTATCTCAGGATGGTAGAAGAACGGGTCGTCCGAGAAATACATGGGACAGAACAGTTGAGGAGGAGTCACGGTAATTGGGGAAGAGTTGGGGAGATCTGAAGCTCATTGCCAGAAAACGCACGCGATTGCGCTTAGGCATAGTAGAAGCCCTAGGACCCACATGTGGATAAAGAAGATAAAGAAAAAGAACCATTGAACTTCTCCAATCCCGGGAAGGTAAAGTTTGGTGTATTACCAGAGTTGCAAAAATGGAAATTACTGCTACTAATAAAATCACAAAGAGACTCACCCCGTTCATTGTTCTCCGAGCTGCCATAGAGAGAATGTCTTGTATTGGAGTCTCATCCGAAGAGGATGCATTCACCGTTTGATTTTGTTAGTTTTGCGATTTCTTCTGGAAGGGTTGGGGAATCATGCGAAAAATACGCCGAGGACATAAGCAAGTGTCCCCCACCCGCTTCCTCTAATCAAACAACTGTAAGGAAAAATTTGGACAAAGGAAAGCGTTAATAGGGTTTTCCACTAAAACACAAGATCGTGGCTAACCGTTGTCTCTTTTATAGATGAGATTATAATCTCTCGTGTGAAGGACCCTTGACGTCAGCGCCTCTGACCTCAGGCTCTTGTACGATGTCTATGTGCAGATTATCCGAGGCACATTTCGAGTGCTTCAGGCTAATCTGCAGTAGTTTAGACATCGTCATTATACAAGATCAATATACTATAAATAAATACATCTATAGGTGTTTCCAAAAAAGTACGGTGTCTTTAATCACAGAAATTTACTATTATCCATCCTGGTTAAATCAGGAAAATTTGTTTTTATCAAAAATTGCTTTTTACTTGTACTGACTTCAAATATCCTGTAGTAGTTGTAGATTGGAGTTTGCAATATCTACGCCTGTCACAGGATACCACATTAGAACTTCTTGCATCGTAAAATTGTAAGAAACATAAACTCCCATAAAGGAAACTATTTTCCTTATTATTCCTAATAGCTATGGTGCTTTCGGTTTCTACTTCGACTAGTTCGCACTTTCTTAAAAAAAAAAAAAAAAACACAAATGTGAAAAGCGCTTGTAGAGCCTAACAAATGACTATAAAACAAGAACCATATTGAAATAATAATCCACTTCATCACCAACACTATAACACCCTTGTTGTTCTGTTTACAACCTTCGTGATTAAATGCAATTTCACTTTCACGCAATCACCAAGAGGGTTTTTAACTAAAAGCAGCGGAGAAGTTTCAATTCCAGTTGAAACCTTTGCTACAAAGTAACACTTTCACGCACATAAACTCGCACATAGTCACGCATTCAGGACGAAATTCTTATTAATAAAACTACTAATATAAAAAAAAGGAAATTTTTTTTTTTGTAATTTTCGAATGCCATGGGAATAGCGAGCAAGGTTGGTGCCATTCTAATATAATTATCTTGCGCCAGGGTCGTATGGTGTATCGCCTCCATTGCCTCTGTACTATGTATGGGTACTGTAAATAACGTGAAATAATGCAATCATAATTTTTTTACTATTTTTTCTGTATATACATACTCGTATGTAAGTAATGTCTCACATGAATGAGTCATTCCTTAAACTTTTACTACTTTTACTTTAAAAAAATCCCATAAATGTCATTAAATCTAAGCTCAAGAAAGGCGACACTTGCGCTGAGCAAAATAAGAATGGAATTATTGTTCTGAAGTGGAAAGACAGCAGAAAGGATGTTTTAATGCTGATTACAAAGCACGATAGCTCAATGCAGACTATTACATGCAGAAGTAAGGTAACAAGCAAGCCTAATATTGTTGTTGAATACAAAAAAGGAAAAGCCTTCATATATTATATCGGTTTATATCGTTGGCGAATACACGGTTAAGGACCGTAAAGAAATGCTCCTTCCATCGCTTGAGCTGATCTTCATAAAAGCCTTGATGCCTGGTGACCAGTAAAGTACACGCCGCAACCCGCTTTCCACCGGACCGTACAAGCCAGCTTTGTGGTATTAAGTTTTTTAGCCGATTGATAAGCTAATCATCGATTATCACTAGAGTTCAACAATAATTTGGAAAATAAAACGAAAAAGCATATATAGGATTGTAACAAAGAAATTTTAATTTGTATCAACGATGAGAAACGAAGCCTGGGTGGCCGGCGAGCTTCACTCGATCGTAGAAACGTTACAAATTTTTAACTTAACTTAATATACTTACTATAATATAGACGGAGACGTAATAATAACTACGTGGAGGGGTTGTTTTTCTGACGGACATCGAATTACGATTATCTCGCTCCGAGAAGTGGACGTAATAAATAGCACAAATCGGCCATGTCCAATGGAAAGCGGGTAGCGGTAGTTACTTTACTGATCAGTGGTTTACATCAAGACTCAGGCGTTAGAAAATACCACAGAACTGGTGTTGTTCGATGCTACATAGTGTATTTTTTACTGGGCACCAGACATCGAAGATAAGGTGTTAGAAAAATACCACAAAAGTTGTTGTTCTGTTCCAAAGAACACGGAGTGTTTCGTGTATTCCACTTGGCACCAGGCATCAAAGCTGAGATGGCAGTAAAAATACCCCAGACCCAAAGAAAAACCAATGGCAAGGCGTTAGCCGAAGCTTACCACGAAGAAGAATACTAAAGTACTCTTCTATGCCCGAAGACTTTGTCCACCATAGTAGATTTGGTGTTTTAGTCGGATCTCGTATTCGATGACGGTTATCGGTTCTTTTAAGTTTTAGAACGCGGGTAGTTCCATAGACAAGAATTTATCAAGTTATTTTTGTTCGGTCGTGAGACTGCGCTTTATTCATTCAGAGTGCTTATAAGTAAGTGCGTTTTTTCGAATGGATGATAACATATACCAACTAGGGCATAACTTAGCAGATTGCAATGAAAATCCACATCCACAGCTCCATTGATTTCCTCTTGCAGATGACATCTGTAAACAAGACTGACGTATTGGATGATAAACAGCATGCGAGTAAGGTCGAAGATATTAGCCCCTCGCCATATCGTTTAGCAGCAACGTGGATGTTTGATTGTACTTCCACCCGTCAGAATAGATACCACTCGCGCATACATAGTACAAGTTATTGCATTTATTCTGCTTTTGTCAGAATACTCAATCAGCTAGATATTAATCAGGATAGTTATTAGTTACATTAAAATAGCAAAACCTCTATCATAACAGAAGGTAAACATTGCAGGACGTGACTCAATAGGCTTTCCCTTAGCTACTGTATGGAAGTAAGGAGCGCTAAAAGAATAAACAAAGCATCGTTCATATCCTGTGCTGAAAATATAAATTTGAAATAAAAAGATACAAAAGAAATGACACAAACATGCTCATTAAGAATTCCGAACACATCGACCAAAATACAAGATGATCTCTTGTGTATCACTCTTTTTTATTTGGTATATGGTATATCCTGAGCAGTTAGTAAAACACGTGAGGCAGCATTCACTTTATCGGAAATCCTTTTATCCGACATATATTGACTCGCGTACGCCCATCTGAAAAGGTATAATTGGATGGAGCTTGCGTTTTTAGCACATCATTCAAGTCTGGTTCTTGATATGGCGAGAAATTTTTCGATTTCGTGCATTTGATATATTTCCTCTTTTTCGTAAGATATGTATGTATCTACTGCTACATAATAATAATAAATTATCGGTGAGAAAATAAATAAATTGCTGGAGCTGATGCGAGTCTGATGTTGCCCTTTCGATGAGGCAATCATCATTTATCTTATTTTTCACTAAAGTTTTTCTTGTCGTCCAGGATAGATGTATAACGATGAACGTTGGTTGGTTGGTGTTTGTTCGCTGCCAGCCATCAATTAGCCGGCAACCAGGTCGAAGGTGTTATCCCTATTCATTTATCTTGCTTTTCGAAATCTTGCCTGTTGGCTAAAATACACGAACGAGCTTGGTGCCTTGCTGTGCGGTGGGGTTTTTATTGACCAATATATTTTGAAGGAAATTTATTGAAATTCTACAGGAACTTTTAGTAAATTTTCTGTTTAACAATTCTTGTTAAAATCTTCAAGTATCTGGTTTATGTCTCTTGGTCAGATCTCTTAAAAATCAAATCCACACCAGTGTGAAAATTCACCACCAATTCATCACCAAAAAAACAACCCATAAAAATTAAAATTTTTCATGTAAATTCTCTAATAGGAGATGGGTACCTATGTGTTAAAATTTGAAGAAAATCAAATCCGGAATTTCAAATTGATTGATTTTTAAAAAATTTACATGGACGACACACGGGTCTCATGGCCCTATTACTCCAACAAATTTACAAAAAGTTATGTCCATCAGTGATACACATCTGTTAAAAATTTGAAGAAAATCGAGCTAATTTTTAAAAAATTTATATGAGCATACCTTGGGCCTCAGGGCCCGTTCACTCCAAAAACTTTACAAAAAAGTTTGTCCATCGGAGATACAGAGGTGTATAAAATTTGAAGAAAATCGGATTAATTTTTTTGAAAAATTTTTATGGGGCCCACGACCCCGGCCATCAAAATTTTTGCAAAAAGTGCTGTCCATCGGAGATACACACGTATATAAAATTTAAAAAAAATTGGCTTAATTTTTTGAAAAAAAAATTTGGGGTCCAATGACCCTGGGGCCCGGGGTCTCCAAAAATTTTACAAAAAGTGTTGTCTATCGAAGATACATGCGTATATAAAAATGTTAAGGCTGCTTCTCTCAGGAAAGTCTAACAAAATATATGTGAAAAATTACTATCAAAATCAGTATTTAGCTACTAAATCTCGATGAGGATTTCTCGAATTTCAGGGCAAATATTATCGGCTGGCAGAGCTTAAGAGTAAAATGTTGCCGAAAAGGTTACCAACGAGGATTTATTGTGAGCAACGCAGTAAGGGGAAAGTAAACTCAAATCCAGACGGACAAAGTGGACCTATATTGGCCATTCACTTTAAAATTATTAGCGGACTCCTATTCGTCGTGTTAGCGTATAAATATCGCACTAGTTACGCTATGCAAATAGACAACACTCTATCAACGAGACAAAGAATGGTAATATGCGTACATCTTATCGGATATAACCATTGTCTATTTGACGTTGTCATCAACAGCTTGGCTTCTGTTCTCTAGCAAATAAAAAATTATGCACATGTATGTCGGTCTAAATGCTTACATAATCCAAATAGGAACTGAAACCGTTGGATCATCGTAAGAGATGTTCTAAGCCATTGCAAATTAATGCTAGTTATTGTTCAGCGATGACATTCATTTTGATCTTATTGACTATGTCTGTGACTTTGACGCTTGTTGTTTTTTCTTTGCTTATGTTTCTCTTACATGAATTCCTGACATTGCATATTATTCCGCCAACGCTCTGAACTTGCTTCTCACCCCTAATCCGGACAAATACACCGTTAATGTATCATAACCTCTAGGCTTATCCGACAATTGTGTTGTATCAGCTAACCACTCAGTTAAAGAAAAAACTCCAAAAAGAATTGAATGGTCATTTGATCATAAAATGAATTAAAAATACTGCCAATTCCAATGATCATAAATTAAGACATTCCAGCTGTCAGGTCTAAGGAGAAGGCCAATCTACTTGCTGCACACTGTATTGCTGTACTTTTCATATACGTTCGCAGGTTCAAGTTTCTTCTCTTCGGATGTAGAACTAGAACAAAAGCGTACTATGTTATGGTCGTTAAATTCTAACCGAAACAGCATAACAAAGTGGGGAGAACACAATAGAGTCAAACTTATGAATGGCACTTGCATCGAAGAAACGGAAAAACTAGAAACTCTTGGTATGTGCGTCAACGAAAAGCTTCGTTGGAATGACCACATATTCAACGTCGTAAAAAACCACCCACCTTGCAGCTGCTTGACAGAATACAGAACCGTGCATTAAAACTTAGCGGTGATAAAACTTATGGCGAAATCAATAGATTCATTTGAAAATCACAGAAACATTTCTTGCTTGTCACTGTTCTATCGCTTCTTCCACTAGCGGTGCTCAGGAGAAATCATCATCATCATATTTGGCTCTACGACCGGGATCCGGTCTTGGCCTACCGCAAAAAGTCTCTCCAACGACCCCAATTTAGAGCCGATATCAACCAGTTTTGCATCCCTAAACTCTGGGCGTCCAGGTCTAAGCCATCCTTTCAACGTAAGCTTGGCCGGCCTCGCTGTCGTCTTCCATAAATCCTACCGCAAAGGACTTTCCGAGCAGGATCCTAGCTAGGTGCCGCCCACTGGAGCCTACCGAGCTTTATTCTCTTCACGATGTCGACATCGCGGTACCGCTCGTAGATCTCATCATTATAGAGTGAGTCGTCGAAATCGTCCTTCCTCATATACGAGGCCAACAAACGTGCGCGTATTTCGGGTTCCCTATTATTATCAACTACTACAGTTGACCCGAAATATTTAAAGGATTGCACTACTTCTTCAAATCCGCGCTCCACTATTTTAATTGCGGGACCAATGTTGGATCTTCTACTCGAAGGGGTGCCACCATGTACTTTGTGTTGCTCGCATTTATGCGCAGCCCCAGATTTCGTGCCACCCGCTCCATCTGTATGAAAGCTTATTGTACAGCTCTTGCGTTTGTACTAACGATGTCAATATCGTCTTCGTAAGCCAGTATCTGAATAGACTTACAGAGGATTGTTCTTGTCGCCGTTACGTCAGAGACTCGGATCACTTTGTCTAGCGCCAGGTTGAAGCCAGGTATGGACCAATGATGACTTTAGCGTATGGGGCTATCCTGTCTTGAAGAACAGAGGAGAAAATCGTATACGCGGTACTCAATAACGTTATACCACTATAATTACTGCATGTTCTGATATTTGCTGTCTTAGGTATGGGGCACAGGATACCTCTTCGGCAGTCTTCTGTCATCTGACTTCTTCCTCCCATTCTTGCACTATTATTTCATGAATTGCTTGGTGTATTGTGAGGCCTCCTATTTTAATCAGTTCCACTGGAATCCCATCTAATCCCGGGGACTTATTATTTTTGAGCCGAATTATCGCTCTGCTAAGTGCGTCTATGCTTGTTAGCACTCATGAAAGTCCTCTTCCCATCGCTCTAAGATGCCTTTGAGATCGGCGACCAGATTATCCTCTCTGTCTTTTGTGTATATTACGTCTTACCGCGTACTCTTTGCTAGAACTTCCGCTTCTGGTGCGGTTCTTGCTCTCTATACTGTTCTAGATCCGGGACGAGATTCTTCTCCCAGGCTGTTTTTTTTTTGCCGGTGAACTGTGTTTTCATGTATTCTGAGCTCTTTTTATTCATCTCTGCTTGAGATTATTGCATTGCTCGGTATGCAACATTCTTACGTTTAGTTGCAAGCTTACATTCGTCATCGAAACAGTCGTTCCGATCTCTAGGACTACTGCCTAAGATAGAGCCAGCAGTACTAATGACAGTATTCTTAAGGCGTGTCCATTTTTCTTCTACGCCGTCATCAGGTTCGGATTGTGGTGGCGACTGGCTCCATCAGGAGCTACCCAGGTGGCTTTGTGGATATTTTTACGTGCTTTTTACTTCGACTGATTCAAAGACGTTTATGAGGATTATGTTTTTAAAGATGCCCCACAAGCTAAGGTTGCATAACCGTTCATTTATTGCTCAGGAGAAACCGCTCCTCCATAAATTCAACCGCAATACTCGTGGCGCTTTGAATGCTCATCAGTTTACCCCTAAGCCGATCTTCGGAACTACTTTTACGTTTAGAGACTCTTTCTTTAGTTGTACTAGACGAATGTGGAATCCTTCACTTTAATCAAGCACTTTATTCTCGGATCAATATGATCCACAGGCATTCAAAAGGCATACACATCGACATCACATTTATCCTTCCTATATACTTCAGTGGCCACGCTGTGCCTAGCATCAAAAGGGTTTAAGCCCCTCGGGCGTGTGCCAACGATAAAAAAAAATGTTTCTTGTCAATAATTAGGATAGCCATTTGGAGTAACACTTTACAGGTAGGTTAAGGTAGTCTCCTACCTAATCATAAGGCCATACTTTTTCAAAAGTAAAATTATTCCCTTTAATGAATCAAGCAATATGAATACCATTATTTTTTCCCCGATTGCAGATTGTGTGGAATAAATTTGAAAGGTTATTTGTTTCAACACCAATGCCAATCTTTCTAAATTCTTGAAGTAAGTGATCTATGCGCAAACCATCAACAATTCATGCAATTGCTCGCGTTATTGGAGATATAACTGATAACTGTCGAAAAAGAGGTTGAAAATTGATATATCTGAAATACGCTTTCTAAGAATTCGGCGTGTTTCTTATTTGCCCCAAATTATTTTCAAATCTTTAATGTTTTTCCAAACAAAAATCGCATCCATTGTCGCCGCTCAATTATTCTTGAAATTCCAGAGAACCCTACTAAAAAACCTTCCTTTAGATACAGGTGTTTCCTTCACCTTACACCTGCACCGCTAATTCAAAAAACCAGATCCGAATAACGACTGACTCAGTTCGACATATCGCAGATCATTAATTCGGTAAGCTTATGCCGATTATTGCTTAAAAGGACGAGAATGCGTAGCTATGAGACGAAAAAAAGTGTAAGCGTGGCATACAACCTTAATGAATCGAAAGTTATAGCACCGTGAAATGGGGATGAGTGGTTAGGCGATATAAACATTTCATGCTCACCAAAGCGATAAGTGTCAAAGTATTATGCACAACAACCTATTCAACTTAGATATATGTCAAATGAACAACAACAACACCAACCATCTGTCGGGGGATCTCTATCATTTTTATTACCGCAGGGCGTAGGCCTTCAACTTTCATTTTTGAGATTAAAATGTTTCCTCGATATTGATTCCGAAAGGGGTGAGCGTGTGCGTTTGTGAATTGTATACAGCTCGTAGCCTTATTTGTGTATATTCTCGTTGACAGTCGATGCGTACCCGCATCTACCTACCCCACAGGCATGTGACGACATCGAAAATCCGTTTTTATTGCGAAAACGCAATGTGTTGCGCTTACGCTTTTCTATTCAGCTCTATACTTTTGAATAAATATCCGTTGACATATGAAAAATATTTGCCTGGTTCTGATAAAATGTATGGCGATAACTGCAAGGGGAGCTCTTCCCTTTACTCCTTTTCCCTTTAGAATACGCGAAGTAGCGCATCTTTGCTTTCGCTCAATTTGCCCACGGAATTCATATGCCATTATCGCTTTTGTAAAGGAATCATCAATACCGCTACGCTTCACCGAGTCTAGTGAGTGTATGTGAAAGTTACAAACGGCTACAGCTCATTTAAAAAATAGTGCTACCATTTTGTAAAGAGATAATCGTACACAAATTGGTGCGAGTGTGCTTTTGGGTGACTGCGTACAGTTGGAATGGGGGATGTTATTCACTGATTATGTTTGCTGTGACGATTTCATCCACCTACAGATGAATGGAGGAAGATAAAGCCATCTCGTTGTTGTTCTTTTGTCAGCCATATCAGGGAATCATCATCGTCCTGTGGATATTTGTGTAAATAAAACTGAATTGAGTCGCAAGGTTATACGCTGGAAATAACCCGTATCCTTGAATGTGCGCATTTGCAGTATTTTGTAGGCACAGCGGCGTGTTTGACGTTTGATGTCGTTTCTTTGCTTGTGTTGGCAATTTTTCAAGGTAGACTCTGCGCTCACTGAGGTTGACATAGATGATAGCAACAAAAAAACACAAATATTTACATGTGGTATTCATTGGCATGGATTTGTCTGTCTGGATTACAATTCTTCATTGCGACGGCAGAAAGAACATCGAGATGACGCATAAAAGCTATGAGCTAAAATTTTCTGTTATGTTATGCTATATGTAATCTATATGCTATATGTTATGTCTGTGGCACAAAGGAATAACAACATAGGTATTATGTATACAAGAAAAAGTGTCGTATACTAAACAGAGCCCTGTGGTACGCCAGCAATAAACGTATGTTAGAAGCTTAGAGTGATTTCTTGTCAGTAAAATAATGAATGGGATTAGAAGTATTAGACAAGAGATCATTACCCTATATACGAAAAAGTGTGGGAGTCAAAACAGAGCTCTGTGGTACGCCTACAATAAACTTATAGGAGAAGCTGCTTGTGCTGTCACATTAGCGAAAGAATGAATGGTATTAGAAGTAGCAGACAATGTATATAAGAAAAAGTGTCGTAGGCAAAACAGAGCCCTGTGGTACGCCAACAAAAAACGTATGTTAGAAGCATAGAGTGATTTCTTGTCAGTAAAATAATTAATGGGATTAGAAGAACTTTCATTAGACAAGAGATCATTATTGTATATAAGAGAAAGTGTTGGAGACAAAACAGAGTTTTGTGATACGCCAACAACAAACTTATATGAGAAACTCCTAATGTTGTCTCATCAGCGAAAGAATGAATGGGATTAGAAGTAGCATAGAATCTATTTATGAAAAAGTGTCGTAGGCAAAACAGAGCCCTGTGGTATCCCAACAATAAACGTATGTGAAAAGCTGAGAGTAATTTCTTATCAGTAAAATAATAGAACAGGATAAGAAGTATTAGACAAGAGATCATTACTCTATATAAGAAAAAGTGTGGGAGTCAAAACAGAGCTCTGTGGTAGCCTACAATAAACTTATATGACAAGCTGCTAGTCTTGTCCAATCAGCGAAAGAATGAATGAGATTAGAAGTAGCATAGAATCTATTTATGAAAAAGTGTCGTAGGCAAAACAGAGCCCTGTGGTATCCCAACAATAAACGTATGTGAAAAGCTGAGAGTAATTTCTTATCAGTAAAATAATAGAACAGGATAAGAAGTATTAGACAAGAGATCATTACTCTATATAAGAAAAAGTGTGGGAGTCAAAACAGAGCTCTGTGGTAGCCTACAATAAACTTATATGACAAGCTGCTAGTCTTGTCCAATCAGCGAAAGAATGAATGAGATTAGAAGTAGCATAGAATCTATTTATGAAAAAGTGTCGTAGGCAAAACAGAGCCCTGTGGTATCCCAACAATAAACGTATGTGAAAAGCTGAGAGTAATTTCTTATCAGTAAAATAATAGAACAGGATAAGAAGTATTAGACAAGAGATCATTACTCTATATAAGAAAAAGTGTGGGAGTCAAAACAGAGCTCTGTGGTAGCCTACAATAAACTTATATGACAAGCTGCTAGTCTTGTCCAATCAGCGAAAGAATGAATGAGATTAGAAGTAGCATAGAATCTATTTATGAAAAAGTGTCGTAGGCAAAACAGAGCCCTGTGGTATCCCAACAATAAACGTATGTGAAAAGCTGAGAGTAATTTCTTATCAGTAAAATAATAGAACAGGATAAGAAGTATTAGACAAGAGATCATTACTCTATATAAGAAAAAGTGTGGGAGTCAAAACAGAGCTCTGTGGTAGCCTACAATAAACTTATATGACAAGCTGCTAGTCTTGTCCAATCAGCGAAAGAATGAATGAGATTAGAAGTAGCATAGAATCTATTTATGAAAAATGTCGGGACAAAGCAGATCCCTGCGATACGCCAACAGTAAACTTGTGTGAGAAACTCGGGGTGTTGTCTTGTCAGGGAATCCGGATCAGCTAAATTTATATAAAGTTAAAGAGAAAACAGAGCTCTCCGATACGCCAACAATAAACTAACATGAGAAGCTGCTAGTGTTGTCTCATCATCGAAAATATTAATGGAATTAGAAATAGTAGACAAGAGACATTAATGTATATAAGAATAAATGTTGGATATAAAACAGAGCACTGTGGTACGCCAACAAATAACTTTTAAAAGAAGCTGCCAATGTTGTCTCTTCAGCGAAAGAATAATTGGGACTAGAAGTAGCAGACAATGTATGTAAGAAAAAGTGTCGGGTACAAAACAGAGTCCTGTGGTACCGCAATAATAAACTTATATGAGAATCTGCTAGTTTCGCCTCATCAGCGAAAGAATGAATAGGATTAAAAGTATCGGACAGAGATCATTTATATCGTCTGTGCTTAGTCGATAGTATGCGCACTCTGAATACCTGGCGACCTTCGGCTTCAACTGACCTTCCCATAGCTAATCGGGCTCTGTCATTGGTGGCCTACTTTCCCGGATACTAGTGGGTCATTCTCAAATCTCAAAGCATCTTAAAGCACATCAACCTCGTTTCCTGCTGTCCAGGCTGGCCCTTATAGGTCCAGGAGCTGATAGAGCACTGCTGGAAGAGAAACGTCCAATACAATACGATGAGGACTGGGGCAGCAGCAACATCAATAGAAGTGGTGAGTGTCTTTTAGAATATCTAATTAGTAGTAATGTAGATATGTTAAATAAAGGAGCCAAACCTACCTTCATAAATGTGATTCGGGAAGAGTTACTTGCTTTACTCTCGCCAGTTAAAAACTGGCATGTATCCGACGAAGCCTCGCTGTCAGACCATCAACTCGTCAGGTTTGACTTTCCTGGAAAACTGGCACATGCTTCTTCTACATATGATCAATAAGGTCTATTGACTGGAATCTATATCGCGGACCTGTCCTCTTTAAAGTAAATATGCTTGTTACATCTAATAAATCTACAAGGGACTTAGAAGAGGCAGCACGACCACTTAATGATGTGTTGTTATCTTCCTATCATGACAGCTGTGTCCCTAAAACCAGCTTGTGTAAACGAAAGGTTTCTGGTTGAACGACCATCTGGTTAAGCTTAGGAAGGAACTTAGAAACCTCTTCAACTCTGCTAAGCGCACGAACAGTTGGGACAAATATATAGGTTTGCCCTTACAGAGTACAACTCTGAATTAAGACGATCCAAACGTTCCAGATGGAGGAAATGTTGCGGAAACATTGTCGAACATAAAGCATTAACTAAGGATCAGATAAACTGTATAGGTTTGTTAAAAGGCCAATGACATCTATACGTCAGACCTTGAGGATACAAACAGAACCCTTCTCCAAGTTAATTTCTCAGGTTCGTCTACTCGTGCACCTCACAAGTACCTGAACGAATCTGACCAAAGGGTCAAAGTGTATTACTAGTAGGGTATATAGTATATCCGGTAAAATCTTCAGTCCGGATAAGACTAAATAAGCAGTAGGTTTTTATAAACCTTTCAAAGCTTTCAGCGGTGATGAAACTTTCCAGCGCTTCTACAGAAAGCAATTGTTCTTTTCCTACCGGGTATGATTACTTTGTTTAGAGCCAGCTACAACAAGTGATACATTCCTACTACCTAGAGACAGGTAAATGTGATGTGAAATTTATCCATAAACCAGGCAATAGGCCCAGTGAGCTGCCCAAATCATACAGACTTATAAGTCTAACATTATTATATTACCGAAAGCATACATCTCTAATCCTAAAGGCCATTTTCAGCTCGAATCAGACCATCGGTCTTCCTTTGGTTTTCTAATATTTATCCACCATTTAGGAGAATCACGAAGCCATTGAGCTAAATTGGATTATTTAATTTTATGTTGTTCAGTGGTGGAAAATGTTGATGGAGGACACTATTGACTTCCTTTATGTCTCTGCACAGACAAACCTAATGCAATTTACTAATATTTTTACGCCTCGAAAATGTGAATTTTCATTTCCTATTTGGGTTATTCTTCACTTTTTGACACCACTACACTAAGCCTTCAATTAAGAGCATTTTTCCGCCACTGCACTCATTTAAATGACGTAACAACGTTGCCTTAGCACCTAGTTATCAAAATCGAAATAGAATCATAATTGGATAAAAAATTCGACGAAGCGAAGTGGTCGAGGGTAAAAAGTTAACCCAGAATGCAGCATTTAATTCCCACATGTGGTGGTGATTTTGCATTTGAAACTGTTTTGTTGAAATATTTGATTTCGGGACGGCGAAGGAGACTTAATCGCTGCATTGTTCCTAGGAATAAAATAACCTATGTTTGAGTGCGTTACTATCACTAAAAATCGATTAATCATTTATATTGCTCTCCAAAAATACACAGATTTTGTTGACCTAAGGGATCCGTTAATTTTTGTTATCCACATATTCTAGTTATTAGCAATTTATTTAATATGATAGCGATAGTCCTCTCGTAATTGTTATTAAGTGAAATAGCAATTTGCCCTACTTATAATAAATGATTTTAAACTTTAAAATGTATCGTCTATTAGAGATAATTTGTTAATTTTCGTTGTTATGTGGTTTTTGGACTTTTTAGTTTTGAAATACGAGAGATAATATTTTGCAATAGAGATACGCTTATGTAAATTGGAATACTAATAGCAAATAATTAATTTATTTTAGAATAGCGTTGCCCAGCTGCCTCCACCACACTAGCCAACCCCACACTACTCCAACCCAACTGAACACAGAGATGCTCCATGAGCCACTCCGTGACCCACATTAAGATGGCCCCAAACCTATCACATATATATCACCTCTATCTATCAAACGCACGGTCTTCGAGTCAATCCCATACAAACAATACCTATAGCCACCCACCACACGAACCCACTACAAACATCCACATAAAAGAGAAAGGATTTGAAAAAATTGAAAGTGAAATTTTTAGCATTTGTGATTATCCTGTCCTTGTATAGTGTGTCGCTATAATCTGTAATTGAACTAGAAGTTGATGTCCTTAAATTAAGCCAACAAATCAAAAATACTTGACACTGCACTCTGGCAGTGAAAAGGAAAGTTATTGCACTTAACTACCAAAAGCAAAAAAAAAAAGCGACGGCTTCGAAAGAAAATGCACGAGCGGCACTAAATTTTAATATTTGGGAGATGGGAGATGGATGGGAGATGTCATGGGAGATACACATGTGTGCCAGTACGCCAGCCAGCCAGCCAGCCACGGGCAAGCATTGATCACAAAATTTGGTGTGCCAGTACGCCAGCCAGCCAGCCAGCCACGGGCAAGCATTGATCACAAAATTTGGTGTGCCAGTACGCCAGCCAGCCAGCCAGCCACGGGCAAGCAAAGTTAATATAGGGAATTTAAATATTAAAATTGTTCATGTAAATTCAAAAGTATACTGAATTCCACTATAAATGCTCAAAATCAAAAACAAAGCAGCGCATCAGCTAACACAGTCGTTATATAGTATGATATGATATGATGCCGCTATATGGGAAAAAATTTGTATGGGAGCCCCCGATCCTGCAACCCAATCAATCTCAAATTGTCATGGGAGATACACATGTGTGCAAATTTTGAATACAATCGGACTTTAGAAAGTGTGTTAAAAATTGATCACAAGATTCTGCCCACCAGCCAGCCAGCCAGCCGCGGTCACGCGAACTTAATATAGAGAATTTAAAAACGGATCTATGTATATATGTATACCTTAAAGGACTTACAAACGATAAAAGAACTGACTATTCATTGTGCAAAATGACAAACACCTAAAGAAACCAATTGAACAAAAAGAAAAAAAGTAACGTAGAGTGGGCAAAAACTAAGGTTGAACCTTACCTAAGTCAAATGATATATAAAGAGAGGTACGCAATCAAGATGAAGAAGATATTCCTCCATTCCATATTACTTAGATTCAAAGAAATCGAGAAAAGCTCTGTCTTTCCACATCACTATATGATCCACAGGCATTCAAAACGCAAGCTCTCTATGAGCACCTTCTCTTTTCTCCTCCTTTTCCTTAACGCCCACGCTGTGCCAAGCATATAGCCGAGAATTGTAAGGGTTGGCAAATTATAAAAGCCAAAAACAAGCCATGAACACTTAAAACATTGATTGTAAATCAATTCAACACTGTTGCCCAAGTAGTCGAGAAGTTTGACAACTTCCTATACTTAGAAAGTATGGTCTCGGCTGAGCTCGTTGGCATGGAACTGGATGCAAGCAGCAAAATCGGCAAGGCAAGAGCTGCGGTCAGAATGCTATGGACAGTCTGGAAAAGCAATGTCCTCACCATAAGAATCAAGTTACAGTCCAACGTAGAATCAGTAATATTATATTGGCGCAATTCTTGGATGGTGGATGGATACCACTATCATACGCAAGCGGCAAACTTTCGTTGGCAAATGTTTTAAGAATCATCTTGACGATCATTTGGCACAATCGTATCCACAAAGATGAACTTTATCCAAGAACGGGCAAAGAATCTATATGATAATATTCGGCACGACAGACCATTGCGATCCAAGACATAACTTCTCGCGACCATTTGTGCTGCGCATGTTAATTTTTGGAAACAAATGGAAGGGACCTACAATTTAAGGCCGGATCCGAACAGCAAATTGAGAAGCTTTCCGTGACAAGGTATTACTCTCGGAACGTTTCTCACCCATTCGCGAGAGGTGGGAAACCGTGAAAAATACTTTTGGTGTTGCTTTGGATTCGAACCTGAACCTCCTGCTCAGCAGCCATATGCACTGAGCCACGACGCCCACCCAAGAACCTATAGAAGTCATAATTGTGCGAAGAAGAAAGTGGCACTGGACATGCAGTGAAATCCGCTCACCTATGCAGGCAGAACAACGACAGAACGCCCTAGGCAAATGTGGTACACGCAGTCGAGGAGGAAGCAAGCTCTTTATGAATAATTTGGATGTAGCTCACACGCGATTTTTTTTTTCATTATTTATTTTTTACTTAGTACTAAATACAAAAATACAATAGACTTTAATATTACTAGTTGATGTGACTGACGAGCAGTTTTGGTTTATATACAAATAAGCGAAAATCAAAACTAGGTGCGCCCACCCTTTGGAATCACTAAATGTTAGATTTCGCAACTAGATCGTGCAGTGGAGCCTGCTTTCATGCTAATTTTGATTGAGAAGTCTGGATATTTTTATATCTAAGGTCAGTAGTGACATAAAAGAGCTACAATACTGAATGGCTAATAGAACTCCCAGTTTCTTATTTTGTTTTCAAACTCCATGCCACTATAATTAAGCTACATGTTTAGACTTTCAGATTCACGGCACACAAAATATTACGTATAAAGTCTGCACTTGTTTTTCACTCAAATATCGCATATCGTTCAGTAACGGATTCTAATCTACTTTACAAAGTACATTCCGTTCATAATCCGAACGATACACATGAAGCATATTTTGATACCTTGTATTACAAAACATTTAGGAGAAAGATTTTGGATATTTTTTTTTTTGGCTTATACGAGTATGAGCGTAAAATTTGAAAAATACGCTTCTGCATTTAAGAAGCATCCTTCAAATCGATGATTTGCTGATAATTTCTTAGCCCTCAATTTTGAAATTTCTCAAAGTAAGATTGAAAACTCCATACCGCAACCCCTACACAGCCACTCTCACACTATCAAAATACGCCCCATGATTATAAAGCTTGTGCCATTTTGCAACAACAAAAGGTGAATGAATTGAATTGATCTATGGCTGCAGGTTTGCATTTGACTTCACCATTAACGATTAAATCGACTGCCTTTATGGACTCATTCACTTTTCATTGTACTGTGCTATTTGTATTTTCAACTCGGTTACGATGATACAGCTCATGCTGCATAAATTGCCAACAAACGCTTCACTTGCGTTGGAAAACAAAACAAGCTTCAAGGGTACCCAGAGCGATTGATACGCGCTACACTGTCTCTGTCTATTGAACTGAAAATTTACGTTTATTATGGGCTGGGTTGGTTGGTGTGTTGGTCGCTTGGGTTTTAATATTTTATCCATCCATTTGGAGTAAATTAGTCAGTTATGCTTCAGCCTTTAGTGCACGCTCTGGCTGGTGACTTGATTTAAAATTCATTTTGTAACGTATCGAACCATGATAGTGCCTGCTCTTACAATACACAAACACACAGGAAAACTCCAATACCAATCATTCAATTCAATTGAATTCACATTCAGAGTCCCTGTGGGTTATTTTTGTGCGAGTGGGAGGCGTTTGTATGTCAGCCATTCAATTTTATATCAATGGCATACTTTTTCATGAAAAAGATATATAGATATAGGATGTAGCTATAGGTAGATAAAAAGAGAATATATTTTTAAGTTAACCCCCGTTGTGCGGGTCTCATTTGCAAACCTTAAAACCTCAACTAATTGCCATGTGTCATGCCACAAACCGGTGTGCAATTCTTTTGCCACAAAATGATATTTTCTTTTTTATCTTTTTGCCACTCAGAGGCACATAAAAATAAATATACGATGCAATCAGGACGTCATAGGAACGGGATGATTCCTCATGATAGTGCATTGGCTGTCAAGGTGTCATTCGCTGAATGCAATGATGATGACAATCAAATGGAAAAATTTATCGCCTGATTGCAGTTTTTGTTTGCTGAATTATTTTATGTATCTATGTGTAGGTATGAACGAGTATGACGAGTATGCCTCATGGTGTTGGTTTTATTTATGGGCAAATAATTGATTTGCATACGGAATGAGTTTAAGTAGCGGTGAAATACAATAACAACAACATCAACAAATAACCACAACCCTCAGCACCGTGGTAGCTATGATTATATTTTCAATACTTATTGTGTGATTTGTTTTTACAGCCAACAACTGTACCGTACGAGGATGGCGTTGAGATTTTCCCTTTTGCTATTCCCTGTGCGAGAATTGAAGTTTTCGTATCCATACGAATACATCTGTCGGATTGACCAAATTCAATTAGTGAGTTGGAAAGTTCTTTTTTTTCTCCGCATGCCATAAAATATTCACACTTTGGCTTATTGAAGTTTTTGTTTCCTCCATGCATTACAAAAATGCCAAAATCATGGCATTTCAGGATGCACATTGAAAGCTTTTTCTGGATTCTGGATGAATGATGTATAAAACTTTAAAAACTTTTAATACAAAGCAAAAATATTTACCGGTCTGCTAAATTCTGCATAGTTTTCAATGTCCGTCTACTCGTCAGTTCATCAATTTAATGTGAAAGTTCATGGCAGAAATGTGGCTTATAGATAGTTTGTTGACTTATGGTTAAATGACTTGCGAGTATGTTGAGTTTTAAATAAGGAATTGACCAGCGTGATGTATCGCACTGTATGTTGCTCGAAAAGAAAACTGTTGAAAAAAATTAGAAACTTCGTTAAGCTTTTGAATAGTACGGCGTTTTACTGCAGGAACTAGTTTTTTGAAGTTCAGACGGATAGGTTGAAAAGCAGAAAAAGCTACGATTGTGAGTAATGAAATACAAGTCTTATAACTTGTGAACTTTTTGTTATATTTACTCTTTATTTATTAAATTTGTAATTTTGTAAATTAATAAACTTGTTATGTGCTCTTATTTGCAAAATCCAGTAGGAACTCGAAAGCCTAAATTTCGCAACAATAGGAAGAACACAAATCTAGAGAAGATTTTAATTTGTAGAGCCACGTCCTGCAATCCATATTAGTTTGTGGCTTCTTGTATTATTTTTTTTTTAACATATTACTTGAACTGTCCTGCCCGGATAGCGATACCGCGTTAAAAAACCATGGGTCATGGAAGATAAAGGGACAGGGCCGCGGTTACTTAGAGTATGTTCAGAATGGGCACTGTATTTGTACTTAAGCGAACCTATCATACCTACGATGGCTTTGGTGTCCTAGTGGCAAAGGATGGGGTTCGAAGTTACGGAAGGATGCACTCCCAGGGACTGCTTTGCAATCCGCCCAGGCACCTGTACGAACGAGTCATCTTTGATCCAGGTCTGACCAAGGTCTCGTCTGGAAAACTCGGTATAGCTTGCTATCCTGATGACAGGTGAGATGGTAAGATTCCGGATGGATGTGCTGCCAGAGTCTGCTTTTCAATCACCCAGGCAGTCATACCTGAAACAATTAAAACCATCGATGTCAGACTCCATCCAAAGTTTAATTGAGGTCTTTGCCCAAAAGATAAGGGACATCTATGATTGCGGGACCCAGTTTTGTTATGGAGATGCTTCGTGGGGGCTTAGGTTTTACTCTCGCAAAAGGGCAACGCTTGATAGGAAGATAGATATGGGCGTGCTTATTGGCGAAAGCTAGACAAGCGCGGGTTCATCCCACACTACTAACTACTGTCCTGACCACCGGTGCCTACCGAAATAATCTTGTAGGATAGTTTAGAAACTACCATCTGCTAACTTCGTCTATGCTAGGTGGCGGCAGCATTGTGTGGTCTTCGGTCATTGGTGAAGCCTCCAATTCCTCACTTAGCTATTTAACAACTCATGAAAGTACTCTTTACATTGCTCTAAGATGCCTTTAAGATCGGCGATCAGATTACCCTCTTTGTCTTTGCAGTATGTGCAACGCGGTGTATATTGCGTCATACCACTGACTCTTTGGTAGAACTTCCGCGCCTGATGCGGTCCTCGCTCTCTGTACTGTTCTAGTTCACGGATGAGATTCTTCTCCCAGGCTGCTTTCTTTCGCCGCCCGCGTTATATGAGATTGTTGCATTGCTCGGAACGCAACATTCTTACGTTCAGTCGCTACATTTTACATTCGCCATCGAACCAGTCGTTTCGATCTCTACTCTACTACTACTGCCTAAGATTTAGCAGTACTACTGACAATAAAGTCATTTCAATTTATTCAAAAGCAGAAAAGCTGAAGTTTCGCAATGTTGCAATATATTAATTGCAAAACATAATATAACCTTCAGAAACACACTAATTTGACATTCGAAATACTCGTATACATAGACAATACAGACTGTATCTTAAAAAAATCATTTAACACCTGAATGAATGAAATTAAAACCATCAGTCCTCTTCTACTTACATTTGTGAAACAAGCGACATAAATCAAAAAATAAAGATCGTGTCTAATTACTTATTACCTCGAATAGACATGTAATTTTTTTCATCACATCCGGCTGCTTCAATGTGTGTATGTCCCTAATGATGATGACAAATTCTGAAAATTCAAATCACGAACACAATGTCAGCGTACGCTTGGAGGCCGCCTGCTTACCAGAGTGTGTCCTCCAAGGAATATATTCTCCACAACGTTTATGAATCAAAAAATGTATAAATATAAATGGAAAACAGTTCAAACGGCCTTAGCGTAAATTTTGTGTGCCTCTGTGTGGGTGTTATGATGTATGCTGTGATATATAGTGCTAAATAGAATAATTGTTAGTTCCTTCTATTTCTTATTGTTCTCGTTTTCATTTTATTTCCACTTTTTGGTACAATATTTTTATACTCTTGTGCGAAGGACTATAAAACATTTGTACGCAAAATGTCAAAAAAATATAAGTATTTTATTATCCACCATTTAGAATGGAAAGAGTGGGGCAAAACTACGAAAAATTATAACATGTTGTTTTGTAGTTTGTAGTTTCTTTTCATTTCACTTCATTTCATTTCATTTCATTTCATTTCATTTCGTTTCATTTCGTTTCATATCATTTCATTTCATTTCATTTCATTTCATTTCATTTCATTTCATTTCATTTCATTTCATTTCATTTCATTTCATTTCATTTCATTTCATTTCATTTCATTTCATTTCATTTCATTTCATTTCATTTCATTTCATTTCATTTCATTTCATTTCATTTCATTTCATTTCATTTCATTTCATTTCATTTCATTTCATATCATTTCATTTCATTTTATTTCATTTCATTTCATTTCATTTCATTTCATTTCATTTCATTTCATTTCATTTCATTTCATTTCATTTCATTTCATTTCAAAGAAAAGAAAAGAAAAGAAAAGAAAAGAAAAGAAAAGAAAAGAAAAGAAAAGAAAAGAAAAGAAAAGAAAAGAAAAGAAAAGAAAAGAAAAGAAAAGAAAAGACCACCTCCAAGCTTGCAACGCCCAACTTTCCTAGTGCTCTGTATTACGAATCAAATTCCAGAATTACAAAGGACAAATTATGACATATTGTCACGTTTACCATGAAACCGAACATGCACGAAATGTCATTTATGAATACATATTGCGTAGGTGTACTCAAACTACTGCTCTACAGTGTCATGGTATATAAATACGAAATTTCTGCGACATGAAATTTGTTATGCGATGCGTGTGAAGTTCCCTATCACCTGCGGCAATATAAAAAAAGTAGCAGATGTAAGTACCTAACACCGCATGGCGTATGCGTAACACAATTCATTATGAATAAATGCGTAAGGCAAGTTTTCTGCGCTGCAATACTTTACGATGTCGCAACATTCAGTAAGAAAATTTGCGTTATACCGTTTCAAGATTAAGAAATAGATATGCAAATGTTCGAAGGATTAGAGAAGAAATTTCGTCTGTTTTCCATTTCGTTCGCTTCAAATATAAATTCTCAGACGCTTTCCTACCTTTCGCCCACAGAAATGATGAACGATCTTTATGCCTGCGGTGTTGCTTTTATACCTTCGTAATTTTTGTCATGATACAAAATGAGGATATTCCTTTTTTTACGATAATCACGAGGTGAATTTTTTTCAAGGAAACTCTATTTGAGGGAGGTTGGATTTTTTTGAGTGCTTTGGGTTCACTTTTTTAATAAAGCCAGCACTTGGTCTATTGGAAGTTTGTGTTCCAATTTTATCTTTTTGATGACAGATGACAGAATGAGATTGTAAAATGAAGATATATTTTCGAGTTTATTTTTTGAAGAGATGGATTTTTTAACAAAATGGAAACAGCATTATCGTCATCATATTTGGTTCTACAACCGGTGTTCGTTCCTGGCCTCCAGCAAAATATCTTTCCACCGGTCCCGATTTCGGTAACGACTTTAAACGATATCGTCCAATTGCACACCATGTTTTTGGCAAAAATCTTCGAAAAAAATTCTTCACCCTATTAGCTACTTCTAGCAATAACAATTGAAGTACACTCGGTTAGTTGAACCATGCCATTCTTTTAGGATCTAGGTAGAAACTACTTCATAGATTGTACAATTTAGCTGATATACACAAAACACATACCATACATACATGAACCTATATTGAGGAAAATTCATCGAAGTTTGTCAAAAATATCAATTAGTTAAGAAAATATAGAAGTATATTGACCCCTGGCATCATTTATATGTTGAGGGTCATATTGAATTATACTCAGAACACATATTGCTTCAAATACAATTACAATTATATGTCACTATATTACTTAGATGACAGTCATTATTACAAAAGGGATTCAATTCGAAAATGTCTGCTGGAAAAACAATCCAAAATTTATCAAAATATTGACATTCTTAGTGAATTTCGCATGCAGTCACGTACCGAGTAAAATATCCAATTAATAACTTCGGCATCATGTCACTTTGGCAAACAGATCTTATCTATCTTTTTGCTTGATAAACGAAATTTCATTATCGATACCAATAACAATCAATAGATTCCAGGGAGATACTGAAATATCTTGCAAACTTGGTTTAATGAAATGAAGAAATGTCCTGCTGGTTTCAATCTAATTGCAAATAATTTATGTATTTGTTTTTGTTCATTAGGGCAGATAACACAAATATGTCAATAGATGAATCGTAAATAGTATTAAGTACTGTTTCCATTTTATGAGAAATAACATTATTAGCCCAATCCTCAAAGTAAGAGGTTTTGTTTTTGTTATGCAATTGAGGAATAAGTCCTTTACTCCCAGTAAATTTTTACTGTGATGTGCGGTTTCTGGCAATGAGATTCAGTTCTCTCCAACTCTTCCCCAATTGCCGTGACTCCTCCTCAACTGTTCTGCGCCATGTATTTCTCGGGAGACCCCTTTTCTATCATCCTGAGATAACCGCTTTATTCGAAACTGGAATAGCAGCTTTTTGCAGAATTTTTTTGTCGGCTAAAATACTGCACAGGTCTTAGAATTCCAGCGTATTCCTGCATTCTGCAAAGCCCTCCAGTATGGAATGCAGTTTCTTTCGTCCTTCTATGGTGGTGTTGCATGGAATTACAACATCATCCAAATAAACAATAACGGTTTCATCACCAATTTTCCGTAAAATTTTGTTTATAGTACTTTGAGCTAGTATCTAAAACCCTGTAGTAGTTGTAGATTCAAAATATCTACGCCCGTCACAGGCTACAACATTGGAACTACTCGCATCATAAAATTGTAACAAACATAAACTCGCGTAAAGAGAACTGTTGGATTTAACTGGCACAGGTCTTAAAATTCTAGCGTATTCCTGCGTAAAAATTTCAGAAATTCCAAAAGTGGATGCGCCCGTGTGCAGTTCGTATCTAGCATTCAAGTTATAAATAGTCAGTATAGGTTCGTTGCTAAGTAGATGTTTTAGTTAGAAAAAGCTGTGTCCTGTTCACAGCCCCACACAAACGTTGGACCTTTCAGAATAAAATGGCTTTTGTTAACTTGAGTTACTGAGTTAGTGCCGAAGTTGATATAGGCCATTCTTTATGTCCTATATTCATTTGTGGGTCCCAGGGCCTCTACTATGCATACGCACCATCGCGTGCGGTTTCTGGTAATGAGCTTCAGCTATCTGCAACTCTTCTCCAATTGCCATGACTCTTCCTCAACTTTTCTGCGCCATATATTTCTCGGACGACCCGTTCTTCTACTATTCTGAGATAACGGATTCCATTGCGTTGCGTAGTTTGCTATGGAACTGTCGCCTTTTCGGGTTCTATGACAAATCCACTGCCATATCCGTCGTTGGATGGTTGTGCCTATTGGTTCCTGGCCCGTTCTTTGGTAAAGATGTTCGTTAGAGATACGGTTAGGCCACAGAAAACCCTTAAGATGTTCCGTACGCATCTTTTTACGAATGTTTGTAATCTTTTTTGTGGTAGTAGCGGTCACCTTCCAAGTACTGCACCCATACAACAGCACAGATTCAACATTTGAACAGTCGCAGCTTGGTGTTTAAGCTGGCCGCTTTGCTTCGCCATATCATGGACATCATTCCAAAGCCACGTGCTGTGCCTTGCCTGGCTTCTACCAACAATACTTTCCGCTCCAGATGTGATAACATTTTTCACAGCTTTCCAATATTCTTGGATAGTTGTCGGCAGTGAGCTGCTGATTGCTTTCACTCCTTGCGATAAATGATCCCTTAATTGTTGGCGTACTGAGGGGATCTTTAGCTGGTCGATTTTATACGTAGGCATTCGGATGATATTGCGGAGTCTTTGAATTGACGTAGTACGTAACTGGACAGTAGCTACCATAAGGTGATAGATGATCCCGTACCCTACCCATATCGGCTCCTCGTCTATTTCGGACTTCTTAAAGACAGCTCCTAAAACGTCGGCTGATCGTTACATGGTCGATTTGGTTGGCTTATGATTGCCTGTCAGTTGACACGCAGCTGACTTTGTGGCATGTCTTATGCTTAAACATGGTGCCTCCTATGACAAGGTGGTTGGTGTTGCAGAAATCAACAAATCTTTCACCGTTGTCATTTCGTTCGTCGAGGCTCTGCTTCCCAATCACATGTTTGAGTCCTTAATTGTCGTTGCCTACCTTGGAATTCAAGTTCGGTTATCATGACGATGATATCTACGTCCGGCGTTGCGTTGTATACAGCTAAGTTGTACTTTTCATCCTCAGTCGAAGGATTCGTTGGGGCGTAACACTGTATGATAGTGACGCACCGTACTCTACCTTCCGAGGGATAAGATCCTATTACCATGTGGGTGCCTGCGTGCTGTTGACATTAGCAGCAGACCCATTCCAGATTCACGGGGACTGCCGGAGTGTTTGCCAGAGGAGAGTAGCACAGTGTTGCACGTTGAAGAAATCAACTGGCATTTTTAGGTTCTTCACTCCCTGAGTCAAGGAGCGTCCTCAAATTACAGAAACCAACCTTTATCCGTGTACAATAACCAAAAGTCGTCATTATTCGATCATTACTTATCCGAGGCGGGCATTTTTCGGTACCGCAGAGTGCTAACCCACGTTACCTAGACGCTAGAAACGCTAGACCGTTCGCATTTGCAATTTTAGCCTACATATATAAGGATTTATACACATAGTTGCCCGTGGACCACCGGTATCACGAACTTAATTGTTGCGCTACTGGCTCAAACCAAGTTTTGGGCAGTCAGTAGTTTACCGATCAATCGCAATGCAGATCCCTTTGTACTCTTTTGAATATTCACATCTATTAAAGCGAAAGTAATTATTTTCGCATTTGTATTACTAAGAGCGTAAGAAATTCAGTTATTTCATCTAAAAGTATTTTCAGTATAGATTTGTAAACTTTATTTTCTACGAGTATCCGAGAGTGAAAATTTCCCAGTACCCAGCGTTCGCTTGAACTGATGTAATTTATTGAATCCAAAGTTTAACTTTATATTCGATATTGCTTACTCGATTTTGTTCCTTCCTGTGACGTCTTTCTTTGTGCAAATGTGCAAAGTAAATAGGATCGCTTTTTGTTTGCTCTGCAGATAAGATATATTACTTCCGGAGTATATTCTGTAAGTTATGGCAAACTCTTCGTAACACTGCAGGATATTTTGTCGCCTGAAACAGTCGGGTGCGTACATATATGCAAAATAATCCACTGCTTGTGAAGGATAATTATTTATAAACAGGATGTTGAGATGACAGCATCGACCTGGTCCGCTAATTATGTTTGTGTTAACACAAATTAACTTTGGAGTTATTGTTACAGCATAATGGAAGATTCAAACGGAGATCAGTATTACCTTTGTTTGCTTGAGAATCATTTGCCAACTGCCGCAAATATGGAACATCGAAGAAGAAGAAACTTACCGCTTCACTGTAAAACAATAAATTTTAGTCTTTTCTACAAGCAAACAGATATATCATCAAGTAAATGCATATTATAAATATCACTGGCACTTTCTCGATAATTTTATATCGAAGATGTATGTGTTATTGAAGGTTTCAAATTTTAAAGGATTTTTCATCCTCGAAATTCACATAAATCACTGTGTAAAAAAATTTCTGTTTTCTAGTGAATCCTGCTCTATGTAAAAGTTACATTTCTTGATAAGTAAGAAGAACTCATACTTGAATTGAAACATTATCGTATGCATTTAGGTGACCCGATTGCACTCCTTTATGCGATTGTGTTCTTAAGCACCTCCTTTGCGACTTCAGTGTATACGTCAGCCAGAAGTAGCGTCAATATAAATTTTCTCATAGCTCACCTGGTTTTAGTCTCTGTCTGTTTTTAAAGAGTAAGCTCAACAATACGCCCTGAAATGCTATTGGAAACAGTGCCACCCTCCTGCCCATCAAACATACCAATACATACAAATATATCTTGAAAGGTCATGAATATTTGCAAGTGGTATAACACCAATTTTTAGCAAAACGGAACTATTGGAAAGTTCAATATGTTCAGGACGGTACGGAGCTGTTGGCTATCAAATGTGTATGTTGATAGCATGGTTGCAATATATGTACTTTATGGCAAATTTACAACAGTTTGGAGAATGTGTAAAGTACAGTACATATAGAGTATAGTGTGTATATTGTCGTGTGTATTAATGCACCCACCCCACATTTATTCAGTTGCACATATATGGTTTTGTGGTTGCAACTTCGCAAAGAGCTTCATCTACAAAAAAAGACAGACAGACCGATATTCCTCAAAAGATGTGTGTTCTGCATAATGTTCTTCCAACCATAGAAACACAACACAAACACATTATTTGACACTCCAATATTATAAACATAAATTGGGGCTTTATTTATGATGCTAGAATAAATAGAACCTATGCAAATTATAAGCAATTACGAGCCGCGTAAAAAAATCGGTTTGGTGGATGCAAAACACTTTTGTTTTTAATGCCTAGAGAGCTAAGGGTGTGATTGAATAATATCAAAACTAGTCCTAGGAAAGGTAATTTATTGTTAACTGGGAGGGTGTTTCTTTCTTTCTTTCTTTCATGAGATTGCTAAAATTTTGGCTAAGATAGTAAGAGGCTGATTTATAAAAGAATATCTTGAAGGAATATTCTATAATAAACAGATATTGTCGGGTGGATAAACGTGAGTATGTGAGGCTTTTACCCACGATATTTTCAGGACAGATATTGGTTCTCCAATGCCATTCATATCCCATCAACAACCTTGCTCTAACATAGGTTTAAGTAACACTCATTGCCAATTTTTTTGAGTCAGGCAGCCAATTATACAAAGCGCAACCGCACTCTGAGCATTCACCCTTCCCGAATTTGGATAATAAACTGCAGCCACTATGAATTATCCCTAAATAAACATACATAATAACATCACATCCAGCTAGATCATCCGATCATATTTCACAACACTCGAATATCTGGTTAGGCTATCCCATGCATATCGTATGCTTTCGGATAGGTTTTGTATAACCAGACTATCGAAGACAAAAATAGTAGTAATAGCAGTCCAGCCAAAGCTAATCTAATCCTGAAATTTTATCCCAATTCAAAAAATCGATTAATATGCAAAAGAATCTTTGCTCGTTGATGATGAACGCTCGTCCTCTTGTGTCGCCGATATTGCGAAGGATATTTAAACAATGCGTTGAATATAGATAGCCAATTCACGTCTACTAATCATCGATTACACAACAGAACTCGGTAATATTAACATAGAGTATTTTTGGATTGCTTTACAAAGGAGAGTCATTCCAGCCAATACATTAATATCTGCTATTAAAGCAAACCCTTGGTGGATCAAAGTGTCACGTCACGTTCAGAATAGAGTATAAGGCAGACGGCTAAAAGGTTTTATTGTGGTCTTTATTTGTAATCGCTATTAGCTTACGAAACAAAAATTAAAAAAATATTTCCATTAGCTTCACCATTGCTCCACAAATAAGTCGCAAAAAAAAATATGGAAATTCAAACTGGAAGAATGTCTTGCAACGATTGCACTATTATCGATTTGGTTGACCGTGTGTTGATCCGAAGACCAGTAAGTCCACTTGTGGACTTATGGGTTTGCTGTGGTGACATTATTTTCTGCAAAAAAAAGTCAATCAACCTAAGTCTGCTTCCAGTATCGTGTAAACTGGATTTCTGAAAATGTTAGCAAAATTTTCTCATTCTCAATTTTGGCATTGAAATCATCGCTAGCATTACCATTGCGTAAGCTTTTCTACGTATCCTATTCTTCTAGACTCTTTCCGAGTAGTTGGAAACTACTTCATGTCTCTCTTCGTACCGACCAATAGCACTAACATCCCTTCTTTCTAAGGTCATGGAAACTCTGAAACCGTCAGCTTGTGAAATATCTTGAATCACGAGAAATACTAAATAATGGTTTCCGTGGACAACGTTCTACTGGTGATCTGATGTCATATCTCATCAAAAAGTGGAACCAGTCTTTTCACAAGTTTGGTGAAAGCAAAGTGGTAGCACTTGATATTTCAAAGGCATTTGACAGAGTTAGGCACCAAGCTCTTCTGTGTAGAATGCGTGTATTTGGAATCGATGTAACCCTGTTTTAATGGATTATAAGCTATCTTTCAAATCATTCAATCCAAGTTTTGTTCGATTCGTTTCGTCGTAATTCAGTGCTTTCCGCTTTTCAAGCGGAGAAGAGAACTTAGACGGGGAAAATTAACTAAACCATTTTATTTTATTGCAGAGTGCTATCGACGGCAAAGTAAACACAACAGAGGCTGCTCTACATAATAGTCTTTATTGATACCTGAAATACACTGCCTATTTCTCGCTTGGTTGATGTTCTATTAGGTGGCAAGTGATAAGTAAGGGTTGTGTAACCCCGAAAAACCTAACCGATGGTTTTTTACAAGATAAGAACACAATATACAGATAGAGGCTAAAAATGCTCTGTAATGTCCCACCCAATGTCTTTGGCTCCCACACAATGCCAATGAACATACAAGCGAGCAATTAAGATAACAGTGCCAGCTTGTATCGTTAAGATAAAGTTATTTATATAGATATGAAATGAAGCAATAGCAGAATGAAAAATTATAAGGGTATGTTGATCACAACAGATGGATAGATCGCTGTAGTTTAGGTGTAAGTCCTCACAAAAATGAGCTTATCCTATTCATCTGGAAATAGAAAGTTCCACTTATTAGTCCTTCATCTATAAAAGGTATAAACTTAACATTCTCTGATAGAGTCAAAAACCACCTTAACCTAACCTAACCTTACCTGATTATAATTGTCATGTCTGATCAGATGCACCTAAGACCACCTTGCATCTGCTCGACAGAATACAGAACCATACGTTAGAACTTATCGGTGACGTAAAAATAGCGAAACCAATAAATTCGTTTGAACATCGCAGAAAAGTTTCCTGCTTGTCACTGTTCTAACGCTTCTTCCACCTGCTGTGCTCCAGAGAAATAACCAGTTGCATGCTGCCACTCAACCACAATACCCGTGGCGCTTTAAATGCTCATCTGTTTACCCTCAAGCACATCTTTGGAATTACTGTTAATCTTAGAGACTCTTTCTTTAGTCGTACAACACGTATGTGGAATGCTTTTTACCAAGTTCTGTATTCACGCATCAATATGATCCACAGGCATTCAAAATGCATGCACATCGACTTCTCTTTCATTCTATGATACCTTAGTTTCCAAGCATTCCTCGTACGTTTTGTAGAGATGCTCGGCTGTTTCCTCAGTGTGGCTAGAGCCCTTTGTTAGGCTGATTTCTGCAAATTTATCCTGCAGATTGTTACAATGCGATCGCTTATATCTCTAAAGCTTAATACTTCTTGCTGTAGTTAAAAACAAATCTGCACCCGAATAAACGCTGTTTCTCTTCTTTGTCGCAGTCACCGTAGTAGGATAATCAATGTTTTCCATTCTTCTATTGCCCCGACCGTTCCATCGCATTTTCCTGTATGTCAGTTTTGTCATCTTTGAATCTGACTAGGACCTTTGGTAATAGTTCAGCTGAACGTGGTCTGTTGAGTGTGCGAACATTAATGTGCAGATATGGAGATATGGTCGTAATTGGTAAGAACATGCTTATCCAAAAAAGTAGATTGATGGATGTTTCATAACACATGGTTGAGCTGTTAACAACATGTAAAACGCTCAAAATGGAGAGCCAGGTGGTCTTCGGACGAAAGATGACCGGTAGGCCGATCTTAGGATCCTTCAAATTATTCCGAGTAGCTCTAATTCGCACAAAAAGCACAAAAATCGATCATTCTAACTGTAACTGAGTGCATCCCACCATTGACTTCATCTTGGGAACTCCTTTACTTCCGTCTCATCCCAAACGAGTGACTATTTGGTATGGAATATGGTGCAAAGGCATCATAGCGCCATTTTTATTCCAAAACGAGCAAAGAGCTACAATAACAGTCAATGGCACCTATTATCGTGCCATGTTAAGTTAGTTTTTATTCCCTATATGATTGAATAGGAAGACTTGGACGATATTTTGTTTTAACAGGACGGCGCCAGTGCCCACACAGCCAATGATACAATCCATGTTTTGTGACCTATCGCATTACAAGTTGCCGCACCCTTTATTAAATTAACAAAATTTGTCCTTTAAAGCCGGATATCATAAGTGATGCTGCAATCAGACAATTTATTCAAATCAACTGGGTTTTCACGAGGCTCTTTCTACATACAAATCACAAATAGCTCTCTGTAAAGGCTTGTAATCGAAATTTAATTAAAAATTGGAAAATTCCATCATCATCGCCATGGCCATGTGTACTGTACTCGGTTGTAGGTAAATTGCGGTAAGGATTGTTAATTTATTGATTTTACAGATAATGAAACCGCAATGCTATGCGGATGATTAAAAAAATGCTCGTTCATTCGGAATTTGTAACAAATGAAAAATATTGGAAAACGCAGGATTAATGAATTAAGTGAGCTGATGATTTAATTAATTTTCTAAAAATCTAATTATGCAATGTATTCAGTTTTGGTTTTGGTTGCGATAGAATTTGGAGTTTAATGAATAGTCACGCCTGCTATATACTCAGGCCGTTGCTGTATAGTATCCTGCGGATTGCACGACCTGCAAGATTTCGAGTACCTACTCATTTAATTTTCTATAAATATGTAGATTTAGTCTCGTTATATAAATTTTCCAACACAACACATAATGTCGATACGAAAATTAGCACTCGTTTTAGGTGTTAAACAGGGAAACACCATGATGTGCCACTCTAATATTATGAATAGCATTAGGATTGCGTCCTTTTAGCGAATAATTTATTAGACAATCCTCATGAATAAAATTCACATTTTGTCCTTTCGTTGTTGGTCGGACAAACGTGCCATACGGACGCAAATTCATGTTAGAAATAGCAGTGGAAATTTTTCGGTCACATTTTAAAGTTTAATGAGTTAAGTTGGGGGAAATAATGTAGGTACATATTACCTAATTAAGCTTTAAAGTTTCATTTTCGACATTATTTTGGAAAGAACTATTTGAATGCGTACTCGGAACCGTAAAAACTTATCTTACTATCTAACATTCAAAAAGAAAAACCAACCCAAAATGTTATTTAAGGAATCCTTTAAATTATTTACTTAGGCTAAATTCTTCTGACTGTAACACACGTGAAAGTATTATGCAATCATTTTAATAGCTTAGCGAAGCTTCCCGAAAAGTTTTACATTTTATTTATTAATCCCGTTTTTTCAGACGTGTATTCGTTGCTGATGCAAATTTCTGCACAGTGTATGTAATCAAATTTCAAGCAAAACAAGAAAAGGAAATGTAAAATGTAAATCAGTACCCACATTGTAACCGTATGTTACCAACGTTTAAATGAAATGAAATGAAATGAAATGAAATGAAATGAAATGAAATGAAATGAAATGAAATGAAATGAAATGAAATGAAATGAAATGAAATGAAATGAAATGAAATGAAATGAAATGAAATGAAATGAAATGAAATGAAATGAAATGAAATGAAATGAAATGAAATGAAATGAAATGAAATGAAATGAAATGAAATGAAATGAAATGAAATGAAATGAAATGAAATGAAATGGTATGAAATAAAATGAAATGAAATGAAATGAAATGAAATGAAATGAAATGAAATGAAATGAAATGAAATGAAATGAAATGAAATGGTATGAAATAAAATGAAATGAAATGAAATGAAATGAAATGAAATGAAATGAAATGAAATGAAATGAAATGAAATGAAATGAAATGAAATGAAATGAAATGAAATGAAATGAAATGAAATGAACTGAAATGTACTTTGTAAGAACATTCTTTGATTGAGAGACTTTAAGGATTTAAATGTATGTTGAAAAGAAAACAAAAATAAAATTAGCAGAAGACTTTCTTCCATTTTTTATTTGTCTTGTTATGACAATGCCTTGTTTCCAGCACAATAACAAAGTAAACTTTTAAATAAACATTCTCTCTCTAAAATTTAAATTCAAATAAATCACTCAAAATAAAGAATGAAGAAGGTGGCACAGTCACAGTGCACAAGAATGGGAGAATACACACATTGTATGATAGGTGAGGTAAGCTTTCTGACATGGCTTTTTATTATGTTCGGTGCTTTAGAGTGGTTGACGTAGCAAATAACTACGGGGGGTCCTACCGTCTTTCTACACTGACTTAAGATATCTTGTGTCTCGTATCTAAGACGACAACTTATGGCAAAGAGATCCAAGGAGCACCTACGCAGCAGGGGCTTTTGACTGAGTGAATCTTTTTTCTGGAAAATTCTTGTGTATCTAACGCCGACCGGATACAATCATCTGTCGGCAATTATTATTGGCTCAAGAATATGTTGACAAAATAAGAGCTATACGCAATGGATACAAAGAATGATGAGCATGGTGGCTGGGGATGTAGGCTAGTGCCTGTATCTCTCACAGAGCTGATGTTTTATTTAAGATTGCATTAAATCAGACCAATGGAGCGAGACGAAAGCAAACAACGTGAATCGCCTTGCCATATTCTGCCGCATCTTCTATCCCCAATCCAGGTGATCACTTTGTCAAAGCTCGTTTTGATTTTTTCCTCGTTTGGGAATTATTATATTCCTCGCTAGACCTTACGCACGCATAGGCAATTTTGTGTTGTGCCATCGTCCTCTTCATCGTCATCGTCATCATCATCATCCTCATCATCCAGCAGCAGTCTATCACTTAGCACGCGTGTGACAACACAATACCGGAAATGTCTTTCTTCAGACATATTTGTCGTGCACAGAGTACCATCACATACACTCACATTAAATATAAATGACGAGACTCACAAAGAGACTGATGAGCAGAAAGAAATACAACAAATCAGGATAAATAAACGAAGGCTGGATAGCGCAGTACTCTTCTCATAATGATGAGGCAAATAGCATTAATAATGTGCTGTGAACTATTAATAATCTTATACGGGAAGTGTTGTCCGTCCGACTCACATCACTTATCTGCTTCAGCAAGTGAGGTCGTTTGCAGATATGGGGCGTATGTGTCCTTTGATAGTTTTATTCTTGACAAACGACATCGGAGTACATAGTGTTGGAGAAGTCTGCGCAAAACAGAGGAGACACAAATAAGCCGCATTGCCGGTGAAGACCTTAGTCCCTATAATTTAACACTGTAGACTTTTCTGGAATTAATGATCGGTCGCTGGCAATTAATCCGTAGAGGGAAATTTAGGGCTATCAATGCTTGTGCACTCTTTTAATCCCTTATTTAAATAAAAGGATTGGTCATAAACACAAGATAGCAGATTTTAATCAAAATTACAATCAAATTCTTTTAAAGTTGTTGCCATTAAGCTGGCGATTTGTTACAAATGTTAAAGAATTTTATCAGAATTTTATCTAAAGTTTCATATTTTTATTTGAAATAGAAGGTTTCAAAGTCAAATATGTTATCGACATCAAAAATAGAAGAAATAACCACCTGCCACTCAACCCAAAAATTCGTAAAAAAAATGAAAACAACCGATTTATAATCTGAAACCCTTCAGTCGAGGAACCACATAAGTGCCGCCGGCCTGTGCAATATTCAAAATGCCAGGAGTTTGGGCATACCAAGAAATAAGTGGAATCAGCCACTACTGGTTCTGACGCATCCACAATCGTTGATGCATGTAGCGTCATCTCAGAGAAATCCGGATGCTCTTCTATTGGGAAGGCTACTGATCCAGCAACACCGAGGTGGATTGATTAAATTAAACTCGATAGAGAGAAGCAGAATTCAACTTGCTACGCATTACGCATGGGCAAGGATAAAGAGAGTGCTATTGCTATTGCCAAAGCTGCCTCTCAACTTCACCATCCAGGAAGGACTAATAAGCTTCATCAAGGAGTTACAGGCGAACCTGCATCACGCGAAGGGCGCTTCCGCTACCTACAGCAGGCGGTTCGCCGAGGAAAATATAATCCTTGGTCTCATCCAAGAGCCTTGGGTTATTAGCTGACTGATAAAAGGTTTACGGAACGGGTCAAGTAAATTGATCTGTAAATGTGGTGAGTCAGTGCCTAAGGCGGCCTGCTTGCCCGGCATGAACATCAATTTTCTTCCTATTTCAGAGTTTATCACAAAACACCTGGTTGCCCTGCTGAATGAAGTTCCGACCGAGAGGGGAACACAGAGCATCGTGTGTGCTGCGGCATATTTCGCCGGTGACGACGACAACATTCCGCCCTTAGAGGTCCAGGAGCTGATAGAGCACTGCCGGAACAGAGACCTCCAGTACCTCATAGCATGCAACGCAAAAGCAAATCATGGGGTCTGGTGCAGCAGAGAAGAGCTTTCCCTCAATCCTTGCAAAACTGTTCTAGTGCCTTTCACGAAAAGAAGACTGGTCGACTTGGAACCTATCATCATCAAAGGTACCACATTCGATTATTCCAGTGAAGTTAAACATCTCGGCGTGATCCTTGGTAAACGGCTAAACTAGAATTCTCATAACAAGTCTGCCATCGAACGCGCCACAAGGGCCTTGGGGGCCAGTAGACGCCACTAGGGCAGAACTTGGGGTTTAAATCCAATGTTACATTGGAAGTACACAATGATGGTGACCCCTATTACCACGTGTACGGCCATCGTTTGGTGGCCGAAAGTTCTTGAACGGACAATGGTAACTAAGTTTCAGAAGCTACTAAGAATTGCCTATGTATATGTAACGGGTGCCATGCGCACCTGCCGTACGACTGCATTAGAAGCTGTTTAATGTACTCGATATCAATCAAAAACTGTTACGATGCACTGTGGATTGCTCTTGCAATATACAACAAAGTCAAACTCGGTTGGGTCACTGGTCATCAGGGAGTTGCAGGCAACGATCTGCAGACGAACTCGATAGGGCTGTCTCGGAATCTGCTTTCATAAGACCATAACTCTACTGTGGTGTTAATTGGACTGCCACCACAGCAATGATTAATTAGTGGGAAAGTAGACTCCGCCTACCCAATTGGGATAATATCCCAGGGCTAAGATAATCCAAACGATTATAAGGCCCTTTTCCTATAAGGAAATCCTTAATCTAGGCAAGGATACCATCAGAAAGCTAGTGAGTTTTCTCACATGTCACTGTGGCTTGTGATATCACCTTAGAAAAATTAACCTAGGCTCAAACACGTAATGTAGATTCTTCTCGGAGAATGATGAATCATCCGTGCTTATTCTCTGGAATTGTCCAGCATTGATCTGGTTAAGGAGAAGTATTTTCCATAAGGCAATATGTGCGTCGGCAGATCTGCGACAATCTGCCAATAAGGACTTACTATCATTAGGTAGGGAGGTAGTAAGTCTCATAGATTAGCCAAAACCTATGATACAATAGATATTTTTAGGTCGCAGTATCAGCCACTTGTGGGCGTCGTGGCTCAGTGGATAAGAGCATGGCTTCTGAGCAGGGGGTTCATGGTTCGAATTCCAGTAACAAAAAAAGAGATAGAAAATAACAAAAAGGAAAGAGATACTCTAGACTTTCTAGATTATTTCCTAACTTGATTCTCTCTAAAAGAACATTATTGTTTTATTATAATTTTTTTCTTTTAGTCCCTAAGATTTGAAAACTTATTGTAAAAAACTATGTTTGATTGATTCAATAAACAACTCTTTATGTATAAACATAGCGTATAACCTATACGCGCCATAAGACAAAACACCACCGAAAGACTCGCAAAAGACTCTTCAAAGGACCACCAAAAGTCTCTCAAAAGACTCTTCAAAAAAACTCCCCAAAACACCCGCAAAAGACCACAAAAACACGCTCGAAAGACGCCTAGAAAACCACCAAAAGACCCTTAAAAGATCCCTAAAAGACCATAAAATAACCTATTGTGAACATCAATAGAACACCGCAGGGATGTTTCCTGCTTGTCACTGTTTGTTTTATCGCTTCTTTCACCAGCGGTGCTCAAGAGAAATAACCAGTTAGGTGCCACCTTTCCCTAAATTTTACCGCAATGCTTTTGCCACTCTAAGTGTTCATCAGTTTACACTCAAGCCCATCTCTGGACGTACAGTTAAGTTCAGAGATTCGTTTCTTCAACCGTACAACATGTATTTGGAATGCTCTCCCAAGGTCTGTCTCCCAACATCAATATGATCCACAGGCATTCAAAACTCAAGCTCATAGACATCTCTTATTTTCTCCTCCTTGCCAAGCATATAGCCGAACATTATAATCGGTCGCGAAATCTATCGATCAATCGATTCATTAATCTATCGATCTATCGATCTATCAATCTATCGACTGAGAGAGATAATACCCATAACGCTTATTAAAACAATAGACTGAAATTTTGCAAAATTATTTTTATGAGTAGCTTTGACGATTTGTTGTTTCAAAGGTCATATTCTTATTCCCGTAGGATGCTTTCTTATTTGACATTTATAATTGAAATTGAAATCGAAATAACATTTGTCGTGTTCTTAGGGAACCTTAACAATATTCTTCTTATGGATTATTTATTGACTCCTCCCGCTAAACACGTAAGACATACTTACACCGAAACACAAATCGATGATTTTTCTTTATAAGCAAAATGCATCATCTGCCATCTTCATCCTTTTTAAAATGTTATGCTACTACTTACAAATGTACGATTACTGAGAAATGAAAACACACAAATGATTACTTTGCTAGGTGTCATCTCACCGATGGATAGAAAAACTCTTCATTGTATGTGTAGTGCTATGTGTCGAATGTCATCTTTAAGGAGCACAGCCAGCGTACATGTAGTAAAATATTTTCGCAATTTGTTCATCCTCCGACACACATTACGATTGATTTGGTTTTCAGGAAAATCGAAATGGTATTTCTACCCTTTCCCTTTTACCCTGTGAACCTGGCTAAGGGAAATGTTATTTAACTGTGAACATGAACGTATGATAAAAACATTTTTTTTACATTTCTATCACCTTTCGCTAAGCGTTGCCAGGTGAATAAATTAAAAATTGAAATTGCACTTCGCTTTGCTTCCAATTTGTGTGGATATTTCACTTTTGCATCAATATGGAATGAAGGTGGGTGGCGGAGTGTGCGTGGATTACAAGATTTTAAGTGATTGAGAATGAAAATACACCAAATATAATAGATGCTCATAATGATGTTATATTTGCAATGCCATAGATGAAGACATGTTTATTGAATGAGCATAGTGAGACGTTCACTTCTCAAATTCGTTTAAAAGAAGCGGTAAGTTGTGTTTTGTGTGATTGTTTTTGTGGTTATTTTTAATTTTAGGGTGGATCTCAGCAACATTCGTGGACTGAGAATGAATTCTTTCGCTGTGTTTACACACGTACATGTCCACAGGCCAGCAATTCTGGCACTGGGCGAAAATCAGGTATTTGAGAATTCTGCATAAATCTGCCTGGGTAAAACTTAGTGTCACATGACTCAAAGTTAAGATACAAAAGCGTTACATACACGGTAATAAATGAAGGATAGCCATGTAATAAGTGTAGGTGTAAGGGCTGGAACAAGCCTGGTTCTTCACTTGATGCCTTCTGTATTGTTACTTTATGTGAACACGGAATAGAAGAATCTGTTATGAGTACTACTACACTTGCTGTGAACTCGCTGAAGGATCGCTGAAGGACTTAGCAGGTGCTGCTACCGTCCAATAAAGGTTGGTTCACTAACTACTGTTTTTGTCTAAAGAAGCCCAAACTTAGACAGTTATTCAACTCATAATGAGTTTGAAGCAATGTCTGGTTCAATTCTAAGAATTAACGTCACAAAATATCGTAACACTGAAATCATTATTTGGGGCGATTCTGGCCAGACAACACCCGAAGGAAGGGTGTCTGTAAATATTCGCTGAGATCAATAAGCTTACTAAGCATTTAAATGAACCTACACGAATACCTGTCATTGCAAATCATTCCGCGAACACCCTCGACTGGCTCCTTACCTCTTATCCTGATCAATACACCCTCAATGTATTATTGCCTCTAGGTTCATTGTATAGTATCAGTTAAGTTCTCGTTAATAAGCCACGAAGTTATCTTTATCCTTTTCAGAAATAAGTCTGTCAAACCAAAGAAGAATGGATGGTATGACTCAAGCTGCAAAGATGCTTCTAGGATTAGAGAGAGGTATGCTTTCGGTTTTACAAAGTAAATCGTGCTGAGGAAAATCGAATAAATTTCAAACGAGCCAGAAAAGATTGCAATGAACATCTCGGCGAGTCAAATTCGGCTACGACCGAAAATTGAGGCAAAAAAGACTACATTGTCCCAAAGGTAGTAAAAATGTTTGGTCATTCGTGAAAGGACTTAAAAATACATCCTCGTCGTCGTTTATTCCAACGCTCATTTGTAATGCGATTACAGTTGTCAGCTCTAGGGGCAAGGTCATTCAGTTTGCTGCGAAATTTGCAGCTAGCCCTACGCTACCAGACTGTGCATTGTTGTCGGCTGTACCTCCGAGTATTGACCACTCTATGGGACAGATTTACATTCGTACTCGTGCAGTTGCTAGAGTTTTACACGATCTCAACATTCACAAATCCGCTGGGCCAGATGGTATTCTTCCAAGCTGGCATCACCATTGCGTAAGCTTTTCTATCTATCCTATCTTCTATCCTATCCTGTCGTCTCCTTCTTCGTATCGATCCACAGCCCTTAGATCCAAGCTTTTCAAGATCATGGAAACGTTGATCAATTTTCAGCTCATGAACTCTCTTGAAACTCATGAATCCTTAAAAGAATACCCTAGTACATATGGCAGACACTGCGACCTTAAATATCTACTGTATCTTAGGGTGTATTTGCTCTAAGGGACGTACCACAAGCCACAATCACTGTTAGAAAAGCCACCAGCTTCCCTTATGTTGTCCCTATTTAGATTAAAGATTCCCTTAGCGAAAAAGGGCCTGATTAATTGTTGGGACTGCCTCAACCCCGGGACTTTATCTCAGTGGTCCATACGAAGATTGTGTTCCCAACAGTTTATCAGTGCTAACTGTAGCGGCAGCCCAGTTGATACCACAGTAGGGTTCAGGTCCCATGAACGCAGATTCAGAGTTTCGACTAGAAGATTGTCAATGACTAGTGACCATAGAAGGGGATAAAGCACTACTCCGCGGAGACATCCCTTAATTAGAGTCACACACACAGACACTCCTCCCGATGAGGAAATATTATCTCGACTTTCAAGGATGGCCCTTATCCAATGATTGGTCGAGTCTTCGATACCTCTGCTACTGATTGTTCTTGCAATAGAGTACTAATACGCCCTCAAAGTCAAGGAATGCACTCAGAGCCACTTGCTTGGTGCGAAAAGTTCCTTCTATTTTCTTTACAAGATAGTGATTGGCAGCTTCTGTGCTTTTGTCTTTCCTGTACGCAAACTGACTTGTTTGCAGAGGGGTAGACTCTTCTAACCGGCCTCTAATATGAACATCAATGAGGCTCTCCATGATTTTAAAGACAAATGATGTTAGAATTATAGGTCTGAATGATTTAGGCTAGTCACTAGTCTTATTGCCACATTTACCTATTTCCAGATAGTAGTAATTTACCCCCTCTCTCTAAATAAAACAATCATACCCGGTAGGATGAGATCGGTAGCCTTCTGTAGAAGCGCTGGAAAGATCCCATCACCGCCAGGAGAGTTATGAGATTTAATAGAGCCTACTGCCCATTTAGCCTTATCCAGACTGAAGATTTTACCCGATAAACTAATAACTCTACTAGAAATACAGACCCTTTGGTCAGATGCGTTCGTGTACATGAATGTTGGACGAGAAGACGAACCTGAGCTATGAACCTGGAGTAGGGTTTTGATTGTATCCTCACGGTCCGACGTGTGGTTGCCATCGGCCTTTTTTAATTTACCTACACGGTTTGTCTGATCCTTAACTAATACTTTATGGATTCGTGAAGCTACTGGCATTACGACAATGTTTTCGCAGAATTTCATCCATGTGACAAGTTTGGATCGTCTTAATTCAGAGTTGTAAGGGCGAACCTATATTCGTTCCAACTCTTGTGTTAAGCAGAGTTTAAGAGTTTTCTAACTTTCTTCGTACGCTTAGCCAGCTGGTCGTTCCACTAGGGAACCTTGCGTTTACAGAAAGTGGTTTTAGGTGCACAGCTGTCATGATACGAAGAGACCAACTGACCGGCTGTATGGTTCTACTGGTGATTTAATAGTATTTCTCACCAAACAGTGGAACCGGTCTTTGCATCGATTTGGTGAAAGCAAAACAGTTGCACTCGATATTTCCATGGCATTTGACAGAGTTTGACATCAAGCTCTTTTTTTCTTATGGAGTCGATGAAAAACGGCTTATTGGATTAAAAGCTATCTTTTGGACCGCTCAATTCAAGTTGTCTTGGACGGTTTCAAGCCTAAAATACATCACATAAATGCTGGCGTTCCCCAGGGCTCTGTTTTGTCACCGACACTCTTCTCATTATTATTAATGATCTCTTATCTGTGACTTCTAACCGAATTACTTCCTTCGCTGACGACAGCACCCTCAGCTGCACTACGTACGTTATGTACGTTAAATTCTCTTCACACGAACATAGACGAAAGTGACTGTTTCATACACTATAACCTAGCTTCGAAAGTAGCCGTTATACACACTAGTGAGTTGACATATACAATACTTTTGTTATTTACACTAGTCACAGCGAACACACTTTCCCAGAGTAATTTTGAATTGCGCATAGCCGGCTTAGCACAAAAATCGGTTTTGATCGTTTGAAAAATAGCCTACATTACTCGCTTAAAAGAGATTCTCATGCTCTTTGGATTGCCGCTCGTACGATAACGTCCACTTTCCTCGCTCGTTATGTAATATACTAAACCTGGACAGCATAATAAAGTGGGGAAAAAATAATTCACCGTCGGCAAAAATTCTGCGAAATGTTTATTTTTTACTCCCTCTGATATGGCTACCATCTACAAGTCTTTTATTCGCCACAAACTTTTCGGTATCTCCTGAGTCAGAAAAAGGAAAAAAAAAGAAAAATCTCTGTCTGTGAGTATCTGAGTCTGTGAGTCTGTGAGTCTGTGATTCTGAGTCTGTGAGTATCTGAGTCTGTGAGTCTCTGTGAGTCTGTGATTCTGAGTCTGTGAGTCTGCTAGTCTGTGAGTCTGTGAGTCTGTGAGTATGTGAGTCTGTGATTCTGAGTCTGTGACTCTGTGACTCTGTGACTCTGTGAGTCTGTGAGTCTGTGAGTCTGTGAGTCTGTGACTCTGTAAGTCTGTGACTCTGTGAGTCATTTTAATAAAATTTCTTAACTCGAAAGCTGCCATAATTACGGCGTTTTCTGATAGAGTTGTACAAAAAGTTGGGTTCGGCAAACAATAATTGAAAGGTGATTTAAGGTGAGTGACTTTAATTAGCGAAAATATGTAATTACTACAACTAGTCACACGTATTTGAACCGTTGAATAAATAAATGCTGTTAACGCCTTCGAATACAAACAATAATCAAATAGAAAATTTACGTGACGACCTCCAGACTGAACTATAAAGCGTGAAATATCGGCGTGAATACCAATCAGCCAAAGGGAGAGCCAATTTCCACACGCCAACTTTTTAATAGTAATGGAAAATAATTACGTGAAACACCTTATGTTACGGCTAGAGAGTAGTCATGAGTTCAAAAGGCAACAAAAAAACAAAAGAAAACAATAATCCATCCGTGTTGATTCTAATTATAGTTGAGCCGTGTGAGTGACAACAGATGCACCGACGACGACATCACACATTTGCAAGGGTAGCAAAGTAATTATTGTACCCTGCAGTAATTATTACTAACGATACTTATCAACGATAATAATTACTATTTACTTTTGTCCGCTCTGCTCGTGTTTTTCATAACTATTTAACTCAGAGCATATAAGAGTGTGTGTGTTTATCATTATATGTTTGTATTATAAATTAAAACAAGACAGCTATCACTTAAATCAATTTGATTGCTACTTTTGCAAATATCATCATGAAATTGACATCAAAATTTTATGACCTTCTGCTCATCATAACAAAACAACTTTTCCAATTTTCCATTGTGTGAATGTGAGTGTGTTTTGTAGTGAAAACAACACCAACCGATTACGTGGCAGTTGATTCTGTTCTGATAGTGCTAAGGTGGCATTAGCTGCCACTGTCATCAGCAACTAAAAGTGTGCAGCAATTTACACCCCTTAGCTTTTGATTTTAGTTTTTATTTTCTTTGACTATAGTACGTAAGTAAAAACAAAGAAAAGGGACTATAAACAAATCTGTTCTTTATAATGGTAATCGATTAAATAACGATTCGTACTCTTTCCATAGGGTGAGCATCGTAATTTTAACTGCACAAAGGTGAGAATACATCTGCAGAATACACGAAGCCTGCCACATACATAGAAGAGCAGGACTTTACATGTAATGAGGTCTGATATCTCTGCCACTTCTACGCTGAGTCTGTACCTATGCACTGTGTTTCTGTCTGGACCACCTCCAGATGATGAGCAGACCACTTCCAGAGGATTCCCCAGATGATGAAAAAGAAAAATTCTTTGAATCAGTCGAACGGGAACTCCATGCCTGCCCTCAGTATGATGTAAAAATCATACTGGAGGATATGAATGCTAAAATAGGTAGGGAGCCAGTATTCAGGAAGTACAATGGCATTCATAGCTTAAAAGAGAATACTAATGACAATGGACAACGAGTCATAGAGATGATGGCAAGCCATAATTTGGTCGTTGCGAGTACACGGTTTGCGCGTAAAAATATCCACATACCTCATGGAGCCCGATAGACCACGTGTTGATTAACCGCAGCCACAACTCGAACCTGATGACGGTACGAACGTACCGAGGTGCCAATTTCGACTCGGATCACTATCTTCTTGGTATGGTGCGGATTGCATCATCAAGAAAGGCAGCATCCGCGAATCAGTTTCGAGTCAACATGGCTGCCCTTCGCAATGAAGAGATCAGCAGCAACTATACGGTTAAGCGATAGGACTCACCTATCTAAATGCAGGGAGATTAAGTCCTGGTAAGGAAATGCCGGGCGTAGAAGAGAAATGGGCAGGCCTTAAGAATACTGTAATTAGTACTGCTGACTCCACCTTAGGCAGTAGTCGTAGAGATCCGGGATCAGATGGGATCCCAGCGAAACTGATTAAAATAGCACGCCCCACAATACACCAAGCAATTCATGAAATAACAGTGCAAGCATGAGAGGAAGATGCGATGCCAGAAGACTGGCGCATACTGTGCCCCATAATAGGAAGGGATATATCACAAAATGCAGCAATTATCGTGGTATAACGTTGTTGAGTACTGCGTACAAGATTTTCTCTTCTATCCTTCAAGACAGGATAGCCCCATACGCTAAAGTTATTTTTGGTCCAAGGCATTGTGGCTTTAGTCCAGGCGAATCAACAACTGATGAGATTTACACCCTTAGACAGGTGATGGAAAAATGTCTAGAGTTTCAAAAGTCACTACACCATCGTTTTATAGACTTTAAAGCCGCCTATGACAGCATAGCCAGAGTAGAACTTTATAAAGCCATGAGAGAATTCGGCATCATAAATAAACTGACACGACTATGTAGGTTGATCATAACCTATGTTATAAGCCAAGTAAAGTCCGGATCAATATCAAGCCCATTCAACATCTATAACGGGCTCCGACAAGGTGATGGACTGGCCTGCGTACTCTTCAACCTGGCGTTTGAGAAAGTAATCAGAGATACTGACGTAAAGGCGAGAGGAACAATCCTGTATAAGTCCATTCAGACACTGGCTTATGCAGACGACATTGATATCGTTGGTAGAAACCCAAGAGCTGGACAGGAAGCTTTCATTCGAATCGAGCGGGAGGCACGAAATCTGGGGATGCTCATAAATGAGAGCAAAACAAAGTACATAGTGGGGAGTAGAAGTTCCAAAAGTCCCGCAATTAGAATAGTGGAGCGTGAATTTGAATTAGCGAAATCCTTTAACTTTCTCAGGGCAACTGTAGCAGCCGATAAGGGCCAGGAACAAGAAATACGCGCACGGCTGCTCAAAGCCAACAAAGCCTCCTTTAGTCTGTCAAGACTCTTTAAATCCAGGAATTAACCATAACGGCCAAGCTGCTGGTGTATAAGACCAGTACTTACATATGGATCCGAGACTTGGGTGCTTAGGAAAAAGCATTCTGACCTTTTAGCCGCATTCGAGAGAAAATTCTTACGGAAATTGTTGGCCCCGTTTGTGAGGAAGGACGATTCCGGAGACACTACAATGATGAGATCTACAAGGGTGAAGGGAATTAATCTCGGTAGGTTCCGGTAGGCAGGGAAATTAGCTCGCATGATCGAAGAGGATCCTGCTCGGAAAATCCTTTGCGGTAGGATTTATGGAACACGACACCGAGGCCGGCCAAGCCTACGCTGGAAGTTTGCCATATACCAGGAAGCCCAGAGTTTAGGGTTGCAAAACTGGATGACATCAGGGCAAAATCGAGGGGTGGGGATACTTTTTGCGGAACGCCAGAAACCGTGCCCGGTTGTAGAGCCAAATATGATGATTATGAAGACTTGGAGCTATCCCCCTTTATCATCATATTTTTTGAATGTTGCAGCTTGAAGTTCTTGGTTTGAAATCATAATTAGCTTATTTAGATCTGGTAAGGGAGAGCTGATTGGATCTAGATTGAGGTTCAGGTTATGAACAGTGGTGAATGTCAATTTGTTAATTCGCAGCAAACAGAAGTTCGTGGACTATGAAAGACTTTCTACACTTTACTTTACACTTCAAAGGATTAAGTTATTTTCTTTCCCTTGTGTCCTCTTAAATCATGCGCTTATTCCAAGTGAATTACAAACGATTAAATATTTACTTTAACCCTCTCTCCTAGTGCATATATATGGACAATGCAGACATACAAATCGTCACTACGGACTCGAAAACCATAAAAGAAATGAGAAACCAAAAAACCCAGTTAGCCAGCATGTAGTCACCGGCAGACATTCTAACTACTGCCTTGAACTCAACGGGCGACCTCTGACTGAGGTTAAATCACGCTGTTCACGCACGAGTTCTTCGAGTTCCACTAATCGTTTTAATGCTGCCATACATTTCCTGTCATACATTGTCGTCCAGCATTTTCCATCAATGATTTCACATAGGAATTACGGTGATAAAAATGTAATGAGGGAAAACGCTTGGAATACGGGATAATGTGGTTGGTTTCTTTGTGGTTTTTATGCAGCTTCTATTTCGTTCGAAGAACGATAACAATACTTAACCACAACCGCGGAAATAGCACATATACACACATACACATAATAACACTCGTACTACACATAATCCAATAAGCGTTCCACTGACATTGTGAAGCATTACAGGGGAGCTTTAGTCCGTTTTATTATGACCGGGTGTCGATGTCGTCATCTAACATCGTAATACGATATATCCAGTTATACCTCTGAACTAAGGTCTATCTACCTTTGTTTTGGAATAATTAAGTATCTGTCTAAGGTATTTAAATGATTTGCTCTATCAGTGCTAATTAAGCAGCGAAATCTATGAAAGAGCTGGCTTCGATTGCCTATAAATCTCTGGAATATACCCACAACTTCCGAAAACACATAATTTTTCCACTTTTATACACTTACTATGTAGTTAGCAGCTAGAAATCGAAGTTTGCAGTAAGATAAAACAGAAAATCCCTCCTTTATCTTAATTACCTCTGATAGATGGTATACTATATTCCTATGGGATTGAAAGTTCCTTGCAAGTTACCTAAGAATCTCTCATTGTAACTTATATAACCACTAACTGCAATTGTTGTTGCTTATACGAGAGTAGTACAGCATACCAGATCGTCGTGGTGCGCTGAATTTTTCTGCCATGCCCTTTCCATTGTCTTTTCGGGTTCGCTTAAGTGATTTATCGTCTGATTAATGAAATAAAAATAAATCCTTTGCATGAGTGTTTTGCGGGGATTTTCTGGAATGTCTTCTCGCCACATGCTCACAAGTGCTTTGCAATATAATGGGAAATAGCACACTTTTTCTTCTATCTATATATCACCTTTTTGGTTATATGACAGCATGAACACTCGCTTTGGAATTTAATTTGCGATGGAGGAGAGGCTTGTGTTAATTTGGCTTTGACATAAAATATGGATTTATGGATTTTGGTGGCATTTAATTAAAAAATGTTGTCAACACTTCACAGTTGCTGTGTGCAAAAGTTCGAGGAGCCTTAAAAACTATAAAGTCGAAAGCGCGACATAGTTTTGCTTTACGAACAAAATCCAACTCGTCTCTAGGTAGGTTAGATTAAGGTTATACGGTCGCTAAATAATTTTAATTAAAAGTTAATCATCTCGCGTATACACATGATGATATGTGACTACAACTACATTCGCTTGATGATTATCAACACAACTACTGTGTAGTGTGTGTATATACGCAATATTCTCGCATGCATGCCAAAAGTAAAGTGGAAAATTACAACTAAGCTAAGGTTAAAATTCCTGTGGCGAGTCATGAGTGATGAGTGAAATCTAAAATAAATACGAAGGCACGCACATTTACTTACTTTTTTTTACAAACATATCTGTTGCATGTACATGTATCTATATTTGCAAATGAGAAAAGTACGTTCACTTTTAACCAAATTCCTCGTTTTTTCATTGAATTTACACGACAACTCTCACATCGCATATCATCATGCAAAACAGCTTTCGTAGAATGTGCAATTGGAGCCGTCTTCTTTCTTTCCTCTACTCCGTGGGGGAGCATAGGGCTTCTGCAAACGCCCGCCACCGACTTATCGCCGGAGGTTTCAAGAGACGCCACTCTTTCCCTTTGGATCCTGCTTCCTCTTCTATTGTCCTTTTCCATGTCTTGTTAGGATGGCCAACTCGACGGCTTCCTTGTGGATTCCAGTCGAGCGCTAGTTTCGTAATGCCGTCCTATGGCTTTCTAAAAGTGTGGCCAATCCAGCTCCATTTTCGTCGTCTGATGGTGATCGCGATTGCTTTTTCCTGTGTTACTCTCCACAAGTGTTGATTGATTGGTGGTAATGTCCGGCCATCTTATTCTCAGTATCCTCCTTAAGCACTTGTTGACGAAGATTTGGAGGCGCGTCGCAATTGACTCTGTGACTTTCTACATTTCGCAGCCATACAAGAGTACTGAGAGAACGTTAGATCTGAAGATCGTTAGCTTCAGATTCCGGTTGATTTGTGAGGAGTTCCAGATATTATTTCGCATACTATAGGAGTGTCGCGCCTTGTTTACACGATAGCACACATCCGAGTCAGCACCACCATTTTTTGACATCCAGCTGCCCAAATAACAAAACTTGTCGTCTTCCTCTATCTGATGTCCGTCAATCGAGAGATCACATGTTCCACTAGCGTTAATTCAAAGTAGTTTTGCATTTGAGACGTTAATTTTTAAACCTACTAGTGAATGAGTTTAATTTTCGCTCCATGTCACCTAGCGATTGTGATAGGAGAAAGATATCATCAGCATAGTCCAGGTCTTTTGGGAGGTGAAAAACATTCCATGGCAAACCCGATGGAGTACGGGTGAGAGGGCGCAGCCTTGCTTGACTCCCGAGTAGATGTTGAAAGGTGAGCCAAGATGTTAACCGTTATGAATGACGCGGCATGTTGAGTTGCGGTACAGCTACTTGATGATGTTGATGAGTTTTACCGGAACACCATAGTTAGACAGAATATGCCACATCATGTTTCGGACCACGCTATCAAAAGTGCTTTGCTATAGAAAAACCATATATAGGGGAGAGCGATACTCAACTGACTGTTCAATGATTATACGCAGGGTGTTAATTTGATCTGTACAAGAACGGTTTTGGCGAAATCCAGCTTGTTTATTTCTCAAAATTGGCTCTATCGCATTCCGTAAGCGCCTAGCTATTATAGAGAAGATCACTTTGTTTATGGTGTTTAGCAGGGCAATTCCTCTCCAGTTTTGGCAATTGCTCAAATAACCTTTCCTTTGGGTAGTTTGACTATTAAGCCTTCTTTTACCGACGATGGAATGGTTTCAGATTCCCAGATATCTTGATATATCGCATGCAATGTTCGCGTAGTTAACTCGACGTCGGCTTGAAGGAGTTCTGCGTAGATGTTGTCATTGCCTGCTGCTTTACCTGATTGCAGTGAATGAGTTGTTGTCCTTATCTCATCCAACGAAGGAGGAGCGACGCTGATGTTATGTAGCCCATTAGGGTGCATATGTGGGTTTATTGACGTGCCTGGCGAAGTACAATTCAAAACATTCTTAAAATGCTCTGTCCAGCGGGTTAATTGTTGTTCCTCCATAAGGATCAAGGAGCCTTTGCTATTGCCTTAACAGGGTAGTTGATGTGGTGTTTCTTGTTGGCGAGCTTACGAGCGAGTTGGTAGACTGTGCTATGTTGTCTACTATCAGCGGCTTGCTTAGCTATGCTCGTTTGTCTTTCGTAGCTGAACAGCCAACTTGCCGGTCCAGATCCGTATACTTCAGCGCTAATGCGCTTCGCACGGCACCCGAGGTCGCGTTTAACTCTGCTTTCATTGATTGGCTTTCACGAATGGTGTTCCATGTGCTTTCTGATATCCATTCTTTTCTAGTTTTGTCGGGATAACCTAAAATGATCGTGTGGGGTGAGTGGACCGGGAGCTTCAATCGCACACTGCCAATAATAAGGTGGTGGTCGCTGTAGACGTCGTCTGCTCTTCGGGTTCTAATATCCAGCAGCGATGATCGCCACTTTCGGCTTGTAGCGATGTGATCAATCTGGTTGTTGTACATGTGATCAGGAGAGGTCCACATGGCTTTGTGGATGAATTTTTTGGGACAAATTGTGCTCTAACGAGCACGATGAGTGCTTTTCTGTATGCTATTTTTCACACTCTTACATCAATGCAAAATTACTCTGTGAATGTTTGTTCGCTGTAACCGCAGTAAATAACAAAGTTATTTTATATGTTAACTCACTAGTGTGTACAACGGCTACTTTTGAAGCAGGTTATAGGGTATTGGTTAGTAAGAAAATAACGAAACTTACAAGCTATATTAGTATAGTTATACAAATGTCCAGTTTGGTTCTCATTATATTATATATCTGTTTGTTTTTTTTATCTATCAATATTTAGTTTGTTACTAGGTACTTTTATTAATTTGTAATAATTTTGATTTTGAAGGAAAAATGGAAAACGAGAAGCTTAAATACAATTTTTTTTTTATTTTGTATTTACGTCATTATGACATCTCTATGATACCCATTGTACAGATTACCCAAGACGCTGCCCCCGCTAATACTCAGGGCTGTATGTCGGCCATACCCCAGTCGAGCCACTACTAACTGATAAGGTTACATCTGTTACTGTCTCTTTCAGATATGTCGCTGCGGTATCTCCAAACTGCATTTCGATCACTCAAAGTCATCAATGCATGTCGGATTCTTTGGTCCGTTGCCCTTCTAGTAATATGGTAGATCAGGGGCACGTTGCGTGAGTCCGACAGATAGCCCAGTGCATTTAAATGCAAGAATGCCTCAGGTGGTATAAATACGCTCTCTAAGCTCTCTCAAAATACTGATTATTCGGATAAAAGGCTCCCGAAAATAAGTCGTTTGCAATAGAGGCTGACCGAGCGAAATGGTTCCTATTAAGATCCAGAATGACATTATCGATTCTGGTCACTCCAGAAGCGTTCAGGAGTTTCTTATTTGACACATAGTGCCTGTAATTGGCATGTTCGCTTCTATACATGTTCATACACGCTCTAAGGCATTTTCTCTCGAGGACGCGGAAATTTTCCATATATATATATATATATCTAAATATCGCACTACTGCCTTTGTTGGAATTTGAACGCCATTTGCATCAGTTATCTGCAAGTATTTCCAATTTCGTCGAAGGTCGTTATTTCCGCGTCTTAGAGGGGTGCGAAACAGTAGAACTTCGCACTTTGAATAGCTTATCTTAAGCTTTCACGTTTTGAAGTATGCCCGAAATTCATCGAATTTGCTTTGCAAATTTCTTTGGATTTCCTCGACTCTCGAACCGTGTACATATAGCATAATGTCATCAGCATAAGCGAGGGATGCAGCCATATCCTTCAGTACTTCGGAAATAAATATATTAAACAGAATTGGCGCCGTTATTGCACCCTTCCTTCCGGAGTTGCTGAAAAACTGCTTCATTTGATTGAGATCTAATAACTATCTTTCCATTCGCTAAATTCAATTAGTTTTTGACGGTTTCGCGTCAAAAGTATATCACATTAATGCAGAAGTACCGCAGGGCTCTATTTTATCTTCGGTTCTCTTTCTTAGAAATAATTAATGATGTCTTGTGTGCAACTTCTAATACAATTCATTCTTACGCCTACGACACCACACTCAGTTTTTCATAAATGTTTGAGAAACATCACTCCTCTTCGCAAGTGGACATTAAACAAAAACATATACTCTTATGTTAAGTTTCTGAGCAAAAAATTCGAACAGTCTGCAATTACCGTGAAAATATTATAAACGTTCCACAATAATTGTAAGAGTGTTATTGTTTTCAACTTAATTGTAATGTGTCCTCGTAAAACGGACATAGGTTAACGCAAAAACGCAGTCTTACCTCATGGAAATGTTCACTCTTAGCCTTCGCCTTCTTTGGGTAACAGATTGCTACTGCACATCAATCACAAATAATCCATCCCAATCATTATAGAGTTCAATTTACAATTTACAATCGACGAAGAGGGAGTTTATCGACTTCTTTCACCCTCATTTTTTCTCAATCTCTGACTCGTTTTGTAAATAGAACGCGGAGTAGAACGAACCAAAAATATTCATGAATGCATATAGGGCGTTTGGAAGATGAAGTAAAAGATTTGGATAAAATGTGTGTCATGTGCCTGTCAACTATGATAAGACTGGCAGCAACAAAATTTCACCAACACATTGAAGCCGAAAGTAGTACTAAAAGTTAGGTGTAACTCCCAATGACTCGTGAACATAACGTCATCCTTCTGATATTGCAGACATGTACACTAACTAGCACACTTCATTGTTATTGCTTATTCATGGATTGAATAATATTTTCTTTGGCATTTGCTTTATACACAAACACAGTCAAATGGTGATATTGAAGTTTGGCCAGGGAAATTGCAAAAGTTAACAACATTACCATATTATTAGATTTCATTTTGCAGTTTTCTTTCAGGTTCAGTTTTGCCCTCCTTTTACAGATAAGTCGTTTATATTTTCCAATAATTTTCATTTTTCTTTTGTATTAGAATTCCACTGAACTAAAAGTGCACCACCGTCTTTGTAAACGTTGAAGCATGCATAATGAAATGGCGTAGAACGACCATAATGCGATTACACATAAATGATGGTTCAATATAGAAATATTTGACCCATATATTGATTAAAAAGAGTGTCGTTTTTTTTTGTAAAATACAACATTTAGGGAAATTGGTTCTTTATATAAATGATGCTGACAAATATTTTTTAAAGAAGATTATCGTTTTTCAAACAAATTACTTGAATGTTACGTTTACCACTTCCAATATTCATGAGACCAATCAGGTAGTGCTGAAGTTCAACAATTTAATGATGATGATGAAAATGGAGTATCTTCAAATAGCACTGCGACCCATATGGATCTATTGCGCTTCCCCCCACACTTGTGCTATGTAGACAGTGCCTGCCCGTCCCTATAGCACCCCCACCATGAACTTAATGATATGGTGTGGATTCAGTGAATGCCGTGCACACTAGAGATTGCGCGAGTTCCCATGTGGTCTCTATTCTGTCGGATCGTTGCTCCACATTCATTGAGAAGGGTTATCTGCGGTTCCCCACAAAGCCTGCAGCTGTCATCCTCTTCTAGTTTTGATTCCTTTAAGTGCCCCTTCAGTCTACAATATCCTATTAGGAAATCCGTAATTATTCTTACATTACTTCTACTAAGTCCCAATATCGAGTGGGACCTCTTTGGGTAATAGTTCCCCATTATTTCCTTTGCTTGTCGTAGGCCTGGGAGATCCGATACGATCTTGCGGAAGCAGTTGCCTCACCTATTCAGCGTATCTACATCCGCATTATAACGTATCATATAAGAATGATTCAGGCATTACAAGCGGAGTTAGCGAGCCTTTCCGCTGCTTTATTGCCTTCTATGCCAGTGTGTACAGGTACCCAGTACAACCTTACCTTGGTTACTTCGCCAAGTCGGTTTAGGTTCTCCCTACACTCCTCTAGGGATTTTAGCGCAGCTTGGCTGTCTGTCATGATGGCTTTTTCCTGCCTTACGTAGTTCCTGTCCAGATTAAAGTGAGCACATGTTTCGATGGCTTGTACTTCTGCTTGGAATATGATCGGGTACTGCCCCATTTCTTCAGAGTACTTTCTTCTTGGCACATATACTCCTGCACCCGTGCCTTCTGCTTTCTTTGACCTATCCGAATACTATTTTATGGCTTTCGGATGTATCTGGTATTCAGTTTCAAATCTGAGTTCCTTCTTGTTGTTCATTTTGGCTAACGGTGTGTGTGTACACCATAAGTGCTCTTCTGGATTTTTGCATTACTGCCTGTTGTTGTTTCTTCCATAGCAGTCTACTATCAAATATCAGTCCCAGGTATTTAACCACTTTGCTGATAGTAATCTCTCCTCCATTGAGGGTAACTGGGTGCATTCGTCCCAGCTTCCTTCTATTGGTGAAAGGAAGCAGTGCGATTTTGTTTGGCTTTACCCTAAGTTCCACTTCTAGGCACCATCGGTTTGTGGTGGTTAATCCGTTTTAGATTAAATCACAGAGCACTTCCTCGAACTTCCCTTTTGCCCTGACGACTTATCGTCCGTGAGCCTGGCGTATAAGTTTCTGCTTCAGCTAGTCGCTTAAGTTATCAAAAAGGATGCTCTATAAAAGGGTGGAAAGTACCTCTTCTTGTCGGCATTCTCTTGTTTTGCTCACCATAATGATTTTATAGCGACTATGGTTTCCGCTGTCATAGTACTTGCACATCCATTTAGTAATTGTGCTGTCAACCTTCTTTCTCTGCAGAGCAATTCTAATCGCCTCATGAGATGCGTTATCGAATGCTCCTTCGATATCTAGTAAAGCGCATAGTGCGATTTTCTTAGTGGCTAGTGGCTAGCCCCTCTATACTTTTTGTCAGCTCCCACAGTGCGTTATCTGTGGATCTGCCAGCTCTGTATGCATGTTGACTGGGGTGTAGTGGTTCTCTTCCCAGTAATTCCGACCTTATGTCACTGTCGGTAACCTTTGTGGTAGTCTTTTGGAAGAACGAATTTAGGCTAATTGTTATGTAGGACTTAGGATTGGTGGGATCTTTCTTCCCCACCTACGGTGTGAATACCACCTTTAACCTTCTCCAGCTTGTCGGAATATATTCGAGTACTAGACTGTTTCTAAATATTCCTAAGAGGTGTGGAAGGAGATTATCTACTCCAGATGGCATGACTGCAGGGATTATTTGTAGGGCTGGAAGCTTTTTATTGCCCATCGGATTCTCTGTTCAGTACAGATCTCCGAAGCTTTCTTTCATTCTTATTTGTCCTGAAGTGGTTCATGCCCATCTCGGGCTCGTTTCTTGCCACAGTGCCTCCTGGGAAGTGTGTTGTCAGGAAAATAAGGGCTCTCTGCTCCTCATTTCCTGTGAGCCTCACGTTCTGGTCTATCAGTGTTGCCTTAACACTTTTGGCATCTTTTTTTTTATTATAGGGGTCGAGATTACAACCTGGGAAGGGTTGTCTCCTCGGAATCCTCCTCCTTTGATCAGGCAACGATAATGCGCAACACATAGCCTCTCTCGCTGCAAGACGTTGAAGGGTTGAAGGGTACAATCTACCTAACTACAGGAGGTCTTGCAGAATTCAACGGATCTAGAGGAGGGAACCTCGATAAAAAATCCTCAATCCAAGGTGAGATACGTGCGCTGAGGGATGAATGGCCATGAGAACTTTCATCGCTAGCACGGAACTCCGGACACCTGGTACCTTCCGGTTTCAAGTGACCTTACAACTGCAAGACAAGAATCTGCGGTGGCGGACCTTCCCTTCCTCAATTAACAAAACACATGGATAGTTTTTAAAAGATATTCCCTGAGGTCGGTGCTCCTGCAAACGCACAAATCTCAGAAGTAGGACCTTGAAGGTCCTCAGAACTTTTACAAACAGACGACAGCACAGACGCGTCTAGCACTATAACCGTAGACTACGTTCCTGCACAAGGCTTCATCGTGCCAAAATGCTTGGACAATGCGTCCACATTTACCACCTCTTACAAATAAGAGACGGGCTAACAAACTTAGACCTAGAGGACAGAAAGAAAACAGACCACACTTAAGTGGAGTCGTAAGCAAACATCTGAATTTCCTCAAACTGACGAGACTAGTCCACTGCCAGACAAAAATAAAAGACAGGACGGTCACATCCATCATAAAGTGGAGCCGATCTAACGACTCCAGTCCTAATAACCCGCCAAAAAGGGACAGACCAGCTTACCCCCTCAAATCAGCCGGAAAACCTATAAGGGCAGAAAAAACTGGTTCATGCGAAGAAGAGGCAGCGGGCGGAACGAACATAGCGTTACGCTACAGTAACATAGCAAAGGCCATCAGGTTGGCAATCACTGACCAAGGCTGAGTTGATCCTGATGTCAAACTGGAGGCGGCGCAAATGACAACGAAACAAGATAATATCATGGACGCGGTAGCGGATAAATAAATATAATAATAAATAAAACAATTTGTTAGTCCTGTGGCTGAGATGCCAAGTCACTAGTTCGATGACGATGAAGAATACAAATAGAAATCAAAAGTTTTTAAAAAATAGTTCACCGGTAAAAGAAAGCAGCCTGCGAGAAGAAATCTGTCCGCGAAATAGGACATTGCAGGCGCAGACGTTCTCTACTAAATAGTTTGCGGTATGGTGCAATATACACCGCATTGCACGACGATTGGGGGCCCCAACCTCAGGGCTTAGAGACAGTTTTAGAGACAATCAAGTGGTCTAGTGGGCCCTACTCCAGTGTCATATATGGCTAAAAAGTCATGCAATGTTACAATGAACAAGAAATAAGACTATGCAATAGTTTAACAGACTATATTTCTATAAGTTTGCACTTATTTTTAATACACAAATCTCCTTGTGAATCAAAGAACAACATTCGATCGTATTATAATGATCAATTAAGAAAACATATTACCAAGTGATTCATAAGGAACAGCAAAATTTTCATAATCTTTTTGATTCGAGCTTCTGTACATCAAAGAGATATGATTGCTTTATTAATTTTCATTAATGCAATGAGAATTGAAATCAACAGCCATCAGTGGGTCAATAATACTTGTACTATAATATGAATGTATAACTTACTTTTACCTGTAGTTACGCAGTATAAAGACTCACTTGTTTTTCAACCTGGTACTGGTTATTAGATTTTTTAATATCTTGCTAGACACACACATCCCAGTACCACAAACGAGAATAACCTGCGACCACATCTACAAACATGCAGTGTTGTCGTCGTATCATCTATCAGAAGAACACTTGTAAAAAGTCATTAAATTTTGAACGACCAGATGATGATCGCACGGATAAGGATGACGATGATGATAACGATGACTGCGTTGATACATTCAGTCAGTCGTACTATCAAATGTGATGATGATGTCGATTTCGATTTAAACGTACATACATGTACTCAGTACAATCACCCACTACACTGAGAAAGTAAATTATCATTATTGGTTGTACTTGATCGTACATTGTGCTGATGTTTTATTGCCAAATAGGGTGGGATAAGGACTTGTAGTCTAGTACTTGTCTTTTTTATATGTCATGATGATTATGGCTTAATGCCAACTAGTGGAGGAGGGTAAATTAAACTCACACACACACACACACACACACACACACACAAAGTACTTAATGGTAATAAAATGTATTTCCTGATTAATTGAGTTATGTAATTTGTTGCTACTGGTGGATTTTGTGTAATCATTTCCCTACTCGTGTTTTCGTGGATGTACTGGATGGCAATAATTATTTATCGTTTGCAGTTCATTGCAATAAACTATTTCTGATAGCTAAAGATATCACATCAAAGTCGCAATCATTTATGAGTTGATAATTATCAACTTTTACCACACCCACAAAGGAATTAATGTGTTTTAATTACATTTTTATGAGTGTGTCTTTAGGTTTTTGTTTTTATATACACTATTAGAGAACGGGCCAAGAAGCAGCTTGTGGAATTACAAACAAAAAATCTAATTCGCTAGCTTATGGATTACATTTGAAATTTAATTGAAAATAAACAAAATGTGACGATAACAGCGAGAATATCTGTTTAGCTAGAAATACACGATTGAACGATACCTAAAGCTTCGTTCTAGAAAACTAAGACAGCATAAGAACCAAGCTATGACTGTTTCGCTTGACTGTGGAATCAGTGCTACTTTTAGGGGGAAATTGATCACCACTAACACACGCAAGTTGCAAGTTTTTATTTCGATTTATCGAGAAATAGAAAAAGTATCACAAGTGCGAAATCCCAGCTACACACAGAGATGATCAATCTTTTAATTACAGGCAACGTATGCATAAAAAGTTCATTTGTTTTCTTTACACTAACAAAATGGCGATAATGGATTTTGATGTGGTCGTATAGGTGTAAAATAATTAAAATTCTGTTTTGTAGATTGTAATAGAGGTTAAGTGAGCTTATGGAAGCAAATCGGGATCACATCGGCTCAAAATCGATACCGGTGAAGAATTTTTTGCTGGAGGCTACATTGCAAACTTCAGTTGTCAGAGTTGTTCAGAGTCAAATATAATGATGATGTAGTGAATAATAATTATGTTAGTAAGGTAAATAACTGGAGGCCAGAATCCCGGTTGTAGAGCCAAATATGACGATGATTATGTCATGTTAGCTAATGTATAGTTACTAAAATGTAGACAGAAATATTCTATAACACTGAACAATAATGTAAAGTGCTGTCTAACCTAAAGATGAACTAGCTTGTAAGCACGCTAATCAATGACATGCTTCTAAGCAAATGCACCAATGTGCGACCATAACTGAGGTCCGGTCTAAGGTTAGGTTAGGTTAAGGTGACTATCAGTGAAACCGACACACTGAGACCAGTAATGGTCCATTGTGATACTACACGGATCAAGAAAAATTTCGATCCACCTACTCGAAGAACCAATTAGAACTTCGTATGAAGCGTAGGAGTCAATGTTGATGAGATCATTAGGGTCGTTGTAGAAAAAATGTCCAACGCGGAGTTTACGTTTTTGGGAGAGGGCTAGACAAGTACAGAGAAGATGGACGATGGTCTCATCTTCCTCCTCAACCATGTAGCTATTATGGCAGTCCACCATACAGTCACACCGTATAGAAAAGTCGGTCTTACTACCGCCTGTGGTTGAAGACCACATTTGATACCAAACTTTATGAGAAGATGAGAGTGCTGTCGTCAGCGAAAGTGTGAATTGGATTCGAACTAGTAGACAATAAATCAATAATAAAAAAAGATAAAGAGTTTCGGGAACAAAACAGAGCCCTGGGGAACGCCAGCATTTAAGTAATGAACTTTAGACTGGAAACCGTCCAATACAGCTTGAATTGAGCGGTACAAGTGATAGCTTCTAATCCAGTACAGCCGTTTATCATCGACTCCATAAGCACGCATTTTTGGACAAAAGATCTTGATGACAAACTCTGTCAAATGCCTTAGAAATATCGAGTGCAACAGCTTTGCTTTCTCCAAATTGATGCAAAGACCGGTTCCACTGTTCGGTGAGATATACCATCAAATCACCAGTAGAACGTTTCCCACGAAATCCATACTGCCGCTGCCACTAAGGATTTCATTGGTTTCAAGATATTTCTTAACCTAAAAATTTATTAGCGTTGCCATGACCTTGGAAAGATGTTATTACACTTCTCATTAGTATTAGTTATTACTCATTGAATCCGCAAGCTTAATTTTTTCTTTTGCTTCATAGAATCTCTGGTATAACGCAAAGATTTATTTTATTAAATCCAAACAAAAAAACAAGGTATTCAAAATAACGGCTATTAATGCAGGCCCGAAGGGCGGTCGAAACTAATAATCAGTAGACAAAAAAAATTTCAGCGTGCATGTGTACATTTGTCAGTTTGTACGTTTACCAGTTTGCTAACTTGCATATCTTGGCTTCTACCGATCAGAATTCGATGGGACTGATTTTAAAAAATTTGCTTAGCACTCGTCTTGCGATGACGTAAATTGTTTTTTTTATTCAAACAGGTAGTAGATGGGAAACTGAGAAAAATACTCAATAAGGAAATCGATTTTTTAAGTTAAAGGTATGCAATATGTTAAATGTGGTTTTTTCAGTATATTTCTATATTGGCTTAACATTTAACATTGCATACTATTAGGCTTTTAAGATAATTCAGGGCTTAGACTGAATTACTGAGTAGCTTATGACTGAAAAACTAAATTCCATACTATTGGACTTTTAGGATAATTTAATGTTTAGATTGAATTACAACTATCCCTGTAGCGATCTGAGATCGGCTTACTATCTTTAACTTTATATCAATATAAAGACTACGAATGCATCATAAAATTTATTACATTCATATGGAAATCTTTACATTTTTAGTTAAAAAAATTTTTTACGGTAATTTAAAGCAAGTTTCCTTAAACATTGAAAATTTCCAATTAATCCCTTCTCAAGCTGCAAAATACATCTACCTCATCACTATCTTATTTGTTTTTTATCAGTTTTCAATCAGTATAAGTTTCAAAACATCTACGCTGTTTATCTAATCGTTTAGCAAACATAAGAAAAGCAAATGATACGGAAAAACCATAACCTTCTTTACATAATACATTATCTACAGATGTTTTTATATATAAACCCTTTAGAATGGTTGTTAACAAACAAAACTTTAAAGGTATATACTGGCTGGCGTACGCAGGATGAAAAATATTTTTGCATATTAAGTGGAAAATGGGATGCCAATAACCGTATACTAAAACAACAAATCAGTTTAGGAGAAGATAAAGGATTAAAGCACATAATGCAATATGTGTTCTGAAATTTTAACCCATTATCTATTATCCTCAAACGTGCGGATGGTTCAGGATCGTCTAGATGAATACTTGAGCAAACAACTTTTGAAAAAAAAAAAAAACACTCGCTCGACTGACTGACTGAGTGTGGGTTACAAATAAACTAGGTAGACACTTCTTTATATTGTAAGATTCCACTTTTTAATTTTAACAAAATCACGTTCCTTAATAATATTTTACTTTTTATCTTTTCACTTTTCGAAACAATGTCATGCCATCTGATACTGAGAGTTAAAAGTTGCTCGTTTCACACATTCACCAGAAACTCTGTATACAATAAGCAAATTTGTAATAAGGCACGACACGTGGATTTTTTTTTTTTGTAATTTATTCAGACGATATTTAAGTTTAAGGTCAAGAAAATATTTGTGGTAATTCAAGATTCAATAAAACCTAAGTTACTCTCTTAACAACTAACAGAAAACCCGACAACTTCCCTACTTCTTCAAAAAGCAAAAAAGCCACAGAATCCTTATAAATTCACCTCTAATTATTGTTTGCATTTATGAGTGTGCAAGTATGTGTGATTTTCATTGTAAAACTGTAGAAGTTTAAGGTATAATATTGTGCGTGACACAAATGCGTGAATGGTATAATTATAATCGACAATCGACCACAGCCCTGTCGTTAGAAATAAATTAAGGTTTCCTTTGTGTCGGAAATAGCCAACAATAAAACAAGGCAATAAAAACGCCCCTTTGTTGTATCAAGCTAACGTACATATACATATCGATCGATTTCCAAGAATATATTTAATTTAAAATGCCTCAACTAAAGAAATTGCTCACTTTTGGGAAATCAGAAAACTGATTCTTTAATTAACTTTAGAATGACCAGGGGTAATTTTGACACCCTGTCGATATTTTTGCTATGCTGTTTATAATGTTTATTTTTAAAAAAAAATAAAACTTAAACATATTTGGTGATTAATTTGATAGAACGCCACTATCTAAAAGATATTACGGTGAATACTTCGAACGACTGAAGGAACTAGAATGATCACAATGTACTATATATTTGTGATATTATGTATATAGATTTATATTTACAAATTGCATCTGAGATTCTTAATTGTAAAACTGCCAAATCCTGCTGAAATACTTGCTCCTAATATTCTATTTTTAAACGTTAAACCGGCGTATTAATAGTCTCCCTTCAAAATAAGGCACAAGAAAAATGTAACAACAAGCGAGGCACTACACTCATTTACACTGTAAAACAACAATTCGAAAATATAATAAAAAATCGAAATAACGCATCTACTCAAATTAACACAAAAAGTTACTATACAATGGAAAAACATCAGCTGCAGCTTCGGAATGCCAGAGAGCTGTATTCTATCACTACTACTATTCCTGCTCATGTTAGATGAACTGCGAAGCCCCGACTAACTCTTTCAACTTTCTCACTTAACTCAACTAGATCAAAGCGAAATTGGAGTTTAAAAAACTCCCTTAAAATCGGTATTGAAATCAACTTTTCAAGACCAAATTAATAAGAGCCAACTCCAAAAACAGTAATGAGCTAACTCTTAACATAAACGCGATATCAATCGTTGAGTCCTTCTGCTAGCTTGGTTGTAGAAGTGGTCAGCGAAGCCCCGAATGGCTAACAATGAACTCCTTTTAAAAAACTAAACAACCTCAACTATTCTGACCAACTCTTCCAACTGTTTCATAAACCAAACTATATCAAGGCAAAACTGGTGTTCATAAAAAAGCCGTTCAAATCGGTCTTCAAATCTAATTTTCAAGACCAAATTAATTAGACAACAAACATCAATGCAATAAAAGCCGTTGACTCCTTCTGCTTCTTTGGATGCACCATCTCGAAAAAACATGGACTGGATAGGAAGATCGACGAACGCATAAGCAAAGCTCGTGTTACCAGGTACATCAGTCACTTGTCGCGCAAAACCAAAAAAAGTTTAACAAAACCTGTCTTCTTCTAGGTATGCGAGATATTGTGACTGACCTAAGATGGTGGTCAGCCATCAGCTGAATAGGGCAAATAACACAGAATGCTCAAGAATTGCAGGTGGCCGTAACTATCTCGGACTGGTGGAAGTGCCATCAAACCTCCACGTGGTGGCCTCCGGTAATTTTCCTCAAAATACAAGGAAAAGCTAAATGATCGGGTTAGTCTCTTTAAAGTAAGTTTGGCGCGAGGCTAATAACCGCGTTGCACAAACTGCAAAGATAAAGAGGGTAACCTGATGGCCGATCTCAAAGGCATCATAGAGCGATGGGAAGAGCACTTTCATGAGTTGGTCAATCGCCAGCAAACTGAGAAATTGGACGAACCACCAATGACCGAAGACCATACCATGCTGCCGCCACCAAGCATAGACGAAGTTTGCAGAGCGATAAATCGGTTAAAAAACAACAAGGCTTCGGGTTCAGTTGGTATCCCATTGCAGCTGATTAAAAGAGGAGGTATATCAATACACCAATCAATTCATGAACTAATAGTGCAAGTACGGGAGGATGAAATGATGCCCAAAGACTGGCGTAGAGGCTTACTGTGCCCCATACATAAGAAAGGAGATATAACAACATGCAGCAATTATCGTGGTATTATTATTATATATAAGATTTTCTCATCCATCCCTAAAGACAGGATAGCCCCATATGCCAAAGTCATCTTTGGTTCATACCAGTGTGGCTTCATCGCAAGCATATCAACAACTGATCAAAGTTACACCCTTAGGCAGGTAATGGAAAAATGACTAGAGTTTTAAAACTCACTACACCATCTTTTTATAGACTTTGAAGCCGTCAATGACAGCATAGCTAGAGTAGAATTGGGCAACCCCAAATGAACTGACACTACTATGCAGGTTGACCATGACCAATGTTATAAGCCAAGCCTGTATAGGAAGCTTTCATCCTGATCGGGCAAACGTCACGAACTTTGGACTGCACATAAATGAGAGCTCAACAAAGTACGGAGAATTGTTAGCCCCATATGTGAGGAAAGACGTTTTCGCAGACTCTATAATGATGGGATCTACGAGCGGTATCGCGATGTCGACATCGTGAAGTGAACTAAGCTCGGTAAGCTCCGGTGGCCAGGATACCTAGCTCGCATGAGCGAAGCGGTTCCTGTTCGGTAGGATTTATGGAACACGAATGCGTGGTCGGACAAGCATACGCTGAAAGGATGGCTTATACCAGGACGCCTAGTTATAAGGGATGGAAAACTGGATGACATCAGCTCGAAATCGGGTCCGGTGAAGAGACTTTTTGCGGGAGGCCAGGACCGGACAACGCTTATAGGGCCAAATATGATGATGATGATGTAAGCGAGATCGTTCTAAATACACCTCGAGAGCGACAGTCATCACTGATGGGTGGTTTTGATGGATGGATGGCTGGGATATCGTGAAAATCAAAAGAACATTAGAAAACCACTTGTTTTTCTCCTTAATTTCTTAACGACCCTGCTGGTACACGTGTGACAATTAAAAAAAAAGAACCATTGAAGAAATCTTACCGCGACGGTTTACTCAGCAAGTGGAGTTTGACGGATCGTTATAAATAATAATATTGTGGTACAACAGACAATTCTGATCCAGGTCCTAGCTATTCGCAAACTTACGTGTTTTGCTTGCTATAAATTTACACAGAGATTGAATAAATGGGAAGGATGTTACGGCGCCCACTCCTTATCAGTAATCTTTGCAATTAAATGTCTATAGCATAACCATCAGACAGAAAAGAGAAAAGACTACGAAGGTAAAATATTTTGTCATAAAAAAGGTCCTTCGTTCCTCACAAACATAATAGCCATACAACTTGTGGCTTATAGTTTCAGTTATTTCGAAGTTTTCTTCACATAAACTAATTCTTAAGAAACTGAATTGAAAAACTTTAAGGTACCCTCAAAAATAAAACAAAAATAAGCGATAATTGAAAGTCGTGTATACCAAAAGGAATACAAAATTCCGCAGAAAATATACCCCTATTTTCTACTTTTGAATTTGCTATGAATTCCGTAACTGACAATCACACGACCAATAGTCGAGGAGAGTGTGACGAGAATCGAGGAAAACCGTCATAAAAAGTCCCTGATGCGAAAATTCATCATCATTCGTCATTTAAAATGCAAATTAAAAGGTTTGCCAGCGAAAAAACACAAAAATTTGCAATAGCTGAATAATTTGCGGTGACGACGAGCGGTTCCTCGTTCCTCGGTTAATACTTTCAACTTTTGTATATAAGTGAATTGTTGATTTGTGTCAAAAATGTCCAACGTTACCGACTGGTGCACGAACACTAAGAGGGGACTCTGGCAAAAGAAAAGTTTCGGTAACTGGAAAAGTTTTGCCTTTTGCCTACAAGCGCGCGCTTCTCTCTTCGCGACGACAACTATGATGATGACCTCAATTTGCATCATGAATGTGTTTGTGGGTCGTTGTTTTTTTTTTTTTTTTTTTTTTGCTAAAGCAACATGGATTAAGTAGTTTCCGTAGTTATTTTGTTGTACAGTTGGACTATTTCTTGTACCCATACCATCAGTGTCCTTCATAACGCTTTACGCGCACAAAAGTTTCTCTCAAAATTCCGACAAACTTGAGTATTTAGGTACAACTCAGCAGCTGAGCTGTCTAAACTGTGTTTTGAAAAGTTTCATCAGATGGGAATTTGAACGCATCCCGAGTAGAGTAGTCGACTTAAAGTTAAATTCACTTTTTTGGTTCAATCAGCGAACAAACGAACAACATACAACTTTTTATTTTTTCCCAAATTTATAATTCGAACTAATTTTTAACGATCTTATGAATTACAATTATTTTGTACTTACATCAGATGATTAGCAACTAGGAACACCTCCATGATGCTGAATATTTTCATCGGGCTATCAAGAGAAGAAGTTTGTCTGCTTCAGTTGTTAATGACGATGGTAATGATAATGATGATTTTAATAGCGACGTGGTTGCAGATACCGAATGTTAAAGCTGCAATTCGTTTAAATCTTCTTTAACGTCGTTTCGAATGCAATTGTCTTGTCTTGTCTTCATATTTCCAATTTATTTTTCACAAACTTTTTAACAAAATATTACTTTTTTTTCAGCTAAAATGCAATAAAGAACTTTTTTTTAAAAATAACACACATACGCTTACAAGCTTTTTTGATGTGGTAATTGTGAATTTTGCAAAAATTGAGTTTTACATGCGAGCTTTGATAGAATACTGCTGCTGCTCTTGTTGTGGTTGTTATAAAATAATTGAATTTCAGTATATATTAAAATTAAATGCATTTTTAATTAACCATTAGTGGATATAGAGGATACGCAGAGATAAAACTGATTTAGCTAAAATTGTTTGCGTCTAAAAGGTGGAAGGAATAATTTTGAATTTTTTTTTGTAACTAATAACCTAATTTTAAAATTTATATACAAACTCGTCGTATAAAAGGTACTGATTGCGTTCATTTAAATAACTTGACGCTCTCAGCAATCAACAGACCATCAACCCCTTAAAATGTAATTCAACGTTTTGGAATTACATGTTAACGATTTTTCAATAAGGACATAACAATTTTGTTTTTAAATCAAACACAGAATAAATAAGATATTAGGCTGAAGTGTATTGTAGTTATTACAAATATTAAACGTAATTGTATTGGGTGATCCAACCATAATGCACGATTAATTGTGCGCAAATTTCAGCAAACCGGGTCTGTACGAAATGTGAAAACACCTGTGTATGCTCGCCCAGTTCGTTCTGCGGAAAACATAGCTGTTGTTCGCAATAGTGTGGCAGAAGAACCGTCAACCTCGACAATTGTACATCTGACGAACATCACGGAAGCGAAAAATTTGAATAAGGATTCGAATTTACACGCTTACAAGGTTCAATTGACTCAAGAGCTGATGCCTACTGACCATTTCAAGCGTCGTCAATACGCCAAATGGTTGGTTGAACAGACAGATAAGTGACTGGTGACTTTACAAAGAAAATCATCTTCAGCGACGAGGCACACTTTCACCTCAGTGGATTCGTTAACAAGCAGAATTGCCGCATTTGGGCAAATGAGAATCCACGAGTGATTGTATGAAAAGCCGATGCATCCACAAAGAGTGACTGTTTGGTGCGGTTTATGGGCTGGCGGCGTCATCGGGTCGTACTTCTGCGAAAATGAGGTCGGCCAAGCAGTTACCGTGAATGGTGTTCGCTATCGCGAGATGACAGCGGACTTCTTGTGGCCAGTAATTGAGGTTATGGACCTGGACGATATGTGCTTCCAACAGGATGGTGCTACTTGCCACACATCAGCCAACGAAACAATGGCTCTTTTGCGCGAGAAATTAAATGGCCGTGTTATCTCACGTCGTGGCGATATTAATTGGCCGCCACGATCATTTGATTTGACACCGTTGGACTTCTTTCTATGGGGATATTTAAAAGAAAAAGTGTACACCAATAAGCCAAGAACAATTCAAGAGCTAAAGGATGAGATAATTTGGCACATAAACGACATCGAACCTCAATTATGTCTCAGAGTCATTGAAAATATGGACCATCGGATGGCCGATATTTTGTTTCGCACATAATTGCCATAGATTCTTCTATTAAGATAATTCTCTGAAAACTTTTTGTTTTATTTACAATTAATATCGTGCGTTTTCGTTGGACCACCCTTTACAATACAATCTTATTCATATGACCACCGCGAGCACGTTTGCAGCGATTGCACCCCGGAATTTTGGCGAAATTTCTCCTTCGATATTGTTCCTTAACTCGTCTAAGGTGGTTGAATTGTTGGTACAAACCAACGGCTTTACATAGCCCCCATAAAAATAAATATCCCGGCGTTAAATCGCATGAGCTAGCTGCTGGCGATTTGACCGGGGAACTTTTCCCGAGATTACACAATTACTTCGCCTTCAATAGATCAACTGTTTGACCACAGCTGTTGTGTGGCACGTTGCACCACCTAGTTAGAAACTTATATCACTGATATCAAGTCGATCAAATTCTGGCCAAAAATAGTCTTCCAACATAGCACGAACGCAACGCCGAACGGAGATATCGTCATCGTGATGGGGGATTTGAATGCCAAGGTTGGCAACGACAATGAAGGACTCAAGCATGTGATTGGGAAGCACGGCCTCGGCGAACGAAATGACAATGGTGAAAGATTTGTTGATTTCTGCAACACCAACAACCTTGTTATAGGAGGCACAATGTTTGAGCATAAGACTTGCCACAAGGTCAGCTGGGTGTCAACTGACAGGCAATCATCATCCAACCAAATCGACCATGTGGCGATCAGCAGACGTTTTAGGAGCTGTCTGTTAGACGTCCGAAACAGACGAGGAGCCGACATGGGTATGGTACGTGATCATCACCTTATGGTCGCTACTGTCCAGTTACGTACTGCATCAGTTCATAGAATCCGCAATATCATCCGAATGCCTAGGTATAACATCGACCGGCTAAAGATCCCCTCAGTACGCCAACAATTAAGGGATCATTTATCGCAAGGAGTGGAAGCAATCAGCAGCTCACTGCCGACAACCATCCAGGAACATTGGAAGGCTGTGAAAAATGTTTTCACATCTGGAGCGGAAAGTATTGTTGGTAGAAGCCAGGCAAGGCACAGCACGTGGCTTACCGAAGATACCTGGAGGCGGATTGAAGAACGTAAACTACTTAAAGCTCATATTGTAGATATCCCAGCAGTAGCGAGGAGCGAGCTAGAGTCCATGTATCGAAGAAAAATGAGAGAAGTGCAGCGTAGTGTAAGACGTGACAAGCGTAACTATATTAACAACCTGGCCTCAGAAGCAGAGGAAGCAGCGAGCCGGTGCGATAGCAGAACCGTTTACAGAATCACCAAAGAGCTGACAGGTGGTCACCGCTCTAGCCAACATCCGGTGAAAGGCCTAGATGGTACCGTACTCGTTTCAGATGAGGATCAGCTCAAGCGATGGAAGGAGCATTTCTCTACGGTCCTTAACCGTGTATTTGCTAACGATATGCACCTAAATCAAGCGGAAATGCCGGAAGTAACAATTTCCCGAATTCGCACCTCAACTCCCAGTAAAGACGAGATCCGCGATTAACGCACTAAAGAACAACAAGTCGGTAGGACTAGATGGTATACCCGCAGAGCTTCTGCGTGCAGCTCTGCTTTTATATCCTCTTGTAGAGAGAGCTTGGGAGGTAGAAAGTTTCCCCGAAGAGTGGAAGAAGGGAATGATTGTCAAGCTCCCTAAAAAAGGTAGTCTTATGGAGTGCGAAAACTGGAGAGGCATTTGCGTTCTCCCTGCAGTTGCAAAAGTAATAGCCAAAGTAGTACTTGAACGTATTAAGGAACATCTGGAAGATACACTCGATGCCGAACAAGCAGGTTTCCGCACTGGATCCTCCTGTGTAGACCACATAAACACCCTGCGGATCATTATTGAACAGTGCGTTGAATTCCGGTCACCACTGCACCTGCTGTTCATCGATTTTGAGAAGGCATTTGACACCGTCAACAGACAGTTTATCTGGCTCGCCTTGCGCAGGAGAGGTATAACCGATAAACTAATAGCTATTATTAAAGCAACCTATGATGGCTCTAAATGTCATGTGCTGCATAGAGGAAAGCTGTCAGAGGAATTCGAGATCCTAAGTGGGGTACGACAAGGTTGCATTCTATCGCCGATACTTTTTTTGTTGGTGATTAGCGATGTACTTCGCGCAGCTTTATCTACTGGAAACGGAGGAATTCGTTGGACTCTTACATCTCAACTCAAACATCTGGATTACGCTGACGACGTTTGTTTACTCTCACATAGAATTATGGAGCTGCACCAAATGACAACAAATGTGGAGAGGGAGGCAAATGTTGCGGGTTTGAAGATTAATACTGCAAAAACAAAAATCATCAACCTCGGCACTAACTCAGTTACTCATGTTAACATTGCTGGACAGCCGGTACAGAGAGTAGAGAGTTTCCAATATCTTGGGAGTATTGTCTCGACCGAAGGTGGAACCGAACAGGACATTGCCAACCGAATCGGCAAAGCAAAATCGGTGTTTGGAATGATGTCCATGATATGGCGAAGCAATGCGATCAGCTTAAACACCAAGCTGCGACTGTTCCGCTCAAATGTTGAATCTGTGCTGTTGTATGGGTGCAGCACTTGGAAGGTGACCGCTACTATCACAAAAAGATTACAAACATTTGTAAATAGGTGCCTACGGAACATCTTAAGGGTTTTCTGGCCTAACCGTATCTCTAACGAACATCTTTACCAGAGAACGGGTCAGGAACCAATAGGCACAACCATCCAACGACGGAAGTGGCAGTGGATTGGTCATACACTCCGAAAAGGCGACAGTTCCATAGCAAACTACGCAATGCAATGGAACCCGTTATCTCAGGATGGTAGAAGAACGGGTCGTCCGAGAAATACATGGCGCAGAACAGTTGAGGAGGAGGCACGGCAATTGGGGAAGAGTTGGAGAGAGCTGAAGCTCATTGCCAGGAACCGCACGCGATGGCGCGTAGGCGTAGTAGAGCCCCTAGGACCCATAAGGGGATACAGGACATAAAGAAGAAGAATAGCACGATAGCGAACTCCATTGACGACCGAAACATGGCGATCATTTTCATCGACGAAAAAATACGATCCAATCACACCACCGCACCGCGGCATGAAATCCACACCACACGGGTCACTTTCTGTGAATGCAATGAAGTTTCATGAAGCACATGTGGATTTGTTGCTTTCTAATAATATGCATATCTTGCTTATTGATTAACCCATCGCTAATATCGCTGAAGATGGTTTTTCGATAAAATTCAGGATTTTCTTCAAACTTCTGCAAAACCAAATCGGAGAAGTTTTGGCGCTTTAAATGATAATGTTCTTGATTGTTTGGATAACTTTGCATTTTGTAAATGTGTAGGCCAAGATTTTTACGCAAAATTCGCCACAATGTGGGTGGACTGAGAGATTCCCAAATCCTATGAACGGCGTGAAATCGATTGATTTCGCTCATTTTGAACTGAAGCACTTACCTACGGCTGTGATATTTGCAGTACTTCGACCGGTACCTTATCTTACTTACAATATTGAATTGGTTCGAATTTATCCACTATACCACGCACAACCTGTGTAATGGGACGATTATTACGGCCTACATTAATTTGGAGAAAGTATTCTTAAATTTGCGGCCACCGGACTCGGAATTTCGGTAGTAATTTTCAACAACAACAACATCCGGTTGTATTAAAATACAAAATTTGTATGTCCCTATTGGAAAACCCTTTAGTATGTATTTCTGAGTGGAGGAACCTCCACAAGGTGGCCGGCGGTAATTTTCACCAATCAATAAAAAGCTGAATTATGTGGCAAGTTCCTTTGGCACTAAGCTAATAACCTGATCACCAAAATTATGGAACTCCAAATCAGGACTAAGTAAGAGAGTAAGATCGGTGGTTGTGGGCGCCTTGGCTCAAGTGGTTATTGTGTTGGACTTTTGACCAGGCGGTTGGTAGTTCGAATCCCAGGAAAAAACCAAAAACTATTTTTCGCGGTCCTATCTCTCGCTAATGTCTGACAAACGCCCTAAAGAATAAATGTCACAGAAAGCTTTTCAATTCGCTTTTCGTAGACGGCTAAAATTTGTGTCCAAAAATATAACACGCACAACAGGATTGGTCGCGAAGGGCCTAGGCCTTGAACCACAAAGGTGTGTCGCGCCAATTTTTTTTTCTTTTTTTATAATTAGCGCACGCTTCAAGAGATTTGCACCCTTATAATGCCTTGCCACAGCGTGGACTTGGAAATATTGTGATATTAGAAGGAAAGAAACTGTTGTAGTGGATGGAGGAGTTGAGTTCGCACCGGAGCACACACGAACTAGAATATTGTACTCCCGAACCCACGTTGATGGCTGACTTACATCTTGATTACTTCATACATCAACTCAACCGTACATGTGAATACACCAGTATATGGCAACTGTATATCACATGCATCACAGCATCGTATTATGTGTACTGTTTATGTGGCTGTCGGGCGTGGGGATAGAAAAGAACTGACCACCCAAATGAAGTGGTAGTTTATGATAGATATTCTGTATCAAGAGATCAAAAACTTCATGACTATATGCAAGTATCTGCCGAAACAGAATAATGTCGTTCAAGCTTTTTTGATTAACAGATATATACAAAATTTTCCCAACTATATTTTTTTGTTGATAAAATATTCTTGTGGTGTTCTGTGTCAATACGTTAATACGCGCAAGCATAAAGACCCAAACAAAAGACCGTTTAAAAACGCCCAAGAGACTTCAAAAGATTCTTAAGAAGACCATCAAAAACCCCCAAAAGACCCCAGTTCTCAAGATATAACGCAAGTCTGTCTGTGAAGGAAAAGCATCCATACATACTACCACGCAACAGTATGATCACTAAATTACTGATCAAACCAAATTTCAAGTGAAAACTACGCAGTGTTTATGAAACACTAAAGAAGCGATATGAAATCGTATCAATGCACTTAGACAGGATGTTTAAAGAAGGATGTTCATATCAATAAATCTTCTGCAAGTAATCTAAAAACTATTTAAAATTCAACTAAAGAAGCCCTTGCGGCTCTGAAAAAAATGTAATTCGAGACATCATCCTCCATCTCATCGTAAAGGAATTGGTCCCAGGAAGCAGAAATCCGGGATGGGATTAAAAGTCCAAATAGGGTTCCCTAACAAGAAGAACTCTTTTTACTCTTTGCCAGAAGATATCAGGCCTTAAAATTCTTGTCAAAATCTGCACAAAGAAGAAAACAAAGGTCCTTACCGCATAGCAGCAAGGTCCAGCTGCATTATTTGTAAAAGTGATCACAACATGTAATCTTGCAACTAGTTCATGGGCTGGACACGAAAGGAGCTCGTATCTTTCTTTACTTTCGTGTCCAACCCATTAGATTAAACAGGCCAAGATTTGTGTCAACTGTTTAAGGCATGATAAGTGAGTCGCTTGCTCTATTCTGCGAACTTGTAAGCTGTGCAAAAAGAAGCACGACACACTGCTACATCAAGAAAATAATTATGTGGCAAAAATGCAGATAAATGAGCCCAATTATAATTCAACTCGTGTATACATAGTCCAGTCACACCATACTCATCAAAACCAATGTGTCAAGGGGTCATTAAGTAATCATCATCATTACATTTGTTTCTTAAGAAACCAACATCAGAACATCTCTTATTTTTTTAACTTCCCGCCAATAGTGGAAAGGAGCCATTAAACTTAGTTTTTCGGGTACAAACTGTTATGTATACATTGACACACACACACACTACACGTGTCACACGCGTGACACTTGCACAAAATTTTAGACTTAAGGAAAGTCAGTCGAATGCCCCACCATTCTACGCATAACACGAGCCACACGCGACTAGCGACAGAAGTCACGAACAGGATCTCTGAAACTCGCTACGAGACTAAGCTAAGCTAAGCTTACAAAATTTATACTTTCTAGATCGTGTGGTAGATGCTAAAAAAAATGAGGGTCCTTTTTCAAAAACTAACGAAATTTCCAGACTTTCGAAATTGCCTAGAAACACCGAGTTCCTTACAAAATTTCAGATCAGATCAAAAAGGAACGCAAAGAAGTCGACGCAATGGAGGAGGAAGATTAACTCGTATTTCACGCATTGCAAGCGCTACACACAACTTCCGATAGAAGTAACACGCAGGATCTCAGAAGCGCCTTACGAGATTTAACGATATTGTGATGTTTCCACTATTTCTAGTACGTGAGGTATATGGTTACAAAAAGGTGGAGCCTATTTCAAAGATTGTACCAACTTTTACAAGCGACTTGCGACACATGTTACACGCGGGATCTTAGAAATGACCCATGACACCCATGAATTTTCAACTCTCTAGGTCGTGTGATAGGTGGTTAAGAAGGACTGTAAAGAAGTCGATGGGATAGAGGCATATTTCAAAGATAGCTTCACACGCGACTTACGATAGGAGTAACACGCAGGATCTCAGACTAAGTTACTTACGAAACTTTAACTTTCTGGTACATGTGGAAGAATGTTAAAAAATCTAGGGATTATATCAAAGATAAACCCAATATCTATGCATCACACGCACCACAAGCGACTCGCAACACATGTTACACGCGGGATCTCTGAAATGAGCCATGACATTGAGCTGCTCACAAAAATTCAGCTCAACCTCAAAGAAGTCGATGCGATGGGGCCTATTTCAGAGATTACCCCACGCGGGCTACACGCGACTTGTGATTTTTGTCACACGCGAGATCTAAGAAACGCCCTATGATGCTAAGCTTCTTACAAAATTTCAATTCTTTAGAAAGTGTTGAAGATGGTTGAAAAATATGAGGATTACATAGAAGATTAACCGACTTTCTAGACATTACATGCGCCACACGCTATTCGCCACATCTGTCAAACGGGTGGTTGAAATGGGCCTATGACATTGTGCTCCTCTCAAAATTTCAGCTCTCTTGGCCGTATGAAAGGTGGTTCAAAAGAAGCTCAAAAAAGTCGATAAAACCGACAGACAGACAGTGTCAAGTTAAATAAAATATTTTATGTCCAAAAGAACTGAACTGAAGTGAAAGAATTAAATCTTAAATATATGCGAATGAATGAATGGTAGGTGTATCTATAAAGTGCCATCCTAAACGGAGCAATGTGCGAATGTACCTACATCCGGAAATCAATTTCTAAAACAAAACGCCTAAGGATCTCGGAGGCCATTTTTTCTGTAGGCCAGTACCGAAATTCTGATGATAATTTCTCACGACACACCCATATGTTCGAAAATCCGCGTCTATCAATTGTAGAGATGTCGTTCAATGAAGCTAGAGCTCTTCAGCAAAAAATTGCTGAGTCTCTGAGTGAAGAAACTAAGGTAAAATATATGGAAGCTCGCACTTTCCTCTACTAATTGCCTAATGTACAGGCAATCAAAGTATGCAATAACGTTTCACCTTGTACTTTCTATGGGGACAAGATATTAACACATAGTTTATTGATTTTAATTCCTCTCCTGCTCAACATTTTTTCCATTACGAGTGTGCATTTGTAGAACAAAGACTCTGCTTGCATTTAATCGTCAAAAACGAAAAACGCTTCCAACAATTGAGATCAGCTGACTTTTCAATCGACCAAGTAGTACAAGTACGTATACGAAGCGAATAGCAGACAAAAGTCCGTCTGTCGCTGTTAAAATGCCCACAGATTGGCAGCGTCATTGAGCCTTAAACAACGACGCTTACAAATCACGTGACTGTGAAAGGAATAAACTCCTTAACACACAAAAAAAAACAACGAAAAACGAAAGTCCCAATAAACAAGCAAAGGATGGAAAAAAATTTCCTCCAGCCTGGTCTGGTCGACTTTTCTGTTATAGCCCCGAAAAGTTATTCGCCTTGATTGCTCCAACACAAACGTTTGGCTTAGTAAACGCTTTCGGCGTATATAACAACATAGGCGCTACCAACAACGACAACAACAACAACAACAACAGCAGCAACATGGATAACAACAATGCTTGCTTGCTTCTAAAAATAAAAATGTAATCCTTTCTTCTTTATCTGTTGTGTATATGGGTGTGTGTTTGGAGAAGAATCCTTGTGCACAGCTGAATAGAACTCGGAGGCACTTTAAAGGAGCCTTTTTGTAGGTTAGTACCGTAATTCTGATGATAATTCCTACGATAGCAATCGGTTTTTTTATTTCGTAGTATTCGTTTCCGCTTCCGTTCCCGCTACCGACTGTAATTGTGACTGGATACAGTTAACTTTGTGTGGTCGTATCTTAGTTTTGTCTGTTTTGGCTTTATTTCCGTAACTGTAACTGTAACTGAAATAAAAAATTCCATCCGGAAAATTTCTAACAATTAATGGTCACTTTTAAGCCCCACTTAACACATCACATGGATCTTTAAACATCCCAATTTGGTTGGAGATACTCTTGGCGTATAAACCAACTTCACTTTAGTTTCAAGCAGAACTACTTTAACTGACACACACGCGCACACGACGCCAATTAGTCCGACCGAAATGACCTACTGAAAAGCCGGGCTTTCCATTCATTACCGTATTAATGAAATATTTCCGGTTTTCTGAACTATCGTCGAGTTCCACTTTCTCCTTGGGCCAACAACCAAATTACGATTGTTTCGAACTTTGCGTAACTAAATCCTTTGATTTGTTTTGTACGCAACCGAACCGTTTCGTATCCACGCCATCGACCGCTATTCTACCGTAATGGCAATACACCAACTCCACCGAACCGCTATTTAGTAGTAGAGCTTTTGTTGTAGTGCCTTTCTCTTTTTCCAAACCGTCCGCATCGTAGGCAGCTCGCGTCTATTACCGACAAAATCCGCAATTCTACTGAAAACTGAATTCATCGATGAAAAATTGTCGCATTTTATTCGACAAGGGTGCTAAAGTAACCAATGTGGGGTTGTTGGCGGTGCTCTTTTAGTACATTTTCTGTTCGAAAATTCTCTTAAATTACCAAGGAAAATTTAACCGCTTACCGCTACCGCCGGTGCTGCCGTTTTCCCTGCTATATTAGGAGAACCCTGTTATTTCAATTTTAAAAACCTCAATCTAGTGTTTCCTGTTGGAAAGTTTTTCCGGGACCTTTCTCCTGTTATTTCGTTTTGTTATTAAAAATTTCATTATTTTCAAAACAAAAAGAAAACATAAATAAAATAAAAAAAACCAATTCTAAAGTGTGAGCAGACCTAAGCAGGAACACATGAACTTTGAAACAAAACATGGGGCTATGCCATGTACTTTCGCCGTTGTATTTAGAAGACTTTCTGAGATCATTGTGCTCCTATACTACAGGAAACCCAAAACAATGTACCCACCTTGAGGAACATTTTTGAATATTTTAATGGAACTTGTAAGAGACAGTTAAAATTAAGCCTAACCCTTTGGCTATGCTTACAGAACTGTATTTTTAGAGTCTTCTATATGACATGACTTGCTTCAAGGCGCTCCGCCACTTGAACAGATGAATCACTGCCTTGCCCTCACTAGCACGGGAGGGGTGTACTATTGCCTTAACGCCTGTGTTTAAAAAAAAAAAACAATTCAATTCAATTGTTTTAAAACCAGTCCCATTAAATTCTGCCTGGTAGAAGCCGAGATATACGAGTTCCTACCAAAAACTTTCCACACACGAGCTAATTTATTCTGCTTTGCGACTGACTACACACACCCGTGCATGTATATTCAATTGTAATGCAGTCTAAAGACTAATTTATCTTAGAAGCTTAATAGTATGCAATGTTAAATGTAGGTCTTTCATTCATTGGCGTTAGATCATTCAGTCAAAAGCGATTTCTGAAATAGACTGACAAAACCACATTTTACTTTGCAAACGTTTAGGCTTCAAAATATCGATAGGGATGCGTAGATTGAGTATTTCTTTTTTTTCAGGTAGTAACCTCTATGAATGAAAAAATTACGCCATCGCAAATCGAGCGCTACCCAATTGTTTTAAAACAAGTCCCATGAAATTGTGAATGGTAGAAGCCGAGATATACGACACGACACGACAAACAAACGTCCAAATGTTCACACGTTCGCTGAAAAAGTTTCATGTCCTCTAAATGTAAGCTTCGCCCATCGGGCTTTTTGCGACCGTTCGTGTTGTGCGTGTTATATTTTTGCACACAAATGTAAGGGGCCTACAGTTTAATGAAGTATAGGAAAGGCGAATTAAGAAGCTTTCTTTGACAAGTTGTTACTTTCAAACATTTCGCAAATATTCACGTGAGGTAAGACCGCGAGAACTCAAACCTCGAACCGCCTGCTGAGAAGTCTACCGCGCTCACGCAGTTACTTTAAAAATTTTAAAGATGTGATAATATCCATTAAAATTAACACGTTCTTTTGTTTATGTTTTATAAAAAATACTAGCGTAAGTATCCAGCTTTGCACGACTGCCCGCACCACACTACTGCCACCCTACTGACCACCAAGACTCACCTTAAGATACCACAAAACTCCTCTACATCTACATCAAATATCACCGCTATCTTCCCTGTGACGGAGTCCAGCTGCCTCTTACTCTATATATATGGGAATGGTGCGGGGCTTTACCACACAAGAGAAAGGGATACTTAGAGTATGCTCAGGATGGGCACTGTCTTTGTACTTTGTCGACCCTATCAAAAAGGGCTACTAGTACTTGGAGAACTTTTTTTTGATGTGTCTCTTTGTATTTAGTATCTGTTGCCTGGGATAGTTTCTATACTAGGCGGCCTAGGATAGCTTGCTATCCTAGTGACATATGATAGGGTTCGAGGTTCCGGACGATGTGGTTAGGTTTGCTTCGCACAGGCACTCATACTGAACGAGTTAAGGCCTTTGATTTCAGATCTTACCAAATTCGCGTTGGAACTACGTGAGTTGGTTTATGCCCACTGATGAGGTTGACCTCCTTGGAGGCTAGCTGAGTGTCGTTCTGGGCTTGACCTACGTAGCGGCTGGTGGTTTACTGCCCAATTGCGGGTAGAGCACTAGTGTTGTTATATCAGTAGTCCCCTGGTGTTACCAAATTATTTGGTGCATCAGTGACCGTCTTGATGTAATCACATCAATCCCCTCAACACCATCACCGAAGTAATCCCTTAAAAACATCCACCCCGTCCCCACCACATCGCAAAGTTTCAGCTATATCGGATGAACGTTCTTCGAGTTATCCGCGAACGGACATACAAACAAAGTTTAATTTTTTTATATATTAAGATACATAAATGTTTTTTTTTTTTTGGTTTTTGTTTTTTAATTTTTTGCTGAAATATCGCTTGTTATTTTAGCTTGTCCAACAGGAAATCTCCTGTTTTTTTTCACTTTGCTCAAATGGCAGCACTGGCTATCGCAGGTTCGAAGCTCTTACGGTTCACGTTCCTTTTCTTGTTACCTGTTACTAATCATAGCGCCAAAAAAATTCCAACATACTCCGATGTACTGTGTATATCGATTTCTCTTTCAGTTATGAATTTTGAATAAAGAAATTTTGAGTTACGCATGCGTTAGCTTTGTTCGAAAGAGAACCAAACTAAACACGGCAACTCTGACATTTTCACTCAATTAGTGTGAGTGCGAGAGTGAATCTGTGAATGTGGTATAAAAGGAAATTGAAACAAAATATCGGCTTCACAATGCAACTGGCTTGGATGGAAGTTTATGCGCTTCTCCAGTGTTGAGTTACTACTACTACTACGGCTACTTGCTGACATGTGACATGTGAGTTGTCGTCATCTCTTAGTTATACCAAAGTACTAGCAAACATTTATTTAATTACCTCACTTTATATCCAGCAAAGTTAAAACTTTTTATAACCCCACTAAAAACGTGATTAAGGTGCAGGATAGCCTTTTCAGTCATCGTTCGTATTATGAACCACTCGTATTGTGACCGACTCGTATTTGACAGAAATTAACTAACCCCGTATAAAAATTTACAGGGTCATGTCCGAACATAAAAGCCAATTAAACTGAAATTGAATCCGAAATTTTTGCTGGTTCGCACAATCGTTAGGTTTGTCATAGTCTCGGGTGATGATGTGATGGTCCCTCAGATAATGTTAAGGACAATCATCAAACCATCGAAAGGGGATAAACTTTTCTAATTAAAGTTTTCCACACAACGAACTGTGACGACAATTTTATGCGAGTTTTCGACAAATTCAGCAACAGAATAATGATTTTTAAATGATGATGATGAATTCTCTAACCGGGAGATATTAAGTTGGTTTTGTTTCAAAACGGTGCTTAGAGGGTTCAGAAGTGATGGACTGAAAAAAAGTTATCGTACAATTATGCGAAATAAAATCATAAAATAAGAAAGAGTTGGGTGGACTTGAAAACTCAAACTGAAATCGGTTCATACTCGTATTCATTCATTCATTAATAGGTGAAGTTTATAAAGTAATTTTTGTCTTAGCCTTTATTTCGTCGATAACCCTACTAGATATCCCCGTATTACTGGTCAATCACCTCACCTTTTAGATTTATTTCTAACTTCTATGCCAGAGAAATATTCAATCGATTTATCTGCTCCATTTGGACTTTCCGACCACGCTCTGATAATAGCCAGATGTTCAATTACCCCAGCCCTTATAGAGCCTATTTCTAAAAGACTACTTCAAAAATGCTAACTGGGAGCTCATAAATCAATTTGATTGGTCAACCTGCTCTTCCAACAATAATGCTGATTTTTTTTTCCTTAACATTTATTTATTTATATTATAAACATTTTGCTTTATTTTTTCACAATATAAATAAGAAAACATAGCTCACTTAGGAGCATAGGGCAGAATCATAATTCCATTCCATCCTCGTCGATCTTGCGCTAGTCGTTTAATTTCTCGCCACGCTCCAGTAGTCCCCGAATCATTCAACACTGATCTCATCGTCGTGTTCCTTGTGGACTCCATTCAAATGCCATTTCTGCAATGTCATCATCCAGTTTCCTCAGAGTGTGACCTATCCACAGCCACTTTCTTCGCCGTATCTCAATCGCAACTGTTTGACTAGATGTTAGTTGTTGCGGGTCGTTGTTTGATATCGTGTCGGGGCCAGAATATGCAACACACTCTTCTTAGACACTTATTGATGAAAAACTGGCGGCTTTTTGTTGCAGAATCTGTGTCTTACAACCATAGAGAAGGACTGATTTCACACTTGAGTTGAAGATATGAATTTTTGTGCGTCTCGAGATGTTACGAGAGCACCACACTTTGTTAAGTTGGTGATATGCGTGGCGGACTTTATTTATGCGAAACTATATATCTGTCTCCGAACCGCCATCCTTCGTTATAATACTCCCAAGATAAAAAAAACTCTTCTACATCCTCGATGGTTATCACACGATCGTCCAAGCTTAGCGTCAGAGGAGTCATGATACCAGTTTCGATGCGCATCATTTTAGTTTTGCTCAGGCTGATTTTCAGTCCGACTCGTCTTGCATTGGAGATCAAACTTTCCATTTTTGACTTCATGTCCGTGATCGTGTGTGTCATAAGGCAGATGTCATCAGCGTAGTCAAGATCATTCAGCTTTTGAAATGGACGCCATTGTATTCCGTTCGGTGCTTCGATATTTGTTTGCATCATTACACTGTCCAGGGCGACAAAAAAAAGCAGTGATGTTAACACACAACCTTGAGGTACTCCTTTGGTGATGTAAAAGTTGGCACTTTGCTTGCCTTTGAAGCGAATCTTTATAGAGTTTACGAATGAGATCCACGATCGTTTCCGGTACACCCAAATTTTGCAGTGCGTTCCAAATAGCGGGTCTGGATATAGTGTCAAAAGCTCGTTTAAAATCCACGAACAAGAGAAACAGCGGTGACCTCCATTCTACAGTCTGTTCAATAATAATACGCGGTGTGTTGATGTAGTCCACACAGGATCGATTAGGCCTAAATCCGGCTTGTTCACGTCGCAGAAAAGACAGTTGGTGATATAAATGGTCCGCCAAACAAATTTTTGAAAATGCTATAAAAAAAAAACTACTGAATATTTTCTCAAATTTCTTTTTTTATTTGAAAGTACAATCCTTCCGGTTAACAATGGAAAATAATTGCATTCAAATGGCTACCTCGGCTGGCCATGCAGTAGCCTACACGATCGGTCCAATTTTTAAGCACATTATCGATTGTGTGCAGCTGTATTTCACCAATGGCTTCACGAATATTGTCCTTTAAAGCGTCAATTGTCTCTGGCTTGTCGGCGTAACACTTATCTTTTAGGACACCCCACAAATAATAGTTCAACGGTGTCAAATCGCAGCTCCGAGGTGGCCAAACGACATCAGCTCTGCGGCTGATAATGCGATCTTCAAAAACAGGGCGCAAAACATCGAATGTAGCTTCGGCTGTGTGGCACGTAGCGCCGTCCTGTTGAAACCAAATGTTGCCAATATCCTCCTCTTCAATTTTTGTGAACAAAAATTCGTTCAACATGGCCCGATAACGATCGCCATTGACTGTAACGGCCACTCCTTGCTCATTTTCGAAGAAAAATGGCCCAATTATGCCTCTGGACGAAATCCGCACCAAACAGTGACTCGTTTTGGGTGTACCGGCTTTTCAATGTATGCATGCGGGTTTTCTGTGCCCCAAATGCGACAATTTTGCTTGTTTACATACCCGCCAAGATCAAAATGAGCTTCATCCGAAAAGATGATTTTTTTTGGCAAAATCGGCATCTTCTGTAAGTCGATCGCAGGCCCACTCAGCGAAGCGAAAACGCATTGGATGGTCAGTTGGCTTCAACTCCTGAACCAATTGGACTTTGTATGGCGTCATACCAAGTTTTTTATGCAAAATTCGTCTCAATGATGTCTCCGAAATGTTCAATTGTTGAGAACGACGGTGAATTGATGTTGATGGCGCTTCACGCACACTTTCTGCCACAGCATCAATATTCTCGGGTGTACGCACTGTTTTTGGCTTTTCACGCTTTGGTTTATCGATGACGATGCCAGTTTCTTTCACTTTTTTCACAAGATAACGAACATACGGAGCTGACGGTGCTTCTCTTCTTCCAAAATCCGTACGCAATTTTCGCACACATTCTGCAACATTACCATGATTTTCAAAGTAATGTCGCAATATTTCCCAGCGTTGTTCAAGCGTATACACAACCATATTCGTTCAGCGGAAGGATACATCTAATTATTTGTCAAATCAGACATGAGCTAAGTGTTACCATTCACGAAATAAACACTAGTTGAAAAAAAAACTTTAGATGGCGGACCCTTTACGATCTAATATGAGAAAAGCCAAAACCTTCGCAATCGTGTTGAGTATAGTAATTCCCCTCCAATTTTTACAGTCACTCAGGTCGCCTTTCTTGAGGATCATTATGATGACACCTTCTTTCCAACTGTCGGGAATTTTACGTGTTATAATGCTGATGAAGCATCTCGACTCTTAAACCGTCAACCATTTTGCTAGGAATGAAAAATTGCATTCCTTCCTCCTTTAAGAAAAAAAGCAATATTCGTAAGAGTAAGTGGTTTACTGAAATATGTAGGTGAGGTCAGTCCCTTGTAAAAAAAACAGCCCATTCGGTCTACGTTAATTGCCCTTCCCAAGAAATTCTTGTTAAGTTTAGAATAATCAGAGAGAAAACGCCATAATAAACAGGTCCAAAATAATAAATGACCATGCGAAAAATTTTAAATTCAGACTCAAACAGTAGAAGCTTTTGGTCGTTTAAAGCCATGGAGCCATTTAAAGAAACTTTTCAGATAAGTCTTCTTCCGTTCCTTCTTTATTGCATAATGGTATTCTTTATAAAAATGTTATTCCGAAAGCAAAACTCTTAGCTTAGCATTTTACTTGTGCGTCTACCCTTCCATTATCTAACCTAAGTCCACCAATTCTTCTCAATGTAGGCGCAGGAAGGTCTAAAATCTATTTCCGACAACGAGTTGTTTCAAAGATTCTTAAAGAACTTGATCACAATAAAGCATCTGGACCCGACGATATTCCGCCATTAGTGTTGAAAAGATGTCATCATACTTTTGCGGTACCGCTTAGCAAATTGTTTCATCTGTCAATGAAGACTGGTGTTCCTGCATCAATTTGGAAAACAGCTAATATTCAACCGGTTCCGAAAAAAGTTGATAAATCTGCACCTATAAACTACCGCCCTATTGCTTTTTTGTCGGTTCTTTCGGAGGTAATTGAATCTATCATTGATTTTAGACTAATGAGCTATCTGGGTACGAATGCTCTTTTATCCAATGTGCAGTATGGTTTTCAAAAAAATCGCTCTTCAGGTGAACTCATGACGTGCACGATTAACTGTTCAGAGGGAAGCATTGGAAATGCAGGTGAATTAAGCGTCGTATCCCTGGATGCTTTTGATAGAGTATGGCATGATTGTCGTATGAATAAGATTCGTTCGCTCAACCTAGACACCTCTCTCATTGCATGGATTGTGGATTATTTATGGAACCGTAAAATAAAAGTATGAGGCTTATGTTTTTAAATCTGTCCCGAACACAAAGGGTGTATAGCCGTTCATTTACTGACTAAAAGCCGATAACGTGGGTTTCATACTTTTCCTGACTAGAAACCCCACCCGGAGCACATGATTTCCTGTATGACAGCTATAATATATGTCATATTTTGATTTTATTAAGACACCATTCCCCGTCCAGCACATCTCCTAAATTGCTGTTATGTCAACACCATATTTGGACAGGGTATCGGCGAGCTCTATACAGTGAGCGTACGTTCAATGAGAAAATTATTATATCGTTTAGCCGCTTTCCTTGCCGTGATCGTCGTCGTTCATCAGTGTATCCGAGGCTGATTTGGGGTTCCGTAATTCCGAGGTTATTGGTCCGGTCATTTCGCTTTTCCTGTACTGGAGGAAAATTACCAGCGTCCACCAGTTGGTCGTTAGATCGCACTTCCACCAGTCAGAGATAGTGTCGGCCACATGCATTTCTGAAGCATTCTGTGTTATTCGCACTACTCTGCTGATGGCTGACCGCCACCCGTGATATACAGTTGCCGTATATTGCTGTATTCACATGCACAGTTAAATTGATGTAGGAAGTAATCCTGATGTAGAGACTTCAATATGGTTTTGTGAGCACAATATTCTAGTATGCCAAACTCAGGTGTAAACTCAACTCCACCGATCACATTGTACCTGCATAGCCATTATATGGGTAATGCGCTAATTACAAAAAAAAATTAATTCCAAAACTACCTTGGGTCTGCTAGATAGAATATAGAACCAAAAGGTAAAACCTATGAGTTAAGAAAACATTGCATAGATTTGTCAGCAACACACCTATACCCAGCGATGCTTAAAACAAAGAATTGCTGGCTCTTGATCCATCCAACCATCAATAAATTCATCTGCATTTCTCGTGGGTCTATGTACATCTATACGTGCTCATCAGTTTACCATAAAACTCATTTGCGGGCGTACTGTTCAGTAAAGGAATATCTATTTAGCCAACACATATCTGGAATGATTTGTCAAGTTTCGTATTCGTAAATCGATATGATTGTCAAGCATCCAAAGTATCCACTGTCATCAATGGGCCGCCAACTTCTTGGCTTTCAGGCATCTCCTCTATTTCTCTACTATCTTCTACCTTAACACCTTGATTTTCCAATTTTTAATGGGAATTTTGGAACTCGACTATGTCGCGGGTTTGTTTTACATGTAATTTTACGATTGACATCTAAATTATGACTATATGACTTTACTAGCTTGTGAAGCATTAGAGGAGTATATAACCTGTTCTCATTGTGGAGATGCCCAATGATATCTTCCAACCTCTATGCCATATTATGATGTTAACTTTTTTAATGACCATGTGCTCAAAATCTTAACACTTTCACAATAATACTAACAATAGAACAACTCTGACAGCAAATCACAACCGTTCCCAAAAGCACATTAGACCACATCATACAGCAATTCCAAAAAGGATTAGGATTATTGTTTTTTTCTTGGTTTATGAACGTGTGGCCTCTTTAATCTTGCCAAAATTTAATCCAAATCTAAGTCATCCTTCCAATTTAGAAACATTGCTTGCTCTGAAACGTACTCGCATACGATGCCCAAATCCATTTACCCAACATGCACATACAGCAACCCACGCTAATCTGTCAAAGCGCATCGGACGAGCCAGATAGAAGAGGAGACTCGATGAGTTAAGGATATTTTCCATTTTCCATTTTCGTATCTACACATTCCTGCTTATGTCCTTCTGCATTGCAGGCGCTCTTGTTGAAATTGCATGCAAACGAGCAACAGATTTACACAAACGCTTCACCCTTATGGTGGTACCATGTGCAAAAACAGAGATGAGCCGGCTACCATACCATGCATCATACCCCCAACGTGTTACGTATGTGTCAAATCGCGGATTTGTTCTACACAGGTTGGAAATGTGCACATAGAACTATTGGTGAAGAAGCTGATTGACCGACAGGCAGATGGACTGACACAGCGAACGACGTATAGTGATGAAAAGATAAAAATCACAAAAGTCCGTCCGCGTGGATTATGGGGTAAAGCTTTGTGATTTTTTTCGTTTTTGGCTTGTCAGCTTTAAGTCCAGCAGTTGGTGAAATTGCTGTGTCCGCCATACCAAGGATATCACCAGGAACATAATCTGAAATGACCGAACGTCATCCAACAGATGGTGGCCATTAGCCACTGTCCACAGTTCCGTCACTGATCTCCAACCGCGCACCACCTATCACATATTCTGATGAGAGTATGAAATATTCAATTTTACTAAAAATCCAATCATGCCGAGAGTTTTAGTGGGTCACCATCTCCTTGTTGGGGGGAACAAAAAACCAACAACAATCTGTGAAGCGAACGGATTGTCATCATCGGGCACTTTGGCACACCAATGTGTACTAATCTGCATTTCATTTGCTTGACCTAATCCCTCTGGGATGTTTTTGCGGTAAGCATGGAATGCGATGCGGTGTCACCTGTGAATATTTTATATGTTACACGCGTATGTACGTTCTGAATGTGCCAACGAAAGTACTAGACATTCAGAGCAATTTCCAGCTCAATTTTTTTTCATTGCATGCAGCAATTTTTGGTGCAGCATCGGAAGGGAGTGGTATCATACGATTTTTGGTGGTAACTTGCACAATGACAAAAATTACTTAAGACCATCAAGAATAGTATTAGTTTAGAAGGCAAAGTATTTTTATCGGTTAGGTACGCTCCATTGATACATAAGCTATGATATGAATACATAGATAAAGATGTGATTAAGAGTATAACTGTCATCAATGGACCGCCAATTTCTTGTCTCTATGCTGCTCAAACCAAACATTACAGACACCCCGACAACCTCACACTCCACCCACTATCAGCTTCCATCCGACAATCGGACAGAGATTTTCTTAATTTTCATTAAAAACCACAACTATTTCTTCTCTATCCTGTGAGGTACAAAATTTTGTTCACACAAAACATGCAATATACTTTTGACCAAATTCGGGTGCACCCTGTACCCACGCAGTGCAACCACCAAACGCATATGAAAATAAAACAGCCAAAACAACGTCACGCCACCGGATTGACCAATCACAGCGCAGCACGCTTTTTAGAATTTTTGCTACGCAAAAAGTTATAAAAGGGCGAGCATGCAGTCAGTCGCTCTCATAGTCTTCTTTTTGTGCTGTTCGGATCACGTGGTGGTAAGTCCTTATTAATAAAATTATTTCACTGACTTTCACTGACTATCTCTGTCGACGTCTTCCTCTGCTTCCGTCATTCGTACGACGCAACTTCGCTGTGTGGATTCCCTACGGGTTGTTGAACCGGTAAATCCAGCATATCGCTGCCGACGTTTTTCTCTGCTTCTGCTACTGTCCTCACGTCTCGCATTATTCACGTCACTCGTCGTTACTAACGTCAAGGCTCGTCACCATTCACGTAACTCACGTTACTAATGTCAAGGCTCGTCACCATTCACGTCAACCACGTTACTAACGCCAAGGCTCGTCACCACTCACGTCACTCGTCGTTACTAACGCCAATGCTCGCCACCATTCACGTCACTCACGTTACTAACGTCATGGCTCGTCACCATTCACGTCACTCACGTTACTAACGCCAAGGCTCGTCACCACTTACGTCACTCGTCGTTACTAACGTCAAGGCTCGCCACCATTTACGTCACTCACGTTACTAACGTCATGGCTCGTCACCATTCACGTCACTCACGTTACTAACGTTCAAGGCTTGCCATCATTCACGTCACTCACGTTACTAACGTCATGGCTCGTCACCATTCACGTCACTCACGTTACTAACGTCAAGGCTTGTCATCATTCACGTCACTCACGTTACTAACGTCAAGGCTCGTCACCACTCACGTCACTCGTCGTTACTAACGTCAAGGCTCGCCACCATTTGCGTCACTCACGTTACTAACGTCATGGCTCGTCACCATTCACGTCACTCACGTTACTAACGTCAAGGCTTGTCATCATTCACGTCACTCACGTTACTAACGTCAAGGCTCGCCACCATTTGCGTCACTCACGTTACTAACGTCATGGCTCGTCACCATTCACGTCACTCACGTTACTAACGTCAAGGCTTGTCATCATTCACGTCACTCACGTTACTAACGTCAAGGCTCGTCACCACTCACGTCACTCGTCGTTACTAAAGTCAAGGCTCGCCACCATTCACGTCATTCACGTTACTAACGTCATGGCTCGTCACCATCACGTCACTTCATCGAAGCTCTCACGTCACACACGTCACTTCGTCGCTCCTGAGTCCCGACTGTCTACACACCGCTCAGAAGTCTCGACGGTCTCACGCTAACGCATCGCTCAGGACTTACGCTCGTCAAAGGCTAACGCATCGCTCAGGACTTACGCTCGTCAAAGGCTAACGCATCGCTCAGGACTTACGATCGTCAAAGGCTAACGTATCGCTCAGGACTTGCGCTCGTCAAAGGCTAACGCATCGCCCAGGATTTACGCGCGTCAAAGGCTAACGCATCGCTCAGGACTCACGTTGAATTATAGGTTATAAGAAAAGTAGAAAATAAAGCAAATACTTCGAAAAGTCCCAAAAATAGAAATTTTATTGTAACGACCCCTTGCCACAGAACCCTGGTCACGCTGAGTTTACCCTGGCTGGGAAAACTCTGTTACAATCCCTTTTCTGCTCGTTTGCCCCAAATAAAAATTTCAGATACTTTTTTCGAACCCTAACTGCTTGACTGACAGAAGGGCTATTAGTTGTCCATTGCTGCTGATGTTTTGATATTTATATTTATACGGGAATGATTACTTTATATGCTAAGTTGATGTAGAAGAAGCATATTAAGAAGAAAAACAGTAAAGATGTCATTTTGACAATAGCTTTGCCGTGACTGGAAAGACTTATGCTAAGCTACTACAATGACCGATCGTAGTGCAGTAGTAAATTGTAGCCATTTATTCTGTACCCTACGAATGAACCCCCAAAAGATAATACGGAAGAGGAGAAGTCAACGATGGTGTCCGCAGTTCCAGCTGGGTTAAACAGCTTGGTAAACACTTCCTTTGGCTATTTGGTAAGCCCGAGTAACGATCGGCACATCCGTTGTTTTTTTGTCCAAGGAGACATCAAAGATTTCTTCTGGTGTTGATAGCATACCGTCACCATCACAATAAACAGCCTCGAGACAAAGATATCCGGATATGCATTCTGAATATTTGACCTCAACCTCAACAGAGAATGTGCATGCACCCGGCTTTAAATCAGTAAATGAACGGCTAGATTTAAAAACATAAGCCTCATAAACGTTCACGAACCTACAGAGGACTCCCCAGATGATGGAAAAGAACAATTCTTTGAATCAGTCGAACGAAAACTCCATGCCTGCCCTCAGTATGAGGTAAAAATCTTTCTGGGGGATATGAATGCAAAAATAGGTAGGGAGCCAGTATTCGGGCAGTACATTGGTACTCATTGCTTACACGAAAATTCTAATGACATAGAGATGTCAGAAAGCAATAATTTGGTCGTTGCGAGTACAAAGTTTGCGCTTGAAGATATCCACAACGGCTCGTGGAGCCACTCACAACCAGATAGACCACTTGTTGTTAGGCCGCCGCCACAACCCGAACCTGATGACGGTACGAACGTACCGAGGTGTCAACACCGACTCGGGCCACTTTCTTATTGGTATTGTGCTCCGAGTGCGGATTGCTCAATCTCATAGAACGCGGTTACGCGAAGATAAATATATAGAGCTCAGAAGATATAAAAAACAGAAGATATAAAAAAAATAGTTCACCGGCGAAAGAAAGCAGCCTGGAAAAAGAATCTAGTCCGTGAACTTGAACAGTACAGAGAGCAAGGACCGCACCAGGCGCGGAAGTTATACAAAAGAGTCCGCGGTACGACGCAATATACACCGCAAATGCACATACTGCAAAGACAAAAAGGGTAATCTGATCGCCGATCTTAGAGGCATCTTAGAGCGATGAGAAGAGCACTTTCATGAGTTGCGAAATGGCTAGTTAACTGAGGAATTGGAGGCTCCACCAATGACCGAAGACCATACTATGCTGCCGCCACCAATCATAGACGAAGTTAGCAGAGCGATAAATCGGCTCAAAAATAATAAGGCCCCAGGATCTGATGGTATCCCAGCGGAACTGGTAAAAATAAGAGGCCCCACATAACACCAAGCAATTCATAAAATAACAGTGCAAGTATGGGAGGAAGAAGCGATGCCAGAAGACTGGCGCAGAGGCATCCTGTGCAGCCCCACATATAAGAAAGGAGATATCACAACATGCAGCCATTATCGAGGTAAAACCTTTTTGATCTGGAACTGGATGACATCAGCTCAAAATCGAGACCGGTGGAGAGACTTTTTGCGAGAGACCAGGACCGGACCCACATAGCTCGGTAGGCTAGCTCACATAAGCGAAGAGGATCCTGTTCGGAAAGTCATTTGCGGTGGGTGGATTTATGGAAGACGAGAGCGAGTCAAGCCAAGCCTACGTTGGAGGGATGGCGTAGACGTCCAGAGTTTAAGGATCGATGAAATCGGCTTGAAATCGGGACCGGTCAAGAGATTTCTTGCAGAAGGCGAGGACCCCGGTTGTAGAGCCAAATATGATGATGATGATGATGATGATGATGACGATGATGTATTAGTGGATTAAAAATGCATCACGAGATTTGGGCACAGCAAACAATCCACAAACAAACAAACATACAATTACATCCGGATGCGAACTTAATACAGAGAATTAAAGATTTTTAAAGGTTGTTGTCTCCTTGATTTGTAGCAATACATTTGTTGCGATTCCAAGTAAAGGGTGTTTTTTTAGGAGGTTTGTTTTTCGGATAGATGTCGTTTTATTTTATGACAGTTGTTTTGACAGCTCAAAGTGGCATTTCTACTCAGTATTGTTTGGCAAATCATTATGAATAGGTTAACTCCAGAACAACGTTTTCAAATCGTGGAAATTTATTTTCAAAATCAGTGTTCAATTAAAAATGTTTATAGAGCACTTCGTGAATTTTATGGTGCACATAATCGTCCGTCAGAGACCACCATAAAGAACGTAATTACCAAATTTCGGTCTACATTCACTCTTTTGGATGCCAAGCCACCGACAAGAATGAGAAGAGTTCGTACAGAAGAAAATATTGCTGTCGTTGAGGCCAGTGTCGAAGAAAACGACAATTTATCGATTCGTCGTCATGCTCAGCAAATTGGACTTTGTCCATCGACTTTATGGAAAATTTTACGTAAAGATTTGGGTTTGGTGCCATACAAAATTCAATTGGTGCAAGAATTAAAGCCACACGACCATCGTTTGCGCCGTGAATTCAGTGATTGGTCGTTAAATCAATTGAACGAAGATCCATTTTTTTACCGTAAAATTCTCTTCAGTGATGAGGCGCATTTTTTGTTAAATGGATACGTCAACAAACAAAATTGTCGCATTTGGAGCAAAGATAATCCACACGCCGTTCAAGAATTACCAATGCATCCTGATAAATGTACTGTTTGGTGCGGTCTATGGGCTGGTGGGATCATCGATCCATATTTCTTTAAAAATGAGGAAGGACGACGCGTTACCGTGAATGGAAATCGATACAGAACCATGTTAAATGAGTTTTTGTTGTCAAATCTTGAAGATATGGATATGGATGAAATGTGGTTTCAACAAGATGGTGCCACTTGCCATACAGCACGTGAGACAATCGACTTATTGAAAGAAACTTTCAACGACAACATTATTTCGAGAAATGGTCCGGTGAATTGGCCTCCGCGTTCGTGCGATTTGACGCCACTCGATTACTTTTTGTGGGGATACGTGAAGTCATTGGTTTATGTGGATAAACCTCAATCGATTGACGCTTTGGAAACCAATATTCAACGTGTCATTGCTGACATACGCCCTCAAATGCTTGAAAAAGTGCTGGAAAATTGGACCTCCAGAATGACATTTGTGAAAAATAGTCGTGGTAGCCATATGCCAGAAATTGTATTTAAATGTTAAATGCCAAAAAATTATCTACCAAATAAAAAAAAATTTTGGTCATTTCATAATTTTATATGTGTTTTATTCAAAAAAAAAATCGGCAACCTCTTAAAAAAACACCCGTTATATATTGATACTTTCTTTCGATACCAGTATTGAGTAGAGCTACTCAAAAGATAGCTAGCACAACACAAATGATCGCGAGAAGCCACGCCTTGGACGGCAACGGTCTGTCGCGCCGAATATTATTATTAATCTAAATAGAAAAACTAGTGATTTAAAAATATGTTGTTATTCTGACAGATTTATTTATTTATTTTTTGTCCGCACAAACGCATTTTCACGAGCGGTAATTTCGCACATAATGGAATTAAAATTTCCAAAGAGAATACGTAAATGTGGAAAATGTATGTCTGCCACAGAGGACATGTTATTATTTCCATTCAACACTCATACCACACACACAGTGGGTTAAAGGAAAGGAAATACCTCAAAAATATTAAAGCGACCACAAAATGAAAACATCGCACTGCAGGATGAATTCAATGAATTATTGATTGACTCTATTCAATTTGGGTAACGATAACGTGAACAAAACGATTGCACAAATGCACAACCAACACACAGATACACTTAAAAAGTATATCTGATTGCATACATATGCTTTGTTATTATTGCTTCCGGCTGGAAAATGCTTTGCATCCCGACTAACGTCTCAATTCGCTGTTGATTTTATTGATTGCGTGAGTTTTTTAGTTTTCTGTCTAAGTGTTGTTAGTTAGCAGTAGTTATGATAGTAGATATGTATTTACAAATCTATAAATGTTGAGTGCAATGGACCGATAGACTGAGAGCTTGGGTGTAAAATAATCATTGACTTCTAACCACCACAAATATAATATAAAGATTTGTAATTTCTGGGACAATATTGGGGAAATATATTATATATTTTTTGAAAATCAATTTGACTTTATATTGAATAACACAAAGTAGGAGCTAGTTTGAAGTCTAATGTGCGTCTCTGATGTTTTATCACATTATGTGATTGCTCAGTTCCTTCGTCAACGCCACCACATCTGACAATGCGATTGGTCTGTCATTCGGCCAGGGAACTGTATGAGCCTTGAAATGTTTTATTCTATTCTGGGTGAGGGCTACGCATACGAAGAGTATGTGCTCTGACGTTTCGTTTGGCTCGTTGCAGAATCGGCAGCGGTCCGTTTGGGATTTGCCCATTTTCAAAAGATGACCATGGAATGGGCCATGTCCTGTCAAATACCAGACTAGTGTTCTTAGTGTATGGCGGTCCAGTTCGATAACCCCTGTCCATATGACTAATGTGGTATTTTAGAAGCTTCTTGGCTTGTCCCATCCCAGCCTTGAATTCCATTCCGCTTCGATAGTTGTGTTTTCCCACTCTTTAATTTTGCTATTGATATGGCATCTGGAATAGGCAATGCTGGGATCTGGACCAGTGAAAGTTCCTTCTGCGCCTTTTCTTGCACAGAGGTCTGCTGGCTCGTTTCCTGATATGCCTGAGTGTACGGGAGACCACATTAGTGTGATTTTGTTGTTTTTGGGCAGTTCTTTTAAGTGGCAGAAGCTCCACGTTGTTTTAGAATGAAAGACTGGACCTTTTAGTACTAGCAGTGTTGCCTGATTGTCTGAGATTACATACATCTCGGTTCTTCTGTACCTTCTTCTAGTACACTCGAGGACTCATGCTATAGTTCCTGACTGGAATACCATTCAGGTCTATGATGTGATGCTGGCTCCGAATACTCCTGCCTGTGTGTGTTTTTGATCAGTCTGTATGTCTGTATGGAGTGCAGTGGAAGTCCTAGAAGTTTTTCCAGAGCTGCCCAACTGCACCCGTTGCACTTAGACAGATTAGTCCTTGTATTTTGTTCAGTTTTGAGCGTGTCGTTGATTTCTCTGTTTTTGGCTACCAAACCAAGGCCGCGTATGTGATCTTGGGTCAAATTTTGCTTTGGTATATTTTGGTAATTGCGGGTTTATTCCTCACGTTTTGCTAAACATGCGTTGACAGGTAAAGTAAGCTTTATTAGCTTTGTTTGAAGTATATATGATATTAGTTTTTTGTCAAACACGACCCCTAAAGAGTTGGCTTCTGGCATTAATTGAAGGGTTTTGCCTTGGAATTGTATTGCTGGTAGCGTTACTTTTTGTCTTTTGGTGAATAGGGAGCAAACTATCTTGTCAGGATTGACGCTTAGGCCAACCTCTTTGCACCATTCTTTGACTTGTTTGACAGCAAATTGCATACGATCTGCTATCGTGCTTTCGAATTTGCCACGAACTAGGTCATCTGCATCGCTAATATTTGTTAGGCCGTTGTTTTCTAGCCTGACGAGCAGCTGGTCCATCACTAATAGCAACAGAAGGGTCGATAGGAACCGCCCTGTGGACAGCCTCTGGTTGCCGCTATTGTGATGATTTCGTCGCCGAGTGAGGCTTGAATCTTGCTGCTTTGTAGCATGCTCATGACCTATCCTAGGATAGAGGAGTCGATGCCCCTTTGATCTAGCTCTATTTTTGAATTACCCTCGAAGCTTGTGTTGTCAAAAGCGACCTGTATGTCAGCGAAGGCGCATAATAACATTTCTTTGCTTCGAAGTGTATCTTCGATTTTGATTGTCAGCTCATGCAATGCTGTTTCCGTCGATTTGCCGGTCTGGTATATGTGTTGACTGGTATTTAAGGGAATTCGTTGGAGCGCGTTAGACCTTTTGTAATGGCCTATTATTTTCTCCGTGGACTTTAGAATGAAAGATGTAAGGCTGATAGGTCTATACGACCTAGTATCCTCGGGGGATATAATACTCTGGCGATTACCAGTGCACTTAGTCGGTAGCTGTGTCTACTTCTCAAGTACTTCTGATGTAGTCGGGTTCGCTTCCAAATAATAATTAAACTAAACTTCGTAAAATTTGCTCTATTATCTACAGTTTCGCGAATAGAGAACAATCTAGCAATGAACAGAACATAAGAACTCAATTGCCATACATAATACTTTAATTTTATAGAAAACTCCATATGATATTATATACATACTCCCAGTCCTAACAATACTGCTCAGCCCACAAATATGCTATGGTAATACAATTCAATACAAAGCTTATGCAATAAGGGCTTAAAATGCTCATCATCATGAATATATACATAATCGTACTTATAGTTAGTCGTAATAAATATCCCAACATTTATTTGGGATTTATTAGGTAAATATGGTTCCTAGTCTGAGTTGTAACCTCGAGATTATAAGATCATCTTTTTTTTATATTTCGCGGACGCTTAAAGGGGTTCGCACCCTTATAATGCCCGGCTATATGCTTCGCACAGCGTGGAGGAGGAAAAGGAGGAGAAAAGAGGCGATGTCTATGTGGCTTGTGTTTTGAATGCCTTTGAATGTGGAAATACAGAGCCTGGCAGAGCAGTCCACATATGTGTTGTACAGCTGAAGAACGAGTCCCTGAACTTAACTGTACGTCCGAATATGGGCTGGAGGAGTCTTAAACTGATGAGCATTTAGAGGTGGCATGCAGCTGTCAATGAGCTTGTGTTTTGAATGACTGTGGATCATAGTGATGTGAAAAGACAGAGCTTGGCAGAGCATTCAACATACGTGTTGTACGGCTGAAGAATGAATCCCTGAGCTTGACTGTACGTCCGAAGATGGGCTTGAGGGTAAACTGATGAGCATTTAGAGCGCCACGAGTATTGCGTTTGAATTCAAGGAGAGGTGGCATGCAGCTGTCAATGAGCTTGTGTTTTGAATGACTGTGGGTCATAGTGATGTGAAAAGACAGAGCTTGGCAGAGCATTCCACATACGTGTTGTACGGCTGAAGAATGAATCCCTGAGCTTGACTGTACGTCCGAAGATGGGCTTGAGGGTAAACTGATGAGCATTTAGAGCGCCACGAGTATTGCGTTTGAATTCAAGGAGAGGTGGCATGCAGCTGTCAATGAGCTTGTGTTTTGAATGACTGTGGGTCATAGTGATGTGAAAAGACAGAGCTTGGCAGAGCATTCCACATACGTGTTGTACGGCTGAAGAATGAATCCCTGAGCTTGACTGTACGTCCGAAGATGGGCTTGAGGGTAAACTGATGAGCATTTAGAGCGCCACGAGTATTGCGTTTGAATTCAAGGAGAGGTGGCATGCAGCTGACTATTTCTCTAGAGCACCGCTGATAGAAGAAGCGATATAACAGTGACAAGCAGGAAACGTTACTGCGGTGTTCAAGCGAATCTATTGATTTAGCTAAATTTTCGTCAACGATAAGTTTTATAGCGCATTTTTTTATTCGAGCTAGCTGATGCAAAGAAGTCTAAGGCGCATCAGAGTAGATGTTGTAAATAAATAAATAATGTACTGGGTGTACTGGGTGTACTGGGTGTACTGGGTGTACTGGGTATACTGGGTGTACTGAATGTACTGGGTGTACTGGGTGTACTGGGTGTACTGGTTGTACAGATGGAGTGAAATATTTCTTGCACCGGGCTAGAAAACCTACACATTTCGCGGCATTTTTGGCGACGGTAAATATGTGGTCATTCCAACGAAGCTTGTCGTTAGCGCACATACCGAAAATTACGAGATTTTCAGTTTGCTCGATGCAAGCCGAAAAGTGGAACCAGTCTTTGCACAAGTTTGGTGGAAAGAATTCAATTTTTTTTTTCTTTTACTACAATTAGTCTGCCATACAGAAATACTACTACAAAATGATAAATGAAAATGAAATGGTGGATACCACGTGGCTCTAGTGGTTAGTGCGTTGGACTTCTTAACAGGAGGTTCGAGAAAAACCAAGAGCATTTTTCACGGTACCACCTCTCGCGAATGCCTGACAAATGTGCGAGTGTAACAACTTGTCACAGAAAAGCTTCTGTTACGACCATAACATACCTACATATAATTCTATAATTCTAAACATTTCTTCAACTTTAATGCCTTACCTGATCCTAGACTGGACCAAACGAAAAGTTATCGTTCACGCTGGAGATTGATACAAAAAATAACTCAAGATTTTTGGCAAATATGGTCGTCAGATTATTTGGCGCAACTTCAACAGAGATCCAAATGGAAAGAAGTACATAAAGACATTTCCTTTGGTGACTAGTACTATAGTCAAGGACGATTGGTTACCACCAACTTAGTGGAATTTAGCCAAGATAACAGAGCTACATCCAGGCAAAGATCACGATGTCCGTGCAGGAACAGTCTATTGCAACAAAAGGCATGCAAAACGACCATTATCAAAACTATGCCCGTTACCGATTGAAACTGATAAGGAAGAACCAGAATCAGAAGACAGGAGAACAACGACCAAAGCTCATACGACCAAGGTCAACGCTGGAACATAAGGCCGTCAATTCCTTAGTGGAAAGGACAGGTTTTAAGTACCTTTTCTGGTTGTGCATCATAGCTATCGCAATGAGTTCCATAGCTTCTCAGCAAATCGCTAACAGTTTTGAAATTATACCATTTGAAATACAACCCGGTATATATTTTGAAGAGATCGGTCGAGTAATTATGATCGTTAGTTCCTGGAAGACCATAGTATTCTTTAATCTCACAACGTATTGTTCAGAATACTACATGTACAAAAAGTGTTTAAAACACATGAAGGAGATTTGTGCGACAACACCTTTGACACAAGCAAATTCATTGTTATGCAATAACACCTTAGAGCTATTTGAGCGTCAGCTTCAGCAGATAGACCTAAACAACGAAGTACTGCTGCACGCAAACAATGAATCACCACCACAGAGATCGAAACGATCACCGTTTGATTTTATTGGAACAATCACAAATGATCTATTCGGCATTCTGGATTAACGTTTCGCAAGCCAGTACGAAGAAACGATCGAAAGAATAAAAAACAACGAGCAACATCTACTGAACCTGACGAGTATGTTTCGACCAATCGACAATTGAAGATACTTACCAACATGATATCAGCACTAGGCAATCAGAAGAACGACGAACATGTGTTCCAAATATTCATATCGACTGCTTTTCCAAGTATTTTGACAATGATACATTATCAAAACACGCAAAACGTCCTGCTTAATGATGTATTAGCTACACATCGTGGTCAAAAACACCCATTAATATTGATAGTTCATCAACAATTAGAAACGGAATTGGCCCGCATCCATGACCACATTCCAAGGACTATGATAATACCTGGAGATCGGCACCATGAGTCAATCCTTCAACTGTGCAAGGCCTTACAGCCAAGGGCACGAGTTACAGAGAAAAAAGCATCATTATTGAGCTCACCCTGCCGCTTATGTACAATGAAGAGTTCAAGGTGTACAAGATCCTTCCAGTACCCACATTGCATAACAAAACCTTTATCGAACCGTCATCAGACTACATGATTGTTAATCTCCAAGGCGATCATTATTATACGATGAACGAAAACGCATTCTCTTCATGCGACCGAAGAGCCCTGGACTTTTACTGGTGCGAGATGCAACATCCTCTATACACAGCCGGGTCAACTGTATATTCCTGTGAAATATATTCCTGTGAAATAAACCTCTTAAGGCATACAAAGGAACTGCCTTGTTCATGCGTTACTCGATCAGTGCCACCGCAAAGTTTTTGGGTCCAAATGCACCACACAAGCACATGGATATTCAGTATTCCAAATGAAATCAGCATAGATGTCGCATGCAGTTCAACTGTAGTTCCAGCCAAGTTATCAGGAAGTGGTATTTTGAAACTAAATCCAAACTGTAGAATCCATCAGACAACAATGATATTGTTTGGAAAGCAGACAATCACAACACGACTTCAATCTTCGTTCTTTCCTATCCAGAATATCTCTCAATCAATTGGTAAGATTCAGCTATAAGCCAGAAAATGTTCCAGTATTAACGTCGGACATTACGCAGCAAAATCTCAAAATACAACAAGACATCGCCTTACAAAGAAGTCAAGAAACTTAACTGCACGAAGTACGAACACAAAAAATTCACCAATATTGCCTAAGCGGAATTGTCACACTCCTGACAATTGTGTTCATAATCATAAGAAGGCTGCCACGGAATGAACCAAAAGGTTACCCTTCAATTAACCCATCAGCCTGAACCAGCACCTAGAAGAATGGAAAGAAGAGCCTCACCACAGCAAGCCAGTTTCAGCCAACAACAATGTTCTTGAACGAACAGTTTGCAGTTTAAGAGATCACGCGGCGGCCCCAGCATGTTACGACAATAACATACCGACTATCGCCTATAATTTCTAAGCATTTCTTCAACTCAGCACATTTTGTTTTCCCAGCAAAATATAGATACCGTACACCTTACCTTGCATATTGCTGTTTTCCCTTAGTGACATATTCCCACAGTTTTCTGTTGCCCTCAGCACATTCTCTGGGAAAACATTTTCCCAGCTAATGTGCAAAATGCATGGTGTCTTATTGCTGTCTGGGTACGTGTTATTTTTGCTTTTATTTATCAATTTGAAAATTGTACAATTAGCATTAAAATAGTATATAAGAGCACAATTTAATTAATATAAATCAGTTCCTTTTTATAAAACCGAACCGCGTTGTATTTATTGACTTCCCCCCACCAGTGGTAAGGGCTCATTAAATAATCATAACTCATCATAACAGCTTCTCAATTCGTCTTTCGCATACGGCAACAAATAATCGATGTCCTCGCGCTTAAATACTATGCTCTTATCTTTCTTTATAGTTAAACGGTTGATAAGCCGAAAACGATGATTATTGTTTACAAACGACAGCTCCAAAAGTATTTGCTAAACTCCTGAAATGTGCGTAAGCCGTAAGCAAATAACCGACCACATCTCAATTAATTTTCAAGAACCAAGAGCAATAATAAAATCCGGGATACAAAAAAAAAACCTTTATTGCATATTATCCTTTTTGGAGTGTAATAGACCAACAAATAATATAATTACAGTTAAAGGAATTTATTCAAGGAAGAAAAAAAAAAACAAAATCCAGACAACCACAAACAAAGAAAAACGACAACAAGTAGTCCCGGCGCACAGCTGTCAATGTTATAAGTGGCACTCTGGAGCATTGCTTGCTTTTGTAATGAGTTCTTCTCCTATCAATACTTAGCAAGAGTATCGTCGATGTCTGGCTGAATATATGTCCTTAAGTAGCGTGAAAGCAAACAAAACTTTGAAGTAGAAAACCGAGAAACAGGACACAAATAAACCGTGCAAAGCGGATGCAAACAACCGCCATATTGGCATACGAGCGAGTACGAGTATATCCTGTGTTGATGTCCTTTCAAATAACATTCTCTGATTGTCTGTCCGTCTATCAGTCTATTTAGCAGCCGTCGTAAATGAGCCAATCACACATACACAGGCAATATGTAATTTGGAATGGTAATGCGAGACGTATTCCCGCTCAAACATTTTGACGTGTTAAGCTTTGGGTTTAGGGTCAATATTAAGGAATGACTGACGAGTATTTCTGATGCTGCTGCTGCTATTTAACAAAAAGTTTAATTAAGCCAAGTGTGGGATGTGTGTATCTAATTTGATGGTTGTTTAGATACTCGTAATTGTGAATAAGGCGCGAGTATGGCTAATTGGATTTTGATTTAGTGCGATAGACAAAGGTTTAGGTACTGCACCTGACTCAAATTACACGTCCATCGATTGCTATATCAACAGTAGTTCAAATGGAAGCAAGTTACATCGAAAATTTCTCTTTTGTGATTATACCAATAAAACCATAAGCTGCCGGTATTTCACTCGAATGCTAAAAGATTGCAAATGTCAACAAGTTTATTTGACGGCCCAATAAATAATGTATATATTTTTTTGGCTAAAAATGGAAAGACACGGTTTAATTGAAAAGTTTTGAATATAGAACGGAACCTTGTGGGACACAAGCATATTTATGAACAGTGGATCATCCAAATACAACCGCGATCCGGTCTTTGACTGCCGCAAAAAATCTCTCTAGCCATCCCGATTTCTAGCCTATGCCATCCATGACATTCCAACTGTCAGCTCTATAGACAAGGCCAATCTTCTTGCTTAACATTTCGCAGCTAGCTCTACGCTACCAGATAGCGCACTGTCGCCGCCTGTACTTGAAAGAATTGAATCCTCTATGGGACAGATTTACTTTCGTACTCGTCAAGTGGCTAGAGTATTAAATGATAACTGCTACAGTTTTGAAGGGTCATTCTTCAACGTTGGCTAAGCTACTGCGCAGGCTTTTGAATTTCTCTAATTCTTCTTGTTCTTTGTTCAGCCTCTTTCTAAAAAAGGCGAACGGTCATCTGTTTCCTCGTACCGACCCATTGCGCTAACGTCCATTCTAACATCCATCCTTTTTTAAATCCTGTGTTTGGCTTACTCAGAAATCTTATACAATACCTTGAATATCAGGAAATCCTTATTGACCAGCAGTACGGTTTTCGTAGGCAACCTTCTATAGGTGATCTGATGGCATATATTTCAGTGAAAAGAGGAAACAGTCCATTCATAAATTTGGTGAGAGCAAAGTTATGTCACAACGGCATTTGACAGGGTCTGGCATCAAGCTACTTTGTCGAAAATGAATACCTGAATTGATAAGACCATGCTTGTTTGGACCACTTACTACCTTTCTGAGGGTTCAATTCAGGTCGTATTGGACGGTTTCAAATCCACCGCATAAACTCCGGTTTTCCACAAGTCTCTGTTTTGTCTCCGACAATCTTTTTCACTTTCATTAATGATCTCCTAACCGTTATTTCAAATCAAATTCATTCTTTCGCTGACGACAGCACTCTTAGCTTTTCATGCGAGATGGCACTCTCTGCACGCCCCTGTTCATCAGCTCAAGTATAACTTGAACAACAACGTATGTGAGGCACGTTAAATTCTGACCTTGACAGTATGACAAGTGGGGACTAAACAATCGAGTAGAATTTAGCGCTTCCAAAACCTAATGCTGTCTTCTGTTCTCTAAGCGTAATCTTATCCCCTAACCTTTATCCATGAATAGATCCTGCATCAAACATGCACGGTATTTGTATAAACAACAAGCTTCGTTGAACGACCACATATTTGCCATCGCCAAAAATGCTGCGAAATATTAAGGTTTCCTAAAACTTCAAAATGTACTTCACTCCCTCAGACCTAACTACTAATTAACAGGTCATATATTCGCCCTAAACTTCAATACAAGTGTATTGTCTGGGCAGGTGCCCCCACCATTTGGCCTATCTTCGGACGTACCAATTAATTCAGTGCCAACCAATTAAGCCGCATAATAGTTATGTGGAATGAATTGCCCGACTCTGTGTATCCGCATTAGAAGTATGATCTGCAGTCTTTTAAGACACATGTGCATGGGTATAACATCCTTTCGACTCCCCAATTTCCTAACGCCAGCGCTGTGCTAGGCATTTTAGGGGTGCAGATCACTTAAGCGTGTGTAAATTATAAAAAAAAAATTCAAATTTGGCAACTCTTAACCCTTGCCATCCTGGTAAGCATCTTCTGTACTGTACTGTAGCTCATTTCGTACACAAAGGGATAGAGGGAAGGGCCTGGAATAGTTTCTATCCCATGTGGTCTAGAAGATAGTCATAATCCTAGTGACAAATGATAGGGTTCGAGGCTCCGGAAGATAATTTGCCAGTGACGGTTTTCTCCTTCGCAAAAAGGCGATCACTCCAAAGGAACTAAGTCCCTTGATGTTAGACCTTACCAAGGTCGCATTAGTACCGCGGGACTTGTCCGTGCCCATAGACAATAAGATTGACCGTAAGGTTGACCAGTCTGAGGACAACTGTGGTTGAGGACCCTGCTCGTTCTGGGGATGCAACGCGGGGTCTTATGGTTTACCCTAGAAGAGAGGACCGCTAAGTGGGAATAGTTCAAGAGCATGCTTAATGACGAAAGCTAGGAAAGCAGGGTTCGTCCCACTCTACGAATGATGGAGGGGAAGATGACCTGGTGGTTTTTGTTGAAATGGAGTTGCGTAATGGTGTAGTACATGTTGTCTGGGATCTTGACTTAATTCAGGATAGAGAAGTGACCTATTTAATTTCTAGTCTACTAGGAGATAGCATTAAGGCGAGTAGCGAATAAGGTCTTACTACCGCTCTATATAACCAACGGTTTATATGGAGTTGAATGCCTCATCTGCTACCAAAGGCTTTTTTGCATGAGAACTGTGCCACTGTGGCGTTACTAAATCTTCCTTGTATGTTAAGTTTCCAGGTCATCTTGCTGTACAAAATAAAACCCAAATACTTGGCTCTATCAGAGAATGTTAAGCTTATACCTTTTATGGAAGGAGGGTTAATAAGTGGAACTTTGTATTTCCTCGTGAATAGGACAGGCTCAGTTTTGTGAGGATTTACCCCTAAACCACAGCGATCTGCCCAGCAAGTTGGCTTGTTGAGAGCAGTTTGCAGGAGTTCCTTTAAGGTATTCTGGTACTGTCATGAGACGGCAATAGGAACGTCATACGCATAAGCGATAACTCTGCAGCCCTCACCTCTTAGGCTTACCAGCAGTTCATTAACCGCTAAGTTCCATAGAAGGGGGTACAGGACTCCACCTTGTGGGGTTCCTCTGCAGACAGATCTTCTGGCAGACGACACGCCAAGCTTTGAATAAATAATCCTTCTAGTGAGCAGAAGATTAATCAATTCGCCAAGCGAGGGAATGATAACTAGAACGTACCGGTGTGTGCATAGCCGTTTCCACAGACTTGCCTTTACAATACGCGCTCTGATCTATAGACAAAAGTCTTTTGTCAATGCGTGCGCATATGTTGATATCGACCAGTCTTTCCAGTGTCTTTGTAACAGGAATTATGAAAGACTGATTGGTCTAAGATCCTTTGGACTAACATGCGAGCATTTGGCGGTTTGGTATAAAAAGTACGTTTACTTCACCCCATAAAACTGACGTAAGTCTATTCATAATGATTTTCCAGATTGTACTAATAATAAATGTCAACAGTAAGCGTAATATAGCAGCTCGTTTGTCAGTTAACCCTTTAGTATATTCTATCTAAGCTAATATTCAACCTTTGTAATAGAAAGTTATTTCATAACTGCAGGGAAAATGGAATGCACACTTGATTGGCGTATATCTTCTAGCTCCTAATGCGCTTTTAAAACATCTAAGTGAATTGTCACTTTGCATTTATTGTACGTCTTTTCGTCAAGTCAATTAAGAACACTAGATGCAGACTATTCAAGTCTACCTTATAAATCAAAATAAAATACAAATTCGACGTGGAATCAACATTCAAGGAAGTACAAGACTCTCAATTAGCAACTAAAAGCTTAATTTATAAAAGTTTAAGAAATTTTCATCTGCATTCTAGGCAGAAGGCTAGGGGATTATTCAATTAGTTGAAAAGAATAAATGTCCATTGTGTTTGAGAAGAGTTTCCTACCTTCAAATACCCCTCCACCAACAACCTTCTTCTCCAATACTTTGCATTACTTAAAACCCGTTTCCTCGAACTACTAAAAGGATATTTGGAAAATGTATTTCAAGGCAATTGAGATAGCAATTTCGAACAGCCACCTGCACAGGATGAGGATGAAACTATTAACTCAATTTGAACTGACCAAACATCGATCTCGACATCACAGAAAACTAGAACAGCAGCAAGCAGGAGCAAACAATCATTGAGAGGAAAAAGTTTCTGAATTATCGAATTTCTTCACAACACAGGATTTATGTTCGTCCGGTAGCCTGTCGGCAGCATTCATCTGACTGAGTATTGATTTTATATGGCACTCATTCTGAATGTCACTGGCTCATTCTTTTCCCCAAATACAAGAACAGCCGAAACGAAGAAGGTACACACAATGGTCAACTTATCGGAGGGAAGATAAATTGACGATACTTGTATACATGTAAAATATTAATATCAGAACTCTGCATGAAAGACTTCAAGAATAATTCTGCACAATTCCTCAGTAGGTCATCTTCTGGAGTTGTCCTTTGGGGGAAATAAAAGTAAATAGTGCGAGCATGCGGTGTGGAAGGATGATGTGCTGGAGAAAGTTTAATTCCCTTTCCAATGTTATTCCAGAGTTCAATTTGTGCTGTTGATTACAAAACGAATGACATATGAACGTATTGATTGATGAGACTTTTTTTTATTAGCAATTTTGAAAGAGATTTCAAGGAATTCGATAGGACGGACATTTCAGTAGAATAAGGAATATTATTTTTGGACTTGTTGCGACATTTCAGAAGCAATCAATCAACATAAGACAAACTGGACATATTATAAGGTGGCATATGGGAAAACAGAACCGCAGATGTGTTCAAATCAAAATCTGTCAACATTTTAAGAAGAGATTTTTCTTAAATCATTTGGTTGTTGCAATTTTAGGATGGCTATACTAAACTCCAATCACACTACAAATTTAAATGGCCTTAAAAATGGATCAGTTCCATTTTATTCATAAAGGGAGTTCTTCCTTGACAATAAGTTTATCTATATAAAAAAATTAGATAGCAGAGAAACAATCTACTATATAAACGCTGGTGTTCCTCAAGGTTCTGTATTGTCTTCAACATATTTTCTTAATACAATATTGCAATATTGATGTCTTGTCAAAAGCAACGGAACCAAAACACTATAATGTGTTTATAGCGTAAGGTCGGTCAAAAATAAAACTCAAACCCTTTTGAAAGCCTTCGTCATATATAAGTAATAGATAGAATTATTCATAGATTGTAAAACTGCTTATTTAACACGCACAGCACGAAAGCCTTGTGCGTGTGTGTAATGTATTTGTTATTCTGAATTTACGGGTAACCTATATGGACATATAAATATTGCCTCTAACCTTTCTAAGCAAAACATTCGTGATAACTGACATTTAGATTTAAATGCCAATAACGTGACGGGTGTCAATTTGTCATTTATTTTCCATTTTTATTTGTTTTTATTTTTTATTCATTCACCTTTTCTATTTCAAATACAATTGTGGTCTGTGCGTTGTTTATCATAATATGACACCTCGGAAATTATATTTTAAATCGAGCGCTCTTTAACCCATTTTTTTTTTGGAAATATATAGTGTGGCTTCGACTGCCATTTATGCTTGACACATTAAATGATTGATTGCAAGTAGAGGCTATCAAAAGTAATTAAGATTCAGCCATCAGTAGCAAATGGAAAATAATAATATGTAGAATATAGGTATACAGGTGCTATACATATTCTGACTGGTGAAAGGACGATCAAACCTTCTCATTATGGCCGCCGGTAGTATTCCCCCAGAATCTGAATCACCCAAGATCTAAATAATCGTATAAAACCTTTAAATGGTGGTAGGTGCGATGCACGTTAAAACCATCATAACGGAACCAAAAAATAGCCCCAATTTGATAACTCATCGACGATAAAGAAACAACTACGTTCACGGTAGCCCTTACTCAAGCGGTAGTAAGTCTAAGCTCTGTAGCTGAGATATTGAAGGTAGAGTGTGCCCACCGCATTCAAAATCCTGTCATCACAACTATTGCATCCATAAATATAAATTGGCTCAAAAACAACAAGGTCTCGGTAACAGATTGCATGTCTGCGAAGCAGATCAATTATTATGGAGAGCCCGCGTAACATCAAGTAATTCATAAACTAATAGTGGCTCTTTGGGAGGAACTAATAATGTCATAAGACTGGAGCCTTGGCGCGCATATATAAAAGATATACCATAACGTGCAGAAGTTAGCCTGATATAATGAAGTTGAGTAACACGTATACAATTTTCTCAACAAGACAGGATAGTCCTATACGCTTAGTCATGAAAGAATTTGGCGGGAATAGCGGCGAGATTAACGATCTTCTATAAGTCCATCCAGATACTGGCTTGCGTAGACAACATTGACCTCGTTTGTAGAATCCAAAGTTTGGTTGCTTAAAGCTTAAACCCTCTATATCAGAGAATTTAATCAAAAATTCAGAGAAGCTGGTGTCAAAGACAATCATCATCATTCCAGTTCTAAAAATGGATCCAAGGCTTGTGTGCTCAACATAAAGTCCTTTCTTAGCCGTATTTTAGAGAAAGAGTCAGTTGGCCCTGTATGTAGAGAACAATGAATATATGACACATTTCCCTATGCAAAGTTATAAAAGGTAAATCAAAAAACTGTCAGACAAGATGTCCCTCAGGGCTCTATATTTAGGCCAATATTAATTACCACATTCATCATTAATTTGCAACTCGTATGCGTTGATACATTTCTAGGCAGACGATGTTCAGTTGTACGTAGCCCATCCTTTCGGTAAAGGATCAGAGAATGCAGTGCATCGTAACAGTTTTTGACTGATATCGAGTGTATTAAGTTGGAAGACAGCGCTTTAAGTGCTGCTTGGGTATCCGAAAACATATATAACATAGCGGCCTTCATTACAATACTAAGGTTAATTTTGATGCAGATTTTAATGGCATGGAGTTCCACCTGGAAAACCGTGGAACTTTTTCCCATTGGTATTGGGACTTTGGTGTTGGGCCCAAAGACACCAGCTCTAACTCACGTTTTCATCTTCGATCCATCTCTAGCTTCCAGTGCCAGAAAACCATTGCACCAGTTTACCCGGTCCATCTTCTGCATAAAATTTCCTTCCGAAACAGTACTCCATGCCTAAAATATCGGGAATTAAGCAGAACATGTCTCTGTCAGGAATTGATTCAAGAATTTTCAGGTGAACCACATAGTCACCCGGTTTGTACCCGTATTCTAGTTTCAGCTTAATAGCGCATCTAGCAGCCGTCTTCCTGCTGAAGATTTGCAAGAGTGAAAGCCCTACAACCGCTTTTAATGCATTCGTAGGGTAGGTGCGCATGCATGGCACACGTTATATATACCTAGACAGGCAATTCTTTGTAGCTTCTGAAGCTAAGTTGCCGTTGTCCGTTCAAGAACTTTCAGCCACCAAACAATAGACGCGTACGTTATAATAGATCTCACCATCATTGTATACATCCAATGAATCACTTAGGTGTTGATCCCAAGTTCTGCCGTAGAAGTGTCTACTGACCCACAAGGCCCCACAAGTGGCGCGTTCGATGGCGGACTCTATATAGGAATTCCAATGATACCGAGATATTCAACTTCACCGGAATAATATAACGTGGTTCCTTTGTAGATGATAGGTACCATCAGTCTTCTTTTCGTAAAAGGCACTAGAACGTTTTTGCAAGAATTGATGGATAGTCCTTCTCTGCTGCACCACTCTAAAATATATAGCAAAGCACCTTGCATGACACTAGGGAAATCGTCCGCATAATCAATGGCGATGTAGCGTGACCTCTGAAGTCAACTAAAAGATTGTCAATGACTGGGACTAAAGAAGAGGAGAAAGCAATCGTCCTTGAAGACATCCCTTAACTGCAGTCATAGACATAGACACTCCTCCTGATGAGGAAATAATATTTCGACTTTCAAGGATGGCCCTTATCTATACTGATTGGTTGAGTTTTCGATACCTCTGCTATTGATATTGCTCGTGAAATCAAGTTTTGAAGTGGTAAGAGTGCATCTATTCCACGTGTAATTTTGTTGCACCGATGCTGCAGGAACACTTAGACGGCAACCAGCTCTTCGTGTACGTAGTAGTAGTAACTCAAACTGCGCTATCTCGCTCTTGTTGACAGAATCCACAAACATTATGCCATGGATTTGTAGGATATTGAATGCACTTTAATATAACATTTGTAAAAAAAAAAATTTATCCGACAGAATTTCTCGAAACAATCATGTTATTAAATACAATTTAAGAAAAAATAAATTTTGAATTTGACGACATTCATATCGGTATGGTTAATTAATTAAAAAAAAAATGTTCACTATTTAATCTTAAAAATTTAATTTTCCTTTAAAAAAGATTAACAGTAACCTTGTAGCTGGAAGTGTTCAAGAGTTATAGGGTGTGAAGTCATGTAAGATCAAAAGTACGTTTTCATTCATTTCACAAACTTTCAATTTTAATCCTATTCTTGTTGACCTATTGCAGAAATATTATGAGTTGAAGTTGTAGAAAATTCAATGGGCTTTAATACTGCATATGTCAAAAAAAAATAACCGAAACCTTTTTTCAACATAATCGCGTTTGAAAATAAAATTTAAGAAAAAGAATTTATTTTTTTGACTTTGACGACGTTTATATCGGTAATTGTTTTAAGAATTTAAAAAAAATTACATTCTTTTAACCTTAAAGATTTAATTTTCTATCAAAATAGACCAACAGTGACCTTGTAGCTAGAAGGGTACAAAAGTTACAGGGTGTAAAGTGATGTAAGGTCAAAAGTACGCATCTCTGTTTTAAAACTCTACGTACATCACAGGGAGTTAAAATAGACCCCACTCCCATACAATTTTTTTTTCACGAAATTAACCAAGGAATCACCCCTTAACGGATACACCCTGTACATTCAAAGATTACCTCTGAATTCATTCTTTAAATATCTAGTTTTTAAGCACTTTATGAATTTTAACAAAGAACCTGGGGGGAAACTTTTACCTTTCCACATATAACATATGACGATTGCTTTGTATCTATTGCAAAAACAGATATATGCATTTGATTTATAAACATTATAGTTCCTAACTTATTATTTTATAAAGTAATATAAAAGCCCTCTTAATTTATTTTTACAAATTAAATTTGAAATTAATTGAATTGAATTGAATTGAAATGGAACTTCAATTAAATTTTGAAATTCTAATAATGCCCTTCGAAATTCATAGAAATGATACATATTTTTGTTCCATTTGAAATGATATGAGTGAATTTAAATATAGATTTACAGTTTAATCGAATTAGTTTTACGAATATTTCGATTATACTTTTGAAGGTAAAATAAATAATTTTGTCAATTACGACTGCCGAGCGTTAAACAGATAGATAGTATAATAATTACATTGACCCATTTATCCTCTGACTATGTAGATATAATTGAGATTTAATTGATATTAGATTAAATTTACATTTACAGAGATATTGAACAGAGTTATTGGGCCGGTAAAAGGCACGGTGCACGGTGCAACTACCAATTTTCTAACGCAATTGAATGAAGCATTCGGCTCAATTTTCAATTTGCCATCAATTAGTGACAAAATACACAAGTGACACATGTATTTCATAAACGGATCTATACGCAGAGAAAAAATTCCATTCACTTTTATTTAATTTTGTACCTGATACTCCTCTCTCTCCCATATATTGATTTATCTCAAATGCTGAATTGCTATTAGTTCTCTATTTACAGATTTTGATATAAAAAAAAAAAAGATTTCCTCTTTTTCTCCCGAAATCCAAGCAAGCAAAATATTACCTTCTCTTATGAATATGAAATTCACAGCTTCATCACAGCCCCATGCAAAGCAATCAACGACGCCAACAAAACCGAAATTATTTCCGCTCTGAATATCCCCAGCAAATCCAAACAGAATTCTGAATGGAATGGAAAAGTTTGGGAAAAAACTAAATTTGCCCAAATCAAAAAAGTAATTGAAAACGCAAATAGAAAATAAGCTGGGTCTTCGCAATGCCATCCAGCAATATTCATAAAATAGTAAATCTACAACACCAAGAAGAATGGGCAAATGAAATGCCGCATCCTCGCCCTGGTCATCGTCGTCATCGTCTAATCAGCATCATCGACACATATGAGAAAGGACATAGTGAATGGCACTGCAATTTTTACAAATCAGATTTTTTCAGCTTGCCTAGCATATGGTTTCCTTTTCAAATAGTGTCCAATAAAAAATGGGACACACACAAATAGAAATTGAAAACAAAATGTTGTCCTCTCGGTTGTACGGTTTTAATGGAACTGTATTTTTTCGTCGATTTATCTGCTATCTGTTATTTATTTTTGGAAGTGATCTGTGATCAGTCCCCCATTTCAACGAACCATTTTACCAACATGACTACATGAAAGTTGAGGAGAAAAAGGATTTTCGCTGATTTCCACTCTCGTTCGTTATTTATTCGAAAGTTTCGAGAGACAAATATTTTGCGCCTTCTATGCAATATAAACTACTGCTGAACTTTCCACAGAATAAAAATGGAATCAATCATTAGTGGGCGGGAATATCCTATCCTATGAATCCTATGAATGATTGAATACACTGGACAACTACTGCTGCAACTACTGTCGCCAACTAACATTTGAATAATTTCCAATCGGACATTGCACGATTGTATAAAAACTAAAATTGACCTAATTTTCTTTTGTAGTCGGCGCTAACAAGCGCACTATACAATTGATACAACGTTTTTTTTTTTTCATCGAAGTTCTTGTGAGTAGTTAGAGCAAATGGGGTCAGTTTGTATAACACTCACCTCAAATCGTTTATGGGAACATCTTTAAACCATCACGTGGTGACCTTCGGTAATTTTCCTCCAATACAGGAAAAGCGGAATGATCGGGCTAGTCCCTTCAGGTTAGCGCGAGGCCAATAACTTCGCCTGTAAAAAATTATTATTACGGAACCCAAAATCAGCCTTTGATACACTGATGATCGACGACGACCTCGGCAACGAAAACGGCTAACGATTTAAGAATTTTCTCAAGAACGTACGTACGCTCACTGTATATAGCTCACCGATACCCTATCCAAGTATAGTGCTGACATAACAGCAATTCAGGAGATTCCGTGGACGGGGAATGGTGTCTTACAAAAATCAGAATATGATAGCTGTCATGCAAGACATCATGTGCTTGGGGTGGGGTTTTGTAGTCAGCAAAAGAATGAAACCTACCGTTATCGGCTTTAAAGCAGTAAATGACCGGCTATGCACCCTTTGACTGCGGGGCAGATTTAAAAACATAAGCCTCATTAACGTTCACGCACCTACAGAGGATTCCCCAGACGACGAAAAAGAAGAATTCCTTGAATCAGTCGAACGGGAACTCCATGACTGTCGTCAGTATGACGTAAAAATCATTCTGGGGGATATGAATGTGAAAATAGGTAGGGAGCCAGTATTCAGGCAGTACATTGGCACCCATAGCTTACACGAGAAGATTAATGACAATGGACAACGAGTCTTAGAGATGGCAGCAAGCAATAATTTGATCGTTGCGAGTACAAGGTTTGTGCGTAAAAATAGCCACCTGGGTATCTCCTGATGGAGCCACTCGCAACCAGCAACCAACCGCCGCCACAACTCGAACCTGATGATGGTACGAACGTACCGAGGTACCAACGTCGACTCGACCCACTATCTTGTTGGTATGGTGCTCCGAGCGCGGATTAACCCCAGGTAGGTGATGGAAAAATGTCGGGAGTTTCAAAACTCACTACACCATCTTTTTATAGACTTTAAAGCCGCCTATTATACCATAGCCAGAGTAGAACTTTATATGAGCCATGAGAGAATTTAGCATCCCAAATAAACTAACACGACTATGTAGGTTGACTATGACCAATCTTATAAGCCAAGTAAAAATATCCGGATCACTATCTAGCCTTGGCTCAGTGGAAATGAGCATGGCTACTGAGCAGGGGGTTGGTGGTTCGAATCCCAGTAACACCAAAAGTATTTTTCACAGTGTCCCACCTCTCGCAAATGGGTGACAAACGTTCCGAGAGTAATAACTTGTCACGGAAAGCTTCTCATTTTCGCCGTTCGGATCCGGCCTTAAATTGTAGGTCCCTTCCATTTGTGTGCAAAAATATACATTCTCAACACAAATGGTTGCCAGAAGCTAGGCCTTGGACCGCAATGGTCTGTCGCGCCGAATATTATTATTATTACTATCTAGCCTATTCAACATCTATAACGGGTTCCGACAAGGGGATGTACTGGCCTGCGTCCTCTTCTACCTGTCGTTTGAGAAAGTGTTCCGAACTCCGATGTAGGGTGAGTGGAACAATCCTCTATGAGTCCTTTCAGATACTGGCTTACGCAGACCGTATTGACATCATTAGTAAAAACCCAAGAGCTGTACGCGAAGCTTTCATGCAAATCAGCGGATGGCATAAAAGCTGGGGCTGCACATGAATGAGATAAACAAAATACATGTTGGCCATGTCTGTGAGCAGAAGATTCAGCATTGATCCCTGAATTAAAAAAGTGGAGAACGAAATTGAAGTAGTGCAATCCTTGACACTTTCGGTTCAAGTTGTTGTTTTAAGCCTAATAAGGCCTACTTTAGTCTGTCAAGACTTTAACCATAACATTTTAGCTACTGGTGTATAAGACAATGATCTGAGACTTGGGTGCTTAGCAAAAAGCATTCAGACGACTTAGCCGCGTTCGAGAGGGAGAATTTTTGGCACTGTATGTGAGGAAGGATGATTCCAGAGACTCTATACGCGTTACCGCGATGTCGACATTATGAAGAGAATTAAGCTCGATTGGATCCGGTGTACAGGACACCTAACGGGCAATAGTGAAGAGGATTCTGCTTGGAAAGTCCTTTGCGGTAGGATATATGGGGCACGAAAATGATGCTGGCTAAGCTTGTGCTGCAAGGATGGCGTAGACTAGAGCGTTCATTGTTAAGAGATGCCTAATTGGCTTCAAATCGGGACCGGTGGAGAGTTTTTTTTTTTTTTTTTTTGCAGGAAGCCAGGACCGGTTCGCGGTTTTGAGTATAGGAGGATGGTGATGTCATTTTCGTTAATGGGTGGAAAACTCAGTATTGAAAGCAACGTAGCGCGATCATCCAATCAGATAATAAAAAGAAATTTGGACAAGTATGTAGAAGTGGAGTCGGATTCGGATAATCAAAGGCTGTTATTATGTATGTATGGGCTAGATTTTTATATATCAATAGCCAACTTGCCTTTAATCTCTTAATATCATGTCCATCTAATGAATGAAAAAAAAAATTTTTGCCCATCCCACACATACGAATTTTATTTCTTTGTTCAACTGACCATCCAAGTGTAGTGGAAAGCGAATTAAAAAAAACAACCCGTAAAAATTAAAATTTTTCTTGTAAATTCTCTAATCGGGGATACACACACACACTGCGTGCTCGTTTTGTGGCAAAATCATCCACCAAATGACGCAGCGGCAGCGAACAGCGCGGCTCACAAAGCACAGAGCTCAGACTTTGCCGTGATCTGATGCGATATAGCGATATTTAAAAATTGTATATTGGGGTCCCAAGAGGCGGATCGCTTCAAATTTTTACAAAAAGTGTTTTCCATCGAAGACACACATGTGTACAAAATTTAAAGAAAATCGGGTAAATTTTGTAAAATATTTGTATGGGAGCCCCCCGACCCCGCGGCCCGAGGGGCCTCAAATTTTAATAGAAAGGGTTGTCATGGGAGGCATACATGTGTGCAAAATTTTAATAAAATCGGGCTGTAGGAAGTGGGTTAAAAATTGATCACAAGATTTGGCCAGCCAGCCACGGGCAAGTGAAGTTAATATAGAGAATTTAAAAAATGGACTTTTGTGAGTGTTAATAATCTTATATTTCCAATATTCGTGTCAAACAATTCGTTCGTATTTAGTAAATGACATTAATAAGTTCATCCAAGCATTTCATGATATTATCTATTTAACGCACAATTTGCCTATTTTTGGCAATTTAGTTTTTACGTTTTTACCCCTAAATAAAAGTTACAGGCCATTAGCTCATTACTGTTTATGTGTAGTAATATTAATGGATCGGACCTTCTGGGTTATCGGGTTCTTTTGTGCATGGAGCATTGTAAGGCGCACCGGATATCTCTCATATAAATAAAACGAGAGGCATTTGTGCTTAAATGCTAAATGGCGTAGACATTTTTATTATTTGTGGTTTTTTTAGAGAGCCAGTAACATCTTAATTTATTATTGGACAGTAGTTACCCATCCTCAAGTAATGGCTAATAAAATGGTATAATCGCTAGCATTTAAAAATTTGTAATTTAGTATACAATGTTGAATTTTAAATTTTCTCGCCTTTTTCATATTTCGTGTTTTCGTATTTTCAAATTTTTTTATAAAGGGTTTTTCAATAAGAGCACTTCAACTTTTTTTTTGAATAAAACACAAACTGTTCGACTTTTGAACTAACTTTTTTTTTATTAACGAATTTGAACATATACATATGACACATTTAAGTATCAAACTCGATTTCTTTTGCATGACCACCGCGTGCACGTTTTACGAAGTAAGCCTCATCGCTGAAGATGATTTTTCGGTTAAAATCTGCATCATTTTCGATTTGCTCTTGAGCCCAATTCACGAATCGGCGTCGCTTCAAATGGTCAAACGGCTTTAGTTGTTGTGTCAGCTTGATCTTATACGGATGTAGGCCAAGATCTTTACTATACGGTCGATTTTCGAACGGGCTGACTTGTTAAATGGACCGTAAAATGGCCGTAAGTTTCTTAAAGTAGCGGCAACAGAACGATTATTTTGATAAAAAATTTGCACGATTTGCAATCGCTGTTCACATGTGTAGCATTCCATGATGAAATGTATACTAATGAAGTTTCCAAATAATAAAAGAACAATAAAAAATATGGCGTCGTTCGCCGTCCCTATCGGAGAAAAGTTGAAGCCCACCTGTTGAAACACCCTATATAAGGAAATATTCAAGAAAATCGTCAAGAAAATTAACATCTATTCGAAGAAATATATTTATCATAACAACTTTGTTTCTTTTGGAGCATGTAGTCAAGAGTGGTGATGACTGAAGTAATTCATATAGATACTACAATGTACCAAATATTGTAAACAAAATGTTAGGTTAGGTGAGGTTGAAGTGGCCGTCAGTCAAGACCGACGCAGTTAGACCATTAGGGTCCATTGTGATACCACAAGGATCTAAACAATCCCACGCCTACTCGTTGAACCAGTTGGAGCTTCGTATGAATAGACTATTTATATCAATTTGGTTTAGATCGTTGAGATCATTGAAAAAGAACGCTCCCAGATGGAGTTTCCGCCTATTCGAGAAGGCTGGGCACGTACAAAGTAGATGTGGAGTGGTTTCATCCTCCTCTGCATCCATGCAGCTTCTGCAGAAATCGTAGGAAAAGACTCCCAGTCTTTCTGCATGCTTGCCTATGAGACAGTGTCCTGTTATGTCACCTATAATGGCACTAATGTGCAGTCTGTGTTGAGAGATCAAACACTTGGAGCGCTTCGGATCCAGCTTGGGCTAGATCTGCTTCATTGTTATGCAAGTTGTACCATTTGCCCATCTATAATTAGTTTTTAAAATAGCATCCCGTTTTAACATAAGTTTGCACGTAGCGATTGGCATACCTAGTGAACCATATTCAGGCAATAGGGGTAGTGTTTGGCGAGTTCATCGGCCATACAGTTACCAGGAATGTCTCTATGCCCCGGCATCCAGCACAAGTGAATGTTGAACTGCTCCGCCATCTCCTTAAGAGACGATCGGCAGTTCCGGGCAAAAAAATCTTTGTCACTACATAATTGAAAATTCCATAACATCATCATTAATACTTATTTTCAAAGGGGCTGAACTGAACTAAACTGCTGATGCTTGATGCGCCTTTTGTAACTACTACCTCGACGCTTTCAAATTACGAATTGCTATCGCCTATCCTTCCACTCGTCGAACACTCCTATTGGAAAGATAAACTTATTTAATTGTATTGTTGATATAGTTTTGAATAAAAATCATACCTCCAGGACCAGATAGTTTTAAAAAAGTCGCCTTCAATGCTGGCAAAAACATAACTGACTCTTTTATTTTATTTTTAAAGTTGATGGAAATTCTGATTAACCGGTGGCTTATATTTTCTTCTTCTTTTTATGTCCTATATCCCTTTGTGGGTCCTAAAGCCTCTACTACCCCTATGCGGCTCCTGGCAATGAGCTTCAGCTCTCTCCAACTCTGGCCCAATTGCCGTGACTACCCCTCAACTGTTTTGCGCCATGTACTTCTCGGACGACCCATTCTTCTACCATCCTGAGATAACGGATTCCATTGCATTGCGTTGTTTGCTATGGAATTGTCGCATTTTCGGAGTGTATCACCAATCCACGGCCACTTCTGTCGTTGGATGGTTGTGCCTATTGGTTCCTGACCCGTTCTCTGGTAAAGAGATACGTTTAGGCCAGAAAACTTGTGAAACTCCTTGCCTCGCCACATTAAAAGAATGAATAATACGACCTTTATTTTATTTTATTTTTTTGTTTCTCTTCTTTTTTCTTTTTTCCTCTTTCTTTTTTTGCCTTTAGTCCCCTCTGACAATGGTACGAACTTTACCGAAGCAAATAAGAGGATAAACAAAATATGGAGCCAGATTAAAACACAGAGAACAAGGTCCGAAAAGCTATCCAAGAGATTGTATAGAAATTCAACCAGCATTACAGCCCTAACTTCGGTGAACTATGGGAAGCAGCCGTTAAGTCAATGCAACATTTTATGAAGAATCACTAATCTGAACTATGAAGAATTTAACTCGCTATTATATCGCATCGAATTTATCCTTAATAGTTTACCAATATATCCAGAGCCACCAGAAGCAAAAGACGCGCCCGCCCTTACACCCTTTCATTTCATCACGCAACGCAACTTTAAAAACTCCGTAGTCGATGCCGGTCCGCCAACTGCTGATCCGATCAGAAAATCGCTGGCTACATGTGCAATAACATCAACAACAATTTTGGGAACAGTTCCACCAGAAGTACCTTCATTCACTACAAAAGAGAAATAAATGGAAGTTCCCTTCCCGACCGAAAACTCGGGATCGGAGGTGTGGTGTTACTTGGAGAACCAAGTATAACTCCCACAGATTGCAAAATGGGCCATATTATTGAAAGCTATCCTTACAGTAAGGAAGACGTCCGCGGAGTGGACGTGAAAACAACCAAACGCGAGGTAGTTCATCGTGCTACAAATCGTTTGGTCCCACTGTTCCCAGAAGACTCCCAGGAAGAAACTGCCCTACGCAGAAGTAATCATAAGAAAAATTTCACCACCTCGCTACAAACTCGAGACCTTTTATGCTGGCTCGCTCTCAATACCCCAACATCAAACGCCTTAGAAGTTCAACCACTCACTCCAGGTCTTCACATTCATTCGTTGGGAGACGCTTCCATCAAATATTTTGACTTGGAGTTCTCTGTCGAAACCTGTTTGAATTTGTCTTCCGATTTGATTGCTGTTGGCACGTCCACTAATGATTTCAAATGACTACTGCCAACAATTTCCGAACAACAAAACATCAATATTGCTGGACCCTAGAAGAAGCGGTAAGTGGTCCTTCGAGCGGGATATGAACCAGCAACCTATGGACGGAATTTACGACTAAGTTGAAGAAAACAAGTGGTGGAAAAAAGCGTTAAGTCCTACACCAGATTCTCTTTCGGACAGCTGCAGAACAAAACGAGCCAAAAGTGAATTCAATAAAATATATCTTTTGGGTACGATACCAACGAAGTTCTCCTCCTAGTACACCTCTCATGACAACACTATATATGGTCAGATTTCCAGGATGCAGAGTTTCTGGCACTCAATTCAACATTACGTCTCCCACCAAAGAGTTCGAGAAAATGAGGAAAGTTTCTTCCCCCCAAAAATCGACTCAAGCGAGATAATTCTAAAGGACCTTCGTATTGCTATTTTAAAGACAAAACTCTAATATGAGTTGAATGGATATGACTGGGACTCCTGGGATCATCAGTACTGGTATTTTTGAGTAGGAAGTGTATGTACCATACTCTGCATTGCTCTCTGTCTCATCATTGCCATAAGCAAACAGCGCTAAAAAAAAAGAATCAGAGATTGCTCGGGTCAGTGACCTCAACAAAGAAGATAAAATACCCGGAAACTGGGTACGTACATAAATGACCAATCGCCATACGTTATCCAACATAACCACGGAAGCAGTCTAGATTCTTCTTCCCTTCTATATTACAACTTACAACCTTATCAAGCCGGGATTTTGTTGATTACAATTAAATGTAATAACACAACAAAACAAAAAATTACAAATTAGCAGAAATAAACTGGCACAAAATTTTGTATTATTTGCACTATCAGTCTTTTTTTGTGCATACACATACTCCGCAACGATTATGGGTCATCATCGACGGGATGTTTACCACAAAATCATAACATGCACAACAATTAAGCTTGTCACTAATTTATAAGATATCGTATCTTACTGTGAATAAGAGTTCGTCCAAAGATTGCAATTTTCTCATGAGATGTTAAACGGAACCGGCTATTTTTTGATCACCACCCGTGATAGTAACAAAAGAACAAGCCGGAAGTAGGTTAACGGCTGGAGTGTTAAGTTTCTCTTAGATGACAAGAGACAAAATTTGGTTTCGAAAGCATTGAATTGTACACTATGTTCTCCCCAATTTATTTTGCTGTCGTTTACTTTTTGAGTTCCACTTGCCAAGGACGCTCCTAAAACATTATATGAAAATCTGAAAGTACTGTCATCAGCGAAGAAATAAATGAGAATAGAAGTGAATGACAAGTGATCAATAAAATGAAGATGAAAAAGAGTATCGGGGAGAATATGCAGCCCTGTGGAAGACCATCGTTTATGCGGTGAGTTTCAAACTTTAAACCAACTTGGATTGAGTCTTAAGAACTGCTCAATTCAAGTTATTTTAATAAAAAAAACTAATCCATTGAAGCAGATTTTCATCAAATACAAAAGCACATATTTTTTTCAAAGGTGCATTCCCTTTTCAAAGTAAGGCTTTTACCTCTACCGGTAAGGTAAGGTTTTTTACTCTTCCATGGTTTATATTGTTGAATTGCAGTGCCTTGAAAATATCAAATTTGACTTCTTTTCCACCCGAAAAGTGTGATTCCATTTTTATGTGCCTATGGTGCATACAATGTCCTTGAAAGACTTTGGTATTATGATATCCATGTAACCATAATTTTGTTGACATCTTTTTGCTTCTTCTTTTTCTCCTAAATCACTATAAGGCTGAAAAAATCCCATATATTCGTTCTTAATAAGACCACAATGAACTGTGCTTTGTTACACCAAATCTCTCAAATGCCTTCAAGTACGTAAGCTAACAAACACTTTTCTTCCTTTTTTAGCTTAAATCAAAATTAATACGAAAATCCATAAACTCGATTCGAGTAAGCGTGTGTGCTTAGTCACCGAAATTTATCGGGAATCACGTAGCATCGCACCCACCAATAAAACCGCTGACGTTATAGCAACCTTCCACAAATCGTACCGTCGATTCAATAATAATTTCCACTCAATACACCAAGAAAGTATCTCGGTGATAGTGTGACTTATTATGATCGAGCGTGATAAAGCACCAATTGCGAGTGTATTTCTGCAAGTCGATTGAGCATTTGAGTCATTCATCACACATTAACACACAAAAGGTGGATTGCTATCGGTTGAGGTAGTAGGCATAGTCAGCAAGCGTCCAGCCAATTATATTAGATGCAAACTACCAGCCGTGTGCTAGCAAATCTCTTGGTTCTATTATACTCATAAGAGGCAGGATTAACATTCTGCGATTTAACTTATCCCACTTTTGCTCCGTCAAAGAGCCATCTATCAATGTTAACAACGGATCTGGCCTCGATACACGAAACCATAATCCCAAAATGGCCAAAACTACATCGCACAACGACGGTTAATAAATTTTTCAGCGCAAGCGGGTAAATCACCTGCTCCCGTTCGCCTGATTTCCACCATAAATCGTTTGCACAGACCATCCTGAAGAACTACGAGTAAGATATACGAAGCTAATTCATCTCGCAACAAGCACAACCGGCGGTGACACGTGAAGACCTGCGAATTTTATTTGGGTCAGAATGTTTTTGGATTTATTATTTTTTGGCTAAGAAAATGGATGGGTATGTTGCCGAGACAGGGATACAGAGAGTATAAAAGGAGCATTATTTACGTTTAGAAGATCCTTTTTGCAAAGGATTTTTATACCAAAATTTTATTGTTTCAATTTTAGAGCCTTTATTTTTACTTTTGTTCTATCAAGAAAAGTTTTTATCCGATGACCAATTTGGCCTTGGACGTAATATCAATAAAATTCAGCAATACTTTTTGGAAACTTTTCAATTGAGCTACAGTCAAAAGAAAGAAAGGACATTTTCTTTTGTCTCTTGAAGATGGAAAGTTTTAAATTACGGTTATTTGCGACAACAGGAGCTTTGTGTAAATACATTTTATGGCTAGCATACAAAGGAGCGCGATAAAAAATATTTTATTGCCAGCCGAATTATTTGAATCCTTGCAGGTACTCGTATGCGAGACAGTGTAAAATAAATGTCACAGTTTGTCACGTAATCATTCTCTGTCTGATTTATAAGACGTACAGATTGACTGTAAGGTCGCACGAATGTGACTGAGATGTTATATAAGTAGCGTAATGTCTTTAGAAACATCATCATCATCATCATCATATTTGGCTCTATAACCGGTGTCCGGTCCTGGCCTCTCGCAAAAAGTCTCTCCACCGGTCCCAATTTTGAGCCATGCTCTACAGTATATATTCCTTATAATTATTTAAATTTAAGAAGCAATTTTGTATACCGGGGGGGGGGGGGGAGGTTGAAATACATGTTCTGTGATAGCTAAAAAACACAATTCAACACTACACTCCGTTGACCCACCTCTGTCTTACCAACACTATTCAACTCAGCAACCCAAAAAACTATTGATTCGACACTAATATCAATATCGACCACCGCCCTCCAAAAAAAAACAAGACCCTCTCAAGAACCTGCAAACCACTCGAAGCGTGCACTAATTAAACAAAAAACACATCTGTCCTACCAACGCTTTCCCTTCTCAGCGACCACGAAAACTATGGATTCGACACGCCCTCCAAGACCCCTCAAGACCCCATCAAGACCTTCAAAATCCTTTGAAGCCTGTGCTAAATATAAACGATTGAGCCTCACCCACATAACCTTACAGAAGAATGACAATTTTTTAGACGTAGATACTATTTTTAAAATTCCCTTATTTACTTCGAGATCTTGGATCTGCCTCTTTGTTTGTCTGACTGTTTGTCGTGGAATCTTGCGATCAATTTATAACCCAATTCCCGAAGCCTTATTTTATTTACATTTTCATTTTGCACACATGTGTATTTCGGGTGACAACACTTTCTATTAAAATTTGGGGCACTTCGGACCTCAGGGCCGAGGGGTGCTCATATTATTTTTTTTTAAATTTTCTTCCAATTTTATACACATGTGTATCTCCGCTGAAAATTATTTTTTGTGAAAGTTTGGAAGTGATCGGGCCCTAGGGCCGAAGGGCTCCCATTTTTTTTTTAAATTTTCTTGAAATATTGTACACATGTGTATCTTCGATAACAAGACTTTCTGTAAAAATTTTGAAGTGATCGTGTCCCAGGGCCTAGGTGCTTCAATATAATTATTTTTATTATTACTATTTAAAAGACCCCTCAGGACCCCCTCCAGACCCACGAAAGCACCCGCATTAAAACCACCCAAGACCCAATTTATCGACTCAAAACCACTCAGGACTCCTTTTAAAACCATATCATGACACCTCTCAAGACCACATCAAGACCCACTCAACACCCTCCTAAAACCACATAAGACCACCTTGAGACCACTCAAAGACCCCCTTAAGATCCACTTCTGCACACCATAAAGACTCATTTAAGACCCATTCCATCGATCCAGACCCACCAAAAGACCTGGTTTAAAATCCTCTTAGGACATCCTGAAACCCCTCTTAAGATCCTCTGAAGACGATCTCAAACCCCCCCCCCCCCCCACCTCAGGACCCCCTCAAAATGCTTTCGAGAACGGCCACAATACCAGACACAAGAGCCTCTCAAAACCACCTCAAGACACCTCAAGACCACCGAAAAATCACCCCAATACACCACTCATGACTCACTTAAGACCCCACTAAAGACCCCTTAAGACTACTACAAGACCACTTCAAGGCGAGCCGTCATCTCTTTCGTCGTACCGACCAATTGCACTAACATCCATACCTTCCAAGTTCATGGAAACGCTGATCAATCGTAAGCTTATGCAATACATTGGATCACGTGAAATCCAGCAGTACGGTTTTCGAAGGAAACGTTTTACAGGTGACCTGATGGCTCATCTCAATGAAAAGTGGATATAGTCTATTCACAAATTTGGTGAAAGCAAAGTTGTTGCACGCTGGGTCCGGCATCAAGCTCTTTTGTCAAAAATGATTGCCTATGGAATTGATAAGACCCTGCTTGTTTGGACTAGTAACTACCTTTCTGAACGTTCTATCCAGGTCGTATTGGATGTATTCAAATCCAATGTCCACCTCATAAACGCCTGTGTACCCCAAGGCTCTGTTTTGCCTCCGACACCCTCACACACACTTCTATACATCTTAAAGGACCCCTTAAGACCCCGCAAAAATTTCCTCAAGACTCTCTCTCACTGAAGACCCTCTTAAAACCACCTCAAGGCTCCTTAAGTCCAGTCCAATACTACAAAACACGCCCTCAAGACCACTACCCCACCAAAAAAAAAACCCCCTCTTAAGAACCTCTCAAGAAGCCTTGAAGACCCCCTTAAAACCGTCTCAAGATCCTCTCAAACTACCATAAGATCCTGTCAAGACTTCCTAAAGAACCCCTTAACAACCTCATCAAGACCCTCTAGAAGAACCTTCAACACTTATCACCGAAAATATCCTCTCTATTGAATCATTTCCCATTTAACATAACGCACAATTTTGAAGCATATATGTCGCTATAGAAGTTTCACTTAAAAAGTTCTATGAAATAGAAGGCATTATCGCGTGGTAACCCGGTAACAATCGGGCTATACAAAGGCCGCGACCACCAATAATGACCGGATATTTGGATGTTTAGAAAATCCACTCTGAAGCGTTAAGCAAAGAAAAACGGAGGTGTCGGCTCAATTATTTTCAAATACAGCAATTTACAAAGGTACGGTAGGCTCCGTTGGTCCGGGCAATTAACTCGTATGTACGAATAGGATCCTGCTCAGAAATTTTTAGTTAGAATTCATAGGACAAGACGTCAATCAATGACACAATTCAATGTTTTGCTTTATGCGTGGTGTATACCAGATGGATCATAGTTTTGGAATGCCTAACTTACCTTAATGAAACTTTTAGAGCTTTTTATGGGCTAATGTGGTCTGCCAAGTAGTAAAAGCCAGACTATAAATCTAGAAAAAAACTTATGCTGGGTTTGCTAGAACAAAATATTGTTCCACTTCTATTAGACTGAGTTGCTTTCATTATATTATTTGCATTCAAGCTACTTGCACTCCTCTTCCACGATTTATCTGCTTTTACATGAATTTCCTCAGTCTCTATTCAGAGCACTTTGGCACCGGAATAAGCGCTTGACTAAGTCGATTTAATTCACTGAAATGCATTACCTAAACCTTGCTATTAATAAAAATTCACAGAACATCTTCCACTTGTTCCTTAACTGTACTTCAATAAAAACTATTTCGCTATTTTAGCAAAAGATTTATTTACTTCCAGACATTAATTAGTTCCCCTTTTGTTAAAAACTATTGTCTTTTCATTACTTTTCCCTAAAATTCTTGTGTCGTTGCTACTTTGTTATTTAGGGGGAATAATTTGACCGTCTTATTACAAGCGCCGACAAAATGCGGGCTCAACAATTGAGTCGAGTCGAGTCGAGTCGTCTACTCACCGTTACAATTGTGGCCACTTACATTGTCGAGATCCATTTGTAAAGTACCAGTTCCACCACCTGCAGGAAAAGTTTCCTTAACATTCAACTTCTTAAATTAAATGATTAAGCGGCTTGTAGCTGCTTACAACAAAGAGGCTCACATCATGATAGGAGAGCTGTACAATATAAGTATACGAAACATCAATAAAAGAAAAGTCTCACAGAACGGAAACGGCTGATAGCCATCCGGTAAAGAGAAGAACAAAAAAAAAAGCCCACCCTCATTCCACGAATGGTGATTGCGATACACGCACACAAGCTTCGCAAGTTTGGAAAACTTGTTGCAAGTAAATATTTATCGCTTGTTTCAGTGAATTCCGTTCACTGTCATGCTATACTTGAGTTCCAGAACTACATTCGAGTCGCCTTCTTGCCACCATCAACAGCTAAAGGATGAAATGAAGTTGTGTTTCCCGCTTTCGTACAAGAGTTTTCCTATACGAGTGCATTGTGCATTATATCTGGACTTTTGTCTCTGCCCCCCAGCCGTGCATTGATGTTGTGCCCCGGTAGAAAGCTGGTGAAAAACTATGCTCGCCGTATGTTGCGATTTTGCAAAACAACTTGCCAACGTGGAGTGGAAGTTAGTCGTTGTTACTCCTTTTTGACAGTAAAGTGCAGTAAAGTGTGTGGAACCACATCGTAGTCTAGCGTTGATGTTACAGCGGTGCTATAGTTCTCTACTTCTCGCAAAACTTTCATACTGACAATCTGCTTGCAGTAAGAACAAAACTTATTTTCGAATTTACTTCAACAGAAACAACAAAATAACAAAATTTACCACTTAAAGTTGTACCGTGTTTTTTTTTTTTAATGGAATTGTTTCATTCGTATAATGGTTTTTCCTCATCGAAGTTTCGAATTATACTTTACGTACAATCGTAACATTGTACGTAAAAGTCAAAAGCATGCTACTGGGATTTGTGAATCGAAAAAGACGGAAGTTGAAGTTGTCATAACGACTTAAGGTTGTAAGAATGGAAGTTAGTGTTGAAAGGATGCCCAAACTTAAATTTTTTTAATTTTAAACTTTTATCTAAAGAATGTCGTTCAGCCATCAGCAGAATAAGGGGATTGACACAGAATGCATCACAATTGTAAGTGCCCGTAAGTATCTCTGACTGATGGAAGTGCGTTCAACCCTCCATGCGGTGGCCGCCGGTAATTTTTCTCGAATACAGGAAAAGCTGAGTGATCGGGCTTCAAAGTAAGGTTGGCGTAAAGCCAATAACCTCGTTCGCATTACGAATCCATCGGATAAACTGATGAACAACGACGACCACGGCAACGAAAACGGCTAAACGATTTAAGAATTTTCTCATGGAACGTACGCTCACTGTATAGAGCTTGAGCTGCTAGCCCAGTCCAAATATAATGCTTACATAGCAAATTCCAGGTGACAAACGTTCCGAGTGTGTAATAACTTGTCACGGAAAGCTTTCGCTCCGTCAGCCTCTATAGAAAACGATTTTATTTTGGAAACATTTTATCCTAATTCTTAATTCGCCGTTCGGAGCCGGCCTTAAATTGTAGGTCCCTTCCATTTGTGTCCAACAATATAAATGCGCAACACAAATGGTCGCGAGAAGCTAGGCCTTGGACCGCAATGGTCTGTCGAGTCAAATATTATTATTAACAGATTCCAGGAGATGCGGTAGACGGGAATGGTATCTTACAAATATCAGAATGTGACATGACATGTGCATGACATCATGTGATTCTAGTCAGCAAAAGAATGAAACCAACCGTTATTGGCATTAAAGCAGTAAAAGGACGGCAATGCACCCTTCGCGTGCGGGGCAGATTTAAAAACATAAGGCTCATAAACCTGTTGATGGTACAAACGACCCGAGTTGCCTACGTCGACTCGGACTACTACCTTGTTGGTATGGTGCTCCGTGCGCGGATCGTATCATGACGAAAGACTGCATCCGCGAATTGGCTTCGAGATAACACGACTGCACTTCACAACGCAGAGACCAGAAACAACTACGGTCAAGCAACAGGACTAGCCCTTAATGCAGCGAGAGTTTCCTGGGGCCGAGTTGTCAGGCGTAGAAGAGAAATGGACGTGCATTTAGAATTCTGTCATTAGTACTGCATACTCCTTCGTAGAGATGGAAATGACAAGTCCGATGACGAATGTAAGCTAGCGACTGAACGTAAGAATGTTGCTTACCGAGCAATGCAACAATCTCATAGAACGTGGACTGGCGAAGATGAATATAAAGAGCTCAGGAGATATGAAAAAACAGTTCACCGGCGAAAGAAATCAGCCTGAGAGAAGTATATCGTCCATGAACTAGAATAGTACAGAGGGCAAAGACCGCAAAAGGCGCGGAAGTTCAACCAATGAGTCCGCCTTGCACATACTGCAAAGACAAAGAGGATAATCTTATTGCCGCCACAAAGTTAGACGAAGTAAGCTGAGCTATTAATCTTCTCAAAAATAATAAGTCATCGGGAGCAGATGGGATCCCAGCAAAACTGATTAAAAAACGGAGGCCCCACAATACATCAAGCAATTAATAGAGCAAGTATGGGAAGAAGAAGCGATTCCATAAGAGCGGCGATGAGGCATATTCTGCCCCATATATAAGAAAGGATATATCATTACATGCAGCAATTATCTTAACTTTTTTGAGTACCGCGTATAAGATTTTCTTCTCTATCCTGCAAGACAGCGTAGCCCCGTATGCTAAAGTTATCATTGGTGCATAACAGTGTTGCTTTATCCCAGGTAAATCAACAATCCGATTTACACCCTTAGGCAGGTGATGGAAAAATGTCTAGATTTTCGAAACTCACTACACTATCTTTTCTAATAGACTTTAAAGCCGCCTGTGATAGCACAGCCAGAGTAGAACCTTATAAAGCAATGAACGAATTTGGCATTCCACATAAACTGACACGACTATGTAGGTTGACCATGGCCAACGTTTTAAGCCAAGTAAAAATATCCGGATTACTATCAAGCCCATGCAACATCTATAACGTACTCCGACAAGGGGATGGATTGAATCTGGGTGGTTGGTTGGTTGGAGAAAGTTATCCGAGACACTGACGTTAGGGCAAGCGGAACAATCCTCTATAAGTCCATTAAGATACTGGCTTACGCAGACGACATCGACTTCGTTGGTAGAAACCAAAGAGCGTCCGAACTTGCGCACTCTTCAACCTGGCGTTAGAGAAAGTGATCCGAGACTCTGATGTAACCGCGAGAGGAAAAAACCTCCATAAGTTCATTCAGATATTGGCTTAGGCAGGCGATATTGCCATGTTTGTTAGATTCCCAAGAGCTGTACTGGAAGCTTTCATCCAGATCGAGCAGGCGGCAGGCGAAATCTGGGGCTGAACATAAATGAGAGCAGAACAAAGTACATGGTGGCAACGTCTGCGAGTAAAAGATCCAACATTGGTCCCTTAGTTAAAATAGTGGAGTGTGAATTTTAAGTAATGCAATTCTTTAACTATCTTGGGTCAACTGTAGCAGCCGATAAGCCCATGGAATCAGAAATACGCGCACGGTTGCTTAAAGTCTACAAAGCCTAATATAGTCTGTCAAGACAATGGTCATAGGAATACTTACATATGGATCCGCGACTTGGGTGCTTAGCAAAAAACATTCTGACCTCTTCAGCCGCATTCGAGAGAAAAGTCTTATGGAGAATTTTGTTGGCCCCGTATGTGAGAAAGGAAGATTCCGGGGTCTCTATAATGATAATTACAGCGATGTCGACATCGTGAAGAAATTAAGTACGGAGGCTCCGGTGGGTAGGACACCTAGCTCGCATAAGCGAAGAGGATCCTGCTCGGAATGGACTTTGGGGTGGTATGATTTATGGAACACGACAGCGAGGCCGGCTAAGCCCACGCTGGAAATACGACATAGAACAGGACGCCCGGAGTTAAGGGATGCAAAACTGCATGACATCAGATCAAAATCGGGACCGGTGAAGAGACTTTTTGCGGGAGGCCAAGACCGGACCCCGGTTGTCAAGACCAACATCATGATGATGTCTTAAATAAATATTTTATTCAAAAAAATGCGATCCAAAGCAGTCAGTAGGAAAAAATTTTCGTTTTGTTAGTCCGTACCTGCACAAAAGTACCACACGAACAGTGTACAAAGTAGTATGCCATTTCGCGTATATTTCCTCCTGCGCCACCAATAAAATGCGCGACAATTACTGTTCGAGTTCTACAACAACAGTTCCTTTCATATTGTGCAGTTATTATTGCATTTCCACCCCGCTTCCCTTAAACGTGGCCTTTGTTCAGTGTGTGTAGTTTAGTAGTTAGTACCTTTGATTGTCCTTTCCATTTCTAATCTCCTTTTTTTAATTTCTAACAACAACAACAAGAATCTGCTATGATTTCTCCCTTCTTCACGTCAGTCGTCGACGTATATTGGATACCTTAACATTATTCCAGCTTAAGCTTTGGTGTTTTCACAAAACACCAACGCCAGCACGTCATGCATGCAACTTTTGATTGGGTGTGTTCTTCTGATCGAATCTTCTAGCTGATTTCTGGAAAGGAAAATTGTCCAGCGCTGGAATTGAAACTTTGAAAATGCAACGACATCCTCATTATCGTCATCATCATCATCATCACCCTCGTCGAATAAATAATTTGATTTTATTGTTCTCCAATATGAGTATGGAAAGGCAACGGAACGACTAAGGTCCCAACTATGATTGGGTGCTCCTACCAACCAGTGCAAGTTTAACGGAATTTTCTTGTTCGTTGCTTTTTATTTGGTTGTTGATTTGCATTGTTTTTTAAAAAAAACTTTCATGGGGAAGTGAAGTTAGTAGTGGTATGGTTTGAGAGCTTACCTATACATTGCAATTTATTTAGCTGTCGAAAGCAACTGCAATTTTTTTTTTGTTTTTGCTTGGAGTCCTCCCATTCATAGTCCTCCACATTCTCCTTCTTGCTCGGTTTACCATTTTCGTCAAATGATTTTTATTTAAGTCAAGATGTGATAAGAACTGAAAACGAATGAGTTGTATTATAAGAGCAAATTCGATCAAAGTCCTCGAAGGAAATCAACCCCAAATCGAATGCACTCACCCTAATTAATTTTTTGTTTTATGACAAAAGTAATCGGGGTGACAAGGTTTTTCATGGCATCGTTACTTTACACTTCTCTACTTTGTACACAGACTCGTCCTCACATTTAATGGTACAATACCGCACAACCATATTGGTGAAGCAACATTAAAGCAAAAATTTTATAAAGTGGCGTTAATTTAATTACCGTAAAAATCAATCTCTCTTTTCAGAGTGACTTTCTTTGACCATCTCTTACATTTAACCAATAGTCAATTCATTGCATAGAAGAGTCATTTCTTTGGATTTGCACAAATTTACCTGCGACACCCATTGTACATGGTGTTACCTCCGCTTCTCTTTAGGGTTGAATGTCGGCTACACTCCAGTTGATCCGCTTTTTTTTTTTTCTGAATCCGATCTCGTTTAGGTATGTTACTGCAGTATCTTAAGTTAGCATCACGATTACCCAAAGTCATTTTAGTGTATCTTATGTGTATGTCACTAGCCCTTCTAGCAACATAGTAGATCAGGGGCACATTGTACGAGACCCACTAAAAAGCCCAGTGCATCCAGAGGCAAGATCTCGAATAACTGAGGAGTTGGATAAAATTCTTTCGAAATTAAGTCGTTTGCAATAGAGGCTGACCTAGCGAAATGGTTCCTAGTAAAATCAAGAATGATATGATGATGAATGATTCTTGAGACTCCGAATGCGTCCATGAGTTTCTTATTCTACACATCATCATCATCATATTTGGCTCTACAACCGGGGTCCGGAATTGACCTCCTGCAATAATCTCTTATCTTATACGCGATACTCAACAACGTTGTACCACGATCATTGGTGTTTGTGTTGTGAAATCGCCTTTCTTATGTGAAGGGCACAGGATGCCTCTTCACCAGTCTTCTGGCATCACTTCTTCCTCCCATACTTGCACTGTTAGTTCATGAATTGCTTGGTGTTTTAATGAGTTCCGCTGGGATACCATGTGATCCCGGGGCCCTATTATTTTTGATCCATTTTATCGCTCTGCTAATTTCATCTATGCTTGTTGGCGGCAGCATAGTGTGGTCTTCTGTCATTGGTGGAGCCTCCAATTCCTCAGTTAGCTGGCAATTTAGCAACTCAGGAAAATGCTCTTCCCATTACTCTAAGATGCCTTTGGGATCGGTGATAAGATTATCCTCTTTGTTTTTGCAGTATGTGCAAGGCGGACTCTTTGGTAGAACCTCCGCGCCTGGTGCGGTCCTTGCTCTCTGTACTGTTCTAGTTCACGGGCGAGATTCTTCTCTCAGGCTGCTTTCTTTCGCCGGTGAACTGTTTTTTCATATCTACTGAGCTCTTAATATTCATCTTCCCATGCCCGCGTTCTATGAGATTGTTGCATTGCTGCAACACGCAACATTCTTACATTCAGTCGCTAGGTTTCATTCGTCATCGAACCAGTGGACGCTCCGAATATTGGTATCAGTTGCGCTCAAAATTTCAGCTCTCTAGGGCCATCTGGTAGCGTGCAGCTAGCTGCGAAATGTGAAGCAGGCAGATTGGCCTTGGTCTATAGAGCTGACAGTTGGAATGTCATTCTGAATGAGCGTTGAAACTGAAGACGAGGCATTGAAGTATTTTTTGTCTCAGTTTCTTATCAAAGTCGAATTTGACTCGGCTAAGGTAGGCATTGCAATCATTTCTGAGTCGTCTAAATTTGGTTCGGTTTTCCACAGTCGGCTTTTCTTTATATAACCGAAGGCATACTTCTCGGTTCCTAGTAGCCTCCTTGCAGCTTAGATCATACCAAGCATTTTCCTTCGGATTGATACACTTAGTCCTGGAAGGGATAAATTGTCTCATACCCTCCTGGACTATGTTAGCGATCGTATCAGAAATGGCATCCACACCACCATTGGCATTAAGTGGCCAGTTAATATTCCTCTAGAAATTGTTGAGGCCATCCTAGTCGGCCTTTTTGTGTAACCAAATTTGCTGATACTACACAAGAAAGAAGAGCCTAGAGGTGAATATACACTGACGGTGGATTTGTTATGATGAGAGGTAATAAACAAGTCAAGGGTATTTGCGTTATGACTTACAAAGTCTGTAATCCGAGTGGGTTTATTCACAAAAGCTGAGTGAGTGAGTGGTTAAAATCAGCAAATAACTCAACATCCTTTTCTTGTAGTGTTTTTAAGCCTGAATGGCGTAGCCATTATATTGAAATCACCCACAATGACGATTTCAGAAAATGGATCAAGCGACAAAATTCTTGATATAGAGTCTGACAGTGCATCTAACTCACTACAAGTTGAGATTAGAGCTTCTGTATGTGAAGCAGTAGTGAATGTCATGCTTACGCACTTTGACTTTGACCCAAATGAAATTATGTATGAAATTATGATTTTACAGAACATAAAAATCTAAGAATAGTATCTCAAAAAATTAATGAGACTTTTTCTTAAGTAATTGCGTTGAAAAGTTGATCTCTTGATTGTAATGGACAAGGGGATCCAAAGGGTTAAAACAATTGCTGTTGTCGTGTTGTTGTTGTTTTTTCTTTTTGCAACATTGCCCCTATAAATGCCTTCATATCAGTGAGATTGCAATATTTACTGTCACGAAAACGTTTTCCTGATATATGAATATTGCTAATTAGCACTTTTACTATTTAGTCACGGAAATTGTTTCCCGTGACCAAAAAGTAACAAAATTTAGCAATAAACGATTACTTGGTGTAGGAGATATGTACATTCACAGTTCTTCAAGTTTTATCTACCTATTAACATTTTAGTGAACAATGGCGAACACGTGGGCTCTAGTGGTTGGACTGCTACTAAATCGTGTTATCACGCTAACGTGAACAAATAGAACAACTTCGATAACACTAACAACATGACATTTGGTTGTTATTGGAAAGACTAAAGCTATTCCCAGTGTTGTCGTGCGCCAGTTGTAGAAACAATTAAAAAAACAATTGTTTCCATTTCTTATCTATTTGGTAGCTTAGGAGGTACATCAGGTGTTGTTCAAGTTTTATTTATTAAACATTTAGCGAACTATGGCGAACACGTGGACTCTAGTGGTTGGACTGCTACTAAATCGTGTTATCACGCTAACGTGAACAAATAGAACAACTTCGATAACACTAACAACATGACATTTGGTTGTTATTGGAAAGACTAAAGCTATTCCCAGTGTTGTCGTGCGCCAGTTGTAGAAACAATTAAAAAAACAATTGTTTCCATTTCTTATCTATTTGGTAGCTTAGGAGGTACATCAGGTGTTGTTCAAGTTTTATTTATTAAACATTTAGCGAACTATGGCGAACACGTGGACTCTAGTGGTTGGACTGCTACTAAATCGTGTTATCACGCTAACGTGAACAAATAGAACAACTTCGATAACACTAACAACATGACATTTGGTTGTTATTGGAAAGACTAAAGCTATTCCCAGTGTTGTCGTGCGCCAGTTTTTAACAGAAATGTAGAAACAATTAAAAAAACAATTGTTTCCATTTCTTATCTATTTGGTAGCTTAGGAGGTACATCAGGTGTTGTTCAAGTTTTATTTATTAAACATTTAGCGAACTATGGCGAACACGTGGACTCTAGTGGTTGGACTGCTACTAAATCGTGTTATCACGCTAACGTGAACAAATAGAACAACTTCGATAACACTAACAACATGACATTTGGTTGTTATTGGAAAGACTAAAGCTATTCCCAGTGTTGTCGTGCGCCAGTTGTAGAAACAATTAAAAAAACAATTGTTTCCATTTCTTATCTATTTGGTAGCTTAGGAGGTACATCAGGTGTTGTTCAAGTTTTATTTATTAAACATTTAGCGAACTATGGCGAACACGTGGACTCTAGTGGTTGGACTGCTACTAAATCGTGTTATCACGCTAACGTGAACAAATAGAACAACTTCGATAACACTAACAACATGACATTTGGTTGTTATTGGAAAGACTAAAGCTATTCCCAGTGTTGTCGTGCGCCAGTTGTAGAAACAATTAAAAAAACAATTGTTTCCATTTCTTATCTATTTGGTAGCTTAGGAGGTACATCAGGTGTTGTTCAAGTTTTATTTATTAAACATTTAGCGAACTATGGCGAACACGTGGACTCTAGTGGTTGGACTGCTACTAAATCGTGTTATCACGCTAACGTGAACAAATAGAACAACTTCGATAACACTAACAACATGACATTTGGTTGTTATTGGAAAGACTAAAGCTATTCCCAGTGTTATCGTGCGCCAGTTGTTAACAGAAATGTAGAAACAATTAAAAAAACAATTGTTTCCATTTCTTATCTATTTGGTAGCTTAGGAGGTACATCAGGTGTTGTTCAAGTTTTATTTATTAAACATTTAGCGAACTATGGCGAACACGTGGACTCTAGTGGTTGGACTGCTACTAAATCGTGTTATCACGCTAACGTGAACAAATAGAACAACTTCGATAACACTAACAACATGACATTTGGTTGTTATTGGAAAGACTAAAGCTATTCCCAGTGTTGTCGTGCGCCAGTTGTAGAAACAATTAAAAAAACAATTGTTTCCATATCTTATCTATTTGGTAGCTTAGGAGGTACATCAGGTGTTGTTCAAGTTTTATTTATTAAACATTTAGCGAACTATGGCGAACACGTGGACTCTAGTGGTTGGACTGCTACTAAATCGTGTTATCACGCTAACGTGAACAAATAGAACAACTTCGATAACACTAACAACATGACATTTGGTTGTTATTGGAAAGACTAAAGCTATTCCCAGTGTTGTCGTGCGCCAGTTGTTAACAGAAATGTAGAAACAATTAAAAAAACAATTGTTTCCATTTCTTATCTATTTGGTAGTTTAGGAGGTACATCAGGTGTTGTTCAAGTTTTATTTATTAAACATTTAGCGAACTATGGCGAACACGTGGACTCTAGTGGTTGGACTGCTACTAAATCGTGTTATCACGCTAACGTGAACAAATAGAACAACTTCGATAACACTAACAACATGACATTTGGTTGTTATTGGAAAGACTAAAGCTATTCCCAGTGTTGTCGTGCGCCAGTTGTAGAAACAATTAAAAAAACAATTGTTTCCATTTCTTATCTATTTGGTAGCTTAGGAGGTACATCAGGTGTTGTTCAAGTTTTATTTATTAAACATTTAGCGAACTATGGCGAACACGTGGACTCTAGTGGTTGGACTGCTACTAAATCGTGTTATCACGCTAACGTGAACAAATAGAACAACTTCGATAACACTAACAACATGACATTTGGTTGTTATTGGAAAGACTAAAGCTATTCCCAGTGTTGTCGTGCGCCAGTTGTAGAAACAATTAAAAAAACAATTGTTTCCATTTCTTATCTATTTGGTAGCTTAGGAGGTACATCAGGTGTTGTTCAAGTTTTATTTATTAAACATTTAGCGAACTATGGCGAACACGTGAACTCTAGTGGTTGGACTGCTACTAAATCGTGTTATCACGCTAACGTGAACAAATAGAACAACTTCGATAACACTAACAACATGACATTTGGTTGTTATTGGAAAGACTAAAGCTATTCCCAGTGTTGTCGTGCGCCAGTTGTAGAAACAATTAAAAAAACAATTGTTTCCATTTCTTATCTATTTGGTAGCTTAGGAGGTACATCAGGTGTTGTTCAAGTTTTATTTATTAAACATTTAGCGAACTATGGCGAACACGTGAACTCTAGTGGTTGGACTGCTACTAAATCGTGTTATCACGCTAACGTGAACAAATAGAACAACTTCGATAACACTAACAACATGACATTTGGTTGTTATTGGAAAGACTAAAGCTATTCCCAGTGTTGTCGTGCGCCAGTTGTTAACAGAAATGTAGAAACAATTAAAAAAACAATTGTTTCCATTTCTTATCTATTTGGTAGCTTAGGAGGTACATCAGGTGTTGTTCAAGTTTTATTTATTAAACATTTAGCGAACTATGGCGAACACGTGGACTCTAGTGGTTGGACTGCTACTAAATCGTGTTATCACGCTAACGTGAACAAATAGAACAACTTCGATAACACTAACAACATGACATTTGGTTGTTATTGGAAAGACTAAAGCTATTCCCAGTGTTGTCGTGCGCCAGTTGTAGAAACAATTAAAAAAACAATTGTTTCCATTTCTTATCTATTTGGTAGCTTAGGAGGTACATCAGGTGTTGTTCAAGTTTTATTTATTAAACATTTAGCGAACTATGGCAAATACGTGGACTTTTGTGGTTGGACTAATGAGAGAGGTTTGCATCCCAGAAAGACACCAACAACGCTCCAACCGTCTCTTTCCTTGTACCGCGCTAACATCTAACTTTCTTCTTCACAAGAGGATATAATTTAACGATTCCCACGCCCAATGCTGTCGTCTGTTCGTCTAAGCGTAATTTAAACACCTAACCTTTACCCATGAATGGATCCTGCACCAGAAAAACAGAAATACTCGCAATACTCGGTATGTGCGTCAACAATAAATATTCCAAACAAATGACCAAATATTCGCTATCGCTAAGAATGCTGCGCAATGTTTAGGTTTTCTAAAACGTTGCAAGATGTACATCACTTCTTCAGAACTGGCTATTGCTTACAAGGCATATATTCTCCCTAAGCTTGAATGCAACCGCATTATCTGGGCGGATGATCCCAAGACCACATTGCATCTACTCGACAGAATTCAGAGACGCGCGAATACAATCGAATCGCTTGAACATCGTAGGAATTGTTCCTACTTGTCACTGTTTTATCGATTTTTCCATAAGCGGTGTTCAAAAGAAATATCCAGATGCATACCGCCCAACCTCCAACCCAATCGAAATACCCGTGCCTTAACTCGAGCTCACGGGTCCACCATTAGACCTATTTTCGGACGTACAAACCAATTCAGAGATTTCTGTGTTTCCGCACTTGTATGATCTACAGTCATTCTAGAGAATGTGCATAGACATTTAACCTTTTCCTCTCCTTAATTTTCGAACGCCCATGCTGAGCTAAACAGTTATAAGGGTGCAAACCCCTTGAGCGTGGGTACATTATAAAAAAAATCTAGATCTCGAGAAGTAACTAGAGTTATAAATTACATTTGCACCATATCTTAACCCAAGGGGGTTTCAATTGGTTCCAATAGAGTTCCTCAGCTATGCGTGAAGTCATCTTGCCATTTAATTATAAAAAAGTACACGCTTGAACAGCGTTTCAAAACTATCCGAATGCCGAATGGTCAATGATCCCGATAAGTTGCGACAAATTAACGAGCGGTAATCATTATCAGCGATGAATCCTATTTCTGGCTTTCCTGGTTCGTTAATAAGCTAAATGATCGCATTTGGACAAGTCTGCAACTTGAAGCCATTTAGGAAATGCCATTTCAACCACAAACAATTTCTGTTTGGTGAAGCGTTTATGTTAGAGGGTTAAAAGGCCCATACATCTTCAATTATACCCGAGAAATTAATGAACGTGGCTCTGAAAGCCTCTTGGCCAATCAGTCGGAGTAAAAGAGTAAAGACTGCCTAAGAAGGTACAAGAAGGCCATCAAGGAAGTCAAGCGACGCTCTTGGATGGACTTCTGTCAATCAATTGAAACTTCCTAGGACTCTGCTAGAATTTGCCAGATTCTGGCGAAAGAGAGCACCTGTCCGAATTTCATCGAGAAAGCAAGCGGTGGCTGGACGGTGGATCTGCGACAGAATCCCTGCATCTTCTCATTAATACACATTTTCCCACCACCAGCTATGCGCAAGATAACTTCGAGAGGTTGCATGCTGAGCATCTGGTCTCTCGTTATGTAGTGGATAACTTCATAGCCCGAGAAAAGGTTTCCTTGGAGGAGTTCGGGTGGTTTTCATACTCAAAGCAGACAGAAGAGGCCATGAATCAGCAAAGGATTTTCGGTCTCTAAGTCTGTCATCGTTCTTGCTGAAGGCTCTGGAGCGAATTCTAGATCACCATATCAGGCAACGATTTGAAGTCACACAAGCATCGAGATATCAACACACATATCTCAAGGGCACGTCCACGGCGACTGCCCTCCATGAGGTAGTGCGAACGATTGAGCACACGATCAACTACAAGCATTTTACGGTACCCAACTTTTTAGATATAGGTGGGGCTTTCAACAATGTTCAGGTCATTAAGGAAGCTCTGACCCAGTCAAGAGTGGAATCCTTCCTTATGTAATGGCTCGGCAAAGATAAAGACACCTCCAAGGAGGGTTCATCTCTCCCTTACTGCGGCTGATGGTAATTAATGAAATTCTACTTAAACTTGAAGAGGATAAGACGAAGGTAGTTGCGTATGCAGATGATGTGCTGATACTCGTATTAGGCCAGTAACTTTTCGTGATCAGTGAAATCATGGAAAGGGCCCTGGGTAAAGTCAGCTCCTGGGCAACAAGCTGTGGCCTTGGTTTGGAGTAAAATTACTGGCGACCAACACGTAGAGGTTTGATTGCACATCCACCAATCAGACATAGTTATTCCCCCTACTCTGCTGATGGCTGAACGAAGACGATTTACAATAGAGTGTCCTAATTTTATTTACTATCAGTATTGTTAACCCTTTCTTTATTTTTGTACAATGTATTGTACACTTAGACGACCATATTGGAAGAGAAACCGTTTCAACTTTCAAATATGTTGTCGACAATCTTATCCTTGGTCATTCGTCTTACCAACTTATTTAGGTAGCGCTGTAGTGCGGTGTGAACCTGGGCGTCACTAGTAATCGTGTTAAGAGACATACTTGAAAAGGGTTGATGAATAAACCACTAACCACTTAATCTTAATCCTTTACGAGGCAAAGTCTTCCAAACCACAATAATCGCCGGAACACCATAAGAGTAGCAACTGAAAATATGTTTTTCAAATGAATACCTTTATCTATAAAATTGCTTTTCGATTCATCAAATGACTTTTCTGTTTCAGAGAAATGCAGTGCATCAGTGCATTACTCTGACCCAAACTGTCAGCTAAAGAGATTTAGGATTGACTGATTTTTAGAATGTTTTTATGAGTACAGTCCAAAGGGAGACAGTGGCTAGTCAAAAACCTGTATTATGTATTTCACTAGATATTACGCGTTAGATCTTCTGTGCCCACGTTGGAAACCACCAATCTAGAACATCATAAATAGAAATGCAAAATAATCGACACTAATATCGACCACCCCTCATCGACCATCTACCATAGTGATGTGTTATCATCACTATTCACCTAAGCGACCCGAATACTATGGAATCGAAACTAATATCGGCCACCCTCTTTTCATTTCAAGGATCAACTCCTCCTAGAGTTTTCTTATCATCACTATTCAACTCAGGCCTCAGCGGCCCGTAGTAACAGCTATCCATCACCGCCCAACGTACTCCCGGCACCCCGAAAGGTGTTCTACAACAACTATTCATCTCAGCGACTCCCAATGTCGGGAAGCTCCACGATGACCCAGCAGCATTATATTCACCACAATTCATAACGGCGATTACGAAAAGTATGGACTCGACACTAATATCGGCAGCCATTTTACCCCAAGTCATAAAAGGTCCCTACCAACTTTGTTTGCTTCCAAATTGTATGCAATATCTATACCAAGTTCCAGAGGACAGACACATATATGAATAAATTCTCTATTTTACATATTAAGAAGAAATAGATGATATAACGATTTAACGTCCAAATCACGACAAAATAAATTAGTTTGTCACGACAAAGCTTTATGATGTACATGTTTGCTGAAACAACAAAACTGTTCCCAAAATTAGAAATTTTGCACGAATATATAAAGGCATCTCAGTCAAGGTATGTTAGACAGTCGCCTTTCAACGTGCAGTTGGTTGTTTGATCAAAACTACTTCAAAGTTAAAAAGTGAAAAAGTTAATTAAGAAAATCATAACATCTATACAATGGTTCCGCTTAGAGGTAAGTTACAATTTGCTTAAAAAATAGATATAGCTGGAAGCACAAAGTCTCTAATAAATTCGAGCGTCGGAGATGCGATTGAGTCAAAGCAACCTTAAATTGATTCGTAGACATCTTTGCAACTTGCGAGTGTAAGTGGTGACCAACATCCCAGTACAGCACCCTAAAAGTAGCACTGATTCCACAATCAAGCGAAACAGTCACAGCTTGGTTTCTAAGTTCTCTTAGTTCTCTAGAACGAAGCTTTAGCCACCCAGATTCTCCCCAAATTTGATGCCACCATGGTTAACTTTCTAGATATAAAAAATTTGTCGACTGTCAATTTTCCGTTCGGCAATGTTGAGTTAAGCAGTGCTAAGGGCTTTTGTTTTGACTGTGTTTGTTTACGATCCCCACTTTGTTAGGATCAGCTTCTAGATTGTGGTTCAGGTCCATTATTCGATGGTAAAGTAGGCAAACTACGAGGTGTTTAAGGAAAAGTGCCATAGTCCATCGAGCTCTATGGTTACTATTCCTCAGTGCTGCATAAGGGATGAGAACTAAGAACAACAGTGGCTACATTATACCCATATTGTACATCTCTTACGTAATCCACTCGGAACTTTAAAATCCTGCCATACTTACCATTATGTAAAACGTTACACGTACAACCATTGTTTGTATCCTTGATAACAACTTTGAGTTTTCCTGGGATTCCTCACCCTCATCAGACCTCCCAAATAGCATCTCGATTCACGCTGTGTGTGCCTTCATGAAGTCGATAAAGAGTAGAAGTAGCCGAGACCTGTATTCGAGGTATGGTCCGTATAGTTTTTATGTCTGCGTATGCAAAAACCTGTCTGTTTGAAATCAAGAAATCCAGAGGTCTTCCACGCTTTTGTGAATTGTGCAGCTGATTGAGACAAGAGTGTCCCTGGATTATTGGTACACTTGGGAATCCTTGAGCCTGTTTGAGAAATTTCTGTTGTCGAACGCCAAAAAAGGCGTATATTGATAGCTGTTCAAGAACAGTTGGATTCATTTTCATAATAAAATTCATAATGCAAATTCATTAGGCATGCGAATGAACCCAACATGCACGAAGCCAAAGTTCCGGCTAAGCGAAACATGATCCCAGAGTTATTACAGCTCACCCTGAAGTCAAAGTGAAAACAAATAGGCGCAGGTGCAGCAATGGGAATATGTTTCGCTTATCAGCAATTCGAACCCAACTTAGCATATTTTTGTTGTGTCAGTCACTGCGTGTGCAAACTGACTGCATATTGTTGCAGTATTAATGCGAATTAGGCAATAATTTACCTGTAATATCACTTTGTATTTAAAAATTCTCCATATAAACTTCGCGTGCACGTGGCTGACTGGCTGGCTGGCTGGCTGGTCAGATTTTCTGATCAATTTTTAACCCACTTCCCATAGCCTGATTTTATTCAAATTTTGCACACATGTATATTTCTGGTGACAATACTTTCGGGCAGCGGGATCTCGTGGCTCCCATATACATTTTTTTCCCATATAGCGACATCATATCATTTCATACTATAATGACTGTGTTCTGTGTGCGCTGATGAGTGATGCAATGTAGGCAGCGCTGCTTGAATTTACGATTGGGGTTGTTTTGTTGTTGCGTTGCAGCAGAGAGCAGAGAGTATAGAGGATTTGTGTTTCGTACAATATTCCGAGGATATATGAAGAACTGTTTTCGCGCTCAACTTCATTAAAGCTTAACTCAACTCAAAAGAAATAATTTTATTGCTACTTCGTACGTTGTTGTGTGTACGTCGCACCAACCGTGCGCTGTGGCTCTTATGTTTTCATACCAAATGGGGAATTCACCACAAAATCGAATCTCCGATTAGAGAAAAATTTAAATTTTTAAATTCGCTTGCCCGTGGCACGGCTGTCTGTCGGTCGGTCGGTCTGTTTGTCGGGGAATCTTACGATTACTTTTTAACTCACTTTTCAAAGTCCGATTTTATTGAAATTTTGCAGACATGTGTATTTCCGGAAACAAAACTTTCTATTAAAATTAGAGGCCCCTTGGGCGTCAGGGCTTTAAATTTTATACACTTATGTATCTCCGATGGACAACGCCTATTGTAAAAATTTTACAGACGCCGGTCCCTGGGGAAGTGGGGTCTCATACTAATTTTACAATAAAATATAAACCCGATTTTGGTAAAATTTTATACACATGTGGATCTCCGATGGACAAAACTTTTTGGACTTTTTTGGAGCCCTGAGGCCCGAGGGGTGCCCGTATACATTTTTTAAAAACTAGCCCGATTTTCTTCAAATTTTAAACACATGTGTATCTCCGATGGACAAAATTTTTGTAACATTTTTGCAGCGAATGGGCCCTGAGGCCGGGCGCGCCTCTATAATTTTTTTTTTAAAATTACCCCGATTTAATTTAAATTTTAAAATTGAATCGGGGTAATTGAATTTTAAATTTTAAACATATGTGTATCTCCGATAGACGGAACTTTTTGTAAATCTTTTTTTTTGATTTGAATTTTTTGAAAATTTTGAAATTTTTTTAGACCTGTGTATCTCCGGTGAGAATAGTTTTTGAAAATTATGAGAGTGAAGGGGGTTCTAATATTAATTTTTCCAAACCAGCCCGGTTCAAACTTTGCACCCATATGTATCCCCTATTAGAGAATTTTATCATCCAAGACGTTGTCGGTAATTTTTACCACCTACCACTGGTAAGGTGGCTAACTACAGGACTTATACTAAGATATATTGGTACAAGAACCATTTATATCCTCAACATTAGTCAAGGTACATGCACCTTAACTATCTCGGCGGAACAAAAGAGTCCCAACGTTAACAACAGCGTTTCTGTCCGATGTCGGCTTATCGTCTATTTCGATAGTCTGGTATTGAGCTAAATAGATTTTCGCTGACTGTCAATTGAGACGCACCTGTGTTTTGTGTAAACTAGTCTTTGCTTAAGAATAGGGTTGTCTCTTTATATCTTTGCATTGATTACTTCAATCACCACAACGATGTCCCCATTAGGCGTTTTGTTATGGACGTAACCTAATTGGCTATAACCGTAGCAAAATATTGAATGACGGTAGTTTTTCTGATTCTACTCTAGAGTCATATTACGGAAAGCTTCTCAATTCGCCGTTTGGATCCGACCGACTGTAGGTCCAAAAATATACATACACAATAAAAATGGTTGCGAGAAACTAGGCATTGGACCGCAATGGTCAGTCGCGCCGAATAATATTATTATTACTCTAGAGTCAAGCTGTCAATAATAGGTCACTTCCTGTATTCCAGCATATGACCATCCATCCAACCATCTTATCTCATCATATTTGGTTCTACAACCGGTGTCCGGTCCTGACCTCCTGCAAATAATCTTTCCACGAGTTTCGATTTTTAGCCGATGTCATCCAGTTTTGCATCCATAAAACCTGGGCGTCCTGGTCTACGCCATCCTTCCAGCGCTGGTATATCCATTGTCTTATACATCATCAGCTTGGATGCTTTAGTTAAGTTCCTGGATTTGAAAAGTCTTGACAGACTATAATAGGCTTTGTTGGCTTTAAGCAACCCTGCGCATATTTCTGGTTCAATACTATTTTCGGCTGCTACAGTAGACCCGATATAGTTAAAGGATTGCACTACTTCAAATTCCGGCTCCACTATTTTAATTGAGGGACCAATGTTGGATCTTAGTTTTGCACGCATTTATGTGCAGCCCCAGATTTCGTGGCGCCAGCTCGATCTGGATGAAAGCTTCCTGTACAGCCATTTGGTTTCTACCAGCGATGTCGATATCGTCTGCGTAAGCCAGTATCTGAATGGACTTACAGAGGATTGTTCCTCTCGCCGTTACGTCAGATTCTCGGATCACTTTCTCCAACGCCAGGTTTAAGAGGTCAGTCCATCCCCTTGCCGGAGCCCGTTATAGATATTGAATTGGATTGGTAGTGATCCGGATATATTTACTTGGCTTATAACGTTGGTCATGGTCGTGTCAGTTTATTTGGGATGCCGAATTCTTTCATGGCTTCATAAAGTTCTACTCTGGCGGCTTTAAAGTCTATAAAAAGAGGGCGTAGTGAGTTTTGAAACTTTAGACATTTTTCCATCACCTGCCCAAGGGTGTAAATCTGATCAGTTGTTGATTTGCCTGTGATGAAGCCACAATGGTATGGATCAACAACGTTATACCACGATAATTGTTGCATGTTGTGATATCTCATTTCTTATGTATGGGGCACAGAATGCCCCTTCGCCAGTCTTCTGGCATTGCTTCTTCCTCCCATAGTTGAAGGTCCCTTCAATTTGTGTCCAAAAAAATAATGCGCAACACAAATGGTCGCGATAAGCTAGGCCTTGGACCATGCGGTCTGTCGCGCCGAATATTATTATTATTAATCTCTCTGCTAACTTCGTCTATACTTGATCTTCGGTCGTTGGTAAAGCCTCCAATTTCTTAGTTAACTGGCCATGAAAGCGCTATAAGATGCCTTTAATATCGGCGATCAGATTACCCTCTTTGTCCTTGCAGTGTGTGCAACGCGGTGTATATTTTGTCATACCGCGGACTCTTTGGTAGAACTTCAGCGCCTGGTGCGTTCCTCGCACCATACCAACAAGATAGTGGACCGAGTCCACGTTAACACCTCGGTACGTTCGTACCGTCATCGGGTTCGGGTTGTGGCGGCGGTCTATCAACACGTGGTCTATCTGGTTGCGATTGGCTCCATCGGGAGATACCCAGGTGGATTTGTGGATATTTTTACGCACCAACTTTGTACTCGCAACGACCAAATTATTGCTTGCTGCCATCTCTATGACTCGTTGTCCATTGTCATTTGTGTTCTCGTGTAAGCTATGGGTGCCAATGTATATTGCCTGAATACTGGCTCCATACCTATTTTGGTATTCATATAACCCAGAATGATTTTTACGCCATACTGAGGACAGGCATGGAGTTCCCGTTCGACTGATTCAAAGAATTCTTCTTTTTCATCATCTGGAGAATCCACTGAAGGTGCGTGAATGTTTGCGGAGCTTATGTTTTCAAATCTGCCCCACACGCGAAGGGTTAATAGCCGTTCAGTTACTGCTTTAAAGCCGATAACGGTGGATTTCATTCTTTTGCTGACTACAAAACCCCACCCCGAGCACATGATGTCTTGCATGACAGCTGTTTCATATTCTAATTTTTGTAAGAGAGCATACCCCATCCACCGCATCTTGCTATCATGTTAGCATTATATTTGGACAGGGTAGCGGCCAACTGCTGTGCAGCTCGAGCTCTCTACAGTGAGTGTACGTTCCATGAGAAAATTCCTTAATCGTTTAGCCGTTTTAGTTGCAGTAGTCGTTGTCGTTCATCAGTGTATCCGAGACTGATTTTTGGGTTTTTTTATGGCTGAGGTTATTGGACTCGCACCAACATTACTTTGAAGGGACTAGCCCGGTCATTTAGCTTTTCCTCTATTTGGACGAAAATTACCGGCGGCCACGACGTGGAGGTTTTATCGCACTTCCACCAGTCAGAGATAGTTACGGCCACCTGCAATTCTAGAGCATTCTGTGTTATTCGCACTATTCTGCTGATAGCTGACCGCCATCTTATCTCACTCAACCAAAAAAGTCCATCTCCTATTGCGTTAACTTACGCTCGAATTAGAGGGATCTGGCGTTTTCAGGTCCTTCCTGAGGTGACTCGAAGTGGGTTTTAACGTTTCAGTAACCAATCTTAGTCCTTGAACTATACCCCAAAGGTCGTCATCCAATTACCCGTCCGTATCCGAGGTGTTCTATTCCAATATGGAGCGGTTTGGCTCGATGAGCAAACCGACACTTTTCCATTTTCGATTAAATTCTGAAAAAGAGCCACGAATATGTGAGAGTAGGGCTCTTACTTACAGAGCTGCTAGGTTTTCGCCTGACTGGCTTTCTTGTTATTCAGTGGACCAACATCTGTATTAAGCCTTTGTTGGTCGTTCGATCGATGCTAATCTATGCAGCTAAGATTTGAGGGACATATTTTTCGCTTCATAATTCCTCATGCTGTGCCTACTGCCAAGTATTATAAGGATGCAAATCCCTTGAGCATGTATTGTAAAAAAAACGAAGATTTTTCTGACGAAGTCCTTAGATTCTGTACTTTTTCTTCTTATAATTTATGCAGGAATGAGTTAACAGAAAGGTAAGTGGTAACATGTGATGTGTTTTTCAAAGTACTTCTTAACTGAGACAATTCCGATTCTGATTTTTTCCCAAATTTCTTTTTTTTTCGGTATCCTTAGCGGCACTTTTAGTGGCAGTTATTTTGCGTCAACTATTAAGGCTGGCTGGGCACTTGAGTCATTTAATCGTACTTCCAACCAAAGCGCAATTCTACAGCAAACCAATGAAGGTCTCGAAAAGTTTTCACTGGATTTATTCTTGAAACTCTCCGAGCAGCACTATCCGACTGGAGATGACTTTGTGGCTTCACCAATTTCAATTTGGTCACTTCTTCTGCTAATCACTGAAGGTGCAACTGACTCAAGTCGTAAACAACTGCAAACTGTGTTAGGTATTCCCGACGATACGGAGACATTACGTCAAGCTTATCAGATTATCCACAACAAACTCAAGTAAGTGACGGCTATCAGTTGAGATGGAGAAGGTATAGTAATTCGTTTACATCATATCTTCAACAGCATTAGTACATCGTCTGTCGAAATAAAAACCTGGCAAGCTCTTTTTCCGAGCATTTGTATGCCAATCTACTGTGATTTTAAAGAACTCGTGGAAAAATCTTACGGGGCAGATATCACTCCAGTTGATTATACGAAACCAAAAGGAGCTGCTGCCACCATAAACGATAAAGTGCGGCGGGCTACTAATAATTTTTTCACAGATGTTCTAGATCCTAACGATTTGAATAGAACTGAGCTTGTTATATTGACGACATTGTACTTTAAGGGTCAATGGAAGGTATACGAAATGGCGATATCATTTCACATAGTGCTAACTAACCGTGATGATTTTTTAGTTTCCTTTTGACAAAACTTTAAAACATGAAGTACCGTTTTATGACAACAACCACAAAAATATAATAACAACAGTTACTATGATGGAACAAAGGTCACGTTTTGCCTTTAAGTGGGAATTGAATTTAAAATGTCGAGTTGTTGAGCTGCCCTATGGAAATGATACCCGTTTTTCGATGGTGCTCTTGTTACCCTCTTGGGGTAAGTAACAGTTAATCGAATCATACACGTGTTTCAGTTTTGTTTTGACAATCTTTTAGGACGCTCTGTTAGCGAAGTTGTAAAAAATCTTAAAACGCTTGGAATTGCGGAAGTTTTATCGAAACTGGACCAAAGCTTGAGAGATTTAGGGGATAAAGGAGTCAGTGTATATTTGCCCAAGTTCACTGTATCATTTGGCTTTACAGCCAATGAAATTCTACAAAATGTATATTTCCATAGCTCTGACTTAATGTGAATATCGCTTGACTGATATTATATTAAAAATATGTAGATGGGCGTTCAAGATGTGTTCATTCCGGGAAATCTGACAAATATTCATCCATTGATGTCCATCTCAAAACTGCAACAAAATGCAAAAATTATTGTCAACGAGGAAGGAACAACACCAGGTGCCGTTACATCATTTGCCAACATGGATTATAATCGAAGCATTATTTTTAACCGACCGTTTGCCTACATGATCGTCGATAGGGAAACAAAATCGATGCTATTCTGTGGGCAGGTAATGAAGCCTACTTATAGTCCTTGATTCAATTTGCAATTGATTTTGAAGTTAATGAATAAAACTTTTAATTTTTTCACAAATTAGTTGCATTTTATTGTTTTTGGATTAGTCCTTTTTTCCACATTTAGGTTAGGTTAGGCATTCGGACACTTAGACCGGTGACCATTACCTCGCCCCTTTCACGAAGCCCATTTTGAGCTTTTTATTAACTTTACAGCTTTCTATGTCCGATAAATTTTCCACTAAGTAGTAGCCAAAAAATATATTCCTACAGCCTGCAAGAGCCGAATGTGAGCACCAGGAGAACGAAGCGATGAAATTTCTTTCGTTTCTTCAGAATTGTTTTAGAGTCGTACTTGGTGGAAGGTTAGTAGGTTAGGTTAGCTCTTGATTGTTAGTTAGCATAGTTCTAGAATATCGTATCGTATTTAACTTTTATGTTGGTATCTTATCTCCAAAGAAAGTCCATTGATTAAAAATTAATGAAAGCAAACAAAACTCAGGAAATAACAGGAAACTCAGGCTTGACCGGCCTCGCTTTCGTATTCCATAAACCCGACCGCAAATGACTTTACGAGCGGGATCATCTTCGCACATGCGAGCTAGGTGTCTTTCTCACTGGGATCTACCGAGCTTAATTTTTTTCACGATGTCGACATCGCTGTTACGCTCGTAGATCTCATCATTAGTCTCTGGAAGCGTCCTTCCTAACATACGGGGCCAACAAATCTCCGTAAGTCTTTTCTCTCGAACGCGACTAAGAGGTGAGAATGCTTTTTGCTAAGCACCCAAGTCTCGGATCCATATGTAAGTACTGGTATGGCCATTATCTTATATACCAGCAGCTTGCATCTTATGATTAAATATCTGGATTTGAAGAGTCTTGACAGACTATGGTAGGCTTTGTTGGCTTTAAGCAACCGTGCGCGTATTTCTGGTTCCATGCTGATATCGGCTGATGCATTTGCCCCGGGATAGTTAAAGGATTGTACTACATCATATTCGCGCTCCACTATTTGAACTGAGGGGCCAATGTTGGATCTTCTACTCGCATACGTGGCCACCATGTACTTAGTTTTGCTCTCATTTATGTGCAGCCCCAGATTTCGTGCCGCCTGCTCTATCTGAATAAAGGTTTCCTGTAAAGCTCTTGGGATCTACCAACTATGTCGATGTCGTCTGCGTAAGCCGGTATCTGAATGGACGGAAAAATAAACAGTGCATTGTCAGTAAATGTTTGAAACCGTTGTCACGCTCAAAACTCTCGCGGCCGTGTAGACGACACAGCCTACCCTGCTCTTTTCTTTAATTCTTTTAATATAATTCTAGTGTATTGTAATAGTCTTAGATAATTAGAAGAATGAAATTTCCAAACTATTCCCATACAGAGTTTTGGTTCACTTCGACGGATACAGTAGGTCATATTTTTATCATATTGCAAATTATTGATTTTCACATTTGCACTTCCTGTTAAACTTTTTCTTTTCTACCTGCAGGACACAATGCCTATGCCAACAATCGTCGCAGACAGGCCAAAAAGTTAATATCCCAAAAGACATACATCATAATTATACTGGTATGAAAATATATTATAATTCATATGGCCCGCCATTTGATGTTTAATAAATTGCACCAAATATACCAAAATTTTCCGACAGGTATTACCCTCGAACATATGCACATAATATTTTCACAACGGGTCTGAATAGGGGTAATTTATTGATAGGGATTTGTTTGGAACTTGCTGATGAATGTATTGCAATCATAGCCCAGTGTATCTGATGGTGATGGATTGGGAAAAGTTCAATGGACTTTATGATTCTACGTGATAGTGTATGGCGAGCAATATAATTTAGTCAGCACATGGTTATAGGCTCGTTTTGTGAAGTAGAACATTAGTGATTTTATGAATTATACTACACTTCAGAGTCTTAGACTTGCTCTATATGGTGTTTCAATTTTAATTCAAGGAAAAACCATAAAGATACTCGTATAATAACTACGAAAACCACCCTCCGTATTTACTAACTCGCATGCATAGAGAGTGCAGATGAATAAATGTAACAAAAGCCACCAATCCAAGGTGGAACAGCGTGTGCCGAAGGATGAATGGCTTGTGGGAAACTAGTTCTAAATATGCGAACATGGGGCGCATAGACTAGGCTCCATTTATGTTAATAAATACCTTACCGCACATAGCTGGAGCTCTGCGGTGTAGTGGATTTAGTGGAGTGTTTCAAATGGATTGAAATTACAAAAATAAATTAATTAGCCAGGAGAAGAAGTAGAGGAAATACATGCCTCCACATCCTAAGGATCTTTCAGAAAAAAATAAGGGGTCACAAAGGTTTTTAAAACCCTTGATGTAGAATTTAAGATCCCGCCAATAGCACTTGCATGATACTTGAGTGTCATGGTTTGTTTGCTTTAATTTGCTAAAGAAATTTTAGTTTTGTGGCTCTTGATATAGCCTTGCTTTTGATGTGTATGTGCAGGGGTGGAAGTCCTAGAAGTTTTTCCATAGCTGCCGTTGGGCAGCTTTTAACTGCACCCGTTGCACTTAGACCGATTAGTCTTTGTATTTTGTTAAGTTTTGAGCGTGTCGTTGATTGCTCTGTTTTTGGCTACCAAACCAGGGCGCCGCGTACGTGATCCTGGGTATAATTATGCTTTGGTATAACCATAGGGTAGTTTGCGGGTTTATTCCCCACGTTTTGCTAAACATGCGTTGACAGGTAAAGTAAGCTTTATTAGCTTTGTTTGAAATATGTATGATATTAGTTTTTTGTCAAACACGACCCCTAAAGAGTTGGCTTCTGGCATTAATTGAAGGGTTTTTCCTTGGAATTGTATTACTGGTAGCGTTACTCTGTGCCTTTTGGTGAATAGGGTGCAAACTATCTTGTCAGGATTGATGCTTAGGCCAACCTCTTTGCACAATTCTTTGACTTGTTTGAGAGCAAATTGCATACGATATGTTATCGTGCTCTCGAATTTGCCACGAACTACTAGAGCTAGGTCATCTGCATAGCTTATATTTGTTAGGCCGTTGTTTTTTAGCGTGGCGAGTAGCTGGTCCATCACTAATAGCCACAGAAGGGGCGATAGGACACCGCCCTGTGGTTAGCCTCTGGTTGCCGCTATTGTGATACTTTCGTCGCCGAGTGAGGTTTGAATTTTCCTGCTTCTGATAGAGGAGTCAATGCCCCTTGATCTAGCTCTATGTTTGAATTACCCTCGAAGCTAGTGTTGTCAAAAGCGCCTTGTATGTCAATGAAGGCGTATAATAACATTTCTTTGCTTCGAAGTGTATCTTCGATTATTTTGATTGTCAGCTCATGTAGTGCTGTTTCCGTCGATTTGCCAGTCTGGTATGCGTGTTGACTGGTATTTAAGGGAATTCGTTGGAGCGCATTCGACCTTACGTAATGGCCTATTATTTTCTCCATAGATTTTAAGATGAAGGATGTAAGGCTGATAGGTCTATACGACCTAGTATCCTCGGGGGATTTCTTTCCTCCTTTTGGTAGAAACAGAACCCGCACATCTCTCCAGCACCTTGGAAAGTATTCCAGGCTGTAGCTTGCTCTGTAGAGTTTTACGAGTATTGTTTCAATTAGTTTTATACCTTGCTGCAGGAGGATTGGATACAGCCCATCTCCACCTGGAGACTTCTATGGGCCGAATGAGTTTATCGCCCAGCGAATGCTTTCTGGTGATAAGATGCTTTCTGAGCGTCTGTAGGCCTCGGTCGAAATAAATATGGGTGCATATTTATATCCCCGTATGTGTCTTGATTGTCTAGTTTGATGTACTTAGGAAAATAGCTAGGCTACATTTGAGTTGGTCTAAGAAGACTTGCCAATTAGTGTGTTAAGGGGTTCTTAGAAGGGATTAAGCCCTGTTTGGAGTTTCAATATTGAATCTAATATACATGTGGTCGGAGAATGATGCCTCCTACATTACGTGCCAGTTATGGATCGTGCTGGCCGTCCTTGTATCTGATAGGATAAGGTCCAGTACCTCACCACGTATGGCGTTTATAAGGTTGCGTCGTTCCTCGTGTTGTTTTTCACAATATTTTTTGATAAACAGTAGTTAAAGAGTTGCTCACCTCTGATGTTAGTGTAGTGGTGCTTCCCCAGACTAAGTGGTGTGCGTTTGCATCGCATCCGATTACATATTTTTGGCCATGATCTATACAGAAGTTGATGAAGCTTAGTGTTGTCTCTGGAGGGGGGTCTTCTTCCGCGCCCGGGAAGTAGGCAGCGGCAAAGTTTGTAGTGCTTTTGCTTCCTTGTGGTGAGAGCGTCTCTAGGGAGATCACGACTAAATCTCTGAAAATAAACTGATTTATGGAGTAAATGTTGAGAGAATGGCGGCACAAAATTGCTGACCTTGGTCTCTCATTTTCTTTGTTACCTAGTTTACTTGGGAATCCCAACATTTTTTCGTTCTTGGTCCAGGACTCTTAATTACTTACTTATGTCCTATAACCCCTTGTGGGTCCTAGTGCCTCTACTAAGCCTATGCGCCATCGCGAGCGGTTCCTGGCAATGAGCTTCAGCTCTCTCCAACTTTGGCCCAATTACCGTGACTCCTCCTCAACTGTTCTGCGCCATGTATTTCTCGGGCGATCCGTTCTTCTACCATCCTAATATAACGGATTCCATTGCATTGCGTAGTTTACTATGGAACTGTGAAACGGGCTTTTTTGAAGTGTATGACCAATCCACTGCCACTTCCGTCGTTGGATGTTTGTGCCGATTTCTTCCTGACCAGTTCTCTGGTAAAGATGTTCATTAGAGATACGGTTAGGTCTGAAAATCCTTAAAATGTTTCGCAGGCACCTATTTACGAACGTTTGTAATCTTCACCTTCCAAGTGCTGCACCCTCATACAACAGCACAGATTCAACATTTGAGCGGAACAGTCGAAGTTGGGGATTAGGGCTCTTGAATAAGAGCAGTGTCCCAGTTTTTGGTTGCGAATAGGTGGCAGAGATTAGCAGTAGCTGCCTTGGATCTATGAAAAAATTTTCCTCATTGCTCTGTGTAGTATTTGGGCTTTTTGGATCAACCTGTGAGTCCAGATTTGTTACATTTGTGGGTGGCTTTTGTAGTCTATCTACCGCTAAGCCGTGTTACTTCGAGGCCTTTATACCGTCCTTGTGTTCCGAGTGACCAGGTTTCTGTGTTCGGCTTGGTTTTAGTGTTGGCGTTGGTGGGGTGTGCATGTTTCTTTGGCAGACATGGTTGGCCTGGATTTGATGATGCATCAATGGTTTTTGTTTCGTTGTTTATTTCTTTTACCTTCTTTGGTCCGAAGTAAACGGACTCGAAGAGCCCGTTTACCTTATAGTTGGAGCCTCTTCCGTTATTTATTGTCAGGCCGAGACCGTCAACTGCAGATAGTCATTTTCCCTATTATTTCAATCGATAACCATAATCGAACAAATCGAATTACTTCTAAAAATGCAAAGAGCTAAGGTAATCGACATTATGCAGTTAAACTTCGATCTTATGCCAGCAGGTCACTTTAATCTCCATCTCACTTTAAAAAGCTACAGAATTTTATGAGTACTTTGTAAGTTCGCCATTAAGCAGGAAAAAAGGGGTTGGCAAGCTTTAACCATCAGTCAGTTTCCCACACTTTAGGCATAACATATGCACATACATATGGTGCGCACCCTATATCGCACTCTATCCTTTTATATTTAAATATGAAAAGTGTACACAGTTCCCTAGAAAACATGAAAATTCCAGCGGTTGTGCTGGGAATCTGCTTACTATCCTCATTCTACTGAGAAGAGAATTAATAAATTTATGTGATGAATGTGATTTCTCTGCGACCAACACGCCGACGACAGCCAGGAAGTCGACCATCCGCCACCGTGAATATAATTATGTCCTTATTAATTTGAATTTATTGAATTGATTTACGAGAAATCGGTCCGCAAATTGCACCTTCTAGTGGAGATTTACGCACGATATCAGCTTAAGAACAATCAATGATGAATGATGAACAATGAACGTGAACGTTCACAATATTATTGATTGCCATTCTGCCTTTTGATTTGCGGTAATCCGTCGTCCGTAATCCGTAATTTTAAAAAAAAACAGCGTGTGCGGTTGTCGTAAACGATAGAGAAATTTTTGCTTAATTCGAATAATTCCACAAATATTCCAAATTGTTCGTCACGTTTTATCTATTTATTGTTCTATTATTAAAATATTTATGTTTATTACTCATAATTATTCGGAATTACTCCAAATTACTACTAATTATTCCAAGTTAATCCAAATTATCACAAATTACTTGGATAAGATATCTCCTAATAACCCTAAAATATAATCAAGCGAAAAATTAACAAAAATAATTAACAACTACGAGTTACTCCGAATGACCTCAGATTACAAAAAAAAATAATTGGGTAAATGATTGATTTATTTAAAAACTCCATATTAATTAACTCCGAATAAATCTGCATTACTCCGAATATCTGGAACAACTCAGAATAATTCTAAAAACTTCGAATATCTCCATGTTTTACTCATAATATATATATCAGAGTGGCTCTTTGATTTCCTGAACTATACCGAAAAAATCTGAATTACTCCGAATATCAGGAACAATTCAGAATAATTCAAAAAACTCCGAATATCTCCATGTTTTACTCATAATATATCTGACTGACTGACTCTTTGCTTTCCTGAACTATTCCGAATAAATCTGAATTACTCCGAAAATCTGGAACGACGCAGAATAATTCTAAAAACTTCGAATATCTCCATGTTTTACTCATAATATATATTAGAGTGGCTCTTTGATTTCCTGAATTACACCGAATAAATCTGAATTACTCCGAATATCAGGAACAATTCAGAATAATTCCAAAAACTCCGAATATCTCCATGTTTTACTCATAATATATCAGACTGGTTCTTTGCTTTCCCGAACTATTCCGAATAAATCTGAATTACTCCGAATATCTATGAAAAACTCAGAGCAACGCCGAAAAATTCTATACTTAACCCACCTTTTTGGGTTTTACAAAGTAAACCCTACAGAATTAATTTCAAACGACCCCGAAATGATTGCAATGCCCACATTCGGCGAGTTAAATACGCGTACGATCAAAAATTAAGGCAAAAATACTACAAAACAGTCACATCGTCGATGCCAACGCTCACATAAAACGACATTCCAGCTGGTCAATTATAAGGATAAGTCTAATCTGTCTGCTGAGCATTTTGCCGCTAATATCACGCTTCCAGAAAAATTGTGAGAAGCGTCAAGAAACCAATACTAACTCCCTGTCATCTAAGCGGATCTTAAATTCACTGTCATTATCCATGAATGGCATTTGCATCGAGGAAACTAAAAAACTCTCAATTCTCGGAATGGGCATTAACGATAAGCTTCATTGGAATCACCACATATTCACCGTCGTTACACAAATGCTGCGAAGTGTTTAGGATACCTTTCACATTGCATGAAATTGTTCACTCCCTCTGATCTGACTACCATCTACAGGCCCCAAACTTGAGTACAATTGTCATAATCTGGTTGGGTGCGCATAAGACCACCTTGCATCTGCTAGATAGAATACAAAAACGAGCTTTAGAGCTATCGGTGACGAAGACATTGTGAAGTCAATAGATTGACTTGAAAACTGCAGACACGTTTCCTGCATGCATACTATTTTTCACACGACCAAACCCGGTTTTCTGCTAAACTGCTCATGCGCAATGCAAAAACAACTGTGGCAATGTGTGTTCGCTGAGACTGCAGTAAATAAAAAAATTATTTTCTATGTTAACACACTAGTGTGGTAGCGGCATAGCGTAGGAAACAGTCACTTTCTTCTATGTTGGAGTGAAAAAATGTTTATTTCCTTTAAATGATTGTCTATTCTGCAACGCACACTGCTATATAGGTTCTCCTATTAATGTTTTACTATTCAGCTGGTTCTATACAAATAAATTGATCTTAACACATATATTCAGTAAAGGAAGCTAAGTTTCTTCTGTAGTCTTTCCCAAAATGTGACTTATTATTTTGAAATTTCTTTCTCTTCTTCTCTCATCTTATCTCTTTTATCTTTTTGTGTTTTCTAGGTATGGAATGCTGCACAGAAATTAAATCGTTGAAGCAGAAGTCTGCCAATAAATTCGTTTGGAACACATTCACCCACAACAAACATAACAACTAAGAACTCTTTTGATTGAATTGATAATGTCAGTAAGGTTGAGGTCGACAACCCTTATAAAAGGTAGCCAACCCAAATGTAAACTAAAAAATCCAATCCAATTCCAATTCGTCAACTTGTTTATGTCAGATTCAGTTCCCTTTTACGTTTCAGCAGCAAGCAGTAATCGCAATCATCTTTTCGATATAAGACCCTTTGGATTAGCCTACTGGAACTGACATAATAATATCTTGCCTACTTAATCAACGAATCCCTCCTATGTTGCATTTGAAAAACTCTTGCGGCTTATTCCATACTACATACTGTGTGGGAGAACAATAAAAAGGCTATTTCCAATTGTGAGCGGGAATATTTTGTTGAGATGTCTTTCAAGGCTTTAACAATTGCTTCCATTTTCCTTTTGCCGAGATAGCTCCTTGCAAAATCATAAAAGTAAAACTCATATTGTATTGACAAAAAAAAATTTCGATTATTTCCAAGGATAAAGGTTAAAGGACAAGTTTCTGTTAGATATGTCCACAGAATTTACACCAACATTCCACCATAGGATTTGATATTTTATCAAGAATGTTTTTCTTTAGGAAGCTTTTGTAGGAGCATTGAGCGGAATTTAATGAACATATTCCCTGCATTTGAATACTTTTTGTTGTGCTTGGATTTTCTTCATGTAAACCAGGAATTTTAAAGATATTAATTGAGTCGATACGAGTACCTACGTGGAACGTCATTTTTCTGAGCGATTTGTTAACATCTTTAGCCAACTGACTAGAAGTTTAAGTTTTATGATGATGCCTGAATAGATTTCTACTTACCCATTTTTTCATACTAATGAGGCATGTAGAGATCCCGCTCAAATTTCTTTAAAGTTATCTGATATCCTGTTTCGGATGATGATAATGATGATGATGATGACGATTAAAAGGGGTATCTACTAATAGAACTAAGACCCATATGAATCTGTTGTACTTCTCCTAACTAGTAATATGGAGACAGTGCGTGCCCATCCCTATAGCATGAAATCCATACCAATGGCTCTTATGAACTTAATGATATGGTGTGGGATCATTGAATGTCGTGCAGACTCCGAGATCGCGTGACTTGCCATGTGATCTCTCTTCTGTCGGATCGTTGTTCCGCATTCATAGAGAAGGTGCCACGGGGTTTCCTTTGCTTCCACAAAAAAATCTGCAGCTGACACCCTCTTCTAGTTGTAGGTGCCTCTTCAGTCTATAGTGTCCTGTTAGGAAACCCGTAATGATTCTTACATTACTTCTACAAAGTCCCAAAATCGAGCGAGACCTCTTTGGGTAATAGTTCCCCATCATTTCCTTTGCCTGGGAGATTTTCCCATCTTACAAAAGCAGCTGCCTTACCTATTCTGCGTATCTCCTCCAACATATCCGCTGCTTCATTGCCTTCTATGTCCTGGCACCCAGTACAAGCATACCTTGTTTACTTCGCCAAGTCTGTTTAGCTTCGCCCTACACTCCTCCACCAGTCTTGAAGTGATGTGGAATGCATCTAGGGCTTATAGCGCAGCTTGGCTGTCTGTCATGATGGCTATTTCCTGCCTCACGTAGTTTCTTTCCAGATTAAAGTGAGCACATATTTCGATGGAATGTACTTCTTCCTGGAATATACTCGGGTACTGCCACATTGCTTTAGAGTACTTGGTTTTTGGCCCATGCACTCCCGCAATCCGTACGTACTGGTTTCTTTGATCTATCCGTATACCACTTTATGGCTCCCGGATGTATCTGATTTCTGGTATTCATTTTCGGATAACTTATAGATATTTTTTCAGCAGGAACTCGCCAAAGTTTTAAGCAAGCTTGATGATAAGCATACCTCTGTATTCAAATGAGTTTTCCAATGTAACGAGAACCGAGTTCGCATCACCAGCTGCACCATGTCGTAGCATAAGGCTTCTACAAACGCCCGCCAACGAACTAGATTTATCGCCGGAGGTTTCAAGAGACGCAACTGTGTCCCATGGGATCTTGCTTCCTCTTCTATTGTCCTTTTCCATGTCTTGCTTGGACGGCCAATACGGCGGAGTACATCGCTGATGACCACTAGGAATAACAGCGATGATAGTATGCACCCCTGCCGTACTCCATTTGGACTTCAAGTTCCTCGGACACCTTTACTTCTCTCGTGTGTAGCTTTGAAAATAGCTATAAGTTTTTCTGGAATATCCCTCTTGCGCAGTGCCATCCAGATAGCATCACGATATAAGCTGTCAAAAGCCGTCTCGAAGTCGATGAACAGTAGATAAAGCAGAGATCTGTACTCGACGCATTGTTCTATTATGATCCGCAAGGTGTTTATGTGATCGACACAAGAGGATCTAGAGCAAAAGCCTGCCTGTTCGACGTCGGGAGTTGAAATGCTCCCTTTCGCGTTCTAATATGATTCTAGCTATTATCTTGGCAACGGCCGGTAAAACGCATATACCTATCCAGTTTCCACAGTCCATCAGATTTTCCTTTTTTGAAAGCTTGACAATTCGTGGGGAAATTGATCATTTTCCTACGCTCTCCGTATGAGCGGGTGTCGAAACTCAGCCGATGTGCTTGACCCCGCTCAGAATATTTTGGCAGGGATGCCGTCAATACCCACCGCTTTATTTTTCTTTAGAGACTTTATTGCTGCTGTTATTTCGGTTTTACTGGTAGGTCCAGTGCGAGTTCGGGAATTTATCCCTTCGGAAGATTCATTAGCAATCGAGATCATATCACCATCGTCTAAGTGGTTAAGGACTGTAGCGAAATGTTCTCTCCATCTAGTGAGCTGCCCCTCATCCAACATCAGAAGGTCACCATCTAAACTCTTCACAGGATGTTGTTTGGAGTTTGGAGTTCCGACCGCCATTGAGCTCCTCGGTGATATTATAGACAGTCCTGCTGTCACCCCTTCTTGCTGCTACTTCGGCCATTGAGGCACGTGAGTCGATGTATTCTCGTTTGTCCCGTTTTACACTACGCTGCACTACCTTCTTTTTGACGCGATATTGGGCTTCTAGCTCCGAGAATGGTATTCTCCGGCATCATACCATCTTATTTCACTCAACCCCAAGATGTTTGTATTATTTTGCGTAAACTCAGGCTTTAATTGGTGGAATCTAGCGTTTTGAGGTCCTTCCTGGAGTGAAACCGATTGTTGTCCGTGTACAATAGTTAAAGGTCGTCAACAAAGTATCCGTCCGTATCCAAGGCATTGTACTACGTTTCGGTTTTTTAAGGTTGCTTGGCCACAGACCAACCGACACTTATCCTGTTTTGTGGCGCATGGTGCTCGCCATATGCTCTCTTCCGTTCGCTATTTCCAGAGAAAATCTCAGATGTCATCACGAGGAGGGAAGTGGAAGTAGGACTAACTAACAGAGCTGCAAGTTATTCGGCTGCAGAGGCTTTTTCTCGTTATTTAGCGGACCACCACCTATCGGCAAATGTTGCTCCTACGAGGCCTTTGTTAGTCGTATACCATCCAATATGACATCTCATATGACTGCTGGTAATTAATTTTTCTCAGTAAAAAGCATGCATAATAGCCTGTAAGACAAAGCTATACACATAACTCTTCTTCATCATATTTTTCTCTTCAAACCTGGACCAGAGCTTGCCCTTCCCCTCACCATTGATAATGATTACTTCACTTTTTTTTCACTTCACTTTTTTCTTCCTTAAGAAGCTTCCTGGTGAAGCATGTTAGTTGAGGTCCATGTTCAGCTCGCACTGTAGCGCCACCGAAGTAAGTAATTATGTTTACTTTTAACCGTTTGCGGATTTGACATAAGTTTATATGAATTGTTTATGTGTCTAGCGAATTTTTCAACATCATCCTTCTTGTGGAATCAATGTTAAGGCAAATCCACATAAAAAATGATATTAAGCTAAACAAACAGCACACAAATTGTCATGCCAAGTCCTGAAGAAAACTCACGAAAAAATGCAGCCGCGTCGTATTTTTTACTTTGACTTGTGCGAGTCCATAAATGCAATGCACTTAGACTTAACTCAAAACTAATGGAATAATATCATTATCCTCGAAATGTACCAAAATTGGGATACAAATAAGGTACGTTTACCCTCTTCCTGCCTACAGAGGGTAGTTTTTTTTCTCTTCATATGCTGACGTTATGAACGTTATCAAGTTATGCAAGGGTAACGTCGGTGGAGGTAAGAACTTCGTGGTACAAAAACAAGAAACTTAAAATGTAGCCGAAACATGAAATGCAATTTTTCCATTTTTAATTCAATCTCTTTGAAAGCAAACCAAATAAAGGTGAAGCGGCACACGAGAAAGATGGCGACATTGCTTGTGGCTTCCCATTTCTCCGCTTCAAGATGAATTTCTGTTTTCTGTATTTCTTGTCTTATATGTATAGATATAATGCACTTTTTATGATAGGTTTGTTTTTCTACCACGAGCATAATTGGAGGAAATAGCCGTGTTGTCGAGTTTTTGACATACATGTCAGATGCCACTGGTAAAGAGTTTAACTTCCTTTCAAGGTTTATATTCAAAGATTACTACCTACTTCAATTTTGAATTTCAAGGTTGATGATTTATGGTTTGGCAGTATTACTCTTCAAACCCGCAACATTTACCTTCCTTTCCACATTTGTTGTCATTTTGGTGCAACTCAATTATCCCGTGTGAGAGTAAACCAATGTCGTCAGCGTAGTCCAGATGTAAGAGTCCAACGAATTCCTCCATTTCCAGTAGATAAAGCTGCGCGAAGTACATCGCTAATTACAAACAAAAAAAGTATCGGCGATAGAGCGGAACCTTGTCGTACCCCACTTAGGATCTCGAATTTATCGAATTAACTTTCCTCTATGCAGCACATGACATTTAGAGCCATCATAGGTAGCTATTAGTTTATCGGGTATACCTCTCCTGCGCAAGGCGAGCCAGATAAACTGTCTGTTGACAGTGTCAAACGCCTTTTCAAAATCGATGAACAGCAGGGGAAGTGGCGACCGTAATTCAGCGCACTGTTCAATAATGATCGCAGGGTGTTGATGTGGTCTACACAGGAGGATCTAGTGCGGAAACCTGCTTGTTCGGCATCGAGTGTATCTTCCAGACGTTCCTTAATTCACTCAAGTACTACTTTGGCTATTACCTTTGCAACTGCAGGAAGAACGCAAATGCCTCTCCAGTTTCCGCAATTCATAAGATTACCTTTTTTATGGAGCTTAACAATCATTCCCTTCTTCCACTCGTCGGGGAAACTTTCTGCCGCCCAAGCTCTCTCTACAAGTGGATATAAAAGCTCTGCTGATATCGTTGGATCGGCCGCAGAAGCTCTACGGGTATACCATCTAGTCCTACAGACTTGTTGTTCTTTAGTGCGTTGATCGCGGTAGCGGTCTAATCTTCACTGGGAGTTGAGGTGCGAATTCTGGAAATGTTTCTCAATCCGCCTCCAGGTTTCTTCGATAAGCCACGTGCTGTGCCTTGCCTGGCTTCTACCAACAATACTTTCCTCTCCAGATGTGAAAACATTTTTCACAGCCTTCCAAAGTTCTTGGATGGTTGTCGGCAGTGAGCTGCTGATTGATTCTACTCCTTGCGATGAATGATCTCTTAATTGTTGGCGTATTGAGGGGATCTTTAGCCGATCGATGTTGTACCTAGGCATTCGGATGATATTACGAAATCCTTGATTCTCTGATGCAGTACGTAACTGGAAATTAGCTACCATTACATTAGCTACCATGAGTACCATACGCATGTCGGCTCCTCGTCTGTTTCGGACGTCTAAAAGACAGCTCCTAAAACATCGGCTGATCGCCACATAGTCGATTTGGTTGGACGATGATTGCCTGTCAGTTGACATCCAGCCGACTTTGTGGCAGGTTTTATGCTCTAACATGGTACCTCCTATATGACAAGGTGTTGCAGAAATCAACAAATCTTTCACCATTGTCATTTCGTTCGCCGATGCCGTGCTTCCCAATCACATGTCTGAGTCCTTCATTGTCGTTGCCTACCTTGTCATTCAAGTCACCCATCACGATGACGTTATCTCCGTTCGGCGTTGCGTTGAATACAGCGTTTATCTGATTGTAGATGTTGTCTTTTTCATCCTCAGATTCCTTTGGGGCGTAACACTGTATGATCGTGACGCGCCATAATCTAGTCCGAAATCTGGCCGATAAGATCCTATCATCATGTGGGTGCCAGATAATAAGAGCTCTACGTGCTGTTGGCGTTAGCAACAGACCCACTCCAGAACCAGACGGGGACTACCGGAGGGTTTGCCGCAGTAGAGTAGCACAGTGTAACACATTGGGGATTGGTACGATTGGGTCGAACCATCTTACTTCACTCACTCCCTGTATGCCCAAATTATATCGAAGAAACTCACGTTCCAGTTGAAGAAATCTGGCATTTTGAGGTCCTGACATTCCAGAAACCAATCAATAGCCAAAAGTCGTCATTATTCGATCATTACTTATCCTAGGCGTTGTGTGGGTTTCAGTAGCGGGCATTTTTCGGTACCGCAGGGTGCTAACCCACGTTACCTCCTAGACTAGAAACGCTAGACCGTTTCGCACTTGCAATTTTAGCCTACATATATAAGGATTTATACACATAGTTGCCCGGGGACCGCCAGTAGGAGGTGAGCAGAAACTACATCACGAACTTGATTGTTGCGCTACTGGCTCAAACCTAGTTTTGAGCAGTCAGTAGTTTCCCGATCAATCGCAAAAAGTAATGTCAGAATGTGTATTGGATGCCATTTTGTAAGAATAACAATAACTCCTCGTTCTTCAGATGTGCTTTGCTAGATTGCCTATTGACAACTATTCTCTATCTGTCTACATCATAAATTTCAATGTATAATGAGAGTTGAAGTTATTTGCAAATATTTATGGCACATTCATTCACATTACGACATTATTTTTGCCTCGCCTTGTATATGATGTGGGCGCCATGGCTCTACTGGTTAGTGCATCAGACTTTTGAGCAGGAGCTTTTAGATTTGAATCTAGGAAACACCAAAAGTATTTTTTACGGTCCTCGCTCGAGCAAATGTCTGACAAACTTCCGAGAATAATAACTTGTCACGGAAAGTTTCGCAACTCGCCTTTCGGACCCGGCATTAAATTATGAGTCCCTTTCATTTGTGTGCAAAAATATAGCACGCACAACACGATTGGTAGTGAGAAGTAGATCCTTGGACCGCAACTGTCTGTCGCACCGACAGTGCGGGAATTGCACCAAGCAATTCATCAACTAATAATGCAAGTATGTAAGGAAGTGAGGAAGAAATGATGGCATAAGACTGAAGAAAAGCCATTCGTACAAAATAAAATTGAAACGCTCATTACCAACCCTCGACTAATACTTGAGATAAAATTTTCCCAAGTAGTTCGCCATGAATGAGTTGAAATTTATTCATTCCCTTAAGCATTCCTCTCATTATCAAGATAAAAAGTTTGACATCAAAAATAGACACAGCTAATTTTTATCCAAAGAAAATGTTTTTAGGAAATGAGATGACTATCATCGTCCTCATCATCATCATCTATTCACTACCACCATGTATGGCATTTCTGTTGGGAAAACCTCCCCAACCATGTCATAATCAAAAAGTGTGAACTTCACACTTATCTACTGAGAAGAGAAGGTCCTTAGGTCGTTCGGCTAATGTTTACGATGAAATAAAGTTAGTTTCCAGCGCTCAAGTGCCAAAAAGTGGCTGCAAAGTGTTCGAGCGTTATCGGTTCAGTAAACTGGTGTTTTTGTTTTTGTTGTCATGCATGTAGTTTACAGGCAAGAGTAACAGCATCACTGCAGATACTCCAGTTGACTATGACTCCGCAATGTACTTACAGCAGATATGTGTAATAATTGAACGTTGGTGCGAAAAATTACCAAAAAAATTTAGGCGAGCGAAAAGTTTGCCTGTGCCTCGACCCATATGATATTCGGTAGCTATCTGAGTGACAGGACCAGCGGACGGGAGCGCTTTATACGAGTAGCACAGAAAACTTTTCCCCGAATGTTATTCCAAAAATAATTGAAATGTTAGATGAAGAGAATGAGGAGGAAAAGCGCCGTGGTGTCTGTTCATAATAAAGTTGAGGTAATTGAAGGAAAAAGTTTTGCATGTAGTTGCACACGCTACTCACGATGGTAAAACAAAGAAAAAGAAGAAGAAGCTGTAAAAACAACGATGCCATTTATAATTCCAATTTTCATATTTAAATTAACGCTTTCGACAAAACATTTGTCCCGCCAACTTCAACTTGCCAAAATTTGTGACAAGTTGAAGATGAAAGTTTTCATGTAGGTCCTCCAGCGATTATTGGCAATCATTATGCAATTAATGTCAATTTTGGTGCGGCGCCTCTATCAGTGGTTATATGGCAATCATTCGACTGCCAATTATAATCAGAACTAATGCAAGAGCAGGCGACAAATTGAGCGGCGGTTTGTTGAACTCGATATGTCGTGTGGTTAAATCTTTCAAAAGACAGATAAACGGACTGACAAGTGGAACGACGAGTAAAGACAGGTGAACAGTTCACTTGCGATAGATAGCAGGCAGACACGCGTTAGTGTTTGGTATACAGACTCATTATCTTAATTGAGGGTTAATGTATTTGCATCGGGACGCAAACATAGAGAACATAGACAGGAAAGTGATATTGGTGGAGAGTCATCTTCCTCGTCTTTACCGATTATCGTGTCATGTCAAAGGGATTTCTTAATGGGTAGCAATGATATCTGAAACTGAATAAGGTTGCATGTCATCAAGTGACATAAATTATTGCTTTCGCATAAGATGCTGAAACTATATGCTTGGAAATTTGATGATGATGATGAAAAAGGGGTATCTACTAATAGCACTGTGACCCATAAGGATCTATTGCTCTCCGCCAAACTAGTGCTGTGGAGACAGTGCAAGCCCCACCATACCAATTGCTCTAATGATATGGTGTGGTTTAGGGAATGCCGTGCAGACTCTGAGATCGCATGAGTTCCGAAGTGGTCTCTCCTCTTCCAGATTGTTGATCCTCATTCATTGAGAAGTTGCCACGGGGTTTCCTTCGCTTCCCCACAAAGCCTGCAGCTGCCTTTTACTTCTAGTTTTATTTTCTTTAAGTGCCTCTTCAGTCTATCGCCTGATTTCATCTTCTTCCTCGTCAGCGTCAACATTCTCATCCTCGGAGCTGCTGTCCTATTAGCAAACCCGTAATGATTCTTACATTACTTCTACTAAGTACCAATACATATGGCTCTACAACCGGGGTCCGGTCCTGGCCTCCCGCAAAAAGTCTCTTCAACGGTCCCGATTTCGAGCCGATGTTATGCCGATGTGTTTGGGTCATAGTTCCCCATAATTTCCTTTTCTTGTCGTTGGAGAGATAGGAGATTAGCTCATCCTATGGAAGCAGTTGCTTTACCTCTTTTGCGTATCTCCTCCTGCAGTACCCTATGCCACAGACTGGGTTCTGCCCCTACAAGCGGAGTTTCTGCTCCTTTGTTAGCGAGCAGTGGATGTGCTTCATTTCCTTCTATGCCAGTACAAACGTACGTTGTTTACTTCGCCAAGTCTGTTCAGGTTCGCCTTACACTCCTCCACCAGTCTTGACGTGATGTGTGAAGCATCTAGGGCTTTTAGCGAAGCTTGGCTATCTATCATGATGGCTAGTTCCTGCCTTGCGTAGTTTTTCTCCAGATTAAAGTGAGCACATCTTTCGATAACATGTACTTCTAACTGGGATATGCTCGGGTACTGCCCCATTGCTTCGAAGTATTTGGTTCTTGGCCCATGGACTCCTGCACCCGTGCATTTTGCTTTCTTTTATCCATCCGTATACCACTTTATGGCTCCAGAATATATCTGGTATTCAGTTTCATATTTGAATTTCTTTATGGTGCTCATTTTGACTTCAAAGTTTTTCTTGAATTCAAGCTTTTGTCACAAGGCTTATAAGCGGAAACTGTTTGGTTAGAGATTCCACTAATGCCCTTGCCCTAACGTCCGTGAAGCAGACTACCTTGCTCAACGTAACTTGGTTTCCTCGGATTTGTTCCCTACCACTATTTGCAGTGGGAGTAACCCAAGAATTACCTGCATACCCGCCGTGGGACATCATTTCTCATGGCCCCAGTAATTAAAAAACAGGCCAGCCTCTCCACTTTTTCCAATTCCCTTCTCGTGATGATTAGCTTGGTTCTATTCACCCATGCAACTGCTCAATAAGTAATCATTGGAATAAATATCGTGCTGTACATCCAGTGCATTATCCTGGGATTTTCCAGCCACCCTTCTCACCACCATAACTGCTCCTTTTGGCTTTTTTTACTACTGCCTGTTGGTGCTTATTCCATAGCAGTCTACTAGCTCTCCTCCATTGAGGGTAACCGGGTGTATTCGCCCCAGTTCCTTCTATTGGTGATGGGTACCAGTGTGGTTTTGTTTGGGTTCACCCTAAGTCCCACTTCTAGGCACCGTCCATTTGTAATGGTTAATCCGTTTTGGATTAAAATTCAGAGCACTTCTTCGAACTTCCCTTTTGCCACAATGACTATATCGTCCGCGTACCTTGCGCATAAGTTTCTGCCTCAGCTAGTCACTGAAGTAGTTCATCTACGAGGAGGCTCCCCAAAATGGGGGACAGTCTCACTCCTCTTGTTGTGCTCACAATAATAGTTTCATCAGTGACTATGGTTGCCGCTGTTTTGGTATTCAGCATCTCGCACATCCACTTAGTGATCGCCTCATGAGATGCGTTGTTGAATGCTCCTTCGATATCTAGGAAAGCGTATAGTGCGATTTCCTTACTGGCAAGGGACTCCTCTATACATTCCGTCAGTGCTGTCTCCATAGATCTGCCCGCTCTGTACGCAAGTTGACTGGAGTGTAGTGGTTCTCTTACCAAGTAGTTCCGACCTAATGTAATTTTCGATAACCTTTTCGATAGCCTTTAGGGCGAACGAAGTTTGGCTAATTGGTCTGTCGGACTTGGGATGCTTGGAGATTTTGTAGTTGGTCCAGTTGTCTGCATCCGGTATGCAGACTTGCATATTGGTGTCCAGAATCAAGAACATCCAACGTCGTTTTCTCCGATTTTTTCTTCGAGGTCTACCTTGGGACAAATATCTTATACTGCTCCCTACCAAGACCGCCTCAACCTCATAAACTTGAACCCCTAGAAGAACGCAGAGACATAGTTGACGTTCTTTTCATAAATCATCTCCTCTTAGACTTCGTCGATTATGGGGTGGACTGGAAATGGTGTCTTACAAAAATCACAATATAACATAACTCTCATGCCAGACCACATTTGCTCGGGGTGTGCTTCAGCAAATGTGTGAAACATACCCATATCGGGTTTAAAAACCGAATGTAGTAGGAGGTACATACTTGCAAATGTAAATGCGGAAAGTAACATTTTTCCGCCTTTTTCCGGGATTGTTTCTGTTTTGTATTTTTTGTACTTGCAAATTTCAACTCAATTATCGCACAGTTACTGTAAGCTGTCGACGAAGTTGATTTAAATTTTATTTTAAAGTTCATACTCGTACTTCATATTAGTCGCAGTTGTTGTTATAGTTTTTATGGCAGTAGGTTATTTATAGGGAACCTTTAGTGTTCGGTGTTTGAGAGTGAGCGACTGAGAGTGTTCAGCGAATGAGAGGTAGAGAGAGAGAGAGAGAAAGAGAGCTACAGGATGCCAACCTTTTAACAAAAAACAACCAAAATTAACGTACCAACTATGGAAAAACTTTTAATTGCCGATCGCATTCGTCTTGCAACAATGCAGATGAAAAACGCATCCCCTAAATCGGTAGTATGCGAATATTTCTCATCACGTTTTGAGAATTTTCATAAAAAATTACAAATAATCATCACAAGGGAAAGTTGCTCCGTCATTTTAGTAATTTGTTAGTGGCTCAATGGCCATCAGAGCGTCGGACTTCTGAGCGGGATTAATTAATTATTATCGTTGGTGTTCTAGTAAGCATTGTGCACTGCGACCTTAAGGTCGATTGTGCATCCCAGTAGATGTCTACCACATTATGTGATGGCTTAGTCCTTTTATGAATGCGAAAACATCTGCCAGGTTGATAGGTCTGGCATTCTACCATAGAACTGTGTGAGCCTTGTGATATTGAAGTCTTTTTCGGGTGAGGGCATAACATATAAAAAGTATGTGTTCTGGTGTCTCCTCTGCCTCGCCGCCAAAGGCAGTGATCTGTTTGGGATTTCCCCATTTTTGTTAGGAGGCCATTAAGTGGGCCATATCCCGTCATGTACCATACAAGGAATCTGAGTGCATATCAGCCTCGATGGCGTTATTTGCCCACTCTTTTATCTTGTTTTTGAGGTGGCTCTGGCTGTAGGCAATGCTTGGCTCGGAACCAGTAAAGGTCTCTTCCGCAATTCCTCTTGCCTTATTCCCTTTAATGCCTGAATGGCCTGGAGACCATATCAGGATGACCTTCTTGGTTTTGGCCAGTTCGTTTAGGTGGCAGTAGCAGCTCCACGTTGTTCTAGCAGAGCGGCCTGGCTATCGGATATCATATAGATCTCGGTTTCTTCTATATTTTCTCTTTATGCATTCCAGTGTGCATGCTTCTAATGCTATTGTTTCTGCCTGGAAAACGGTTGGGGATTTTCCTAGGGACATTCGTAATGAAGTGTCTTACGATTAACGTGGATACCTGCATTGAATGTTCAACCCCAGGGTCCTCTTCCGACTTGGATTAGTTATACGACAATCAACGTCCATCATAGACTGATGTGCCAGTATTAACTCAATGGTTAGATCAGGAATCCTTATCCTTGCCGATCTTTGGTTTTCGACAACCGGTTAAAATATGCAACTCCACAGAGAACGCATCATCGCACCGGTAACATCAGGATGGTCGGACCAGATTTTTGGTAACATCAGGCCTTCCACTGATGTTACCATGCTAGCGCTCTACCACCATTTGGGTAGTAAACCACCAGCCACTACGTAGGCCAAGCCAGAATGATACTGGTCCTCAACCAAAGGTTGGCCCAGAATCAGTTAACCTCCAAGGAGATTAAACCTTATCTGTGGGCAGCCAACCCCCGTAGTACCAACGCGACCTTGGTGAGATCTGACATCAAGGGACTCAGCTCGTTCAGAATGAGTGCCTGGGCAATTGCAAAGCAGATCCTGGCAGCACGTTCGTCCGGAACCGTGAACCCCATCATTTGCCACTAGGATTTATCTAGGACATATCTTAAATCCTTGCCGATCTTGGGTTTTCGACAACTTAGACAGTGCCCGTGCTTGAGACTCTAAGCACTAGCCCACTGCCCCTTTAATCTACCGAGTTTATCCAAGTATCATACATAATAACCAGACAGTAAGATACAGCGTAACCCTCGGGGTAGGGTATTTGTAATGTGATTTTGGGTCCGAATACTCCTGCCCCTGTTCCTGAGTTTGTTTTAGATCCGTCTGTGTACCAGGCTATTTATGATATTTTCAGCTTGCTTACGGTCCGGTACTCTTACTGAGCAGTTCCTTTGGAAATTAGTTGTTTTTATCATTGAGTCTGATTGGAGGACAATTCCGCTTTCCAAGTTGATTTTGGTAATGATACTTGTATGTCCTGGTCTATTGACTTTGAGTTGGATAGTTACCTTGACTGAAATGGCTCTTGCTCCCACTTTGCTTTTGATTTGTAAGTGAAGTGGTGTGAGTCCTAGTTGTTTTTCTAGTGCTGCTGTTGGGCAAGTCTAGATAGCACCTGTTCCACTAAGACATATTAGTGTTTGAATTTTACTGAGTTTCAAACGTGCCTTCCAATGCTCTGATTTTGGCCACCATATCAGGTCTGCGTATGTAAGCCTGGGTCTGAATTGATTTGGTATAGCCATAGAGTAACTTGCCCACGTTTTACTGAACATGCGTTGATAAGTGAAGTAAGCTTTATTAGCTTTGTTGGTCATGTATGATATATGGGTCAATATATATTTGGTCAAACATGACCCCCAGGTGGCATGACCACAAGAATTTGGCTTCCGGCATTCTTTGCAGTATTTTGCCTTCGAATCTTAGGGCGGGAAAAGTTATTCTCCTTCTTTTTGTGAAAACGGTGCATACTATTTTGTCTGGGTTGACACTTAGGTCTACCTCCCGGCACCATTCATTTACTATTTTGAGAGCGAATTGCATGCGCTCTGTTATCGTGCTTTCGAATTTACCTCGGACCATTAGGACAAGATCATCCGCATAGCCAATGCTTGTGAGAAGATTACTCTTAAGCCTGTCGAGCAACTTATCGATCACCAGTAGCCACAAGAGTGGTGATAGAACGCCTCCTTGTGGGCAGTCTCTTGTTGCCGCTATTTTGATGGTTTCGTCACCAAACGAGGCCCAAATTTTCCTACCCCTTAGCGTGCACATGAACCTACCCATGATAGAGGAGTCTATTCTCCTGGTTCTAGCTTGTGTTTGAATTACTTCGAAGTTAGTGTTGTCGAAAGCGCATTGGATGTCGATGAAGGCGCATAGTAACATCTCTTTACTTCGTAATGTGTCTTCGATTTCGGTTGTCAGCTCATGAAGTGCTGTTTCTGTTGATCTTCCAGTCTGATATGCATGTTGGCTAGGGTTAAATGGATTTGTTTGTAGTATTTTAGATCTTATGAAGTGACCTAAAATTTTCTCCATGGCTTTGAAAATGAATGATGTGAAGCTAATAGGACTGTAAGACCTTGTTTCCTCAGGGGATTTCAGAGGCCTTTGGTAAGACATTCACTCGTACGTCTCTCCAGCACCTTGGTACATATTTGTATTTGGCTTTATAGAGTCTTACGAGTATAGATTCTATTAGGTACAGGCCACGTTGTATATTCCCTTTACTCCTGCGGATTTGTATGGGCCGAAGTAATTTACTGCCCATCGAATTCCTTCTGTGGTGAAAATGTTATTTGAGCGTCTGTAGGCTTCCGCGGTGGTAAGGTAAAGGTTTGTGTTATGGTCCTCGTTTTCTTCTTGGTTGTCCTAGTATTGAGCAGTTGGGGAAATTACTTTTTATTATTTGACTTATCAGAGTGGGTTTTTATGGTCGAGGGAGAGAGCCTTGTGTAGTCTACGCCATGTTGGTAGTTTGTCAATTATTTCACAAACTGCTCTCCAACTGTTCCTTTTGCTGTTTCTTAGTGGTTCTCGGTCACACTGGCCGTTCCTGCATCTGATAAAGTTAGGTCCAGTACCTCTCTCCTAATAGCGTTTATGAAGGTTGCATCATTCCCCACATTATTTATAATAATATTTTTGGATAAGCAGTAATTTAAAAGTTGCTAACCTCTTGTGCTTGTGTCGGTGCTTCCCCAGACTGTGTGGTGAGAATTTGCATCACATCCGATCGCGAAACTTTGTCTATGAGTTCTGTGAAGCTCTGTGTTGTTTTCGGAGGGAGGTCTTCTTCTTATCCCGGGAAGTACGTAGTGGTAAAATTGATGGTGCTCTTGCTTCCGTTGTTTGTGGGCGTCTCTAGGGAGATCGCAATTAGGTCTCTGGATATTAATTCATTTAGAGAGTAAATGTTGAACGAGTGGCGACATAGGATTGCTGTCCTTGGTAGCTGAGAGTTCCACTTGTGTGCCAAAATTTATCTCAAGAAGCTATGCGCTGGCCACTACAACTGACTGTTGCGCCAAATGTTTTCTTAAGTGCATGATAAATAGAATAATCGCAGATAACATCGATTGACACACATCATCACGCACATCTTGTCAAGTGTTTATAACTACCCAATATAGCTCCTGTGTTATTTGTGTGTTTTTAAAACATACGTATGTTTCACTTAAAGTTATGCGCTCTTTTATTTTAGTCCGTTGTTTACTCTGAGCAAAACTTTGTCTTTGTTTTGTTCCCCACTTTTAGTTTGCGCGCAGTTTTTTGTTGCATTTGAGTCAAAAAAAAAAAAAAAAAAACCTTCGTGGATTTATTTTTTGTATTGTTGTTGTTGTTGTTGTTTTTGTATTTAATTTTAATTTAGTATTTAAATTGAAAAGGCATCCAGAGCGCGTACCCGTATACAGCATTAACCGATTACGTCTGAAAGCTCGTGCGATGAAATGCTATAGAGGATGGTTGGCTGATGGTGGATGACGTCAAAACTTTCCCGTCAGTATTAAGTCTTTATATCGTTGTTTCATTCAAACGGGACTTTAAAGTTGGGAAATTTAATTTTCGAAAAATAATTCTTGCTTGCATTGGCGGCGTTATGTTTTTATTAAGTGCAGTCAATGGATGAACAACCTTTGCGCCTTTGACAGACTGAGTACCACAACAAACGTTTTGGCCATTAAATTATTTGCAATCTGGAATAATTCCAAGGATGGTTTAAACTTTAACCAGCGTCATACATGTTCGTACAAAGATAAAATTTGGCTCTAACACAGTGGGTTTGTTCTACGACTTTGACGTTGACTTGAGGAATAAAAGAAAAATATATGAACTGGAAGTTACTTAAATCCACAACTTTGTATTCTGACCACGATCGCCAAATGTTCCATCATAATATAAGTGGGAATGATGCACTTATTTAAATGTGGTGATCCCTTTTTTTAATGCTCATGGTTTGTATAAACATTCTCAGAATGCAGAGACAATGATTTTGTGGTACATTAGGTAGTGAGAAGGATAAAACGCTTATTTATAGTACTCGAGTGGTCAGTGCATCCACTGTTCTAAGCAGTGAAAAGGATACTACACTTGTTTACAGTTCCAGAGAAGTCAGTCTGTGCAGTTAAAGGAGACTACGCTTATTCACAGTTCTAAAGTAGTCAGAGGGTCCAATAATCTGAGCAGCAAAAAGGATACTAAGCTAATTCACATGTTAAACTGAAGGCCAGGTTTTGCCCGATAACTAGCAGCACTTTCGTATGTCACTTAATTGCTTAATAACACCTAGGATGAAAAATGTTTCGTACAGACAACCTCTAACAACAATTGGCTGTACTTAGAATTTTAATATTTGAGATTAGATTCTGTTTAAACCAAAAAACGAATATCTTCGTATTTAGAGATTGTTTCAATTGTTATAGATGGTGTGTTGGTAGTGTAAACTTTCTATATGTACATCTCGACAAAATGTTCCTTATTTAGTCGTCAGCATATCAGTTGATATCTTAGACAGAGTGTTGTATCGTGACAAGAATATTTTTTCAGCGGTTGATCTGTGAACCCCACATCCAAGTTATTAATTGATGTCTCCTTGATCATAAAAAGATCAAAAGTTGTCGTTAGATAGTCTGAAGCTCCGAATAAGTCCGATAAACTCAAATAAGTTCTTCACCAAGTCATGCTAGCTAGAACTGGAGACACCACCGTTCACTATATCAAGGGTATTTCTTTGCTGCCGCTTTATCAGTTGGGATTGCTTTGGTGGGGAGACTCCATCGCTGCAGGGAATTGGTTGAGACTCCATGTCGAACTTTCGACAGAAGAATTTTTAGTAGTCACATAAGCCCATTCTGGGCGACAAGGCTTCCAATAAAGAAGGGAATTCCTTGACCTGCAACTCCTTGAGAAAGTTACTCATCGTAATTGGCAGTTAATTCTGACAAGGCTTCCCCTAAGGAAGGGAACTCCTTGACAAGAAATTCTAGAGAAAGTTACTCATCGTAATTGGCATTTAATTCTGGGCGACAAGGCTTCCCCTAAGGAAGGGAATTCCTTGACCTGCAACTACTTGAGAAAGTTACTCATCGTAATTGGCAGTTAATTCTGGGCGACAAGGCTTCCCCTAAATAAGGGAACACCTTGACCTGCAACTTCTTGAGAAAGTTACTCATCGTAATTGGCAGTTAATTCTGGGCGACAAGGCTTCCCCTAAAGAAGGGGACCGGAAACTCCTTAAGAAAGTTACTCATCGGAATTGGCAGTTGATCCGGATCACTATCAAGCCAATTCAACATCTATAACGGACTCCGAAAAGGGGATGGATTGGCCTGCGTGCTCTTAAAACTGGCGTTTGAGAAAGTGATCCGAGACTCTGACAACCGAAGAGCTGTACAGGAAGTTTTCATCCAGATAGGGGAGGCGGCACGAAATCTGGGTCTGCACGTCCATGAGTAAAAGATCCAACATTGGTCTACCAATTGAAATAGTTGAATTGAGAAAGTTACTCATCATTGGCAGTTAATTCTGGGCGACAAGGCTTCCATTAAAGAAGGGAACACCTTGACCTGCAACTTCTTGAGAAAGTTACTCATCGTAATTGGCAGTTAATTCTGGGCGACAAGGCTTCCCCTAAAGAAGGGAATTCCTTTACCTGCAACTCCTTGAGAAAGTTACTCATCGTAATTGGCATTTAATATCTAATGGTGAATTTTTAATAATGTAATTGCAATGTAATTGCAAAGTAATGCACACACAGCAGCAAGAACAATAACTGACTAAACTTCACGTCATTTTGTAAATGATACTATAACTGCTGAAGAGGGATATTTTTTATAAACATCTTGTTTATAGGATGGATAATGTACTCGTAACTTTAAAATACTTGCCAGCTTGCTATTGGTGTTCCCGTGCGGATACTATAGAACAAAATTTTATAACGTAATTTTAAATATTTTAAGGATGGTGCGATAGCTGCTTGACGATAATCACTAAAAGGACGATCAAGGAATTTCAGAGAAAATTCTTCTGGTATTTATTAAAAGATTCTGCTGCACTGTAAAGCATCAGCTCTAAATGATGAAAATGGCTTTAGCTTAATTCTGGTGTCCGCCCTTTTCGGAGTGAACTAAAGTGCACACTGTAATTAAGTTTGGTCTGATTTGTACACTAGCCGAACACTGTGCATCCCCTGCAATAGTAGTAAAATTTCATTCTTGTAGCGTCCTTGAGTCAATGAGAAAAAATCTGCCTTACTCCAGGAAAAATGGATGAGCTTAAAGTTTCGACGTTATCGTTCGCTTAATTGCATCGTTTAACCCGGTTCTGGTTCCTGAAGTTAATAATTTTGAATGGTCCCATCAAAATGTCTATTGTTTTTGCCTTTCTGTTTACTTAATGCGATATGACTATCACTTACGAATAATTCCAACCCATCTCGCCTGTCATCCCTTGTAAAGTGCTCAGTAGCTATTCAACAGCCCTCACTAAATAAACTTCAATTAAGGCAAAAAGAGTTTCTAACAAATTTCAATTAAGAGTAGATGTAATTTTTCGGAAAATGGTTCATTCATCCTTTTTGTGTATCTACTGCATAGCAGCATAACGTCTATCTAGATGGCTGGCTGCCATCACATCACAGAAACCGGATTATAACTTCGTGTAAAGTGCTTTTAATGGTGGTTGATTAAATGTTTAAGCCAATTCTTATTGCATTTAACTTAAAGTTGAAAAAATACTGCAAGTTAGTAACTTTTTTTTTTATTCGGTCGTTTTGTCTGTGCGCGTGATGGATTAAGAAGGGATATATGGGTGACATGGCAAAGGAAAGTTTATTCTAAAGTTTTTGTTAATTGCATTAAAGTTAATTTGTTCGCTATTTAATAACTAAAAGCTTCACAGGCATCTTCACTATGCGGCGTCTACAGAGGATTCCCCAGATGATGAAAAATAAGAATTCTTTAAATGAATCGAACGGGAACTCCATGCCTGCTATAAGTATGATGTAAAAATCATTCTGAGGGATATGAATGCAATAAAAGGTAGGGAGCCAATATTCAGGCAGTACATTGGCACCCATAGCTTACACGAGAACACTAATGACAATGGACAACGAGTCATAGAGATGGCAGCAAGCAATAAATTGCTCGTTGCGAATAAAAGGTTTGCACGTAAAAATATCCACAAAGCCACCTGGCTATCTCCTGATAGAGCCACTCGCAAGCAGATAGACCACGTATTGATAGACCACCGCCACAATCCGAACATGTTGACGTTACGAGCGTACCGAGGTGCCAACGTAAACTCGGACCACTATCTTGTTTGTATGGTGCTCCGAGCTCGGATTGCATCTTCACGAAAGACTGCATCCGCGAATATTCGAGTCAACACGGCTGCCCTTCGCAACGAAGAGACCAGAAACAACTACGGTCAAGCGATAGGACTCGCCCTAAGTGCAGGGAGTGTAAGTCCTGGGGCTGAGATATCGAGGGGAAGAGAAATGGACACGCCTTAAGAATACTGCTATTAGTACTGCTGACTTCATCTTAGGCAGAAGTCGTAGCGCGAGGTTCTACCAAAGAGTCCGCGGTATGACGCAATATACACCACGTTGAACATAGAACAAAGACAAAGATGGTAATCTGATCGCCGATCTTAAAGGCATCTTAGAGCGATGGGAAGAGCACTTTCATGAGTTTCTAAATGGCTAGCTAACTGAGGAATTGGAGGCTCCACCAATGACCGTACTATGTTGCCGCCACCAAGCATAGACGAAGTTAGCAGAGCGATAAATCGGCTCAAAATTAATAAGGCCCCGAGATCTGATGTTATCCCAGCGGAGCGGAGGCCCCGCAATACACCAAGCAATTCATGAACTAATGGTGCAAGTATGGGAGGAAGAAGTGATGCCAGAAAAATGGCAAAGAGGCATCCTGTGCCCCATACATAAGAAAGGAGGTATTACAACCTGCAGCAATTATCGTGGTATAACGTTGTTGAGTAACGCGTATAATATTTTCTCTTATATCCTTCAAGACAGGATAGCCCCATACGCGAAAGTCATCATTGGTCCATACCAGTCTGGCTTTATCCCAGACAAATCAACAACTGATTAGATTTACACCCTAAGGCAGTTGATGGAAAAATGACTAGAGTTTCAAAACTCACTACACCATCTTTTTATAGACTTTGAAGCCGTCAATGACAGCATAGCCAGGGTAGAACTTTATAAAGCTATGAGAGAATTCGGCATCCCAAATAAACTGACACGACTATCTACGTTGATCATGACCAACGTTGTAAGCCAAGTAAAAATATCCGGATCACTATCAAGCCAATTCAACATCTATAACGGACTCCGAAAAGGGGATGGATTGGCCTGCGTGCTCTTAAAACTGGCGTTGGAGAAAGTGATCCGAGACTCTGACAACCGAAGAGCTGTACAGGAAGTTTTCATCCAGATAGGGGAGGCGGCACGAAATCTGGGTCTGCACGTCCACGAGTAAAAGATCCAACATTGGTCTACCAATTCAAATAGTGGAGCGCAAATTTGAAGTAGTAGCATATACTGTAGCAGCCGATAGGAGCATGGAAGCAGAAATATGCACACGGTTGCTTAAAGCCAACAAAGCCTACTAAAGTCTGCCAAGACTCTTCAAATCCAGGAATTTAACCATAACATCCAAGCTGCTGTTATATAAGACAACGGTCATACCAATACATACATATGTATCTTGGACGGGACCGGTGGAGAGATATTTTCGGGGAGGCCAGGACCGGACACCGGTTGTAGAGCCAAATACGATGTTGATTATGTTATTTTATATTATTTGTATCTCTGTATTATATATCAATGTCACAGTTATTAGAGCTCTTTAATGGAAATGTAGAGGCACCGGGTTTGAATCTCCCTCGAGTCTTTTTTCAGTCCCACCCCATAATATCTATAGCGCTCTCTTCGACACTTATTTCTATCGCCCAAGATTTTTATCTTCGCTCTTTTTCTGGTTGCCTGACTTTGATCACTCCTAATCCTATTTAAATCTTGACATTTAAAAGCAACATAGTTGTAATGTCAGGTTTAAGTGAAACAACCGCGGTTTGTGGATACATTTGAATAGAAGTAATTCCTGTGTCTGTGAGGCTTATCTCTTTAATTTTTCCCCTAATTAGCATGTCGTGGTCAAACAGTTCCCAATTGCGTGAGTGTGGCATTGGAATTACGAGTCCGTATTTAACGCAGTAATACTGAGGACTAAAACTAAAACGGTAAAACATGCTACAGGATTAAATACTTGCAATTGAAATGCTACATGAATGGATAGTAGTAGTAGAGTGCTAGTATACTGTATACTCATACCCTGATGTTAAAAGAGCCAGCAGTACAGCCAGAACGACCAGACCATGTCATGTCGATGAGATTTAATTTCAATAACAAATCTTATTAAGCAATGCTTTAGTTGTTGTTGTTGTTGTTGTTGCTGCTTCCGTGTGTCATGTACGCCTCGCTAAGTTGAACAACATTTCGATTGCATGTCAAGTGATTTCATTGTCCATTCAAATCACTAAGCGATTATATTGCAGCATTATTCTCGGGACACCATCACCATCATCAGAAGTGGACAGACAATTGTAGTTACTCTTGACCACACGCAATTGTCTGGCTTTTGATTTGCGTTTTTTTTTTTTTGGTTAAACCAACAGATAAACAAATCAACAGACGAATGAATAAAAATCAAGGGTGGGTGGGGGTCAACTATGCAATTAATCGATACTTTTGTTCATGTATCACGCGCACTCATACATGACCCTTTTGGTAGCCAGCAAACTTAAGCCAATGATAGCGAACAACACAGCTATACTTACTCTCTTATGATGAGTGCATTTTCATGTTTGATTTTGGGTGGATGGATTGCAGAAGAACTGCTGTCTGGCGGTGGGCTAGACATTGCATTAATACCAATTAGTTACTTTGCTGATCCCTTACTAGGAGAAGGACATGACGCGGAAAAACGTGGCATACGTTGACTGCTACAATAAACTTGAAGCTGTGCGGAGGCTCTACTACCGATACAAGAGGTAGTAGAGCCTCCTAAGTTCAATGGTTCAAAGTTGAGTATTCAATCAAAACCAGTTACCCTGCAGTGAAGAGTTTTACCATCAAGGCAGTACCGATATATGAGTTGGTAGCGGGGAATTCTCCAGATGGAGTCGACAGTCTCATCCTCATTTCCAGCTATTTGGACTTATTCGGAGCTTCACACAATCTAAGGACTGGCATACACAGATTGTTTTGTCCAATGATATACCAAATGATGTGGCCTCCATGTTGGCTGCTGCGCTCAACTGCGTAAAAATATTCTTGTCACGATAAAGCCAACCGCCTCAGATATGGAAGGATGTACTGATGACGAAGGTGCAAGACGAAATAAGGATCGGAAAATATAATGTAACAGACCAAGTACAGCGGAACATTAAGCGAAGGGGTTACCCAGTCAGATGCCTGGCGTACATAACAGCTATTCTATAAGTGCAATTGAATGAGCAAGGATAAGACCAACTATCAAGTAAATATCTACAATGTGGCAGACCCTGAAGAAGACCCAAGAAGTGCAGTTTGATAGTCACCGCCTTTTTATTGATTTTAAAGCCGTATATGACGGCATTTACAAAAACGAGCAGTATACAGGACGACGTTGTGTAATTTTGGTGTCTTTCGAACCAGTACTAAAGTCTCCATACCACTGTGCAAGTGCTCGAGTGTCGTTAAGGCCGACACTAAAATGGTACTAAAATCACCACATATTCAGAGAGTCTCGCGGCCCTGGAGGCTTATAGGTCCCATTCGGTTAATTCAAGGATGGTCAAAAGCTGCTATACAATGCAATCCTTGCAAAAGTTGGAGAGCAGATAATCTAAGAGACTAGTAAAGCTTTATTCTTCCAAGGAGGTTCTTTTCGGGGTTTCTCGTGACCTTTTGTATTTTTCACACTGATGCATCTCATCTCAAATCGCATCAACCTCGGGTCCTGCTGTTGAGCAACCCGTTGTATCCCGAAAAGTTGGTGGGCTCTCGATGGCTAACATCATTCTACCCTCAACTATACGGTCTGCTGTTGAGCAGACGAATCTTTCAGTGATTTTGGAAAGAGTTGCCATAAGGGCTCCATTTGAATCTCGTGAGGGTGTTGGAATCGACGACGTGGAGCAATCCGCTTCTGATTCTGATGCAACCACTGTTCTTGATGCATATAGTATCATCTCGGAGAAATCCGGATGCTCTTCCATTGGGAAGGCATAAGATGGTTTACAGATTCATCAACAACAGGGCGGATTCATTAAGTTGCACTCGCAGGAAAGGAAGAAGGAGTTTTGAACATGGAGTACGCATAGGAAAAGACAAAGAAAGTGCTCTTGCTTTTGCCAAAGCCGCCCCTTCCATTCAGCGCGAAGCCAATCGCATCAATTCAGATGACCAGACGCCACCGGAATCGACTCTTAAGAAGGCCAGGGCAGGACCTTTACCGCTGATGTCCCCACTTTTAGCTACCGACTTGACAACTAGCCGCATCACAACTGAGCATAGGGCTCTTTTTCAAGAGGCGGTTATAGACATCTCAATTGAGATGATGTTTCAGCGTTTCAACGACTGGTTGCGGCAACTCTGACAAAGAGACAGTCACTAGCTCGACTAACAGTGCCACTGCGCATGCCAGTTTATCCGGTAAAATCTTCAGTCCGGAAAAGGTTAAATGGGCAGTAGTTAAGAGCCCTCAAAGCTCCCGGTGGAGATGGAATCTTTCCAGCGCTTCTACAGAAAGCAGTCGATCTCATCCTACCGGGTATGATTGCTTTATTTAGAGCGAGTTATCAAGATCACAGAAGGTGCCCTTCACTATCTTGTTAAGAAGAAAGAATGAACTTTTTGTTCCAAGGAAGTGCCCCATTGTGCCTTCATCGACGTTGAGGGCGCTTTCGACAACACTGGCTACGACTCCTTTGCAAGGGCAATCAGTAGCAGGAGTATCGAACACTCGACCAATCATTGGATAAAAGCCATGCTTGAAAGTCGAGGTATTATTTCGTGCTTGACTCAATTCCTGAAAGAGACGTTTTCTGGACAATTTGTCTGCACTGTACAGTACTGTTTTGGAAGGTCATTTGAGGTAGACAATATTGGACCGGGTAAACTGGTGCAACGGTGTTCCTGCACTGAACGCTAGAGGTCTGGTCTGGTTCACAGATGGATCGAAGAAGGAAACTGGAATTGGAGCTGGTGTCCTTGGACCAAACACCAAAATCTCGATATTAATGGGTAAAAGTTCCACGGTTTTCTAGGCGGAACTCCATGCCATGAGATCTGCGCAAGGATTAATCTTTACAAAGGAACTAAGGGCGCTAGAATATATATCTTTTCAGATAGCCATGCAGTACTTAAAGCGCTGCCGTTCAACTTAATGGACTCGTTATGAGTCAAAAATGGCTACGATGCACGGAAATCTATGGCCAGATAAAACAGAGTGAATCCCTTGTCATCAGGGAATTGCAGGCAAAGAATTTGTGAATAATCTTTGTGAATGTCCAGCATTACTTTGGCTAAGGAGACGCATACACAATAGATCTTTTATCTGGCAGTGTATGCCATATGGGCTAGGGTACTTTTAAAAAAGGACCTACATTTTAATGCCATATTCGAATGACGAATTTAGAAGCTTGTGGTGTTTTCTGGGTTCGAACTACGAACCCCCTACTCAGAAATTCATGCACTAACTACTGAGCCACGGCGCCAACAACACCAAAAATTAGCTCCTGGAAAAAAGAGCTTCAGTAATCCCACTGTGATAACTACCACATGGTTTAACCAATCAAGCCATATTTCTATAAAAAAAAAGTCCTTTCCTGGAGTATGGAAACTCTCATTCATTTTCTCTGCAAGTGTACGGGCCTTGCGACTCTTCGTTTCCGCAAACTATGTATTCCTTTCTTTTCTGAACTGAAAGAGCTTTCAGAGTACGGCATCACAAATCTGATATCGTACCTTAATGCTACAGGTTGGATATAATTACACACAACCATTTTTCGTTGCATTGTGCCTCCTGAAGACAATGGCAGCAAAACGGCCCTCTATAGTGCTAATCGAGGATCTCGCCAAGTCAGCGAGGACCGCCACTCTACCTACCTACCTATGGAACATATGAGAATAGTAGTAAGTTTTCCCAAGAGCTATTGATGCCTAATATATCATCTTAATAAACTGAACCTGTCTTCGGTGATAGTTTGAAAGCTCTATCTGGAGGAGAAGTAGTAAACTACGGAGCATGTAAGAGGCTTATGAATTCGCACAACACTCTCTTTTATAAGGAAGGTGATGCACCTCCCGGCTTAATCAGAGCATTCGCTGATAAATTAGAAAATAATATACAACGTACATGTCGTCATCAATTGAAAAGTGTGGGGTATCTGTACATGAATATCTTGAAGAACTGAGGGACGAATCATTCGAAAACATGTTGGAAATTAATTTGCATTTCCTTTCTAGGAGTTCTATTCAAATGATTACCCATGTCTATCTGGGTCAAAGGGGTGGAAAAACGGATAACGTGGAACATTTTTACATGGTAGGTATGTATGCAAGTAAAAGAGGCAAATTATATTTTGCGGTCGTACTTGTATGTAATCCCCAGCCTATTTTGCATAAGGAATCCTTAAAATTTTAGTTTTAGTTTTTGGGTTTCGTCTTTCACTCCATCCGTTCTGTGTCGATTGTCGAACAATTTCAACTTTTGCTCTTTCATTTATTCGTATCAATATCCATTTTATAGAAGGCGGTAAGTGATGACCTAGTTCGATGAATTTTTAAATTTAACTACAGATGGTCGAAAATGGCAGCTGTACATCATTCACAATATAAGAGCTGGTTAGAGGGGGTTCAAAATCAAGTCAGTTCAATGCTTGTAGTTGTAAATCTCATTATCCTGTCGAATAGGAGTTGTGGAAGTTTGAAAAATCTCTTAAAAGTTAACATTTCATTCAAATAATAAGAAACATCATAACATAAACCATTTGGAAATTTCCTTAATTTATTATGTGTGTTGGACTTTTGAGCAGGAGTTCGAGGTTCTAACTTGTCATGGAAAGCTTCTTAACTTTCCTTTTGGATACGGAATTAAATTGTGGGTCAATGTGATATTTATCCCCAAACCAGGCAATAGGCCTTGTAAGCTGCCTAAATCATATAGACCTATAATCCAACATAATTTGTCCTCAAAAGCATGGAGAGACTTATTGATGTTAAAAATAGAGGCCAGTTAGAATTGTCCCCCTCTGCACTAAAGTCAGTTTGCGTACAAGAAAGCCATGAGCACAGAATGTGCCCTTCACTATGGATGGATACACTGATGAACGACGACAACCACGGCACCGAAAACGGACAACGAGACAACGAGACAACGAGTCATAGAGATGGCAGCAAGCAATAATTTGGTCGTTGCGATTACAAGGTTTGCGCGTAAAAATATCCACAAAGCCACCTGGGTATCTCCTGTTAGATACACTCGCAACCAGATAGACCACGTGCTGATAGACCGCCGCCACAACCCGAACCTGATGACGGTACGAACGTACCGAGGTGCCAACATCGACTCGGACCACTATCTTGTTGGTATGGTGCTCCGAGCGCGGATTGCACCATCACGAAAGACTGCATCCGCGAATCAGATTCGGTTTAACACGGCTGCCCTTCGCAACGAAGCTATCAGAAAAAACTACGGTCAAGCGATAGGACTCACCTTAAATGCTGGAAGAGGAAGTCTGAAATGTCATGTGTAGAAGAGAAATGGAGACGCCTTAAAAATACTGTCATTAGTACTGCTGACTAAATCTTAGGCAGTAGTCGTAGAGATCGAAACGACTGCTTCGGTGACGAATGTAAGCGAGTGACTGAACGTAAGAATGTTGCATACCGAGCAATGCAACAATCTCATAGAACACTGGCACGCGAAGATGAATATAAAGAGCTCAGAAGATATGAAAAAACAGTTCACCGGCGAAAGAAGACAGCCTGGGAGAAAAAACTCGTCCGTGAACTAGACCGCACAGAGATCTAGAACCGCGCCAGATGCGGAAGTTCTACCAAAGAGTACGCGGTATAACGCAATATATACCGCATTGCACATACTGCAAGAACAAAGAGGGTAATCTGATCGCCGATTTTAAAGGCATCTTAGAGCGATGGGAAAAGCATTTTCATGAGTTGCTAAATGGCCAGCTAACTGAGGAAGTGGAGGCACAACCAATGACCGAAGACGGCACTATGCTGCCGCCACCAAGCACACACGAATTTAGCAGAGCGATAGATCGGCTCAAAAATAATAAGGCCGCGGGCTCCGACAAGGGGATGGAGTGGCCTGCGTCCTCTTCAACCTGGCGTTGGAGAAAGTGATCCGAGACTCTGATGTAACGGCGACAGGTACAATCCTCTATAAGTCCATTCAGATACTGGCTTATGCCGACGACATCAACATCGTTGGTTGAAACCAAAGAGCTGTACAGGAAGCTTACATCCAGATAGAGCGGGCGGCATGAAATCTGGGGCTGCACATAAATGAGAGAAAAACAAAGTACATGGTGGCCACGTCTGCGAGTAGAAGATCCAACACTGGTCCCGCAATTAAAAAAGTGGAGCGCGAATTTAAAGGACTGAACTGTAGCAGCCGATAACAGCATGGAACCCGAAATAGGGGCACGGTTGCTCAAAGCCAACAAAGCCTACTATATTCTGTCAAGACAGTTCAAATCCAGGAACTTAACCATAACATCCAACCTGCTGATATATAAGACAATGGTCATTCCAGTACTTACATATGGATCCGAGACTTGGCTGATGCTTAGCAAAAAGCATTCTGACCACTTAGCCGCGTTCGAGAGAAAAGTCTTACGGAGAATTGTTGGCCCCGTATGTGAGGAAGGACGATTCCGGAGACTCTCTAATGATGAGATCTACAACTTTACCGCGATGTCGACATCGTGAAGAAAATTAAGCTCGGAAGGCTCTTGTGGGCAGGACACTTAGCTGGCATGAGCGAATAGGATCCTGCTCAGAAAGTCCTTTGCGGTAGGATTTATGGAACACGAAAGCAAGGCCGAACAAACCTACGCTGGAAGGATGGCGTAGACCAGGACGCCGAGATTTTAGGGATGCCAAACTGGATGACATCGGCTCGAAATCGGGACCGGTGGAGAGACGTTTTGCGGGAGGCCACGACCGGACCCCGGTTGTAGAGCCAAATATGATGATAATGTAACCCATTTCGTTACGCTACCATATTTGCTGATGGGGTATAGATTTTAAAGACGATTCACGTCGAAAATTATGTTGGGGTTTGTACGTTAACGATTTGAGGTAGGTGACATACCAACTGACCCCATTTGCTCTAACTACTCACAAGAACCTCTGTAGAGCCAAATTGGATGATGATGATACAAGTGACCATATATGACGCAAAAGAACGGACGTTGACAAAACATGTGATGATGATTATTTGGCACACACCATCATCATCTATCAAGAAGGGGAGGAGAATTGTTCGACTGAAAAATTCATTCACAAAATCTATGGTTCATCTTGAATTGACGGCTGGTGCCGAATTATAAGTCTTCCAATCTTTTCCATGTAGCGTAAATCACAATCCGTTCCGTCAGATCAACGATCAAGTAATAGGAAATATGTTTTAACGAAGAGACAACTGGTGATGCTTGAAATCGGCTATACCTTGCCATCTAGTACGGTACCTCCGCCAGTTCTTTAAAAGAAGGAAAAATAACTCACTCTTTCTCCGCATCTATGTTTAAAAATAGAGCCCTCTATTTAGGCTTACATCCTGTTCAGTGAAACTTTTATGTTATGCTTTGCTCTAAACTCTAAAGTCCAAAACTATATGCAAACCGGAAGGTGGAAGTTTTAGAGTGAGCGTGTGCTTGGTTGCTGTATCGTCCTGTCCATGTCCGCTTATAATTCCATAAAAATGTACTCTGATCTCGCTTTTTACCTCATCGCCATGTTTTTTTTTTTTGTTGTGCTGTTGCTGCCAGTTCATACTATAGCCAGTCATTGCGCATTCATTTATGCATCCTCGCACCGTTCCGGTAATAGTTTTTAAATTCTTGTATGTGAGTGTTTGTGTATAAGTATTTGTGTATGCCACAGTGGTTATAAACTGTAAATCATCTCAAGGATATAAATAAATGGACGAAAATATTCGCATGATGTCCTGTATATGAAGCTTTTCCGTGAGACTCCACTGAGTTGTTGTTACCCTTACTCGCCCCACTACATCCGCCTGCTTTCCATCATAAATGTATCGCATTAAATTTTTATTCTCTTCTGCTTCCATGTGTGTGCATTTGTGTGCCTTCATTGCAGGACATATGCCACCAGTTTACCATATTTGAATAAATTTTCACATATCTTCTCCTCTCCTCTCACGAATGATATTTATATTTCCACGAAGAAATATTGAATTTCAGATACAAGGAGGACAAGAGTTACATGCAATGCCACATAGAAAATTAATGTGACGACGATCTCTAAATGGAATTACTGTGAATTGGATTGGAATGAACAGTTTTTTTGTTTAGTATGTGTCGGTACATTGAGAACGTTTTTATTAATATTTTAGGTTTTGCATTAAGATTTTGGAAATGTTGACTTTTTTCTTAGAATGAAATCCAAACGCCAAGTAACTCAGATAGTTCGAAAGTATATTGGCACGCAAGTGAACAGCATTCAAAGGGGAAATGGATTTGGTAGTCATCAAGTTGGATGCAAGAAAATAAACTTCTTTTTGGCTATCACGAATGATGTGCTTTAGGGTTTTCGCTGCAAAAATAATTCACTTAGAGCTTAAATAATAAATTCAGGGAAAGTTAGACTGGTACATGATGTAGTGCTTGCTTTACCTACTAGTGGTCGGGCCACTATGTGTATAAAACCTTATAAATGTAATCTTAAAATGCAAGTGCGAACTGTCTAGCGTTTCTAGTCTAGGTACGTGGGTTAGCACCCTGTGGTACCGAAAATTGCCCGCTACTGAAACCGACACAACGCCTCGGACTGGTTTCTGAAATCTGAGGACGCTCCTTGACTCAGGGAGTGAAGGACCTCAAAATGCCAGATTTCTTCAACTGAAACGTGATTTTTTTCGATATAATTTGGATATATTCTAACAAATACTCACCAAAGGGCCAACAGATGGTCACCGCTTTAGCCAACATCCGGGGAAAGGCCTAGATGCTGCCGTACTCGTTTCAAATGAGGATCAGCTCAAGCGATGGAAGGAGCATTTCTCTACGGTCCTTAACCGTGTATTCGCTAACGATATGGACCCAAATCAAACAGAGCTGCCGGAAGTAACAACTTCCAAAATTCAACTCCCACTAAAGATGAGATCGCATCATCGATCAAAGCATTAAAGAACAACAACTCGGTATACCCGCAGAGCTTCTACGTGCCGCTCCAACGACATCAACAGAGCTTTTATATCCTCTTGTAGAGAGAGCTTGGGAGGCAGAAAGTTTCCCCGACGAGTGGAAGAAGGGAATGATTGTCAAGCTCGCTAAAAAAGGTAATCTTATGGAGTGCGAAATTTGGAGAGGCATTTGCGTTCTTCCTGCAATTGTAAAGGTAATAGCCAAAGTAGTACTTGAGAGAATTAAGAAAAATCTGAAAGATACACTCGATGCCGAACAAGCAGGTTTCCGCACTGGATCCTCCTGTGTAGACAACATAAACACCCTGCGAACAGTGCGTTGAATTCCGGTCACCACTGCAACTGGTGTTCATCGATTTTGAGAAGGCGTTTGACAGCGTCAACAGACAGTTTATCTGGCTTGCCTATACCCTATAAACTAATAGCTATTATTAAAGCAACCTATGATGGCTCTAAATGTCATTTGCTGTATAGAGGAAAGCTGTCAGAGGAATTCGATATCTTAAGTGGGGTACGACAAGGTTGCATTCTATCGCCGATACTCTTTTTGTTGTTGATTAGCGATATGCTTCGCGCAGCTTTATCTACGAAGGAACGAAGGAACTCATTACACTCTTACATCTCAACTCAAACATCTGGACTACGCTGATGACGTTTGTTTACTCTCACACAGGATTATGGAGCTGCACCAAATAAAAACAAATGTGGAAAGGAAAGCAAATGTTGCGGGTTTGAAGATTAATACTGCCAAAACCGAAATCATCAACCTCGGAACTAACTCATTAACTCAAGTTAACATTGCCTAGGCAACCGGTAGAGAGAGTAGAGAGTTTCCAATATTTTTGGAGTATTGTCTCGACCGAAGGTGGAACCGAACAGGACATTGTCAATCGAATCGGCAAAGCAAAATCAGTTTTTGGGAATGATGTCCATGGTATGGCGAAAGATCAGCTTAAACACCAAGCTGCGACTGTTCCGTTCAAATGTTGAAGATGTGCTGTTGTATGGATGCAGCACTTGCAAGGTGACCGCTACTATCACAAAAAGATTACAAACGCTCGTCACATCTAAAGGTTTTCTGGCCTTGCCGTATCTCTACTACTCAATGCAATGGAATCCGTTATCTCAGGATGGTAGAAGAACGGGTCGTCCGAGAAATACATGACGCAGAACAGTTGAGGAGGAGTCACGGCAATTGGGGAAGAGGTGAAGAGAGCTGAAGTTCATTGCCAGAAACTGCACGTGATGTTGCGTAGGCGTAGTAGGACCCACAAGGGGATATAGGACATAAGTAAAGTAAAGTGAAATAATTAATTTTTAAGTGACATATGAAAGGGGAATCTCCGATAAACAACAACAATCAAGTTCGAAAATACAATAACTCAGAACGAATTTTTGTTTTAGTTTAGCAGGTACGCAACTCCGAAAAAACGCAAACTGAAACAACGCCAAGTGAGGTATTGGTGTATTGTATAAATAGTGCATACCCCAATAAACCCCAAACCGTCAGAATTAATGCAAAATCTTATATATATTGTTGCGAAATGTAGTTAGTAGCGCATATAATAGAATTCGAATCCTAAGATAAATCGCAATACTAAAATAAGCACTGAATTAGAATTAAGCACTTTTGAATCGCATACTTTTGGGCTGTAAGGCTTATTAGATTATTTGAAATGCAACGGATTATAAACTTAAATCCTTATGTACTGTTCAAAAATGTAGTTAAACCGGTTTTTTGCGGTTTGCCAGGTTTTTGTGAAAGGACATGATTGTTCATGTAAGATTGTTAATGTAAGTAGTTTGGAAGTTTCTGGAAACTTTTCAATGAGTATAAAATGTGGCGTTCCCTGCAGAGGATTCATTGTATATTTTATTGTATAGAACTCAATCAGTCAAGTTGTAAAAGTGATTGCAAATTAATACTGCTACCACCTAAAAGAATTATAGTGAAATACAAGTTTTGTTGTAATAAGTGTTTTTGTGTACATTTAAAGTTATCACCAATATAAATTGTGAACTTGTATTATTTTTACTGTTTTTAATTAGAGTTGTTATTTATTAATTACTAAAGTAGTGTTGTATTTTATTTGCAGAATCCCTAACGAACTTGAAAGCCTAAATTTCGTAACAATATGTCAAGTAAGGAAGAAGTAATGGTCACTATCAAGTCCAGTCAACATCTACAACGGACTTCAACAAATAAATAGACCTGTCTGTTAAAAAAAGTTATTCCATCCTCAAGTGATACATCAAGAATAGCATTCGTCTCAAAAAACACACAAAAATCCGTTCCCGTTAATCCTAAATATACCTGTGGACTGGACACAATGCTGTCATGCATATATCAAAGTGGGCGGAACGAAAAAAAAAGGCACACTGCGGCAAACGCGACTTTCGTTACGGCTATGTTAGCATAATATTCAAAACCCTCTCCCTACAGTACCAAAAGTGCATTCCCTCAATTACCCTTAAAAGTCCTCACTTCCACTCTACCACTCATATTGCTTGTCCATTTCCATTGACTTAAAGGCTCTTCAAATATTAATTGTTATTGGTTCTGCCATGGCCATGGATGATAACGCGGTGGTGACACTTGTAGTGTGGTGTGAAGGGATTTTTATGCTTAGGTTTAGATGCATTTTGTGCACTCTACGGCATCAATGTAAACAATGAACATACCAAATTGCACTTTTTCAACGTCCCTTCGGGAAAGTAAAAGCAATCAACAAATATTTTCTCATGAAGGGGGTTATATAATAGGTTTGTCAGAACGTTTCGCGGTTTCTTATGACGTATATCAAAAAGAAGGCGTTTCTGGTACTTAATGCAATAGAACAAATAAAAGCTGGTAAACGATTTCTTATTTCTTTCTTTCCTTTACCTTCCTTCCTCATCTATTGTTCCATGTCCTTTTCCGTGGGCTAAAGGTCATTGCTGATAACTTCGATTCGTGTCCGAGGCTTGTATTAGTTTTAAGAATCAATTAATTCAGTTGAGTGGAGATTGGTCAACCGCAACCTAGGTCGACATGAAGCGCCGCCGACCAAGGCAAGTCCACCTTCTTATTAAGCCCCGACCAAAGCTAATACAAATCGGATTGGGTACCGAAATCGTCCAATTGATTTGGCCGAGTTTCCAGTAACGCGACGTGGACGCATAAGATAGGAGTTGTGATGCGAGAGGCTAAGGACATGACTGTCGTTTGTGACCTGGTAAACAGTTTAGGGCAGCGCTATCATTCACAGAGATTTGTTGCGAGAATATAATGGAGACACTGAAAAAAAAGGTTTAATTTAAAAACGCACTTTGTTGTACGAGATTAGTAAGCCATTTTGTCAGATTTAATTTGTCTGGAGTCTTAAAGTCTGCATTTGTAGGACGAACTCGGCTTGGTTCGATGCTTCCATCGTTATTTTCTTCTATTACTTGGCATCAAGAATTTCAGAAAAGCTGAAGGAATTTTTTAATTTTGACACACGAATCCTGTCCTGTTAGACTGACAATCGGTAACTACCGACTGTAGTAACGTACGTATCCATGTAGTTTTTCCGTTATCCTTTCGCCATGGTGGTCCAACCGGTTATAACGGAAAGCCTAGCACACATCCCCACATCGATTTCAGCTCTGGAACGACCAAAATTCCATAAAATTGATGACAGTGTGGTTTTTTTGCCGGACAGCCGAATTCTGAACGTTGAACCGTCGCTTTAGACAGCGAGCAAAAAAATAAAAAATAAATGCAGCAAGCATAGCAGGACATGCACTGCGAATGTGGTGTTCAGAAACAGCCTGGCAGCTGGCTGGCGGTGGTACATTGCATATTTGGTACAACATAACATACAACCCACCGCGCATCAGAGTCATCACAAATCGTGGCCACACTGAGTTGTTTGTATCCTGAAAATCCTCACTGAAGGCAGACGAGCCACATCCATGTGTACATCGTATCCTTCCTCGCATATGGAATGCATGAAAAATTAGTGGCAAAAAAAGGAGATCTGCAAAAAACCCATCCAATAACAAAGAAAAAACCACGAAGCGAGAGTGTGTGGCGGGTAAAGAACGCTGCTAAAGGAGAAGGAAGCTCAACTCTCATCGCTTCGCACACAGTTCAAAAATCTAAACACAGTGTCATTTCTCATTCTTTGGGTAGCTTTCGCTAGAGTCGGAGTTCATTTTGTAAATTTTAAATCAGATAAAAATGGGAGGACAGATCTCAGACAGGATCATGTCGGATAGAAAATACATTGGGATTTCCATTTTTTTGCCCTCTCTCAGGAGTTGGATTTTTTGTATTTTTTCCATTGTAGCTTGTTGGTCGCATTTTTATGCGAGTGTCAGTTTAAGGGGTTGCTCTTGGTCATCCACAATTAAAGGTTTTTTTTTTTTCCTTTTTTTGCATTTTTTAGTTTTGTATTTTTCTAGATACGCAGTGGATGTATAAACAAGTACGTTGCAGCATTAATGAGGGAACATACATCTTGTCATTTAGAAATTTCTAATTTTAATTGTCATAGCTTGTATTGAGTAAAAAATCGGGGCCACGTTTTGCAAAATGCAGTATTTTGTTTACAAAAATTTTATTTGAAGCCTTTGCATTATATTCTTTGTAATATTTGGAGTATATGTTACTTCAAGGACCACTTTGTACTTTCCAACGTATATCCTCTCCACTTTTTCACAAATTAAAGCGTTGAGAGCTACATTGGCATATTATCATATCTTCGCTATTGAAAACCCTTTCCTACCTCAAAACAAAATGATTTTTTAAATAAGGTTGACAGCAACATTTGAGTACGTTTCAACTACGCAGCTTAAGATAGGATTATAATTGAACGATGAATATAAATAAAAAATAAAATAAAATTGGAGTGCCGCTAGGTAGTCATCTATAGCCTATACTTTTATATGTAATTGCGCAACGCCTAAGCCACTGGACGTATTGAAGCCATATTCACACTATATGTTTGCTTGGTGCTTCGATAACTTTATGGTTTTTTCTGACCTGATAGCTGGCGCTGGGGTGGATATATTAACGAAAACGTGGTTTAACATTTGGTCTATTGGTGTGTAACGAAGTCGATCTAACACCGACCACATGTCGGATTAGATTAGATGACATCACACACCGTATTTCCAGGCATACTGAATAAAATAAACTCGGTATAAACTACAATTCATATTTTATAACATTCCTATAATAAACATAAAACACCGTGCATAAATATGCAACATACTTTTCAGACACTCAAACATGCGACCGTCCTGTGTTAAATATATATATTGTATAAATAGTGCATAATTTTAGGCGCCAAATAAACCCCGAAACGCCGGAATAAATGCAAAAAATTATATATCTTGTTACGATTTAGGCTTTCGAGTTCGTAAAGGATTTTGCAAATAAAACACAATACAACTTTATTAATTAACAGATAACTACTTTAATAAATAAACAGTTGTAAAATGATACAAGCTAACAATTTATATTGGTGATAACTCTATATGTGCACAAAACACTTATTACAACAACACTTGTATTTCACTATAATTCTATTAGGTGGTAGCAGTACTACTTTGCAAGAACTTTTACAACTTGACTGATTAAATTCCAAATAAAAACTAACTTAATTCAGCCTAACGCCTTCATTTATACTCAATCAAATGTTTCCAGAAACTTCCCATCTTAAAGACAGAAAAATCGAGAAAAGACCAGAAAATTGTGGCCTAACTAACGATACTTATATGTAATGAATCATCTTCTAAAAATAAACTACATGTACAGTTATGTTCTTTCACAAAAACCGGACAAACCGCACAAACTGGTTTGACTAAATTATTGACCAGTACATAATGATTTAAACTTATAATCCGTTGCATTTCAATTAATCTAATAAACCTTACAGCCTAGAAGTATGTTATTCAAAAGTGCTTAAGTTTAATTCAATGTCTATTTTTAGTATGCAGTATGCACATTGCGATTTATCTTAGGATTCGAATTCGATTATCTGCGCTACTAACTACTTTTCGTAACAATATACACAAATTAGCCAGTACTATTCATGAGCGTCATGCCGGTCAGCTATTAGGAGAATAGATGGCACACAGGTGGTGGCCGCCGGTAATTTTCCTCCAATACAGAAAAAGCTGAATGATCGGGGAAGTTCCTCCAAAGTAAGGTTGGCGCGAGACCAATAACCTCGCCCGTATAAAACTGTATTACGAAACGCCACATCAGCCTCGGATACACTGATGAACGACGACGACCACGGATAACGATTTAAGACTTTACTCGTGGAACGTACACTCACTGTATAGAGCTCACCGATACCCTATCCAAGTATAGTGCTGACATAACAGCAATTCAGGAGATGCCGTGGACGGGGAATGGTGTCTTACAAAAATCAGAATATAACATACATAACAGCTGTTGTGTAAGACATCGTGTGCTCGGGGTGGGGTTTCTAGTCAGCAAAAGAATGAAGTCTACCGTAGTCGGCTTTGAAGCAATAAATGAACATCTATGCACCCTTCTCGTGCGGGGCAGATTTGAAAACATTCACGCACCTACAGAGGATTCCCCAGATTATTCTACGTTATATGAATACCAAAATAGATATAGAGGCAGTATTCAGGCAGTATAGCCATAGCTAATACGAGAACACTAATGACAATGGACAATGAGTCATGGAGATGGCAGCAAGCAATAACTTGGTCGTTGCGATTAGAAAGTTTGCGCGTAAAAATATTCAAAAATATTCCACCTGGGTATCTCCTGATAGAGCCACTCGTAACCATATAGACCAGGTTTTGATAGACCGCAGCCACAACCGAACCTGATGACGGTACGAACGTACCGAGGTACCAACGTGGACTGGGACCACTATCTTGTTTGTATGGGTTGATGCGAATTGCATCATCACGAAAGACTGCATCCGTGAATCAGATTCGAATAAACACGGCTGCCGTTCCCAACGAAGAGACCAGAAAAAACTACGGTCAACCGATGGGACTCAACCTAAATGCAGAGTACGTCCTGGGGCGTAGAAGAGAAATGGACACGCCTTAACAATACTGTCATTAGTACTGCTGACGCCATCTTAAGCAGTAGTCGTGGAGATCGGAATGACTGGTTCGATGAGGAATGTAAGCTTACGACTGAACGTAAGAATGTTCTGTACCGAGCAATGCAACAATCCCATAGAAAGCGGGTACCCGAATATGAATATAAAGAGCTCAGAAGATATGAAAAAAGAGTTCACCTGCGAAAGAAAACAGCCTGGCGCCGAAGTTCTACTAAAGAGTCCGCGGTATGGCGCAACATACCCGCGTTGCACATACTGCAAAGATAAAGAGGGTAATCTGATTGCTGATCTCAAAGGCATCTTAGAGCGATTGGAAGAGAACTTTCATAACATGCCAAATGGCCAGCTAACTGAGGAATTAGAGGTTTCACCAATGACCAAAGACCGCACTATGCTGTCGCCACCAAGCATAGATGTAGATGTAGTTAGCAGAGCGATAAATCGGTTCTAAAATAATAAGGCCCTGGGATGAGCGGAGCTGATTAAAACTGGAGGTCCCGTAATTCAACAAGTAGTTCATGAACTAATAGTGCAAGTATAGGAAGTAGCACCGATGCCAGAAATCTGGCGAAGATGTATCCTGTGTCTCATACATAAGAAGGGAGTATTAGAAAATGCAGCAATTATCATGGTATAACGTTGTTATGTACCGCATATAAGATTTTCTCGTCTATCATTCAAGGCAGGATAGCCCCATACGCTCTAGTCATCATTGGTCCATACCAGTGTGGCTCCATCCAAGGCAAATCAGCAACTGATCAGTTTTACACCCTTAGGCAGGTGATGGAAAAATGTCTAGAGTTTCAAAACTCACTACACCAACCTTTTATGATAGCATAGCTAGAGTAGAACTATATAAAGCTATGAGAGAATTCGGCATCCCAAATAAACTGACACGACTATGTAGGTTGACTATGACCAATCTTATAAGCCAAGTAAAAATATCACTATCAATGCTATTCAACATCTATAACGGATTCCGAAAAGGGGATGGACTGGCCCGAGTCTTCTTTCAATCTGGCGTTGGAGAAAGTGATCAGAGACTCTGACTTAAAGACGAGAGGAACAACCCTCTTTAAGTCCGTTCATTCAGATACTGGCATAACATCTTACCTGCTGGTGTATAAGATAATGGTCATACCAGTACTTACATAAGGATCCGAGACTAGGGTGCTTAGCATTGTGACCTCTTAGCCGCGTTCGAGAGAAAAGTCTTACGGAGACTAGTTGGCCCCGTATGTAAGGAAGGACGATTCCGGAGACTCTATAATGATGAGCTCTACGAGCGTTACTGCGATGTCGACATCGTGAAGAGCTCGCATGTGCGAAGGTAATCCTGCTCGGAAAGTCGTTTGCGGTAGGATTTATGGGACACGACAACAAGGCTGTTTAAGCCTACGCTGGAAGGATGGCGTAGACCAAGCCACCCAGAGTTTAGTTAGTTTAGGAAATTGGATGTCATCGGCTCGGATTTTTCGGGGGATGTCACGACCGGACACCGATTGTAGAGCCAAATATGATGATGATGAAAAGACACCTGCACCGACTGCATCCTTTATCTTGGGTCCATCAGTGTAGATGGCAACTTTAAATCGCCTCGTTACTTCCCCGTCTTTTCAATGCATTCCAGACGTAAACTCGACAGTAAAGTTTAAGTTGAAGTTCAGTTTAGGAGTACAATACACTCATAATGCAATAGAACTATTACTGTGGAATATAAATTTTCCTGAGTTCTGTTTGCTTTCATTAATTTTTAACCAATGGTCTTTCTTTGGAGATACATTACCAACATAAAAGTATCGTATCGTTTTTATATTCTAAAACTATGCTAACTAACAATCAAGAGCTAACCTAACTTACTAACCTTCCACCAAGAACGACTCTAAAACAATGCTGAAGAAACGAATGAAATTTCATCGTTCTGTTTTTTTAAATTAAACCCACCAACTTTAAGCCTGTCAGAGCAATCTGCAACTAAATTCAATACTCTTTGTGTATGTGTATGTGTGTGTGTGTGTGTGTGTGTTTGTGTGTGTTCGCGGGTATCTTTGTGACACTCTTGCCACTAAAATTTACCGCTTCTGAATTTTCTTATTTTGCATATTAGGAAAATATAACTGGTATCGTTGTTTGTCGTTGTCCTGTCTATGGTATTTATACGTAGATATGTGTGAGTGTGTATCTGCACTGTATATCCGGGAAAGTGTAAATTGTATGCGCACTCTGCTCTACAACTCTCCGCTCTGCTGTGCATGTCAAATACTATTCCATTTTTTTATTTTCTTAAATGAAAATCCAGTAACAAAAGCGCCACCACCATCTCGTCTCCTGTGCTGATGTCCAAATCCAATGTGGGGAAAATTGAATTTCAATTGGTTTGGTTGGTTGTTCGTTCAGCTCAGTCGATCTCAGTCGTTTTTTTTTTTTTTTGTGAAAAAGGAAACAATTCAATTCAATTTTAAATTTACGAGAGTTTTTTATATTTTTGTTGTTTTGTTGTTCTTGCGTATGATACGAGTACACAAAAAGCCATTTTTATTTTGCGGCAAAAAAGATCCTGTTGAAATTTAACCATTTGTGAACTTAGTTAGTGATTTGCAGTGCACTCAATTGCCAAGTGCAGTAAGTGTGCAGCTGTTTTTATGCAACATCCAATACGTGCTGGAAGGAGTTTTATCGGCGTTTAACCAGCATTGACGCTGCGTTGCACGGTTGTAAAATTTAACACTCATATCACCAACACGTCAACCCCCTTAACACCTTCACCATCACTACACTAAAAACTCTACAACAATCCACCCAAACCATCCTCACGACTTCCAAAAGTTTCAGCTATATCGGATGAACGGTCTTCGAGCTAAACACAAAAATATATACAGACAACATGTCCCGGATGTCCAGGGTTACCAAGGGTTACGGCGGATAAAGATAAAGTCATTGTCAACCCTGCTCGCCAAGGCTCTGATGACCGAGTAGAAGCGGTATAACTTCCAATACGCCCGAAGAAAAAGCCGTGGCCAATGAGGGAATGCTGCATTCAATGAATGAATTAAGACTGAGCCCAGTAAGGTCCTAATTATAATATACTGGAAGCAACATTTTGTTTTGTCAACTTGTGGGCTGACGTCTGTGGTATTATGTTACAAGAGTAGGCGAGAGCGAAATGGCTTTCAGGTTAATGCTGCCGGCGGCGCCCCCGTCCCGTTAAAACCCTGACAGACCTCAATATACGCTCAATATTCGTCGCAATTAATTTAGTGGTGTAGGTACAGATGCAAAATTCCTGTTTAGCGTCGATCTGGTAATGAGCACAAGGCCCCAAAGGGGTCGTGTCAAACCTTGCATGGCCTCACTGCTTGCATAGATCCTTAGGTGACTACACACCCGAACATTGATAACGGCTTTGAATGGGGACCCAATAGAGATGATTACAAACTTAGTAGGAGAAGTAGGGAAAGGAGTGAGCCCCGATATGGAACACAAGGAGGCTAAAATATTTAGATGATGTAAGTAGTTTGGCAAGGAGTAATACAAAAACCAAAAAGACAATGACTCAGAAAGAAGGTTCATGAACTCTCCAAAGTGGGAAAAAGGCAGGAAAGAAAAAGCAAAAGGCCTCCTTGTCCGGATGCGCTACTCATCAAAAAGAAGGGTATGGCCGAATATGCCGGCTTGCTACGTAAAGTAAAGGCACACAGACATGCAGACATACAGACATACAGACATACAGACATGCAGGCATACAGACAAAGATTAATTTTTATATACTTACTAGCTGATTCTCGGAACCCGCTAACCCACTTCACTCCACAAAAAACTCCACTAAGAGCCACCAAATGCCGAGATGGTATATAGGATACATCGAGTGGTTTCGGCGTGATGGCGTATTTTAAGCCGGATGACATGACGATTACAGCGCCATCTACCGCGTCCTAAAAAAGCATTAACTTATCGTAGCACCAATCGAATTTATGGCTACGCCATATGGCTTCGGTAAGGTCAGAGGTTTAGCAGTGATGTGGTTAGATATATATGCAAAATGACATTTTTAAGAATATCTTGACTCCAGCGCTACCTACCGGAGTCAAAAAAGAGATAAACCTTGAAAAGTACCAATCGAACATATGGTGTAAATATGACTTCCATATGTTATATAGCTTAGGCGTGATGCGATTACAACTATGTTCACTAAAAGACCAACCACATTCTCATAAATATCTCTACTCCAACGTCACATATGGCGCCGAAAAAAACTTGAACTTATCGGAACACCAATCGAATTTAAATATGGCTTCGATACGAACAGTGGCTTATGCGTGATGATGTCTCGATTTCAGCGCCACCTACTGGGTCAAAAAAACATCAGGTTATCGTTGTACCAAACCAAAGGTGTATATGGATGATCGTAGGGATTTTAACAGGGCACTACTGTACATGCGAGAAGGATGGGTTTTGAATTCTGTGGAAGTTTCAATGATATCGAGGAGGAATAAACAGTAGACAAGTTCCTGTGCTTATATCCGGCCCTTGTACGATGTAGGAAAACATTTTTTGGCTACTACTTAGTGGACATTTTATCAGACATAGAAAGCTGTAAAGTTAATTAAAAGCTCAAAATGGGCTTCGTGAAAGGGGAAAGGTATTGATCCTGTGGTACCACAATAGACCGTCCGTCACCGGTCTAAGTGTGCGAATGCGTAACCTAACCTAAATGTCCAAAAAAGTACTAATCCAAAAACAATAAAATGCAACTAATTTGTGAAAAAATTAAAAGTTTTATTCATTAACTTCAAAATCAATTGGAAATTTAATCAAGGACTATAAGTAGGCTTCATTACCTGCCCACAGAATAGCAGCGATTTTGTTTCCCTATCGACAATCATATAGGCAAACGGTCGGTTGAATACCGCTTTTGGAGGAGATATCTTGTTGACAAAAAATGAAACGGCGGCTGCCGTTGTTCCTTCCTCGTTGACAATAATTTTTGCATTTTGTTGCAGATTTGAGATGGACATCAATGGATGAATATTTTTCAGATTTCCCGGAATGAACACATCTTTAACGCCCATCTACATATTTTTAATAAAATATCAGTCAAGGGATATTAACTTTAAGCCAGAGCTATGGAAACATACACTTTCTAGAATTTCATTGGCTGTAAAGCCAAATGATGCAGTAAACTTGGGCAATTGTAATTCGACATCTTCATCCTCAAAATCTCTCAAGCTTTGGTCCAGTTCCGACAAAACGTTCGCAATTCCAATGGTTTTAAGTTTTTTTACAACATCGACAACAGAGACTCCTAAAAGATTGTCAAAACAAAACTGAAACATGTGCATGATTCGATTAACTGTTACTTACCAGTCAAGGGTAAAAAGAGCACCATCGAAAAACGGGTATCACTTCCATAGGGCAGCTCAACAACCTGACTTTTCAAATACGGAGATGCTAAATAGGCAAAAGGTGAGCTTTGTTTCATCATAGTAACTGTTGTTATTTTATTTTTGCGTTCCTTGTCATAAAAGGGTTCTTCTTGTGAATCAGTTTTTTTAAATTGAAACTAAAAAATCATTACTGTTAATTAGCACTATGATAAATGATATCGCCGTTTCGTATACCTTCCATTGACCCTTAAAGTACAATGTCGTTAACATTAAAAGCCGAATGCGATACAAAGCTACAGGATCTAGAACATCAGTGATAAAATTATTAGTAGCCCGCCGCACTTCATCGTTTATGGTGGCAGCAGCTTCTTCTGGTTTCATATAATCAACTGGAATAATATTTGCCCGGTAAGATTGTTCCATGATATCTTCAAAATGACGATTTATTGGCAAATGAATATTCGGAAAAAGAGCTTGCAAGGTTTTTATTTCGACAGACGATGTACTAATGCTGTTGAAGATATGATGTAAACGAATTACTACACCTTCTCCATCTCAACTGATAGCCGTCACTTACTTGAGATTGTTGTGGATAATCTGATAAGCTTGACGTAATGCCTGCTCACCGTTGGGAGCACCTAACGCAGTTTGCAGTTGCTTTCGACTAGAACCAGTTGCACCTTCAGTAATTAGCAGAAGAAGTGACCAAATTGAAAATGGTGAAGCCACAAAGTTAACTTCAGTCGAAGAGTACTGCTCGGAGAGTTTCATGAATAACTCCAGTGAAAACTTTTCGAGACCTTCATTGGTTTTCTGTAGAATTGTGCGTTGCTTGGAAGTAAGTTTCAAAGACTGGTCAGATGGTATTTCCCCAGGGAAATGAAATGCCCAGCCAGCCTTAATAGTTGACGCAAAACATACTGCCACTAAAAGTGCCGCTAAGGATACTGAAAAAAAAAAGAAATTTGGGAAAAAATCAGAATCGGAATTGTCTCAGTTAAGAAGCACTTTGAAAAACACATCACATGTTACCACTTACCTTTCTGTTAACGCATTCCTGCATAAATTATTAGAAGAAAAATTACAGAATGTAAGGACTTCGTCAGAAAAATCTTTGTTTTTTTTGTACAATACATGCTCAAGGGATTTGCATCCTTATAATACTTGACAGTAGGCACAGCAAGAGGAATTATGAAGCGAAAAATATATGCCTCAAATCTTAGCTGCATCGATTAGCATCGATCTACTAAATACGATAAGGATTAAGGATAATAATTAGGGTAGTCTGATCGCCGATCGTAAAGGCATCTTAGAGTGATGGGAAGAGCACTTTCATGAGTGCTAAATGGCAAGTTAAGTAAGGAGGCTCCACCAATGACCGAAGACCATACACCGAATCTTAGCAGAGAGATTAACAATAATAATATTCGGCGCGACAGATAGCACGGTCCAAGGCATTATAAGCCATGTAAAAATATCCGGATCCCATTCAATATCTACAACGGGCTCCGTCAAGGGGATGGATTGGCCCACGTCCTCTTCAACCTGGCGTTGGAGAAAGTGATCCGAGACTATGACGTAACGGCGAGAGGAACAATCTTCTATAAGTCCATTCTGGCTTACGCAGACGATATCGTCATCGTTGGTAGAAACCAAATGGCTGTACAGGAATCGTTCATCCAGATCGAAGAGGCGGCACGAAATCTGGGGCTGCATATAAATGAGAGCAAAAGAGAGTACATGGTGGCATCGTCTGCGAGTAGAAGATACAACATTGGTGGGCAGGACACCTAGCTCACATGAGTGAAGAGGATCCAGCTCGGAAAGTCCTTTGCGGTAAGATTTATGGAACACGACAGCGAGCCCGGCCAAGCCTATGCTGGTAGGATGGCGTAGACCAGGATGCCCAGATTTAATGGATGCAAAACTGGATGACATCTACTCAAAATCGGGACTGTTGGAGAGATTTTTTGCAGGAGGCCAGGACCGGACACCGGTTGTAGAGCCAAATATGATGAGATGGTTGGATGGATGGTCATATGATGGAAACCAGGAGGTGACCTGTTATTGACGGCTTGATTCTAGAGTAGGTTAGGTTAGGTTGCGGTGGCATCTAATGCTCACTAAGGCCATTCGCGGTCCTTTGTGTTACCACACGATCTTAAAGCTTTCCCCTTTTCAGAAGATCGATTCAGAGTTCTTAATGAATCGAAGTATATCTCGCACTTTGCCATTCTTTGTCGAGATCTGATAGGTTATTTATTACCTAAGTGTTTTTGCCTTCTGTGCATTAGTGCCGGACATGAGCAAATAAGATGTTCTATGGTCTTCTACTCCTCCTTCTGCACTTCTGCAGAAGTCATTATATTCGACACCCATCCTTCTCGCGTGTTTCCCTACAAGGCAGCAGTGTCCTGTCATTATCCCTACAACCGTTATTAGCTCACGTCTTTGTAGGGAAATAAATGAAGTTGAGCGCTTCAAGTACAGCTTCGGCCAGACCTGTCTTGAAATATTGCAAGTGTCGGTGTTTTCCCACCTTACATTTGTTATTCTCTTTCTGCCTTTTTCCGAAGCTCAAATTTCAGTGTCGTGATAGGACTCTCTACCTCCGCCCTTTCCGGTAGCAGCTGGAGAGTCGTACCACGTCTAGCTAACTCGCCCGTCCTGCAGTTCCCCTCAACATATGTGTGGGCCGGGACCCATATGATCCTTATAATTAACTGTTCACTCATCTCGTTAAGAGAGAAGTGACAGCTCAACGCCACCTTAGATCTTAGTGAGACCGCCTCCAACGATTTTATGGCCGCCTGACTGTCCACATAAATGATAATCTTCTTTGAAGATAGTACATTATGCTTCAGCCAACTCATAACCTCTTCAATCGTTCTAGACTCTAGAGTAAAAATAATATTATTCGGCGCGACAGACCATTGCGGTCCAGTGGCTAGTTTCTCGCAACCATTTGTGTTGCGTATGTATATTTTTGGACAAAAATGGAAGGGACCTACACTTTAAGGCCGGATCCAAACGGCGAATTGAGAAGCTTTCCGTGACTCTAGAGTAGAGTCAGAAAAACTACCGTCATTCAATTTTTTGCTACAATTATAGTCAAATGGGTTACGTCTATAACCAAACGCCTAATGGAGACACGGTTTTGGTGATGGAAGTAGTCTATTCCAATGTAGAAAGAGACGACCGTTTTCTTAAGCAAAGCCTAGTTTACACAAAACACCTGCCACAAGAACAGGTGCGTCTCAATTGACAGACCGCGAAAATCCATTCAACTCAATCCCAGACTTCCGAAATAGACGATAAGCCAACATTGGACAGAAGCGCGATCAACATCTCATATTGGGTCATACCACTTAGCAATTCAATTCATTCAATTATTTGGTATACGCCTTTGTTTTGCGTTCGACAACAGCAATTTCTCGAACTTGCTTACTACAGACAGTCTCAGCGATTCCCAAGTGGACCAATAATCCAGGGACCACCTTGTCTCAATCGGCTGCGCAATTCAAAACATCGTAGAAGGCCATTGGATTTCTGGATTTCAAACAGACAGGCTCTTTTGCATAAACATAGAAACTGTACTGACCATACTTAGAGTACAGGTCGTGGCTACATCTACTCTTTATCGACTTCGTGAAGGCACACATAGCGTGAATAGAGATGATATTTGAAAGGTCTGATAAGGATGACGAATCCCAGGAAAACTCAAAGTTGTTATCAAGGGTACAAACGACGGTTGTGCGTGTGACACGTTGTACATGATGGTAACTCGTGGCAGGATTTTGAAGTTCCAAGTGGAGTACTTCAGAGATGTATAATATAGCCACTGTTGTTCTTGGTTCTCATCCCTTGTGCAGCACTGAGGTCACAGTCAAAACAAAAGCCCTTAGCACTGCTCTACTCAACATTGCCGAACGGAAAATTGACAGTCGACAAAATCTGTATATCAAGAAAGCTAACCATGGTGGCATCAAACTTGAGCAGAATCGGGATGGCTAAAGCTTCGTTCCAAAGACTAAGAAAACTTAAGCACCAAGCTGTGACTGTTTCGCTTGATTGTGGAATCAGTGCTAATTTTAGGGTGCTGTACTGGGATGTTGGTCCCCACTAACACGCGCAAGTTGCAAATATATCTAAGAATCACTTTAAAGTTGCTTTGACCCAATCGCATCTCCGACACTCAACTTTATTAGAGAATGTGCCCTAGAAGCAGCTTGTAGAACTACGAACACACAATCTAATTCGCTAGTTTATGAGTTACATTTGAAATTTAATTGAAAATAAACCAAATGTGGCGAGACATCTGTTTTACTACAAATACACGAATGAACAAACGGCTTGACGAGACCGGCCTGCGGTTTTCGTTTCAAGCGTACAGCTGCACGAAATTGCCTCAATGTGATTACTTCTGAAGCACACAATGTTCTATGCGACACTTATTTCAGACTTTATGTTTCCAGCTTTATCTATTTTTTAAGCAAATTGTAACTTACCACTAAGCGCAGCCATTGTATAGATGTTATTATCTTAATTAACTTTTTCACTTTTTCACTTTGAAGTAGTTTTGATCAATTCACCAACTGCACGTTGAAAAGCGACTGTCTAACATACCTCGGCTGAGATGCCTTTATATATTCGTGGAAAAGCGAAAAGCGAGTTAGAAGTTTAAACGAATGGTATCAGGCAGCCAAGCAAACATGGCTGGATTCAAATTTTATCGAGCATTTGCAAATTAGATTCATATTTCATTATTAAGCAAACATTGTTGTCCTTCGCTGAACCGCTGCTTCAAACTGAGTAAACATTAAAATTTTCTTATCTATGATTACGTGAATAAATAACAAAACAACTTCCTGTACGAATAACTTTAAATTACACTAACAACACAATACATATTTGGTTGTTATTGTTCCAAATGCTATTGCATGCTATTTGTTAATTAAAATATTAGGAGCTAAAAGTACGAAATATTTCTACCTGACGGTGCCCTAAGCCGCCGCCAACTGAGTAAATATTTAAATTTTGCTATCTATGATTAAGTGAATAAATAGCAAAACATCTTTCGGTACGGAATCTTGAGATAACACTAACAACACAACATTTAGTGTTTATTGAATTGGACGAAACTCATGCCAATTGTTGTTGCAAGTTAAGAAAAACTTCTAAACGAATCTTATCTACAGCTTCAGAGCTTACGTACTCTGTCATTACCTTTAGTTTGATAAAAAAATGTATTTAGTGCTTTTGCACGAGTAGTCTGCTCCACTCATTTCAATCGAAAACAGAACAACAAAAAAAAAAAAAACCTTTTTTCTAAGATTTTGATCAGGGATGTGTTTTTAAGAACAATTCTCTATATAAAGGGGTTTTCATTATGAAAACAGCTTGTGTTTTATATGGCAAAAATGGGTTATTTCGGCTGAATGTACCATCGATGCCACTAATTACGTAACACGACTTTATTCAAATGTCCTCGATGGAAACGCCTGCACATGTAATCCACTGAACCCAATTTTTCATAACATTTTCGCACTAAACAGTCAATTTTGCGACAATTGTACGTTCGAAAATGGTCGTGAGGTCGGCTCGGGCTTATTTGTTATTGGCAAAGACCATGAAGTTGACTAAGCCCTAAATAAAATAGTCCAGAGTGGTCCAATGACACAAAAAAAGACATCAATTGACTAGTCTGTTTCTAAAGTTTTCAAAAACTCCATGGTTTAGCCAACTGTCTGGCATATGGTATCTTTTTCTTGAAACTACATATTCTCCAAGTCAATTGCTTGCAATTTATCCGTTAAATAGTTAAAATAGTAATACGAGTAGTCCGATATGTCTCGATTTTATGCGACTGCATTTCCCGCATCATTAACGTAGAAGTACGGGCAGATGAGCTTTTCAAAACTACTAAGCGCTCGAAGAGCTGGGAAGAATATAGGTTCGCCCTTACGGAGTATAACTCTGAATTGAGACGATCCAAACGAGCCATATGGAGCATTGCTGATATGCCATCAGTAGCGGCACGAATTCACAAGGCACTCGTCAAGGATCAGACAAACTGTGTGTGAAGATAGATGGTAACTACACGTCAGACCGTGAGGACACAATTAGAACTCTACTTCAAGTTCATTTCATTTAGCAGAGCGATAAATCATCTTAAAACCCATAATGCCTCGGTATCAGACCGTATCACAGCGGATCTGATTAAATCAGGAAGTCCCGTACTACAGAATAATAGTGCAAGTATGTGGAGGAAGAAGCTTTGCCAGAATACATAAAAAATGAGATATTACATCGTGGTATAACATTGCTGAGTACGGCGTATAAGATTTTCTCCTCTATCTTTCAAGACAGAATAGCCCCATATGATCCACACCAGTGTGGCTTCATCACAGACAAATCAACAACTGATCAGATTTTCACCCTTAGGTAGGTGATGGAAAAATGCCTAGAGTTTCAAAACCCTCTACACTATCTTTTTAGAGACTTTAAAGCCGCCTATGATAGCATAGCCAGGTTAGAACTTTATAATGTCATAAGAGAATTCGGCATCCCAAATAAACTGACACGACTATGAAGGTTGACCATGTATCTGCACGGTTGATTAAAGCCTACTTTATTCTGTCAAGACTTTTCAAATCCAGGAATCTAACCAAAATATCCAACCTGCCGGTGTATACGACAATGGTCATACCAGTGATCGGATATGGATTCGAAACTTGTGTGCTTAGAAAAGGCATTCTTACTTCTTGGCCACGTTCGAGGGAAAAGTCTAACGGAGAATTGCTGCCCCGTATGTGAGTAAGGGTGATTCCAGAGACTCTACGCGGTGTCGACGCCTTGAAGAGAATAAAGCTGGGTAGGCTTCGACGGGCAGAAAATCTAGCTTTCATGACTGAAAAGGTTCCTGCTCGGAAAGTCTTTTGCGCTAGGATTTATGGGACACGACAGGGAGGCCGGTCAAGCCTAAGCTGAAAGGTTGGCATGCTCAGAGGGATGACAAATTGGATGGCATCGGCTCGACATTGGGACCGGTAAACAGATTTTCTGTAGATTTTCTGGTTGTAGAGCCAAATATGGTGATGATTATAACTCGTTAATTCCCTGTTATCCTGTGGAAAGATTAATAATTAAACAATTATTCAGTCTCATCCCATCTAGTTGATTTCGCGCAATCCTATCGTTCTCTTGATTAACATGTACTATCGGAATAAGAACATTTTTCCTCACATTTTGTTGCACTTCATAGATACTTCATAATCGTAACGTTATATTCTCTAAAAAAAACCGACTGATATTCCACAGTGTCACTTTATAGTGATAACCTTGTACTCATTAGCCGAATGAATTGGACATTCCGTATTCGAAACATAAAACTCCATTCGGACGAAGCAGAACTGTAAAATTAGTTTTTTTTTTTCCTCTTTTTGCTTTTCGCTAATTGCGAGCGAACGCAGGAGCACCATCCGGCAGCAAGCAGTTGTACTCAATTATAAGTGTGGATCCAATTAACCTGGTGCCATGCTCTCACCTGTACGCACGGATGAATTAAAGGTCCAAGGCCATCTCCATCTGTTCCACCGTCCATAGCGATGTAATAATCCAACAACAGGGACAAACTTTAAATTAAATAACGAATACAGTTCGCAAATCTCGAAATCGAATAGCGTTCTTTTGCATTTCAGTGTGCTGTCGCAATGTCGCGAAGAAATTTGAATTTCCAATTGCAATCAATTTCAAAGACACTATACACTATGTCATGTAATAGGCAATACATAAGTAAGTGCCTTGACATTTTGACAGAGTCTTAAAGTTAAATCGATTTTTCCTTTCGGCACTGACCATGAAGACATCTACATATATTTAACTCCCAATCTGCATTAAATTTCATTTAGATTCTTTTTTTAAAGCTTTTATATGATGTCTGTCGGTTTAAATGTCATTCTGTCACGCTTTTTTAAAACTTTTATTTAACTTAACTTGACCGCTTTTTGTCTGTATTTTCGACATCTTTGAGGTCCTTTTAAACCAACTTCCACACGATCTAAAGAGCTGAAATCCACAATAGCATTTTTCATAATCCGAGTATGACGGGTGTCGCGTGTGGCGCCCGTGATGGGTTGAAAACTTTGACATCTTTGAGGTCCTTTTAAACCAACTTCCACACGACCTAAAGAGCTGAAATCCACAATAGCATTTTTCATAATCCGAGTATGACGGGTGTCGCGTGTGGCGCCCGTGATGGGTTGAAAACTTTGACATCTTTGAGGTCCTTTAAAACCAACTTCCATACGGTCTAAAGAGCTGAAATCCAAAATAGCATTTTTCATAATGCGAGTATGACGGGTGTCGCGTGTGGCGCCTGTGATGGGTTGAAAACTTTGACATCTTTGAGGTCCTTTTAAACCAACTTCCACACGATCTAAAGAGCTGAAATCCAAAAAAGCATTTTTCATAATCCGAGTATGACGCGTGTCGCGTGTGGCGCCTGTGATGGGTTGAAAACTTTGACATCTTTGAGGTCCTTTTAAACCAACTTCCACACGGTCTAAAGAGCTGAAATCCAAAATAGCATTTTTCATAATCCGAGTATGACGCGTGTCGCGTGTGGCGCCTGAGATGCGTTGAAAACTTTGACATCTTTGAGCTCCTTTTAAACCAACTTCCACACGATCTAAAGAGCTGAAATCCAAAATAGCATTTTTCATAATCCGAGTATGACGCGTGTCGCGTGTGGCGCCTGAGATGCGTTGAAAACTTTGACATCTTTGAGGTCCTTTTAAACCAACTTCCACACGATCTAAAGAGCTGAAATCCAAAATAGCATTTTTCATAATCTGAGTATGACGGGTGTCGCGTGTGGCGCCTGTGATGGGTTGAAAACTTTGACATCTTTGAGCTCCTTTTAAACCAACTTCCACACGATCTAAAGAGCTGAAATCCAAAATAGCATTTTTCATAATCCGAGTATGACGGGTGTCGCGTGTGGCGCCCGTGATGGGTTGAAAACTTTGACATCTTTGAGGTCCTTTTAAACCAACTTCCCCACAATCTAAAGAGCTGAAATCCAAAATAGCATTTTTCATAATCCGAGTATGACGGGTGTCGCGTGTGGCGCCTGTGATGGGTTGAAAACTTTGACATCTTTGAGGTCCTTTTAAACCAACTTCCACACGATCTAAAGAGCTGAAATCCAAAATAGCATTTTTCATAATCCGAGTATGACGGGTGTCGCGTGTGGCGCCCGTGATGGGTTGAAAACTTTGACATCTTTGAGGTCCTTTTAAACCAACTTCCACACGACCTAAAGAGCTGAAATCCACAATAGCATTTTTCATAATCCGAGTATGACGGGTGTCGCGTGTGGCGCCTGTGATGGGTTGAAAACTTTGACATCTTTGAGCTCCTTTTAAACCAACTTCCACACGATCTAAAGAGCTGAAATCCAAAATAGCATTTTTCATAATCCGAGTATGACGGGTGTCGCGTGTGGCGCCCGTGATGGGTTGAAAACTTTGACATCTTTGAGGTCCTTTTAAACCAACTTCCCCACAATCTAAAGAGCTGAAATCCAAAATAGCATTTTTCATAATCCGAGTATGACGGGTGTCACGTGTGGCGCCTGTGATGGGTTGAAAACTTTGACATCTTTGAGGTCCTTTTAAACCAACTTCCACACGATCTAAAGAGCTGAAATCCAAAATAGCATTTTTCATAATCCGAGTATGACGGGTGTCGCGTGTGGCGCCCGTGATGGGTTGAAAACTTTGACATCTTTGAGGTCCTTTTAAACCAACTTCCACACGACCTAAAGAGCTGAAATCCACAATAGCATTTTTCATAATCCGAGTATGACGGGTGTCGCGTGTGGCGCCCGTGATGGGTTGAAAACTTTGACATCTTTGAGCTCCTTTTAAACCAACTTCCCCACGATCTAAAGAGCTGAAATCCAAAATAGCATTTTTCATAATCCGAGTATGACGGGTGTCGCGTGTGGCGCCCGTGATGGGTTGAAAACTTTGACATCTTTGAGCTCCTTTTAAACCAACTTCCCCACGATCTAAAGAGCTGAAATCCAAAATAGCATTTTTCATAATCCGAGTATGACGGGTGTCGCGTGTGGCGCCTGTGATGGGTTGAAAACTTTGACATCTTTGAGCTCCTTTTAAACCAACTTCCCCACGATCTAAAGAGCTGAAATCCAAAATAGCATTTTTCATAATCCGAGTATGACGGGTGTCGCGTGTGGCGCCCGTGATGGGTTGAAAACTTTGACATCTTTGAGCTCCTTTTAAACCAACTTCCCCACAATCTAAAGAGCTGAAATCCAAAATAGCATTTTTCATAATCCGAGTATGACGGGTGTCGCGTGTGGCGCCTGTGATGGGTTGAAAACTTTGACATCTTTGAGCTCCTTTTAAACCAACTTCCACACGATCTAAAGAGCTGAAATCCAAAATAGCATTTTTCATAATCCGAGTATGACGGGTGTCGCGTGTGGCGCCCGTGATGGGTTGAAAACTTTGACATCTTTGAGCTCCTTTTAAACCAACTTCCCCACAATCTAAAGAGCTGAAATCCAAAATAGCATTTTTCATAATCCGAGTATGACGGGTGTCGCGTGTGGCGCCCGTGATGGGTTGAAAACTTTGACATCTTTGAGCTCCTTTTAAACCAACTTCCCCACGATCTAAAGAGCTGAAATCCAAAATAGCATTTTTCATAATCCGAGTATGACGGGTGTCGCGTGTGGCGCCCGTGATGGGTTGAAAACTTTGACATCTTTGAGCTCCTTTTAAACCAACTTCCCCACAATCTAAAGAGCTGAAATCCAAAATAGCATTTTTCATAATCCGAGTATGACGCGTGTCGCGTGTGGCGGCTGTGATGCGTTGAAAACTTTGACATCTTTGAGGTCCTTTTAAACCAACTTCCACACGATCTAAAGAGCTGAAATTTCGTAAGTGTCTAAGCCCGAAATAATCCACGTATAACGCGTGTCACGTTTCTCGTGTGGCACATGGTTTGAAATCGCGCCATTTTCTGTTTTTTTTTTTTTTCGTTTTTTGATGTCTTTTTTAACCACCTTTCGCACGACTCAAAGGGCTGAAATTGTGAGCAGCTCAATGTCAATTTTGATATCCCAATTTTGACGCGTGTCGCTAGCGTGTAAAGCGTGAAATAGCTCCGACCTCGTAAACAGATATTTTGGCGATTATTAGCAAATAATAAACGACTGTGTGACGTGTTTCGATGTATATATAAAAGTTTTTACCCAAAAAACGAAGTTTTTTTACATTTACTTGTTATTCCTATGATATTAGTTGACAGTCCTGCACGCGTTTTTATGGTAGAACTTTTCGGTGGTTGGTCTTGAGGGGTGTTTTGAAGGGTTCTTAAAGGATCGTGAGGGGGTCTTGAGCGGGGTCTAAAGGTTGTTTTAAGTGGTTCTTAAATGGGATCTAGAGTGGGTTTTAAGGTCATCTTGAGAGGATCTTGAGAGTGTCTTAGGAGGTCTTCAGGGAATCTTGAGGGTATCTTTTGAGAGTCTATTGGGAGTATTTTGGTTGCCTTTTTGCCTTTTGAGGTCTTTTTTGTGTCTTTTGGAAGAATTTTGTGGTATTTTCGAGGTCTCCATATGCACATGCGATCTCTATATTATTGAATTTATATATATATATTATAAAATAATATAAAACTTAAATATTTTGTGTTGTAGTGTTGAAAATAAATTTGGTAGTTGATCTAGACTCTAGGTAACTAGAACTATTATAAAATGAATGAACATTTCTGGAATTTCTATGATGAAAATCTGGAAATCTGAGGGTTAAAAATCATATAATTAAATAAGAACCCCGCGAAGCATTTGATGTTCTACCACTCATCTTTATTTCAACTTTTTAGGGAGCTTCTTTTTACGCTTCAATATAACGTTTTTTTTTTTTAAATTAAAATATTATTTTATTTTTAGCTTACTTGGAGTTCGTCTTAAAGCTGTGTGGAAGCATGCAGTGTATGTAATACGATTTTTCATTTACTCTCTTGTTAAGAGTAAAATTATGACCGACTAAAGATTTTGTAATTTTCGGACTTACTCCGAAACTCTCAAATTTACGCTAAACACAAAAGATGTGTTCTTGTCTAGACGATGTGACAACAATCTATAAAACACTGAAATATTTAATCGTTTTTTAATAAATAACGAGGGTAGATTGAAAAGTTCGCGACCTGACCAAAAGAAGACTTGGAAGCTTACACATATGGTTTTATTTTTCGAAACTATCACCACACTGAGTTCAATGCACATCTTCCATCTGGTCTATAAGCATGCATCATTTTGTTCAATGACTTAAAAACTTCGAAGCAGTACGAAACCTTTTCATTCGATAGAAAACTTCGTGCTGTAAATTTTTTTTTATGTTGGATGACAGATGAAAGTCAAACGGAGCGAGAGGGATCACCTTAAACCAACTGCTATGAATTTTGACCATGGCTTGACTTGATGTGTTAAGCGAATATTGTCGTGATGACACATAACATTTCTCCCAAACTTTCTTGGATGTTGTTTCTTTATTTTCTCTCGCAATCAACTCCAAGTACCATAATAGTAATCCGAGTTAATTGTTTGAACCTTGACAGGGTAATCAACGAAGATGATCTCCTTTGCATCAATGAAAAAACTGATCTAATTACGAGTATCATATTCGTCAATAGTGTAAACTTAGCTTACTTTGGCGACGGTGATAGTGATCTTCTCCACTCTTTTGATTGCTGTTATGTTTCAGAGGTAAAGTGATGAGTCCATATCACCACTGTCGTCACAAATCTGGTCAAACGCAATTTCGTTGTGAATGACATTTTGGGGTCGTCTATACGAGATGTCCACGATCTCCGCTATCTGCCATGTCTTTAGTTATCGGTCTCCCATTTCAATGCTCTCCTCTATAGTTGAGGTTAATGATTTAAGGCGACCCACGCAGTGATACGCTCTCTCGTTCACGTTGGAATTCTGATACCCACAGTTTAACGATTGCTTTCGCTGGAGCAAATTTATTTTTCTTCGTGAATATCTTTTGTGGTTTATTTTTTAAACAGGTTCTTTATAATAGCTTGATTTTTCCTGGGAATGTTGGAGACTAAAAAATCATCTAGAACTAAGATTTTCTTATGTCTGGCTGCGAAATTTTTAATCCACCCTAGGATATTCTTAATTTTCGGAGTAACTGGGAAACTCTTGAAATTATCTACTCTCCCATACTCTAATAAATGTAGATAATAGTCTCTTTAGTACAAGTGCGCATGTTTAGTCTCTCTTTAATATTAAAAAATTACTCAGACTATATATCATACCACCCAAATGATACATGTCATGTAAGATATGCTAAAGATTTGTATTCTTTCTTTTTGACGTCATCTGTTGACAAAATAATAAAATGTTTTGGAATTGTATGTATTCGCATATAAAGCTATTCACTATAATTTATAAGGAAAACAACGTTTTTTATTCTACACAATGTTTAATGCAAATTTATACATAAAATTCATTTAATATATTTAAGTAAAAAATAAATAAAAAATTAATTTAATTAATGAAAACTGTAATTTAATTAATTAAACTACAGTTTTAATTTGTGGAGTAAAAAAATAAAAATTTCGATTTTCAATTAAAATAACATGGATCTCTCCACCGGTCCGTCGCGATTTTGAGGCGATGTCATCCAGTTTTGCATATCTAAAGTCTGGGCGTCCTGGTCTACGCCATTTTTCGGGCTTCGCTGTCGTGTTCCATAAATCCTGCCGCAATAGACTTTCCGAGCAGGATCCTCTATGCTCAAGCAAGCTAGGTGTCCTCCCAACCGGAGCCAACCGAGTTGAATTCTTTTCACGATGTCAACATCGCGGTAAACCTAGTAAATCTCATAATTAGAGGGTCTCCGGAATCATCCATCCTCACAAGCTGGGCCAACAATTATCCGTAAGACTTTTCTATTGAACGCGGCTACGAGGTCAGAATTATTTTTGCTAAGCACCCAAGTCTCGGATCCATATATGTCAGTACTGGTGTGACCATTGTCTTATACACCAGCAGCTTGGATGTTATGGTTAAGTTCCTGGATTTGAAGAGTCTTGATAGACTAAAGTAGGCTTTGTTGGCTTTGGGCAACCGTGCACTTATTTCTGGCTATATGCTGTTATCGGCTGCTACAGTTGACCCGAGACAGTTAAAGGATTTCGCGCTCAATTTTAATTGGGGAACCAATGTTCGATCTTCTACTTTTGTGCCGCCCGCTAGCTCTGGATGAAAGCTTCATGTAAAGCTCTGGGGTTTCTACCAGCGATGTCGATGTCGTCTGCCTAAGCCAGTATCTGAATTGACTTATAGAAGATTGTTCCTCTCGCCGTTACGTCAGAGTCTCGGATCACTTTCTCCAACACCAAGTTGAAGAGGTTGCATCCATTTGTCGGAGCCCGTTCTAGATGTTGAATGGGCTTAATAGTGGTACGGATTCAAATAATTCTTCTTTTTCATCACCTGGGGAGTCCTCCGTAGGTACCTGAACGTTTATGAGGCTTTTGTTTTAAATCTGCCACGCACGCGAAGGGTGCATAGCCGTTCATTTACTGCTTTAAAGCCGATAACTGTGGGGTTTTTATTCTTTTGCTGACTAGAAACCCCACACCGAGAACATGATATCTTGCGTAACAGCTGGTGTGTATGTCATATTCTGATTTTTGTAAGAAACCATTTCCCGTCCAGCGCATCTCCTGGATTGCTGTTATGTCAGCAATATATTTGGATAGCTGCTGTGCAGCTCGAGCTCTATACAATGACCGTACGTTTCATGAGAATATTCTTAAATCGTTCAGCCGTTTGCCTTGCCGTGGTCGTCTGTGTTCAAAAGTGTATCCGAGGCGGATTTGGTGTCCGTAATAAAGTTTTTTACGGGCTTCGCGCCAACCTTACTTTGAAGGGACTAGCCTGATCATTCAGCTTTTCCTGTATTGGAGGAAAATGACCGGCAGCTTTTCGAACAACTAAGAGTAAAACATAAAAAGTTCCTTACCCTTCTTCAAGTGCTATGCGGTATTTGTTGGTATCCTTGGAAATTTGGAATAAACTCCAAAACCTGTTAATAATATTTACGCTCACCGTCATTACTAAGCTTACCTGCTCATTCCTTTCAAATACAATATTCCACATAGATTAAGTCGTGAATCATTTATTATGAGCTGAACTGAAGGACAAAGTTGCTGCAGGAAGTATATAGGCAGGGAAGACACAACGTAAACGGTGAAGGCAATAATGACGATATGTGTTCATCAGTCATCACCATCACTGAGCCTATTTTCCGTGGACAAGGATTTGGTGATTTTTGTATGAACAGGTACGTTAAGGGATGGATCGGCTCGAAATTAGGAAAGGTGAAGAGCTCTTCGGTGGAGGGACACTGTCGGTCATCGGCTGTTGAGCCAATTATGTTGATGAATTGACATAGACATGCTAAAGTTTTGTCATCATATGCGCGTACCTCTTCATTAGTGTGAACCCTTATCCACCCTTTGGTTCATTTCAAGCAAAATATTTGCAAATTTGTGAACATTATAACTATGATCACATTTTTCCTAATCCCAGAATAAAATAACGACGTGAGTACATTTGTGTGAGTTGTGTGGTAGTTTCGCAAATTTGAGAATTTATTGCCTTCACAATGGCTAAACGGAATGTTTATTAAGAGGTGTTGTGCTGAAGGATCATTTCCCTATAGCCTATCCACAGAAATAATAGAAAATTAATACAAGAAATATACCAAATTTGCAACGAATACAATACTCATAGAAACCGCTCTATTAAAAAGCCTTTGTATTTTGGTTCAATTTATGAAAATCATATTATCATTCTTATGTTTTTCTTTTCTACTCTCACCGATTTTCAAAGGATACCATTATCAAATATCTTTTAATCATTTTTGGTTTGCTCACAGTTATAACCGAGTGACTACAAACGTTTATAAGAACAGCAACACCAACAACAATAACAAAAGATATTCGTTAATTTGGGAGGATTTTTCGACCGAATCTTGGTTGTTTTGTGTTGTTCCCATCTTTGATTGTCTTCAAGATAATACCCGAGAATATGTTAGGTCATTAAAACTCCCTCACTACCAAAGATCCATAGTAATTTCGGTCTACTCTATAGCTGAGGCTATAAAGTCTCTTTTTTTATGCAGCGGATTATGAGGTTATCAGATTGTCCGTTTTTCTTTGGAATGGCAAACAAACGAGCATTGCAATAAACTAAAAGGATGATCGCATGTGAATTATTTTATGTTCTCATTATAGTCAAGGAAAGAAAAAAAAAGTCGTGAAATTTGTTCAAAGAAAATATAATCCAATTGTTCACTTAACACAGACTTTGAGCGGCATGAATACGTAATTAGCTAGTTAGCGTTAGCGTTTCGGGTTGAACCTGGGCTTCCACTAACACGCCTCTTCAATTAATAACCAGTTGCGCACATCTATCCATTGAAGGGCTGCACTTTCGGGCACCATTTCGGTCCTTTCTCTACTGTGCTATCACTGTGGGTTAGATTCGAATACTCTGCTGGCTGGAGAGTAGTTAATGTACAACCGCTCTAAATGTCCTATCCCTGTCGTCCAGTACTTAGTTTCTTGACTTGATCGATTTCGCAGATTACAGGTCGTATTTAAACCTCTCTTCCAAAACCCATCAACGCAAATGAGACCAGAAATCTTCAGAATTTTCCAATAAGGATATTTTCATCCAGCTTCAGTTCAGGGCCATAGAACAGGATAAATAATAATCACAATTTGGCGCGACAGTCCGATATAGTCCAAGGCCTAGCTTCCCGCGAAATACCTACAATTTAATGTCATATCTGAAAGACGGATTGAGAAGATTTCTGAGACAATTATTAGTCTTGAACGCTTGTCAGACATTCGTGAGAGGTGGGGCCCTTAAATAGATTTGTCGTGCTTTTTGGATTCGAACATCGAACCTCCTGCTTAGAAATCCAACGCACTAAAACTAGAGCCGCGGTTCCCATAGGGTTACTATGGAATTATACAAGCTCTTCATGGTGATCCAAGGAACTCAATTACCTTCTTAGTCTTCAGAGAAACAGCGATTGGCATGAGTGTTTTGAACTGGGGTCTAGAAGGACCAAGTCTCTTACTATCTCAAAATTATAGCTGTTTTTTGTGGCATTCTGGCCACTCGTCGGTGTTGTCGGTCGGTACTTTGTCCTGCTCGCGTTCAGTTTGAATGGTTCATTCTGCCTGACAGCGGAATGTTGATCTTCATCGCCAGTTTGTAGAAGTGATCTTTCCATGTCCTCATCACTGACTGCGATTACAATACCAAGCTTCCTTTCTTAGTGCTTCTGATTGCGTTTTGTGGCTTTGACATGTTCTTTATACAGATTTGGTCAAAAGTACAAGCATTATTTCTAGAGTAGCATCTATTATTATCTTCTTTCTTTTTCCTTAAAAAAGCCGGTGTTCCTCTCGCCGTGGTATCTTGTGGCAGTGATACCAAAGCTTGTAATCAGGTAATTTGCTGAGGTAAGCTCGCCGGCATCCAGGGTGGTTTGCCTATAAACTTAAAGACGGTTGGTTTTCGTTACTCGCTGACTCGGGTTACGTAGCGACATGCTAAGGGCAAGACCGTTGGTCTGCACCCAGGCGATGTACTTGGCAATATTTCCCTACTGAATTCAGCCGAAAGCAGCAGATTTTCCACTACTCACTCTCTACTGAATGAAAACTAGACCCTAACAAAGATCGAGCTTCAAGATGGAGTCCTGTAAGGCCCGCCATAGTCCTGAAATCGAAGGGTCTCTACAACTAACACGGAAAATCTCACCCTATCGAGGTTTTCCGGATTTCGAAATGCGAGTCCTGTAAGGCCCGCCTGACCCACGGCATCAAGAATGGGAAGTAGTCAAAAGCAGTAGATCTTCCACTACTCACTCTCTACTTAATTGAAATTAGGAACGATATCGAGCTTCAAGATGGAGTCCTGTAAGTCCCGCCAGAGTCCTGAAATCGAAGGGTCTCTACACCTAACATGAGCAGTCTCACCCTATAGAGATTTTCGGAGTTCGAGATGGAGTCTTGTTAGGCCCGCCATAGTTCCGGAACCAAGAGAGGGGATTCTAAGCTGGAAGAAGTCAAAACAAGTAGATCTTTTACTACTCACTCTCTACCGAATGGAAACTAGACCCTAAACGATATCGAGCTTCAAAATGGAGTCCTGTAAGGCCCGCCAGAGTTCTGAAAAAGAAGGGTCTCTACACCTGACACGGGAAATCTCACCCTCTCGAGGTTTTTCGGATTTTGAAATGGAATCCTGCAAGGCCCGGCAGAGTTCCGAAACCAAGAATGGGGATTCTAAGCTGGAATTAGTGAAAAGCAGTAGATCTTTTACTGCTCACTCTCTACTGAATGGAAATTAGTACCTAAAAGATATCGAGCTTCAGGATGGCCTGCCAGAGTCCTGAAATCGAAGGGTTCCTACACCTAACACGGGAAATATCACCCCGGATTTTGAAATGGAGTCTTGTAAGGCCTGCCAGAGTCTCGAAACCAATAAATGGGATCCTAATCTAACAGACTGGAAGGACTGGTTCAACTGATCATAGCGCTGACTAACGTTGGCTGTCCCGTATCCCGTCGCCAAAATTCCTCCGTCGTCGACATCCTTATGTGTTTTGATGTTGTATGTTTCACTTGTAGTCGCCCGCCTGTGATGTTCACTTCGTCCTTTTACTGTTGTTGTCGATGTCGTCGATATTTTACTTACAGTGTTCCTTCTGTTATGTTCACTTGTGCTACTGTTGTTTCCGATGCCGTCAATGTAAACCGTGTCACTGATTTAGCAAAGAGAACAATTCTTCTTGCGGTTCGCCTTTGTGTTTGTGTAGTGTTGAGCTTTGCGCTCAGCAGCCTTCTGTTGTTGATTACAAAAAATATTGTAGTATGACTTTACGCACTTAGTTCCGGGGTCTTAAAGACTGGATAAGGAGACTTTACTTTCTTAGTTTTGGATTTGAATGACTGTAACCTCTCCTTCTGTTTTAGACTACAAAGAGTATTGAAGTACGACTTCACTCTCTTAGTCCTTAGTCCTTACTTCCTTAGTTTTGGATCTTAGCGATTATATCCTCTCCTTCTACTGTAGAGTACATAGAGCATTGAAGAACGAGTTCATTCTCTTAGTTTTGGGTCTTAAAGACTGGATAGGGTGACTTTACTTCCGTTGTTTTGGATCTTAGCGACTGGAAGCCCTCCTTCTATTGTACAGTATATGTAGTATTGCTGTATGACTTGACTCTCTTAGTTTGGGGTCTTAAACTATGAATAAGGTGACTTTTCTTCCTTAGTTCTGGGTCTTAGAGACTAGAACCTATCCTTCTGTTGAAGAGTACATAGATTATTCAAGTACGACTTCATTCTCTTAGTCATTACTTCCTTAGTTTTGGATCCTCGCCTTCTGTTGTAGAGTACATAGAGTATTGAAGTACGACTTCACTCTCTTAGCTTTGGGTCTTAAAGACTGGATAAGGTAACTTTACTTCCTAAATTTTTGATCTTAGCGACTGGAACCCCACCTCCCTTGGTGAGTAGATGGAGTATAGTAATACGACTTTGCTCTCTTTGCTTGGGATCTTAAAGACTGGATATGGTTGCTTTTCTTTCTTATTTTTGGATCTTAGTGACCGGAACCTCTCCTTTTGCTTTTGGTTTGGGCCTTAAAGACTGGGTAATGTAATTTTACTTTCTTAATCCATAATACTGTGTGGTTTTATAGAATGGTTAACCTTCCAAATGAACAGTGAGTAACCAAAAGTTTTGTTTGTGCAGATTTTTTTTCAACAACCCCCCATGTATGTGGCTGGATTCTTTCCATTTCAGACTCATCAAAAATTTGGTGTGCGTATAACCACGAAAGGATAGGCTTCTACCAACTGGTAGTGAATTCAAGTAAGTTAGGAGGAAATTAACCCTTTGAATGGAGCAACACTTGTAAATGGTAATTTTCCCTTTAAAATGTTTGCAACCCACACACACATTGGCAAAAAAAAAACAGAAAAATAACTACTCAGCAGCTTCGTTGGAGGGCTGGAGTGTGATTATGACAGCTTAATTTTTCCAGAGAGTGTTTCCTCCTCCCTTCTGCAACTGTCGACAATGTTTTATGTTGCATGCGGTGTGCCGTGTGCCACCACAACTTGTACCACAGTAATGATGAACTTATACCCTTTTCTAGCCCTGAGTTATTTGTGAAGGATGGTTTTTCCTTCTTGTTTGCTTGTGAATCCCTTTTGACTGCCTCCAGCAGTTAGTCGGATGGGATGGATTGAAAACAAGTTTCCTTTTCACTCATTTTAGGAAAACTCCATAAAAAGGGTTCACAAACAAAACTTGGTGTGTAGTAATACAGGTGGCTGCAGATGGTCCATAAAGACGCGTTATAATACGAGTACTGTGGTTACCCCATGTAAGAAGTGTCATAAGAGGGTGTGACAACTCGACTTCTGCTGTGCTAACGATACAGATCTACCCATCAGCCGATGTGTAGTGTGCTGTGGTATGTTGCCTTATGGACATTGTGTCGTGCTTTTGTTTCAAAGGAATGTCTTGGCCTTCCTTCCTTTACATTCATTAACCATTACTGCACTTGACTGCAGCTACTTTGCGTTGTCATACTGGCGGTTTTTGTTTAATAACCGTAAACAAATTTACAAAAGGATAACATCTAACTTTTTATTATGACAGAGTGGCAGAGGAGGTGGCGGGGATGTTAAAACTTTTAACTAACAGCATATAGTGCCGTACTGTATTCTGTGTGCTCTGTTTACGTGAATCCTTAAAACAGGATGTTGACTCTAAGGATGGCTGATATGTAGTGATTTTAAATGCAACTAACAATTTATAAGTAGTGTGGCGGCATCGGATTCAAAGCCAACCCTAGCTAGTTCTGCAGATACGTTGCCTGCAATTCCCTAATGACCAGGTACCCAACCGTGTTTAACTCTGTTGTATCTGGCAGGAGATTGCAGTGCATCGTAGCAGTTTTTGACTGATAATGAGTCCATTAAGTTGGACGACAGCGCTTTAAGTGCTGCCTTTCAACTTTTCTTTATGTCCTATTTCGCTTTGTGGGTCCTAGGGCCTCTACTACGCCTACGCGACATCGCGTGCGGTTTCCGGCAATGAGCTTCAGCTATCTCCAACTCATCCCCAATTGCCGTGACTCTCCCTCAACTGTCCTGCGCCATGTATTTCTCGGATAACCCGTTCTTCTACCATCCTGAGATAACGGATTCCATTGCATTGCGTAGTCTGATATGGAACTGTTGGTCGCAGCTTGGTGTTTAAGCTGATCGCATTGCTTCGCAATATAATGGACATCATTCCAAACACTGATTTTGCTTTGCTGATTCGGTTGACAATGTCCAGTTCGGTTCCACCTTCGGTCGGGACACTACTCCCAAGATATTGGAAACTCTCTTCTCTCTCTACCGGTTCTCCAGCAATGTTAACTTGAGTTACTGAGTTAGTGCCGAGGTTGATGATTTTTGTTTTGGCAGCATTAATCTTCAAACCCGCAACATTTGCCGCTCTTTCCACATTTGTTGTCATTTGGTGCAACTCCATAATCCTGTGTGAGAGTAAACAAATGTTGTCAGCGTAATCCAGATGTTTGAGTTGAGATGTAAGAGTCCAACGAATTCCTCCGTTTCCAGTAGATAAAGCTGCGTGAAGCACATAACTAATCACCAACAAAAAAAAATATCGGCTATAGAATGCAACCTTGTCGTACCCCACTTAGGATCTCGAATTCTTCTGACAGCTTTCCTCTATGCAGCACATGACATTTATAGCCATCATAAGTTGCTATAATAATAGCTATTAGTTTATCGGGTATACCGATAGCTCTCCTGCGCAAGGCGAGCAAGATAAACTGTCTGTTGACACTGTCAAACAGCTTCTCAAAATCGATGAACAACAGGTGCAGTAGTGACCGGAATTCAACGAACTGTTCAATAATGATCCGCAGGGTGTTGATGTGGTCTACACAGGAGGATCCAGTGCGGAAACCGGCTTTTCCGGCATCGAGTGTATCTTCCAGATGTTCCTTAATTCGCTTAAGTAGTACTTTGGCTATTACCTTTGCAACTGCAGGAAGAACGCAAATGGCTCTCTTGTTTCGCACTCCATAAGCCTACCTTTTTTAGGAAGCTTGACAATCATTCCCTTCTTCCACTCGTCGGCGTAAATTTCTGCCTCCCAAGCTCTCTCTACAAGAGGATATAAAAGCTCTGCTGATGTCGTTGGAGCGAGCTCTGCGGGTATACCATCTAGTCCTACCGACTTGTTGTTCTTTAGTGCGTTGGATCGCGGTAGTGGTCTTGTCTTTACTGAAAGGTGCGAAGGTGCGATTTCGGGAAATGGGTACTTCCGGCAGCTCCGTTTTTTTTTTTTTTAAAAAAAAGGACTCAATGCCAAGGGATAAGTCCCTGAATGACTTTCGTCACGGCAAAAAGTTGGGCTATGCCCTTTATTAAAATTAAAAATTAAAAATTTGAAGGAATGTGAATCACAATCCTCACGTTTGTAGCCGGTTTCAGATTATTTTCTCAGAATTATCTCTGATTCATTGAAAAAAGCAATACGAAAAAACGAACACGAAACTAAAACGACGCGAGTCCAAATACTTTTATCAGTGAATCATGGTCAGGGAAAACTACAAAAAACCTTGACCAAGAAAATATTACAAAATAAACAACAAATATTATAAATAATACAAAAAATACAATCAAAAATAATTTTATTATATAAAGTAATCGTATCCTCTAATGAACACTACGGTCGTCCTTCAGGAAGTTGTTGACAGCTGCTATTATGAAGGCCTGTAAATTATAAGATTCGGGAAATACGGAGTCGACCATGTGATTCCACATCGAAGTCACTCTCGGATAAAAGGACGATTTGAAGTTTTGGGTTCTACATGAGAACGGTTTTAAGGCAAATCTATGTTGATTAGACCTCAAACGTTAACGTTACTGTCAACAGAACCTGGGAATAGAGAACGGGTTTCTGAAGAACATCTACCGTTGTAAAATTTGTAGAAAACAGATAAAGCTCCAACATTACGTCTATGCTCCAAAGAATCAAGAGATTAAGTAATGGTTACATCATTTATCAAACGGATAACTCTATTTTGAATTCCATCAAGATGAACCAAATGAGATCTTGGAGCCCTACCCCAAACAAATGAATTAAATTCTAAAATTGGTCTAACATAAGATTTATATAATCTAAGTACTTCAGAGGGGCTGAAGTAAAAGTTGCAACGTCTTATAAAGCCCAAGCATTGGCTCGCTCTTTTTGAGATTTCATAAATATGTTCCTTCCAGGAAAGTTCACTAGAAACTTTCAAACCTAACATCTTAAGTGAAACTGATCTCGCAATAGTGGCACCATTAATTACTGGTGCTACGTAATGTTGAATTGCCTTTTGAGAAAAAAAACAAGCCTGGAATTTATTTGGGTTAAAATCCACCCTATTAGATCTTCCCCAATCGAGAATGACTTCAATATTCGACAGAATAGTCAAATTCATTAATTCACGCGAACCAATCAAGCGAGAATTGCATTCTTTTTGACTAACAAACTCCATTGAAGCCGATAGTGTTGTATCATCAGCAAATGAGTGGATATCACATGTTGTAGAAGACAACAAGTCATTGATATATATTAAGAATAATGTAGGCGATAAGGAAGACCCTTGAGGAACGCCAGCATTGATCTCATGCGAAGATGAGGAAAAACCATTCAATAACACTTTTATTTTGCGGTTCCATAAATAATCCTCAATCCATGTAATAGAGAGGGGTGTAAGTTGAGCGCACGAATCTTATTAATAAGACAATCATGCCAAACTCTATCAAAAGCCTTAGAAATATCCAAGGACACAACGCTTGATTCGCCTAGAATTTCAAGGCTTCGCTCCCAACAATGAGTCATGCACGTCATTAGTTCACCTGAAGATAGATTTTTTCGAAATCCATACTGTACATCAGATAAAAGAGCATTCGAATCCAGATAGCTCATTAGTTTGAAATTTTGACAAAACTGACAACAGAGCAATAGGGCGGTAGTTAGTAGGTGCAGACTTATCACCTTTTTTCGGGACGGGTTGAATATTAGCTATTTTCCAAATTGACGGAAAAACACCTGTCTTCATTGAGAGATGAAACAATTTGCTAAGCGGTTTTGCCAAAGTATGATGACATCTTTTCAATACTAGTGGTGGAATACCGGCGAGGCCAGTCGCTTTATTGGGGTCAAGTTCTTTAAGAATTTTGGAAACAACCCGACGACCGAAATAAATAGAAGACATACCTAGGCCTACATTCGGAAGAATTGGTGGACTTTGGTTAGAAAATGGAAGGGTTGACGCACTAGCAAAATGCGAAGCTAAGAGATTGGCTTTCTGAATATCAGTTTTATAAAGAATACCATTTGGGTACATATTGTTGGCGAATACACGGTTAAGGACCGTAGAAAAAAGCTCCTTTCATCGCTAGAGCTGATCCTCTTCTGAAACGAGAACCATTTAGGCCTTTCACCGGATGTTGGCTAGAGCGGTGACCACCTGTCAGCTCTTTGGTGATTCTGTAAACGGTTCTGCTACTGCACCTGCTCGCTGCTTCCTCTGCTTCTGAGGCCAGGTTGTTAATATAGTTACCCTTGTCACGTCTTACACTACACTGCACTTCTCTCATTTTTCTTCGATACTCTAGCTCGATCCTCTCTGCTGCTGGGGTATCTAAAATACGAGCTTTAAGTAGCTTACGTACTTCAATCTGTCTCAAGGTATCCTCGGTAAGCCACGTGCTGTGCCTTGCCTGACTGCTACCAACAATACTTTCTGCTCCAGATGTGAAAACATTTTTCACAGCCCTCTAATATTCTTGGATGGTTGTTGGCATTGAGCTGCTGATTATTTCCACTCCTTGCGAGAAATGATCCCTTAATTGTTGGCGTACTGAAGGGATATTTAGCCGGTCGATATTATACCTAGACATTCCGATGAGATTGTGGATTTTTTGAACTGATGCAGTATGTAACTGGACTGTACCATACCCATGTCGGCTCCTCGTCTGTTTCGGACGTCTTAAAGACAGCTCCTAAAACGTCGGCTGATCGCCACATGGTCGATTTGGTTGGATGATGATTGCCTGTCAGTTGACACCCAGCTGACTTTATGGCATGGTTTTATGCTCAATGGCAAGGTGGTTGGTATTGCAGAAATCAACAAATATTTCACTATTATCATTTCGTTCGCCGTGGCCGTGCTTCCCAATCACATGTCTGCGTCTTTCGTTGTCGTTGCCTACCTTGGCATCACCGGCCTGGTGATACATCATTGGATTTTAGAAGCTTGAAAATTTGAATCTATTGTGCTGTCCCCACTTAGCTGTCAAAAGCTGTCAAGTTCGGAATATAACGAGCTTAACATACGCTGTTCTTCTGTTTCCACATCCAAAGAGAATGTACGTGAACCTGCGAATATATATGAGAAACTACGAGCGAAATGGATTGGATTAGAAGTTGCAGACATAAGATCGTTAATGAAAATAAGAAAACATTTCGGAGACAAAACACAGCCCTGAGGGATATTCGATGAATATTAGACTTAAAACCGTCAAATACAACTTTGATAGAACGGTTTGAAGGATAGCTTCTAATTCATTAAAGCAGGGTTACATCGATTCCAAAAGCATGCATTTTAGACAGAAGTGCTTAGTGCCAAACTCTGTCAAATGCCTTTGAAATATTAACTACTACGACTTTGAATGTGAGAATGACTGGACATATCGATAACAAATGTAATTTGAGAACATCACAAAGGAAGCCGTAGTAGGAGCTTTAATACATCATTAACGTGGTAATGAAAGGAAACAACTCTTAGATAACTTGCTCTTTCTTATCAAAACTTCAAACTTTATGTTATTAAGGTCTTGATTACAAATTTCTCGAACATCTCCAACACCATTATTAATTTTGAAAATTCTCCGACTGATTCGGTGTATTCGGTTAACACTATGCTCCCTATAAAGCGGTCTGACGTATGAAGCACAGATCCCCTGTTCCGCTCCATTTTCAATACAAATTTCGAATGCAGCTTAATCATCTTCTCTACGTGTATCTCTACGCGCTCTGTAATTTTCAGAAATTACCGAGCGAAATAATGAGGTCTCCCTCCTAGTTTACATTGTTGCTCACAGCAGCAGCAATTGTCCAACTTTCCGTTGCGACAAGTTGATCCTTCAAACGATAATGCAGCGTGCAATTTAACTTCAATAAAATAATGAAGGACCATTGTACGGGGAGAGCGAGGTAAACTCCCAGTGAGTGTCATCCTAAATTCAAACAACTCAACCGTCTGCTGGGCTTGATCGTAAAATACTTTTCAAGGAGAACACTGAGCGCTCATATCGCAGTCACCTCGAATTACTGCCAACAAAACAGAGCTCCATTGACTGCAGCTGACAAATTATGTCACTTTTGTGTACATTCGGTCGTGATGGAATCTGCCGCTGTGGCTTCGTCATCGTCATACGCCATCATCCTTTGACGAACTTCTGTGTTCCACTTTGTGATGCGTTGGTTGGCACTGACATTTTGTTGTTCGATGTGTCTTTGTGCCAGATTATGGCTGCTGGCTTATTTAAAGGTGTTTTCCAGTTTTCCATTGGCTGTCGCGGGAGAGTTGGGTTGTATACATTTTTAAGGTCAAATTTATATAACGGGTGTTTTTTTAAGAGGTTGCCGATTTATAAAATTATGAAATGACCAAAATTTTTTTTTATTTGGTAGATAATTTTTTGGCATTTAACATTTAAACACAATTTCTGGCATATGGCTACCACGACTATTTTTCACAAATGTCATTCTGGAGGTCCAATTTTCCAGCACTTTTTCAAGCATTTGAGGGCGTATGTCAGCAATGACACGTTGAATATTGGTTTCCAAAGCGTCAATCGATTGAGGTTTATCCACATAAACCAATGACTTCACGTATCCCCACAAAAAGTAATCGAGTGGCGTCAAATCGCACGAACGCGGAGGCCAATTCACCGGACCATTTCTCGAAATAATGTTGTCGTTGAAAGTTTCTTTCAATAAGTCGATTGTTTCACGTGCTGTATGGCAAGTGGCACCATCTTGTTGAAACCACATTTCATCCATATCCATATCTTCAAGATTTGACAACAAAAACTCATTTAACATGGTTCTGTATCGATTTCCATTCACGGTAACGCGTCGTCCTTCCTCATTTTTAAAGAAATATGGACCGATGATCCCACCAGCCCATAGACCGCACCAAACAGTACATTTATCAGGATGCATTGGTAATTCTTGAACGGCGTGTGGATTATCTTTGCTCCAAATGCGACAATTTTGTTTGTTGACGTATCCATTTAACAAAAAATGCGCCTCATCACTGAAGAGAATTTTACGGTAAAAAAATGGATCTTCGTTCAATTGATTTAACGACCAATCACTGAATTCACGGCGCAAACGATGGTCGTGTGGCTTTAATTCTTGCACCAATTGAATTTTGTATGGCACCAAACCCAAATCTTTACGTAAAATTTTCCATAAAGTCGATGGACAAAGTCCAATTTGCTGAGCACGACGACGAATCGATAAATTGTCGTTTTCTTCGACACTGGCCTCAACGACAGCAATATTTTCTTCTGTACGAACTCTTCTCATTCTTGTCGGTGGCTTGGCATCCAAAAGAGTGAATGTAGACCGAAATTTGGTAATTACGTTCTTTATGGTGGTCTCTGACGGACGATTATGTGCACCATAAAATTCACGAAGTGCTCTATAAACATTTTTAATTGAACACTGATTTTGAAAATAAATTTCCACGATTTGAAAACGTTGTTCTGGAGTTAACCTATTCATAATGATTTGCCAAACAATACTGAGTAGAAATGCCACTTTGAGCTGTCAAAACAACTGTCATAAAATAAAACGACATCTATCGGAAAAACAAACCTCCTAAAAAAACACCCTTTATAACCTCGCGCTCTTGAAGAGATGGCCATGTGACCATTTAACATTTCTAGACATTGCCAAGATTAGATAAAAATAGAGCTTGACTACTAAAGGCAAGCCCGTTATTGTTAGGGTGTTGCCAGTAAGATGTGAAGGTATGTTATCATAGAAAGAATTATTGTCACCAGGCCGAAAATTCATTTTTCTATGATATCTCAACCTGTTACTAAAAGATTGCTTGCACTATAATTGATGTTCACTATTTAACCGCTCACCAATAGCTAGTAAAGAGATGGCTATATGGCGATGAAGGCCATGACCCCGATTGTACAGACAAATATGATGATGATGAAAAGACACCTGCACCGACTGCATCCTTTATCTTGGATCCATCAGTGTAGATGGCAACTTTAAATCACCTCGTTACTTCCCCGTCTTTCCAATGCACTCCAGACGTAAACTCGACAGCAAAGTTGGATTTGAAGTTCAGTTTAGGAGTACAATACACTCATAATGCAATAGAACTATTACTGTAGAATATAAATTTTCCTTAGTTCTGTTTGCTTTCGTTAATTTTTAACCAATGGACTTTTTTTTGGAGATAAAATGCCAACATAAAGGTATAGTATTTATATTCCAAAACTATGCTAACTAACAATCAAGAGCTAACGTAACCTACTAACCTTCCACCAAGTACGACTTTCTGAAGAAACGAAAGAAATTTCATCGCTTCGTTTTCCTGGTGCTCATGTTCGGCTCTTGCAGGCTGTAGGAAATTTATTTTTTGGCTACTACTTAGTGGACAATCGGACATAGAAAGCTGTAAAGTTAATTAGAAGTTTAAAGTGGGCTTCGTGAAAGGGGAAAGGTAATGATCCTGTGGTACCACAATAGACCGTCACCGGTCTAAGTGTGCGAATGCCTAACCTTCCTTAATGTCCAAAAAAGGAATAAAAATTTTTCAATCACAACAAAAACAATAAAATGCAACTAATTTGTGAAAAAATTAAAAGTTTTATTCATTAACTTCAAAATCAATTGCAAATTTAATCAAGGACTGTAAGTAGGCTTCATTACCTGCCCACAGAATAGCAGCGACTTTGTTTCCCTATCGACGATCATATAGGCAAACGTTCTTTCGAAATAAACAAACATTTTAGAAGTCATGTTGCCAAATGATGTACGGGCGCCTGGTTTTGCTCCTTCCTCGTTGACAATAATTTTTGCATTTTGTTGCAGATTTGAGATGGACATCAATGGTTCAATATTTTTCAGATTTCCCGGAATGAACACATCTTTAACGCCCATCTACATATTTTTAATAAAATATCAGTCAAGCGATATTCACTTTAAGTCAGAGCTATGGAAACATACACTTTCTAAAATATCATTGGCTGTAAAGCCAAATGATGCAGTGAACTTGGGCAAATATACTTCGACTTCTTTATCCCGTAAAGTAAAAAAGTATTGGTCCAGTTTCGACAAAACTTTCGCAATTCCAAGCGTTTTAACAATTTTTACAACTTCGTTAACAGAGACTCCTAAGAGATTGTCAAAACTAAACTGAAACATGTCCATGATTCGATTAACTGTTACTTACCACTAAAAGGTAACAAGAGTACCATCGAAAAACGGGGGATATTTCCATAGGACAGCTCAACAGCACTAAATCTTAAATACGTATCCCAAAAATAGGCAAGAGGTGAGCTTTGTTTCATCATCGTGACTGTTGTTATTATATTTTTGAAGTCCTTGTCATAAAACGGTACTTCATGTTCTGATAAAGCTTTGTCAAAAGCAAACTAAAAAATCATAACGGTTAGTTTGCACTATGTGAAATGATATTGCCATTTCGTATACCTTCCATTGACCCTTAAAGTACAATGTCGTTAACATAACAAGCTCAGTGCTATTCAAATCTTTAGGATTTAGAACATCAGTGAAAAAATCATTAGTAGCCCGTCGTACTTTATCGTTTATGGTGGCAGCAGCTCCTTTTGGTTTCGTATAATCAACTGGAATTATATCTGTCCCGTAAGATTGTTCCACGAGTTCTTTAAAATCACAATAGATTGGCATACTATTTCTCGGAAAAAGAGCTTGCCAGGTTTTTATTTCGACAGACGATGTACTAATGCTGTTGAAGATATGATGTAAACGAATTACTATACCTTCTCCATCTCAACTGATAGCCGTCACTTACTTGAGATTGTTGTGGATAATCTGATAAGCTTGACGTAATGTCTCCGTATCGTCGGAAATACCTAACGCAGTTTGCAGTTGCTTACGACTTGAACCAGTTGCACCTTCATTGATTAGCAGAAGAAGTGACCAAATTGAAATTGGTGAAGCCACAAAGTTAACTCCAGAGTGCTGCTCGGAGAGTTTCGTGAATAGATCCAGTGAAAACTTTTCGAGACCTTCATTGGTTTTCTCTATAATTGCGCGTTGATCGGAAGTAAGTTTCAATGACTCAAGTGCCCAGCCAGCCTTAATAGTTAACGCAACACATACTGTCATTAAAAGTGCCGCTAAGGATACTGAAAAAAAAAAGAAATTTGGGAAAAAATCAGAATCGGAATTGTCTCAGTTAAGAAGCACTTTGAAAAACACATCACATGTTACCACTTACCTTTCTGTTAACTCTTTCTGTTAACTCATTCCTGCATAAATTAATTATAAGAAGAAAAAGTACAGAATCTAAGGACTTCGTCAGAAAAATCTTTGTTTTTTTTTACAATACCATGCTGAAGGGATTTGCTTCCTAATGAGCACGGCCCGGAGCACGGATAGCATCCGCTAATCAGATTCGAATGACTGACATGACTGCCCTTCACAACGATGAGGCCAGAAACAAGTACGGCCAAGCGATAGGACTCGCCCTAAATGCAGGGAGAGTAAGTCCTGTAGCCGAGATGTCGGGCGTAGAAGAGAAATGGACACGCGTTAATAATACTGTCATTAGTACCGCTGACTCAATCTTAAGCAGTAGTAGAGCTAGTAGGGCTGCACGACAACGACAACAAATGTGGAAAGGGGGGCAAATGTTGTGGGTTTAAAGATTAATTCTGATGTCCATGATATTGCGAAGCAATGTGATCAGCTTAAACACCAAGCTGCGACTGTTCCGTTGAAATATTGAATCTGTGCTGTTGTATGGGTGCAGCACTGGGAAGGTGACCGCTACTATCACAAAAAGATTACAAACGTTCGTAAATATGCGCCTACGGAACATCTGAAGGGTTTTATGGCCTAACCGTATCTCTAACGAACATCTTTACCAGCGAACGGGTCAGAAACCTTTAGGCACAACCATCCAACGACGAAAGTAGCAGTGGATTGGTCATACACTCCAAAAAGGCGACAGTTCCATAGCAAACTACGCAATCCAATGGAACCCGTTATCTCAGGGTGGTAGAAGAACGGGTCGTCCGAGAAATACATGGCGCAGAACAGCTAACAAGGAGTCATGGCAATTGGGAAAGAATTGGAGACAGCTGAAGCTCATTGCCATTGCACTTGATGGCGCTTAGGCGTAGTAGAGCCCCTAGGACCCACAAGGGGATATAGGACATAAGTAAGTAAGTAATTTAGATGTTGTCTAAGAATCATCTTGAGGTTATTTTGGTCCAAATTGGATCTCCAACAAATTACTTTATAAGATAACGAGTCATAAAGCAGCTAAGGCGCGTTGCAGAGAGAGTTAATTTGAAATTGAATTAGAAAATAAAAAAATTAGTGACGATAACAGCGAGACTATCTGTTAAGCTAGAATAGAATGGTCTGTGTTATCACGATAGGAGACTGCGTTTTTGGTTCCAAGCGTACAGCCGCACAAAGTCAACCAGACGGGGCTATTTTCGAGACACAAAATATTGTGATGTGACGCCTGATGAGCTTCATCTATTTCTAAGCGGAAATTGTAGCTTACCTCTACGTGGAACCATTGTATAGATGTTATTTTCTTAATTAACTTTTTCACTTTTTAACTTTAAAGTAGCTTTGAAGAATTAACCAACTGCCGGTTGATAAGCGACTGCAGTACGAGATTTTTATTTTATAGTTTTATAGTTTCTTGTGTGGTTTATGCAAACGGGACTGTGACTGTGTTTATATTTAGCGCACGTCTGCAAATGTGCAGCATAATAAGAATGCTTTGTTTTTAAGTAAACATTTAAATTTTGCCTTTTCCGTGAATATATAACAAAGCATCTTTCTGTACGAGAGTGTTGAGTGAGATTACACTCAGTGGCGTAACTATAGGGTGGCAGGGCAGGCAAAATGACACGACGGGGGGCCTAACAACAAAATTTAATTAAAATTCTATTCATTAACTAAGTGTTTGATTCAAGATGTTTTGTTGAACCATTTTTGAGAAATAAAATTTCAAATTCAAAATTTTGAAAACGAAGAAAGTACTTTTTTCGTGGCACAGGCGGGCTAGCTACGCACGATGTTAGGGGAATCCCGGATTTCTTAAAATTTAAGTGCGTAGGGCTCTACTACGCATTCTTCGTTTTATTGTTCTGACAATTGGTCATTTGTATCTTGGATTTTTGTAGTTTTTGTTTTACTGAATCCGCAAATAGAGGCAAAGTAAAGTTAATTGCGAAAGTTAGATATCAAAATGTCAGATCGAGAACAACCCCAACAACGTACAAGCAAAAATCAAAGGGAATCATATTTTATTGTGAACCATATTGCATCTTCACCACCTATTACTGATAAGTGATCTAACGGGCACTGTAAACGTAAGGGTCCTTTCTTAAAAGACAGTGACACTAGATCTTTCCTAGAAAAACATTTCTATATCGTTTCCAAGTCTGGCGTGAAACTTGAACGTACATGGCTATCCCATTCTTTAATACTTCAGACGGCGTATTGTGAACCATGTTGGTTATTCGCAAATCGGGCATCTAAAAAAATACAAAATATTTGGATGGATGGCTATGACGACTGGAAACATATTGTAGACGCCATAGAAAGACACGAGACGTCAAGAATTCACCTGGATTCTTGTCTAACGTACCAACATGGGCGGAGCAAGAGTCCATGATCAAGAAAGAAAGATCTTTTTGGCGCCAAGTACTCTCTAGGCTCCTTGATGTTACTCTGACACTGTCAACATGTAATTTAGCCTTTCGTGACCAGAGAGAAAAGGAAGATGTCAATGATCTTTTTGAGTACTGTTGAGTTATTAGCAAAATACGATCCGATTTTACAGGAATTGTTAAGTAAACCAAAGGGCCAGATCAAATACTTAAGTCAAAAAATACAAAATGAGCTCATTTCGGTTTTGGTTCTAAAAATAGAAAATGCACTCATAAATGAAATAAATGCCGGACCATATTACTCTATCATATTCGATACGACTCAAGATATTTCAAAAACAGACCAGAACATTGCCGCTATTGTATGATCGCGAAATACGAAAATGGAATCTCAAAGGCGCTCTTCATTAAATAGTCATTTCTAGGATTTCATGAAGTTAAGGACCAAACTGCCTTAGTAATGACCAGCCAAATTATGTAATCCATAGATGACAAAAATATACCTCTAATCAAGTGTCGAGGGCAAGGATATGATGGTGCTAACACAATGAAAGGCACTTATGGTGGAGTTCAAAAACTCATAAAAGATATCGAGCCAAACGCGGTATATGTTCACTGTGCTGCTCATAACTTAAACCTGGTACTTAATGATGCAGTAAGAGAGGTTATTGATATATGCAACATTTTTTTGAAACAGTTCAACGAATTTTTAATTTTTTTGGGCATAGTATCAAAAGATGGAATATCTTATCAAGTTTTATATCTGCAATCCAGAAGATGCGATGGACGGGGAATGGTGTCTTACAAAAATTAGAATATGACATATATTACAGCTGTCATGCAAGATATCATGTGTTTGGGGTGGGGTTTCTAGTCAGCAAAAGAATGAAACCCAGCGTGATCGGCTTTAAAGCAGTAAATGAACGGCTATGCACCCTTCGCGTGCGGAGCAAATTTAAAAACATAAGCCTCATAAACGTTCACGCACCTACAGAGGATACCCCAGAACTCTTTGAATCAGTCAAACGGGAACTCCATGCCTGTCCTCAGTATGACGTAAAAATCATTCTGCGAGATATGAATGCCAAAACAGGTACGGAGCCATCATTCAGGCAGTACATTGGTACCCATAGCTTACAAGAGAACACTAATAACGCGTGAATTAATGAATTTGACTTTTCTGTCGAATATTGAAGTCATTCTCGATTGGGGAAGATCTAATAGGGTGGATTTTAACCCAAATAAATTCCAGGCTTGTTTTTTTTCTCAAAAGGCAATTCAACATTACGTAGCACCAGTAATTAATGGTGCCACTATTGCGAGATCAGTTTCACTTAAGATGTTAGGTTTGAAAGTTTCGAGTGAACTTTCCTGGAAGGAACATATTTATGAAATCTCAATAAGAGCGAGCCAATGCTTGGGCTTTATAAGACGTTGTAACTTTTACTTCAGCCCCTCTGAAGTATTTAGATTATATAAATCTTATGTTAGACCAATTTTAGAATTTAATTCATTTGTTTGGGGTAGGGCTCCAAGATCTCATTTGGTTCATCTTGATGGAATTCAAAATAGAGTTATCCGTTTGATAAATGATGTAAGCATTATCGTCTCTTGACACTTTGGAGCACAGAAGGAAGCGTTCAAGAGTTATAGGGTGTGAAGTCATGTAAGATCAAAAGTACGTTTTCATTCATTTCACAAACTTTCAATTTTAATCCTGTTCTTGTTGACCTATTGCAGAAATATTATGAGGTGAAGTTGTAGAAAATTCAATGGGCTTTGATACTGCATTTGTCAAAAAAAATTAGCCGAGACCTTTTTTCGAAATAATCGCGTTTGAAAATAAAATCTAAGAAAAACATTTCTTTTTTTGACTTTGACGACGTTTATATCGGTAATTGTTTTAAGAATTTAAAAAAATTGACATTCTTTTAACCTTAAAGATTTAATTTTGTATCAAAATGGACCAACAGTGACCTTGTAGCTAGAAGCGTTCGAAAGTTACAGGACGTAAGGTCAAAAGTACACATCTCTGTTTTAAAACTCTACGTACACCACAGGAGGTTAAAATAAGCCCCCCCTCCCCCTTTCCCATCCCCTTTTTTTCACGAAATTAACCAAGGAATCACCCCCTTAAGTATTTTCCACCTTAACGGATACACCATACAATCACACTCCTTCGATTTTTATTTTATTTCGAATTTAATAAAGGGCTTAGCCCAACTTATTGCCGTGAGGCAAGTCATTCAGGGAGTCCTTCCTTGGCAATGAGTCTCTATATAAAAAATAAAAAAAGCTGTGACTGTTTCGCTTGATTGTGGAATCAGTGCTACGTTTAGGGGTTTAGGGTGCTGTACTCGGATGTTGGTCACCACTAACACACGCAAGTTGCAAAGATGTCTAAGGGTCACTTTAAGGTTGCTTTGACCCAATCGCATCTCCGACACTCAACTTTATTAGAGACCGTGCCCTAGAAGCAGCGGCTTGTGAAATTACAAACAAACAATCTAATTCGCTAGTTTATGAGTTACTTTAATTGAAAAAATAAACCAAATGTGGCGATAACAGCGAGAATATCTGTTTAGCTACAAATACACGATCGAACGAACGGCTTGACGAGACCGGCCTGCGGTTTTAGTTTCAAGCGTACAGCTGCACGAAATTAACTCAATGTGATTACTTCTGAAGCACACAATGTTCTGTGCGAGACCTATTTCATTTTTTAAGCAAATTGTAACTTACCACTAAGCGGAACCATTGTATAGATGTGATTTTCTTAATTAACTTTTCACTTTTTAACTTTGAAGAAGTTTTGATCAAATAACCAACTGCACGTTGACAAGCGACTGTCTAGCATACCTTGGCTGAGATGCCTTTATATATTCGTGGAAAAGCGAAAACGTTAGAAGCTTAAACGAATGCTATCATCAGCAGAAAGAGATTACAATTTTCTTAATTTGTGTTGTTATTTCATTATTAAGCAAACAGTGTTATCCTTCGCTGAACCGCTGCTTCAAACTGAGTAAACACTAAAATTTTCGTAACTATGATTACGTGATTTAAATTACACTAACAACACATTACATATTTGGTTGTTATTGTTCCAAGTGTTATTGCATGTTATTTGTTAATCAAAATATTAGGAGCTAAAAGTAAGAAACATTTCTAAATGAATCCTATCTACTTGACAGTTCCCTAAGCCGCCGTCAACCGAGTAAACATTTAAATTTTGTTATCTATGATTACGCGAATAAATAACAAAACATCTTTCGGTACGGAATCTTGAGATAACATTAACAACACAATATTTGGTTGTTACGAAACCCATGCCAATTGTTGTTGCAAGTTAAGAAAACCTTCTAAACGAATCTTATCTACAGCTTCAGAGCTTACGCACTTCGGTTGCTGTTCAGGTTTTATCTGTCGTTATCATTACCTTTAGTTTGATAAAAAATGTATTTAGTGCTTTTGCAGGAGTACCTAGTCTCCTCCACTCATTTCAATTGAAAACAAAACAATAACAAAAAACTTTTCACAATATTTTGTGTCTCGAAAATAGCCACGTCGGGTAGATTTTGTACGGCTGTACGCTTGGAACCAAAACCGCAGTCTCCTATCGTGATAACACAGACCATTCTATTCTAGCTTAACAGATAGTCTCGCTGTTATCGTCACTAATTTTTTTATTTTCTAATTCAATTTCAAATTAACTCTATCTGCAACGCGCCTTAGCTGCTTTATGACTCGTTATCTTATAAAGTAATTTGTTGGAGATCCGATTTGGACCAAAATAACCTCAAGATGATTCTTAGACGACATCTAACTTACTTACTTACTTATGTCCTATATCCCATTGTGGGTCCTAGGGGCTCTACTACGCCTAAGCGCCATCAAGTGCAATGGCAATGAGCTTCAGCTGTCTCAAATTCTTTCCCAATTGCCATGACTCCTTGTTAGCTGTTCTGCGCCATGTATTTCTCGGACGACCCGTTCTTCTACGACCCTGAGATAACGGGTTCCATTGGATTGCGTAGTTTGCTATGGAACTGTCGCCTTTTTGGAGTGTATGACCAATCCACTGCCACTTTCTAGCGGTCACCTTCCCAGTGCTGCACCCATACAACAGCACAGATTCAATATTTAAACGGAACAGTCGCAGCTTGGTGTTTAAGCTGATCACATTGCTTCGCCATATCATGAACATCAGTATTAATCTTTAAACCCACAACATTTGCCCCCCTTTCCACATTTGTTGTCGTTTGGTGCAGCCCTACTAGCTCTACTACTGCTTAAGATTGAGTCAGCGGTACTAATGACAGTATTATTAACGCGTGTCCATTTCTCTTCTACGCCCGACATCTCGGCTACAGGACTTACTCTCCCTGCATTTAGGGCGAGTCCTATCGCTTGGCCGTACTTGTTTCTGGCCTCATCGTTGTGAAGGGCAGTCATGTCAGTCATTCGAATCTGATTAGCGGATGCTATCCGTGCTCCGGGCCGTGCTCATTAGGAAGCAAATCCCTTCAGCATGGTATTGTAAAAAAAAACAAAGATTTTTCTGACGAAGTCCTTAGATTCTGTACTTTTTCTTCTTATAATTAATTTATGCAGGAATGAGTTAACAGAAAGAGTTAACAGAAAGGTAAGTGGTAACATGTGATGTGTTTTTCAAAGTGCTTCTTAACTGAGACAATTCCGATTCTGATTTTTTCCCAAATTTCTTTTTTTTTTCAGTATCCTTAGCGGCACTTTTAATGACAGTATGTGTTGCGTTAACTATTAAGGCTGGCTGGGCACTTGAGTCATTGAAACTTACTTCCGATCAACGCGCAATTATAGAGAAAACCAATGAAGGTCTCGAAAAGTTTTCACTGGATCTATTCACGAAACTCTCCGAGCAGCACTCTGGAGTTAACTTTGTGGCTTCACCAATTTCAATTTGGTCACTTCTTCTGCTAATCAATGAAGGTGCAACTGGTTCAAGTCGTAAGCAACTGCAAACTGCGTTAGGTATTTCCGACGATACGGAGACATTACGTCAAGCTTATCAGATTATCCACAACAATCTCAAGTAAGTGACGGCTATCAGTTGAGATGGAGAAGGTATAGTAATTCGTTTACATCATATCTTCAACAGCATTAGTACATCGTCTGTCGAAATAAAAACCTGGCAAGCTCTTTTTTCGAGCATTTGTATGCCAATCTACTGTGATTTTAAAGAACTCGTGGAACAATCTTACGGGGCAGATATAATACCAGTTGATTACACGAAACCAAAAGAAGCTGCTGCCACCATAAACGATAAAGTACGACGGGCTACTAATAATTTTTTCACTGATGTTCTAAATCCTAAAGATTTGAATAGCACTGAGCTTGTTATGTTGACGACATTGTACTTTAAGGGTCAATGGAAGGTATACGAAATGGCGATATCAGTTAACATAGTGCTAACTAACCGTTATGATTTTTTAGTTTGCTTTTGACAAAAATTGATCACGACAAGATCAGTTTTATGAGAGCGACTTCAATAAAGTTATAACTAGAGTTACTATGATGATACAAAGGACATCTGTTGCCTATTTAGAAGATCGAAATTTACAAAGTGAAGTTGTTGAGCTGCCCTATGGAAATGCTACCCGTTTTTCGATGGTGCTCTTTGCAATCTTTTAGGAGTCTCTGTTAGCGCAGTTGTAAAAAATCTTAAAACCATTGAAATTGCGAAGGTTTTGTCGGAACTGGACCAAAGCTTGAGAGATTTAGGGGATGAAGAAGTCAGTGTATTTTTGCCCAAGTTCACTGTATCATTTCCCTTTACAGCCAATGCAATTCTAGAAAGTGTATGTTTCCATAGCTCTGACTAAAAGCTAACATCGCTTGACTGATATTTTATTAAAAATATGTAGATGGGCGTTAAAGATGTGTTCATTCCGGGAAATCTGAAAAATATTCAACCATTGATGTCCATCTCAAATCTGCAACAAAATGTAAAAGTTATTGTCAACGAGGAAGGAACAACACCAGGCCCCGTTACATCATTTGGCAAAATGACTTCTAAAATGGATGTTTATTTCAACCAACCGATAGGGAAACAAAGTCGCTGCTATTCTGTGGGCAGGTAATGAAGCCTACTTACAGTCCTTGATTAAATTTGCAATTGATTTTGAAGTAAATGAATAAAACTTTTAATTTTTTCACAAATTAGTTGCATTTTATTGTTTTTGGATTTGTCCTTTTTTCGACATTTAGGTTACGTTAGGCATTCGCACACTTAGACCGGTGAAGGACGGTCTATTGTGGTAGCACAGGATCAATACCTTTCCCCTTTAACGAAGCGCATTTTGAGCTTTTAATTAACTTTACAGCTTTCTATGTAAAATAAATTGTCCACTAAGTAGTAGCCTGCAAGAGCCGAATATGAGCACCAGGAAAACGAAGCGAGGAGATTTCTTTCGTTTCTTCAGAATTGCTTTTGGAGTCGTACTTGGTGGAAAGTTAGTAGGTTAGGTTAGCTCTTTATTGCTATAGTTGGCATAGTTTTAGAATATAAATACGATACTTTTATGTAGGTATTTTATCTCCAATGAAAGTCCATTGGCGTCTTGGTCTGCGCAATCCTTTCAGCGTAGGCTTGACCGGCCTCGCTGTCGTGTTCCATAAATCCGACCGCAAATGACTTTCCGAGCAGGATAATCTTCACACATGCGAGCTAGTTGTCTTTCTCACTGGAATCTACCGAGCTTAATTCCCTTCACGATGTCGACATCGCGGTAACGCTCGTAGATCTCATCATTATAGGGTCTCCGGAATCGTCCTTCTTCACATACGGGGCGCCCTATTCTCCGTAAGACTTTTCTCTCGAACGTGCCTATGGTCACAAAACGTTTTGCTAATCACCCAAGTCTCGGATCCATATGTAAGTACTGGCATGACCATTGTTTTATACACCAGCAGCTTGGATGTTATGGTTAAGTTCCTGGATTTGAAGAGTCTTGACAGACTATGGCTTTGTTGGCTTTAAGCAACCGTGCGCGTATTTCTGGTTCCATGCTGTTATCGGCTGCTACAGTTGACCCGAGATAGTTAAAGGATTGCACTACTCTTCATATTCGCGCTCCACTATTTGAACTGAGGGGCCAATGTTGGATCTTCTACTCGCATACGTGGCTTTGTTTTGCTCTCATTTATGTGCAGCCCCAGATTTCGTGCCGTCTGCTCTATCTGAATGAAGGTTTTCTGTACAGCTCTTTGGTGTCAACCAAAGATGTCAATATCGTCTGCGTAAGCCAGTATCTGAATAGACGGACCTTTCGAGGGTTGTTCCTCTCGCCTTTACGTCAGAGTCTCTAATCCAACGCCAGGTTGAAGAGGACGCAGCTTATATGCGTTACTCAAAAACATTATAACACGATAATTGCTGCATTTTCTGATATCTCACTTCTAATGTATGAGGCACAGGATACTTGTTCGCCAGACGTCTGGCATCGCTGCTTCTTCATATACTTGCACTATAAGTTCATGAATTACTTGTTGTATTGCGGAACCTCCAGTTTCAATCACTTCCGCTGGGATCCCATCTCATCTTATGGCCTTTTTATTTTTGAGCCGATTTATCGTTCTGCTAACTTCATCTATGCTTGGTGGCGGCATAGTGCGGTCTTCGGTCATTGGTGGAGCCTCCAATTCCTCAGTTAGCTGGACATTTGGCAACTTATGAAAGTGCTCTTCCCATTTCTCTAAAATGGCTTTGAGATAGGCGATCATATTATCCTCTTTGTCTGTGCAGTTTGTGCAACGCGGTGTATATTGCGTCATACCGTGGACTCTTTGGTAGAACTTCGGCGCATAGTGCGGCCCTTGCTCTCTGTACTGTTCTAGTTCACGGACGAGATTCTTCTCCCAGGCTTCTTTCTTTCGCCGGTGAACTCTTTTTTCATATCTTCTGAGCTCTTTCTATTCATATTCGCGTGCCCGCGTTCATTGTTGCATTGCTCGGTACGCAACATTCTTACGTTCAGTCGCTAGCAGCGATTATTTTTGCAAAATAATACTGCTACCACCTAAGAGATCTATTGTGAAATACAAGTGTTGTTGTAATAAGTGTTTTGTGTATTGTTGGCCACGTATGTGAGGAAGGACGATTCCGGAGACACTATAATGATAAGATATACGAGCGTTACCACGAAGTCGACATCTTGAAGAGAATTAAGCTCGGTAGGCCCTGGTGGGTAGGCCACGTAGCTCGCATGAGCGAAGAGGATCCTGCTCGGAAAGTCCTTTGCGGTTGCATTTATGGAACACGGCAACGAGGCCGGCCAAGCCTACGCTAGAATGAGTGCGTAGAACTGAACGCCCAGAGTTTAGGGATGCAAAACTGGATGACATCGGCTCAAATTCGGGACCGTTGGAGAGACTTTTTGCGGGAGGCGAAGACCCCGGTTGTAGAGACAAATATGATGATGATAATATCAGCTATGGCTATTATCAGCCATCTCTTTACTAGCAATTGGTGAGCGGTTAAATAGTTAACATCAATTATAGACAAGCTATCTTTTAGTAACAGGTTGAGATATCATAGAAAAATGAATTGTCGGCCTGGTGACAATAATTCTTTCTATGATAACATACCTTCACATCTTCCTGGCAACACCCTAACAATAACGGGCTTACCTTTAGTAGTCAAGCTCTATTTTTATCTAATCTTGGCAATGTCTGGAAATGTTAAATGGTCACATGGCCATCTCTTCAAGAGAGCGAGGTTATATATAAATTTGACCTTAAAAATGTATACAACCCAAAAATCTCAAACATAAATTTCACTCTCCCGCGACAGCCAATGGAAAACTGGAAAACACCTTTAAATAAGTCAGCAGCCATAATCTGGCACAAAGACACATCGAACAACAAAATGCCAGTGCCAACCAACGCATCACAAATTGGAACAAAGAAGTTCGTCAAAGGATGATGGCGTATGACGATGACGAAGCCACAGCGACAGATTCCATCACGACCAAATGAACACAAAAGGGACATAATTTTGTCAGCTGCAGTCAATTGAGCTCTGTTTTGTTGGCAGTAATTCGAGGTGACTGCTATGTGAGGATCCGCATTAGCCCACAGTGTTCCCCTTGAAAAGTGGTTTACGAGCAAGCCCAGCAGACGGTTGAATTGACTGAATCTAGGATGACACTCACTGGGAGTTTACCTCGCTCTCCTCGTACCATGGTCCTTGTGGTCCCCTTGTGGGTCCTAGGGCCTTTACTACGCCTATGCGCCATCGCGTGCGGATCCTGGAAATGATCTTCAGCTGTCTCCAACTCTTTCCCAATTGCCATGACTTCTTCTTAACTGTTCTGCGCCATGTATTTCTCGGACGACCAATTCTTCTACCATCCTGAAATAACGGATGCATTGCATTGCGTAGTTTTCTATGGAACTGTCGCCTTTTCAGATTGTATGACCAATCCACTGCCACTTCCGTGGTTAGATGGTTGTGCCTATTGGTTCCTGACCCGTTCTCTGGTAAAGATGTTCGTTAGAGATACGGTTAGGCCAGAAAACCCTTCAGATGTTCCATAGGCACCTATTTACGTACGTTTGTAATCTTTTTGTGATAGTAGCGGTCACCTTCCCAGTGCTGCACCCATACAACAGCACAGATTCAATATTTCAACGGAACAGTCGCAGCTTGGTGTTTAAGCTGATCACATTGCTTCGCCATATCATGAACATCAGTATTAATCTTTAAACCCACAACATTTGCCCCCCTTTCCACATTTGTTGTCGTTGTCGTGCAGCCCTACTAGCTCTACTACTGCTTAAGATTGAGTCAGCGGTACTAATGACAGTATTATTAACGCGTGTCCATTTCTCTTCTACGCCCGACATCTCGGCTACAGGACTTACTCTCCCTGCATTTAGGGCGAGTCCTATCGCTTGGCCGTACTTGTTTCTGGCCTCATCGTTGTGAAGGGCAGTCATGTCAGTCATTCGAATCTGATTAGCGGATGCTATCCGTGCTCCGGGCCGTGCTCATAAGGAAGCAAATCCCTTGAGCATGTATTGTACAAAAAAAAAACAAAGATTTATCTGACGAAGTCCTTAGATTCTGTACTTTTTCTTCTAATAATTTATGCAGGAATGAGTTAACAGAAAGGTAAGTGGTAACATGTGATGTGTTTTTCAAAGTGCTTCTTAACTGAGACAATTCCGATTCTGATTTTTCCCCAAATTTCTTTCTTTTTTTCAGTATCCTTAGCGGCACTTTTAATGACAGTATGTGTTGTTGAAGGTCTCGAAAAGTTTTCACTGGATCTATTCACGAAACTCTCCGAGAAGTATCCGACTAGAGACTTTGTGTTTTCACCAATTTCAATTTGGTCACTTCTTCTGCTAATCAATGAAGGTGCAACTGGTTCAGGTCGTAAGCAACTGCAAACTGCGTTAGGTATTTCCGACGATACGGAGACATTACGTCAAGCTTATCAGATTATCCACAACAAACTCAAGTAAGTGACGGCTATCAGTTGAAATGGAGAAGGTATAGTAATTCGTTTACATCATATCTTCAACAGCATTAGTACATCGTCTGTCGAAATAAAAACCTGGCAAGCTCTTTTTTCGAGCATTTGTATGCCAATCTACTGTGATTTTAAAGAACTCGTGGAACAATCTTACGGGGCAGATATAATACCAGTTGATTACACGAAACCAAAAGAAGCTGCTGCCACCATAAACGATAAAGTACGACGGGCTACTAATAATTTTTTCACTGATGTTCTAAATCCTAAAGATTTGAATAGCACTGAGCTTGTTATGTTGACGACATTGTACTTTAAGGGTCAATGGAAGGTATACGAAATGGCGATATCAGTTAACATAGTGCTAACTAACCGTTATGATTTTTTAGTTTGCTTTTGACAAAAATTGATCACGACAAGATCAGTTTTATGAGAGCGACTTCAATAAAGTTATAACTAGAGTTACTATGATGATACAAAGGACATCTGTTGCCTATTTAGAAGATCGAAATTTACAAAGTGAAGTTGTTGAGCTGCCCTATGGAAATGCTACCCGTTTTTCGATGGTGCTCTTTGCAATCTTTTAGGAGTCTCTGTTAGCGCAGTTGTAAAAAATCTTAAAACCATTGAAATTGCGAAGGTTTTGTCGGAACTGGACCAAAGCTTGAGAGATTTAGGGGATGAAGAAGTCAGTGTATTTTTGCCCAAGTTCACTGTATCATTTCCCTTTACAGCCAATGCAATTCTAGAAAGTGTATGTTTCCATAGCTCTGACTAAAAGCTAACATCGCTTGACTGATATTTTATTAAAAATATGTAGATGGGCGTTAAAGATGTGTTCATTCCGGGAAATCTGAAAAATATTCAACCATTGATGTCCATCTCAAATCTGCAACAAAATGTAAAAGTTATTGTCAACGAGGAAGGAACAACACCAGGCCCCGTTACATCATTTGGCAAAATGACTTCTAAAATGGATGTTTATTTCAACCAACCGATAGGGAAACAAAGTCGCTGCTATTCTGTGGGCAGGTAATGAAGCCTACTTACAGTCCTTGATTAAATTTGCAATTGATTTTGAAGTAAATGAATAAAACTTTTAATTTTTTCACAAATTAGTTGCATTTTATTGTTTTTGGATTTGTCCTTTTTTCGACATTTAGGTTACGTTAGGCATTCGCACACTTAGACCGGTGAAGGACGGTCTATTGTGGTAGCACAGGATCAATACCTTTCCCCTTTAACGAAGCGCATTTTGAGCTTTTAATTAACTTTACAGCTTTCTATGTAAAATAAATTGTCCACTAAGTAGTAGCCTGCAAGAGCCGAATATGAGCACCAGGAAAACGAAGCGAGGAGATTTCTTTCGTTTCTTCAGAATTGCTTTTGGAGTCGTACTTGGTGGAAAGTTAGTAGGTTAGGTTAGCTCTTTATTGCTATAGTTGGCATAGTTTTAGAATATAAATACGATACTTTTATGTAGGTATTTTATCTCCAATGAAAGTCCATTGGCGTCTTGGTCTGCGCAATCCTTTCAGCGTAGGCTTGACCGGCCTCGCTGTCGTGTTCCATAAATCCGACCGCAAATGACTTTCCGAGCAGGATAATCTTCACACATGCGAGCTAGTTGTCTTTCTCACTGGAATCTACCGAGCTTAATTCCCTTCACGATGTCGACATCGCGGTAACGCTCGTAGATCTCATCATTATAGGGTCTCCGGAATCGTCCTTCTTCACATACGGGGCGCCCTATTCTCCGTAAGACTTTTCTCTCGAACGTGCCTATGGTTTTGCTAATCACCCAAGTCTCGGATCCATATGTAAGTACTGGCATGACCATTGTTTTATACACCAGCAGCTTGGATGTTATGGTTAAGTTCCTGGATTTGAAGAGTCTTGACAGACTATGGCTTTGTTGGCTTTAAGCAACCGTGCGCGTATTTCTGGTTCCATGCTGTTATCGGCTGCTACAGTTGACCCGAGATAGTTAAAGGATTGCACTACTCTTCATATTCGCGCTCCACTATTTGAACTGAGGGGCCAATGTTGGATCTTCTACTCGCATACGTGGCTTTGTTTTGCTCTCATTTATGTGCAGCCCCAGATTTCGTGCCGTCTGCTCTATCTGAATGAAGGTTTTCTGTACAGCTCTTTGGTGTCAACCAAAGATGTCAATATCGTCTGCGTAAGCCAGTATCTGAATAGACGGACCTTTCGAGGGTTGTTCCTCTCGCCTTTACGTCAGAGTCTCTAATCCAACGCCAGGTTGAAGAGGACGCAGCTTATATGCGTTACTCAAAAACATTATACCACGATAATTGCTGCATTATCTGATATCTCACTTCTAATGTATGAGGCACAGGATACTTGTTCGCCAGACGTCTGGCATCGCTGCTTCTTCATATACTTGCACTATAAGTTCATGAATTACTTGTTGTATTGCGGAACCTCCAGTTTCAATCACTTCCGCTGGGATCCCATCTCATCTTATGGCCTTTTTATTTTTGAGCCGATTTATCGTTCTGCTAACTTCATCTATGCTTGGTGGCGGCATAGTGCGGTCTTCGGTCATTGGTGGAGCCTCCAATTCCTCAGTTAGCTGGACATTTGGCAACTTATGAAAGTGCTCTTCCCATTTCTCTAAAATGGCTTTGAGATAGGCGATCATATTATCCTCTTTGTCTGTGCAGTTTGTGCAACGCGGTGTATATTGCGTCATACCGTGGACTCTTTGGTAGAACTTCGGCGCATAGTGCGGCCCTTGCTCTCTGTACTGTTCTAGTTCACGGACGAGATTCTTCTCCCAGGCTTCTTTCTTTCGCCGGTGAACTCTTTTTTCATATCTTCTGAGCTCTTTCTATTCATATTCGCGTGCCCGCGTTCATTGTTGCATTGCTCGGTACGCAACATTCTTACGTTCAGTCGCTAGCAGCGATTATTTTTGCAAAATAATACTGCTACCACCTAAGAGATCTATTGTGAAATACAAGTGTTGTTGTAATAAGTGTTTTGTGTATTGTTGGCCACGTATGTGAGGAAGGACGATTCCGGAGACACTATAATGATAAGATATACGAGCGTTACCACGAAGTCGACATCTTGAAGAGAATTAAGCTCGGTAGGCCCTGGTGGGTAGGCCACGTAGCTCGCATGAGCGAAGAGGATCCTGCTCGGAAAGTCCTTTGCGGTTGCATTTATGGAACACGGCAACGAGGCCGGCCAAGCCTACGCTAGAATGAGTGCGTAGAACTGAACGCCCAGAGTTTAGGGATGCAAAACTGGATGACATCGGCTCAAATTCGGGACCGTTGGAGAGACTTTTTGCGGGAGGCGAAGACCCCGGTTGTAGAGACAAATATGATGATGATAATATCAGCTATGGCTATTATCAGCCATCTCTTTACTAGCAATTGGTGAGCGGTTAAATAGTTAACATCAATTATAGACAAGCTATCTTTTAGTAACAGGTTGAGATATCATAGAAAAATGAATTGTCGGCCTGGTGACAATAATTCTTTCTATGATAACATACCTTCACATCTTCCTGGCAACACCCTAACAATAACGGGCTTACCTTTAGTAGTCAAGCTCTATTTTTATCTAATCTTGGCAATGTCTGGAAATGTTAAATGGTCACATGGCCATCTCTTCAAGAGAGCGAGGTTATATATAAATTTGACCTTAAAAATGTATACAACCCAAAAATCTCAAACATAAATTTCACTCTCCCGCGACAGCCAATGGAAAACTGGAAAACACCTTTAAATAAGTCAGCAGCCATAATCTGGCACAAAGACACATCGAACAACAAAATGCCAGTGCCAACCAACGCATCACAAATTGGAACAAAGAAGTTCGTCAAAGGATGATGGCGTATGACGATGACGAAGCCACAGCGACAGATTCCATCACGACCAAATGAACACAAAAGGGACATAATTTTGTCAGCTGCAGTCAATTGAGCTCTGTTTTGTTGGCAGTAATTCGAGGTGACTGCGATGTGAGGATCCGCATTAGCCCACAGTGTTCCCCTTGAAAAGTGGTTTACGAGCAAGCCCAGCAGACGGTTGAATTGACTGAATCTAGGATGACACTCACTGGGAGTTTACCTCGCTCTCCTCGTACCATGGTCCTTGTGGTCCCCTTGTGGGTCCTAGGGCCTTTACTACGCCTATGCGCCATCGCGTGCGGATCCTGGAAATGATCTTCAGCTGTCTCCAACTCTTTCCCAATTGCCATGACTTCTTCTTAACTGTTCTGCGCCATGTATTTCTCGGACGACCAATTCTTCTACCATCCTGAAATAACGGATGCATTGCATTGCGTAGTTTTCTATGGAACTGTCGCCTTTTCAGATTGTATGACCAATCCACTGCCACTTCCGTGGTTAGATGGTTGTGCCTATTGGTTCCTGACCCGTTCTCTGGTAAAGATGTTCGTTAGAGATACGGTTAGGCCAGAAAACCCTTCAGATGTTCCATAGGCACCTATTTACGTACGTTTGTAATCTTTTTGTGATAGTAGCGGTCACCTTCCCAGTGCTGCACCCATACAACAGCACAGATTCAATATTTCAACGGAACAGTCGCAGCTTGGTGTTTAAGCTGATCACATTGCTTCGCCATATCATGAACATCAGTATTAATCTTTAAACCCACAACATTTGCCCCCCTTTCCACATTTGTTGTCGTTGTCGTGCAGCCCTACTAGCTCTACTACTGCTTAAGATTGAGTCAGCGGTACTAATGACAGTATTATTAACGCGTGTCCATTTCTCTTCTACGCCCGACATCTCGGCTACAGGACTTACTCTCCCTGCATTTAGGGCGAGTCCTATCGCTTGGCCGTACTTGTTTCTGGCCTCATCGTTGTGAAGGGCAGTCATGTCAGTCATTCGAATCTGATTAGCGGATGCTATCCGTGCTCCGGGCCGTGCTCATAAGGAAGCAAATCCCTTGAGCATGTATTGTACAAAAAAAAAACAAAGATTTATCTGACGAAGTCCTTAGATTCTGTACATTTTCTTCTAATAATTTATGCAGGAATGAGTTAACAGAAAGGTAAGTGGTAACATGTGATGTGTTTTTCAAAGTGCTTCTTAACTGAGACAATTCCGATTCTGATTTTTCCCCAAATTTCTTTCTTTTTTTCAGTATCCTTAGCGGCACTTTTAATGACAGTATGTGTTGTTGAAGGTCTCGAAAAGTTTTCACTGGATCTATTCACGAAACTCTCCGAGAAGTATCCGACTAGAGACTTTGTGTTTTCACCAATTTCAATTTGGTCACTTCTTCTGCTAATCAATGAAGGTGCAACTGGTTCAGGTCGTAAGCAACTGCAAACTGCGTTAGGTATTTCCGACGATACGGAGACATTACGTCAAGCTTATCAGATTATCCACAACAAACTCAAGTAAGTGACGGCTATCAGTTGAAATGGAGAAGGTATAGTAATTCGTTTACATCATATCTTCAACAGCATTAGTACATCGTCTGTCGAAATAAAAACCTGGCAAGCTCTTTTTTCGAGCATTTGTATGCCAATCTACTGTGATTTTAAAGAACTCGTGGAACAATCTTACGGGGCAGATATAATACCAGTTGATTACACGAAACCAAAAGAAGCTGCTGCCACCATAAACGATAAAGTACGACGGGCTACTAATAATTTTTTCACAGATGTTCTAGATCCTAAAGATTTGAATAGCACTGAGCTTGTTATGTTATCGACATTGCACTTTAAGGGTCAATGGAAGGTATACGAAATGGCGATATCAGTTAACATAGTGCTAACTAACCCTTATGATTTTTTAGTTTGCTTTTGACAAAACTTTATCAGAACATGAAGTACCGTTTTATGACAAGGACGGCAAAAATATAATAACAACAGTCACAATGATGAAAACAACGTCACCTCTTGCCCTGTTACAAGATCAGAATTTACAAAGTATAGTTGTTGAGCTGCCCTATGGAAAAGATTCCCGTTTCTCGATGGTGCTCTTGTATCCCTTTTATAGTAAGTAACAGTTAATAGAATCATGCACATGTTTCAGTTTTGTTTTGACAATCTTTTAGGAGTCTCTGTTAGCGAGGTTGTAAAAAATCTTAAAACCATTGGAATTGCCAAACTTTTGTTGAACCTCATACCAAACTCGGACGGTTTTTTCGGCGGTAATAAGGAAATATATTTGCCCAAGTTCACTGCATCATTTAGCTTTACAGCCAATGATATTCTAGAAAGTGTATGTTTCCATAGCTCTGACTAAAAGCTAACATCGCTTGACTGATATTTTATTAAAAATATGTAGATGGGCGTTAAAGATGTGTTCATTCCGGGAAATCTGAAAAATATTCATCCATTGATGTCCATCTCAAATCTGCAACAAAATGCAAAAGTTATTGTCAACGAGGAAGGAACAACACCATATGAAAAACAAGAATTTTTGTTCAAGTTTTTTTTCAACAAACCGTTTGCCTATATGATCGTCGATAGGAAAACAAACTCGCTGCTATTATGTGGGCAGGTAATGAAGCCTACTTATAGTCCTTGATTCAATTTGCAATTGATTTTGAAGCTTATGAATAAAACTTTTAATTTTTTCACAAATTAGTTGCATTTTATTGTTTCCAGATTAGTCCTTTTTTGGACGTTTAGGTTAGGTTAGGCATTCGCACACTTAGACCGGTGACGGTCTATTGTGGTACCACAGGATCATTACCTTTCCCCAAACATGAAGTCTATTTTGAGCTTTTAATTAACTTTACAGCTTTCTATGTCCGATAAATTGTCCACTAAGTAGTAGCCAAAAAATATTTTCCTACAGCCTGCAAGAGCCGAATATAAGCACAGAAAGTTGTCTACTCTTTCTTCCTCCTCGATATCATTGAAGCTTCCGCAGAGGTCATTGAATTCAAAACCCATCCTTTTCGTATGTGCTCCGAAAAGACAGTAGTGCCCTGTTCAAAACCATACGATCTTCCATTTACACCTTTGGTTTTTGGTACACCGATAAGTTGATGTTTTTTTTTGACCCAGTAGGTGGCGCTGAAAAAGAGACATCATCACGCATAAACCACTGGTCGTATCGAAGCCATATTCACACTATACGTTCGATTGGTGTTCCGATAAGTTCAAGTTTTTTTGAGCGCGATAGGTGGCGTTGGAGTAGAGATTTTAATGAAAATGTGGTTGGTCTTTTAGTGAATACCGTTGTAATCGCCTCACGCCTAAGCCACATGACATATGGAAGTCATATTTACACCATATATTCGATTGGTACTTTTCAAGGTTTATCTCTTTTTTGAGTCTGGTAGGTAGCGCTGGAGTCAAGATATTCTTAAAAATGTCATTTTACATACGAATTTACGCCATAAATTCGATTGGTGCTTCAATAAGTTTATGCTTTTTTGGCGCTGTAATCGTCATGTCATCCGAAATAAAATACGTCAGCACGCCTAAATCACTCGATGTATCGTATATACCATATGTTCGCCTAATACTCCGATAAGTTTATGTGTTTTCTTGATAATACAAGATAACACCCCAACCCCTGAACATATTAAAGCCAATATTATTTGGGGATCTTATATATTTATCCCTTTTTTGAGTCCGGTAGGTGGCGCTGAAGTTCATTTCTAATGTATAAAAACGTTCTTAAAAAAGATATATTTACACCATATGTTCGTTTGGTACTCAGAAAGGTTTATGTTTCTTCTTGGACCCGACCCGGTAGGTGGCGCTGTAGTTGAGATATAGGTTCATGTGTATGTAAGAGTATCACACCTAAGCCACTGGACATATTGAAGTCAAATTTACGCCATATGACGGGACATGGTCCATTTAATAGCTGAAATTTCACTTAACAAAAATAGGGAAATCGCAAACAGATGGAGGCCAAGGATACGCCAGAATACATACTTTTTATATGTGATGCCCTCCTCACTCGAAAAAGACTTCAAGGCTCACACAGTTTTATGGCAGAATGCCAGACCTATTGACCTGGCAGATATATTGGCATTCATAAAAGGCCTAAGCCATAACATAATGTGCTAGACATCTGGGACGCACAATAGACCTTAAGGTCGCAGTGCTCAGGGCTTACCAGCCCACCAACAATTATAATAATAAAATAATACTCCTTCATGAGTTCAATTGTATACTTTTTTTAAGGGGATCGTGATTCACTCATCCCTTGACATCACGCCTATGACAGTGTGACATTGAGAAACTCTCATCTTCAAAACTATGCGGATATTCATCGCTGGGCAACTCAAACGACAAAACTCTCATCTTGGCCATCATTTTTAAGCCATAAACTCCGTTTTAATTTAAATAACATAGCTTTCCATATCGTTTGTCAGCACAAAGGGTAAGAGAATTGTCTTAATTATATCTACAACATTCTTCAGGACATCAGATTCGCTCGAACTCTTCATGTACGCATAATTACTAAGTTCCGTTAAAATTTAAAATCCCACTTTCAGCTTGTTATCGCGTGTAAACATGACTTTTGATTGTGAACACACATGTCTGTGTGAGAGAGGTGTGATAAGAACAGAATAGACGAGACTCAATCTATCTCGAAGGACAATAAAATATTCTACTACGCCAAATAACTTTTTTTTTTTGAAAATGCTATAAAAAAAAAACTACTGAATATTTTCTCAAATTTCTTTTTTTATTTGAAAGTACAATCCTTCCGGTTAATAATGGAAAATAATTTCATTCAAATGGCTGCCTCGGCTGGCCATGCAGTAGCCTACACGATCGGTCCAATTTTTAAGCACATTATCGATTGTGTGCAGCTGTATTTCACCAATGGCTTCACGAATATTGTCCTTTAAAGCGTCAATTGTCTCTGGCTTGTCGGCGTAACACTTATCTTTTAGGGCACCCCACAAATAATAGTCCAACGGTGTCAAATCGCAGCTCCGCGGTGGCCAAACGACATCAGCTCTGCGGCTGATAATGCGATCTTCAAAAACAGGGCGCAAAACATCGAGTGTAGCTTCGGCTGTGTGGCACGTAGCGCCGTCCTGTTGAAACCGAATGTTGCCAATATCCTCCTCTTCAATTTTTGTGAACAAAAAATCGTTCAACATGGCCCGATAACGATCGCCATTGACTGTAACGGCCACTCCTTGCTCATTTTCGAAGAAAAATGGCCCAATTATGCCTCTGGACCAAAATCCGCACCAGACAGTGACTCGTTTTGGGTGTACCGGCTTTTCAATGTATGCGTGCGGGTTTTCTGTGCCCCAAATGCGACAATTTTGCTTGTTTACATACCCGCCAAGATCAAAATGAGCTTCATCCGAAAATATGATTTTTTTGGCAAAATCGGCATCTTCTGTAAGTCGATCGCAGGCCCACTCAGCGAAGCGAAAACGCATTGGATGGTCAGTTGGCTTCAACTCCTGAACCAATTGGACTTTGTATGGCGTCATACCAAGGTCTTTATGCAAAATTCGTCTCAATGATGTCTCCGAAATGTTCAATTGTTGAGAACGACGGTGAATTGATGTTGATGGCGCTTCACGCACACTTTCTGCCACAGCATCAATATTCTCGGGTGTACGCACTATTTTCGGCTTTTCACGCTTTGGTTTATCAATGAGGATGCCAGTTTCTTTCACTTTTTTCACAAGATAACGAACATACGGAGCTGACGGTGCTTCTCTTCTTCCAAAATCCGTATGCAATTTTCGCACACATTCTGCAACATTACCATGGTTTTCAAAGTAATGTCGCAATATTTCCCAGCGTTGTTCAAGCGTATACACAACCATATTCGTTCAGCGGAAGGATACAACTAATTATCTGTCAAATCAGACATGAGCTAAGTGTTACCATTCACGAAATAAGCACTAGTTAAAATGGATGACAACGTTTATTTTCCCTGATGTGTTCAACTAACTGTACTGTAATAAACTTAATTAAGGGTTGAGACGACCCCTATGAGAGTTGTGGTGGTGGCAAACCTACTTCACAAAATTCAGCGAACGAAAACGAATTTCTTTTTTGGGCATAACGCTGAGATCCCATCACCCGCTACTACGAGTTTTATTGTTACGCATACGCCCACGATAACGACAATGACGACGATTTCCTTTTAGATGCGTAGGAGGAAATGACTAACAAAGGCCTCGTAGGAGCAGCATCTCCCGATAGGTAATGATCCGTTAAATAACGAGAAAGAGCCTCGGCAGCCGAATAACTTGCAGCTCTGTTAGTAAGTCCTACTTCCACCTTCTCGTGGTGCCATCTGGGAGTTTCTCTGTAAATTGCGTACGGATGAGGGCATATGGCAGGGCTCGTGCGCCACAAAACAGGATAAGTGTTGGTTGTTCTGTGGCCCAGCGAGCCGCAACCGTAAAAAACCCCAAATGCTACGAAACGTAATAAAGCGTGATCAATTTCTTGGTGGCCAATCCACCGGTCCGAAACGAGAGATCAATTGCTCACCGAAACGAAGACGCAGTAAATCCATTGTGTCATGGGCTATATGAGATGGAAACCAAATGTCGTGGACATCATGGTCTTTAATTACCGTCACCAAAAAGTCGTTTATCGTGACGCGATAGCGTTCGCCATTCACTGTTACATTGGCGCCAGCCTCGTCTTTGAAGAAATATGGGCCGATGATTCCTCCAGCCCATAGGCCGCACCAAACGGTAGTTTTCAATGGATGTAATGGCAGTTCGTGAATAGCTTCGGGTTACTCTTCAGCTCAAATATGGCAATTTTGCTTATTGGCGAAGCCATTAAGCCAAAAATGGGTCACATCGCTGAACAAAATTCGGGTCCCAAAATACGGATTTTCGGCGAGTTTTTCAAGAGCCCAACGACTGAAAGTATGACGCTTTGGAAGGTCGGCCGGCTTTAATTCTTGGACTAGCTTTATTTCAAACAAAGATCTCTGCGTAAAATCGCCCAAGTAGTGCCATAAGTTAGGACAAGTTGTTGAGAACGGCGCCAAATCGATTCTTCCGGGTTTTCGGCAAAACTCCCACTTACAGCCGCAATATTCTCTTCATTTCGGGCTGTACGTGGTATAGGTACCTCCAATCTGATCACCCTTTACAATGCCTCGTATTCGGACTGATACTTTTTTGACGACCATTAGCTATCGTACACGGTCAACTATCGGTTTTTGGAACGTTAAGACTCACTCCAGGAAGGATCTAAAAACGCCATATTCCTCCAATTAGAGCGTGAGTTTACGCGATATAATATAGATATCTTGGGGTTGAGTGAAATAAGATGGTATGATGCCGGAGAATACCAGTCTCCAATAAATAATACTGTGATGCTGTACTCCGGTAGACCAGCTGGGAGCGGACGGAGGTCTGAAGTGGGACGGATGCTCCAGTAGCACGAAATAGCCTTATATTCTGGAAACCTCACAGTGACCGGATACTCCCGGCTAGATTCCAGAATAGATTAAGAAAAATTACTATCATACAGTGTTATGTTCCAATCGAAGACGCAACTAAGGACGAAAAGGGCAATTTTTATAGTCATTTTGGCTCCGTGTATAACCAAATGCTTAATAATGACATCGTAATGTTGATAGGGGACTTCAACGCCAAGGTAGCAAGCGAACTATGCGTAAGCAAGTAATGGGAGTTCACGGTCTTGATGAACGGAACGATAACAGAGAGCGTTATGTAGACTTTTGTAATATCAATCGCCGTCATTGGAGGTACGCTGTTAAAGCATAACACCTGCCACAAAATCAGTTGGGTCTCAACAGACAGAGAACAAATATCGAACCGAACCAGATTGATCACATTGCGATCAGCCGCCGCTTCAGAAATTGCCTTTTAGACGTCCGTAACAGAGCGAGATCAGCATCTTATGTTAGCTTTTATAAATTTGCTCAACATTACCAGGTTCAATACTGATAGGTTTAGGGAACCCGAGGTTATCGGCAGACACCGAAGTCCAAAGTGGAGTACGGCAGGGGTGCATACTATCACCGCTGTTATTCCTAGTGGTCATCAGCGATGTACTCCGTGCAGCACTGGCGGTTGAGAACATTGGAATTCGATGGATTATGACAACTACCTTAAAATGATGGCACAAAATCTAAAAACCGAAGCAAGCAAAGTGTGGCTCAAGATAAACGCTGCAAAACAAAAGCCCTGAATACTTCTAACACTTCACACACTACGTCGCGACGACAACTCCATTGAGAAATATGCCATGCAGTGGAACCCGCTCATCCAGGCAGGAAGAATAGCGGGACGCACTAGGAGAACGTGGCGCGAGCCAGTCGAGGAGGAAGCAGGGTCTTTGGGAATAAGTTGGAGGCAGCTCAAACACGTTGTAGAAAACAGACCAAGATGTCGCGTAGGCCACTCGAGTGGTGAAAGGATTTAAGAAGAAGAAAAATATCAAGACTGGTACGGCTAATATTTTTGCCATTAAGATTTGAGTTTTGAAAGAAGTGAAAGACTGTGTAGCCCATAAGGTACGAAGCACTCCATAAGTCTTTCATACAGCTAAGTTAATGTGAGTGTCCCATGTTAAATCACGACTGAGGGTCATGCCAAGGTTTTTGACCTTCTTTTCGACCTTCTTTTCAATGTAATGGACAGGAAATATGAGTGATCCATTAGCTGCTGAGATTAGCATTGTCGTTGTCATTGTCATTGTCATTGTCATTATCATCTCTCTTATAACAGAAACCCTGAAAAAATTCTTAAAGTTGCTGGCAACCTTAACAGTAGCGACTTTAAAAGTCGAGTAGGAAGGTTTTCCTCATATTTGGCTATGATGTAATGAAGAACCCACTATTCATCCAAATGAAACCTTATCCCAATAACAGCAAAGACGATTTAGTGCTTGGATAAAGCAGAAACTTTGTCAAATCGGAAAACCGAATAAGAATGAGAGATAATTGTTTGAATTGAAAGTTGGAATGGTGGGGCGACTTTTATGATCATTGGCTAAGCACGCAATGGAAGGAATAATTCTTTTACACACGCCCATAGACGAAAGTGACTGTTTCGTACGCTATAAACTAGCCTCGAAAGTAGCCCATAACAACACTAGTTATGTTATGATATAAACGTCTTTTGTTATTTACTACAATTTCAGCGAACACATTGCGCATGAGCAAGAATTCTCTTTTGTTTGTCCTTTGTGATTTCTGCTTCTCTCTCGATTTAGCAGAAAAACCGGTTTGGACGCGTGAAAAATAGCGTACATGACTTGCAGAAAAGTGCTCATCGTGCTTGTTAGATTGCCGAACTCGGCTACCGCCTCGTTCGTCAAGCTTCGACCTCGCACGATAAACTCCACTTTCCTTGCTCGTTCTGTAATATACTATTCCAGCATCTAACTAAATCTTTGCATTATTTTTGGGATGCCTTCTTCGTACAGATATGGCCGATAATAAAGTTCTCTTCGACTGACTCAGCTGGTTAACCGTGCAACTGGGTTCTGCAGTACTGCTGAGGATATTATTGTCACGCACAATGAATCATGCACGTGTCTTGTCACAGAGGAAGTTGGAAAGTTGCAGTAAATTTATCGAACAGACTAACAGGCGGCTCGGGTGCAACTTTTATTGTTGCACGCTCCGCGTTGGGCTTAATTGTTTTTGCCTTTCATAGGCAAAAGTAGGATCGATATTCTTCCTTTTTGTGTTTGTCTTGTTCCGATTTATTATTCTGTGTACTAATATATACGTAGTATATGATACTTAGTCCAAGGAAGATGTTTTGTGTTCGAAAGTTCTCTTACATGACTTGCCGCAAAAGTTTATGAAGTGATGCTTTAGGTATCATCGTACCTTATCGATTCTTCTTTGTTTTGTTATTTTCTTAATGAGAGTTCTCGCAGAAGGGAAAATGTTGCTTACGACTAAAGTAGTGAGTATTACATCAAAGTAATGGTTTCTTGAAAATTTTGCTTGGAACTTTAAGTGATGTCGTAATATGAACTGATTTTTCAGATTCCAAGATAATTTGCGATATCAAGAAACTCCAATAAAATCCATGATAAGGCAACGATCGCCAAATGTTTTTCAGCATTTTGCTTTTATATTAGATTGCCCGTTGCTTATTTGGGCTTTATTTTTCAGTGGAATATCCCGGCTTCTAGAAATGAGTTGATGTTGCGTCAATCAATTTTGGAAAATGACTAACAAACGCCTCGTAAAAGAAGCATCTCACGTTAGATGACCATCATCATAATGGCTGTTTTTGTCATGGCCTCCCGCCCGATCGAAGATCGTTCGTTAACTTTCACGAGAAAGAGCCACTTCAACTGTGAGTATTGTATCTACAGTATCTACACCTGGTGCAGTCTGGAAATATCATGGAAATTGCGTAGGGAGAGAGGACGAATGGCGAGCATCTTGCAACATAAAACAAGACAAGTTTCGGTTAGACTATGGCCTAGCGAGCAGCAACTGTAAAAAAAATAATAAGCTCCGAAAGGAAACAAATTGCCCCGGATAACTAATACCGACCGACAATGGAAAACGAAAGGATACTGGGAATTTCTCGACTCAGGAGAGAAAGGTCAAGATCCCTACAGCTCAAAGGTCTGAGGGACTGAGAGAAATAAGATGATGGGATGCGGTTGAGTACCAATCTCTGACCTATGGCACTATTCTAGCATTTTTACCGAAGTTGAAGGTAACCTGCTGCATACAATCGCGAAGCCGATGTGGCATTACTATTAACTCCTAGAGTGCACAAAAGCCTCATATCTCGCAGACACATAGTGACAGAATATTGACGGCTAGACTCAGGAAAATTAATTCAGTCATATACACCCACTTAGGAGGCTGTGGAAGAAGAAAATGCTAATTTTTATAGTCATCTACGAGCTGTCTTACAATTCAACACTAAGAGAAGAGATCATCATTTTTGGTGGAATTCAATGCCAAGCTAGTGCAATACTGCACACAAACATGTGATGGGACATCATGGCCTCAAAAAGCCGCCTGTCGTTTAGACTTCTACATTGTCAATCGTCTTGTTATTGAAGGAGATATTATTTGAGCATAGGGGTTGTCATAATATTAACTGGGTTTCAACTAATAGGCAATGAACAAATTATAAAATGACGAGAACACTTAAGTTATTGTCTCTTGCATGTCCGAAATTTTTGCGGTGCTGACATCGAAATGACATATGATCACCATCTGTAGTTGGCTTACATTCGCTTTCGTACTGCGTCCACTTGAAACAATAGCACCAATATGTTACCGACAGACTTCGAGAACCCTTAGTACGGTTTTAAACCGGCTTGACGATAGTAGAGCTGCTCCCTAATGAGATATCCGAAACAACCACTAGCCGCGTCCGTACTCCTATCACCCGTCCCAATAAGCCAATGTTAAGTATCCCGTCGTGCATAATGATAAGTTATCAGAAGATTTTAAAGTTCAAAGTGCTCTGATACAAGGCTGCATACTATCACCACTACTATTTCTTATGGTCATCGGTAATATTATTCGTGCTGTTATTCGTGCTGCTCTAAGGAGTAGCAACAGCGGACTAACTAACTAACACTAAAGACGACATCTATTTATTTTCACATAGAATTTCGTTGATTTGTATTAATGGCTTGTTTTCTGGTTATGGGCGTTGTATTGCACCAATTTCCATGACGGTCACCTCGTTCGTCACCTAATTCTTTATAAAACACTTTTATTTAACTTGACCCCTTTTTGTCTGCATTTTCGACTACTTTCCTTTTTAACCACCTTCCGCACAGCCTAGAAAGTTGAAATTTTGTGAAAGTCTAAGTCCAAAACAGCATTTTTTATATTCCGCGTATCGCGTATCGCATGTGGCGCGTGTGATGGGTTGATATTTTTATCGACTTCTTTGAGGGACTTTTTAACCACCTTCCACACGACCTAGAGAGTTGAAATTTTGTAAGTGTCTAAGCCCAAAACAGATGTCTGCTGCCTCGTTTCCTGATATGCCTAAGTGTCCGGGAGACCACATTAGTGTGATTTTGTTGTTTTAAGGCCATCACTAATAGTCACAGAATGGGGCGATAGGACACCGCTTTGTGGACAGGCTCTAGTTGCCGCTATTGTAACGCTTTCATCGCCGAGTGAGGCCTGAATCTTCCTGTTTCTTAACATGCCTTTGACCCATCCTAGGATAGAGGAGTCGATGCCCTTGATGTAGCTTGTGTTTGAATTACTTCGAAGCTGGTGTTGTCAAAAGCGCCTTTTATGCCAATGACGACGCATAATAACATTTCATTGCTTCGAAGGGTATCTTCGATTTTGATTGTCTGGTCATGTAATGCTGTTTCCGTCGATTTGCCAGTCCAGTATGCGTATTGACTGGTGTTTAAGGTAATTCGTTGGAGCGCGTTAGACCTTATGTTATGGGCAATTATTTTCTCCCTGGACTTTAGAATGAAAGATGTAAGGCTGATAGGTCTATAAGAGATTTCCTTCCTCCTTTTGGTAAGAAGAAAACTCGCACACCTCTACAGCACCTTGGAACGTATTCTAGGCTGTAGCTGGCTCTGTAGAGTTTTATGAGTAATGGTTCAATTAGTTCTACACCTTTCTGCAGGAGGATTGAGTACAGCACATCCCCAACTGAAGACTTGTATGGGCCGAATGAGTCGAATGAGAATGAGAGAAAAGTTTAGTCAGTTTGCGAAAACGAAGAGCCGGACACTTGCAAACAAAATGAATGAGTTTCTTTCTGAATTAAATCTAAGCAGCTCCTGCAAAAGGTATTGTGAGGGATTCCCAGTTTGGCTGCGTGGCTGCCCACCGGCCTGTGGCCCGTGGTAATGGCAACCATATCTTTCTGAGATCTGGAGATCACCTCGGTGGATTTGTTTTTATTATATCTAGTCATCAGGCCACATCACTCTCGACGTGGTACAGTTGGTCAAAATGCTCCACCTCAGATGTACTTTGTTGGTAAGGAAAGAAAGAATACGTTCCCTAACGAAGCTCAAAGGACAACAGACTGTCTTAGCGTAGTCCGTGTCCAGTGTGACGTCCTTCTTTACGAATACGTCTGCTTTTTCATTGCCTTCAATATCGCTGTGCACCGGCACCCAAACTAAGTTCAAGTCTATGCATTGGCTTATAGAAGCCAGTCCGGCCTGGCACTGCCTGACGAGCTTAGAATTGTTGCTTGTCTCAATAATAGGTTTAATAGCAGATTGGCTGTCTACAGTTCTACACATATGCCGACCTTGCCGGCTGTTGATACTTAGAATAGTAAATTTCATTACTTAGATTAATAAAACTTAAATGCACACATTGCACATATTTCCTTATCAAATAAATGTATAAAATTCAAAATAGACACATGCACATGTAACAGTATATTTAGTTACCACATTGTCTTTATAATTATTCACACGACCAGCGCAATGTGCTGACGTCTTATTTAGCAGTATTCTTGTTCCCACGATCAGTGCAATGTGCTGACTTATTCAGTAGCACACTTTCTTATCACACTTTTGTCATTTATTCCCCCGTTCGGTGCACACCTCTGACGTGTGCATTCATATAATATTTTGTTACAAATCTTAGTCTAGCACTTTTTCATGTGAAACATCCGTTCGAGTTGTCTGGGCTATGCTAGCACTGCACCCAACGAATGCATGCTTATGATAAAAAATCATAGTATATAAGCTATAAATAAAACGAAATAAATTATCATTCAATTAAAAGGTTAGTAAGAGTTTACTTTAAATCGTCGTTCATTGTTCGCATTCTTTGCATTCACTGGGTAATATAAACAAACGTTGCAAGTCTAATTGGTGATACTGGTTTATGTACCATTATCATCAACTATTGTCAAGGTATAAGAACCTTGATCAATGCTAGTAGACCCAACAACACATCTACATACAAACACCGGCTATTGCTGTATTGTGAGATAGCGCCCTGCATGGCTTTCTTATCGTTAGGATCTCGGCCTGGAAGATACCAGCAGCGTCAGTTAGCTTGAAGGCCCTTGAAAGGTTATGGTTTACAGAGTAAACTCCAGCACCGACTCCATACCTCATCTTTGATTCATCGGTGAATAGAGTTACATCAAAGAGGTCCATAGCTTGTTGGAAACTCTACGGCAATGTTAGCATTGAAGTGAAGCTTGGGAGTGCAGTAGTCGGTTTAAGATGGTACCCACTCCTTTGGTAAAAACTGTAATATATTGCAGTGGCCGTACGGTTTGTTAGCAAACCACCCAGACTCTTTGAGCCGGGCCGCGCTGCATGCCGCAACGTATTTAATAAATAGGTCGGGAGGTAGTAAGTGCAGGATTGTGTTAAGAGCATCGGTGGCACTACCCTCTAACTGGTACTAGAATACCACGACCGCTGCCGTTTAATATTTGTAGAAGCTGTTGTATCGAAAATTGTAATTCTAAACATAACTGCTCAAAAGCGTTAACAGACAAGTTGCTTTCAAAAAGCACGGTAAAGTGAAGTTGTTGGAACTGCTTATTAAAGACTTTATATCTACACAATCTGTTCTTATACCCTTACCCAGATGTTTGCATATTTTTACTCGTAATAACCTCTGTTAACAGCTGAAGCTGTTGCAATTAAAGAAAGACACAACATATCACTCTAAATGTACTTTTCATCTGTACTTTTAGTATAAAGAGGTAATGTTGGTTTGTGTGTAGGAGGTAATCTTCGAAACTTCTTGACCGATTGCAAAAATTCTTTCAACAATTTTTAGAATGGACTTTCAGGGTGAATATATGCTTTATATTATCTCGTTTAAATAAAAGGGCTTTTCGTAGCGACCAATTTTGTAACGAAACAACCAAAGTCGACGAAAAAACGGTCGGCCATCATAATGACTGTGTGCTGCACTGTTTGGTGCGCTGCCTTCTGTGCTGTACGAACATCACACGCCATATAGCGGCATCATTATGACTGTGTGCTATGTGCTGCGCTGTCTGTTGGTTTGTAATACAACACTAAAACTCAAAAACTCGGCAGCCGATTGAGCTGAAACTTTCACAAAATATGCGTCTTAACAAAATCCCGGAACACCACATAGTCGAAATACGATCGAGGTGGCACTTTGTTTTGGTTTAGGCAATAGAACACAGCTCCCGTGGTAGTGATGCCAAGGCGGGGATTCATGTGTACGGGTGGCGAAGCGCCCGGGAAAAGCTAGCTTAGAAATAAATCTAGAGACAGACTACTGCGCATCATCCTCTAGACACCATTTATTTATTTAGTCTCAATGCCCATATTCGCAAATTATGTACCCGCTGAACTCCCTCGATTTTTTCGAAAATTTCCAGCACTTCAGCATAATGTAGATACGACGGTGTACCTTCCATCAGAACCTGCAAATATAAAAACAAATGTGTTATCGATTCTTAAACCTTTTTGCCATTTAATCTTCGACTTACCAAAAGTGCATCCTTTATGATGGCGAACGTCGTGAAGAGCACAATCACGGAGAACACAAATGTACAGATTGGATCGGCAATAGCCCATTCGGGCTTGAAAAAAATCAACAAAGCAGCACAAAAGACGCCCACACTTTGCAATACATCACCCACGACATGTATCAAAGCCGCACGAACATTCATGTTCTCATGCTGGTGCGGGTGATAAGCCTCGGTGATGTGGCCTCCAGACGCATGTCGCAATTCATCGACTGAGCTGGATTGCTGATATGAGACTTTTTGTTTATTTGTCGTAAGGTTAGTTTCGGCAACTACCAGGCCACCGACGTCACCGGGTGACACAAATAGAACAGCACCGTTTGTCGACGTCGGTGTTGTTGTTGTTGTGATAGTGTGATTTTGTGATTGAGCTGGCACCGCTTTTTTGGCTGCAACCACCGACGACGACAACTGTTTGGACTTGGCCGTATGGCTGTGACCACCACCACCGTGGCTATGTCCATGCTGCAGTTGAAAGCCCATACTGAAATGATAACAAGTAGAGGACGACAAATGAGAGTAACCAGGAAAAGAATGATTTTCAAAATTTAGCGCAATTAGCTTGCTCTTTGAATGGTTACTTGGTAGCTGGATGCAGTGAAAGATTTGGTCACTAGCATTGTCTGAATTCCTACAAGTAGCAATATGATGCATAGTGTACGAAAATTTTATATATTTTGTAAGGTAACGACGACGGGACAATATTTATTGTTCACAGGAGTTATCTGTGATATAAGAAAGGTAAATATTTCAGGAAAATTGTGCAAAAGTAGTAAATAATTCATATAGGAATGAAGTTTTGCAGGATTGTAGGGCTAACTAAAGAAATGATTTGCCTACTGCTAAGTGTTGGTCATCCCTGGAAATCAGGGTTGCCGTAACAATTTTAAGATGCTACGAAAATAGGAATATTCAATATTCTGCAAACAAGAGCTTCTCAACTGCACTGGTTGAATTTCAAATAAGAAATAACTAACTTTAGCATAATGCGTCTATTTATACTCAATCAAAAGCTTCCAGAAACTTCCAATCTTATAGACAGAAATATCGAGAAAAGACCAGAAAATGTAGACTTAGTTCCTTATTTACAACTAACTATACTTATATGTATTGAGTCAAAATTCCGCCCTTGATCGGAATGTATTCCACGAATGACCCAGCCTCCGTGCTAGCTTTCTGGTTTGCGATGGGATATGCTTCTGCCCATTTGCTGAAGTAATCAATGCACACGAGTATATAGCGATTTCCATCTCTTATTTCTGGGAATGGACCAGCTATTTCCATTGCCACCCGCTAAAACGGTGCTCTAACATTGTACTGTTGCAATTACCTCTAGTTTTTGGTTGCGGTCCTTTGCTTACTGCGCACATGTCACACGTTCGACACCAGTCTTCCACATCGACAATTTACCCAATAGAAGCGTTTCCTGAATTTATCTAGCGTCTTATTAACGCCCAAATGCGCTTTGGATGTCTCACTATGTTATTCTTGCAGAACTTCTTTAATCCGGTTTGGTTGGTAGCACAATCTGTGATTTTGTGCTTTGACCATCAACCGATTCCCATTTCCATACCAGTAGTCCATCTTCCAATCTCAATGACTGCCATTGAGCCCAGTAACTTTTTATCATAGGACTTGCTGTTGCAATCTCGTGCCACGTCGGTCTTTCACCATGCTCCATCCAATGAAATAATGGAGCAATCGAATCATCGCGCACTTGTTTCTCCCTTAGTTGCTCTTTTGTCCAGCAATCTTCAACTTGCAGTCTTATTTGTGCAACTACTTCAGAGCATTTCTTTTTTTCTTGCCTTGTTTGCATTGGGGTGAACATGATCTTCTGGATAACCCATCGCCATTATTGTGCAGCTTTTCTTTTCGATGCTCTGTTCTGAATGTTTATGCTTGGAATCGTTCGATCCATCTGCCAACTTGACCTTCTGGTTCGCTGAACTGCGTTAACCATTTGAGAGCTGCAACGTGAGTTCAAAGAAGAAATTCCTGACCGTATAGGTACTTGTGGAAGTGTTTGACGCTATCCACAACAGCTAGCCATTCATTTGGGGTCACACAGTAGTTCTTCTCGGGCTTAGAAAGCAAACGGCTGTAGTACGCTATAACACGCTCCTTTCCTTCTTGATTCTGCAATAGAACCGCTCCTATTCACGCATTGCTTGCGTCACTGTCCAGGATGTGGAGTTCTCCTACCTGTGGATATACCAAAATTGTAGAACTGCACAGCTTTCCCTTTAGCAATTCGAATGATTTTTGTTGTTCGCCCGATCATTGGAACTTTTGGTTCTTCGCAGTAAGGCGATGCAGGCTTCGTGCAACACCTGCGAAGTTAGGCACAAATCGACGATAAAAGGAGCATAGTCCCAGAAAACTTTGAAGCTCATGTAAATCCTTCGGTACCGGCCATTCGTTAACAGCTTCCAACTGGATAAAATATGGCCCAAAGAATTCACTTTAATTTTGAAAAGGCTACATTTCGGGAGGCTCAACTTCAATCCTGCTGCTTTATCGGTTTTCAGAACTTGCCAAAGATTATTTACGTGCTCATTGAACGTGTGTCCAAAAACAATCATCATCATCATATTTGGCTCTACAAATGGAGTCCGGTCGTGGCCTCCCGCAAAACGTCTCTCCACCGGTCCCGATTTCGAGCCAATATCATCCAGTATGGCATCCCTAAACTATGGGCGTCCTGTTCTATTCCATCCTTTCCTACCTACCGAGCTTAATTCTCTTCATATTGTCGAAATCGCGGTAACGCTCGTAGATCTCATCATTATAGAGTCTCCGGAATCGTCCTTCCTCACATACGGTGCCAACAATTCTCCGTAAGACTTTTCTCTCGAACGCGGCTAAGAGGTCAGAATGCTTTTTGCTAACCACCCAAGTCTCGGATCCATATGTATGTACTGGTATGACCATTGTCTTATATACCAGCAACTTGGATGCTATGGTTAAGTTCCTGGATTTGAAGAGTCTTGACATACTATAGTAGGCTTTGTTGGCTTTAAGCAACCGTGCGCGTATATCTAGTTCGGCTGTTACAGTTGACCCGAGATAGTTAAAGGATTGCACTACTTTAAGTCCGCGCTCCACTATTTAAATTTTTGGATCTTCTTCTCGCTGACGTGGCCACCATGTCCTTTGTTTTGCTCTCATTAATGTGCAGCCCCAGATTTCATGCCGCCTAATCGATCCAAATCGAAAGCTTCCTGTACAGCTCTTCGGTTTCTACCAACTGATTATAGGATGGTTATATAAAGATTGTAGGATGCTTATAGGATAGTAATAAGATGATTATAGGAAATGTTTGCAAAAAGTGTTTCCATCGGAGAAACACATGCGAATAAAATTTAAAGAAAATCGGGTACTTTTTTTACAAAATTTTTATGCGTGCCCCCAGACCTCGGGGCCAGTTCAGTACCACATTTTTACAAAAAAATGTCGTCCATTTGAGATACACATGCAAGGGTATCCCAGGACCCCGGGGCCCGATTCCTCCAAATTTTTATAAAAATATGTCGTCAATTGGAGATACACATGCGTATAAAATTTCATTTTGTATGGGAGCCCCCCGAACCCGAGGCCCAAGGGGCCCCAAATTTTTATAGAAAGTGTTGTCATGCGAGATACTCATGTGTGCAAAGGTTTAATAAAATCGGGCTTTAGGAAGTTGGTTAAAAATTGATCACAAGATTTGGTGTGCCAGTCCGCCAGCCAGCCAGCCACGGGCACTCGAAGTTAATATAGAGAATTTAAAAAGATGCCAGTTAGTAATAATTTTCACAAAATTTATTTTCCGGCTACTTTTGGGGATGTGTCTATCAATGCAATTTTATTTTGTTGCTCTTGTATTCCAGGACTGGTAAGACAAATAGGTAGAGTAGCAGTAGGGTATTGTAGATTTGTAAAATTTAGAAGAAGATAGCAGCTGCTGCAGACTCTGTGGGGAAGCTGAGGAAACCCCATGGAATCTTCTCAAGGTATGCGGTAACGATCCGATAGATAAGAGATCACATGGGAACTCACGTAATCTTGGAGTCTGCGCGATATTCACTAAACCCGATCCATATTATTAAGTTCTTAAGAGTCATTGTTATGAGGGGGATGCTATAGGGATGGGCATGCACTGTATCCGTAGCACAAGTGAGAGGTGAGCGCAATAGATCCTCATGGGTGGCAGTGCTACTACACCCCATGAATAATAAACGTTGGTGATAATTGATGATCAGCCTAACATAATTTGCTTATATTAAACTTTTTTTCCGTCCTTCCTTGATGTTATTGGCATAAAGTTCGTGTCCATTCATTAACCCTGAACGCGATCATAAAGCATATATCGTTCACTCTTAAGCAATTAACAAAAATTAAACGAACACTTAACGAACGACGTTAAAAGTTACACATACGCCATGAATGACCGAATGCGTAGTTCTTTCACTTCATTAAGGATCGAAAAGCCAACAAAATTAGGCTGGATCAGTCGTGTGCGCAGCAGGAAAGGCAACATATAAGAAGGGAATATAATAACGCGGAACGCCAAGTGAGAAGGATGGTGCATATTGATCGAGAGCTATTCACAAATAACATCGCTACGGAAGCGGAGAATGCAGTGTGGCGACAATATATCTACCGAACTACCAGGTAGAGAAGAGATCGAAATTGCGATCAACAAGTTGAAGAATTACATCAACAATCATCCGCGAAGCGTCGATAACACGTAAATTCCCGACAGTTGGAAAGAAGGTGCCATCATAATGATCCCCAAGAAAGGCGACCTGAGTGACTGTACAAATAACTGTGAATAGTCTTCTGCGACATGAACAAGCCGGATTTAGGCCTAATCGATCCTGTGTGGACCACATCAACACACTCCGGATTATTATTGAACAGACTGTAGAATGGAGGTCACCGCTGTTTCGCTTATTCGTGGATTTTGAGCGAGCTTTTGACACTATATCCAGACCCGCTATTTGGAACGCACTGCAAAATTTGCGTGTACCGGAAACGATCGTGGATCTCATTCGTAAACTCTATAAAGATTCGCTTCAAAGGCAAGCAAAGTGCCAACTTTTACATCACCAAAGAAGTACCTCAAGGTTGTGTGTTAACACCACTACTTTTTTTTGTCGCCCTGGACAGTGTAATGATGCAAACAAATATCGAAGCTACGAATGGAATACAATGACGTCCATATCAAAAGCTGAATGATCTTGATCTTACGCTGATGACATCTGCCTTATGACACACACGAACACGGACATGAAGTCAAAAATGAATAATTTGATCTCCAATGCAAGACGAGTCGGATTTAAAATCAATATCAGCAAAACTAAAACGATGCGCATCGAAACTGGTATCATGACTCCTCTGACGTTAAGCTTTGACGATCGAGTGATAACCATCGAGGACGTATAAGAGTTTTGTTACCTTGGGAGTATTATGTCGAAGGATGGTGGTTCGGAGACAGATATATCGTCTCGAATAAATAAAGCCCGCCACACATATCACTAACTTAACAAAGTGTGGCGCTCTCGTAATATCTCGAGACGCACAAAAATTCACATCTTCAACTCAAGTGTGAAATCAGTCCTTCTGTATGGTTGTGAGATCTGGCGAGTTACAGATTCTGCAACAAAAAGACTCCAGGTTTTCATTAATAAGTGTCTAAGAAGAGTGTATTGCATATTCTGGCCCAACACGATATCAAACAGCGACCTGCAACAACTAACATCTAGTCAAACACTTGCGATTGAGATACGGCGAAGAAAGTGGCGGTGGATAGGTCACACTCTAAGGAAAACGGATGATGGTATTGCAAAAATGGCGTTTGAATGGAATCGACAAGAAACACGACGAAGGGGGCGCCCACGTATCACAGGGATGAGATCAGTGTTGAATGAGTCGGGGACTACTGGAACGTGGCGAGCAATTAAACGACTAGCGCAAGTGCGACGAGGATGGAGAAACTATGTTTCTGCCCTATGCTCCTAAGTGAGCAATATTTGCTTATTTGTATTGTAAAAAAATAAATCAAAATGTTTATAATATAAATAAATAAATGAGTACGTCAGAGATGTACAATATATATATAATGTAGCCACTGTTGTTCTTAGTTCTCATCCCTTATGCAGCACTGAGGAATAGTTACCATAGAGCTCGATAGACTATGGCATTTGTCCTTAAACACCTCGTAGTTTGCCTACTTTACCATCGAATAATGGACCTGAACCACAATCTAGAAGCTGAGCCTAACAAAGTGGGGATCGTAATCAACACAGTCAAAACAAAAGCCCCTAGCACTGCTTAACTCAACATTGCCGAACGGAAAATTGACAGTCGACAAATATTGTATATCTAGAAAGTTAACCATGATGGCATCAAACTTGAGCAGAATCTGGATGGCTAAAGCTTCGTTCTAGAGAACTAAGAGAGCTTAGAAAGCAAGCTGTGACTGTTTCGCTTGATTGTGGAATCAGTGCTACTTTTAGGGTGCTGTACTGTGATGTTGGTCACCACTAACACAGGCAAGTTGCAAAGATGTCTAAGAATCAATATAAGGTTGCTTTGACTCAATCGCATCTCCGACACTCAAATTTATTAGAGACTTTGTGATTCCAGCTATATCTATTTTTTAAGCAAATTGTAACTTACCTCTAAGGGGAACCATTGTATAGACGTTATGATTTTTCTTAATTAACTTTTTCACTTTTTAACTTTGAAGTAGTTTTGATCAAACAACCAACTGCACGTTGAAAGGCGACTGTCTAACATACCTTGGCTGAGATGCCTTTATATATTCGTGCAAAATTTCAAATTTTGGAAACAGTTGTGTTGTTTCAGCAAACATGTAGATCATAAAGCTTTGTCGTGACAAACTAATTTATTTTGTCGTGATTTGTACGTTAAATCGGTATATCATCTATTTCTTCTTAATATGTAAAATAGAGAATTTATTCATATATGTGTGACTATCTAACTCTGGAACTTGGTATAGATATTGCACACAATTTGGAATCAAACAAAGTTGGTAGGGACCTTTTATGGCTTGGGGTAGAATGGCTGCCGATATTAGTGTCGAATCCATACTTTTTGTAATCGCCGTGATGAATTGTGGTGAATATAATGCTGCTGGGTCATCGTGGAGCTTCCCGATATCGGGAGTCGCTGAGATGAATAGTTGTGGTAGAACACCTTTAGGGGTGCCGGGAGTACGTTGGGCGGTGATGGATAGCTGTTACTACGGGCCGCTGAGGCCTGAGGTGAATAGTGATGATAAGAAAACTCTAGAAAAAGTTGATCCTTGGAATGGAAAGAGGGTGGCCGATATTCGTTTCGATTCCATAGTATTCGGGTCGCTTAGGTGAATAGTGATGATAAGACATCACTATGGTAGATGGTCGATGAGGGGTGGTCGATATTAGTGTAGATTATTTTGCATTTCTATTTATGATGTTCTAGATCGGTGGTTTCCAACGTGGGCACAGAAGATCTAACGCGTAATTTCTAGTGAAATACATAATACAGGTTTTTGACTAGCCACTGTCTCCCTTTGGACTGTACTCATAAAAACGTTCTAAAAATCAGTCAATCCTAAATCTCTTTAGCTGACAGTTTGGGTAAGAGTAATGCACTGATGCACTGCATTTATCTGAAACAGAAAAATCATTTGATGAATCGAAAAGCAATTTTATAGATAAAGGTATTCATTGGAAAAACATATTTTCAGTTGGTACTCTTATGGTGTTCCGGCGATTATTGTGGTTTGGAAGACTTTGCCTCGTAAAGGATTAAGATTAAGTGGTTAGTGGTTTATTCATCAACCCTTTTCAAGTATGTTTCCTTACACGATTACTAGTGACGCCCAGGTTCACACCGCACTACAGCGCTACCTAACAAAGTAAGTAAGACGGATGACCAAGGATAAGATTGTCGACAACATATTTGAAAGTTGAAACTGTTTCTCTTCCAATATGGTCTTCTAAGTGTACAATACATTGTACAGAAATAAAGAAATGGTTAACAATTCCGATAGTAAATATAATTAGGACACTCTTTTGTAAATCGTCTTCGTTCAGCCATTAGCAGAGTAGGGGGAATAACTATGTCTGATTGGTGGATGTGCAATCAAACCTCCACGTGTTGGTCGCTAGTAATTTTACTCCAATCCAAGGCCACAGCTGGTTGATGCCCAGGAGCTGACTTTACCCAGGGCCCTTTCCATGATTTCACTGATCACGGAAAGTTACTGGCCTAATAAGAGTATCAGCACATCATCTGCATACGCAACTACCTTCGTCCTATCCTCTTCAAGTTTAAGTAGAATTTCATTAATTACCATCAGCCGCAGTAAGGGAGAGACGAACCCTCATTGGGGGTGTATTTATCGACTCGTTTGGAAATGTTACAGCCGCCAAGATTGGCATGTATAATCCTGCTGCCGAGCCATTGCGTAAGGAAGGATTCCACTCCTGACTGGATGACTGGTTCAGAGCTTCCTTAATGACCTGAACATTGTTGAAAGCCCCATCTATATCTAAAAAGGTGGCTACCGTAAAATGCTTGTAGTTGATCGTGTGCTCAATAGTTCGCACTACCTCATGGAGGGCAGTCGCCGTGTTCTTGCCCTTGAGATATGTGTGTTGAGCTCTCGATGCTTGTGTGACTTCAAATCGTTGCCTGATATGGTGATCTAGAATTCGCTCTAGCCTTCAGCAAGAACGATGACAGACTTAGAGACCGAAAATCCTTTGCTGATTCATGGCCTCTTCTGTCTGCTTTGAGTATGAAAACCACCCGAACTCCTCCAAGGAAACCTTTTCACGGGCTATGAAGTTATCCACTACATCACGAGAGACCAGATGCTCAGCATGCAACCTCTCGAAGTTATCTTGCGCATAGCTGGTGGTGGGAAAATGTGTATTAATGAGAAGATGCAGGGATTCTGTCGCAGATCCACCGTCCAGCCACCGCTTGCTTTCTCGATGAAATTCGGACAGGTGCTCTCTTTCGCCAGAATCTGACAAATTCTAGCAGAGTCCTAGGAAGTTACAATTGAGTGACAGAAGTACACCCAAGAGCATCGCTTGGCTTCCTTGATCGCCTTCTTGTACCTTCTTAGGCAGTCTTTACTCTTTTACTCCGACTGATTGGCCAAGAGGCTTTCAGAGCCAATTTCATTGATTTCTCAAGCATAATTGAAGAAGTATGGGCCTATTAACCCTCTTACATAAACGCTTCACCAAACAGAAATTATTTGTGGTTGAAATGGCATTTCCTAAATGGCTTCAAGTTGCAGACTTGTCCAAATGCGATCATTTAGCTTATTAACGAGCCAGGAAAGCCAGAAATAGGATTCATCGCTGATAATGATTACCGCTCGTTAATTTGTCGCAACTCAACGGGATCATTGACCATTCGGCATTCGGATAGTTTTGAAACGCTCTTCAAGCGTGTACTTTTTTATAATTAAATGGCAAAATGACTTCACGCATAGCTGAGGAACTCTGTTGGAACCAATTAAAACCCCCTTGGGTTAAGATATGGTGCAAATGTCATTTAGAACTCTAGTTACTTCTCGAGATCTAGATTTTTTTTATAATGTACCCACGCTCAAGGGGTTTGCACCCTTATAACTGTTTAGCTCAGCATGGGCGTTCGAAAATTAAGGAGAGGAAAAGGTTAAATGTCTATGCACATTCTCTAGAATGACTGTAGATCATACAAGTGCGGAAACACAGAAATCTCTGAATTGGTTGGTACGTCCGAAAATAGGTCTAATGGTGGACCCGTGAGCTCGAGTTAAGGCACGGGTATTTCGATTGGGTTGGAGGTTGGGCGGTATGCATCTGGATATTTCTTTTGAACACCGCTTATGGAAAAATCGATAAAACAGTGATAAGTAGGAAACATTCATTCGATGTTCAAGCGAATCGATTGTATTCGCGCGTCTCTGAATTCTGTCGAGTAAATGCAATGTGGTCTTGGGATCATCCGCCCAGATATTACGGTTGCATTCAAGCTTAGGGATAATATATGCCATGTAAATAATAGCCAGTTCTGAAGGAGTGATGTACATCTTGCAATGTTTTAGAAAACCTAAACATTGCGCAGCATTCTTAGCGATAGCGAATATTTGGTCGTTTGTTTGGAATATTTGTTGTTGACGCACATACCGAGTATTGCGAGTTTTTCTGTTTTTCTGGTGTAGGATCCATTCATGGGTAAAGTTTGGGGGTTTAAATTACGCTAAGACGAACAGAAGACAGCATTGGGCTTGGGAATCGTTAAATTATATCCTCTTGTGAAGAAGAAAGTTAGATGTTAGCGCGGTACAAGGAAAGAGATGGTTGGAGCGTTGTTGGTGTCTTTCTGGGATGCAAACCTCTCTCATTAGTCCAACCACAAAAGTCCACGTATTTGCCTTAGTTCGCTAAATATTTAATAAATAAAACTTGAACAACACCGGATGTACCTCCTAAGCTACCAAATAGATAAGATATGGAAACAATTGTGTTTTTAATTGTTTCTACATTTCTGTTAACAACTGGCGCACGACACCAAATGGAATAGCTTTAATCTTTTCAATAACAACCAAATGTCACGTTGTTAGTGTTATCGAAGTTGTTCTATTTGTTCACGTTAGCGTTATAACATGATTTAGTAGTACTCCAACCACTAGAGTCCACGTGTTTGCCATTGTTCACTAAAATGTTAATAGGTAGATAAAACTTGAAGAACTGTGAATGTACACACTTCCTACACCAAGTAATCGTTTATTGCTAAATTTTGTTACTTTTTGGTCACGGTGAACAATTTCCGTGACTAAATAGTAAAAGTGCTAATTAGCAATATTCATATGTCAGGAATGCATTTTCGTGACACGACAACAGCAATTGTTTGAACCCTTTGGATCCCCTTGTCCATTACAATGGAGATCAACTTTTCAACGCAATTACCTTAGAAAAATTCTCATTAATTTTTTGAGATACTATTCTTAGATGTTTATGTTCTGTAAAATCATAATTTCATACATAATTTCATTTGGCTCAAAGTCAAAGTGGGTACGCATGACATTCACTACTGCTTCATATACAGAAGCTCTAATCTCAACTTGTAGTGAGTTAGATGCACTGTCAGACTCTATATCAAGAATTTTGTCGCTTGATCCATTTTCTGAAATCGTCATTGTGGGTGATACACAATTCTAGTTGGCTACGCCATTCAGGCTTATAAACACTACAAGAAAAGGATGTTGAGTTATTTGCTGATTTTAACCACTCACTCACTCATCTTTTCTGAATAAACCCACTCGGATTCCAGACTTTGTAAGTCATAACGCAAATGCCCTTGCCTTGTTTCTTACCTCTCATCCTAACAAATACACCGTCAGTGTATATTCATCTCTAGGCTCTTCTCTCTTGTGTAGTATCAGCAAATTTGGTTACACAAAAAGGCCGACTAGGATGGCCTCAACAATTTCTAGAGGAATATTAACTGGCCACTTAATGCCAATGGTGGTGTGGATGCCATTTCTGATACGATCGCTAACATAGTCCAGGAGGGTATGAGACAATTTATCCCTTCCAGGACTAAGTGTATCAATCCGAAGGAAAATGCTTGGTATGATCTAAGCTGCAAGGAGGCTACTAGGAACCGAGAAGTATGCCTTCGGTTATATAAAGAAAAGCCTACTGTGGAAAACCGAACCAAATTTAGACGACTCAGAAATGATTGCAATGCCTACCTTAGACGAGTCAAATTCGACTTTGATAAGAAACTGAGACAAAAAATGCTTCAATGCCTCGTCTTCAGTTTCAACGCTCATTCAGAATGACATTCCAACTGTCAGCTCTATAGACCAAGGCCAATCTGCTTGCTTCACATTTCGCAGCTAGCTCCACGCTACCAGATTGCCCTACAGAGCTGAAATTTTGAGCGCAACTGATACCAAGATTCGGAGCATCCATACATGACGCGTGTAGTTTGACGCGAGTTACATATTCACCCATCAAAAGAGCAGCTTACTTAGCATGAATACAGCACAACCGGAATTATAACAAAACACAACACAGTATGACCTTTGCTCAATAAGTATTTTATGTAACAATTTTCTTTGTGTCACCAGCTAAGTGGTCAGCTATATAAAACGCTGATCAGGCATAATATTGTACAACACATTACATCAATTAAGTATATTACCTACTGCAGAGTTTACTTTATATAATCTACTAGCTGATTACCCGGCGTTGCCCAGGTATTTATTCATCCCAAGGGGTAGAAAAAATAATAATATCTTCCTATAAGGTAAAATTGCAGTTTTTAAAATTAAATAAACATACATAAAATGAATTTAAAAGAAAACTTGGTTGTATACAATGTTTTTAGTTTCACCTTCAAGAGCAAGAATAAATAAATTCTTAGGTCAACCTAACCCAGAGCAAGCAAAACTAAGTTGTCCGTGGGAAAAACATGGCGATCTCAAATCTATACTCCGCAGTACTTAATAAACTGTCCGACTTATTGATCGTCATCGAAAACGCAAGTTTTACTGGAAATTGCAATCTCTTAAATTTAAAAGGTAGATCCGTCGAAATGTGTGCTATCCGTGGGATAACACTTGTTTCACAATGTCCCCTTTCTGCCAAGATAGTCGCTTCAATTATATTGCCCGGCATCTCTTTTACGTACAGTCTTGTGCCGTTGCAAAGTTTTGGCGAGTCGAGAATCCGTAGTAAAATAATTGGAGATCAAACTGTAAGACGATGTGGTGGCAATCTAGACGAATTAAGTTAGTTAAGGAACTCAGTTAGTTAATTACCTTTCTCATCAGTATCTACAACGGTATCGATACACTTATATTCAGTGACTATGCCTATTAACATGACAAGTATTTGATTGTTTATTTCGTGGGTGTCTCGATTTTTAATAACAAGAATGTCCCCTTCTCGCAACCAGTTCAAAATGTGATAGTTTTGAGAAACAGCCGGATAAAACGAATTTATTGTACGAATTTGTAAATTTAATATAACCATTAAATACGGCTACTGATCTACCTTTTTCAATTTGAAGTAGGGGCGACAATGTCCTCACCCCCAAATTCGTCGCCAAATCAACATTAATATCGGTCACCCCCCCCCCCCCACCTCCGTTATCGACCCCATCCCCCAAGAGCTGTCTTACCATCACCATTCAACTCAGCGACCCCGAAAACCATAGAATATTCCCCCTGAGGGAATATTGTAACGGACGCAAAAGAATTTTTTTTTGCGATACCCCTGGCAACCCTTGTTCGTTTGCCTAATTTCTATTTTTTTTCTAATATATAATAATTTTGTGCGGCATTATTGTTACATATGCTCGTTTTAGCTTTGGTGGCGTCACTCTCCATCCCACTTTTTCGCATTATCGTCTATTTCGTAAAATCAGGCGATATTAATTGTTGTCATATATGATAATGTGGTATGCACAATATTAGTACACATATTGTATTTCTCTTCGCCTTGGGTTGGTGGCGTCACGCCCCATCCCACTTTTTCGCATTATCGTCTATTTCGTAAAATCAGACGATATTCATTGCACTACCCCCCATGCATTCAGACTGAAAAACCGAACGCATGAAAAAAATTGAATCGACACGATGGGAGCCGACCACCCTATGTGCATGGTACACAGAACCGGTCGTTGTCGTAACGAAATTTTGTATATACCTTTTTTTGGGCAAAAGCAGGGAGAACAAAAAGTGCAACGAGGAGTTGCAATGGAGATCTTGACCAAGGCGGTCGTGCTCTCGCGCTCCACCAGTTTATTTCTTTTCGAGTTGGATTGAAAAGTCAGAGGCGAACGGTCGAGTGCGAGTTTTTGTTCTGCTCCTTGGGTGAATCGACGCTGCTTACAACTCGTAGCCTCTGCGAAAATTACTAGTTTTTTCTTCTTGCGAAAATTTATTTCCGAGTTGTGACACCTTTAAAATGATTGTTTTATCGAGCAGAAATTGTTTATTGTCTTACTGTGAAAAAAAATCGATCAAAATTAGTGGCACTTGGTAAATTGTCTTGCGCAGAAATTGTGCGCAATTAGCAGTTTTTTTTGAATGGTCTTACTGTGCAAAAATTGACTGAAATTAGCGGCACTTTCTAAGATTGTTTCTGCGCAAAAGAGATTGATTGAAATTCGCAGCACTTCAAAATTCGTTTTATTGTGCAAAGAAATTGAGGAGTTTTACATCGAACCTCCAGGGAAGCGATAGATGCGGTAACCTGGCGACCGCGGAGTGGCGAAACCATCAGCGGCTGTAACAACCTGAGGATTCCCGAGGCTTCAGGGGTAGGCTGCTTCAAGACTGCTTCAACCATAAGGAAGATCGACGCCTGCCTAACAATAGGGGGATTCATGAGTTTCTTCGGAACTTCATTTTGTTTTCCTTTTTTTTTTTTATCCGTAGTTGTGTAAAGCTTAGAGACTTCGGTCTACTTACAAGAAAAAAAAAAAAGAGAGAACGTGACTCCCAAATAGAGAGAAAAAGATAGAAATTTTAGCTTGATAACATTTATTTTTGCCTAACCCATTCCGATATTTCAGCGGATCCTAGCAAGTTCGTCGACAGCGCTGCCGGTGGAAATGCATAGGAAGAGGTAACACATACATAGCGATGTGAATACAAGTAAGTCATCTTTTGGTAAACGACCGCCTTGGTCTACATTGTAGTTGGGTTTTTTTTTCTCTCTGTATGGATAGGGGTTAACTTGTTTTAGAAATTTTTATACATATATGTCTTCTTCTATGAGACGCATACTGTACATGGTACGGTCGGTTGAAAAAGGAAAAAGTTGCACTTTTAAATTTGGACAAATACTTATGTTCGATAATGGCTATATACCTGTATTTACTCCCTACAGTAAATATGTAGGACGTTTTTTTTTTGTTTCGATTTTAAATTGTATTTTCTGGTTGTATTTGAACAATAGTTCATTTACTGCACATAGTGTAGCGAATGCATAAGAATTCATATGCCTAACTTTAAATAAAATATTAAATAACAGTTTATTTAATATATTTCACCTTTTGATATATTTGATTATTCTTATGCTTAAATTTAGGATATTTATTGAGTAACGGTTTGTTTAATATCCTTTACATTTTTTTTTGTTTAGCAGTATACTGGTTACACATAGTACAGTAGCTGCATAAGAATTCATATGCTTAGCTTTAGGTTATATATTAAATAACAGTTTGTTTAATAGGCTATACATTTTTGATATATTTGATTAGCAGTATGCTTACTGCACATGGAACAGTAACTGCATAAGAATTCATATGCTTGACTTGAGCCTATATATATTAAATAACAGTTTGTTTAATGTACATCCCATTTTCTTTGATATTTTTGATTAGCAGTATACTGGTTACACATAGTACAGTAGCTGCATAAGAATTCATATGCTTAGCTTTAGGTTATATATTAAATAACAGTTTGTTTAATAGGCTATACATTTTTGATATATTTGATTAGCAGTATGCTTACTGCACATGGAACAGTAACTGCATAAGAATTCATATGCTTGACTTGAGCCTATATATATTAAATAACAGTTTGTTTAATGTACATCCCATTTTCTTTGATATTTTTGATTAGCAGTATACTTGTTACACATAGTACAGTAGCTGCATACGAATTCATATGCTTAGCTTTAGGTTATATATTAAATAACAGTTTGTTTGATATAATACCTTATTTGATGTTTTTGATTGGTAATATCCTTATTGCACATGGTACGATAAAGGCCATTGAATTCCCGCACATGATTTTAAATTACGAATACAATAAACACTTTGTTAATACTTACCATTGAAAAGATAACCCTAAAAATGTTTTATTTCTCCGAATAAGTCGATAGATGAGGCCTTCCCAGGCTAGAGTCGTGAGGGGGCGTGTCTACCTACCCGGGTAGGCTTCCGCTCTGGTATCTGATTCCTTCTCTTCCTTCCCCTTACATTACAATATAACTAACCCATAGGAGTGTACTACCAGCATTATTCGTCTCGGCGATGCCGAAAACGGTGGGTCCGACCCTAAAATCGCCTGCCACGCCTCCCCCAAACAAAAAACCTTCTACCACCACCCCCTATGTTTGATTCCACATAGTAAATAATATGTATACCAAGTTTGGTTGAAATTAGTCAAGGCGTTCCAGAGCTAGTTAGGCACAAATATATATACAAATATACAATGAATTCTCTACTTTATATATATAGATTACTTTTTGACGTGACAACGTTTCACTCACTACACATTCAAAAAGTCGAATGTTAAATGGAACTATTTTAAGTCACTTTTTTAACAGTTTTTTTGTCCTCTGTTCCTTATTCTGAATGATATCCGGCGATGTTGCAGTGCGTTTAGGTCCACCACCATGAAGTTTTGCAATGCTGCCAGTATCGTTATAACGATTTATGGTGCGTTACACAAACATTTTATTCACATGCAGATGTTTTAACTGCGGTTAACCATCTGCGACTGTGGTTTTCCAGCCAAAAACAGAGCAATCACACTATTACGCTTGAATTCCATTGTGGATAATTTTTTTCTGAATATTTCCCACTAAAATGCTCTTGTACGCTTGTAAACAATGGAATGAACTGTCATCATCATCATATTTGGCACTACAACCGGGGTCCGGTCCTCCTTGGGTGCCTCCCGCAAAAAGTCTCTCCACCGGTCCCGATTTCGAGCCGCTGTCATCCAGTTTGGCATCCCTAAACTCTGGGCGTCCTGGTCTACGCCATCCTTCCAGCGTAGGCTTGGCCGGCCTCGCTGTCTTGTTCCATAAATCCACCCGCAAATGACTTTCCGAGCAGGATCATCTTCGCTCATGCGAGCTAGGTGTCCTGCCCACCGGAGCCTACCGAGCTTAATTTTCTACACGATGTCGACATCGCGGTAACGCTCGTAGATCTCATCATTATAGAGTCTCCGGATTCGTCCTTCCTCACATACGGGGCCAACAATTCTCCGTAAGACTTTTCTTACGAACGCGGCTAAGAGGTCAGAATGCTTTTTGCTAAGCACTCAAGTATCCAGCAGCTTGGATTTTATGGTTAATTTCCTGGATTTGAAGAGTCTTGACAGACTATAGTAGGCTTTGTTGGCTTTAAGCAACCGTGCGCGTATTTCTGGTTCCATGCTGTAATCGGCTGCTATAGTTGACCCGAGAGAGTTACAGGATTGTACTACTTCATATTAGCGATCCACTATTTGAATTGAGGGACCAATGTTGGATCTTCTACTCGCAGACGTGGTCACCATGTACTTTGTTTTGCTCTCATTTATGTGCAGCCCCAGATTTCGTGCGGCATGCTCTATCTGGATGAAAGCTTCCTGTACAGCTCTTTGGTTTCTACCAACGATGTCAATATCATCTGCGTAAGCCAGTTTCTGAATGGACTTAAAGAGGACTGTTTCTCTCTGGTATGGACCAATGATGCTCTTCCCATCGCTCTAATATGCCTTTGAGATCGGCGATCAGATTACCCTCCTTGTTCTTGCAGTATGTGCAACGCGGTGTATATTGCGTCATACCGCGGACCTTTTGGTAGAACTTCCGCGCCTGGTGCGGTCCTTGCTCTCTGTACTGTCCCAGTTCACGGACGAGATTCTTCTCCCGGCTGCTTTCTTTCGCCGGTGAGCTCTGAGCTCATTATATTCATCTTTGCGTGCCCGCGTTCTATGAGATTGTTGCATTGCTCGGTACGCAACATTCTTACGTTCAGTCGCTAACTTACATTCGTCATCGAGCCAGTCGTTTCGATCTCTACGACTACTGCCTAAGATGGAGTCAGCAGTAATAATGACAGTATTCTTAAGGCGTGTCAATTTCTCTTTTACGCCCGACATCTCAGCCACAGGACTTACTCTCCCTACATTTAGGGCGAGTCCTATCGCTTGACCGTAGTTGTTTCAGGTCTTTTCATTGCGAAGGGCAGCCGTGTTGACTCGAATCTGATTCTCGGATGCAGTCTTTTGTGATGATAAAATCCGCGCTCGGAGCACCATACCAAGTCCGAGTCGACGTTGGCACCTCGGTACGTTCGTACCGTCATCAGGTTCGGGTTGTGGCGGCGGTCTATCAACACGTGGTCTATCTGGTTGCGAGTGGCTCCATCGGGAGATACCCATGTGGCTTTGTGGATATTTTTACGCGCAAACCATGTACTTGCAATGACCAAATTATTGCTTGCTGCCATCTCTATGACTCGTTGTCCATTGTCATTAGTGTTATCGTGTAAGCTATGGGTGCCAATGTACTGCCTGAATACTGGCTCCCTACCTATTTTAGCATTCATATCCCCCAGAATGATTTTTACATCATACTGAGGGCAGGCATGGAGTTCCTGTTCGACTGATTCAAGAATTCTTCTTTTTCATCATCTGGGGAATCCTCTGTAGGTGCGTGATCGTTTATGAGGCTTATGTTTTAAAATTTGCCCCGCACGCGAAGGGTGCATAGCCGTTCATTTACTGCATTAAAGCCGATAACGGTGGGTTTCATTATTCTTTTGCTGACTAGAAACCCCACCCCGAGCACATGATGTCTTGCATGACAGCTGTAATAAATGTCATATTCTGATTTTTGTAAGACACCATATCCTGTCCGTCCTCGTTCATCAGTGTATCCGAGGCTGATTTTGGGTTCCGTAATAAAAAAATTTTACGACGAGGTTATTGGCCTCGCGCCAACCTTACTTTGAAGGGACTAGCCCGATCATTCAACTTTTTCTGCATTGGAGGAATGGACTGTCATTGCGATGATTTTCATTATTCAAATGATTGAGCATTGATAATGAATCAGCAGTGGGTGTGGTCAGTTTGGTGGTGGTCAGTGGGATAGGCCAGCCGGGAAACGCCGGGTATTTCCGCTTGAGTTTAAAATAAAGACCCCAATTATTTTGTGCGATTATTCACATGGTCGTCGGCAATATCCGGAAATGTCTGGCGTCCAAAGGAGCCAATCAGAATCACCACATCTGGAAATAACTAGATCCAAAACCAGCTGATGGAGTAGTTATTGCATTTTTGCAACGAAACACACTGCTGTATAAAACCTGGAATTATCTAATTCAGGACGTGTTAACATTGGTGTCGATATCAGTGTTGTGTCAGCTTTAGGCCTACTGGCAAAATCACCACTTTCATGCACTATATGTTACATTTACAAACCAATTTTTATGAAATTTTCAGCTTATATTATCAGTAGGTGGAGATAGGTGATAGGTTATAGATTATAGTACAACCCCTACCCACGTTCGTATAAGAGGAAGGCGGGTGTTCCCCTGTGCGGGTAGCGAAGCGTCCGGGAAAAGCTAGTGTTACATATAAAGAGGCATATACTATACAATTTAAAAGTTGCAAGCTACCTTGCTCCTTTTTCCGTTTCTTTTGGCTTGTCTTTTCTTTAATCGTTTCTACAATACTAAATGTCAATAACATTCAAGTTACATACCATGAGCAGAACGAAACAAACATGTGCAGTGAGAGTATTGTCTCTGTTGGTTGGTTCTCTGCTCAGCTGACTTTGACTTTAATCATTTCTACATTACATTACTAATTGAATAGAATTTAAAGGGTAAAAATCGGAAATTATCTTATAACATCATAAACTGGAAAACTAGATATACACTTTAGTTTGAGTTAAATGTAGATACATAAAAACTAAATAAAAAAATAAAAAATTAACAGTGCATTGTCAGTAAATGTTTGTAAACGTTGTCATGCTCAAAGCCCTCGCGGCCGTGTAGACGATAATAGACTTTAAAGCCGCCTTTGATAGCATAGCAACTTTATAAAGCCATGAGAGAATTCGGAATCCCAAATAAACTGACACGACCATGACCAACGTAATAAGCCAAGTAAAAATATCCGGATAACTATCAATCCAATTCAACATCTATAACGGGTTCCGACAAGGGGATAGACTGGCCCGTGTCTACTTCAATTTGGCGTTGGAGAAAGTGATCAGAGATTCTGACGTAAAGGCTAGAGCAATAATACTCTATAAGTCCGTCCATTCCGATACTGGCTTACGCAGACGACATCGACATCTTTGGAAGAAAACAAAGAGCTGTACAGGAAACCTTCATTCTGATAGAGCAAAATGTAATACATGGTGGCCACGTATGCGAGTAGAAGATCCAACATTGGCCCCTCAGTTCAAATAGTGGAGCGCGAATATGAAGAGTAATGCAATCCTTTAACTATCTCGGGTCAACTGTAGCAGCCGATAACAGCATGGACCCAGAAATACGCGCATGGTTGCTTAAAGCCAACAAAGCCTACATTTGTCTGTCAAGTCTCTTCAAATCCAGAAATTTAACCATAAAATCCAAGCTGCTGGAGACTTGGGTGCTTAGCAAAAAGCAATCTGTACTCTTAGCCGCGTTCGAAAGAAAAGTCTTACGGAGAATAGTTGGCCCCTTATGTGAGGAAGGACGATTCCGGAGACTCTATAATGATGAGATCTGCGAGCGTTAAAGCGATGTCGACATCGTGAAGAGAATTAAGCTCGGTAGATTTTTTTTTTTTTTTATATAGAGACTCATTGCCAAGGGAGGACTCCCTGAGGAAGGCAACTAGCTCGCATGTGTGAAGATGATCCTGCTCGGAAAGTCATTTGCGGGCGGATTTATGGAACACGACAGCGAGGCCGGTAAAGCCTACGTTGGAAGGACGGCGTAGACCATGACGCCCAGAGTTTGGGGATGCCCAAATTGGATGTCATCGGCACGGAATCGGGAGCGGTGGAGAGATTTTCCGGGGGATGCTAGGACCGGACACCGGTTGTAGAGCCAAATATGAAGATGATGAAAAGACACCTGCACCGACTGCATCCTTTATCTTGGATCCATCAGTGTAGATGGCAACTTTAAATCACCTCGTTACTTCCCCGTCTTTCCAATGCACTCCAGACGTAAACTCGACAGCAAAGTTGGAGTTGAAGTTCAGTTTAGGAGTACAATACACTCAATAGATGCAATGAACTATTACTGTAAAATATAAATTTTCCTGAGTTCTGTTTGCTTTCACCGGTCTAAGTGTGCGAATGCCTAACCTAACCTAAATTTCGAAAAAAGGACCAATCCAAAAACAATAAAATACAAATGCAACTAATTTGTGAAAAAATTTATTCATTAGCTTCAAAATCAATTGCAAATTGAATCAAGGACTATAAGTAGGCTTCATTACCTGCCCACATAATAGCAGCGAGTTTGTGTCCCTATCGACGATCATATAGGCAAACGGTCGGTCGAAATTAAAGTTTAGAGTATGAGCCGTGTTGTCAGTTGATGTACGGGCGCCTGGTGTTGTTCCTTCCTCGTTGACAATAATTTTTGCATTTTGTTGCAGATTTGAGATGGACATCAATGGTTGAATATTTTTCAGATTTCCCGGAATGAACACATCTTTAACGCCCATCTACATATTTTTAATAAAATATCAGTCAAGCGATATTAACTTTAAGTCAGAGCTATGGAAACATACACTTTCTAGAATTGCATTGGCTGTAAAGGGAAATGATACAGTGAACTTGGGCAAATATAGATCGACTTCTTCATCCCCTAAATCTCTCAAGCGTTGGTCCAGTTCCGACAAAACGTTCGCAATTCCAACGGTTTTAAGCTTTTTTACAACTTCGTTAACAGAGACTTCTAAAAGATTGTCAAAACAAAACTGAAACATGTGCATGATTCGATTAACTGTTACTTACCCATAAAGGGTAACAAGAGCACCATCGAAAAACGGGTATCATTTCCATAGGGCAGCTCAACAACATAACTTTTCATTTCCCGAGTTGCTAAATAGCCAAGAGGTGACCTTATTTTCATCATCGTGACTGTTGTTATTATATTATTGAAGTCCTTGTCATAAAACCTTACTCCTTGTTCTAATTTTTTGTCAAAAGCAAACTAAAAAATCATAACGGTTAGTTAGCACTATGTGAAATGATATCGCCATTTCGTATACCTTCCATTGACCCTTAAAGTGCAATGTCGATAACATAACAAGCTCAGTGATATTCAAATCTTTAGGATCTAGAACATCTGTGAAAAAATCATTAGTAGCCCGCCGCACTTTATCGTTTATGGTGGCAGCAGCTCCTTTTGGTTTCGTATAATCAACTGGTATTATATCTGCCCCGTAAGATTGTTCCACGAGTTCTTTAAAATCACAGTAGATTGGCATACAAATGCTCGGAAAAAGAGCTTGCCAGGTTTTTATTTCGACAGACGATGTATTAATGCTGTTGAAGATATGATGTAAACGAATTACTATACCTTCTCCATCTCAACTGATAGCCGTCACTTACTTGAGATTGTTGTGGATAATCTGATAAGCTTGACGTAATGTCTCCGTATCGTCGGAAATACCTAACGCAGTTTGCAGTTGCTTACGACTTGAACCAGTTGCACCTTCATTGATTAGCAGAAGAAGTGACCAAATTGAAATTGGTGAAGCCACAAAGTTAACTCCAGAGTGCTGCTCGGAGAGTTTCGTGAATAGATCCAGTGAAAACTTTTCGAGTCCTTTATTGGTTTTCTGTATAATTGCGCGTTGATCGGAAGTAAGTTTCAATGACTCAAGTGCCCAGCCAGCCTTAATAGTTAACGCAACACATACTGTCATTAAAAGTGCCGCTAAGGATACTGAAAAAAAGAAAGAAATTTGGGAAAAAATCAGAATCGGAATTGTCTCAGTTAAGAAGCACTTTGAAAAACACATCACATGTTACCACTTACCTTTCTGTTAACTCATTCCTGCATAAATTATAAGAAGAAAAAGTACAGAATCTAAGGACTTCGTCAGAAAAATCTTTGTTTTTTTTACAATACCATGCTCAAGGGATTTGCTTCCTTATGAGCACGGCTCGGAGCACGGATTGCATCATCACGAAAGACTGCATCCGATAATCAGACTCGAATCAACATGACTGCCCTTCGCAACGATGAGGCCAGAAACAAGTACGGTCAAGCGATAGGACTCGCCCTAAATGCAGGGAGAGTAAGTCCTGTAGCCGAGATGTCGGGCGTAGAAGAGAAATGGACACGCGTTAATAATACTGTCATTAGTACCGCTGACTCAATCTTAAGCAGTAGTAGAGCTAGTAGGGCTGCACCAAACGACAACAAATGTGGAAAGGGGGGCAAATGTTGTGGGTTTAAAGATTAATACTGATGTTCATGATATGGCGAAGCAATGTGATCAGCTTAGCCACCAATCTGCGACTGTTCCGTTGAAATGTTGAATCTGTGCTGTTGTATGGGTGCAGCACTGGGAAGGTGACCGCTACTATCACAAAAAGATTACAAACGTACGTAAATAGGTGCCTATGGAACATCTGAAGGGTTTTCTGGCCTAACCGTATCTCTAACGAACATCTTTACCAGAGAACGGGTCAGGAACCAATAGGCACAACCATCTAACCACGGAAGTGGCAGTGGATTGGTCATACAATCTGAAAAGGCGACAGTTCCATAGCAAACTACGCAATGCAATGCATCCGTTATTTCAGGATGGTAGAAGAATTGGTCGTCCAGATCCAGAACAACCACAACAAGGTACAAGCAAAAATCAAATTTTAGTGTGAACCATATTGCATCTTCACCATCTATTACTGATAAGTGATCTAACACGGGCACTGTAAACGTAAGGGTCCTTTCTTAAAAGACAGTGACACTAGATCTTTCCTACAAAAACATTTCTATATCGTTTCCAAGTCTGGCGTGAAACTTGAACGTACATGGCTATCCCATTCATTAATACTTCAGACGGCGTATTGTGAACCATGTTGGTTATTCGCAAATCGGGCATCTAAAAAAATAAAAAATATTTGGATGGATGGCTATGACGACTGGAAACATATTGTAGACGCCATAGACAGACACGAGACATCAAGAATTCACCTGGATTCTTGTCTAACGTATCAACATGGGCGGAGCAAGAGTCCATGATCAAGAAAGAAAAATCTTTTTGGCGCCAAGTACTCTGTATGCTCCTTGATGTTACTCTGACACTGTCAACATGTAATTTAGGCTTTCGTGACCAGAGAGAAAAGGCAGATGTCAATGATCTTTTTGAGTACTGTTGAGTTATTAGCAAAATACGAGCCGATTTTACAAGAATTGTTAAGTAAACCAAAGGGCCAGATCAAATACTTAAGTCCAAAAATACAAAATGTGCTAATTTCGGTTCTGGTTCTAAAAATAGAAAATGCACTGATAAATGAAATAAATGCCGGACCATATTACTCTATCATATTCGATACGACTCAAGATATTTCAAAAACAGACCAGAACATTGCCGCTATTGTATGATCGCGAAATACGAAAATGGAATCTCAAAGGCGCTCTTCATTAAATAGTCATTTCTAGGATTTCATGAAGTTAAGGACCAAATTATGTAATTCATAATATACCTCTAAATAAGTGTCCAGGACAAGGATATGATGGCGCTAACACAATGAAAGGCACTTATGGTGGAGTTCAAAAACTCATAAAAGATATCGAGCCAAACGCGGTATATGTTCACTGTGCTGCTCATAACTTAAATCTGGTACTTAATGATGCAGTAAGAGAGGTAATTGATGTATGCAACATTCTTTTGAAACAGTTCAACAAATTTATTATTTTTTTGGGCATAGTATCAAAAGATGGAATATCTTATCAAGTTTTATATCTGCAATCCAGAAGATGCGATGGACGGGGAATGGTGTCTTACAAAAATTAGAATATGACATATATTACAGCTGTCATGCAAGATATCATGTGTTTGGGGTGGGGTTTCTAGTCAGCAAAAGAATGAAACCCAGCGTGATCGGCTTTAAAGCAGTAAATGAACGGCTATGCACCCTTCGCGTGCGGAGCAAATTTAAAAACATAAGCCTCATAAACGTTCACGCACCTACAGATACCCCAGAACTCTTTGAATCAGTCAAACGGGAACTCCATGCCTGTCCTCAGTATGACGTAAAAATCATTCTGCGAGATATGAATGCCAAAACAGGTACGGAGCCATCATTCAGGCAGTACATTGGTACCCATAGCTTACAAGAGAACACTAATAACAATGAACAACGAGTCATAGAAATGGCAACTAGAAATAATTTGATCTTTGCGAGTAAAAGGTTTGCGCACAAAATATACACAAAGGCACCTGGGTATCTCCTAATGGACCCACTCGCAACCAGATAGACCACGTGTTGAAAGACCCACGCAACAACCCGAACCTGATGACGGTTTGAACGTACCGAGGTGCCAACGTCGACTCGGACTTGGTATGGTGCTCCGAGCGCGGGTTGCATCATAACGAAAGACTGTATCCGCGAATCAGATTCGAAACAACAGGACTGGCTGACCTTCGCAACGAAGAGAACAGAAACAAATACGGTCGAGCGATAGGACTCGCCCTAAATGCAGCAAGAGTAAGTCCTCGAGATGAGATGTCGAGCGTAGAAGAGAAATGGACACGCCTTAAGAATACCTTCATTACTACTGCTGACTCAATCTTAGGCAGTTTTCGTAGAGATCGGAACGACTGGTCCGATGACGAATGTAAGCTAGCTTATCAGAACGATAAATCGGCTCAAAAATAATAAGGTCACTGTTGTTCTTGGTTCTCATCCCTTATGCAGCAAATCTGGGGAATAGTAACCATAGAGCTCGATAGACTATGGCACTTTTCCTTAAACACCTCGTAGTTTGCCTACTTTACCATCGAATAATGGACCTGGGCCACAATCTAGAAGCTTAGTCTAACAAAGTGGGGCATGTAATAAACACAGTCAAAACAAAGGCCCTTACGACTTTCAATACCACTGCTCAACAAAGTTAACCATGGTGGCATCAAACCAGAACGGAATCGGGATGGCTAAAGCTTCGTTCTAGAGAACTAAGAGATCTTAAGAACCAGCAATAATGCTGATGAAGCATCACAACTTATCACGTCAACCATATTGCTAGGAATGAAAAATTGCATTCGTTCTTCACTTGAATTGAATTGAAAATTGCAGGTCAGCAGTCGCGTGTAAGAAAGCAGCCCATTTGGACTACGTGAATTGCACTTCTGAAGAAAACCTTGTAAAGTTTCGAATAGCTAGAAACAGATCAAACGCTATATTGAAAAGGTCCAAAATAACATATGACCTTAAGATTCGAGATAACATGCGAAAAATTTTGAATTCTGATTCAAACATTCGAAGCTTTTGGTCGTAAGAATTGGTTAAAAGAAACTTTGCAGACAATACTTCGTCTATTCCTTCTTTATTTCTTAATTGTATTCAGTATAGAACTGATATTGAGAAAGCTAATCTCTTAGCTTCTCATATCGCTGGTGCGTCTACCCTTCCATTAACTTACCAAAGCCCTCCAATTCTCCCGAATCTAGGCCCAGGTATGTCTAAAATCTATTTCCGGCCACGGGTTGTTTCAAAGTTTCTGAAAGAACTTGACCCCAATAAAGCGACTGGCCCCGCCGGTATTCCACCACTAGTATTGAAAAGATGTCATCATACTTTGGCAAAACCGCTTAGCAAATTGTCTCATCTCTCAATGAAGTCAAGTGTTTTTCCATCAATTTGGAAAATAGCAAATATTTAACCTTTAAAAATCGCTCTTCAGGTGAACAACTAATGATGACGCGCATGACTCATTGTTTGGAGCGAAGCATTGAAAACCTTGGTGAATCAAGCGTCATTTCCTTAGATATTTCTAAAGCTTTTGATAGAGTATGGCATGATTGTCTTATTAATAAGATTCGTGTGCTGAACTTACACTCCTCTCTCATTACATGGATTAAGGATTATTTATGGAACCGTAAAATAAAAGTTATATTAAATGGTATATCTTCAGATTCACATGGGATCAATGCTGGTGTGCCTCAAGGGTCATCCTTGTCGCCCACGCTCCTCTTGATATATATCAACGACCTGCTGTCTTCTACAACCTGTGATATCCATTCATTTGCTGATGATACAACACTATCGGCTTCCATTGAGTTTGTCAGTCAAAAAGAATGCAATTCTCGCTTGAATGGTTCGCGTGAATTAATGAATTTGACTATTCTGTCGAATATTGAAGTCATTCTCGATTGGGGCATTTCTAATAGAGTAGAATTTAACCCAAATAAATTCCTGTCTTGTCTTTTTTCTCAGAAGACAGTTCAACATTATGTTCCACCTGTTATCAATGGTGCCCATATTGCGAGATCAGATTCACTTAAGTTTTTAGGTTTAAAAGCATCAAGTGATCTTTCCTGGAAGGAACATTTTTATGAAATTTCAAAAAAGAGCTAACCAATGTATGCGCTTCATAAGACGTTGTAACTTCTACTTCACTCCCTCAGAGGTATTAAGATTATATTAATCTTATGTTAGACCAATTTTAGAATTTAATTCATATGTGTGGGGTCGATCGAATTTGGTTCATCTTGATGGATTTCAAAATAGAGTTATACGTTTGATAAACGATGTAAGTATTATTTCGTCTCTTGACACTTTGGAGCACAGAAGGAAGCGTTCAAGAGTTATAGGGTGTGAAGTCATGTAAGATCAAAAGTACGTTTTCATTCATTTCACAAACTTTCAATTTTAATCCAGTTCCTGTTGACCTATTGCAGAAATATTATGAGGTGAAGTTGTAGAAAATTCAATGGGCTTTGATACTGCATTTGTCAAAAAAAATTAGCCGAGACCTTTGTTCGAAATAATCGCGTTTGAAAATAAAATCTAAGAAAAACATTTCTTTTTTTGACTTTGACGACGTTTATATCGGTAATTGTTTTAAGAATTTAAAAAAATTGACATTCTTTTAACCTTAAAGATTTAATTTTGTATCAAAATGGACCAACAGTGACCTTGTAGCTAGAAGCGTTCGAAAGTTACAGGACGTAAGGTCAAAAGTACACATCTCTGTTTTAAAACTCTACGTACACCACAGGAGGTTAAAATAAGCCCCCCCTCCCCCTTTCCATACGATTTTTTTCACGAAATTAACCAAGGAATCACCCCCTTAAGTATTTTCCACCTTAACGGATACACCATACAATCACACTCCTTCGATTTTTATTTTATTTCGAATTTAATAAAGGGCTTAGCCCAACTTATTGCCGTGAGGCAAGTCATTCAGGGAGTCCTTCCTTGGCAATGAGTCTCTATATAAAAAATAAAAAAAGCTGTGACTGTTTCGCTTGATTGTGGAATCAGTGCTACGTTTAGGGGTTTAGGGTGCTGTACTCGGATGTTGGTCACCACTAACACACGCAAGTTGCAAAGATGTCTAAGGGTCACTTTAAGGTTGCTTTGACCCAATCGCATCTCCGACACTCAACTTTATTAGAGACCGTGCCCTAGAAGCAGTGGCTTGTGAAATTACAAACAAACAATCTAATTCGCTAGTTTATGAGTTACATTTGAAATTTAATTGAAAAAATAAACCAAATGTGGCGATAACAGCGAGAATATCTGTTTAGCTACAAATACACGATCGAACGAACGGCTTGACGAGACCGGCCTGCGGTTTTAGTTTCAAGCGTACAGCTGCACGAAATTAACTCAATGTGATTACTTCTGAAGCACACAATGTTCTGTGCGACACCTATTTCATTTTTTAAGCAAATTGTAACTTACCACTAAGCGGAACCATTGTATAGATGTGATTTTCTTAATTAACTTTTCACTTTTTAACTTTGAAGTAGTTTTGATCAAATAACCAACTGCACGTTGACAAGCGACTGTCTAGCATACCTTGGCTGAGATGCCTTTATATATTCGTGGAAAAGCGAAAACGTTAGAAGCTTAAACGAATGCTATCATCAGCAGAAAGAGATTACAATTTTCTTAATTTGTGTTGTTATTTCATTATTAAGCAAACAGTGTTATCCTTCGCTGAACCGCTGCTTCAAACTGAGTAAACACTAAAATTTTCGTAACTATGATTACGTGATTTAAATTACACTAACAACACATTACATATTTGGTTGTTATTGTTCCAAGTGTTATTGCATGTTATTTGTTAATCAAAATATTAGGAGCTAAAAGTAAGAAACATTTCTAAATGAATCCTATCTACTTGACAGTTCCCTAAGCCGCCGTCAACCGAGTAAACATTTAAATTTTGTTATCTATGATTACGCGAATAAATAACAAAACATCTTTCGGTACGGAATCTTGAGATAACATTAACAACACAATATTTGGTTGTTACGAAACCCATGCCAATTGTTGTTGCAAGTTAAGAAAACCTTCTAAACGAATCTTATCTACAGCTTCAGAGCTTACGCACTTCGGTTGCTGTTCAGGTTTTATCTGTCGTTATCATTACCTTTAGTTTGATAAAAAATGTATTTAGTGCTTTTGCAGGAGTACCTAGTCTCCTCCACTCATTTCAATTGAAAACAAAACAATAACAAAAAACTTTTCACAATATTTTGTGTCTCGAAAATAGCCACGTCGGGTAGATTTTGTACGGCTGTACGCTTGGAACCAAAACCGCAGTCTCCTATCGTGATAACACAGACCATTCTATTCTAGCTTAACAGATAGTCTCGCTGTTATCGTCACTAATTTTTTTATTTTCTAATTCAATTTCAAATTAACTCTATCTGCAACGCGCCTTAGCTGCTTTATGACTCGTTATCTTATAAAGTAATTTGTTTGAGATCCGATTTGGACCAAAATAAGCTCAAGATGATTCTTAGACAACATCTAACTTACTTACTTACTTATGTCCTATATCCCATTGTGGGTCCTAGGGGCTCTACTACGCCTAAGCGCCATCAAGTGCAATGGCAATGAGCTTCAGCTGTCTCAAATTCTTTCCCAATTGCCATGACTCCTTGTTAGCTGTTCTGCGCCATGTATTTCTCGGACGACCCGTTCTTCTACGACCCTGAGATAACGGGTTCCATTGGATTGCGTAGTTTGCTATGGAACTGTCGCCTTTTTGGAGTGTATGACCAATCCACTGCCACTTTCTAGCGGTCACCTTCCCAGTGCTGCACCCATACAACAGCACAGATTCAATATTTAAACGGAACAGTCGCAGCTTGGTGTTTAAGCTGATCACATTGCTTCGCCATATCATGAACATCAGTATTAATCTTTAAACCCACAACATTTGCCCCCCTTTCCACATTTGTTGTCGTTTGGTGCAGCCCTACTAGCTCTACTACTGCTTAAGATTGAGTCAGCGGTACTAATGACAGTATTATTAACGCGTGTCCATTTCTCTTCTACGCCCGACATTTCGGCTACAGGACTTACTCTCCCTGCATTTAGGGCGAGTCCTATCGCTTGGCCGTACTTGTTTCTGGCCTCATCGTTGTGAAGGGCAGTCATGTCAGTCATTCGAATCTGATTAGCTGATGCTATCCGTGCTCCGGGCCGTGCTCATAAGGAAGCAAATCCCTTCAGCATGGTATTGTAAAAAAAAACAAAGATTTCTCTGACGAAGTCCTTGGATTCTGTACTTTTTCTTCTTATAATTTATGCAGGAATGAGTTAACAGAAAGGTAAGTGGTAACATGTGATGTGTTTTTCAAAGTGCTTCTTAACTGAGACAATTCCGATTCTGATTTTTTCCCAAATTTCTTTCTTTTTTTCAGTATCCTTAGCGGCACTTTTAATGACAGTATGTGTTGCGTTAACTATTAAGGCTGGCTGGGCACTTGAGTCATTGAAACTTACTTCCGATCAACGCGCAATTATACAGAAAACCAATGAAGGTCTCGAAAAGTTTTCACTGGATCTATTCACGAAACTCTCCGAGCAGCACTCTGGAGTTAACTTTGTGGCTTCACCAATTTCAATTTGGTCACTTCTTCTGCTAATCAATGAAGGTGCAACTGGTTCAGTTCGTAAGCAACTGCAAACTACGTTAGGTATTTCCGACGATACGGAGACATTACGTCAAGCTTATCAGATTATCCACAACAAACTCAAGTAAGTGACGGCTATCAGTTCAAATGGAGAAGGTATAGTAATTCGTTTACATCATATCTTCAACAGCATTAGTACATCGTCTGTCGAAATAAAAACCTGGCAAGCTCTTTTTTCGAGCATTTGTATGCCAATCTACTGTGATTTTAAAGAACTCGTGGAACAATCATACGGGGCAGATATAATACCAGTTGATTACACGAAACCAAAAGAAGCTGCTGCCACCATAAACGATAAAGTGCGGCGGGCTACTAATAATTTGATCACTGATGTTCTAGATCCTAAAGATTTGAATAGCACTGAGCTTGTTATGTTGACGACATTGTACTTTAAGGGTCAATGGAAGGTATACGAAATGGCGATATCAGTTAACATAGTGCTAACTAACCGTTATGATTTTTTAGTTTGCTTTTGACAAAAATTGATCACGACAAGATCAGTTTTATGAGAGCGACTTCAATAAAGTTATAACTAGAGTTACTATGATGATACAAAGGACATCTGTTGCCTATTTAGAAGATCGGAATTTACAAAGTGAAGTTGTTGAGCTGCCCTATGGAAATGCTACCCGTTTTTCGGTGCTCTTGTTACCCTTGACGGGTAAGTAACAGTTAATCGAATCATGCACATGTTTTAGTTTTGTTTTGACAATCTTTTAGGAGTTTCTGTTGTCGATGTTGTAAAAAATCTAAAAACCGTTGGAATTGCGAAAGTTTTGTCGAAACTGGACCAAAGCTTGAGAGATTTCAAGGGTAGATGTGTCTCTGTAGATTTGCCCAAGTTCACTGTATCATTTCCCTTTACAGCCAATGCAATTCTAGAAAGTGTATGTTTCCATAGCTCTGACTAAAAGCTAACATCGCTTGACTGATATTTTATTAAAAATATGTAGATGGGCGTTAAAGATGTGTTCATTCCGGGAAATCTGAAAAATATTCAACCATTGATGTCCATCTCAAATCTGCAACAAAATGTAAAAGTTATTGTCAACGAGGAAGGAACAACACCAGGCCCCGTTACATCATTTGGCAAAATGACTTCTAAAATGGATGTTTATTTCAACCAACCGATAGGGAAACAAAGTCGCTGCTATTCTGTGGGCAGGTAATGAAGCCTACTTACAGTCCTTGATTAAATTTGCAATTGATTTTGAAGTAAATGAATAAAACTTTTAATTTTTTCACAAATTAGTTGCATTTTATTGTTTTTGGATTTGTCCTTTTTTCGACATTTAGGTTACGTTAGGCATTCGCACACTTAGACCGGTGAAGGACGGTCTATTGTGGTAGCACAGGATCAATACCTTTCCCCTTTCACGAAGCGCATTTTGAGCTTTTAATTAACTTTACAGCTTTCTATGTAAAATAAATTGTCCACTAAGTAGTAGCCTGCAAGAGCCGAATATGAGCACCAGGAAAACGAAGCGAGGAGATTTCTTTCGTTTCTTCAGAATTGCTTTTGGAGTCGTACTTGGTGGAAAGTTAGTAGGTTAGGTTAGCTCTTTATTGTTATAGTTGGCATAGTTTTAGAATATAAATACGATACTTTTATGTAGGTATTTTATCTCCAATGAAAGTCCATTGGCGTCTTGGTCTGCGCAATCCTTTCAGCGTAGGCTTGACCGGCCTCGCTGTCGTGTTCCATAAATCCGACCGCAAATGACTTTCCGAGCAGGATAATCTTCACACATGCGAGCTAGGTGTCTTTCTCACTGGAATCTACCGAGCTTAATTCCCTTCACGATGTCGACATCGCGGTAACGCTCGTAGATCTCATCATTATAGGGTCTCCGGAATCGTCCTTCTTCACATACGGGGCGCCCTATTCTCCGTAAGACTTTTCTCTCGAACGTGCCTATGGTTTTGCTAATCACCCAAGTCTCGGATCCATATGTAAGTACTGGCATGACCATTGTTTTATACACCAGCAGCTTGGATGTTATGGTTAAGTTCCTGGATTTGAAGAGTCTTGACAGACTATGGCTTTGTTGGCTTTAAGCAACCGTGCGCGTATTTCTGGTTCCATGCTGTTATCGGCTGCTACAGTTGACCCGAGATAGTTAAAGGATTGCACTACTCTTCATATTCGCGCTCCACTATTTGAACTGAGGGGCCAATGTTGGATCTTCTACTCGCATACGTGGCTTTGTTTTGCTCTCATTTATGTGCAGCCCCAGATTTCGTGCCGTCTGCTCTATCTGAATGAAGGTTTTCTGTACAGCTCTTTGGTGTCAACCAAAGATGTCAATATCGTCTGCGTAAGCCAGTATCTGAATAGACGGACCTTTCGAGTGTTGTTCCTCTCGCCTTTACGTCAGAGTCTCTAATCCAACGCCAGGTTGAAGAGGACGCAGCTTATATGCGTTACTCAAAAACATTATAACACGATAATTGCTGCATTATCTGATATCTCACTTCTAATGTATGAGGCACAGGATACTTGTTCGCCAGACGTCTGGCATCGCTGCTTCTTCATATACTTGCACTATAAGTTCATGAATTACTTGTTGTATTGCGGAACCTCCAGTTTCAATCACTTCCGCTGGGGCCTTTTTATTTTTGAGCCGATTTATCGTTCTGCTAACTTCATCTATGCTTGGTGGCGGCATAGTGCGGTCTTCGGTCATTGGTGGAGCCTCCAATTCCTCAGTTAGCTGGACATTTGGCAACTTATGAAAGTGCTCTTCCCATTTCTCTAAAATGGCTTTGAGATAGGCGATCATATTATCCTCTTTGTCTGTGCAGTTTGTGCAACGCGGTGTATATTGCGTCATACCGTGGACTCTTTGGTAGAACTTCGGCGCATAGTGCGGCCCTTGCTCTCTGTACTGTTCTAGTTCACGGACGAGATTCTTCTCCCAGGCTTCTTTCTTTCGCCGGTGAACTCTTTTTTCATATCTTCTGAGCTCTTTCTATTCATATTCGCGTGCCCGCGTTCATTGTTGCATTGCTCGGTACGCAACATTCTTACGTTCAGTCGCTAGCAGCGATTATTTTTGCAAAATAATACTGCTACCACCTAAGAGATCTATTGTGAAATACAAGTGTTGTTGTAATAAGTGTTTTGTGTATTGTTGGCCACGTATGTGAGGAAGGACGATTCCGGAGACACTATAATGATAAGATATACGAGCGTTACCACGAAGTCGACATCTTGAAGAGAATTAAGCTCGGTAGGCCCTGGTGGGTAGGCCACGTAGCTCGCATGAGCGAAAAGGATCCTGCTCGGAAAGTCCTTTGCGGTTGCATTTATGGAACACGGCAACGAGGCCGGCCAAGCCTACGCTAGAATGAGTGCGTAGAACTGAACGCCCAGAGTTTAGGGATGCAAAACTGGATGACATCGGCTCAAATTCGGGACCGTTGGAGAGACTTTTTGCGGGAGGCGAAGACCCCGGTTGTAGAGACAAATATGATGATGATAATATCAGCTATGGCTATTATCAGCCATCTCTGTACTAGCAATTGGTGAGCGGTTAAATAGTTAACATCAATTATAGACAAGCTATCTTTTAGTAACAGGTTGAGATATCATAGAAAAATGAATTGTCGGCCTGGTGACAATAATTCTTTCTATGATAACATACCTTCACATCTTCCTGGCAACACCCTAACAATAACGGGCTTACCTTTAGTAGTCAAGCTCTATTTTTATCTAATCTTGGCAATGTCTGGAAATGTTAAATGGTCACATGGCCATCTCTTCAAGAGAGCGAGGTTATATATAAATTTGACCTTAAAAATGTATACAACCCAAAAATCTCAAACATAAATTTCACTCTCCCGCGACAGCCAATGGAAAACTGGAAAACACCTTTAAATAAGTCAGCAGCCATAATCTGGCACAAAGACACATCGAACAACAAAATGCCAGTGCCAACCAACGCATCACAAATTGGAACAAAGAAGTTCGTCAAAGGATGATGGCGTATGACGATGACGAAGCCACAGCGACAGATTCCATCACGACCAAATGAACACAAAAGGGACATAATTTTGTCAGCTGCAGTCAATTGAGCTCTGTTTTGTTGGCAGTAATTCGAGGTGACTGCTATGTGAGGATCCGCATTAGCCCACAGTGTTCCCCTTGAAAAGTGGTTTACGAGCAAGCCCAGCAGACGGTTGAATTGACTGAATCTAGGATGACACTCACTGGGAGTTTACCTCGCTCTCCTCGTACCATGGTCCTTGTGGTCCCCTTGTGGGTCCTAGGGCCTTTACTACGCCTATGCGCCATCGCGTGCGGATCCTGGAAATGATCTTCAGCTGTCTCCAACTCTTTCCCAATTGCCATGACTTCTTCTTAACTGTTCTGCGCCATGTATTTCTCGGACGACCAATTCTTCTACCATCCTGAAATAACGGATGCATTGCATTGCGTAGTTTTCTATGGAACTGTCGCCTTTTCAGATTGTATGACCAATCCACTGCCACTTCCGTGGTTAGATGGTTGTGCCTATTGGTTCCTGACCCGTTCTCTGGTAAAGATGTTCGTTAGAGATACGGTTAGGCCAGAAAACCCTTCAGATGTTCCATAGGCACCTATTTACGTACGTTTGTAATCTTTTTGTGATAGTAGCGGTCACCTTCCCAGTGCTGCACCCATACAACAGCACAGATTCAATATTTCAACGGAACAGTCGCAGCTTGGTGTTTAAGCTGATCACATTGCTTCGCCATATCATGGACATCAGTATTAATCTTTAAACCCACAACATTTGCCCCCCTTTCCACATTTGTTGTCGTTTGGTGCAGCCCTACTAGCTCTACTACTGCTTAAGATTGAGTCAGCGGTACTAATGACAGTATTATTAACGCGTGTCCATTTCTCTTCTACGCCCGACATCTCGGCTACAGGACTTACTCTCCCTGCATTTAGGGCGAGTCCTATCGCTTGGCCGTACTTGTTTCTGGCCTCATCGTTGTGAAGGGCAGTCATGTCAGTCATTCGAATCTGATTAGCGGATGCTATCCGTGCTCCGGGCCGTGCTCATAAGGAAGCAAATCCCTTGAGCATGTATTGTACAAAAAAAAAACAAAGATTTATCTGACGAAGTCCTTAGATTCTGTACTTTTTCTTCTAATAATTTATGCAGGAATGAGTTAACAGAAAGGTAAGTGGTAACATGTGATGTGTTTTTCAAAGTGCTTCTTAACTGAGACAATTCCGATTCTGATTTTTCCCCAAATTTCTTTCTTTTTTTCAGTATCCTTAGCGGCACTTTTAATGACAGTATGTGTTGTTGAAGGTCTCGAAAAGTTTTCACTGGATCTATTCACGAAACTCTCCGAGAAGTATCCGACTAGAGACTTTGTGTTTTCACCAATTTCAATTTGGTCACTTCTTCTGCTAATCAATGAAGGTGCAACTGGTTCAGGTCGTAAGCAACTGCAAACTGCGTTAGGTATTTCCGACGATACGGAGACATTACGTCAAGCTTATCAGATTATCCACAACAAACTCAAGTAAGTGACGGCTATCAGTTGAAATGGAGAAGGTATAGTAATTCGTTTACATCATATCTTCAACAGCATTAGTACATCGTCTGTCGAAATAAAAACCTGGCAAGCTCTTTTTTCGAGCATTTGTATGCCAATCTACTGTGATTTTAAAGAACTCGTGGAACAATCTTACGGGGCAGATATAATACCAGTTGATTACACGAAACCAAAAGAAGCTGCTGCCACCATAAACGATAAAGTACGACGGGCTACTAATAATTTGATCACTGATGTTCTAAATCCTAAAGATTTGAATAGCACTGAGCTTGTTATGTTGACGACATTGTACTTTAAGGGTCAATGGAAGGTATACGAAATGGCGATATCAGTTAACATAGTGCTAACTAACCGTTATGATTTTTTAGTTTGCTTTTGACAAAAATTGATCACGACAAGATCAGTTTTATGAGAGCGACTTCAATAAAGTTATAACTAGAGTTACTATGATGATACAAAGGACATCTGTTGCCTATTTAGAAGATCGAAATTTACAAAGTGAAGTTGTTGAGCTGCCCTATGGAAATGCTACCCGTTTTTCGATGGTGCTCTTTGCAATCTTTTAGGAGTCTCTGTTAGCGCAGTTGTAAAAAATCTTAAAACCATTGAAATTGCGAAGGTTTTGTCGGAACTGGACCAAAGCTTGAGAGATTTAGGGGATGAAGAAGTCAGTGTATTTTTGCCCAAGTTCACTGTATCATTTCCCTTTACAGCCAATGCAATTCTAGAAAGTGTATGTTTCCATAGCTCTGACTAAAAGCTAACATCGCTTGACTGATATTTTATTAAAAATATGTAGATGGGCGTTAAAGATGTGTTCATTCCGGGAAATCTGAAAAATATTCAACCATTGATGTCCATCTCAAATCTGCAACAAAATGTAAAAGTTATTGTCAACGAGGAAGGAACAACACCAGGCCCCGTTACATCATTTGGCAAAATGACTTCTAAAATGGATGTTTATTTCAACCAACCGATAGGGAAACAAAGTCGCTGCTATTCTGTGGGCAGGTAATGAAGCCTACTTACAGTCCTTGATTAAATTTGCAATTGATTTTGAAGTAAATGAATAAAACTTTTAATTTTTTCACAAATTAGTTGCATTTTATTGTTTTTGGATTTGTCCTTTTTTCGACATTTAGGTTACGTTAGGCATTCGCACACTTAGACCGGTGAAGGACGGTCTATTGTGGTAGCACAGGATCAATACCTTTCCCCTTTAACGAAGCGCATTTTGAGCTTTTAATTAACTTTACAGCTTTCTATGTAAAATAAATTGTCCACTAAGTAGTAGCCTGCAAGAGCCGAATATGAGCACCAGGAAAACGAAGCGAGGAGATTTCTTTCGTTTCTTCAGAATTGCTTTTGGAGTCGTACTTGGTGGAAAGTTAGTAGGTTAGGTTAGCTCTTTATTGCTATAGTTGGCATAGTTTTAGAATATAAATACGATACTTTTATGTAGGTATTTTATCTCCAATGAAAGTCCATTGGCGTCTTGGTCTGCGCAATCCTTTCAGCGTAGGCTTGACCGGCCTCGCTGTCGTGTTCCATAAATCCGACCGCAAATGACTTTCCGAGCAGGATAATCTTCACACATGCGAGCTAGTTGTCTTTCTCACTGGAATCTACCGAGCTTAATTCCCTTCACGATGTCGACATCGCGGTAACGCTCGTAGATCTCATCATTATAGGGTCTCCGGAATCGTCCTTCTTCACATACGGGGCGCCCTATTCTCCGTAAGACTTTTCTCTCGAACGTGCCTATGGTCACAAAACGTTTTGCTAATCACCCAAGTCTCGGATCCATATGTAAGTACTGGCATGACCATTGTTTTATACACCAGCAGCTTGGATGTTATGGTTAAGTTCCTGGATTTGAAGAGTCTTGACAGACTATGGCTTTGTTGGCTTTAAGCAACCGTGCGCGTATTTCTGGTTCCATGCTGTTATCGGCTGCTACAGTTGACCCGAGATAGTTAAAGGATTGCACTACTCTTCATATTCGCGCTCCACTATTTGAACTGAGGGGCCAATGTTGGATCTTCTACTCGCATACGTGGCTTTGTTTTGCTCTCATTTATGTGCAGCCCCAGATTTCGTGCCGTCTGCTCTATCTGAATGAAGGTTTTCTGTACAGCTCTTTGGTGTCAACCAAAGATGTCAATATCGTCTGCGTAAGCCAGTATCTGAATAGACGGACCTTTCGAGGGTTGTTCCTCTCGCATTTACGTCAGAGTCTCTAATCCAACGCCAGGTTGAAGAGGACGCAGCTTATATGCGTTACTCAAAAACATTATAACACGATAATTGCTGCATTTTCTGATATCTCACTTCTAATGTATGAGGCACAGGATACTTGTTCGCCAGACGTCTGGCATCGCTGCTTCTTCATATACTTGCACTATAAGTTCATGAATTACTTGTTGTATTGCGGAACCTCCAGTTTCAATCACTTCCGCTGGGATCCCATCTCATCTTATGGCCTTTTTATTTTTGAGCCGATTTATCGTTCTGCTAACTTCATCTATGCTTGGTGGCGGCATAGTGCGGTCTTCGGTCATTGGTGGAGCCTCCAATTCCTCAGTTAGCTGGACATTTGGCAACTTATGAAAGTGCTCTTCCCATTTCTCTAAAATGGCTTTGAGATAGGCGATCATATTATCCTCTTTGTCTGTGCAGTTTGTGCAACGCGGTGTATATTGCGTCATACCGTGGACTCTTTGGTAGAACTTCGGCGCATAGTGCGGCCCTTGCTCTCTGTACTGTTCTAGTTCACGGACGAGATTCTTCTCCCAGGCTTCTTTCTTTCGCCGGTGAACTCTTTTTTCATATCTTCTGAGCTCTTTCTATTCATATTCGCGTGCCCGCGTTCATTGTTGCATTGCTCGGTACGCAACATTCTTACGTTCAGTCGCTAGCAGCGATTATTTTTGCAAAATAATACTGCTACCACCTAAGAGATCTATTGTGAAATACAAGTGTTGTTGTAATAAGTGTTTTGTGTATTGTTGGCCACGTATGTGAGGAAGGACGATTCCGGAGACACTATAATGATAAGATATACGAGCGTTACCACGAAGTCGACATCTTGAAGAGAATTAAGCTCGGTAGGCCCTGGTGGGTAGGCCACGTAGCTCGCATGAGCGAAGAGGATCCTGCTCGGAAAGTCCTTTGCGGTTGCATTTATGGAACACGGCAACGAGGCCGGCCAAGCCTACGCTAGAATGAGTGCGTAGAACTGAACGCCCAGAGTTTAGGGATGCAAAACTGGATGACATCGGCTCAAATTCGGGACCGTTGGAGAGACTTTTTGCGGGAGGCGAAGACCCCGGTTGTAGAGACAAATATGATGATGATAATATCAGCTATGGCTATTATCAGCCATCTCTTTACTAGCAATTGGTGAGCGGTTAAATAGTTAACATCAATTATAGACAAGCTATCTTTTAGTAACAGGTTGAGATATCATAGAAAAATGAATTGTCGGCCTGGTGACAATAATTCTTTCTATGATAACATACCTTCACATCTTCCTGGCAACACCCTAACAATAACGGGCTTACCTTTAGTAGTCAAGCTCTATTTTTATCTAATCTTGGCAATGTCTGGAAATGTTAAATGGTCACATGGCCATCTCTTCAAGAGAGCGAGGTTATATATAAATTTGACCTTAAAAATGTATACAACCCAAAAATCTCAAACATAAATTTCACTCTCCCGCGACAGCCAATGGAAAACTGGAAAACACCTTTAAATAAGTCAGCAGCCATAATCTGGCACAAAGACACATCGAACAACAAAATGCCAGTGCCAACCAACGCATCACAAATTGGAACAAAGAAGTTCGTCAAAGGATGATGGCGTATGACGATGACGAAGCCACAGCGACAGATTCCATCACGACCAAATGAACACAAAAGGGACATAATTTTGTCAGCTGCAGTCAATTGAGCTCTGTTTTGTTGGCAGTAATTCGAGGTGACTGCGATGTGAGGATCCGCATTAGCCCACAGTGTTCCCCTTGAAAAGTGGTTTACGAGCAAGCCCAGCAGACGGTTGAATTGACTGAATCTAGGATGACACTCACTGGGAGTTTACCTCGCTCTCCTCGTACCATGGTCCTTGTGGTCCCCTTGTGGGTCCTAGGGCCTTTACTACGCCTATGCGCCATCGCGTGCGGATCCTGGAAATGATCTTCAGCTGTCTCCAACTCTTTCCCAATTGCCATGACTTCTTCTTAACTGTTCTGCGCCATGTATTTCTCGGACGACCAATTCTTCTACCATCCTGAAATAACGGATGCATTGCATTGCGTAGTTTTCTATGGAACTGTCGCCTTTTCAGATTGTATGACCAATCCACTGCCACTTCCGTGGTTAGATGGTTGTGCCTATTGGTTCCTGACCCGTTCTCTGGTAAAGATGTTCGTTAGAGATACGGTTAGGCCAGAAAACCCTTCAGATGTTCCATAGGCACCTATTTACGTACGTTTGTAATCTTTTTGTGATAGTAGCGGTCACCTTCCCAGTGCTGCACCCATACAACAGCACAGATTCAATATTTCAACGGAACAGTCGCAGCTTGGTGTTTAAGCTGATCACATTGCTTCGCCATATCATGAACATCAGTATTAATCTTTAAACCCACAACATTTGCCCCCCTTTCCACATTTGTTGTCGTTGTCGTGCAGCCCTACTAGCTCTACTACTGCTTAAGATTGAGTCAGCGGTACTAATGACAGTATTATTAACGCGTGTCCATTTCTCTTCTACGCCCGACATCTCGGCTACAGGACTTACTCTCCCTGCATTTAGGGCGAGTCCTATCGCTTGGCCGTACTTGTTTCTGGCCTCATCGTTGTGAAGGGCAGTCATGTCAGTCATTCGAATCTGATTAGCGGATGCTATCCGTGCTCCGGGCCGTGCTCATAAGGAAGCAAATCCCTTCAGCATGGTATTGTAAAAAAAAACAAAGATTTCTCTGACGAAGTCCTTGGATTCTGTACTTTTTCTTCTTATAATTTATGCAGGAATGAGTTAACAGAAAGGTAAGTGGTAACATGTGATGTGTTTTTCAAAGTGCTTCTTAACTGAGACAATTCCGATTCTGATTTTTCCCCAAATTTCTTTCTTTTTTTCAGTATCCTTAGCGGCACTTTTAATGACAGTATGTGTTGTTGAAGGTCTCGAAAAGTTTTCACTGGATCTATTCACGAAACTCTCCGAGAAGTATCCGACTAGAGACTTTGTGTTTTCACCAATTTCAATTTGGTCACTTCTTCTGCTAATCAATGAAGGTGCAACTGGTTCAGGTCGTAAGCAACTGCAAACTGCGTTAGGTATTTCCGACGATACGGAGACATTACGTCAAGCTTATCAGATTATCCACAACAAACTCAAGTAAGTGACGGCTATCAGTTGAAATGGAGAAGGTATAGTAATTCGTTTACATCATATCTTCAACAGCATTAGTACATCGTCTGTCGAAATAAAAACCTGGCAAGCTCTTTTTTCGAGCATTTGTATGCCAATCTACTGTGATTTTAAAGAACTCGTGGAACAATCTTACGGGGCAGATATAATACCAGTTGATTACACGAAACCAAAAGAAGCTGCTGCCACCATAAACGATAAAGTACGACGGGCTACTAATAATTTTTTCACAGATGTTCTAGATCCTAAAGATTTGAATAGCACTGAGCTTGTTATGTTATCGACATTGCACTTTAAGGGTCAATGGAAGGTATACGAAATGGCGATATCAGTTAACATAGTGCTAACTAACCCTTATGATTTTTTAGTTTGCTTTTGACAAAACTTTATCAGAACATGAAGTACCGTTTTATGACAAGGACGGCAAAAATATAATAACAACAGTCACAATGATGAAAACAACGTCACCTCTTGCCCTGTTACAAGATCAGAATTTACAAAGTATAGTTGTTGAGCTGCCCTATGGAAAAGATTCCCGTTTCTCGATGGTGCTCTTGTATCCCTTTTATAGTAAGTAACAGTTAATAGAATCATGCACATGTTTCAGTTTTGTTTTGACAATCTTTTAGGAGTCTCTGTTAGCGAGGTTGTAAAAAATCTTAAAACCATTGGAATTGCCAAACTTTTGTTGAACCTCATACCAAACTCGGACGGTTTTTTCGGCGGTAATAAGGAAATATATTTGCCCAAGTTCACTGCATCATTTAGCTTTACAGCCAATGATATTCTAGAAAGTGTATGTTTCCATAGCTCTGACTAAAAGCTAACATCGCTTGACTGATATTTTATTAAAAATATGTAGATGGGCGTTAAAGATGTGTTCATTCCGGGAAATCTGAAAAATATTCATCCATTGATGTCCATCTCAAATCTGCAACAAAATGCAAAAGTTATTGTCAACGAGGAAGGAACAACACCATATGAAAAACAAGAATTTTTGTTCAAGTTTTTTTTCAACAAACCGTTTGCCTATATGATCGTCGATAGGAAAACAAACTCGCTGCTATTATGTGGGCAGGTAATGAAGCCTACTTATAGTCCTTGATTCAATTTGCAATTGATTTTGAAGCTTATGAATAAAACTTTTAATTTTTTCACAAATTAGTTGCATTTTATTGTTTCCAGATTAGTCCTTTTTTGGACGTTTAGGTTAGGTTAGGCATTCGCACACTTAGACCGGTGACGGTCTATTGTGGTACCACAGGATCATTACCTTTCCCCAAACATGAAGTCTATTTTGAGCTTTTAATTAACTTTACAGCTTTCTATGTCCGATAAATTGTCCACTAAGTAGTAGCCAAAAAATATTTTCCTACAGCCTGCAAGAGCCGAATATAAGCACAGAAAGTTGTCTACTCTTTCTTCCTCCTCGATATCATTGAAGCTTCCGCAGAGGTCATTGAATTCAAAACCCATCCTTTTCGTATGTGCTCCGAAAAGACAGTAGTGCCCTGTTCAAAACCATACGATCTTCCATTTACACCTTTGGTTTTTGGTACACCGATAAGTTGATGTTTTTTTTTGACCCAGTAGGTGGCGCTGAAAAAGAGACATCATCACGCATAAACCACTGGTCGTATCGAAGCCATATTCACACTATACGTTCGATTGGTGTTCCGATAAGTTCAAGTTTTTTTGAGCGCGATAGGTGGCGTTGGAGTAGAGATTTTAATGAAAATGTGGTTGGTCTTTTAGTGAATACCGTTGTAATCGCCTCACGCCTAAGCCACATGACATATGGAAGTCATATTTACACCATATATTCGATTGGTACTTTTCAAGGTTTATCTCTTTTTTGAGTCTGGTAGGTAGCGCTGGAGTCAAGATATTCTTAAAAATGTCATTTTACATACGAATTTACGCCATAAATTCGATTGGTGCTTCAATAAGTTTATGCTTTTTTGGCGCTGTAATCGTCATGTCATCCGAAATAAAATACGTCAGCACGCCTAAATCACTCGATGTATCGTATATACCATATGTTCGCCTAATACTCCGATAAGTTTATGTGTTTTCTTGATAATACAAGATAACACCCCAACCCCTGAACATATTAAAGCCAATATTATTTGGGGATCTTATATATTTATCCCTTTTTTGAGTCCGGTAGGTGGCGCTGAAGTTCATTTCTAATGTATAAAAACGTTCTTAAAAAAGATATATTTACACCATATGTTCGTTTGGTACTCAGAAAGGTTTATGTTTCTTCTTGGACCCGACCCGGTAGGTGGCGCTGTAGTTGAGATATAGGTTCATGTGTATGTAAGAGTATCACACCTAAGCCACTGGACATATTGAAGTCAAATTTACGCCATATGACGGGACATGGTCCATTTAATAGCTGAAATTTCACTTAACAAAAATAGGGAAATCGCAAACAGATGGAGGCCAAGGATACGCCAGAATACATACTTTTTATATGTGATGCCCTCCTCACTCGAAAAAGACTTCAAGGCTCACACAGTTTTATGGCAGAATGCCAGACCTATTGACCTGGCAGATATATTGGCATTCATAAAAGGCCTAAGCCATAACATAATGTGCTAGACATCTGGGACGCACAATAGACCTTAAGGTCGCAGTGCTCAGGGCTTACCAGCCCACCAACAATTATAATAATAAAATAATACTCCTTCATGAGTTCAATTGTATACTTTTTTTAAGGGGATCGTGATTCACTCATCCCTTGACATCACGCCTATGACAGTGTGACATTGAGAAACTCTCATCTTCAAAACTATGCGGATATTCATCGCTGGGCAACTCAAACGACAAAACTCTCATCTTGGCCATCATTTTTAAGCCATAAACTCCGTTTTAATTTAAATAACATAGCTTTCCATATCGTTTGTCAGCACAAAGGGTAAGAGAATTGTCTTAATTATATCTACAACATTCTTCAGGACATCAGATTCGCTCGAACTCTTCATGTACGCATAATTACTAAGTTCCGTTAAAATTTAAAATCCCACTTTCAGCTTGTTATCGCGTGTAAACATGACTTTTGATTGTGAACACACATGTCTGTGTGAGAGAGGTGTGATAAGAACAGAATAGACGAGACTCAATCTATCTCGAAGGACAATAAAATATTCTACTACGCCAAATAACTTTTTTTTTTTGAAAATGCTATAAAAAAAAAACTACTGAATATTTTCTCAAATTTCTTTTTTTATTTGAAAGTACAATCCTTCCGGTTAATAATGGAAAATAATTTCATTCAAATGGCTGCCTCGGCTGGCCATGCAGTAGCCTACACGATCGGTCCAATTTTTAAGCACATTATCGATTGTGTGCAGCTGTATTTCACCAATGGCTTCACGAATATTGTCCTTTAAAGCGTCAATTGTCTCTGGCTTGTCGGCGTAACACTTATCTTTTAGGGCACCCCACAAATAATAGTCCAACGGTGTCAAATCGCAGCTCCGCGGTGGCCAAACGACATCAGCTCTGCGGCTGATAATGCGATCTTCAAAAACAGGGCGCAAAACATCGAGTGTAGCTTCGGCTGTGTGGCACGTAGCGCCGTCCTGTTGAAACCGAATGTTGCCAATATCCTCCTCTTCAATTTTTGTGAACAAAAAATCGTTCAACATGGCCCGATAACGATCGCCATTGACTGTAACGGCCACTCCTTGCTCATTTTCGAAGAAAAATGGCCCAATTATGCCTCTGGACCAAAATCCGCACCAGACAGTGACTCGTTTTGGGTGTACCGGCTTTTCAATGTATGCGTGCGGGTTTTCTGTGCCCCAAATGCGACAATTTTGCTTGTTTACATACCCGCCAAGATCAAAATGAGCTTCATCCGAAAATATGATTTTTTTGGCAAAATCGGCATCTTCTGTAAGTCGATCGCAGGCCCACTCAGCGAAGCGAAAACGCATTGGATGGTCAGTTGGCTTCAACTCCTGAACCAATTGGACTTTGTATGGCGTCATACCAAGGTCTTTATGCAAAATTCGTCTCAATGATGTCTCCGAAATGTTCAATTGTTGAGAACGACGGTGAATTGATGTTGATGGCGCTTCACGCACACTTTCTGCCACAGCATCAATATTCTCGGGTGTACGCACTATTTTCGGCTTTTCACGCTTTGGTTTATCAATGAGGATGCCAGTTTCTTTCACTTTTTTCACAAGATAACGAACATACGGAGCTGACGGTGCTTCTCTTCTTCCAAAATCCGTATGCAATTTTCGCACACATTCTGCAACATTACCATGGTTTTCAAAGTAATGTCGCAATATTTCCCAGCGTTGTTCAAGCGTATACACAACCATATTCGTTCAGCGGAAGGATACAACTAATTATCTGTCAAATCAGACATGAGCTAAGTGTTACCATTCACGAAATAAGCACTAGTTAAAATGGATGACAACGTTTATTTTCCCTGATGTGTTCAACTAACTGTACTGTAATAAACTTAATTAAGGGTTGAGACGACCCCTATGAGAGTTGTGGTGGTGGCAAACCTACTTCACAAAATTCAGCGAACGAAAACGAATTTCTTTTTTGGGCATAACGCTGAGATCCCATCACCCGCTACTACGAGTTTTATTGTTACGCATACGCCCACGATAACGACAATGACGACGATTTCCTTTTAGATGCGTAGGAGGAAATGACTAACAAAGGCCTCGTAGGAGCAGCATCTCCCGATAGGTAATGATCCGTTAAATAACGAGAAAGAGCCTCGGCAGCCGAATAACTTGCAGCTCTGTTAGTAAGTCCTACTTCCACCTTCTCGTGGTGCCATCTGGGAGTTTCTCTGTAAATTGCGTACGGATGAGGGCATATGGCAGGGCTCGTGCGCCACAAAACAGGATAAGTGTTGGTTGTTCTGTGGCCCAGCGAGCCGCAACCGTAAAAAACCCCAAATGCTACGAAACGTAATAAAGCGTGATCAATTTCTTGGTGGCCAATCCACCGGTCCGAAACGAGAGATCAATTGCTCACCGAAACGAAGACGCAGTAAATCCATTGTGTCATGGGCTATATGAGATGGAAACCAAATGTCGTGGACATCATGGTCTTTAATTACCGTCACCAAAAAGTCGTTTATCGTGACGCGATAGCGTTCGCCATTCACTGTTACATTGGCGCCAGCCTCGTCTTTGAAGAAATATGGGCCGATGATTCCTCCAGCCCATAGGCCGCACCAAACGGTAGTTTTCAATGGATGTAATGGCAGTTCGTGAATAGCTTCGGGTTACTCTTCAGCTCAAATATGGCAATTTTGCTTATTGGCGAAGCCATTAAGCCAAAAATGGGTCACATCGCTGAACAAAATTCGGGTCCCAAAATACGGATTTTCGGCGAGTTTTTCAAGAGCCCAACGACTGAAAGTATGACGCTTTGGAAGGTCGGCCGGCTTTAATTCTTGGACTAGCTTTATTTCAAACAAAGATCTCTGCGTAAAATCGCCCAAGTAGTGCCATAAGTTAGGACAAGTTGTTGAGAACGGCGCCAAATCGATTCTTCCGGGTTTTCGGCAAAACTCCCACTTACAGCCGCAATATTCTCTTCATTTCGGGCTGTACGTGGTATAGGTACCTCCAATCTGATCACCCTTTACAATGCCTCGTATTCGGACTGATACTTTTTTGACGACCATTAGCTATCGTACACGGTCAACTATCGGTTTTTGGAACGTTAAGACTCACTCCAGGAAGGATCTAAAAACGCCATATTCCTCCAATTAGAGCGTGAGTTTACGCGATATAATATAGATATCTTGGGGTTGAGTGAAATAAGATGGTATGATGCCGGAGAATACCAGTCTCCAATAAATAATACTGTGATGCTGTACTCCGGTAGACCAGCTGGGAGCGGACGGAGGTCTGAAGTGGGACGGATGCTCCAGTAGCACGAAATAGCCTTATATTCTGGAAACCTCACAGTGACCGGATACTCCCGGCTAGATTCCAGAATAGATTAAGAAAAATTACTATCATACAGTGTTATGTTCCAATCGAAGACGCAACTAAGGACGAAAAGGGCAATTTTTATAGTCATTTTGGCTCCGTGTATAACCAAATGCTTAATAATGACATCGTAATGTTGATAGGGGACTTCAACGCCAAGGTAGCAAGCGAACTATGCGTAAGCAAGTAATGGGAGTTCACGGTCTTGATGAACGGAACGATAACAGAGAGCGTTATGTAGACTTTTGTAATATCAATCGCCGTCATTGGAGGTACGCTGTTAAAGCATAACACCTGCCACAAAATCAGTTGGGTCTCAACAGACAGAGAACAAATATCGAACCGAACCAGATTGATCACATTGCGATCAGCCGCCGCTTCAGAAATTGCCTTTTAGACGTCCGTAACAGAGCGAGATCAGCATCTTATGTTAGCTTTTATAAATTTGCTCAACATTACCAGGTTCAATACTGATAGGTTTAGGGAACCCGAGGTTATCGGCAGACACCGAAGTCCAAAGTGGAGTACGGCAGGGGTGCATACTATCACCGCTGTTATTCCTAGTGGTCATCAGCGATGTACTCCGTGCAGCACTGGCGGTTGAGAACATTGGAATTCGATGGATTATGACAACTACCTTAAAATGATGGCACAAAATCTAAAAACCGAAGCAAGCAAAGTGTGGCTCAAGATAAACGCTGCAAAACAAAAGCCCTGAATACTTCTAACACTTCACACACTACGTCGCGACGACAACTCCATTGAGAAATATGCCATGCAGTGGAACCCGCTCATCCAGGCAGGAAGAATAGCGGGACGCACTAGGAGAACGTGGCGCGAGCCAGTCGAGGAGGAAGCAGGGTCTTTGGGAATAAGTTGGAGGCAGCTCAAACACGTTGTAGAAAACAGACCAAGATGTCGCGTAGGCCACTCGAGTGGTGAAAGGATTTAAGAAGAAGAAAAATATCAAGACTGGTACGGCTAATATTTTTGCCATTAAGATTTGAGTTTTGAAAGAAGTGAAAGACTGTGTAGCCCATAAGGTACGAAGCACTCCATAAGTCTTTCATACAGCTAAGTTAATGTGAGTGTCCCATGTTAAATCACGACTGAGGGTCATGCCAAGGTTTTTGACCTTCTTTTCGACCTTCTTTTCAATGTAATGGACAGGAAATATGAGTGATCCATTAGCTGCTGAGATTAGCATTGTCGTTGTCATTGTCATTGTCATTGTCATTATCATCTCTCTTATAACAGAAACCCTGAAAAAATTCTTAAAGTTGCTGGCAACCTTAACAGTAGCGACTTTAAAAGTCGAGTAGGAAGGTTTTCCTCATATTTGGCTATGATGTAATGAAGAACCCACTATTCATCCAAATGAAACCTTATCCCAATAACAGCAAAGACGATTTAGTGCTTGGATAAAGCAGAAACTTTGTCAAATCGGAAAACCGAATAAGAATGAGAGATAATTGTTTGAATTGAAAGTTGGAATGGTGGGGCGACTTTTATGATCATTGGCTAAGCACGCAATGGAAGGAATAATTCTTTTACACACGCCCATAGACGAAAGTGACTGTTTCGTACGCTATAAACTAGCCTCGAAAGTAGCCCATAACAACACTAGTTATGTTATGATATAAACGTCTTTTGTTATTTACTACAATTTCAGCGAACACATTGCGCATGAGCAAGAATTCTCTTTTGTTTGTCCTTTGTGATTTCTGCTTCTCTCTCGATTTAGCAGAAAAACCGGTTTGGACGCGTGAAAAATAGCGTACATGACTTGCAGAAAAGTGCTCATCGTGCTTGTTAGATTGCCGAACTCGGCTACCGCCTCGTTCGTCAAGCTTCGACCTCGCACGATAAACTCCACTTTCCTTGCTCGTTCTGTAATATACTATTCCAGCATCTAACTAAATCTTTGCATTATTTTTGGGATGCCTTCTTCGTACAGATATGGCCGATAATAAAGTTCTCTTCGACTGACTCAGCTGGTTAACCGTGCAACTGGGTTCTGCAGTACTGCTGAGGATATTATTGTCACGCACAATGAATCATGCACGTGTCTTGTCACAGAGGAAGTTGGAAAGTTGCAGTAAATTTATCGAACAGACTAACAGGCGGCTCGGGTGCAACTTTTATTGTTGCACGCTCCGCGTTGGGCTTAATTGTTTTTGCCTTTCATAGGCAAAAGTAGGATCGATATTCTTCCTTTTTGTGTTTGTCTTGTTCCGATTTATTATTCTGTGTACTAATATATACGTAGTATATGATACTTAGTCCAAGGAAGATGTTTTGTGTTCGAAAGTTCTCTTACATGACTTGCCGCAAAAGTTTATGAAGTGATGCTTTAGGTATCATCGTACCTTATCGATTCTTCTTTGTTTTGTTATTTTCTTAATGAGAGTTCTCGCAGAAGGGAAAATGTTGCTTACGACTAAAGTAGTGAGTATTACATCAAAGTAATGGTTTCTTGAAAATTTTGCTTGGAACTTTAAGTGATGTCGTAATATGAACTGATTTTTCAGATTCCAAGATAATTTGCGATATCAAGAAACTCCAATAAAATCCATGATAAGGCAACGATCGCCAAATGTTTTTCAGCATTTTGCTTTTATATTAGATTGCCCGTTGCTTATTTGGGCTTTATTTTTCAGTGGAATATCCCGGCTTCTAGAAATGAGTTGATGTTGCGTCAATCAATTTTGGAAAATGACTAACAAACGCCTCGTAAAAGAAGCATCTCACGTTAGATGACCATCATCATAATGGCTGTTTTTGTCATGGCCTCCCGCCCGATCGAAGATCGTTCGTTAACTTTCACGAGAAAGAGCCACTTCAACTGTGAGTATTGTATCTACAGTATCTACACCTGGTGCAGTCTGGAAATATCATGGAAATTGCGTAGGGAGAGAGGACGAATGGCGAGCATCTTGCAACATAAAACAAGACAAGTTTCGGTTAGACTATGGCCTAGCGAGCAGCAACTGTAAAAAAAATAATAAACTCCGAAAGGAAACAAATTGCCCCGGATAACTAATACCGACCGACAATGGAAAACGAAAGGATACTGGGAATTTCTCGACTCAGGAGAGAAAGGTCAAGATCCCTACAGCTCAAAGGTCTGAGGGACTGAGAGAAATAAGATGATGGGATGCGGTTGAGTACCAATCTCTGACCTATGGCACTATTCTAGCATTTTTACCGAAGTTGAAGGTAACCTGCTGCATACAATCGCGAAGCCGATGTGGCATTACTATTAACTCCTAGAGTGCACAAAAGCCTCATATCTCGCAGACACATAGTGACAGAATATTGACGGCTAGACTCAGGAAAATTAATTCAGTCATATACACCCACTTAGGAGGCTGTGGAAGAAGAAAATGCTAATTTTTATAGTCATCTACGAGCTGTCTTACAATTCAACACTAAGAGAAGAGATCATCATTTTTGGTGGAATTCAATGCCAAGCTAGTGCAATACTGCACACAAACATGTGATGGGACATCATGGCCTCAAAAAGCCGCCTGTCGTTTAGACTTCTACATTGTCAATCGTCTTGTTATTGAAGGAGATATTATTTGAGCATAGGGGTTGTCATAATATTAACTGGGTTTCAACTAATAGGCAATGAACAAATTATAAAATGACGAGAACACTTAAGTTATTGTCTCTTGCATGTCCGAAATTTTTGCGGTGCTGACATCGAAATGACATATGATCACCATCTGTAGTTGGCTTACATTCGCTTTCGTACTGCGTCCACTTGAAACAATAGCACCAATATGTTACCGACAGACTTCGAGAACCCTTAGTACGGTTTTAAACCGGCTTGACGATAGTAGAGCTGCTCCCTAATGAGATATCCGAAACAACCACTAGCCGCGTCCGTACTCCTATCACCCGTCCCAATAAGCCAATGTTAAGTATCCCGTCGTGCATAATGATAAGTTATCAGAAGATTTTAAAGTTCAAAGTGCTCTGATACAAGGCTGCATACTATCACCACTACTATTTCTTATGGTCATCGGTAATATTATTCGTGCTGTTATTCGTGCTGCTCTAAGGAGTAGCAACAGCGGACTAACTAACTAACACTAAAGACGACATCTATTTATTTTCACATAGAATTTCGTTGATTTGTATTAATGGCTTGTTTTCTGGTTATGGGCGTTGTATTGCACCAATTTCCATGACGGTCACCTCGTTCGTCACCTAATTCTTTATAAAACACTTTTATTTAACTTGACCCCTTTTTGTCTGCATTTTCGACTACTTTCCTTTTTAACCACCTTCCGCACAGCCTAGAAAGTTGAAATTTTGTGAAAGTCTAAGTCCAAAACAGCATTTTTTATATTCCGCGTATCGCGTATCGCATGTGGCGCGTGTGATGGGTTGATATTTTTATCGACTTCTTTGAGGGACTTTTTAACCACCTTCCACACGACCTAGAGAGTTGAAATTTTGTAAGTGTCTAAGCCCAAAACAGATGTCTGCTGCCTCGTTTCCTGATATGCCTAAGTGTCCGGGAGACCACATTAGTGTGATTTTGTTGTTTTAAGGCCATCACTAATAGTCACAGAATGGGGCGATAGGACACCGCTTTGTGGACAGGCTCTAGTTGCCGCTATTGTAACGCTTTCATCGCCGAGTGAGGCCTGAATCTTCCTGTTTCTTAACATGCCTTTGACCCATCCTAGGATAGAGGAGTCGATGCCCTTGATGTAGCTTGTGTTTGAATTACTTCGAAGCTGGTGTTGTCAAAAGCGCCTTTTATGCCAATGACGACGCATAATAACATTTCATTGCTTCGAAGGGTATCTTCGATTTTGATTGTCTGGTCATGTAATGCTGTTTCCGTCGATTTGCCAGTCCAGTATGCGTATTGACTGGTGTTTAAGGTAATTCGTTGGAGCGCGTTAGACCTTATGTTATGGGCAATTATTTTCTCCCTGGACTTTAGAATGAAAGATGTAAGGCTGATAGGTCTATAAGAGATTTCCTTCCTCCTTTTGGTAAGAAGAAAACTCGCACACCTCTACAGCACCTTGGAACGTATTCTAGGCTGTAGCTGGCTCTGTAGAGTTTTATGAGTAATGGTTCAATTAGTTCTACACCTTTCTGCAGGAGGATTGAGTACAGCACATCCCCAACTGAAGACTTGTATGGGCCGAATGAGTCGAATGAGAATGAGAGAAAAGTTTAGTCAGTTTGCGAAAACGAAGAGCCGGACACTTGCAAACAAAATGAATGAGTTTCTTTCTGAATTAAATCTAAGCAGCTCCTGCAAAAGGTATTGTGAGGGATTCCCAGTTTGGCTGCGTGGCTGCCCACCGGCCTGTGGCCCGTGGTAATGGCAACCATATCTTTCTGAGATCTGGAGATCACCTCGGTGGATTTGTTTTTATTATATCTAGTCATCAGGCCACATCACTCTCGACGTGGTACAGTTGGTCAAAATGCTCCACCTCAGATGTACTTTGTTGGTAAGGAAAGAAAGAATACGTTCCCTAACGAAGCTCAAAGGACAACAGACTGTCTTAGCGTAGTCCGTGTCCAGTGTGACGTCCTTCTTTACGAATACGTCTGCTTTTTCATTGCCTTCAATATCGCTGTGCACCGGCACCCAAACTAAGTTCAAGTCTATGCATTGGCTTATAGAAGCCAGTCCGGCCTGGCACTGCCTGACGAGCTTAGAATTGTTGCTTGTCTCAATAATAGGTTTAATAGCAGATTGGCTGTCTACAGTTCTACACATATGCCGACCTTGCCGGCTGTTGATACTTAGAATAGTAAATTTCATTACTTAGATTAATAAAACTTAAATGCACACATTGCACATATTTCCTTATCAAATAAATGTATAAAATTCAAAATAGACACATGCACATGTAACAGTATATTTAGTTACCACATTGTCTTTATAATTATTCACACGACCAGCGCAATGTGCTGACGTCTTATTTAGCAGTATTCTTGTTCCCACGATCAGTGCAATGTGCTGACTTATTCAGTAGCACACTTTCTTATCACACTTTTGTCATTTATTCCCCCGTTCGGTGCACACCTCTGACGTGTGCATTCATATAATATTTTGTTACAAATCTTAGTCTAGCACTTTTTCATGTGAAACATCCGTTCGAGTTGTCTGGGCTATGCTAGCACTGCACCCAACGAATGCATGCTTATGATAAAAAATCATAGTATATAAGCTATAAATAAAACGAAATAAATTATCATTCAATTAAAAGGTTAGTAAGAGTTTACTTTAAATCGTCGTTCATTGTTCGCATTCTTTGCATTCACTGGGTAATATAAACAAACGTTGCAAGTCTAATTGGTGATACTGGTTTATGTACCATTATCATCAACTATTGTCAAGGTATAAGAACCTTGATCAATGCTAGTAGACCCAACAACACATCTACATACAAACACCGGCTATTGCTGTATTGTGAGATAGCGCCCTGCATGGCTTTCTTATCGTTAGGATCTCGGCCTGGAAGATACCAGCAGCGTCAGTTAGCTTGAAGGCCCTTGAAAGGTTATGGTTTACAGAGTAAACTCCAGCACCGACTCCATACCTCATCTTTGATTCATCGGTGAATAGAGTTACATCAAAGAGGTCCATAGCTTGTTGGAAACTCTACGGCAATGTTAGCATTGAAGTGAAGCTTGGGAGTGCAGTAGTCGGTTTAAGATGGTACCCACTCCTTTGGTAAAAACTGTAATATATTGCAGTGGCCGTACGGTTTGTTAGCAAACCACCCAGACTCTTTGAGCCGGGCCGCGCTGCATGCCGCAACGTATTTAATAAATAGGTCGGGAGGTAGTAAGTGCAGGATTGTGTTAAGAGCATCGGTGGCACTACCCTCTAACTGGTACTAGAATACCACGACCGCTGCCGTTTAATATTTGTAGAAGCTGTTGTATCGAAAATTGTAATTCTAAACATAACTGCTCAAAAGCGTTAACAGACAAGTTGCTTTCAAAAAGCACGGTAAAGTGAAGTTGTTGGAACTGCTTATTAAAGACTTTATATCTACACAATTTGTTCTTGTACCCTTACCCAGATGTTTGCATATTTTTACTCGTAATAACCTCTGTTAACAGCTGAAGCTGTTGCAATTAAAGAAAGACACAACATATCACTCTAAATGTACTTTTCATCTGTACTTTTAGTATAAAGAGGTAATGTTGGTTTGTGTGTAGGAGGTAATCTTCGAAACTTCTTGACCGATTGCAAAAATTCTTTCAACAATTTTTAGAATGGACTTTCAGGGTGAATATATGCTTTATATTATCTCGTTTAAATAAAAGGGCTTTTCGTAGCGACCAATTTTGTAACGAAACAACCAAAGTCGACGAAAAAACGGTCGGCCATCATAATGACTGTGTGCTGCACTGTTTGGTGCGCTGCCTTCTGTGCTGTACGAACATCACACGCCATATAGCGGCATCATTATGACTGTGTGCTATGTGCTGCGCTGTCTGTTGGTTTGTAATACAACACTAAAACTCAAAAACTCGGCAGCCGATTGAGCTGAAACTTTCACAAAATATGCGTCTTAACAAAATCCCGGAACACCACATAGTCGAAATACGATCGAGGTGGCACTTTGTTTTGGTTTAGGCAATAGAACACAGCTCCCGTGGTAGTGATGCCAAGGCGGGGATTCATGTGTACGGGTGGCGAAGCGCCCGGGAAAAGCTAGCTTAGAAATAAATCTAGAGACAGACTACTGCGCATCATCCTCTAGACACCATTTATTTATTTAGTCTCAATGCCCATATTCGCAAATTATGTACCCGCTGAACTCCCTCGATTTTTTCGAAAATTTCCAACACTTCAGCATAATGTAGATACGACGGTGTACCTTCCATCAGAACCTGCAAATATAAAAACAAATGTGTTGTCGATTCTTAAACCTTTTTGCCATTTAATCTTCGACTTACCAAAAGTGCATCCTTTATGATGGCGAACGTCGTGAAGAGCACAATCACGGAGAACACAAATGTACAGATTGGATCGGCAATAGCCCATTCGGGCTTGAAAAAAATCAACAAAGCAGCACAAAAGACGCCCACACTTTGCAATACATCACCCACGACATGTATCAAAGCCGCACGAACATTCATGTTCTCATGCTGGTGCGGGTGATAAGCCTCGGTGATGTGGCCTCCAGACGCATGTCGCAATTCATCGACTGAGCTGGATTGCTGATATGAGACTTTTTGTTTATTTGTCGTAAGGTTAGTTTCGGCAACTACCAGGCCACCGACGTCACCGGGTGACACAAATAGAACAGCACCGTTTGTCGACGTCGGTGTTGTTGTTGTTGTGATAGTGTGATTTTGTGATTGAGCTGGCACCGCTTTTTTGGCTGCAACCACCGACGACGACAACTGTTTGGACTTGGCCGTATGGCTGTGACCACCACCACCGTGGCTATGTCCATGCTGCAGTTGAAAGCCCATACTGAAATGATAACAAGTAGAGGACGACAAATGAGAGTAACCAGGAAAAGAATGATTTTCAAAATTTAGCGCAATTAGCTTGCTCTTTGAATGGTTACTTGGTAGCTGGATGCAGTGAAAGATTTGGTCACTAGCATTGTCTGAATTCCTACAAGTAGCAATATGATGCATAGTGTACGAAAATTTTATATATTTTGTAAGGTAACGACGACGGGACAATATTTATTGTTCACAGGAGTTATCTGTGATATAAGAAAGGTAAATATTTCAGGAAAATTGTGCAAAAGTAGTAAATAATTCATATAGGAATGAAGTTTTGCAGGATTGTAGGGCTAACTAAAGAAATGATTTGCCTACTGCTAAGTGTTGGTCATCCCTGGAAATCAGGGTTGCCGTAACAATTTTAAGATGCTACGAAAATAGGAATATTCAATATTCTGCAAACAAGAGCTTCTCAACTGCACTGGTTGAATTTCAAATAAGAAATAACTAACTTTAGCATAATGCGTCTATTTATACTCAATCAAAAGCTTCCAGAAACTTCCAATCTTATAGACAGAAATATCGAGAAAAGACCAGAAAATGTAGACTTAGTTCCTTATTTACAACTAACTATACTTATATGTATTGAGTCAAAATTCCGCCCTTGATCGGAATGTATTCCACGAATGACCCAGCCTCCGTGCTAGCTTTCTGGTTTGCGATGGGATATGCTTCTGCCCATTTGCTGAAGTAATCAATGCACACGAGTATATAGCGATTTCCATCTCTTATTTCTGGGAATGGACCAGCTATTTCCATTGCCACCCGCTAAAACGGTGCTCTAACATTGTACTGTTGCAATTACCTCTAGTTTTTGGTTGCGGTCCTTTGCTTACTGCGCACATGTCACACGTTCGACACCAGTCTTCCACATCGACAATTTACCCAATAGAAGCGTTTCCTGAATTTATCTAGCGTCTTATTAACGCCCAAATGCGCTTTGGATGTCTCACTATGTTATTCTTGCAGAACTTCTTTAATCCGGTTTGGTTGGTAGCACAATCTGTGATTTTGTGCTTTGACCATCAACCGATTCCCATTTCCATACCAGTAGTCCATCTTCCAATCTCAATGACTGCCATTGAGCCCAGTAACTTTTTATCATAGGACTTGCTGTTGCAATCTCGTGCCACGTCGGTCTTTCACCATGCTCCATCCAATGAAATAATGGAGCAATCGAATCATCGCGCACTTGTTTCTCCCTTAGTTGCTCTTTTGTCCAGCAATCTTCAACTTGCAGTCTTATTTGTGCAACTACTTCAGAGCATTTCTTTTTTTCTTGCCTTGTTTGCATTGGGGTGAACATGATCTTCTGGATAACCCATCGCCATTATTGTGCAGCTTTTCTTTTCGATGCTCTGTTCTGAATGTTTATGCTTGGAATCGTTCGATCCATCTGCCAACTTGACCTTCTGGTTCGCTGAACTGCGTTAACCATTTGAGAGCTGCAACGTGAGTTCAAAGAAGAAATTCCTGACCGTATAGGTACTTGTGGAAGTGTTTGACGCTATCCACAACAGCTAGCCATTCATTTGGGGTCACACAGTAGTTCTTCTCGGGCTTAGAAAGCAAACGGCTGTAGTACGCTATAACACGCTCCTTTCCTTCTTGATTCTGCAATAGAACCGCTCCTATTCACGCATTGCTTGCGTCACTGTCCAGGATGTGGAGTTCTCCTACCTGTGGATATACCAAAATTGTAGAACTGCACAGCTTTCCCTTTAGCAATTCGAATGATTTTTGTTGTTCGCCCGATCATTGGAACTTTTGGTTCTTCGCAGTAAGGCGATGCAGGCTTCGTGCAACACCTGCGAAGTTAGGCACAAATCGACGATAAAAGGAGCATAGTCCCAGAAAACTTTGAAGCTCATGTAAATCCTTCGGTACCGGCCATTCGTTAACAGCTTCCAACTGGATAAAATATGGCCCAAAGAATTCACTTTAATTTTGAAAAGGCTACATTTCGGGAGGCTCAACTTCAATCCTGCTGCTTTATCGGTTTTCAGAACTTGCCAAAGATTATTTACGTGCTCATTGAACGTGTGTCCAAAAACAATCATCATCATCATATTTGGCTCTACAAATGGAGTCCGGTCGTGGCCTCCCGCAAAACGTCTCTCCACCGGTCCCGATTTCGAGCCAATATCATCCAGTATGGCATCCCTAAACTATGGGCGTCCTGTTCTATTCCATCCTTTCCTACCTACCGAGCTTAATTCTCTTCATATTGTCGAAATCGCGGTAACGCTCGTAGATCTCATCATTATAGAGTCTCCGGAATCGTCCTTCCTCACATACGGTGCCAACAATTCTCCGTAAGACTTTTCTCTCGAACGCGGCTAAGAGGTCAGAATGCTTTTTGCTAACCACCCAAGTCTCGGATCCATATGTATGTACTGGTATGACCATTGTCTTATATACCAGCAACTTGGATGCTATGGTTAAGTTCCTGGATTTGAAGAGTCTTGACATACTATAGTAGGCTTTGTTGGCTTTAAGCAACCGTGCGCGTATATCTAGTTCGGCTGTTACAGTTGACCCGAGATAGTTAAAGGATTGCACTACTTTAAGTCCGCGCTCCACTATTTAAATTTTTGGATCTTCTTCTCGCTGACGTGGCCACCATGTCCTTTGTTTTGCTCTCATTAATGTGCAGCCCCAGATTTCATGCCGCCTAATCGATCCAAATCGAAAGCTTCCTGTACAGCTCTTCGGTTTCTACCAACTGATTATAGGATGGTTATATAAAGATTGTAGGATGCTTATAGGATAGTAATAAGATGATTATAGGAAATGTTTGCAAAAAGTGTTTCCATCGGAGAAACACATGCGAATAAAATTTAAAGAAAATCGGGTACTTTTTTTACAAAATTTTTATGCGTGCCCCCAGACCTCGGGGCCAGTTCAGTACCACATTTTTACAAAAAAATGTCGTCCATTTGAGATACACATGCAAGGGTATCCCAGGACCCCGGGGCCCGATTCCTCCAAATTTTTATAAAAATATGTCGTCAATTGGAGATACACATGCGTATAAAATTTCATTTTGTATGGGAGCCCCCCGAACCCGAGGCCCAAGGGGCCCCAAATTTTTATAGAAAGTGTTGTCATGCGAGATACTCATGTGTGCAAAGGTTTAATAAAATCGGGCTTTAGGAAGTTGGTTAAAAATTGATCACAAGATTTGGTGTGCCAGTCCGCCAGCCAGCCAGCCACGGGCACTCGAAGTTAATATAGAGAATTTAAAAAGATGCCAGTTAGTAATAATTTTCACAAAATTTATTTTCCGGCTACTTTTGGGGATGTGTCTATCAATGCAATTTTATTTTGTTGCTCTTGTATTCCAGGACTGGTAAGACAAATAGGTAGAGTAGCAGTAGGGTATTGTAGATTTGTAAAATTTAGAAGAAGATAGCAGCTGCTGCAGACTCTGTGGGGAAGCTGAGGAAACCCCATGGAATCTTCTCAAGGTATGCGGTAACGATCCGATAGATAAGAGATCACATGGGAACTCACGTAATCTTGGAGTCTGCGCGATATTCACTAAACCCGATCCATATTATTAAGTTCTTAAGAGTCATTGTTATGAGGGGGATGCTATAGGGATGGGCATGCACTGTATCCGTAGCACAAGTGAGAGGTGAGCGCAATAGATCCTCATGGGTGGCAGTGCTACTACACCCCATGAATAATAAACGTTGGTGATAATTGATGATCAGCCTAACATAATTTGCTTATATTAAACTTTTTTTCCGTCCTTCCTTGATGTTATTGGCATAAAGTTCGTGTCCATTCATTAACCCTGAACGCGATCATAAAGCATATATCGTTCACTCTTAAGCAATTAACAAAAATTAAACGAACACTTAACGAACGACGTTAAAAGTTACACATACGCCATGAATGACCGAATGCGTAGTTCTTTCACTTCATTAAGGATCGAAAAGCCAACAAAATTAGGCTGGATCAGTCGTGTGCGCAGCAGGAAAGGCAACATATAAGAAGGGAATATAATAACGCGGAACGCCAAGTGAGAAGGATGGTGCATATTGATCGAGAGCTATTCACAAATAACATCGCTACGGAAGCGGAGAATGCAGTGTGGCGACAATATATCTACCGAACTACCAGGTAGAGAAGAGATCGAAATTGCGATCAACAAGTTGAAGAATTACATCAACAATCATCCGCGAAGCGTCGATAACACGTAAATTCCCGACAGTTGGAAAGAAGGTGCCATCATAATGATCCCCAAGAAAGGCGACCTGAGTGACTGTACAAATAACTGTGAATAGTCTTCTGCGACATGAACAAGCCGGATTTAGGCCTAATCGATCCTGTGTGGACCACATCAACACACTCCGGATTATTATTGAACAGACTGTAGAATGGAGGTCACCGCTGTTTCGCTTATTCGTGGATTTTGAGCGAGCTTTTGACACTATATCCAGACCCGCTATTTGGAACGCACTGCAAAATTTGCGTGTACCGGAAACGATCGTGGATCTCATTCGTAAACTCTATAAAGATTCGCTTCAAAGGCAAGCAAAGTGCCAACTTTTACATCACCAAAGAAGTACCTCAAGGTTGTGTGTTAACACCACTACTTTTTTTTGTCGCCCTGGACAGTGTAATGATGCAAACAAATATCGAAGCTACGAATGGAATACAATGACGTCCATATCAAAAGCTGAATGATCTTGATCTTACGCTGATGACATCTGCCTTATGACACACACGAACACGGACATGAAGTCAAAAATGAATAATTTGATCTCCAATGCAAGACGAGTCGGATTTAAAATCAATATCAGCAAAACTAAAACGATGCGCATCGAAACTGGTATCATGACTCCTCTGACGTTAAGCTTTGACGATCGAGTGATAACCATCGAGGACGTATAAGAGTTTTGTTACCTTGGGAGTATTATGTCGAAGGATGGTGGTTCGGAGACAGATATATCGTCTCGAATAAATAAAGCCCGCCACACATATCACTAACTTAACAAAGTGTGGCGCTCTCGTAATATCTCGAGACGCACAAAAATTCACATCTTCAACTCAAGTGTGAAATCAGTCCTTCTGTATGGTTGTGAGATCTGGCGAGTTACAGATTCTGCAACAAAAAGACTCCAGGTTTTCATTAATAAGTGTCTAAGAAGAGTGTATTGCATATTCTGGCCCAACACGATATCAAACAGCGACCTGCAACAACTAACATCTAGTCAAACACTTGCGATTGAGATACGGCGAAGAAAGTGGCGGTGGATAGGTCACACTCTAAGGAAAACGGATGATGGTATTGCAAAAATGGCGTTTGAATGGAATCGACAAGAAACACGACGAAGGGGGCGCCCACGTATCACAGGGATGAGATCAGTGTTGAATGAGTCGGGGACTACTGGAACGTGGCGAGCAATTAAACGACTAGCGCAAGTGCGACGAGGATGGAGAAACTATGTTTCTGCCCTATGCTCCTAAGTGAGCAATATTTGCTTATTTGTATTGTAAAAAAATAAATCAAAATGTTTATAATATAAATAAATAAATGAGTACGTCAGAGATGTACAATATAGGTATAATGTAGCCACTGTTGTTCTTAGTTCTCATCCCTTATGCAGCACTGAGGAATAGTTACCATAGAGCTCGATAGACTATGGCATTTGTCCTTAAACACCTCGTAGTTTGCCTACTTTACCATCGAATAATGGACCTGAACCACAATCTAGAAGCTGAGCCTAACAAAGTGGGGATCGTAATCAACACAGTCAAAACAAAAGCCCCTAGCACTGCTTAACTCAACATTGCCGAACGGAAAATTGACAGTCGACAAATATTGTATATCTAGAAAGTTAACCATGATGGCATCAAACTTGAGCAGAATCTGGATGGCTAAAGCTTCGTTCTAGAGAACTAAGAGAGCTTAGAAAGCAAGCTGTGACTGTTTCGCTTGATTGTGGAATCAGTGCTACTTTTAGGGTGCTGTACTGTGATGTTGGTCACCACTAACACAGGCAAGTTGCAAAGATGTCTAAGAATCAATATAAGGTTGCTTTGACTCAATCGCATCTCCGACACTCAAATTTATTAGAGACTTTGTGATTCCAGCTATATCTATTTTTTAAGCAAATTGTAACTTACCTCTAAGGGGAACCATTGTATAGACGTTATGATTTTTCTTAATTAACTTTTTCACTTTTTAACTTTGAAGTAGTTTTGATCAAACAACCAACTGCACGTTGAAAGGCGACTGTCTAACATACCTTGGCTGAGATGCCTTTATATATTCGTGCAAAATTTCAAATTTTGGAAACAGTTGTGTTGTTTCAGCAAACATGTAGATCATAAAGCTTTGTCGTGACAAACTAATTTATTTTGTCGTGATTTGTACGTTAAATCGGTATATCATCTATTTCTTCTTAATATGTAAAATAGAGAATTTATTCATATATGTGTGACTATCTAACTCTGGAACTTGGTATAGATATTGCACACAATTTGGAATCAAACAAAGTTGGTAGGGACCTTTTATGGCTTGGGGTAGAATGGCTGCCGATATTAGTGTCGAATCCATACTTTTTGTAATCGCCGTGATGAATTGTGGTGAATATAATGCTGCTGGGTCATCGTGGAGCTTCCCGATATCGGGAGTCGCTGAGATGAATAGTTGTGGTAGAACACCTTTAGGGGTGCCGGGAGTACGTTGGGCGGTGATGGATAGCTGTTACTACGGGCTGCTGAGGCCTGAGGTGAATAGTGATGATAAGAAAACTCTAGAAAAAGTTGATCCTTGGAATGGAAAGAGGGTGGCCGATATTCGTTTCGATTCCATAGTATTCGGGTCGCTTAGGTGAATAGTGATGATAAGACATCACTATGGTAGATGGTCGATGAGGGGTGGTCGATATTAGTGTCGATTATTTTGCATTTCTATTTTTGATGTTCTAGATCGGTGGTTTCCAACGTGGGCACAGAAGATCTAACGCGTAATTTCTAGTGAAATACATAATACAGGTTTTTGACTAGCCACTGTCTCCCTTTGGACTGTACTCATAAAAACGTTCTAAAAATCAGTCAATCCTAAATCTCTTTAGCTGACAGTTTGGGTCAGAGTAATGCACTGATGAACTGCATTTATCTGAAACAGAAAAGTCATTTGATGAATCGAAAAGCAATTTTATAGATAAAGGTATTCATTGGAAAAACATATTTTCAGTTGGTACTCTTATGGTGTTCCGGCGATTATTGTGGTTTGGAAGACTTTGCCTCGTAAAGGATTAAGATTAAGTGGTTAGTGGTTTATTCATCAACCCTTTTCAAGTATGTTTCCTTACACGATTACTAGTGACGCCCAGGTTCACACCGCACTACAGCGCTACCTAACAAAGTAAGTAAGACGGATGACCAAGGATAAGATTGTCGACAACATATTTGAAAGTTGAAACTGTTTCTCTTCCAATATGGTCTTCTAAGTGTACAATACATTGTACAGAAATAAAGAAATGGTTAACAATTCCGATAGTAAATATAATTAGGACACTCTTTTGTAAATCGTCTTCGTTCAGCCATTAGCAGAGTAGGGGGAATAACTATGTCTGATTGGTGGATGTGCAATCAAACCTCCACGTGTTGGTCGCTAGTAATTTTACTCCAATCCAAGGCCACAGCTGGTTGATGCCCAGGAGCTGACTTTACCCAGGGCCCTTTCCATGATTTCACTGATCACGGAAAGTTACTGGCCTAATAAGAGTATCAGCACATCATCTGCATACGCAACTACCTTCGTCCTATCCTCTTCAAGTTTAAGTAGAATTTCATTAATTACCATCAGCCGCAGTAAGGGAGAGACGAACCCTCATTGGGGGTGTATTTATCGACTCGTTTGGAAATGTTACAGCCGCCAAGATTGGCATGTATAATCCTGCTGCCGAGCCATTGCGTAAGGAAGGATTCCACTCCTGACTGGATGACTGGTTCAGAGCTTCCTTAATGACCTGAACATTGTTGAAAGCCCCATCTATATCTAAAAAGGTGGCTACCGTAAAATGCTTGTAGTTGATCGTGTGCTCAATAGTTCGCACTACCTCATGGAGGGCAGTCGCCGTGTTCTTGCCCTTGAGATATGTGTGTTGAGCTCTCGATGCTTGTGTGACTTCAAATCGTTGCCTGATATGGTGATCTAGAATTCGCTCTAGCCTTCAGCAAGAACGATGACAGACTTAGAGACCGAAAATCCTTTGCTGATTCATGGCCTCTTCTGTCTGCTTTGAGTATGAAAACCACCCGAACTCCTCCAAGGAAACCTTTTCACGGGCTATGAAGTTATCCACTACATCACGAGAGACCAGATGCTCAGCATGCAACCTCTCGAAGTTATCTTGCGCATAGCTGGTGGTGGGAAAATGTGTATTAATGAGAAGATGCAGGGATTCTGTCGCAGATCCACCGTCCAGCCACCGCTTGCTTTCTCGATGAAATTCGGACAGGTGCTCTCTTTCGCGAGAATCTGACAAATTCTAGCAGAGTCCTAGGAAGTTACAATTGAGTGACAGAAGTACACCCAAGAGCATCGCTTGGCTTCCTTGATCGCCTTCTTGTACCTTCTTAGGCAGTCTTTACTCTTTTACTCCGACTGATTGGCCAAGAGGCTTTCAGAGCCAATTTCATTGATTTCTCGAGCATAATTGAAGAAGTATGGGCCTATTAACCCTCTTACATAAACGCTTCACCAAACAGAAATTATTTGTGGTTGAAATGGCATTTCCTAAATGGCTTCAAGTTGCAGACTTGTCCAAATGCGATCATTTAGCTTATTAACGAGCCAGGAAAGCCAGAAATAGGATTCATCGCTGATAATGATTACCGCTCGTTAATTTGTCGCAACTCAACGGGATCATTGACCATTCGGCATTCGGATAGTTTTGAAACGCTCTTCAAGCGTGTACTTTTTTATAATTAAATGGCAAAATGACTTCACGCATAGCTGAGGAACTCTGTTGGAACCAATTGAAACCCCCTTGGGTTAAGATATGGTGCAAATGTCATTTAGAACTCTAGTTACTTCTCGAGATCTAGATTTTTTTTATAATGTACCCACGCTCAAGGGGTTTGCACCCTTATAACTGTTTAGCTCAGCATGGGCGTTCGAAAATTAAGGAGAGGAAAAGGTTAAATGTCTATGCACATTCTCTAGAATGACTGTAGATCATACAAGTGCGGAAACACAGAAATCTCTGAATTGGTTGGTACGTCCGAAAATAGGTCTAATGGTGGACCCGTGAGCTCGAGTTAAGGCACGGGTATTTCGATTGGGTTGGAGGTTGGGCGGTATGCATCTGGATATTTCTTTTGAACACCGCTTATGGAAAAATCGATAAAACAGTGATAAGTAGGAAACATTCATTCGATGTTCAAGCGAATCGATTGTATTCGCGCGTCTCTGAATTCTGTCGAGTAAATGCAATGTGGTCTTGGGATCATCCGCCCAGATAATACGGTTGCATTCAAGCTTAGGGAGAATATATGCCTTGTAAGCAATAGCCAGTTCTGAAGAAGTGATGTACATCTTGCAACGTTTTTGAAAACCTAAACATTTCGCAGCATTCTTAGCGATAGCGAATATTTGGTCGTTTGTTTGGAATATTTGTTGTTGACGCACATACCGAGTATTGCGAGTTTTTCTGTTTTTCTGGTGTAGGATCCATTCATGGGTAAAGTTTGGGGGTTTAAATTACGCTAAGACGAACAGAAGACAGCATTGGGCTTGGGAATCGTTAAATTATATCCTCTTGTGAAGAAGAAAGTTAGATGTTAGCGCGGTACAAGGAAAGAGATGGTTGGAGCGTTGTTGGTGTCTTTCTGGGATGCAAACCTCTCTCATTAGTCCAACCACAAAAGTCCACGTATTTGCCTTAGTTCGCTAAATATTTAATAAATAAAACTTGAACAACACCGGATGTACCTCCTAAGCTACCAAATAGATAAGATATGGAAACAATTGTGTTTTTAATTGTTTCTACATTTTTGTTAACAACTGGCGCACGACACCAAATGGAATAGCTTTAATCTTTTCAATAACAACCAAATGTCACGTTGTTAGTGTTATCGAAGTTGTTCTATTTGTTCACGTTAGCGTTATAACATGATTTAGTAGTACTCCAACCACTAGAGTCCACGTGTTTGCCATTGTTCACTAAAATGTTAATAGGTAGATAAAACTTGAAGAACTGTGAATGTACACACTTCCTACACCAAGTAATCGTTTATTGCTAAATTTTGTTACTTTTTGGTCACGGTGAACAATTTCCGTGACTAAATAGTAAAAGTGCTAATTAGCAATATTCATATGTCAGGAATGCATTTTCGTGACACGACAACAGCAATTGTTTGAACCCTTTGGATCCCCTTGTCCATTACAATGGAGATCAACTTTTCAACGCAATTACCTTAGAAAAATTCTCATTAATTTTTTGAGATACTATTCTTAGATGTTTATGTTCTGTAAAATCATAATTTCATACATAATTTCATTTGGCTCAAAGTCAAAGTGGGTACGCATGACATTCACTACTGCTTCATATACAGAAGCTCTAATCTCAACTTGTAGTGAGTTAGATGCACTGTCAGACTCTATATCAAGAATTTTGTCGCTTGATCCATTTTCTGAAATCGTCATTGTGGGTGATACACAATTCTAGTTGGCTACGCCATTCAGGCTTATAAACACTACAAGAAAAGGATGTTGAGTTATTTGCTGATTTTAACCACTCACTCACTCATCTTTTCTGAATAAACCCACTCGGATTCCAGACTTTGTAAGTCATAACGCAAATGCCCTTGCCTTGTTTCTTACCTCTCATCCTAACAAATACACCGTCAGTGTATATTCATCTCTAGGCTCTTCTCTCTTGTGTAGTATCAGCAAATTTGGTTACACAAAAAGGCCGACTAGGATGGCCTCAACAATTTCTAGAGGAATATTAACTGGCCACTTAATGCCAATGGTGGTGTGGATGCCATTTCTGATACGATCGCTAACATAGTCCAGGAGGGTATGAGACAATTTATCCCTTCCAGGACTAAGTGTATCAATCCGAAGGAAAATGCTTGGTATGATCTAAGCTGCAAGGAGGCTACTAGGAACCGAGAAGTATGCCTTCGGTTATATAAAGAAAAGCCTACTGTGGAAAACCGAACCAAATTTAGACGACTCAGAAATGATTGCAATGCCTACCTTAGACGAGTCAAATTCGACTTTGATAAGAAACTGAGACAAAAAATGCTTCAATGCCTCGTCTTCAGTTTCAACGCTCATTCAGAATGACATTCCAACTGTCAGCTCTATAGACCAAGGCCAATCTGCTTGCTTCACATTTCGCAGCTAGCTCCACGCTACCAGATTGCCCTACAGAGCTGAAATTTTGAGCGCAACTGATACCAAGATTCGGAGCATCCATACATGACGCGTGTAGTTTGACGCGAGTTACATATTCACCCATCAAAAGAGCAGCTTACTTAGCATGAATACAGCACAACCGGAATTATAACAAAACACAACACAGTATGACCTTTGCTCAATAAGTATTTTATGTAACAATTTTCTTTGTGTCACCAGCTAAGTGGTCAGCTATATAAAACGCTGATCAGGCATAATATTGTACAACACATTACATCAATTAAGTATATTACCTACTGCAGAGTTTACTTTATATAATCTACTAGCTGATTACCCGGCGTTGCCCAGGTATTTATTCATCCCAAGGGGTAGAAAAAATAATAATATCTTCCTATAAGGTAAAATTGCAGTTTTTAAAATTAAATAAACATACATAAAATGAATTTAAAAGAAAACTTGGTTGTATACAATGTTTTTAGTTTCACCTTCAAGAGCAAGAATAAATAAATTCTTAGGTCAACCTAACCCAGAGCAAGCAAAACTAAGTTGTCCGTGGGAAAAACATGGCGATCTCAAATCTATACTCCGCAGTACTTAATAAACTGTCCGACTTATTGATCGTCATCGAAAACGCAAGTTTTACTGGAAATTGCAATCTCTTAAATTTAAAAGGTAGATCCGTCGAAATGTGTGCTATCCGTGGGATAACACTTGTTTCACAATGTCCCCTTTCTGCCAAGATAGTCGCTTCAATTATATTGCCCGGCATCTCTTTTACGTACAGTCTTGTGCCGTTGCAAAGTTTTGGCGAGTCGAGAATCCGTAGTAAAATAATTGGAGATCAAACTGTAAGACGATGTGGTGGCAATCTAGACGAATTAAGTTAGTTAAGGAACTCAGTTAGTTAATTACCTTTCTCATCAGTATCTACAACGGTATCGATACACTTATATTCAGTGACTATGCCTATTAACATGACAAGTATTTGATTGTTTATTTCGTGGGTGTCTCGATTTTTAATAACAAGAATGTCCCCTTCTCGCAACCAGTTCAAAATGTGATAGTTTTGAGAAACAGCCGGATAAAACGAATTTATTGTACGAATTTGTAAATTTAATATAACCATTAAATACGGCTACTGATCTACCTTTTTCAATTTGAAGTAGGGGCGACAATGTCCTCACCCCCAAATTCGTCGCCAAATCAACATTAATATCGGTCACCCCCCCCCCCACCTCCGTTATCGACCCCATCCCCCAAGAGCTGTCTTACCATCACCATTCAACTCAGCGACCCCGAAAACCATAGAATATTCCCCCTGAGGGAATATTGTAACGGACGCAAAAGAATTTTTTTTTGCGATACCCCTGGCAACCCTTGTTCGTTTGCCTAATTTCTATTTTTTTTCTAATATATAATAATTTTGTGCGGCATTATTGTTACATATGCTCGTTTTAGCTTTGGTGGCGTCACTCTCCATCCCACTTTTTCGCATTATCGTCTATTTCGTAAAATCAGGCGATATTAATTGTTGTCATATATGATAATGTGGTATGCACAATATTAGTACACATATTGTATTTCTCTTCGCCTTGGGTTGGTGGCGTCACGCCCCATCCCACTTTTTCGCATTATCGTCTATTTCGTAAAATCAGACGATATTCATTGCACTACCCCCCATGCATTCAGACTGAAAAACCTAACGCATGAAAAAAATTGAATCGACACGATGGGAGCCGACCACCCTATGTGCATGGTACACAGAACCGGTCGTTGTCGTAACGAAATTTTGTATATACCTTTTTTTGGGCAAAAGCAGGGAGAACAAAAAGTGCAACGAGGAGTTGCAATGGAGATCTTGACCAAGGCGGTCGTGCTCTCGCGCTCCACCAGTTTATTTCTTTTCGAGTTGGATTGAAAAGTCAGAGGCGAACGGTCGAGTGCGAGTTTTTGTTCTGCTCCTTGGGTGAATCGACGCTGCTTACAACTCGTAGCCTCTGCGAAAATTACTAGTTTTTTCTTCTTGCGAAAATTTATTTCCGAGTTGTGACACCTTTAAAATGATTGTTTTATCGAGCAGAAATTGTTTATTGTCTTACTGTGAAAAAAAATCGATCAAAATTAGTGGCACTTGGTAAATTGTCTTGCGCAGAAATTGTGCGCAATTAGCAGTTTTTTTTGAATGGTCTTACTGTGCAAAAATTGACTGAAATTAGCGGCACTTTCTAAGATTGTTTCTGCGCAAAAGAGATTGATTGAAATTCGCAGCACTTCAAAATTCGTTTTATTGTGCAAAGAAATTGAGGAGTTTTACATCGAACCTCCAGGGAAGCGATAGATGCGGTAACCTGGCGACCGCGGAGTGGCGAAACCATCAGCGGCTGTAACAACCTGAGGATTCCCGAGGCTTCAGGGGTAGGCTGCTTCAAGACTGCTTCAACCATAAGGAAGATCGACGCCTGCCTAACAATAGGGGGATTCATGAGTTTCTTCGGAACTTCATTTTGTTTTCCTTTTTTTTTTTTATCCGTAGTTGTGTAAAGCTTAGAGACTTCGGTCTACTTACAAGAAAAAAAAAAAAGAGAGAACGTGACTCCCAAATAGAGAGAAAAAGATAGAAATTTTAGCTTGATAACATTTATTTTTGCCTAACCCATTCCGATATTTCAGCGGATCCTAGCAAGTTCGTCGACAGCGCTGCCGGTGGAAATGCATAGGAAGAGGTAACACATACATAGCGATGTGAATACAAGTAAGTCATCTTTTGGTAAACGACCGCCTTGGTCTACATTGTAGTTGGGTTTTTTTTTCTCTCTGTATGGATAGGGGTTAACTTGTTTTAGAAATTTTTATACATATATGTCTTCTTCTATGAGACGCATACTGTACATGGTACGGTCGGTTGAAAAAGGAAAAAGTTGCACTTTTAAATTTGGACAAATACTTATGTTCGATAATGGCTATATACCTGTATTTACTCCCTACAGTAAATATGTAGGACGTTTTTTTTTTGTTTCGATTTTAAATTGTATTTTCTGGTTGTATTTGAACAATAGTTCATTTACTGCACATAGTGTAGCGAATGCATAAGAATTCATATGCCTAACTTTAAATAAAATATTAAATAACAGTTTATTTAATATATTTCACCTTTTGATATATTTGATTATTCTTATGCTTAAATTTAGGATATTTATTGAGTAACGGTTTGTTTAATATCCTTTACATTTTTTTTTGTTTAGCAGTATACTGGTTACACATAGTACAGTAGCTGCATAAGAATTCATATGCTTAGCTTTAGGTTATATATTAAATAACAGTTTGTTTAATAGGCTATACATTTTTGATATATTTGATTAGCAGTATGCTTACTGCACATGGAACAGTAACTGCATAAGAATTCATATGCTTGACTTGAGCCTATATATATTAAATAACAGTTTGTTTAATGTACATCCCATTTTCTTTGATATTTTTGATTAGCAGTATACTTGTTACACATAGTACAGTAGCTGCATACGAATTCATATGCTTAGCTTTAGGTTATATATTAAATAACAGTTTGTTTGATATAATACCTTATTTGATGTTTTTGATTGGTAATATCCTTATTGCACATGGTACGATAAAGGCCATTGAATTCCCGCACATGATTTTAAATTACGAATACAATAAACACTTTGTTAATACTTACCATTGAAAAGATAACCCTAAAAATGTTTTATTTCTCCGAATAAGTCGATAGATGAGGCCTTCCCAGGCTAGAGTCGTGAGGGGGCGTGTCTACCTACCCGGGTAGGCTTCCGCTCTGGTATCTGATTCCTTCTCTTCCTTCCCCTTACATTACAATATAACTAACCCATAGGAGTGTACTACCAGCATTATTCGTCTCGGCGATGCCGAAAACGGTGGGTCCGACCCTAAAATCGCCTGCCACGCCTCCCCCAAACAAAAAACCTTCTACCACCACCCCCTATGTTTGATTCCACATAGTAAATAATATGTATACCAAGTTTGGTTGAAATTAGTCAAGGCGTTCCAGAGCTAGTTAGGCACAAATATATATACAAATATACAATGAATTCTCTACTTTATATATATAGATTACTTTTTGACGTGACAACGTTTCACTCACTACACATTCAAAAAGTCGAATGTTAAATGGAACTATTTTAAGTCACTTTTTTAACAGTTTTTTTGTCCTCTGTTCCTTATTCTGAATGATATCCGGCGATGTTGCAGTGCGTTTAGGTCCACCACCATGAAGTTTTGCAATGCTGCCAGTATCGTTATAACGATTTATGGTGCGTTACACAAACATTTTATTCACATGCAGATGTTTTAACTGCGGTTAACCATCTGCGACTGTGGTTTTCCAGCCAAAAACAGAGCAATCACACTATTACGCTTGAATTCCATTGTGGATAATTTTTTTCTGAATATTTCCCACTAAAATGCTCTTGTACGCTTGTAAACAATGGAATGAACTGTCATCATCATCATATTTGGCACTACAACCGGGGTCCGGTCCTCCTTGGGTGCCTCCCGCAAAAAGTCTCTCCACCGGTCCCGATTTCGAGCCGCTGTCATCCAGTTTGGCATCCCTAAACTCTGGGCGTCCTGGTCTACGCCATCCTTCCAGCGTAGGCTTGGCCGGCCTCGCTGTCTTGTTCCATAAATCCACCCGCAAATGACTTTCCGAGCAGGATCATCTTCGCTCATGCGAGCTAGGTGTCCTGCCCACCGGAGCCTACCGAGCTTAATTTTCTACACGATGTCGACATCGCGGTAACGCTCGTAGATCTCATCATTATAGAGTCTCCGGATTCGTCCTTCCTCACATACGGGGCCAACAATTCTCCGTAAGACTTTTCTTACGAACGCGGCTAAGAGGTCAGAATGCTTTTTGCTAAGCACTCAAGTATCCAGCAGCTTGGATTTTATGGTTAATTTCCTGGATTTGAAGAGTCTTGACAGACTATAGTAGGCTTTGTTGGCTTTAAGCAACCGTGCGCGTATTTCTGGTTCCATGCTGTAATCGGCTGCTATAGTTGACCCGAGAGAGTTACAGGATTGTACTACTTCATATTAGCGATCCACTATTTGAATTGAGGGACCAATGTTGGATCTTCTACTCGCAGACGTGGTCACCATGTACTTTGTTTTGCTCTCATTTATGTGCAGCCCCAGATTTCGTGCGGCATGCTCTATCTGGATGAAAGCTTCCTGTACAGCTCTTTGGTTTCTACCAACGATGTCAATATCATCTGCGTAAGCCAGTTTCTGAATGGACTTAAAGAGGACTGTTTCTCTCTGGTATGGACCAATGATGCTCTTCCCATCGCTCTAATATGCCTTTGAGATCGGCGATCAGATTACCCTCCTTGTTCTTGCAGTATGTGCAACGCGGTGTATATTGCGTCATACCGCGGACCTTTTGGTAGAACTTCCGCGCCTGGTGCGGTCCTTGCTCTCTGTACTGTCCCAGTTCACGGACGAGATTCTTCTCCCGGCTGCTTTCTTTCGCCGGTGAGCTCTGAGCTCATTATATTCATCTTTGCGTGCCCGCGTTCTATGAGATTGTTGCATTGCTCGGTACGCAACATTCTTACGTTCAGTCGCTAACTTACATTCGTCATCGAGCCAGTCGTTTCGATCTCTACGACTACTGCCTAAGATGGAGTCAGCAGTAATAATGACAGTATTCTTAAGGCGTGTCAATTTCTCTTTTACGCCCGACATCTCAGCCACAGGACTTACTCTCCCTACATTTAGGGCGAGTCCTATCGCTTGACCGTAGTTGTTTCAGGTCTTTTCATTGCGAAGGGCAGCCGTGTTGACTCGAATCTGATTCTCGGATGCAGTCTTTTGTGATGATAAAATCCGCGCTCGGAGCACCATACCAAGTCCGAGTCGACGTTGGCACCTCGGTACGTTCGTACCGTCATCAGGTTCGGGTTGTGGCGGCGGTCTATCAACACGTGGTCTATCTGGTTGCGAGTGGCTCCATCGGGAGATACCCATGTGGCTTTGTGGATATTTTTACGCGCAAACCATGTACTTGCAATGACCAAATTATTGCTTGCTGCCATCTCTATGACTCGTTGTCCATTGTCATTAGTGTTATCGTGTAAGCTATGGGTGCCAATGTACTGCCTGAATACTGGCTCCCTACCTATTTTAGCATTCATATCCCCCAGAATGATTTTTACATCATACTGAGGGCAGGCATGGAGTTCCTGTTCGACTGATTCAAGAATTCTTCTTTTTCATCATCTGGGGAATCCTCTGTAGGTGCGTGATCGTTTATGAGGCTTATGTTTTAAAATTTGCCCCGCACGCGAAGGGTGCATAGCCGTTCATTTACTGCATTAAAGCCGATAACGGTGGGTTTCATTATTCTTTTGCTGACTAGAAACCCCACCCCGAGCACATGATGTCTTGCATGACAGCTGTAATAAATGTCATATTCTGATTTTTGTAAGACACCATATCCTGTCCGTCCTCGTTCATCAGTGTATCCGAGGCTGATTTTGGGTTCCGTAATAAAAAAATTTTACGACGAGGTTATTGGCCTCGCGCCAACCTTACTTTGAAGGGACTAGCCCGATCATTCAACTTTTTCTGCATTGGAGGAATGGACTGTCATTGCGATGATTTTCATTATTCAAATGATTGAGCATTGATAATGAATCAGCAGTGGGTGTGGTCAGTTTGGTGGTGGTCAGTGGGATAGGCCAGCCGGGAAACGCCGGGTATTTCCGCTTGAGTTTAAAATAAAGACCCCAATTATTTTGTGCGATTATTCACATGGTCGTCGGCAATATCCGGAAATGTCTGGCGTCCAAAGGAGCCAATCAGAATCACCACATCTGGAAATAACTAGATCCAAAACCAGCTGATGGAGTAGTTATTGCATTTTTGCAACGAAACACACTGCTGTATAAAACCTGGAATTATCTAATTCAGGACGTGTTAACATTGGTGTCGATATCAGTGTTGTGTCAGCTTTAGGCCTACTGGCAAAATCACCACTTTCATGCACTATATGTTACATTTACAAACCAATTTTTATGAAATTTTCAGCTTATATTATCAGTAGGTGGAGATAGGTGATAGGTTATAGATTATAGTACAACCCCTACCCACGTTCGTATAAGAGGAAGGCGGGTGTTCCCCTGTGCGGGTAGCGAAGCGTCCGGGAAAAGCTAGTGTTACATATAAAGAGGCATATACTATACAATTTAAAAGTTGCAAGCTACCTTGCTCCTTTTTCCGTTTCTTTTGGCTTGTCTTTTCTTTAATCGTTTCTACAATACTAAATGTCAATAACATTCAAGTTACATACCATGAGCAGAACGAAACAAACATGTGCAGTGAGAGTATTGTCTCTGTTGGTTGGTTCTCTGCTCAGCTGACTTTGACTTTAATCATTTCTACATTACATTACTAATTGAATAGAATTTAAAGGGTAAAAATCGGAAATTATCTTATAACATCATAAACTGGAAAACTAGATATACACTTTAGTTTGAGTTAAATGTAGATACATAAAAACTAAATAAAAAAATAAAAAATTAACAGTGCATTGTCAGTAAATGTTTGTAAACGTTGTCATGCTCAAAGCCCTCGCGGCCGTGTAGACGATAATAGACTTTAAAGCCGCCTTTGATAGCATAGCAACTTTATAAAGCCATGAGAGAATTCGGAATCCCAAATAAACTGACACGACCATGACCAACGTAATAAGCCAAGTAAAAATATCCGGATAACTATCAATCCAATTCAACATCTATAACGGGTTCCGACAAGGGGATAGACTGGCCCGTGTCTACTTCAATTTGGCGTTGGAGAAAGTGATCAGAGATTCTGACGTAAAGGCTAGAGCAATAATACTCTATAAGTCCGTCCATTCCGATACTGGCTTACGCAGACGACATCGACATCTTTGGAAGAAAACAAAGAGCTGTACAGGAAACCTTCATTCTGATAGAGCAAAATGTAATACATGGTGGCCACGTATGCGAGTAGAAGATCCAACATTGGCCCCTCAGTTCAAATAGTGGAGCGCGAATATGAAGAGTAATGCAATCCTTTAACTATCTCGGGTCAACTGTAGCAGCCGATAACAGCATGGACCCAGAAATACGCGCATGGTTGCTTAAAGCCAACAAAGCCTACATTTGTCTGTCAAGTCTCTTCAAATCCAGAAATTTAACCATAAAATCCAAGCTGCTGGTGTATAAAACAATGGTCATGCCAGTACTTACATATGGATCCGAGACTTGGGTGATTAGCAAAACGTTTTGTGACCATAGGCACGTTCCGTATGTGAAGAAGGACGATTCCGGAGACCCTATAATGATGAGATCTACGAGCGTTACCGCGATGTCGACATCGTGAAGGGAATTAAGCTCGGTAGATTCCAGTGAGAAAGACAACTAGCTCGCATGTGTGAAGATTATCCTGCTCGGAAAGTCATTTGCGGTCGGATTTATGGAACACGACAGCGAGGCCGGTCAAGCCTACGCTGAAAGGATTGCGCAGACCAAGACGCCAATGGACTTTCATTGGAGATAAAATACCTACATAAAAGTATCGTATTTATATTCTAAAACTATGCCAACTATAACAATAAAGAGCTAACCTAACCTACTAACTTTCCACCAAGTACGACTCCAAAAGCAATTCTGAAGAAACGAAAGAAATCTCCTCGCTTCGTTTTCCTGGTGCTCATATTCGGCTCTTGCAGGCTACTACTTAGTGGACAATTTATTTTACATAGAAAGCTGTAAAGTTAATTAAAAGCTCAAAATGCGCTTCGTGAAAGGGGAAAGGTATTGATCCTGTGCTACCACAATAGACCGTCCTTCACCGGTCTAAGTGTGCGAATGCCTAACGTAACCTAAATGTCGAAAAAAGGACAAATCCAAAAACAATAAAATCAACTAATTTGTGAAAAAATTAAAAGTTTTATTCATTTACTTCAAAATCAATTGCAAATTTAATCAAGGACTGTAAGTAGGCTTCATTACCTGCCCACAGAATAGCAGCGACTTTGTTTCCCTATCGGTTGGTTGAAATAAACATCCATTTTAGAAGTCATTTTGCCAAATGATGTAACGGGGCCTGGTGTTGTTCCTTCCTTGTTGACAATAACTTTTACATTTTGTTGCAGATTTGAGATGGACATCAATGGTTGAATATTTTTCAGATTTCCCGGAATGAACACATCTTTAACGCCCATCTACATATTTTTAATAAAATATCAGTCAAGCGATGTTAGCTTTTAGTCAGAGCTATGGAAACATACACTTTCTAGAATTGCATTGGCTGTAAAGGGAAATGATACAGTGAACTTGGGCAAATCTACAGAGACACATCTACCCTTGAAATCTCTCAAGCTTTGGTCCAGTTTCGACAAAACTTTCGCAATTCCAACGGTTTTTAGATTTTTTACAACATCGACAACAGAAACTCCTAAAAGATTGTCAAAACAAAACTAAAACATGTGCATGATTCGATTAACTGTTACTTACCCGTCAAGGGTAACAAGAGCACCATCGAAAAACGGGTAGCATTTCCATAGGGCAGCTCAACAACTTCACTTTGTAAATTCCGATCTTCTAAATAGGCAACAGATGTCCTTTGTATCATCATAGTAACTCTATTTATAACTTTATTGAAGTCGCTCTCATAAAACTGATCTTGTCGTGATCAATTTTTGTCAAAAGCAAACTAAAAAATCATAAAGGTTAGTTAGCACTATGTGAAATGATATCGCCATTTCGTATACCTTCCATTGACCCTTAAAGTGCAATGTCGTTAACATAACAAGCTCAGTGCTATTCAAATCTTTAGGATCTAGAACATCAGTGATCAAATTATTAGTAGCCCGCCGCACTTTATCGTTTATGGTGGCAGCAGCTTCTTTTGGTTTCGTGTAATCAACTGGTATTATATCTGCCCCGTAAGATTGTTCCACGAGTTCTTTAAAATCACAGTAGATTGGCATACAAATGCTCGAAAAAAGAGCTTGCCAGGTTTTTATTTCGACAGACGATGTACTAATGCTGTTGAAGATATGATGTAAACGAATTACTATACCTTCTCCATTTCAACTGATAGCCGTCACTTACTTGAGTTTGTTGTGGATAATCTGATAAGCTTGACGTAATGTCTCCGTATCGTCGGAAATACCTAACGCAGTTTGCAGTTGCTTACGAACTGAACCAGTTGCACCTTCATTGATTAGCAGAAGAAGTGACCAAATTGAAATTGGTGAAGCCACAAAGTTAACTCCAGAGTGCTGCTCGGAGAGTTTCGTGAATAGATCCAGTGAAAACTTTTCGAGACCTTCATTGGTTTTCTGTATAATTGCGCGTTGATCGGAAGTAAGTTTCAATGACTCAAGTGCCCAGCCAGCCTTAATAGTTAACGCAACACATACTGTCATTAAAAGTGCCGCTAAGGATACTGAAAAAAAGAAAGAAATTTGGGAAAAAATCAGAATCGGAATTGTCTCAGTTAAGAAGCACTTTGAAAAACACATCACATGTTACCACTTACCTTTCTGTTAACTCATTCCTGCATAAATTATAAGAAGAAAAAGTACAGAATCCAAGGACTTCGTCAGAGAAATCTTTGTTTTTTTTTACAATACCATGCTGAAGGGATTTGCTTCCTTATGAGCACGGCCCGGAGCACGGATAGCATCAGCTAATCAGATTCGAATGACTGACATGACTGCCCTTCTCACAACGATGAGGCCAGAAACAAGTACGGCCAAGCGATAGGACTCGCCCTAAATGCAGGGAGAGTAAGACCTGTAGCCGAAATGTCGGGCGTAGAAGAAAAATGGACACGCGTTAATAATACTGTCATTAGTACCGCTGACTCAATCTTAAGCAGTAGTAGAGCTAGTAGGGCTGCACCAAACGACAACAAATGTGGAAAGGGGGGCAAATGTTGTGGGTTTAAAGATTAATACTGATGTTCATGATATGGCGAAGCAATGTGATCAGCTTAAACACCAAGCTGCGACTGTTCCGTTTAAATATTGAATCTGTGCTGTTGTATGGGTGCAGCACTGGGAAGGTGACCGCTAGAAAGTGGCAGTGGATTGGTCATACACTCCAAAAAGGCGACAGTTCCATAGCAAACTACGCAATCCAATGGAACCCGTTATCTCAGGGTCGTAGAAGAACGGGTCGTCCGAGAAATACATGGCGCAGAACAGCTAACAAGGAGTCATGGCAATTGGGAAAGAATTTGAGACAGCTGAAGCTCATTGCCATTGCACTTGATGGCGCTTAGGCGTAGTAGAGCCCCTAGGACCCACAATGGGATATAGGACATAAGTAAGTAAGTAAGTTAGATGTCGTCTAAGAATCATCTTGAGGTTATTTTGGTCCAAATCGGATCTCCAACAAATTACTTTATAAGATAACGAGTCATAAAGCAGCTAAGGCGCGTTGCAGATAGAGTTAATTTGAAATTGAATTAGAAAATAAAAAAATTAGTGACGATAACAGCGAGACTATCTGTTAAGCTAGAATAGAATGGTCTGTGTTATCACGATAGGAGACTGCGGTTTTGGTTCCAAGCGTACAGCCGTACAAAATCTACCCGACGTGGCTATTTTCGAGACACAAAATATTGTGAAAAGTTTTTTGTTATTGTTTTGTTTTCGATTGAAATGAGTGGAGGAGACTAGGTACTCCTGCAAAAGCACTAAATACATTTTTTATCAAACTAAAGGTAATGATAACGACAGATAAAACCTGAACAGCAACCGAAGTGCGTAAGCTCTGAAGCTGTAGATAAGATTCGTTTAGAAGGTTTTCTTAACTTGCAACAACAATTGGCATGGGTTTCGTAACAACCAAATATTGTGTTGTTAGTGTTATCACAAGATTCCGTACCGAAAGATGTTTTGTTATTTATTCGCGTAATCATAGATAACAAAATTTAAATGTTTACTCGGTAGACGGCGGCTTAGGGAACTGTCAAGTAGATAGGATTCATTTAGAAATGTTTCTTACTTTTAGCTCCTAATATTTTGATTAACAAATAACATGCAATAACACTTGGAACAATAACAACCAAATATGTAATGTGTTGTTAGTGTAATTTAAATCACGTAATCATAGTTACGAAAATTTTAGTGTTTACTCAGTTTGAAGCAGCGGTTCAGCGAAGGATAAACAATGTTTGCTTAATAATGAAATAACAACACAAATTAAGAAAATTGTAATCTCTTTCTGCTGATGATAGCATTCGTTTAAGCTTCTAACGTTTTCGCTTTTCCACGAATATAACGGGTGTTTTTTTAAGAGGTTTTTGAATAAAACACATATAAAATTATGAAATGACCAAAATTTTTTTTTATTTGGTAGATAATTTTTTGGCATTTAACATTTAAACACAATTTCTGGCATATGGCTACCACGACTATTTTTCACAAATGTCATTCTGGAGGTCCAATTTTCCAGCACTTTTTCAAGCATTTGAGGGCGTATGTCAGCAATGACACGTTCAATATTGGTTTCCAAAGCGTCAATCGATTGAGGTTTATCCACATAAACCAATGACTTCACGTATCCCCACAAAAAGTAATCGAGTGGCGTCAAATCGCACGAACGCGGAGGCCAATTCACCGGACCATTTCTCGAAATAATGTTGTCGTTGAAAGTTTCTTTCAATAAGTCGATTGTTTCACGTGCTGTATGGCAAGTGGCACCATCTTGTTGAAACCACATTTCATCCATATCCATATCTTCAAGATTTGACAACAAAAACTCATTTAACATGGTTCTGTATCGATTTCCATTCACGGTAACGCGTCGTCCTTCCTCATTTTTAAAGAAATATGGACCGATGATCCCACCAGCCCATAGACCGCACCAAACAGTACATTTATCAGGATGCATTGGTAATTCTTGAACGGCGTGTGGATTATCTTTGCTCCAAATGCGACAATTTTGTTTGTTGACGTATCCATTTAACAAAAAATGCGCCTCATCACTGAAGAGAATTTTACGGTAAAAAAATGGATCTTCGTTCAATTGATTTAACGACCAATCACTGAATTCACGGCGCAAACGATGGTCGTGTGGCTTTAATTCTTGCACCAATTGAATTTTGTATGGCACCAAACCCAAATCTTTACGTAAAATTTTCCATAAAGTCGATGGACAAAGTCCAATTTGCTGAGCACGACGACGAATCGATAAATTGTCGTTTTCTTCGACACTGGCCTCAACGACAGCCATATTTTCTTCTGTACGAACTCTTCTCATTCTTGTCGGTGGCTTGGCATCCAAAAGAGTGAATGTAGACCGAAATTTGGTAATTACGTTCTTTATGGTTGTCTCTGACGGACGATTATGTGCACCATAAAATTCACGAAGTGCTCTATAAACATTTTTAATTAAACACTGATTTTGAAAATAAATTTCCACGATTTGAAAACGTTGTTCTGGAGTTAACCTATTCATAATGATTTGCCAAACAATACTGAGTAGAAATGCCACTTTGAGCTGTCAAAACAACTGTCATAAAATAAAACGACATCTATCGGAAAAACAAACCTCCTAAAAAAACACCCTTTATAAAGGCATCTCAGCCAAGGTATGCTAGACAGTCGCTTGTCAACGTGCAGTTGGTTAATTGATCAAAACTACTTCAAAGTTAAAAAGTGAAAAGTTAATTAAGAAAATCACATCTATACAATGGTTCCGCTTAGTGGTAAGTTACAATTTGCTTAAAAAATGAAATAGGTGTCGCACAGAACATTGTGTGCTTCAGAAGTAATCACATTGAGTTAATTTCGTGCAGCTGTACGCTTGAAACTAAAACCGCAGGCCGGTCTCGTTAAGCCGTTCGTTCGATCGTGTATTTGTAGCTAAACAGATATTCTCGCTGTTATCGCCACATTTGGTTTATTTTTTCAATTAAATTTCAAATGTAACTCATAAACTAGCGAATTAGATTGTTTGTTTGTAATTTCACAAGCCGCTGCTTCTAGGGCACGGTCTCTAATAAATTGAGTGTCGGAGATAAGATTGGGTCAAAGCAACCTTAAAGTGACCCTTAGACATCTTTGCAACTTGCGTGTGTTAGTGGTGACCAACATCCGAGTACAGCACCCTAAACCCCTAAACGTAGCACTGATTCCACAATCAAGCGAAACAGTCACAGCTTTTTTTATTTTTTATATAGAGACTCATTGCCAAGGAAGGACTCCCTGAATGACTTGCCTCACGGCAATAAGTTGGGCTAAGCCCTTTATTAAATTCAAAATAAAATAAAAATCGAAGGAGTGTGATTGTATGGTGTATCCGCTAAGGGGGTGATTCCTTGGTTAATTTCGTGAAAAAAATCGTATGGGAAGGGGGGGGGGGTCTATTTTAACCTCCTGTGGTGTACGTAGAGTTTTAAAACAGAGATGTGTACATTTGACCTTACGTCCTGTAACTTTTGAACGCTTCTAGCTACAAGGTCACTGTTGGTCCATTTTGATACAAAATTAAATCTTTAAGGTTAAAAGAATGTCAATTTTTTTAAATTCTTAAAACAATTACCGATATAAACGTCGTCAAAGTCAAAAAAAGAAATGTTTTTCTTAGATTTTATTTTCAAACGCGATTATTTCGAACAAAGGTCTCGGCTAATTTTTTTTGACAAATGCAGTATCAAAGCCCATTGAATTTTCTACAACTTCACCTCATAATATTTCTGCAATAGGTCAACAGGAACTGGATTAAAATTGAAAGTTTGTGAAATGAATGAAAACGTACTTTTGATCTTACATGACTTCACACCCTATAACTCTTGAACGCTTCCTTCTGTGCTCCAAAGTGTCAAGAGACGAAATAATGCTTACATCGTTTATCAAACGTATAACTCTATTTTGAAATCCATTAAGATGAACCAAATTCGATCGACCCCACACATATGAATTAAATTCTAAAATTGGTCTAACATAAGATTAATATAATCTTAATACCTCTGAAGGAGTGAAGTAGAAGTTACAACGTCTTATGAAGCGCATACATTGGTTAGCTCTTATTTGAAATTTTATAAAAATGTTCCTTCCAGGAAAGATCACTTGATGCTTTTAAACCTAAAAACTTAAGTGAATCTGATCTCGCAATATGGGCACCATTGATAACAGGTGGAACATAATGTTGAACTGTCTTCTGAGAAAAAAGACAAGACAGGAATTTATTTGGGTTAAATTCTACTCTATTAGAAATGCCCCAATCGAGAATGACTTCAATATTCGACAGAATAGTCAAATTCATTAATTCACGCGAACCATTCAAGCGAGAATTGCATTCTTTTTGACTGACAAACTCAATGGAAGCCGATAGTGTTGTATCATCAGCAAATGAATGGATATCACAGGTTGTAGAAGACAGCAGGTCGTTGATATATATCAAGAGGAGCGTGGGCGACAAGGATGACCCTTGAGGCACACCAGCATTGATCCCATGTGAATCTGAAGATATACCATTTAATATAACTTTTATTTTACGGTTCCATAAATAATCCTTAATCCATGTAATGAGAGAGGAGTGTAAGTTCAGCACACGAATCTTATTAATAAGACAATCATGCCATACTCTATCAAAAGCTTTAGAAATATCTAAGGAAATGACGCTTGATTCACCAAGGTTTTCAATGCTTCGCTCCAAACAATGAGTCATGCGCGTCATCGTTAGTTGTTCACCTGAAGAGCAATTTTTCGAACTCCATACTGCACATAGGATTAAAGAACATTCGAATCCAGATAGCTCATTAGTCTGAAATTAACGATAGATTCCATTACCTTCGATAGAACCGACAACAATGCAATGAGACGGTAGTTCGTAGGTGCCGATTTATAACACCTTTTTTCGGAACGGGTTGAATATTTGCTATTTTCCAAATTGATGGAAAAACACTTGACTTCATTGAGAGATGAGACAATTTGCTAAGCGGTTTTGCCAAAGTATGATGACATCTTTTCAATACTAGTGGTGGAATACCGGCGAGGCCAGTCGCTTTATTGGGGTCAAGTTCTTTCAGAAACTTTGAAACAACCCGTGGCCGGAAATAGATTTTAGACATACCTGGGCCTAGATTCGGGAGAATTGGAGGGCTTTGGTAAGTTAATGCAAGGGTAGACGCACCAGCGATATGAGAAGCTAAGAGATTAGCTTTCTCAATATCAGTTCTATACTGAATACAATTAAGAAATAAAGAAGGAATAGACGAAGTATTGTCTGCAAAGTTTCTTTTAACCAATTCTTACGACCAAAAGCTTCGAATGTTTGAATCAGAATTCAAAATTTTTCGCATGTTATCTCGAATCTTAAGGTCATATGTTATTTTGGACCTTTTCAATATAGCGTTTGATCTGTTTCTAGCTATTCGAAACTTTACAAGGTTTTCTTCAGAAGTGCAATTAACGTAGTCCAAATGGGCTGCTTTTTTACACGCGACTGCTGACCTGCAATTTTCAATTCAATTCAAGTGAAGAACGAATGCAATTTTTCATTCCTAGCAATATGGTTGACGTGATAAGTTGTGATGCTTCATCAGCATTATTGCTGGTTCTTAAGATCTCTTAGTTCTCTAGAACGAAGCTTTAGCCATCCCGATTCCGTTCTGGTTTGATGCCACCATGGTTAACTTTGTTGAGCAGTGGTATTGAAAGTGGTAAGTGGCCTTTGTTTTGACTGTGTTTATTACGAGCCCCACTTTGTTAGAATAAGCTTCTAGATTGTGGTCCAGGTCCATTATTCAATCTAAAGTAGGCAAACTACGAGGTGTTTAAGGAAAAGTGCCATAGTCTATCGAGCTCTATGGTTACTATTCCCCAGTGCTGCATAAGGGATGAGAACCAAGAACAACAGTGACCTTATTATTTTTGAGCCGATTTATCGTTCTGATAAGCTAGCTTACATTCGTCATCGGACCAGTCGTTCCGATCTCTACGAAAACTGTCTAAGATTGAGTCAGCAGTAGTAATGAAGGTATTCTTATGGCGTGTCCATTTCTCTTCTACGCTCGACATCTCATCTCGAGGACTTACTCTCGCTGCATTTAGGGCGAGTCCTATCGATCGACCGTATTTGTTTTTGGTCTCTTCGTTGCGAAGATCAGCCAGTCCTGTTGTTTCGAATCTGATTCGCGGATACAGTCTTTCGTTATGATGCAACCCGCGCTCGGAGCACCATACCAAGTCCGAGTCGACGTTGGCACCTCGGTACGTTCAAACCGTCATCAGGTTCGGGTTGTTGCGTGGGTCTTTCAACACGTGGTCTATCTGGTTGCGAGTGGGTCCATTAGGAGATACCCAGGTGCCTTTGTGTATATTTTGTGCGCAAACCTTTTACTCGCAACGATCAAATTATTTCTAGCTGCCATTTCTATGACTCGTTGTTCATTGTTATTAGTGTTCTCTTGTAAGCTATGGGTACCAATGTACTGCCTGAATGATGGCTCCGTACCTGTTTTGGCATTCATATCTCGCAGAATGATTTTTACGTCATACTGAGGACAGGCATGGAGTTTCCGTTTGACTGATTCAAAGAGTTCTGGGGTATCCTCTGTAGGTGCGTGAACGTTTATGAGGCTTATGTTTTTAAATTTGCTCCGCACGCGAAGGGTGCATAGCCGTTCATTTACTGCTTTAAAGCCGATCACGCTGGGTTTCATTCTTTTGCTGACTAGAAACCCCACCCCAAACACATGATATCTTGCATGACAGCTGTAATATATGTCATATTCTAATTTTTGTAAGACACCATTCCCCGTCCATCGCATCTTCTGGATTGCAGATATAAAACTTGATAAGATATTCCATCTTTTGATACTATGCCCAAAAAAATTAAAAATTCGTTGAACTGTTTCAAAAAAATGTTGCATATATCAATAACCTCTCTTACTGCATCATTAAGTACCAGGTTTAAGTTATGAGCAGCACAGTGAACATATACCGCATTTGGCTCGTTATCTTTTATGAGTTTTTGAACTCCACCATAAGTGCCTTTCATTGTGTTAGCGCCATCATATCCTTGCCCTGGACACTTATTTAGAGGTATATTATGATTACATAATTTGGTCCTTAACTTCATGAAATCCTAGAAATGACTATTTAATGAAGAGCGCCTTTGAGATTCCATTTTCGTATTTCGCGATCATACAATAGCGGCAATGTTCTGATCTGTTTTTGAAATATCTTGAGTCGTATCGAATATGATAGAGTAATATGGTCCGGCATTTATTTCATTTATGAGTGCATTTTCTATTTTTAGAACCAGAACCGAAATTAGCACATTTTGTATTTTTGGGCTTAAGTATTTGATCTGGCCCTTTGGTTTACTTAGCAATTCTTGTAAAATCGGCTCGTATTTTGCTAATAACTCAATAATACTCAAAAAGATCATTGACATCTTCCTTTTCTCTCTGGTCACGAAAGGCTAAATTACATGTTGACAGTGTCAGAGTAACATCAAGGAGCCTAGAGAGTACTTGGCGCCAAAAAGATCTTTCTTTCTTGATCATGGACTCTTGCTCCGCCCATGTTGATACGTTAGACAAGAATCCAGGTGAATTCTTGATGTCTCGTGTCTGTCTATGGCGTCTACAATATGTTTCCAGTCGTCATAGCCATCCATCCAAATATTTTGTATTTTTTTAGATGCCCGATTTGCGAATAACCAACATGGTTCACAATACGCCGTCTGAAGTATTAAAGAATGGGATAGCCATGTACGTTCAAGTTTCACGCCAGACTTGGAAACGATATAGAAATGTTTTTCTAGGAAAGATCTAGTGTCACTGTCTTTTAAGAAAGGACCCTTACGTTTACAGTGCCCGTGTTAGATCACTTATCAGTAATAGATGGTGAAGATGGAATTTGGTTCACACTAAAATATGATTCCCTTTGATTTTTGCTTGTACGTTGTTGGGGTTGTTCTCGATCTGAAATGTTGATATCTAACTTTCGCAATTTACTTTACTTTGCCTCTATTTGCAGATTCAGTAAAACAAAATCTACAAAAATCCAAGATACAAATGACCAATTGTCAGAACAATAAAACGAAGAATGCGTAGTAGAGCCCTACGCACTTAAATCTTAAGAATTCCCCTAACATCGTGCGTAGCTAGCCCGCCTGCGCCACGAAAAAAGTACTTTTTCGTTTTCAAAATTTTGAATTTGAAATTTTATTTCTCAAAAATGGTTCAACAAAACAACTTGAAGCAAACACTTAGTTAATGAATAGAATTTTAATTAAATTTTGTTGTTAGGCCCCCCGTCGAGTCGGGGGCCCGTGGCATTTTGCCTGCCCTGCCACCCTATAGTTACGCCACTGAGTGTAATCTCACTACACTACTCACCACTCTCGTACAGAAAGATGCTTTGTTATATATTCACGGAAAAGGCAAAATTTGAATGTTTACTTAAAAACAAAGCATTCTTATTATGCTGCACATTTGCAGACGTGCGCTAAATATAAACACAGTCACAGTCCCGTTTGCATAAACCACACAAGAAACTATAAAACTATAAAATAAAAATCTCATACTGCAGTCGCTCATCAACCGGCAGTTGGTTAATTCTTCACAGCTACTTTAAAGTTAAAAAGTGAAAAAGTTAATTAAGAAAATAACATCTATACAATGGTTCCACGTAGAGGTAAGCTACAATTTCCGCTTAGAAATAGATGAAGCTCATCAGGCGTCACATCAAAATATTTTGTGTCTCGAAAATAGCCCCGTCTGGTTGACTTTGTGCGGCTGTACGCTTGGAACCAAAAACGCAGTCTCCTATCGTGATAACACAGACCATTCTATTCTAGCTTAACAGATAGTCTCGCTGTTATCGTCACTAATTTTTTTATTTTCTAATTCAATTTCAAATTAACTCTCTCTGCAACGCGCCTTAGCTGCTTTATGACTCGTTATCTTATAAAGTAATTTGTTGGAGATCCGATTTGGACCAAAATAACCTCAAGATGATTCTTAGACGACATCTAACTTACTTACTTACTTATGTCCTATATCCCATTGTGGGTCCTAGGGGCTCTACTACGCCTAAGCGCCATCAAGTGCAATGGCAATGAGCTTCAGCTGTCTCCAATTCTTTCCCAATTGCCATGACTCCTTGTTAGCTGTTCTGCGCCATGTATTTCTCGGACGACCCGTTCTTCTACCACCCTGAGATAACGGATTCCATTGGATTGCGTAGTTTGCTATGGAACTGTCGCCTTTTTGGAGTGTATGACCAATCCACTGCCACTTTCGTCGTTGGATGGTTGTGCCTAAAGGTTTCTGACCCGTTCGCTGGTAAAGATGTTCGTTAGAGATACGGTTAGGCCATAAAACCCTTCAGATGTTCCGTAGGCGCATATTTACGAACGTTTGTAATCTTTTTGTGATAGTAGCGGTCACCTTCCCAGTGCTGCACCCATACAACAGCACAGATTCAATATTTCAACGGAACAGTCGCAGCTTGGTGTTTAAGCTGATCACATTGCTTCGCCATATCATGAACATCAGTATTAATCTTTAAACCCACAACATTTGCCCCCCTTTCCACATTTGTTGTCGTTGTCGTGCAGCCCTACTAGCTCTACTACTGCTTAAGATTGAGTCAGCGGTACTAATGACAGTATTATTAACGCGTGTCCATTTCTCTTCTACGCCCGACATCTCGGCTACAGGACTTACTCTCCCTGCATTTAGGGCGAGTCCTATCGCTTGGCCGTACTTGTTTCTGGCCTCATCGTTGTGAAGGGCAGTCATGTCAGTCATTCGAATCTGATTAGCGGATGCTATCCGTGCTCCGGGCCGTGCTCATTAGGAAGCAAATCCCTTCAGCATGGTATTGTAAAAAAAAACAAAGATTTCTCTGACGAAGTCCTTGGATTCTGTACTTTTTCTTCTTATAATTTATGCAGGAATGAGTTAACAGAAAGGTAAGTGGTAACATGTGATGTGTTTTTCAAAGTGCTTCTTAACTGAGACAATTCCGATTCTGATTTTTTCCCAAATTTCTTTCTTTTTTTCAGTATCCTTAGCGGCACTTTTAGTGACAGTATGTGTTACGTTAACTATTAAGGCTGGCTGGGCACTTGAGTCATTGAAACTTACTTCCGATCAACGCGCAATTATACAGAAAACCAATGAAGGTCTTGAAAAGTTTTCACTGGATCTATTCGCGAAACTCTCCGAGCAGCACTCTGGAGTTAACTTTGTGGCTTCACCAATTTCAATTTGGTCACTTCTTCTGCTAATCAATGAAGGTGCAACTGGTTCAGGTCGTAAGCAACTGACAACTGCGTTAGGTATTTCCGACGATACGGAGACATTACGTCAAGCTTATCAGATTATCCACAACAATCTCAAGTAAGTGACGGCTATCAGTTGAGATGGAGAAGGTGTAGTAATTCGTTTACATCATAACTTCAACAGCATTAGTACATCGTCTGTCGAAATAAAAACCTGGCAAGCTCTTTTTCCGAGAAATAGTATGCCAATCTATTGTGATTTTAAAGAAATCGTGGAACAATCTTACGGGGTAGATATAACTCCGGTTGATTATACGAAACCAAAAGAAGCTGCTGCCACCATAAACGATGAAGTGCGGCGGGCTACTAATAATCTTATCACTGATGTTCTAGATCCTAAAGATTTGAATAGCACTGAGCTTGTTATGTTAACGACATTGTACTTTAAGGGTCAATGGAAGGTATACGAAATGGCGATATCATTTAACACAGTGCTAATTAACCGCTATGATTTTTTAGTTTCCTTTTAACAAAACTTTAACACAAGATGAACAGTTTTATGACGAGGACAGGACAACAGTTACTATGATGAAACGAAGGTCACCTTTTGCCTATGTTGAAGATCAGAATTTACAAAGTGAAGTTGTTGAGCTGCCCTATGGAAATGATACCCGTTTTTCGATGGTGCTCTTGTTACCCTCTTGGGGTAAGTAACAGTTAATCGAATCATGCACATGTTTCAGTTTTGTTTTGACAATCTTTTAGAAGCCACTGTTAGCGAAGTTGTAAGAAATCTTAAAACCATTGGAATTGCGGAAGTTTTGTCGAAACTGGACCAAGGGTTGAGAGATTTAATTAATAAAAAATTTGAGGTCGATGTACATTTGCCCAAGTTCACTGTATCATTTCCCTTTACAGCCAATGAAATTCTACAAAATGTATGTTTCCATAGCTCTGACTTAAAGTGAATATCCCTATGACTGATATTTTATTAAAAATATGTAGATGGGCGTTAAAGATGTGTTCATTCCGGGAAATCTGAAAAATATTGAACCATTGATGTCCATCTCAAATCTGCAACAAAATGCAAAAATTATTGTCAACGAGGAAGGAGCAAAACCAGGCGCCCGTACATCAACTGACAACACGGCTCATACTCTAAACGTTAATTTCGACCGACCGTTTGCCTATATGATCGTCGATAGGGACACAAACTCGCTGCTATTATGTGGGCAGGTAATGAAGCCTACTTATAGTCCTTGATTAAATTTGCAATTGATTTTGAAGTTAATGGATAAAACTTTTAATTTTTTCACAAATTAGTTGCATTTTATTGTTTTTGGATTAGTCCTTCTTTGGACGTTTAGGTTAGGTTAGGCATTCGCACACTTAGACCGGTGTCGGTCTATTGTGGTACCACAGGATCTTTACAGTAATAGTTCTATTGCATTATAAGTGTATTGTACTGCTAAACTGAACTTCAACTCCAACTTTGCTGTCGAGTATACGTCTGGAGTGCATTGGAAAGACGGGAAAGTAACGAGGTGATTTAAAGTTGCCATCTACACTGATGGATCCAAGATAAAGGATGCAGTCGGTGCAGGTTTATGTGCAGGCCCAGATTTCGTGCCGCCTGCTCTATCTGAATGAAGGTTTCCTGTACAGCTCTTTGGTTCCTATCAACTATGTCAATATCTTCTACGTAAGTCAATATCTGAATGGACGGACCTATAGAGGGTTGTTCCTCTCGCCGTTACGTCAGAGTCGCGGATCAATTTCTCCAACACCAGGTTGAAGAGGACGCAGGCCAGTCCATCCCCTTGTCGGAGCCCGTTATAGATGTTGAATTGGATTGATATAGTGATCCGGATATTTTTACTTGGCTTATAACATTGGTCATGGTCAACCCACATAGTCGTGTCAGTTTATTTGGGATGCCGAACCCTCTCATGGCTTCATAAAGTTCTACTGTGGCTATGCTATCAAAGGCGGCTTTAAAGTCTATAAAAAATGGTAGGCTGAGCCGTCGACACGGCCGCGAAGCGTGACAACCTTTACAAACATTTACTGACAATGCACTGTTAATTTTTTATTTTTTTATTTAATTTTATTTAGTTGTTATATATGTAAATTAAACTTAAATTAAAGTGTATATCTTGTTTTCCAGTTTATGTTGTTATAAGATAATTTCCGATTTTAAACCTTTAAATTCAATTCAATTAGTAATGTAGAAACGATTAAAGTCAAAGTGAGCTGAGCAGAGAACCAACCAACAGAGACTCTCACTGCACATGTTTGTTTCGTTCTGCTCATGTAATGTAACTTGAATGTTATTGACATTTAGTAATGTAGAAACGATTAAAGTCAAAGTGAGCTGAGCAGAGAACCAACCAACAGAGACTCTCACTGCACATGTTTGTTTCGTTCTGCTCATGTAATGTAACTTGAATGTTATTGACATTTAGTATTGTAGAAACGATTAAAGAAAAGACAAGCCAAAAGAAACGGAAAAAGTAGCAAGGTAGCTTGCAACTTCTAAATTGTATAGTATATGCCTCTTTATATGTAACACTAGCTTTTCCCGGACGATTCGCTACCCGCACAGGGGAACACCCGCCTTCCTCTTACCAACGTGGGTAGTGGTTGTAATATAACCTATCTCCACCTGCTGATAATATAAGCTGAAAATTTCATAAAAATTGGTTTGTAAATGTACCATATAGTGCATGAAGGTGGTGATTTTGCCAGTAGGCCTAAAGCTGACACAACACTGATGACATCAACATGATATCGACACCAATGTTAACACGTCCTGAATTAGATAATTCCAGGTTTTATACAGCAGTGTGTTTCGTTGCAAAAATGCAATAACTTCTCCATCAACTGGTTTTCCAGATGTGGTGATTCTAATTGGCTCCTTTGGATGCCAGACATTTCCGGATATTGCCGATGACCGTGTGAATAATCGCCCAAAAGGTAAAATACTCCCAAAAAAGTAACAAAATTACCCAAAATAATGGGGTCTTTTTTTTATACTCAATCGGAAATACCCGACGTTTCCCGGCTGGCCTATCCCACTGACCACCCACACACTAACCATATGCCCACTGACCTCCCGCCCACTGGCCTGCCGACCACTGACTTAAAAACTTAAAAACTATAGAATCTACTTATAGCGAACGTGTTCGAATCGTGAGTTATGGTGACACGAAATTCCCATAAAAAAAGCACTTTCAGTTTTTCCAGAATTTTCTAATTTTCCGGGCAACTTTTTCCATTTTTTCCCCCCGCTAAAACTTATTTGGACTATGTCGAACATTTCAAAATGAAAATGCGCCAAATCGGTTCAGCCGTTCTCTAGTGATGCGGTTACCAACGAACAGCATTTCATTTTTATATACATACTAGCTGACCCGACAGACGTTGTCCTGTCCCACTTTCAATAAATCTGTTTGTGATCGTTTTGTGAACTTGCGGAAAGATATTTGAAATAGAACAATAATAATAATAATAAATAAAAATAATTTTGTTTTGCGATTTTGAGTCACAGTATTGATCACATTATTGTGTTACGTTTTTAAATTTTGGGAACTAAGTAATTTCTCTACCGATTTGTATGAAATTCGGTATGGTCTTTTGAGGGTTCTCTGGGGGGGCGTTCTCGACGAATACCAGAGAACGCTGTAGAAATGAGACACCAAACCATCACGTTACGTAACAAGTCTTTTGGGGGTCTTTTGATGGTCTTTTTAGGGTCTTTTGAGGTTTTTTAGAGGTTCTTTTGAGGGTCTTTCGAAGATCCTTAGAGGAGTCTTTTGAGAGTCGTTTGTGGGTCTTTGGGGTAATTTTAGGAGTATTTTGGAGGTCCTTTCAGGGTCTTTTGGGGGTCTTTTGAGGGTCTTTTGTGGTTCTTTTGGGGATCTTTTGATGATCTTTTGGAGGGTCTTTAATGATTTTTGGGGATTTTGAGGGACTCCCGGAGGTCTTTTTGTGATTCTTTTCGGTCTTTTCTTTTGATGGTCTTTTGGGGTCATTTAGAGATCTTTTCGCCCACAACATCAAATAAGTTCCACTCCAATTGCGCGTTAAACACACGGACTGTTTTTTATTTTTTTTGTTGACTTGCGCGTAAGCAAACGACGCTGATAGTTTGGTTAATGCCGCGAAAACTATTTATTTGTTGTAATTGTGAATGCAAACCGCAGCCGGAACTGCAAGTGCTTAAAGTCTACTGGCATGTCGGTCGCATTCATTGGGATGCGTTGACAGATAGCAAAAGAAAGACCGTGCAAATGGATCAGCTGTCAAATGACATTTGCGCACATAACCTAAACAATTGGAATCTATTAGAACAGAAATGAAATAACGACTTTTGTTGGACAGATCGCGAATCAATACAATTTTAATTTAATTTTAAGTTAGGCTGGAATGCTTTTTTTTCAGATTTTTTATTTCACCGAAAACATTCAATTGAGTTATTTCCTCAAAAAATATCAAATTTATCGTTTTCCAAATTTTCCCGAATTGTATTTTGCTAAAAATATCTCCGGGAGCATAACGAACTAAACAATTTTTGCTGTTTGTCCGAATTTTTCGACTTTGTTTTGTAATTGTCTTTGTTTTCCAGGACTATAACGAACAAAACAAAAAAGAAATTCGCAAATCCATCGTTCGAATCGTGAGTTATGGTTGCGAGTTCATACAAAAATCCTATGGAAAACAGCACTTTCAGTTTTTTCCGAATTTTACAATTTTCCGGGAAACTTTTCTATTTTTTTTTCTCGCATAAGCCACCTTATTCGGACTATGGCGATTTTATAAAACAAAAGTTAGCCAAATCGGTCCAGTCGTTCTCAAATTTTTTTTTCATTCCAAAAACTTTACAAAAAATGTTGTCCATCGGAGATACAGAGGTGTATAAAATTTGAAGAAAATCGGGTTAATTTTTTTTAAAAAAATGTTATGGGGCCCCACGAGCCCGGGGCCCGGGGTCTCCAAAATTTTTACAAAAAGTGTTGTCTATCGAAGATACATGCGTATATAAAATTTGAAGAAATTCGGGTTATTTTTTTAAAAAAAATTTATGGGATCCCAAGAACCCGGGGCCCAGGGTCTCCAAAATTTTTACAAAAATTGTTGTCTACCAGTGATACACATGTGTATAAAATTTGAAAAAAATCGAGTAAAATTTTGTAAAATATTTGTATGGGAGCCCCCCGACCCCATGTGTTGTCTCCGGAAATACGCATGTGTGCAAAATTTCAATAAAATCGGACCTTAGGAAGTGGGTTAAAAATTTATCGCAAGATCCCACGACGACCGACAACCGACAACCGACAACCGACGACCGACGACCGACATCCGTGCCACGGGCAAGTGAAGTTAATATAGAGAATTTAAAAAGATGACAGTGCTACGACTTGCACCGTAGCTCAACAGTCATCACATACATCATCATCACATCACATTAAATGAAATAAAATACATTTTTGTAAGCGAATTTTAATGTTCATAACCACTAACTGTAAAGTGGCGGCATATTGCATATCACTGCCCAAACACAGTAATGCAGCTTTTGGTTTCAACTCATAAAAAATTTGAGTAGTTTTAAATTAAAGAGAAAAGAAGTGAGCTGCACTAACACATGCATCGAAATGGTAAGCTAAGAATGTCGCTTTGAAACATGCAGGCCAATTAGTTATCATTAAATATCTTATGCATTGTTGTTCTCTTTTTTCTGCAATTGATCGAAAAGTTATTTTGAACCGATCTTTAATGCCTTGTATGATGTTTGATGGTTGACTCAATGGTCGATGGTAGATACGTTGTTCAATATGCAAGATAAGCCAAACAAAAAAATAAAATAGAAGCAATAGCAACGTCGCTTGCAACTTGTAAATGGCCTTGCCTCTTTTTTGTAAGATTTGTATTTTTTTTGTCTCTATCACAAAGCACTGTATCATTTTATGCAATGTTAATAGAACAAACAGAGCAGAGCACCGATAGAACACCACGAACAGAGACTATACTATCACTACTACTGCACATGTTTGCTTCATTCTATTCTATTGGCAAATATTAATATTATAATTTTTAAATACAAATAAATAAAGTGTATAACTAAACAATACGATTAAATAAAAAAATACACAAAAGGACTTAAAAGTTAATTATAATCAATATTGATTAAATTAAAAGGCGCAAGTCGCTTGAGAAATTGATTAGTTCCAGAAATTCCAGTTCCCAATGACCATATCCCAGAATTTCCATGGGAACAAATTTTGCAGTCTTAGTCCAATCACGAATCACCAATCAATTCAACGTTGTCCGGTCTTGATTTTCAGCTAATAGCATAAACTGTTGAATTTACGATTTTGCTTAATTGTTGGATCAACTAGCAATCTGTTGAATTAACCGGGTAAATTTCATTCGAAAATAACATATATAATAATTAATAAGTTATCGCAGTATCGCAGTCAGTTAAATCAACTATCCCTAGTACTCAAAATCAACAACCATTTTGTTGAATTTATAGTGCAAACTGCATAGCAAGCTTATAAAATAAGCAGTCGTTTCAACATACTTGTGTGTCGGTAAAATGGTTCTCTACGGGTTTATGCCTCAACCCGTAGATTCAACAGCCACTTTTGTTGTTTTTTACCACTTTTTTTGCAGCTCTACAATTTTGGGACAAATTTAACCCAAAATTCTGTAGCATTCTCTGTCTGGGAAAAAGTTATAAAAACACACATCCAAATATTTGTTTAATCCAATTTTTTTTTATTTTTATTATTTACATGTATGTACATACATAGCATTGATTGAGGATTGTACATTAAGGAACCGGAAGAAATGTTTAATTAATAACTGTTGGCAGCAGGTAATGAATGCAACGCTTCAAATATCTTCAAGTGGCTTAAATCTACGAGGAAATAGAATTGTTGAATATGTAAATATGTTCATATGTATGTATCATTTTGTGGGCATGCATTCTTACCTTCATTATTGTCATTTTCTGGTATATGTATTTAGTTATATGGTTTTTACAGCAGTTGCAAATTTTTTTTTCGCTTTTATTCTTCCACTCAGAATATAATCATTATGCGCACAAGTGAAATCTATTGGAATCGGAGAAAAAGAAATATGTATTTAATTCTGATTATTTGGTTATTTAAAATTACCAATCTTTGTCAATAGGCGTGCTTTAGTAAATGCCACTCTCTAAGAATCTGAGTTACATGTGATATACCAAAGATTTACTTATTTACTTTGTTCTTTGCTCATATGTTAGTCGACAATGTTTGCTTTCAACGGTTGGCCAGGTTCTTGATTATGAAATAGCCAAAGTTTGTCGGAATCGTTTTCTGTGTCAGGCGTTCTTTGAATTTCTTAAGAAAAAAAATTGATATCACATGAAATGTGTAATTATTTAAAGTTTTATTACCAAATTCTGATACTTCAGACTTTCTCTTATAGCTTTTGTTTTTCCTTACTTACGTGTTAATTGATTGCATTGCAAAGGTTCTTGATTTAAAATATTGCACAGTATTTATTAACTATCCCATTTATCCACTTTATATGCGTACAAAACACGCCCGAACTTCTTAAGCGATTCTAAAAAGTAATTCGTATAGGCATACATCGTAAACTAACGGTGGTATAATAAGAATCTTACAGATACTTCGGCTGTAACAACTGACATATCTGTAGATTTTGCTGATTCAACCACTGACCAAACAAGTCAAGGGTATTTGCGTTATGACTTACATAGTCTGGAATCCGAGTGGGTTTATTCACAAAAGCTGAGTGAGTGAGTGGTTAAAATCAGCAAATAACTCAGCATCCTTTCTTGTAGTGTTTTTAAGCCTGAATGGCGTGGCCAACTAGAATTGTGTATCATCCACAATGACAATTTCAGAAAATGGATCAAGCGACAAAATTCTTGATATAGAGTCTGACAGTGCATCTAACTCACTACAAGTTGAGATTAGAGCTTCTGTATATGAAGCAGTAGTGAATGTCATGCTTACGCACTTTGACTTTGACCCAAATGAAATTATGTATGAAATTATGATTTTACAGAACATAAACATCTAAGAATAGTATCTCAAAAAATTAATGAGAATTTTTCTAAGGTAATTGCGTTGAAAAGTTGATCTCCATTGTAATGGACAAGGGGATCCAAAGGGTTCAAACAATTGCTGTTGTCGTGTCACGAAAATGCTTTCCTGACATATGAATATTGCTAATTAGCACTTTTACTATTTAGTCACGGAAATTGTTCACCGTGACCAAAAAGTAACAAAATTTAGCAATAAACGATTACTTGGTGTAGGAAGTGTGTACATTCACAGTTCTTCAAGTTTTATCTACCTATTAACATTTTAGTGAACAATGGCAAATAAAAAAGGACCATGGTACGAGGAGAGCGAGGTAAACTCCCAGTGAGTGTCATCCTAAATTCAGTCAATTCAACCGTCTGCTGGGCTTGCTCGTAAACCACTTTTCAAGGGGAACACTGTGCGCTAATGCGGATCCTCACATCGCAGTCACCTCGAATTACTGCCAACAAAACAGAACTCAATTGACTGCAGCTGACAAAATATGTCCCTTTTGTGCTCATTTGGTCGTGATGGAATCTGTCGCTGTGGCTTCGTCATCGTCATACGCCATCATCCTTTGACGAACTTCTGTGTTCCAATTTGTGATGCGTTGGTTGGCACTGCCATTTTGTTGTTCGATGTGTCTTTGTGCCAGATTATGGCTGCTGGCTTATTTAAAGGTGTTTTCCAGTTTTCCATTGGCTGTCGCGGGAGAGTGAAATTTATGTTTGAGATTTTTGGGTTGTATACATTTTTAAGGTCAAATTTATATATAACCTCGCTCTCTTGAAGAGATGGCCATGTGACCATTTAACATTTCTAGACATTGCCAAGATTAGATAAAAATAGAGCTTGACTACTAAAGGTAAGCCCGTTATTGTTAGGGTGTTGCCAGGAAGATGTGAAGGTATGTTATCATAGAAAGAATTATTGTCACCAGGCCGACAATTCATTTTTCTATGATATCTCAACCTGTTACTAAAAGATTGCTTGTCTATAATTGATGTTAACTATTTAACCGCTCACCAATTGCTAGTAAAGAGATGGCTGATAATAGCCATAGCTGATATTATCATCATCATATTTGTCTCTACAACCGGGGTCTTCGCCTCCCGCAAAAAGTCTCTCCAACGGTCCCGAATTTGAGCCGATGTCATCCAGTTTTGCATCCCTAAACTCTGGGCGTTCAGTTCTACGCACTCATTCTAGCGTAGGCTTGGCCGGCCTCGTTGCCGTGTTCCATAAATGCAACCGCAAAGGACTTTCCGAGCAGGATCCTCTTCGCTCATGCGAGCTACGTGGCCTACCCACCAGGGCCTACCGAGCTTAATTCTCTTCAAGATGTCGACTTCGTGGTAACGCTCGTATATCTTATCATTATAGTGTCTCCGGAATCGTCCTTCCTCACATACGTGGCCAACAATACACAAAACACTTATTACAACAACACTTGTATTTCACAATAGATCTCTTAGGTGGTAGCAGTATTATTTTGCAAAAATAATCGCTGCTAGCGACTGAACGTAAGAATGTTGCGTACCGAGCAATGCAACAATGAACGCGGGCACGCGAATATGAATAGAAAGAGCTCAGAAGATATGAAAAAAGAGTTCACCGGCGAAAGAAAGAAGCCTGGGAGAAGAATCTCGTCCGTGAACTAGAACAGTACAGAGAGCAAGGGCCGCACTATGCGCCGAAGTTCTACCAAAGAGTCCACGGTATGACGCAATATACACCGCGTTGCACAAACTGCACAGACAAAGAGGATAATATGATCGCCTATCTCAAAGCCATTTTAGAGAAATGGGAAGAGCACTTTCATAAGTTGCCAAATGTCCAGCTAACTGAGGAATTGGAGGCTCCACCAATGACCGAAGACCGCACTATGCCGCCACCAAGCATAGATGAAGTTAGCAGAACGATAAATCGGCTCAAAAATAAAAGGCCATAAGATGAGATGGGATCCCAGCGGAAGTGATTGAAACTGGAGGTTCCGCAATACAACAAGTAATTCATGAACTTATAGTGCAAGTATATGAAGAAGCAGCGATGCCAGACGTCTGGCGAACAAGTATCCTGTGCCTCATACATTAGAAGGGAGATATCAGATAATGCAGCAATTATCGTGGTATAATGTTTTTGAGTAACGCATATAAGCTGCGTCCTCTTCAACCTGGCGTTGGATTAGAGACTCTGACGTAAAGGCGAGAGGAACAACCCTCTATAGGTCCGTCTATTCAGATACTGGCTTACGCAGACGATATTGATATCTTTGGTTGACACCAAAGAGCTGTACAGAAAACCTTCATTCAGATAGAGCAGACGGCACGAAATCTGGGGCTGCACATAAATGAGAGCAAAACAAAGCCACGTATGCGAGTAGAAGATCCAACATTGGCCCCTCAGTTCAAATAGTGGAGCGCGAATATGAAGAGTAGTGCAATCCTTTAACTATCTCGGGTCAACTGTAGCAGCCGATAACAGCATGGAACCAGAAATACGCGCACGGTTGCTTAAAGCCAACAAAGCCATAGTCTGTCAAGACTCTTCAAATCCAGGAACTTAACCATAACATCCAAGCTGCTGGTGTATAAAACAATGGTCATGCCAGTACTTACATATGGATCCGAGACTTGGGTGATTAGCAAAACGTTTTGTGACCATAGGCACGTTCCGTATGTGAAGAAGGACGATTCCGGAGACCCTATAATGATGAGATCTACGAGCGTTACCGCGATGTCGACATCGTGAAGGGAATTAAGCTCGGTAGATTCCAGTGAGAAAGACAACTAGCTCGCATGTGTGAAGATTATCCTGCTCGGAAAGTCATTTGCGGTCGGATTTATGGAACACGACAGCGAGGCCGGTCAAGCCTACGCTGAAAGGATTGCGCAGACCAAGACGCCAATGGACTTTCATTGGAGATAAAATACCTACATAAAAGTATCGTATTTATATTCTAAAACTATGCCAACTATAACAATAAAGAGCTAACCTAACCTACTAACTTTCCACCAAGTACGACTCCAAAAGCAATTCTGAAGAAACGAAAGAAATCTCCTCGCTTCGTTTTCCTGGTGCTCATATTCGGCTCTTGCAGGCTACTACTTAGTGGACAATTTATTTTACATAGAAAGCTGTAAAGTTAATTAAAAGCTCAAAATGCGCTTCGTGAAAGGGGAAAGGTATTGATCCTGTGCTACCACAATAGACCGTCCTTCACCGGTCTAAGTGTGCGAATGCCTAACGTAACCTAAATGTCGAAAAAAGGACAAATCCAAAAACAATAAAATCAACTAATTTGTGAAAAAATTAAAAGTTTTATTCATTTACTTCAAAATCAATTGCAAATTTAATCAAGGACTGTAAGTAGGCTTCATTACCTGCCCACAGAATAGCAGCGACTTTGTTTCCCTATCGGTTGGTTGAAATAAACATCCATTTTAGAAGTCATTTTGCCAAATGATGTAACGGGGCCTGGTGTTGTTCCTTCCTTGTTGACAATAACTTTTACATTTTGTTGCAGATTTGAGATGGACATCAATGGTTGAATATTTTTCAGATTTCCCGGAATGAACACATCTTTAACGCCCATCTACATATTTTTAATAAAATATCAGTCAAGCGATGTTAGCTTTTAGTCAGAGCTATGGAAACATACACTTTCTAGAATTGCATTGGCTGTAAAGGGAAATGATACAGTGAACTTGGGCAAATCTACAGAGACACATCTACCCTTGAAATCTCTCAAGCTTTGGTCCAGTTTCGACAAAACTTTCGCAATTCCAACGGTTTTTAGATTTTTTACAACATCGACAACAGAAACTCCTAAAAGATTGTCAAAACAAAACTAAAACATGTGCATGATTCGATTAACTGTTACTTACCCGTCAAGGGTAACAAGAGCACCATCGAAAAACGGGTAGCATTTCCATAGGGCAGCTCAACAACTTCACTTTGTAAATTCCGATCTTCTAAATAGGCAACAGATGTCCTTTGTATCATCATAGTAACTCTATTTATAACTTTATTGAAGTCGCTCTCATAAAACTGATCTTGTCGTGATCAATTTTTGTCAAAAGCAAACTAAAAAATCATAAAGGTTAGTTAGCACTATGTGAAATGATATCGCCATTTCGTATACCTTCCATTGACCCTTAAAGTCGTTAACATAACAAGCTCAGTGCTATTCAAATCTTTAGGATCTAGAACATCAGTGATCAAATTATTAGTAGCCCGCCGCACTTTATCGTTTATGGTGGCAGCAGCTTCTTTTGGTTTCGTGTAATCAACTGGTATTATATCTGCCCCGTAAGATTGTTCCACGAGTTCTTTAAAATCACAGTAGATTGGCATACAAATGCTCGAAAAAAGAGCTTGCCAGGTTTTTATTTCGACAGACGATGTACTAATGCTGTTGAAGATATGATGTAAACGAATTACTATACCTTCTCCATTTCAACTGATAGCCGTCACTTACTTGAGTTTGTTGTGGATAATCTGATAAGCTTGACGTAATGTCTCCGTATCGTCGGAAATACCTAACGCAGTTTGCAGTTGCTTACGAACTGAACCAGTTGCACCTTCATTGATTAGCAGAAGAAGTGACCAAATTGAAATTGGTGAAGCCACAAAGTTAACTCCAGAGTGCTGCTCGGAGAGTTTCGTGAATAGATCCAGTGAAAACTTTTCGAGACCTTCATTGGTTTTCTGTATAATTGCGCGTTGATCGGAAGTAAGTTTCAATGACTCAAGTGCCCAGCCAGCCTTAATAGTTAACGCAACACATACTGTCATTAAAAGTGCCGCTAAGGATACTGAAAAAAAGAAAGAAATTTGGGAAAAAATCAGAATCGGAATTGTCTCAGTTAAGAAGCACTTTGAAAAACACATCACATGTTACCACTTACCTTTCTGTTAACTCATTCCTGCATAAATTATAAGAAGAAAAAGTACAGAATCCAAGGACTTCGTCAGAGAAATCTTTGTTTTTTTTTACAATACCATGCTGAAGGGATTTGCTTCCTTATGAGCACGGCCCGGAGCACGGATAGCATCAGCTAATCAGATTCGAATGACTGACATGACTGCCCTTCTCACAACGATGAGGCCAGAAACAAGTACGGCCAAGCGATAGGACTCGCCCTAAATGCAGGGAGAGTAAGACCTGTAGCCGAAATGTCGGGCGTAGAAGAAAAATGGACACGCGTTAATAATACTGTCATTAGTACCGCTGACTCAATCTTAAGCAGTAGTAGAGCTAGTAGGGCTGCACCAAACGACAACAAATGTGGAAAGGGGGGCAAATGTTGTGGGTTTAAAGATTAATACTGATGTTCATGATATGGCGAAGCAATGTGATCAGCTTAAACACCAAGCTGCGACTGTTCCGTTTAAATATTGAATCTGTGCTGTTGTATGGGTGCAGCACTGGGAAGGTGACCGCTAGAAAGTGGCAGTGGATTGGTCATACACTCCAAAAAGGCGACAGTTCCATAGCAAACTACGCAATCCAATGGAACCCGTTATCTCAGGGTCGTAGAAGAACGGGTCGTCCGAGAAATACATGGCGCAGAACAGCTAACAAGGAGTCATGGCAATTGGGAAAGAATTTGAGACAGCTGAAGCTCATTGCCATTGCACTTGATGGCGCTTAGGCGTAGTAGAGCCCCTAGGACCCACAATGGGATATAGGACATAAGTAAGTAAGTAAGTTAGATGTCGTCTAAGAATCATCTTGAGGTTATTTTGGTCCAAATCGGATCTCCAACAAATTACTTTATAAGATAACGAGTCATAAAGCAGCTAAGGCGCGTTGCAGATAGAGTTAATTTGAAATTGAATTAGAAAATAAAAAAATTAGTGACGATAACAGCGAGACTATCTGTTAAGCTAGAATAGAATGGTCTGTGTTATCACGATAGGAGACTGCGGTTTTGGTTCCAAGCGTACAGCCGTACAAAATCTACCCGACGTGGCTATTTTCGAGACACAAAATATTGTGAAAAGTTTTTTGTTATTGTTTTGTTTTCGATTGAAATGAGTGGAGGAGACTAGGTACTCCTGCAAAAGCACTAAATACATTTTTTATCAAACTAAAGGTAATGATAACGACAGATAAAACCTGAACAGCAACCGAAGTGCGTAAGCTCTGAAGCTGTAGATAAGATTCGTTTAGAAGGTTTTCTTAACTTGCAACAACAATTGGCATGGGTTTCGTAACAACCAAATATTGTGTTGTTAGTGTTATCACAAGATTCCGTACCGAAAGATGTTTTGTTATTTATTCGCGTAATCATAGATAACAAAATTTAAATGTTTACTCGGTAGACGGCGGCTTAGGGAACTGTCAAGTAGATAGGATTCATTTAGAAATGTTTCTTACTTTTAGCTCCTAATATTTTGATTAACAAATAACATGCAATAACACTTGGAACAATAACAACCAAATATGTAATGTGTTGTTAGTCTAATTTAAATCACGTAATCATAGTTACGAAAATTTTAGTGTTTACTCAGTTTGAAGCAGCGGTTCAGCGAAGGATAAACAATGTTTGCTTAATAATGAAATAACAACACAAATTAAGAAAATTGTAATCTCTTTCTGCTGATGATAGCATTCGTTTAAGCTTCTAACGTTTTCGCTTTTCCACGAATATAACGGGTGTTTTTTTAAGAGGTTTTTGAATAAAACACATATAAAATTATGAAATGACCAAAATTTTTTTTTATTTGGTAGATAATTTTTTGGCATTTAACATTTAAACACAATTTCTGGCATATGGCTACCACGACTATTTTTCACAAATGTCATTCTGGAGGTCCAATTTTCCAGCACTTTTTCAAGCATTTGAGGGCGTATGTCAGCAATGACACGTTCAATATTGGTTTCCAAAGCGTCAATCGATTGAGGTTTATCCACATAAACCAATGACTTCACGTATCCCCACAAAAAGTAATCGAGTGGCGTCAAATCGCACGAACGCGGAGGCCAATTCACCGGACCATTTCTCGAAATAATGTTGTCGTTGAAAGTTTCTTTCAATAAGTCGATTGTTTCACGTGCTGTATGGCAAGTGGCACCATCTTGTTGAAACCACATTTCATCCATATCCATATCTTCAAGATTTGACAACAAAAACTCATTTAACATGGTTCTGTATCGATTTCCATTCACGGTAACGCGTCGTCCTTCCTCATTTTTAAAGAAATATGGACCGATGATCCCACCAGCCCATAGACCGCACCAAACAGTACATTTATCAGGATGCATTGGTAATTCTTGAACGGCGTGTGGATTATCTTTGCTCCAAATGCGACAATTTTGTTTGTTGACGTATCCATTTAACAAAAAATGCGCCTCATCACTGAAGAGAATTTTACGGTAAAAAAATGGATCTTCGTTCAATTGATTTAACGACCAATCACTGAATTCACGGCGCAAACGATGGTCGTGTGGCTTTAATTCTTGCACCAATTGAATTTTGTATGGCACCAAACCCAAATCTTTACGTAAAATTTTCCATAAAGTCGATGGACAAAGTCCAATTTGCTGAGCACGACGACGAATCGATAAATTGTCGTTTTCTTCGACACTGGCCTCAACGACAGCCATATTTTCTTCTGTACGAACTCTTCTCATTCTTGTCGGTGGCTTGGCATCCAAAAGAGTGAATGTAGACCGAAATTTGGTAATTACGTTCTTTATGGTTGTCTCTGACGGACGATTATGTGCACCATAAAATTCACGAAGTGCTCTATAAACATTTTTAATTAAACACTGATTTTGAAAATAAATTTCCACGATTTGAAAACGTTGTTCTGGAGTTAACCTATTCATAATGATTTGCCAAACAATACTGAGTAGAAATGCCACTTTGAGCTGTCAAAACAACTGTCATAAAATAAAACGACATCTATCGGAAAAACAAACCTCCTAAAAAAACACCCTTTATAAAGGCATCTCAGCCAAGGTATGCTAGACAGTCGCTTGTCAACGTGCAGTTGGTTAATTGATCAAAACTACTTCAAAGTTAAAAAGTGAAAAGTTAATTAAGAAAATCACATCTATACAATGGTTCCGCTTAGTGGTAAGTTACAATTTGCTTAAAAAATGAAATAGGTGTCGCACAGAACATTGTGTGCTTCAGAAGTAATCACATTGAGTTAATTTCGTGCAGCTGTACGCTTGAAACTAAAACCGCAGGCCGGTCTCGTTAAGCCGTTCGTTCGATCGTGTATTTGTAGCTAAACAGATATTCTCGCTGTTATCGCCACATTTGGTTTATTTTTTCAATTAAATTTCAAATGTAACTCATAAACTAGCGAATTAGATTGTTTGTTTGTAATTTCACAAGCCGCTGCTTCTAGGGCACGGTCTCTAATAAATTGAGTGTCGGAGATAAGATTGGGTCAAAGCAACCTTAAAGTGACCCTTAGACATCTTTGCAACTTGCGTGTGTTAGTGGTGACCAACATCCGAGTACAGCACCCTAAACCCCTAAACGTAGCACTGATTCCACAATCAAGCGAAACAGTCACAGCTTTTTTTATTTTTTATATAGAGACTCATTGCCAAGGAAGGACTCCCTGAATGACTTGCGTCACGGCAATAAGTTGGGCTAAGCCCTTTATTAAATTCAAAATAAAATAAAAATCGAAGGAGTGTGATTGTATGGTGTATCCGCTAAGGGGGTGATTCCTTGGTTAATTTCGTGAAAAAAATCGTATGGGAAGGGGGGGGGGGGTCTATTTTAACCTCCTGTGGTGTACGTAGAGTTTTAAAACAGAGATGTGTACATTTGACCTTACGTCCTGTAACTTTTGAACGCTTCTAGCTACAAGTCACTGTTGGTCCATTTTGATACAAAATTAAATCTTTAAGGTTAAAAGAATGTCAATTTTTTTAAATTCTTAAAACAATTACCGATATAAACGTCGTCAAAGTCAAAAAAAGAAATGTTTTTCTTAGATTTTATTTTCAAACGCGATTATTTCGAACAAAGGTCTCGGCTAATTTTTTTTGACAAATGCAGTATCAAAGCCCATTGAATTTTCTACAACTTCACCTCATAATATTTCTGCAATAGGTCAACAGGAACTGGATTAAAATTGAAAGTTTGTGAAATGAATGAAAACGTACTTTTGATCTTACATGACTTCACACCCTATAACTCTTGAACGCTTCCTTCTGTGCTCCAAAGTGTCAAGAGACGAAATAATGCTTACATCGTTTATCAAACGTATAACTCTATTTTGAAATCCATTAAGATGAACCAAATTCGATCGACCCCACACATATGAATTAAATTCTAAAATTGGTCTAACATAAGATTAATATAATCTTAATACCTCTGAAGGAGTGAAGTAGAAGTTACAACGTCTTATGAAGCGCATACATTGGTTAGCTCTTATTTGAAATTTTATAAAAATGTTCCTTCCAGGAAAGATCACTTGATGCTTTTAAACCTAAAAACTTAAGTGAATCTGATCTCGCAATATGGGCACCATTGATAACAGGTGGAACATAATGTTGAACTGTCTTCTGAGAAAAAAGACAAGACAGGAATTTATTTGGGTTAAATTCTACTCTATTAGAAATGCCCCAATCGAGAATGACTTCAATATTCGACAGAATAGTCAAATTCATTAATTCACGCGAACCATTCAAGCGAGAATTGCATTCTTTTTGACTGACAAACTCAATGGAAGCCGATAGTGTTGTATCATCAGCAAATGAATGGATATCACAGGTTGTAGAAGACAGCAGGTCGTTGATATATATCAAGAGGAGCGTGGGCGACAAGGATGACCCTTGAGGCACACCAGCATTGATCCCATGTGAATCTGAAGATATACCATTTAATATAACTTTTATTTTACGGTTCCATAAATAATCCTTAATCCATGTAATGAGAGAGGAGTGTAAGTTCAGCACACGAATCTTATTAATAAGACAATCATGCCATACTCTATCAAAAGCTTTAGAAATATCTAAGGAAATGACGCTTGATTCACCAAGGTTTTCAATGCTTCGCTCCAAACAATGAGTCATGCGCGTCATCGTTAGTTGTTCACCTGAAGAGCAATTTTTCGAACTCCATACTGCACATAGGATTAAAGAACATTCGAATCCAGATAGCTCATTAGTCTGAAATTAACGATAGATTCCATTACCTTCGATAGAACCGACAACAATGCAATGAGACGGTAGTTCGTAGGTGCCGATTTATAACACCTTTTTTCGGAACGGGTTGAATATTTGCTATTTTCCAAATTGATGGAAAAACACTTGACTTCATTGAGAGATGAGACAATTTGCTAAGCGGTTTTGCCAAAGTATGATGACATCTTTTCAATACTAGTGGTGGAATACCGGCGAGGCCAGTCGCTTTATTGGGGTCAAGTTCTTTCAGAAACTTTGAAACAACCCGTGGCCGGAAATAGATTTTAGACATACCTGGGCCTAGATTCGGGAGAATTGGAGGGCTTTGGTAAGTTAATGCAAGGGTAGACGCACCAGCGATATGAGAAGCTAAGAGATTAGCTTTCTCAATATCAGTTCTATACTGAATACAATTAAGAAATAAAGAAGGAATAGACGAAGTATTGTCTGCAAAGTTTCTTTTAACCAATTCTTACGACCAAAAGCTTCGAATGTTTGAATCAGAATTCAAAATTTTTCGCATGTTATCTCGAATCTTAAGGTCATATGTTATTTTGGACCTTTTCAATATAGCGTTTGATCTGTTTCTAGCTATTCGAAACTTTACAAGGTTTTCTTCAGAAGTGCAATTAACGTAGTCCAAATGGGCTGCTTTTTTACACGCGACTGCTGACCTGCAATTTTCAATTCAATTCAAGTGAAGAACGAATGCAATTTTTCATTCCTAGCAATATGGTTGACGTGATAAGTTGTGATGCTTCATCAGCATTATTGCTGGTTCTTAAGATCTCTTAGTTCTCTAGAACGAAGCTTTAGCCATCCCGATTCCGTTCTGGTTTGATGCCACCATGGTTAACTTTGTTGAGCAGTGGTATTGAAAGTGGTAAGTGGCCTTTGTTTTGACTGTGTTTATTACGAGCCCCACTTTGTTAGAATAAGCTTCTAGATTGTGGTCCAGGTCCATTATTCAATCTAAAGTAGGCAAACTACGAGGTGTTTAAGGAAAAGTGCCATAGTCTATCGAGCTCTATGGTTACTATTCCCCAGTGCTGCATAAGGGATGAGAACCAAGAACAACAGTGACCTTATTATTTTTGAGCCGATTTATCGTTCTGATAAGCTAGCTTACATTCGTCATCGGACCAGTCGTTCCGATCTCTACGAAAACTGTCTAAGATTGAGTCAGCAGTAGTAATGAAGGTATTCTTATGGCGTGTCCATTTCTCTTCTACGCTCGACATCTCATCTCGAGGACTTACTCTCGCTGCATTTAGGGCGAGTCCTATCGATCGACCGTATTTGTTTTTGGTCTCTTCGTTGCGAAGATCAGCCAGTCCTGTTGTTTCGAATCTGATTCGCGGATACAGTCTTTCGTTATGATGCAACCCGCGCTCGGAGCACCATACCAAGTCCGAGTCGACGTTGGCACCTCGGTACGTTCAAACCGTCATCAGGTTCGGGTTGTTGCGTGGGTCTTTCAACACGTGGTCTATCTGGTTGCGAGTGGGTCCATTAGGAGATACCCAGGTGCCTTTGTGTATATTTTGTGCGCAAACCTTTTACTCGCAACGATCAAATTATTTCTAGCTGCCATTTCTATGACTCGTTGTTCATTGTTATTAGTGTTCTCTTGTAAGCTATGGGTACCAATGTACTGCCTGAATGATGGCTCCGTACCTGTTTTGGCATTCATATCTCGCAGAATGATTTTTACGTCATACTGAGGACAGGCATGGAGTTTCCGTTTGACTGATTCAAAGAGTTCTGGGGTATCCTCTGTAGGTGCGTGAACGTTTATGAGGCTTATGTTTTTAAATTTGCTCCGCACGCGAAGGGTGCATAGCCGTTCATTTACTGCTTTAAAGCCGATCACGCTGGGTTTCATTCTTTTGCTGACTAGAAACCCCACCCCAAACACATGATATCTTGCATGACAGCTGTAATATATGTCATATTCTAATTTTTGTAAGACACCATTCCCCGTCCATCGCATCTTCTGGATTGCAGATATAAAACTTGATAAGATATTCCATCTTTTGATACTATGCCCAAAAAAATTAAAAATTCGTTGAACTGTTTCAAAAAAATGTTGCATATATCAATAACCTCTCTTACTGCATCATTAAGTACCAGGTTTAAGTTATGAGCAGCACAGTGAACATATACCGCATTTGGCTCGTTATCTTTTATGAGTTTTTGAACTCCACCATAAGTGCCTTTCATTGTGTTAGCGCCATCATATCCTTGCCCTGGACACTTATTTAGAGGTATATTATGATTACATAATTTGGTCCTTAACTTCATGAAATCCTAGAAATGACTATTTAATGAAGAGCGCCTTTGAGATTCCATTTTCGTATTTCGCGATCATACAATAGCGGCAATGTTCTGATCTGTTTTTGAAATATCTTGAGTCGTATCGAATATGATAGAGTAATATGGTCCGGCATTTATTTCATTTATGAGTGCATTTTCTATTTTTAGAACCAGAACCGAAATTAGCACATTTTGTATTTTTGGGCTTAAGTATTTGATCTGGCCCTTTGGTTTACTTAGCAATTCTTGTAAAATCGGCTCGTATTTTGCTAATAACTCAATAATACTCAAAAAGATCATTGACATCTTCCTTTTCTCTCTGGTCACGAAAGGCTAAATTACATGTTGACAGTGTCAGAGTAACATCAAGGAGCCTAGAGAGTACTTGGCGCCAAAAAGATCTTTCTTTCTTGATCATGGACTCTTGCTCCGCCCATGTTGATACGTTAGACAAGAATCCAGGTGAATTCTTGATGTCTCGTGTCTGTCTATGGCGTCTACAATATGTTTCCAGTCGTCATAGCCATCCATCCAAATATTTTGTATTTTTTTAGATGCCCGATTTGCGAATAACCAACATGGTTCACAATACGCCGTCTGAAGTATTAAAGAATGGGATAGCCATGTACGTTCAAGTTTCACGCCAGACTTGGAAACGATATAGAAATGTTTTTCTAGGAAAGATCTAGTGTCACTGTCTTTTAAGAAAGGACCCTTACGTTTACAGTGCCCGTGTTAGATCACTTATCAGTAATAGATGGTGAAGATGGAATTTGGTTCACACTAAAATATGATTCCCTTTGATTTTTGCTTGTACGTTGTTGGGGTTGTTCTCGATCTGAAATGTTGATATCTAACTTTCGCAATTTACTTTACTTTGCCTCTATTTGCAGATTCAGTAAAACAAAATCTACAAAAATCCAAGATACAAATGACCAATTGTCAGAACAATAAAACGAAGAATGCGTAGTAGAGCCCTACGCACTTAAATCTTAAGAATTCCCCTAACATCGTGCGTAGCTAGCCCGCCTGCGCCACGAAAAAAGTACTTTTTCGTTTTCAAAATTTTGAATTTGAAATTTTATTTCTCAAAAATGGTTCAACAAAACAACTTGAAGCAAACACTTAGTTAATGAATAGAATTTTAATTAAATTTTGTTGTTAGGCCCCCCGTCGAGTCGGGGGCCCGTGGCATTTTGCCTGCCCTGCCACCCTATAGTTACGCCACTGAGTGTAATCTCACTACACTACTCACCACTCTCGTACAGAAAGATGCTTTGTTATATATTCACGGAAAAGGCAAAATTTGAATGTTTACTTAAAAACAAAGCATTCTTATTATGCTGCACATTTGCAGACGTGCGCTAAATATAAACACAGTCACAGTCCCGTTTGCATAAACCACACAAGAAACTATAAAACTATAAAATAAAAATCTCATACTGCAGTCGCTCATCAACCGGCAGTTGGTTAATTCTTCACAGCTACTTTAAAGTTAAAAAGTGAAAAAGTTAATTAAGAAAATAACATCTATACAATGGTTCCACGTAGAGGTAAGCTACAATTTCCGCTTAGAAATAGATGAAGCTCATCAGGCGTCACATCAAAATATTTTGTGTCTCGAAAATAGCCCCGTCTGGTTGACTTTGTGCGGCTGTACGCTTGGAACCAAAAACGCAGTCTCCTATCGTGATAACACAGACCATTCTATTCTAGCTTAACAGATAGTCTCGCTGTTATCGTCACTAATTTTTTTATTTTCTAATTCAATTTCAAATTAACTCTCTCTGCAACGCGCCTTAGCTGCTTTATGACTCGTTATCTTATAAAGTAATTTGTTGGAGATCCGATTTGGACCAAAATAACCTCAAGATGATTCTTAGACGACATCTAACTTACTTACTTACTTATGTCCTATATCCCATTGTGGGTCCTAGGGGCTCTACTACGCCTAAGCGCCATCAAGTGCAATGGCAATGAGCTTCAGCTGTCTCCAATTCTTTCCCAATTGCCATGACTCCTTGTTAGCTGTTCTGCGCCATGTATTTCTCGGACGACCCGTTCTTCTACCACCCTGAGATAACGGATTCCATTGGATTGCGTAGTTTGCTATGGAACTGTCGCCTTTTTGGAGTGTATGACCAATCCACTGCCACTTTCGTCGTTGGATGGTTGTGCCTAAAGGTTTCTGACCCGTTCGCTGGTAAAGATGTTCGTTAGAGATACGGTTAGGCCATAAAACCCTTCAGATGTTCCGTAGGCGCATATTTACGAACGTTTGTAATCTTTTTGTGATAGTAGCGGTCACCTTCCCAGTGCTGCACCCATACAACAGCACAGATTCAATATTTCAACGGAACAGTCGCAGCTTGGTGTTTAAGCTGATCACATTGCTTCGCCATATCATGAACATCAGTATTAATCTTTAAACCCACAACATTTGCCCCCCTTTCCACATTTGTTGTCGTTGTCGTGCAGCCCTACTAGCTCTACTACTGCTTAAGATTGAGTCAGCGGTACTAATGACAGTATTATTAACGCGTGTCCATTTCTCTTCTACGCCCGACATCTCGGCTACAGGACTTACTCTCCCTGCATTTAGGGCGAGTCCTATCGCTTGGCCGTACTTGTTTCTGGCCTCATCGTTGTGAAGGGCAGTCATGTCAGTCATTCGAATCTGATTAGCGGATGCTATCCGTGCTCCGGGCCGTGCTCATTAGGAAGCAAATCCCTTCAGCATGGTATTGTAAAAAAAAACAAAGATTTTTCTGACGAAGTCCTTAGATTCTGTACTTTTTCTTCTTATAATTAATTTATGCAGGAATGAGTTAACAGAAAGAGTTAACAGAAAGGTAAGTGGTAACATGTGATGTGTTTTTCAAAGTGCTTCTTAACTGAGACAATTCCGATTCTGATTTTTTCCCAAATTTCTTTCTTTTTTTCAGTATCCTTAGCGGCACTTT